>OY998176.1:247943520-249263785 GCA_963921935.1 Galeruca laticollis
CTAACTGCCAAGTCGCGGAATCCAAAAAAAGTCTCGCTGTATCTTCGGTAGCTCCCGTTTTGGAAATAAATTCATCAATTTTCTCCTTTTGTTCCGACATTTCTTCACGATTATTGGTTAATATTGTTAAATATTGCAAATGCGAATGTTTACTTCTAAACCACTATGAAAAGCATCTGTCGCAACTGACATATACTTGTCGGATTCACATTGTGATAATCTGTCAAGCTGGAATGTCAGTTCATAATTCATAACATAGTATTCACCACTGAATTTTCACAGTAAATATATTTGTCTATTAGAAAATGTAAGATTACCATTGCGTATACTAATTTTAACCAACTAATTCTATTAATTCCGTTATTATTTTCTGCAACCTCAATAATAATTCATTGTCACACTGATGCTCACAATTAACGGGTCAGTTTAAATTTGATTATTAAGTATTTTTAGTAACGTTCAACATTGTTTGTAGTCTTCCAAATACCAGAAGAAAATGAATAGAGAGTTGGTTCTAGGAAAAGTTAGAATCAGTTTCTATTCTATTATATCCATTGGGCGGACTATTTGATATTTGTCTGCCCAACCCTATCTAATATGCGAGCAAAGTATTTGTTTACCCCAAAAAAAATTCTAATTTTGGAATTTCCTGAGTTATTTTTTCGCTTTTCACTGAGAAGACACGAAAAAGGGTTTTTTAGTTTTATTTTTAGTGACGATTCATTGTTTTTTTAGTTAAGTGACATTATATTGACTGCACTTCAGTGATTTGTGAATAATTCTCCGTAAGTAAACCTAACTTAATTTTTTTTTGCCACGTGTTCTACAAAAAACGCTTTAGTCTAAGTTTCCACCATCAAGATGGGGGACGAGGCCTCCAATAACTCTTCCTCAGATTCCCTACATAATGCTTTATCACCATCTTCCAAAAACATAATAAATTCTTTGCACCAACTCTCTCCCCTATTAGAAAAAGACATTAAAAACTTGGAAGATGAACTCGCTTCCACTAAAATCTGTTTTCAAAACGATCCCGAAGTCATAAAGGAAATTTTAATATTGGAACAACGCGTTAAGGCTTCTAAAGGGGGAAGATTGAAGTACTCTGATATCGATTTTGGGCCCCATTTAGTTATAGTAGAACCCATTAAAAGTAGCGGCACTCCCCCTAGTATTCATCCTATGGATGTTGGAAAAATTATACGAAAACTGAACATTTAAAACATTGAAAATATCCAAAAGAAAGGTTCCAGCAAAATAGGAATTACCTTCAAAACTTCTCGTGATGCTAATTCTTTCCTAATGAACCAAGCTTTCAGAAGGGAAGGATATTGTGCTTACATACCACAACGCCTTCTCACCTCGAGAGGCATTGTCAAAAACGTAGGACTCTCTATTACCCCAGATGATATTATTCAAGAAGCTTATT
This sequence comes from Galeruca laticollis, assembly GCA_963921935.1. Classification (NCBI taxonomy): domain Eukaryota; kingdom Metazoa; phylum Arthropoda; class Insecta; order Coleoptera; family Chrysomelidae; genus Galeruca; species Galeruca laticollis. The sequence goes on from OY998176.1 coordinate 247,944,950, forward strand.
TGCAAAATAAAAAAGTGATTGGTGCTAGAAGACTTAACCGCAGAATAAACAAAGATGACGGATCTTATGAATATGTTCCCTCCACAACAAGTCTTCTAACCTTTGAGGGACGTCCATGCCCCAATGATCTAGAAATTTTTTCAGTTCCAGTCCAGGTTGATAAATATATTGCTCCTGTTACTCAATGCAAAATTGCCTTAGATTCGGACACTCTGCCAACTCTTGCCGCAGTGCCAAAAGGTGTAGTAGATGTGGAACAATCCATTCTGACCCATGTTCAAAGTCCTTAGACTGTTTTTATTGTTCTGGACAGCATCTAGCTTTTGACCGCTCTTGCAAAGAATTCAATAGGCAAAAAAACATTAATGAAGCAATGGCATTCCATGACTATTCTTACTTCGAAGCCTCTCAACTTTTCCCTCCTCTTAAATCTTCTGTTAAAAACTCCTCTTTTGATAGATCAACCACATCCTTTCCTCAATTACAGACTTCTTCCCCTTTTCCAATCTCTTATGCTCAAAAAGTGTCACAAAGTCCCCCTAGTAACAAATTCACTACTCATAAACGCAGACGTCCCACCATCTTAGAAAAAAGAACTGGATTTGATGAAGATACACATAATGCAGCTCTATTTTCCTCCTCATGCAATGAACTCTGTCAGTCTCCGATAACAAATAAATCTGCACCTCAAAACAATGCTTCATCTCCCTCTTGCTCTCATATTGAAAGAATTGATATGGACTTCACCCCTTCTGATACTCCGTTTTTGTCAGATTACTCCCTTTCTATCCCTAGCTCTCAATCTTTCGCAATTGCTCAGCTTACCTCTCCTCAAGAGGTGAGCAATCATAATATAACTTGAATTTCTCCCTCTAAGTACCTCCCCCCCTTTTTTTATTATTTCATTTTTTACACTATTGCTTAAAATTCAATCGTATTCAGGATAATACCTTTAAATATAACATACTCCAATGGAATATTCGCAGTTTTAATGTTAACAAAGAGGTACTCATTCCTATTATTAGAGATGAGAGTATTAACATTATATTACTAAATGAAACTTGGTTGACTCCAGGTGGATCTGCACATATTAAAAATTTTAGCTGTTTTAGACAAGATCGACAGGATGGCTACGGAGGTGTAGCCACTTTCATCAACAACTCGATTCCTTGCAAAAATTTTGAACACAAAATTCCAGTTCCTCCAAAAATACACTTGCTGGTAGTAGAACTCCAAGATCTATTCATTATTAATAGCTATATTCCTCCCGACCCCAACATTCCCTTCCCTCACAGAATGTTTAATCAACTCCTACAACAAATAAAACATAAGAATTTTATCTTAATGGCTGATTTAAATGGCCAAAATCAAATTTGGGGCTCTGCCATTAATATCCCTAAAGGAACTGCACTCTGGGACTTCATCTCGCATAATGATCTCACCATCCTTAATGACGGATCTCCAACCCGTATTCCCAACCCCAATGTCAATAAAAGCTGCCCGGATATTACAATTACTTCCTCAGCCATAGCTCTAGATTGCTTCTGGAGAACGATCCAATAATCAGGCTTCAGCGATCATTTTCCTACCCTTTGTTCCTACAAAAAACAAAATACTGTGCCCATCCATATGAATTCCACTCACGTCAAATATAACACAAATAAAGCCAACTGGGATGCATTTCAGGCATATATTGAAAATAATATATATCATAATGATATGGAATATCCCTTGTTCTTGGAGGTCTTAAAAAGAGCCATCTCTTTATTTATCCCACTTAAGAAATCTTTCACTCCTTCTAAACCTTATCTTCCCTGGTGAAACAAAGAGTGCTCCCAGATGGTACAAAAGAAGAAAGAGGCTTTTAAACTATATCTAAGAACTCTCTCCATGGAAAATTTCATTAATTTCAAGAAAATAAGAGCTAAAACTCGACTTTTTCTGAAAACAAAAAGATCAGAAGGCTTTCGTAAATTCACGGAAGAACTGAACCCCGGAACACCTGTTAAGAAGATTTGGCAATCAATAAAAAATTTCTCTAGATCTATTGAAAATCGTAATTTAATTAACATATCTCCCCTAGACAGTTCCATATTCCAAAGTCTCTTAAACAAGTTAGCTCAAATCCCTTTTCAAGACCTTAACACTATTCCCCAAACCATTAACGACTCCTTTACTCACCCTTTTACAATAGAAGAATTGAATTTCAGCTTACTAAACAAAAATGATTCAAGTCCTGGATTGGATTCCATCACATATTCAATGATCAATCATCTTCCCAAAATAGCCCTAGAAACTCTTCTCTCTATTTTCAATAAAATACTCAATAAATATCATCCTATCCCTTCAGATTGGAAAAATCATCTAATAATTCCTATTCTTAAAAAAAACCAGGATCCTAACGATGCCTCCAGCTGGAGACCCATAGCCTTATCCAGCACAATAGGAAAAGTTTTCGAAAGCATGGTCAAAAATCGCCTTGACTGGTCTCTTGAAAACTCCCTAAAAATTCACTTCTCACAACAAGGTTTCAGGAAAGGCAGAAGTATATCTGATAACCACATTTTCATCTATTCCGAAATATCATGTGCATTGTCTGCCAATAAAAACCCAATTGTTGTTTTTCTCGACATTAAAGGTGCATATGATAATCTTCTTTTATCCTCTATTTATTCATCTCTAAATTCCCTTAATTTGCCTCATGACATTTGTGACCTCATTTTATCCTCTCTTTCAGATCGAAATATATTCATTAAATCCACCCTTAACAATGAACTTATAGGCCCTGGTGTTTCTTGTAGAGGTGTCCCCCAAGGTTCTCCACTCAGTCCACTGTTATTCAATATATCGTGCAACTCTCTTCAGAACATACTTCCACCCTCCATAAAAATAAGTGGTTATGCAGATGATCTTGCTGTGATATGTGCCGAAAACACCATCCAGGAGTCTATAACATCCCTCAACACCTTCCTTTCTAATCTCAATCTTCATTTATTGTCTATGGGTTTGACACTAGCCCTTCAAAAATGTGCCGCAATGATTTTTCAGAAAAACCATAAGCTTAGTCCAGTCCATTCCATAGTCATTAATGGTCAACCTATTCCTTGGAAATCTCAAGTCAAGTACTTAGGAGCTATATTTGACGACCAACTTAACTGGAAACCACATATTGAATTTATTTCCTGCAAAGTATCAAAAGCTATTAATTTAATTAGATCTCTATGTGGTAAATGGTGGGGTAGCCATCAAATCTCTCTTTTAAACATATACAAAGCGACCATACTTCCATTATTTGATAATGCGTGCATGCTATATGGTGGCTGTTCTAAATACCTACTTAAAAAATTAGATCGTGTTCAATATCAAGCCCTAAGGGTTATAGTAGGCTATCTAAAATCTACTCCTATCAACATCATGTTATCTGAATGTGGGCAGACCCCCCTGGAGGTACGTAGAGAAATCTTGTCAGTTAAATATGTATCTAAAGCAGTTGCATATAAAGATCTAATAAAAACCTCACTTATAGAATTATTCACAGAATGGGCTGCCGATCCCATATACTGGAGCCTGAGAAATACTCCTCCTATTATATTTGCCTTTCAATCAGTATCTAAATTCCTTCCCTTCATTGAATCGTTCAACAAATTTCCTTGTCATCACTTCTCGCTCGAATCTCAAATTAGTCAAACTAACACGATAGATCTGGAAATTAAAAAAGATTCGGACTGTAATCAAGTCTTTCTGGCCAAAATTAATTATATCAACTTTTCTGGCCCCATTTTCTTCACTGATGCCTCTAAGACTGACAGTAATGTAGGATACGGAATTTATTCTCCTAACATCTTATCATTATGTGACAAACTCCCCTCTCATTTCTCCATCTTTTCAGCAGAATGTTACGCTATACTAATTGCGATCCAAAAAATTTCAAAACTTGACCTTTCCAAAGCTATGATTTTTTCTGACTCCCAAAGTGCCATAAAATGCATTTCTAAAAAATCCTTCTCCTCATCTTCTAATCCATTTGTCCTAAAGATAAAGGAGCTACTACACAAGTTGAATCAGCAAGGGAAAGACATACGAATTGGCTGGATTCCCGGACACAGTCTTATACAAGGAAATGTTAGAGCCGATGATCTTGCAAATCTTGGGAGAACTATAAATCGTGCCACCCTCCCAACTGGTCCCCATTCGGATGTGGTGCATTCTATTGAGAAATCAATCTTAGATAAGTGGAATTCTACTTTCTCTACACTCAGCTTGACAAAAGGAAATCTATACTCTCCATTCATAAAATATCCAAGAAAAAATCCATGGTTTTCTTCACTTTCCAATTTGTCCAGAAGAGATATCTGCATTTCTTCAAGAATTCGATCCAACCATTGTGCCACTTTGTCATATCTACACAAATTCAACTTAGTACCTTCGGATTCATGCCCATGTGGTGGAAAGCAAGATCTCTCACACATCTTTTTCAACTGTTCCTTAAATAGTGTTAATACAGATTTTCTTAATAAATCTGTTGAGGTTCCTAATAATGTTCATGGCCCCTACACACTGCAAGACATAGTGCTGAAATTCCCAAACAGTGAAAACATTAAACTCATCTCCAAATTTTTAAGTGCTTCAAACATCAAAATATAACCTCAAAACCGAACAGTTTACAGATAAAATATTGAACAATAAGTGCGGTATCACTCTGTTTGTATTTACTTTCGTATAAACTATATTATAGACAATCATAAATCATCCCGGACGCAAAAAACAAGCCGAATAGCCCTGGCAGCTGAGGCCTTAAAACAAAAGAAGAAGAAGAACATAGTATTCACCACTGAATTTTCACAGTAAATATATTTCTCTATTAGAAAATGTAAGATTACCATTGCGTATACTAATTTCAACCAACTAATTCTATTAATTCCGTTATTATTTTCTGCGACCTCAATAATAATTCATTGTCACACTGATGCTCACAATTAACGGGTCAGTTTAAATTTGATTATTAAGTATTTTTAGTAACGTTTAACATTGTTTGTAGTCTTCCAAATACCAGAAGAAAATGAATAGAGAGTTGGTTCTAGGAAAAGTTTCTATTCTATTATATCCATTGGGCGGACTATTTGATATTTGTCTGCCCAACCCTATCTAATATGCGAGCAAAGTATTTGTTTACCCCAAAAAAATTCTAATTTTTGAATTTCCGGAGTTATTTTTCCGCTTTTCACTGAGAAAACACAAAAAAAGATTTTAGAAAAAATTCCTTTTTGTATGTCCTCGTCGTTGTCGTCGGCCACATTTTGTAACATGTTTTGTTTGTACGATACAGCCTCCTGAGTGCAATAAGTTACCAATTTTATGATTGATTCTTATTTAGAACATCCCGTGTATAATTATTATTATTCTTCAGCGCACCAGAGCTAGTACAACGGTTGCTATGGTACTAGAAGTACAACGTTTTAAATATTTTTGGAAAAATTTCGGTTTGTTAGCACGATACAGCATCCGGAATGTATACAAGTGGTCACTTTTATGATTGGATATTGTTCAGGCCGTCCCATAGATAAGCTCTATCACTACATCTAGTGCAATGGATGCTATGGTACTTGAAGTACCACCGTTTTTGTAAATATTCGAGAAATTTCGGTTTGTTAGCACAATACAGCCTTCGATATAACATAAAAGTGACCAACTTCAGGATAATATGTTGTTCAGAGCATCTCACAGACAAACTCTAATTTTATGGTCACTAGAGACGGAAACCGGTTCCTATAAATCCATATATACATCATTTTTGGAAAAATTTCTTTAGTTAGCATGATACAGCCTCGGATATGTATACAAGTAACCAATTTTATTATTGACTATTATTTAGGGCGTCTCACAGATGAATCCTACTGATTTTCAGCTCACTAGAGGTACTACAATGGTCCCTATAAATCCAATATACCACGTTTTTTATAATTTTTGGAGGAATTTCGGTTTTTTAGCATCCGGAGTGTATGAGAGTGGGAACGTTAGTTTTAATCTTAAAAACCGTTTATTTGTAGTTGCATTATGGTTTCATTTGGTTGCTTTCAATTAGTCTGTTTCTTAATTGAACAAACACGATTCCTATGTATTTTTCGCTAGTTTTTCCCTAAAAACGTTGTGAAGAAACATAATTTTCTAAATAATGGATTCAAATGGTAGAGCAACATTCTTAAAAAATTATACAATTTACGAAATAGAGTCAGAATCATCATTCTGAGTGCAGTAAAACCTTTTTAATCCGAACGTCGAGTAATCCGAACGCTGCCGCGGCATAAAATATGTACATATGTATATAAATGCTTCAAATTCTTCCAGAAAATAAAACAGAAATTTTTGCTTACGTACATGCATATGCGTCGCAAAAATGCGTAAATAATGACCTAAAAGTAAGTCGTAAGTCGAGAACTGCCTGTATACAGAATACACAACACGCGAGAAGTGAGTCAACGACCTCTCCCCTCCCTTCCTCACGACACTACAGCTGTACCACGATATACTCACAACGGTATGCTTACGCGCATCGAACGCTTGGCGTGTGACGTCACTGCGATGCAATATTCATTTCCATATTATGGCCACGAATGCCACTCTCGGTAGCATCAATAGGTATTTGTGGCGATATTTGTTTAACAGGATGATTATACAAATCTTTATTGTTCATACTAAGAGATACGTTATATTATAATAATTGAAATTAACTTAAACTTTACACAGTACCTTTCGAACCTTCGAATAGAATAGTTGGTTTGTGTGGTGTTCCTTATCTTTAAATAGTACGGTAAATTATCTTTTTAATAGTGGTGAATTCATTAGTATATATAATAAAATATTTGGCATTGGGTAAGTTAATTAATTCATATTATTATGACTGAAGATTCAGATGGGGGAGGGCCCCCATCTCAACACGACCCTCCTGATAAAATGGATATTGAAGTAAATAAAAAGTACAATTTAAATAATAAATATACTTCAACTGATATTGGACCGTTCTATGTTATTGTTGAACCTTTAGATACTAGTATTCGCATTTCGGCAGTTAAGGTAGGTCATTATCTTTTTAATGAAAGGAATTTAAAAAAAGATATTGTAGATATTAAGTTAGTCGGTAGAAATAAAGTAAAAATTATTCTTAAAAACTATCTTACGGCAAATTCAATTATTGGACATGAAATAATGAAAGTTAACAAATTGATAGCGTATATTCCGATCTTTGTCAATCATAAAAAAGGTGTAATTAGGGAAGTTGATACATTTTTAAATGAAAAATATATATTGGAAAATATTGAATGCGATAAAAAAGTCGTAGACGTTAAAAGAATGAAGCGTAAAATTATTGATTCTGATAAAGAGATACAGTACGTACCTAGACAAATGTTAATTGTTACATTTTTAGGAAATTCTTTACCTAGTTCTGTTAAAATTGATTTAGTCCGGTTCGTAGTAGAACCTTATGTTTATCCAGTAGTGCAGTGCTACAAATGTCTTCGATACGGGCATACTAAAAAATATTGCAAAAGTACCACTGATAAATGTATAAAATGTGGACAAATACATGATGTTAAAGACGGCGTAGAATGTAAAAGTGAGGAGTTTTGTATATATTGCGAACAAAACGGTCATAAGTCTGTATCAAAAGAATGTCCCAAATACCAACACCAATTGAAAGTTAAAAAGACCATGTCTGAACAAAATATTTCATTTAAAGAAGCGGAATCAATGGTTATTAATCCAAGCTACTCCAAAGCTGCCTCAAACAATAGGTACAATTTATTGAACAACCTCTCTAACTTCCCACATCTCAATGACGATAAAGATAGTGAGAATCCTTCAGGTGGTAAAAATTGGATACCACGTCCACAGTCCCAACCTCTTAAAAAACGCAAGGCTATTTCTCCTCCTATAGTCAATAAACCCCCTACCTTCAAATCTCAGGCCACAACTAGCAATTCTGTTTTGCCTAATCCCCACAAGGATGATTTCCAGTTGTACAGAGAAAAGCTAGAAATTGAAATTTTACATAAAATTCCTTAAATTTTCGAACATCTTATTAAAAAATTCAATTTAACTGTGCCAGACTGGAATATTTTTCAAGAAACACAAAACGAGATTAAAACAATTATAAATTCTTTACCTGATTCAAACGAAGATGAATTCTATTAGAACCTTAAATATAATTCAATGGAATTGTAATTCAATAATAAAAAATAAATCTAACCTTTTAAACTATTTAGCTGGTTCAACTACCACATTCGAACTAATTGTTCTAAATGAGACTTGGTTATCACCAAATAAAACGTTTTATATAAACGGGTATAATTTTTTACACGTTAACAGGACTGACGGATTTGGTGGTGTTGGAATCCTCGTCCGAGATCACTTATCGTTTTCAGAAATAGTTTTCCGTAAAAATTTCAATTCCAAAATAGAGATTTGTGGTGTGTATCTGAATGACCTTAATATATCTGTACTTTGTGTTTACAAGCCTCCTAAAATACAAGCGACTACAAAAGACTGGGAACATATTTTTTTACAGTTTCAGGGTGATGTTATTGTATGTGGTGATTTAAATTGTCATCACAGTCGTTGGGGATCTACAATCGATAATGCACAAGGTAATAGATTAATAGACGCTATAGATGAAACAAATTTAATTATTTTAAACGATGGCAACCCAACAAAAGTTGGTAGGCCTAACGAACGACCTTCGCCAATAGATCTTACCCTAATTTCACCTAGTTTGATGAGTTTCTCGGAATGGAATATAATAGATGATACATTAGGATCTGATCATTTTCCTATACACATCTCCATATCCCGTAAATATACCCCTTCTCCGGTATTACCATCAAGAAAATGGATAGAGTCTTCTGCTGATTGGGAGCTTTTTCAGGAGTGCATAGTAAACGACCTTCAAATTAACGATGTAAACTCATTAGAGTCCTTTCTTGAAATAATAAATAAAGCAGCATCCATTTCTATGAAATCTCGTACTGGCGGATCTAAAAAAGTGTCAAACCCCCTTTGGTGGGACAATGATTGTGTTCAAATTATAAATAAACGGAAAATCGCTTATGAAAGGTACAAAAACACTACAAACTTAGAGAATTATCTACAATTCAAAAATATTCTAGCTAGAAGCAAATTGTTATTCAAACAAAAACAACAGGAATGTTGGAAAAAATTTGTGAGCAGTTTAAACAAAAACACGCCGATCGCGAAAATTTGGGCATTTGTTAAAAAAATATCTAACAAAAATTCTACGATGAAAAAACAACCAATACCTGAAAGCCTTATAAATCAAATGTTTGACAACATTTCCCCAAGTTTTGTTCCAAATATAATAGAACAAACAGAAAACTCCAGCAATCATTACATCGACAAACCTTTTGATATCATAGAACTAGAAACTGCAATCAAATCCACAAGTTGTACAGCTCCTGGTAACGATAATATAACATATGATATTATTAGAAATATGCCGTTACTGGCGAAAACCATGTTACTACAAATATATAACGATTGGTGGGTAAAAGGTAAGTACATTGAACAACTGAAACAAATAACTATTTGTCTAATATTGAAACCACAAAAAGACAGAAATTTAGTTACGTCTTATCGACCTATATCTCTCATGTCCTGTATAACGAAAACTTTCGAAAGGATGATTAAAACAAGGCTAGAATGGCACTTGGAGCAAAATTCAATTTTACCCTGCACACAGTATGGATTTAGAAGGGGCTACGGCACATTAGATGCAATAACTCATTTAGTAAATGATGTTCAAATTACATTCTCTAAAAACAAATATTTAGTTTGCTTATTTCTTGATATAAAAGGTGCTTATGATTGTGTGGATATCAATTTACTAAAAAACAAAATAGTAGAGGTTGGTTTTAGTGAAAGGACTTCCCAGAGTATAACACGATTATATTATTCGCGTACAATTTACATTAGGGATCATAAAAATATATTGCACGGTCCTAGAATTGTTTATCGTGGATTGCCTCAGGGATCTGTACTGAGTCCTTTATTATTTAATATATATTCTGCCGATTTACATACACGGTTTTCTAATACAATAAGATGCATTCAGTATGCAGATGATATCTGTATATACTCCATCCAGGATACATACGCTGATTGCCGTAGAACCTTGGAAAATATTATGCAAACTGTAGTTAAATGGTCTGAAGAAACTTGTATGACTCTCTCAACTGAAAAATGCTCAATTATGTTTTTTACTAGACATAGACTTCGCACACCAGAGAGCCTAACTCTGTGTGGGCGAGCGTTGTCGGTAGTAAACGAGTATAAATACTTGGGTATTATACTAGATACTAAATTATTATGGTCTAAACATATCATATATATGAAAAACAAATGTGAAAAAGGGTATAATCTCTTAAAATGTGTCACAAACCGCAGATGGGGCGCAGCTCCTGCTATTGCTATAATGTTTTACAGGTCTTACGTTAGATCAATTATAGATTATGGATGTTGTTTATATGGATCAAGTAGTAATTCGAACTTGCTGAAAATAGATCGTATTCAGTATAAATGCCTTAGAACCTGTGTCGGCGCAATGAAATCAACACCAGTGAATGCATTATTGGCAGAATGTAACGAACCACCTCTATTTTTAAGACGTCAATTTTTGTCTCAAAAATATTTAATTAAACTTAAAACCCTCAGGTCGGACATGATAAATAATGTATATAGTATTTCTATAGAAAATCTTACAAATCGATATTGGAGAATTAAAAACACGCCTCCACTTGCGGAAGCCTTCATTCAAACCAATGAGTTCAATAAAATATACAGAATCAACAAAACATTACCTATATATAACATTCCTTATCAAGCTATATTCAAAGTCCACAAAGTCATAATCCCCGATTATACAGAATCTAACTACATTAACACAGTCCTGTTTAAATCCATACTAGCAGATTTTGCTGACAAGACAATAATATACACTGATGGATCTAAGTCGAGGGATGGAGTTGGATGTGCTGTGTACATTCCCAATACAGACCAATCGTTACGAATCAGATTACCCGATATATGTAGTATATATACTGCGGAGCTGTATGCTATCTTACAGGGCCTCTCCTGGCTGAAATCAAATAAAAAAGATGGGGGTGTGATTATATCTGATTCTAGATCAGCGTTGTGTGCTATAAAAGGGACTCATTTCGAAAGAATGAAATGTCCTATTTTATGTGACATCAGAACAATATTGTTGAACTTGAGTATGACATTTATTTGGGTTAAGGGACATATTGGAATATATGGTAATGAAAAAGCTGATCGATTAGCCAAATCTTCGGTATTCAATGGAGTTTTTCACAACGTGTATACTGGAAAAGATGCGATTAGCTCAATAAAAAATAAAATGTATGTATCCTGGCGAAAACACTGGGAAACCGTTTCACGATCCTCAAATAACACCTATTTTCAAATCTATCCTACACTACCCTCACCTCCAAACTATATTTTTGATTATACAACTCCGAAATTTTATTCAGCAAGTATATTTAGAATGAAGACTAGTCATGGAAGATATCCCGCCCATCTTTCTAAGCTGGGTATTATACGGTCATCATCCTGTACCTGCAATGATAATTCTTATGCTGATCTTAATCACATTTTCTTTGGATGCAGCAATTACGTTCATAAAACAAACAGGTTACTACAGTCACTTGTTGAACAAAACTACTCCCTAGCTTTAAACCTTACTCACCTATTAAGCTCAGATAACTGCCATACCTTAGATCTACTGGTAAATTTCATCAAGGATGTAAACATTAATATTTAGGTAGACTCTTTGAAAAATTCTGTGGCTAATGGACTTGCTTCCTAGCCATTTTCTTTCACACACACACACACACACACACAACTTAAACTTTAGTGAAACAGAAAAATAATTGAACCTTTTTGAGTTGTATCAAAAGCCACATTTTAGGACAAGTCCAAGTATGAGTTTTTCAGGGGTAATCTGGATGCATTAAAGCATACAAAGACATTGAATAAGATGCAACTTACTTATTTAAAAATAAAATGAAATTAAAAAAGGGTTTTCGGCTTCAAATATTCACTGTTCCGATCTCACTTTCTTTTTAACGTTTGTAAATTTTGTTTTTGTCCCATTTTCGCTTCCAAATTTTGCAAACTTATTTGTTTATTTAGATCTCGGAGTCTAATGTAAGTTCTTGTTCGACTCAAACAATAAATCACTTAATATGGGATTTCAATTTGGTTTTCACCGACAATACTAAAAGTTTTATCAGCCAAAATTTTAAAAATATTTTCTTCTTTTGATAAAGATGTTCCGTGAAGTGATCGAAACTCGGATTCATGAATTTCCGTAGCTTTCCAAAGATCTTGATTTGGCTGTAATAAGCTCGATAGGAAATGTACCCTATCTTGAGCTCCAACGGAAATCATCTCGCTGGTTTTAGTACCTAAATTAAATTTATCTTTTAATCTGTACGCTATGTACTCTGCCAGATATTTAAGAGCTTCTTGACGAATTATTTCGGTACTTTCAAGGATTGTCAATAACTGTAAAGACTCATCGTCAGGAATATATTCTGGTTGCATGAACGTATATGGAATAAATGTTTCTTCTTCTTCAAGTATACGGGTATTTGTTATTTGAATATTTTTGGAGACATCAGCTAGTAGTGTTTCAGTTAAGCAGATGGGACGCGATTCTTCTGATTCTAATGGTTGTATTAGACATTTTTCACCAGATTCCTCTGTATTTTTAATCTCTGTAAAAATTGCCGCAGAGTTTTTACCTAATATATACCACCTCAAACGATACATAAAATCTTGAGGTTCTCGATGGTCATTTGTAGCTCCCATGCCTCTCATATAAGAGAAGAAGTTTTCAACAACGTCTTGACTTAGACGCGAGGTGTCAAGATGTAATCGACTCCTTTGTAGTTTTCATGCAAATAAGAAAACAATTCTTACAGTGACCTATTTGACAACAGAATTCCTTTTTGAAACGGAATGAGAGACTTATGTTTGCCTACGATCATATTCCCAATAGTTTCGGTCACCTCTTTTAACACTATTTTCTGCTTATCTAAATCTACTCCATACGCATTATTAGTTGTACAATTTGCGACAACATTTGTATGGGAATTAAGAAGATCAAACCAATCATTTATGAACTGTACAAAATCCGGAACTTCCTTCCACGATAAAACAGATGGCAGTAGCCTATTTTCTCCACAAAACCGAATACTTTTTGCAACAGAATTAGATAATAGTTGAACGGCTGGTTCAACTTTTTGTCTCTAGGAATTTTTTAAATCTAAGTGGTATCTGTTAATTTTATATGTGATGGTTAATTCGGACGACGACAACAAATTCTCAAAACAATCCCTATTAATAAGGCTTGGAAAATATGCACTAAAAAATACCAAAATATGCATGCAAATATGCTCTAAAAATAGGTCAAAATATGCAGTTAAATATGCACTTGTGCTCTTAAATATGCACTTTTCTCCTTTATATAGATATTACCTAAACATCATTTTTAAGGCGAACAAAAAACAGAGTGAAAAAACACTATACTTATTTATTTATATTATTAAACTTCAATAATATAGTTGTTAAGCTTACCGTTTTAGCGCAAATTGTGCAGAAAACGGATGTTGAATCCACTATCTTTAAATCCTTTCTATTGTTGATCCACTTTTTTAGCAGAATATTTTTTTCGGTTGGTTGTTTTGGCATTTTGGCAACTTTGATAAAACTTTAAACTCCACAATTCACAAAATTATTCTCTTGTTGACAGAAGGACTACCAAATCAATTTTAACTAATGTTTTCTAAAGACAAGCAAAGGAAAAGAAATCCCTTCCCCAAAAGCATATTTAATAGTTTGAAAACTGGTAGCGGGAATGAATGAAGAATATCATTTACGAGCTAGCAAGGTTATTTTATTACGACCCATGGTTTTTACAACCACCGAAATATTTAAGCGGGACGTGAAGAATTAGTATTTGAAAGAAATGTAAAAATAATCCCATTTTATGAGACCATCTGTCGTTTAACACAAGAACGGCAGTAAAATAGTAATTAGTGGGTCCTAATCCCGATACAAAGATGAATTGCGGCTACCTGACAAGCCGTCGCACTGTGCCTTGTTCTAAAAATGCACTAAAAAATTAAATTTTTGCAAAAATACGGTAAAATATGCATTATTTCATTTTGCATATGCATTATTCCATTATTCAAAAAATGGCGAAATATGCACATATGCACTTAACATGCATTTTGCATATTTTCCAAGCTTTACCTATTAATTATTGTGTTCTTTACCCAAAACCTCTGATCCAAAATGAGGTTCCTTAATAATTTAATAAGATGAGGAACGTCACCAAACACATATACGTTTAACAAACTATTGCTAGGGTGTGGAAAACAACAATTTTAGTCATGTCCAATATTCAGTTGTGACCAAACTTTAACGTTAGATGTACATAAATCACTGACAATACCCACAACTGTGAAACCTGCATCAAAATTTTTTGATATTATGAAGATAATACGTCGATAGTCGTTGCTTGATCGAAATTATAATAAACAGGTTGCTTCCAGTTACTAAGAATACCACGTGCTATTACCGTTTGACACGTTTTATGTGGCCCTACTACTTTTTGATGTCGTTTCTCGATATTTATGCGATTAGATAAATGTATTTCGTCAAATGATAAAATACACAATTTTCCAATATTCTGCATATCAGAAGATTTTTTAGCCATTAAAATAACAACGCCATTTAGAATGTCCGGTTCTACTGAGGTGTCGATGCCCGTCTGCGTAGTATCGAAAGCGCCGGTAAAGGATAACCATTTGTTCTTAAGTAGCGGTATGCTTTGGGGCTAACACTCCGTAAGGATATCGAACATGCTATTTCATCTGGCGACCATCGTTTGGCTGTACATTTTGATTTGACCTTCTGACAAAGATTGTCGCAGTCCAGTTTTCATCTGCTCCAACTCAGCTTTCAGTGCACAATTCTCATTGACAAGGAAATTGTTCTCTTTCTGTAGTGTTGCAACTTTTGTTTGAAGTTCAAGTATTTGTTTTTCATCTTCACTGAAATAGAAGAATAAGAATCCACATTCACTGTCTCAACCCTTACTTCGTGGATTCTAATATTACTATTTTGAATGAAACTTACTGTTTCTAGATAACTCTACAAAATATTAGAATTTTTAAGAAATTTGACAATTGTTTCGATATTAAATATCATCGTCAGAATGTAACTTCTGTCATTCTGACGATGATATTTAATATCGAAACAATTATTGTCAAATTCCTTAGAATTTTTAACATGTTTTTCAATATATTGTGGAAATATCTAGAAACAGTAAGTTTCTTTTAAAAAAGTAAAATAAGAATCCACGTGACGACTTTTGATTTCTTAACTTTACCTTACAGATGCTCGACTTAATGTAATGTCACCTTCCGTTATTCCTATTTTATCTTCACAACTTTGAGAAGTGATCGAGGCAGAAGACATTGTAGCTCCCGCTAGGCATTCAGCTACCAATCGCCTTCGATTCATTTGAACTACTCTATCAGAATTTCTAGTATTCTCCCTTTTACCAGGCAGTTTCAAAGTGGGGATTGCATCACATTTTAAATTAATTATATTTTTCCCTGTATAATTTGGAAGTTTCTGTCTTACAGAAATATCTTCGAAACAATCTTTCTTAAAATGTATTGAGCAAATACATGCTATAAGGAAAACAAATGTGTAAACATAGGGATCAGTAATCATTTTTGTAATATTTACCGTTTTTCAAATTAATGTCGTCTTGCCGGCGACACGCAGTTAACCACAGTTTACAAAGTTCATCATTTTTTGGGAACCTAAAATATCTAAAGTCTGTTCCCTTAGTTTTCCTATTGTAATTGGCACATCCATAAATAGCGCAACTGGACATTTTAACCACTGACCGTTCTAACTAAATTGAACAGCAAATTAGAGTATTTAAAAGTTCGTAATTATAATAAAACCGCAAACATTCAGAACACACATTCCATCGTTCACGTCGACTAATTGTAAGAGTGAAACTCTGTGCACAGCCTAATATATGCTGTGCCCTGTGGGCCTTGTGGGATTGAATCGACGAAAACAAAAACACTTTGTATATCGGTCCGTGTTCTACGATCGATGCATGCATCGCAAATACGTCATCTGCGCGCAGAGGACGAATTTTCGTTTCCAGTCGATCATACCGTTGTAAGTGTATCGTGAGCTGTACATATTTTCATATTGTGTTCAGTCGCACGTTTGTTGTCACTGTGAACGTGTGTTGTTTTTCGGAGCGTGCCCGTGTTTATTTTAAAACTCTATGGTACAGTTTTTAGTTGAAGATTGCGTACAGTATGTTACAATGTCGTCACTAAAACGCAAACATAACACTTTAAACATGAAAAAGAAACTAGAAATCATAGAAAGACTCAAAAAAGATGAAAGTGTTGCATCGTTGGCCAGGGAATATGGAGTTGGTAAGTCGATAATCATCGATAATAAATCGAAACAAGATGCCATATTGTAGTAGACAGGACAGTAGTGAAGAACCTAAACAGGAAAACCTTAAAACCAGCTAATAATATGGCTCTTGAGGACTCGCTGTATTTGTGGTTCACACAAAGAAGGAGCTTGGGTGAACCAATATCAGGTCCACTTCTTTGCGAAAAGGCTCGTGATTTCAATCAGAAACTAAACGGACCTCTTGACTTTAAAGTTCGCAGTGGCTGGCTGAGTAAATTTGAGCAACAGCATGAAATAAGACAATTTGATGTTCAAGGGGAAAGCTTATCTGGTGACGCTGTGGCTTCAGAAGCATTTGTAAAAACATTCAAAGTACTGCAGTACTGCAGTTTATGTAGGGTTTTCAAACGATGATGTTTACAATGCTGATGAGACCAGTGTGAATTGGCGCTCATTGCCGAGAAAATCTCTTGCATCCCGTAATGAAACTGGGGCTCCTGGATACAAAGTAAGCAAAGACAGGGTAACGGCTATAGTTTTCGGAAATGCAAGTGTCACTCACTCTCTTCCATTGCTGCTTATTGGTAAAAGTAAGAAGCCCCGTTGTTTCAAAAACATAAAATGTCTTCCTGTTACTTACAAAGCACAAAAAAGCTCTTGGATGTCAGCTGATATTTTTCTCGATTGGTATTCAAACACATTCATCTCAGAGGTAAAAAAGTTCAGAGAGGAGAAGGGCAAAACAGGAAAATCCCTGTTAATAATCGACAATGCCCCCAATCATTCTGGCATTGATACACTGAACGCCATTAATAAAGACTTCTCGGTTATTTTCCTTCCTCCAAACGTAACAGTCCTCCTCCAGCCATTGGATCAGGGAGTTATTGCGAAAACCAAGAGAATGTACAGAAAATAATTGCTTCGGCGGCTACTTTTAGCAGAGAGAAATGAAGAAAGTGTGATTGCGTTTACAGAAGAAATAAACTTAAAGGACTGTTGCTATATTCTGGTGGATTCTTGGGCAAATGTAACAGGGGAAAATATGACGAAAGCTTGGAACAAGCTATGGTCTATGCCTGAGAACAATGAAGTAAAAAATTGTAATTGTGGTGAAGAACAAAGAATCTCAGATTGTCGTAGAAATTGCCGATCTGGTTACGCTATTCCTGAGTTTGAGGAATGTGACGTAACTGACAAAACAGAGTGGATCGATAGCGACAAGAATGATCCAGGATATCAGATTTATTATTAAGATGAAATTCTTTCCATAGTCACCGAGGAAAACGAATCTGAGGAGAGCAGTGAAGATAAGGAAACTTCTGATTTGGGACCATCCCATTCCAATGCGTTTAGTTCATTAGAGATGGCAATGAACTGGTACGAAAGGCAACCCGAATGCTGCTTACCGCAATTGATGGTCTTGAAGCAAATTCGAGACTTAGCAGCCAAAAAACGCACTTCATCATTGGTTCAGAAGAAAATGACAGAGTTTTTAAACTTTAAGACTTTGATTGATTATGTTATTTCATTCAAAATATGTACAACACACCTATAATTTTGCATTATAGTAGTGTATACGTTTTCCTACTGTACTTGATACATTTTTACTCTATGGTTATGAAATTTAATTATGTACATAAATATACAGTATTTTATACTGCAATGCATTTCTCTTCTTTCTTTAACACTTATAACCCATTTAAGGCACGTTTTAGCTGTTGTTTTATGAAACGCACAATATGTTCTGTGTTCGGGACGATAGCAATTTCCCTTTTGTTTTAAATTTCAATTGAAGTGGACTGTAATTTTCATTAATAATAATTAGTTAAAGGCTGACATTTTACCTTCTACTCATTTCTCGGAGATTAACCGGCCAGCGTTGTAAAATCGATGTAGCTTCACTCACATACCGTTGTACTATAGCGCGCGGTGATTGTCTTACTACTACGATAATTTACACACACTCGCTACAAAACTTTGACGAGGTGAAAATGTCAACGTTGCGCGGTTGAGTTTAAAATATATAATGCATATTTGGATTCAATCACGAACATTCTCCCCCACCAAATGCATGGGTGCATTTTGAAAAAAAAAATAATGGATGTAGATATTTTAGAAAGAAAATTAAGAAAATAATAAAGAACTAAAATTAATGATTGTGACACCTTGAAAATGTTGTATCTGGTTAGATATTTACAAAATACTAAAAATAACCAATTAAAAAAAAATACTACTTATTGGAAGTATATTAATTGTCCTCTATCGGTAAAGGGGACAATTTGACCAAGGGACGCCTTAAAATTCCATTGGCGGCCCTAACGCTTAAAACTCTAACAATACCATCTTGACCAGGATATAAAGCAGTGACTCGAGCCATGACCCAGCGCCCGGGGGGAACATTATCCTCGTGAATCAAGACTACTTGCCCTATTTTAGGAGAAGGTGATGTGGGCGTTAGCCACTTTAACCGTTGTTGGAGAGTATGAAGATATTCTCGTTCCCAACGAGACCAAAAGTCTTGATGCATCCTTTGAAGTAGCTGCCAGCGAGACAATTTATTCATAGAAATAGTTGGAAAATTAGGGAGAGAAAGAGTTTTTAATGGCTCCAGAGTTAGAAAGTGACCAGGAGTGAGACCATTTATGTCCTCTATATCATGTGTCAAAGGGGTGAGGGGCCGAGAATTGAGCAAGGCTTCAATCAATACTAAGACAGTGTAAAATTCTTCGTAAGTTAGAATTTGGTCTCCCACCATGCGTGTAAGATGGGTTTTCACTGATTTTATACCGGCTTCCCAGAGACCATTGAAATGTGGCCCAGAATGCGGACTGAAAAAAAACTGGCAGGTTTCCTGCTCAGCAGCGGTTTTCATATATTCTTGAAGTTCTCTCGCGGCTCCAGTAAAGTTGGTGCCATTGTCGCAAAAGATGTGGGATACGCGACGAGAAATAAATCTTTGCAACGCGGCAAGAAAACCTTCAGAAGTTAAATTACTAACTAACTCAAGATGTGAAGCCTTTGTGGCACAACAAACAAAGAGACATATGTAGGCTTTGATTGTACGAATACCACGATATTTTGAAGGGGTAATATAAAGGGTCCTCCAAAGTCAACACCACTCTGAGAAAAAGCTTTAATCGAGGACAATCGGAGTTTAGGTAAATCGCCCATAGGCGGGTGAAAAGACTTAGGGGACTGTTTCCAACAACGAATGCATTTTAAAGTGACGCAGTTTATGGCTCTTTCCGAAGAGACTATCCAAAAATATTGGAATATCAGGAATTGGGTGGATTTTGGTCCGGCATGTAAATTCTTCTCGTGAAAACATCTAATGAGAATCGACGTTAAAGGAGAATTACGGGGTAATAAGAGGGGGTATTTTGAAGCGTACGATAAAGGAGCATGTTTCAATCGATCACCAATTCTGAGGAGATCGTCTTCATCCAGGAATGTGCCAAGTTTTCGAATAGATTTTGAGAAGAATTTAGACGTTTGTTCTTTATGAAAATAATTATTCTGTGTATATTTTACGAGACATAGAAGAGAGTCATGTAATTCGTTAGATGTTAGGAAACCGGAACGTCGAGAGGAAACATGACGAAGATTATAAATAAATCGTAAGACATATGCTAAAACTCGCTGTAATGTAGCGAACGAGGAATGTCTATTTATAGGAGACTCCAAGAAAGAGGGTTCCAAGGACAGATACAAGAGCTACAGTCCGTTATTCTTCGGCAAAATCTTTTGAAGATAAGCACAGAGGTACGGTAGGGAAACACAACGTATGATCGTAGAGAAAGTGAGGACCATTGATCCACTCGGGTGAAGATAAAATTTCGGATGGTAGAATACCACGAGACGCAATATCAGAAGCATTTTGCTTAGAATTAATGTAATGCCATAGAGTCGGGGAAATTTTAGACTGAATATAAGATATACGATTGCCACAAATATCTTTAATTTGTGGGGAGAACTTTTAATCCAGTGTAATACAACTTGGGAATCCGACCATGCATACGTTGAGATCTCGGTTAAATTAGGACATATATGCAGAACATAAGCAACTAACTTGGAAGGCAAAACAGCGGCACATAACGCAATACGAGGAATGGTCAGTTTTTTCGTAGGTGCCACATATTTTGCACACAATAATGGAGCAGAAAACTTACTCTCGGAATTCACGCACCGAAGAGATAAGACGCAAGCATAGCCTTGTTCACTGGCGTCACAGAAATCATGTAATTCGACTAGAGGATAATTGAATAACAATAAATGGCGAGGTATGCAAACTTGAGACAGTAGAGGAAGTTCGATTTTATATTGTTCCCAAATTTGAATGATATCAAAAGATGGCCATTCATCTCAAGATGTTCCAGCTAACCACAGACGCTGGATTAAAAATTTTGTAAAGAAAGTTGTAGGAGCTAGAAATCCTAGAGGATCATAGATTCGAGCTAATTCCGAAGGCATACAACGTTTGGTAGAAGGAAGATCTTCTCGCGGTTGAACACAAAATGTAAAACAGTCCGAATGAGGAAACCAGCGTAACCGAAGAACTTTGAGAGAGTCGTCCAAATCTGGTTCAAAACTTAGACTATGGGGATTAATAAAAGGAGTAGGTAAATTCGATAATAAGAGAGGTTCGTTTGAACACCATTTACGAAGTTCAAAACCGCCAAGATACAAAAGAGAAATGAAATCTTGCATAAGCGTTTGAGCTTCTACAAAATCATTCGAGCCAAAACAAAAATCATCAATATAAGAGCAAGTATGAATAACTTTAGCAGCTTGTGAAAAGCGATGTCCTTCGTCAAGTGCAAGTTGATGCAAAGTACGAAGAGTTAGAAATGGAGAAGAAGTAGCACCATAAGTTAGAGTATTCAGACGATACTCTCAAACACAATCTTCTGTAGAAAATCTCCAAAAAATACGTTGAAATTCTCTATGCTCTTGACAAAGAAAAATCATACGGTACATTTGTTTGATATCTGCGTACAAAATAAACTTGAGTAAACGAAAATTTAGTGAAATAGCAACAATGTCTTGTTGAAGCTTAGGTCCAACAAACAAACAATCATTGAGGGATTTCTCGTTAGGACCTTTGGCAGATGCATTGAAAACTACACGTATTTTGCAAGTAATACTATCAGGTTTGACCACACAATGGTGATGAATTTAATATCTACCATTCTCTTTGCTGTCAGCTGAAATCAACTCCATGTGACCTAGGTCGAGATACTCTCGCATAAAGGCAGAATATTGTTCATACAATTCGGGTTGCTTGAGCAGTCGGCGTTCAAGAGAGTGAAAACGATATACAGCCAGATCTCGTATACCAGGAAACGTAGGATTAAGTTCCCGAAAAGGTAACGATACAACATATTGTCCTGACGGTTTACGAGAAAAGTTATCTTTGAAAAGATCGTCACACAAGATATCATCGGAATTAAGGGGAATAACTTAAGGAACCGTTTCTATTTCCCAGAAAGTTTTCAAAGTAGTATCTAATGAGACCTTATAACCTCCCCTTAACCTTAATACCTACCAAGGGGGAGTTATAAGTGAAAAAGTTAAGATTGTCCCAGTTGTCAATCTATGTCCGCGGCTAAACTTCAGAGGAGACGGGGGTGGTCCCAAAAATTACTGGGATATCAACTATAATTCGTTAGATTATCTACAAAACCTCTTATTATATTACCCAGGCGCCAGCTGATTTCTTTTGCCTAATACGCTCTATTTCCCACCTAAATCAGCAAATGGAAAAGAAGAATAAAAGTCCAACCTCACTTATGATCTTCTATTCACCAATCAGTTGCCAAAAATTCTACAAGTTGTCTAGCAGTGTGATTATATAAAAAACTATAAAGCATTTACTTACTTAAGAAGGTATTACAAATGCTTAAGTGATTTTCAGTTACCACCATATAAATATAATTTTAAATAAGTGTAACAGATAATTGAAAAACTTCAAGTTACAAAATATGACTCCGGTTATAACATTATGTCCCAAAATTCCCTTAAAATGCTTTCAAGCTAAATGTGAAATAGTAACTAGTAATAGTGAATAATAATAACAAATGAACGAGGTAAAGCCTGCTTAACAGGGTATCTACAACTAGAAATATTTAAATGTTGACCAAGATTATCATTGTCCAAAGTATTTTACATTCCCAGGTCAAAAGGTTTTCTGCGTTACCTATATAGGAAGAAATTAATGATTCATACCACAAAATATTAATATGTACTGGTCATTAGCTTTGGTACCAAGGCGAAAGACAGGTGTACGATTGACAATTATATAAGGTCAATGCATAAGGCACTCCTTCATATGAATTTACTGTCAATTTCAACCCTTACAATAGTCATTGATTGACCTGCTCCAAGTCACTACTACACAATGAACCACTATGTATAATACATTGCACGGTAATCTTAAAATGAATATATTTAAAAAACGTAACGCCAGGGAAATAAAGTCATCGACACAGACTCTTAATTTATCAACTATAAGGGAGAAGTGAATTCTATACAAATTTTAAAGTTTGAAAGATAATCTGATTACATTCCTGTATAAATTGTTTGACTTCCTAGTGCCAGCGGTATCTACTACTACTTATTCATAATTGAAGATCATAAATATGTTTTGATTAAATGAAAAGACCCAACATAAAAGTTTCTTACTTAATCGCAGTAACGACGAATCAATTTAAAAGTCCATCGGACATATAATATCAAAAAAATAATAAAACTCAAACCAGGAGTGAGGTAACGGTTGTCCATCCCTCGTCTAGCTCCGGACGACAAAACATCTTTTCTAGGGTATTCCGCTTCCCAATCGTTCTGCTACCACCTCGCTTATGAGGGAAATTCCTCAGAGCGGCCCCTCTCAATGAATCTTCCGGGACATGGCTACCAATAATACTGGAGACATCGCACCCATTCAAACAACCCTCCAATCCTGAAGGGTCATTAGCAAAGAATATGAAGAATATGAACCATAATGCCACCAACAGCAACAGGGTCTCAACCCCAGCCTCATTCAAATTAATCATACGCACAAGTTCAGCACACAGAGTGTAGATCCCAAAACAAAATGGTCACCGCTTTCTTCCACAACTCTTACCAACTTCGGCTCAAACAAAATACGCCAACAATGTTACTCTTGTCGGTGAATATGTCTAAGGGGTTAGACATAAATATCCCCAAACTGAGGGATGGCAAACGCCACGTTAAGGGTTTTTTTTTTAAACCAAATATCTCACCCCAAAACTGCTATGCTTCAAACTTGAAGAGAATGAAAACGTGTTCCCCTTCCTATTTTTCAAATCAGAAAAATACAGTGTCAACAGTTAGTTCCTTTCACCCCTGCCAACCTATCTGATGACATCATCGTGCCACCTGAAGAGATTGTGAGCAATTTAATGTAACTCAAATAACCTTGGGCATGTGTAATTTAATATCTCACAAATGCCTCCATTGTATCCTAATTTTAAATAAATCCCTATACTCCTTAATTTTGATAACTATTTACTCTACACGCGCAAGTCGCCATAAAATCGATGGTTGACACCATCTACATCATCACTAAACAATGTGACGTTTGAAAAATTGCCTCGCCGTATATCGAGGTTATCTGTCAGTCTAAATATCTAATCATTG
Organism: Galeruca laticollis; assembly: GCA_963921935.1. NCBI lineage: Eukaryota > Metazoa > Arthropoda > Insecta > Coleoptera > Chrysomelidae > Galeruca > Galeruca laticollis. The sequence goes on from OY998176.1 coordinate 247,969,166, forward strand.
AATGTCATTTTTCAAAATCATAACATGAAAATGGATTTATAATATCTAATTAATTCTCCAGTCTCAATATTTGTCATCCCAATTTGAGTGCACGGTACTGAATAGTACAATCCGTAAAATAACCTTGAGTTAACCTGAACATGGGAAACTCAATTTTAAGAAGATATGAAACCTTCCTTAAAACTATGGACTTACGGCATATCAGATAAACATACTCCTTTACTGGAATATTATACCACTCGTACAAGGTCTTGAAGTCAGAAACAATTAATATAACTAATGGAATACCATACTAAAACGGTTTATTTGGAGGAACTAGAATATGTCAATATTTACTCGAACAAAATATACCTACAAGTTATGTCTACCTCAGAGACTATCTTTGCCAACCTGTTTAAAACTATGAATGGTTAATATGAATTGAACTAAGGTAAGAAGTGACTTAATAACGTTATTAACAACCATATACAGGGTGTAATAATATATTTAACATCTACCACAGATTATGTGGTAGAATTCTTGGTCTACGTAATTCTAACAGACTACCTATTTCAATATACTAATGTTGATCAATAGGAATGTGTTATTAAGTAAGGGTAATAAATAACTGAATTAGGTATTTAAACTTGATTTACGGAGTGAAATCACAAGTTAACAATATAATAATCGAATACAGTTGGATATACCGCTTAGGCACACTAGTACAAAACAGAACTGTTACATTCCTCCCTTGCTTCAAGAAAATTCACTCCAGTGAATTTTCATCAGCGCTAGCTGACTTCAAATCCTTCGCACTCCAAATGCCTTTAAAATTCCCCTTGTCGTCTCTAAGTTCATATGTCCATGGTGATATTCTCTTTTTAATATAAAAAGGTCCCACATAACGAGGTGCTAATTTAGCTGAATAATACCGCGCCTTATCCGATTGAGTATAATTTTTCCGCCATACCAACTGATTAGGTAAGAATTCCTCTGGACGCCTTCTTAAATCATACCTTGTCTTGTTCTTTTCGGCTGCCTCTTCTAATCTCCTTTTTACTTCCTTAAACAATTCTTGAAACGCTTTTGGACGGGATTCAACATTAGCAGGTTCCAATTCTTCGGGACCATCCTGCATGTATTCCTTTCCAGATAATTTCATCCGACGTCCAAAGTTCAAAAAGTACGGGGAGTGTCGAGTAGTTTCGTGAACAGCTGTTCGTAAGGCACAAGCAATCTTTGGCAAATTCACATCCCATAATCTATGATTATCTGAAACATACATGGCCAGCATGGATTTTAACGTCCTATTTACCCTCTCGGTAGGATTAGCTTGAGGATGGTAATTCGAATTAAACCTAATTGTTACTTGATACTCTCGAGCCAATTGTTGGAAGGCTCTCGAAATGAATTGGGGTCCATTATCACAAAGCAATAGTCTAGGTACGCCATACACTAGGAAAACCTCTTCTTCCAGCAGCTTCACAATGGCAGGAGTCTTTGCGTCCTTCAAAGAATATATCAATGAATACTTAGTAAAGTAATCAGTAACAACCAATATATACTGTTTTCCCTTCATCGACCTAGGTAATGGTCCCATCAAATCCATGGAAATCATTTCAAACGGTTGTTGCACTTTCGGTTGGGCTACCATAAATCCTGCGGGTTTCTTTAAATCAGGCTTACACGTATTACATTCTACACAATTCCTTACATACCTTGAGACATCACTTTTCATCTTCGGCCAAAAATACTTCTCGGCTAAACGATGGTAAGTTTTGTACACACCCATGTGTCCGGAAGTAGGATTATCATGTGATTCGTTTAGAAGAGCTTTCCGTTGGGCCTTAGGTATTACGATTTTCCAAGTATCTCCAGGGCTTCCCAGTCCTTTGTAAATTGGTTTAGTGTTCTTATACAGATGACCATTTGCTAACCGAAAATTCGAAAATTGTAACGGTCGCTTCTGTACCTTCTCTACTAATCGACCATACCACTTATCCGAACTTTGCAAATCCACTCCTTTGGTATCACAAACGTCCACTACCGGGACAGCTCTCGATAGCATATCAGGTACTATGTGATATTTTCCTTTTCGGTGTACTATCTTGAAGTCATACATCTGTAGTTTTAAGGTCCACCGAGCTAATCTACCATTGACATCTTTAAGATTTTGCAACCATACTAGAGAGTAATGGTCTGTAACAACAGTAAACGAAATTCCTTCCAGATATGGACGCAATTTCTCCACTGCCCACAGAACTGCTAGACATTCTCGTTCAGTAGTACTAAAATTCCTCTCCTGTTTGGTGAGAGATCTACTAAGGAAACATATCACTCTGTCTTCATTATTCTTCCTTTGGATTAAAACAGCTCCTAAGCCGTAGCCTGACGCGTCAGTATGTAACTCAAATGGTAAGTCATAATCAGGACAATTCAAAACTGGTGCTGTAATTAAAAATTCCTTAATAGTTTGAAAAGCTTCGCTGCACTCAGCAGTCCATACAAACTTGCGGCCTTTCCTTAACAACGCCGTGATGGGTGCGATTATGGTAGAAAAATCTGGAATAAATCGTCGGTACCAAGAAAATACGCCAATTATTTTTCTGACTTCCTTAACGTTGGTTGGTGCTGGCAATTTCAACATCGCGGACACTTTCTCTGGGTCACAATGTAAACCATTCCGATCTACCAGGAATCCCAAATATTTCATCTCTGGTCTACAGAACTGACATTTGCCCCAACTGATGGTTAACTTGGCTTCTCTCAATCTGCGGAAAACTTCCTCCAAAACGGATATATGCTTTTCAAAGGTTTGCGTCACGATGACAATGTCATCTAAATAGACAAATACGTGAGGTTCTAACTCAGGTCCTAAGATAGAGTCCACCAACCGTTGCCATGTGGCTGGAGCGTTATGTAAGCCGAAAGGCATGCGCTTCCACTGAAAAAGTCCTCTTCCAGGAACAGTGAATGCGGTGTATGGTCTAGATGACTCCGCCACTGGAACTTGATGATATGCTGACTTGATATCCAACGAAGAGAGGTAATGAGCATCTCGAAGTTTGTCTAGTATATGTGAAACATATGGTATGGGATACCCATCTCTCTCAGTGACAGCATTCAGCTTCCGAAAGTCTACGCAAAAACGGTAACCTCCTTCCTTCTTCTTAACAAGTAGTATCGGAGATGACCATCCACTCGTGGATCGTTCCACTATGTCTTTAGCTAACAAGTCGTCCAATTCATTATTAATATGTTGTTGTATAACTGGAGAAACAGGATAGTATCGTTGTTTTATCGGAGGCGAATCTGTCTTAATGACATGTTCAGTCCTATCCATACATCCTAATGCTTCTCCCATTAAAGCTTTATTTCGATCGATTACTGCCTTCAACCTGTTTTCTTCCATTGAGGTTAGCACAATTTGGCTTCTGAGATGATCGACACTATCCAATAAAAATGGTTCCTTGGAAAAATACCATTCATTGTGATGAAGGTCCGGTACAATTCCCATTATCCTCCAAAAATCAGTACCTAAAATTAGTACATGAGGAATATCTGGAACAACTAACACTCTCACTAATTTCACCTTATTTCTAACACAAATTGGTAATTCACATTCGCCATTACTATAACACGTTTGACCATTAGCTACCTTGCACATAATTCTCTTTGAAGTGTCCAAAGAAATATTTAATCTTTGTACCAACGTCCAGCCTCTAGATCCCAAAATAGTGGTTGAAGCTCCGCTATCAAGCAATCCCAATAAGGTTAATCCTAAAACCTGTACTTTCAAATACGGTCTCTCATCATTATCTACATGATCTAAAATAAAGTCCAAAATCGGTAAAATTTTATCGGTCGAGGTGTACTCCCTCGTCGACCTCCCTCGACTACCTAGGTTCGACGTCTCTCGTTTCCCACCTTTGAACACTCAGGACAAGTTTTGGTGGTAAAACCATCCTTTTTACACCTATAGCATTTTAAAGGCTTAGGGAGAGCACAACCAATGGCTCTATGTCCAGGCTGCTTGCATCTGAAGCATACTACGCTACCTCTGGTCGAGGTTGACGATTGACTTGTAGAAGCTTTTTCACTTATATCACTTTCACTTCCAATATATGCTAAGTCTTTTTCCAGACACCCAACTTTCTTATTTGAAGGTTCGACATAATTCTTAATGAGATCTCTTCTATGCTCCATCTTCCTACACTCTTCTCTCAATTCAGCAGTACTAGTAGGTAGAGGTTCTCTCAATCGATCTAAATAGAATGGATGAAGATTCTTGGTGATTATCTTCATTTTAGCTTCCTCCGACATAGGACAGCACAATCGGTTAAAATAGCTAGTCATTACGGCTAAATAGACTCCAATTGATTCTGATGGGTGCTGGGCACGCTTCTGCACTTCTTCAAATAATGTGTCCAGATGATATGCAGATAAATATTCCGTCCTGAATTCTTCTACAAGTTGTTCCCAACTTGTAACTCTCGTCCTACACTCTTTATAAAATTGATAGGCTTTATCGGTAAAAAGATCCACTCTAGAATCTAACAACAAGGATCGTGGAACATTTCTTGCCACTCTTAGTTCTTCGACACGTTCCAGAAAAGCAGTTATAGATACTCCTTTTCCATCACCTGAAAATTTCCTTAAATCCCATTTATGAGGAGGAACTATCTTATGGCCTGGAACTACTGCAGCATCAGCGACCATTGAAGAATTCGCCACTGGAGTGAAAGTTTGTGCCACTAACCGTGCTTCCAAATGTGACAAGGATGCAGGTACAGGTCCAGTTGCTAATACGGGATCTCTATTTGACAATTTAGTCTGAAATGTCTCTATCAGTGATAAGACTGTAGCTACTAATTCAGACTTCTTAATTTTCTGACTACTATCTACAGGTATCATTCGATCAAGTCTATTTAGGGTATGAGCCACTTTAGTATTTATTTTGACCGCTTCACTTGAGCTTCGGTCTCCAGCAAAATCATCAACAAGTTTTGCGATATCCTCCAACTTCTTCTGAACAGCCGTCTCATCCTGTTCAAATGTATAAGGATATGGAGGGTAATTTAAACTGTCACCATTATTTTCCATCGAGATTGCTGCCGACAATCTAGGTCTCATCTCTTCACAAGTGCCAGTACTACATCCTCTTATTGTCAATTCATAGGCCAGTTCGTCCTTTTCTAGACGCTTAATAGTCATTCGTCGAGCCATCCTCACTTTAAATCACACACCACAAATAAAATGCAAAACTACTCTATTCAAAAAAAAAATAGCAAAAATCACCAATTCCTTGTAGAAACCACTAGTAAAATCACTGGTAATCTGTTTCAAACAACACTAGATCAATAAATATACCAGGTTACACTTTAATTATTGAAAATCACAAAAAAAATCCAAAAATCACAAAAAATTCCAAAAATCACAAACTGTTTTTATGTACTTGCGCATGACAAACCAGGGCCCCACGTTAAGGCGCCAACTTTTATAACCTCCCCTTAACCTTAATACCTACCAAGGGGGAGTTATAAGTGAAAAAGTTAAGATTGTCCCAGTTGTCAATCTATGTCCGCGGCTAAACTTCAGAGGAGACGGGCGTGGTCCCAAAAATTACTGGGATATCAACTATAATTCGTTAGATTATCTACAAAACCTCTTATTATATTACCCAGGCGCCAGCTGATTTCTTTGCCTAATACGCTCTATTTCCCACCTAAATCAGCAAATGGAAAAGAAGAATAAAAGTCCAACCTCACTTATGATCTTCTATTCACCAATCAGTTGCCAAAAATACTACAAGTTGTCTAGCAGTGTGATTATATAAAAAACTATAAAGCATTTACTTACTTAAGAAGGTATTACAAATGCTTAAGTGATTTTCAGTTACCACCATATAAATATAATTTTAAATAAGTGTAACAGATAATTGAAAAACTTCAAGTTACAAAATATGACTCCGGTTATAACATTATGTCCCAAAATTCCCTTAAAATGCTTTCAAGCTAAATGTGAAATAGTAACTAGTAATAGTGAATAATAATAACAAATGAACGAGGTAAAGCCTGCTTAACAGGGTATCTACAACTAGAAATATTTAAATGTTGACCAAGATTATCATTGTCCAAAGTATTTTACATTCCCAGGTCAAAAGGTTTTCTGCGTTACCTATATAGGAAGAAATTAATGATTCATACCACAAAATATTAATATGTACTGGTCATTAGCTTTGGTACCAAGGCGAAAGACAGGTGTACGATTGACAATTATATAAGGTCAATGCATAAGGCACTCCTTCATATGAATTTACTGTCATTTTCAACCCTTACAATAGTCATTGATTGACCTGCTCCAAGTCACTACTACACAATGAACGACTATGTATAATACATTGCACAGTAATCTTAAAATGAATATATTTAAAAAACGTAACGCCAGGGAAATAAAGTCACCGACACAGACTCTTAATTTATCAACTATAAGGGAGAAGTGAATTCTATACAAATTTTAAAGTTTGAAAGATAATCTGATTACATTCCTGTATTAATTGTTTGACTTCCTAGTGCCAGCGGTATCTACTACTACTTATTCATAATTGAAGATCATAAATATGTTTTGATTAAATGAAAAGACCCAACATAAAATTTTCTTACTTAATCGCAGTAACGACGAATCAATTTAAAAGTCCATCGGACATATAATATCAAAAAAATAATAAAACTCAAACCAGGAGTGAGGTAACGGTTGTCCATCAATCGCCTAGCTCCGGACGACAAAACATCTTCTCTAGGGTATTCCGCTTCCCAATCGTTCTGCTACCACCTCGCTTATGAGGGAAATTCCTCAGAGCGGCCCCTCTCAATGAATCTTCCGGGACATGGCTACCAATAATACTGGAGACATCGCACCCATTCAAACAACCCTCCAATCCTGAAGGGTCATTAGCAAAGAATATGAGGAATATGAACCATAATGCCACCAACAGCAACAGGGTCTCAACCCCAGCCTCATTCAAATTAATCATACGCACAAGTTCAGCACACAGAGTGTAGATCCCAAAACAAAATGTTCACCGCTTTCTTCCACAACTCTTACCAACTTCGGCTCAAACAAAATACGCCAACGAAGTTACTCTTGTCGGTGAATATGTCTAAGGGGTTAGACATAAATATCCCCAAACTGAGGGATGGCAAACGCCACGTTAAGGGTTTTTTTTTAAACCAAATATCTCACCCCAAAACTGCTATGCTTCAAACTTGAAGAGAATGAAAACGTGTTCCCCTTCCTATTTTTCAAATCAGAAAAATACACTGTCAACAGTTAGTTCCTTTCACCCCTGCCAACCTATCTGATGACATCATCGTGCCACCTGAAGAGATTGTGAGCAATTTAATGTAACTCAAATAACCTTGGGCATGTGTAATTTAATATCTCACAAATGCCTCCATTGTATCCTAATTTTAAATAAATCCCTATACTCCTTAATTTTGATAACTATTTACTCTACACGCGCAAGTCGCCATAAAATCGATGGTTGACACCATCTACATCATCACTAAACAATGTGACGTTTGAAAAATTGCCTCGCCGTATATCGAGGTTATCTGTCAGTCTAAATATCTAATCATTAAATGTCATTTTTCAAAATCGTAACATGAAAATGGATTTATAATATCTAATTAATTCTCCAGTCTCAATATTTGTCATCCCAATTTGAGTGCACGGTACTGAATAGTACAATCCGTAAAATAACCTTGAGTTAACCTGAACATGGGAAACTCAATTTTAAGAAGATATGAAACCTTCCTTAAAACTATGGACTTACGGCATATCAGACAAACATACTCCTTTATTGGAATATTATACCACTCGTACAAGGTCTTGAAGTCAGAAACAATTAATATAACTAATGGAATACCATACTAAAACGGTTTATTTGGAGGAACTAGAATATGTCAATATTTACTCGAACAAAATATACCTACAAGTTATGTCTACCTCAGAGACTATCTTTGCCAACCTGTTTAAAACTATGAATGGTTAATATGAATTGAACTAAGGTAAGAAGTGACTTAATAACGTTATTAACAACCATATACAGGGTGTAATAATATATTTAACATCTACCACAGATTATGTTGTAGAATTCTTGGTCTACGTAATTCTAACAGACTACCTATTTCAATATACTAATGTTGATCAATAGGAATGTGTTATTAAGTAAGGGTAATAAATAACTGAATTAGGTATTTAAACTTGATTTACGGAGTGAAATCACAAGTTAACAATATAATAATCGAATACAGTTGGATATACCGCTTAGGCACAATAGTACAAAATAAAACTGTTACAACCTTGGAAACGGTGTGGCATAATAAAGAGGTGACAATAGGATCTTTGACATGAATCGGACCCATGAGACCGTAACCAAATTCAGTGTTTATGGCGTCGGGTTCACCTGAATTTCCTGAGAGCAATTATTTAGGAAATAAATCAGCTCCGATTAATAAGTCGATCGTTCCTGGTCGATAAAATTTAAAATCTGCTAGCGAAATATTAGTTAAGTGGGTCCACTTATTGGCATCGATTTTAAAATCATGCACTGGATTGCAAGCATCAAAATTAAAAATAGGAAAGTCCCTAGTATGCGGACAAATTGAAAGGACAATTTTTCCAGTCTGCAGCTTAGAGTTCATAGAGGCGAGACCATTAACTTCAAGGGCACATTGAGACTGAGGGATACCTAAAGTGTTTAATGCTTTACGGGTAATAAAAGAAGTTTGGCTGCCGCAATCTGAAATAGCTCTTAAGGGTCGCCTACTAACTTTATTATCGAGGGCGCCAACCACAGCTGTGGATAAGAAAACTCCCTTTTCAATAGGGGATTGGAGTCCAAATAAACTAGTGGTACTTGATTGACTTGAAGACGGAAGGTTCGGGTTCAAATTAGGAGAAGTGTGGGTAAAATTTGTGATTGGTGTATCGAAATGCAATGGAGTATGATGAGTCTTGGATTTGCAAGTCCGACAAGTATACTTGGAGCGACAGGAACGAAGATCGTGAGAGGAACTCAAACAATTAAATCATAGATGCGATTGTTTGCAAAAACGATGCCTTTCTGAAAAACTTTTACTTAAAAATTGATCACGTTTGTAAATAGTATGGTTTTGTTTGCATAAAATACAATGTTGATTAGATAAATTAGTAACTAACAAAGTTGAAGAACGAGTTTTACAGGAAACTTTTGAAAATAAGGGTGGATCTTTCGATAGGAAATATTTCGATGAAGAAACATTTAAATTACTGTAGGCGTTCAACTGGGTTTCTGAAAATGCAATCAAGTTTGTGAAGGTAGGGATCTTTTTTGATTTATGTTCCATTTCAAAGAGACGTGCGATTTCTGGAGTTAATCTAGAAAATAACATAATAAATATAATGAAGTCCCACTCATCTGTAGGTGAACCGATCACTTGGAGAGCAGAAATATTTTCTAAAAATGTATCAATAAGTTTCGACAATGGTTCAGCAGTAACCATATTTAATTTCGGGGCCTCTTCAAGGGTATCCCAATGGGCTTTGGCACAACGTCTTTGATTGGTGTATCGCTTGGTAATAAGCAATATCATAATTATCAGCAGTAATTTTTAAATTACGAATTAAACCTAGAGGGGGACCTTCTAGCGACGCTTTTAAATACTTTAGTTTCTCTACATCTGACATAGATTGGTTGTTGTGGATAAGAGAATCAAATAAATAAAAGAATGATGCGAATTCCTTTACATCACCTGAGAATTTGGGAAGATCAATTTTTGGTAATCGGATATTCGAATTAGTTTGTGAAAGAGCACTAGTATTATCAGTAGATTGGAAACTGGAAATGTCGAAAAGCTCGGAACATATCAGTTTGGTTTGAAAATAATGTGATAAAGAAGCTACACGAATTTGGTCTTCAGCTTCGAGGTCTGGTGGATCTGGAAGCGCCATCAATTTGGCAATCACTGAATCATGATGTTTTACAAAAGTATCACGAATTGACTCTAATTCAGTTACACGAATTTGTAAAAGAAGACGAACAAACTTGTCAGTCTTACTTTGATCGGCTTAACCGCTCAATATTTGAAGATCATTTAAGACGGCTTTACGATGAAAACGATTCTGTTTGAATCTATCCCTTGTAAATAAAATAAACAGAAATATCGAAGCCAAGGAAGCAAATGTTCAATAAAATGTTGCGAATGTTGAATCAAATTTCAAATGATATTGTACAAACTACCGGTTACTAACTGTAAAATTTGAAATGAACAAATGCTTTAAAAGAATTGTTGAATCGTATAGCGAAAAGGATAGAAAAAGTAAAGTAAAAAGAAATAAGTAATAACCATGAAATTAAACAGTTGATAAGAAAATAAAAAATGTGAGTTCTCTATTTTCTATAGAAACGCGCAGATGGCAAAAGGATAATAAAATAAAAGTATAGCGAATAATTTTTGAATTATCACTCAAACGAGTTGACCAGAGAATATATGGGCTCACCCTGTATAAAATTGCACCAAGTAATAACAGAATGAGAAGAAAAAATGAAAACTATTGAGTAATTAATCAAAGAAAAACACGTCTGTTCAAATCTCCGTTTCTAAATTACAAAAATATTCAATAATCAATCGACCAGTTTTTGTTCGGTATGCTGGCTACAATTCAATACAAGAAATTTAGGTACAATATCTTCAAGGTTACTCACTTTTGAAATAAAGTAGATAGATTTAAAAATTATTGGAATGAGTAAAAATGAGCAAACGTACATTTATAATGAAAATTTTGATTTTAAATGAGAGTAATAAAGTGCCTTTATTCTAGGCTAGAAAAAAAAACTATTCAGGCTAAGAAGGACCAATGTTCGGGACGATAGCAATTTCCCTTTTGTTTTAAATTTCAATTGAAGTGAACTGTAATTTTCATTAATAATAATTAATTAAAGGCTGACATTTTACCTTTTACTCATTTCTCGGAGATTAACCGGCCGGCGTTGTAATCTCGATGTAGCAAAAATGCGGCTGTTCGACACAGTCTGAGCAAAAGGGGCAGATTTTTTTACATCATTTTTATGATTATGCTTTTTTTCTCTGATAGCATCCAACACAATATTTTCCAACATTGGGAACATGTGCTTCTTTTTTTAAAAAAAAATGTTCGGATTTTCATATGCGTCTATTAGACACATCAGTGTAGGATGAATCATTATCAGTATCACTGGTTTCACCTTCATCTTGTCTTCGAAGAGTTATTAATCTCTTTGATAAGATAGTGTGCATTTACCATACTAGTACCAAAACGCACATCTTTGGCCAGCTTTATGTACCACTTGATCAGACAGGTTTATGGAAGTTTTCTCTTTATTATAATCTATTATAACCAAGGGTTTCGATTTAGTTTCATTACTAACTTCAATATCTTGCATGGCATCTGTGTGTTTTGTTGAATGCACTGAATCGTCTCTTTTGTCACGCCATTTCATTACACATACTCCTCGCTCATTGTCCCTAGCTATAATTTCACTCCGTTTCAGTTTTTTTTATAACTTTTATCGTATTTCCACGTCTGTTAGAACGCAAAGTACTTAATAGGCGCGTTTCTCTTTCTAACAATTTATTAGCTAAATATAAGCTGATCTACTGGGCAAATTTGGTTACAAGAAAAATGCCACGTTTGTAACAGCAGTTCAAAGCGATTCCAACTTTTGATATATTGTCGTTACAAAAAAACGGCCTCCTACTCCAATGGTCACGAATTGTTGGTATATCCAATTAGGCTAAATTTTTTCATTTCCTTTCTGTCAGTGAGAACCCATTTAGAAAACCTTGACGAACTTGGAATATCTTCATCCAAGCTAATAAACTGGGTGGCATAAAGGTTGGTTTGTTCGACCATCAGGTATATAATTTCATTATCCTCAAGTGAAGAAAAAAAATCATTAGGAGTACCCCCTTGTAAAGCTATTTTGAAAAGATAAATGATTATTACCCCCTTCTTAAAAGGAAGTTCCTCCTGAAACTTCTCTATGGCCGGAACTGGATGTCTAAATTGGCAACTGGACCCATGTCTACACTTTCCGGTCGTATGGAAATAACAGAGCACCGTCTTCAACGGGTAGCGAAAACGAGGGGTATAGCTGCAAATTAATAAGTAGATACCGGTACCTCGGAAGATCACGTAGGATTCCAGCACATGATCTCAAAGGCTTCGTATCGCTTTGTAACAAGGAAAACTCAACCTCTCAGTGCTCGTTATAGATATGCGGGTTGTCTCCCGTAGTACAACCCGTGCTCGCCAGTCTACTAGCTTCGAATCGAAGAAGGGGTGGATTCTTCAAAACTTAAATGTTCACTAAAAGGGCGCCAGAGAAGTTTTGACAAGCTCCCAGAACTTCTTAAGTTAGCCCACAACTCCTCAGTGGGTTAACAGCACTAATAAAACACTCTGAGAAGGTTTTAGGAAAATTAATATTAAAAATAATAGTCAGCAAATATCCCCTGATTGATATTTCATATTTTCTTGGACATTATGTCTCTTTTGAAAATATGGGATACAAGTTTACAACAACAAAAATAATGAACTTAATACCTGAGCTCAGCTGAAGGCTGTAGCTTCAGTATGTAGTTAGGCTGAAGGCCGAAACCTACGTAAAAACCCACAAATAATCATACAACCGGACTTTTAGCAGTATGAAAGCCATCTACGTTACTAACAAAAACTGCAAGACTGGTTTTTATATCGATTAGCAAAAAAACTATGATATCTAAAAACTATTAAAAAAAACACGTTACTGTACCTGAATATTATTCAGCCCCCGTGATATATCCTACTTCCAAAAAATTAACGAAACAATAAGAGAATTGACTTGATAAAATTCATGAACTGTAGGAAACTATTTCACACAATAGATTACATTCTTCTACAATCTACGATTCAAAACTTTAAATTGCTACGTTAACTACCTATAAAATTGTTAATTTCGAGAAAGTGTTCAGAAATTTACCTTAATATTGAGTTCCTCGAGCAAAACGTCTAACAAAATATCCACGTGGTTGTTTAAATCCTGCAAAAATTCTGGATCTCGCTGCTCATCTAAACGGTTTTCCACAGCAAAACGCCGGGTCAGACCCCGCTAGATGCTAACTCGCACCGTATTTTCCTTCCCTAATCAGGTAATATACTTTCCACGTAAAATGGCTGCCTTAGTGCGCGAATTTTTTGAAACTCACACAACGTGGTCTATTATTCGATGTCTGATGGGAAACTAGCTTCGTTCTCATTACACTGGCCTCTCGTCAAAACCAGCAACAGTCTTGTAAAATTTAATTTTCAACGGTCGGGCGATTTTTCGCGTTACAGCTTCCCACACATTCCGGTAGGTGGATCGATCTGAAAATTCATTTCTAGTTACCAGGTAGAAGACGTACCGCGAATTGTGTTCGACTCTCAGTGTCTTGCCAGTGGCTGGTATCTGATCTTCAAGTTCATCTAATTATTGTCCAAACTTCTTTCGAAAGACGGTTGCCAACCCTCGTGCGTGTTTGTTACTGGCGGATATGTTATGTGCCAGTGAGTAATCTAACGGAAGCGTGAAAAAATCTTGTATTTGTCTTGTAGTGACTCCGTATCTAGCCAGGGGGGAAAAGGAGGAAGACAGGGAGAAAAGGGAGAAAGACAAAGAGAAAAAGAAAAACGGGTGTGAAAGAAAGCAGTTAGGAGGAGAAACGGATAAGAAGCAAACAACGATAAATGAAAGGAAGGGAACGCAAAAGAAGAAAACCTTACATCTTTTTCAGAATCTGAAGATATTGATATTGTTGAAAAGGAACCAAATTTTGTATTTTGGTACAAGAATTTATTATAAGCAGACCGCTTTCGGTTCAATGATAAACCATCATTGAACAGAAAGCGATCTGCTAATAATAAATTCTTGTACCAAAATACAAAATTTGATTTTTTTTCGATAATTGTTTTTCTCTGGTACACTCAGCTGACTTCACTAATATATATTGATATTGATAAAATTTGCAATGACGATGATAAAAGTGACTGGGATGAATATTATTGTAGAAAGAGAGCTACAATAAATCAAAACGAGAAGAACATTGAATTAAGAGCGTGTTATGCTCTCGCTGGACATATGAAAGCTGCACATTATTCGATAATAAATGCAGAGTGAATTATTGTTCTGAATGTTCCTATCCTTTTTTAAATCGTTTACTTAAAAATAAACAATGTTTATACTTTTTGTAAGCGTTATTTTTTGTGTTAGTCTCTGATTTGGTGACGTACATCAGAGGTCCATCTATCCCTAGCAGGTGGTCCATCTAACCATCCTTCCAGGATAGATGGGCCACCTAGTAGACTCAAAATTCAATGAAAACGCGCGTTAATTGTTTTTAAAAATAAATATTTGTTTGTTAGATTAAGTTCGGTGTTGAAAATGTACTATTTTTGCGGACTATATATTTTCTCAACAGTATATAGTACGCCGACCCAGAAAAAAAAAGAGAGATGTTCGTGGATTTTTTGAAGTTTGGACTTGTAGTGTTTTTATTTGGGTATATTTTTGTTTGGGGGTAGGCCCTGTTATAGGATTCGTTTCCTCTTCAGGGCTGGTTGGGGGTGTTTTTGTGGGTGGTTTGTGTGCGCGTATTGACTTAGCTTGAGATTTGGGTAGGGCTGAAAATTCAGTTTTAGAAAAAGTGTCTAGGAAGTTTGAGAAAACAGGTGTATAGAAAATTGAAGTTGTGTTTGTTTTTGTGGGTGGGTTGTGTGTGTTTGCCAGAAATCAACCGGAGGGAGAAGCGAAAACAATCAGCGTCGAAATTGGGTGATTTTTAAGCGAACGTGGTTTTGAGATGAGGGAACGGGGATTTTAATAGTGTCTGGAAAAGGTCGAAAATGAATAAGACGAACCACGTTGCGTTGCGGATAGTTAATAGGAGCGGGCTGGGTGATGGTGTTGTTGGAAAGTGAAGATATAATTTTTGGGGATTTTGTGTCTCCTGCGTCATGAAAGTTAATAGAAGCATGGGGAGATATTGGAATTATGAGAATTTTTTGGGATTTGAGTTTGTTGAAATTTGTTGGAAAAGTGACTAGGAGACGTTGAAAGATGTGTGGATGAAGTCGGGGGTGGCGACTGGCTTTTCTCGAGTTCGAGGTGAGGAATTGTTAAAAGGTGTGTTTATGTGTGGTGTGGAACCTTGAATATGAAATTCTGAAAAAATCAAAAGTTTTTGTATATCGAGTAAATTTTTTATTTGTTTATTAAAATATTGAAATTTAAGATTTTGAGGTGGTTGTTTAATATTGTAATGAGTGAGCTGGTACGAATAACAATCTTTAAATCCAAAAACTACGTCGTACGTCGGCCCATTTGGCTAGCGAATAAATTCACTATGCTACAGGAAAAAACGTGAAAAACCTGCAGCACCGACGGGGTGGATGGGGCTCGCGGATCAATTTGGATCGCTTTCACTCCTGATGGGAGTGAAAGCAAAGTGGGCACGCCTGCCTATATTTGTTATAGAGCAGTTGTGTCGATAAATGGAAGGGATTAAGTGGCGAAGTGTTTCGGCTATGACATCTCTCGAGTTGGGGATGGCATTCATGAGTGTGACGGTGAGTATTTCGATGAGGATTTTAGAGTCGGTTGAGAGGTCGTAAGGTGTGGGTGGCTTTTTGAGGGTGACTGGTGCGGTCTCTTGGGGGGTTTTAGGTGTCGATAGCCTGTGGGGGCAGCGAGGGTGGAAAGCGGGGTGTGGACCACCGCAATTGGTACATTTAGGAGTGCCGGACTTGGGGCAATTTTCGGTTCGGTGGCCTGTTTGGCCGCAAGAGGGGTATATCGGTTTAGACCGACAAGATTCGGAGGAGTGTCCGGTTTGGGTGCATCGACTGCAATATTTGGGCACTGGGGGGAGTGGATTTGTGTTCGATGGCTCGCATCGATGTGGAAGGCCGTGAAAAGAGAGGCCGGAGGTTAGGGCCTGGTGGTAGTGGGCTTCGGAGGTGGTAACGATGCGAAGCATCGAAGTGGGTTTGTTGGTGGCTTTGGCCACGATTCGCCAAGTTTTGAGAAAGGGGATTTGTTTATTGTGAAGAATTTCTTCAAATTCTTCGGGGCTGACAGTGGTGTCTACATTCCTGCAGACGAAAGAGTAGGTGGGTATGAGGGTTTTGTTGGCTGGACGTGATGGACGTTCTGTTGAGTAAGGAACGTTGAGGATGATGTTTTTGTCACCAGTGGAGTTATGGATTTGTCTCAGAATAGTTGAGACTGACTTTGGGGAGGACGTTTTGAGAAGGGCGGTGCGGTTGAAGTTTACCTTGAGAAAGAGGACGTGGCCGTGTAGGAGTTCGAAGGTGTTGAGTAGGGTGAAAAAGGCTTTTTGAGTGGCGTATTGGGTTGGGAGGTTCCGGAGGTTCAGGGTTTGGATTGGTGTGTCGTTGACGGTGTGAGTTGGTGCAGGAATGTTGGTAGGTGTGGGTGTTGGTGGTCGGGTTTTGGTTTTACCGACGAGGGTGAAGCCATCCTCGTCGGAGGCAGTTGGTTGTCGAGTGAGTGTAGGTGTTGGGGATTGGGATCTTACGGAGGAAGCGTAAGACCTTCTTGAGGGTGTGTGTGCGGATTGTGTGTGTTGTGGGGATGTGTATGGGGTATGTGTGTATTGTAGGGTGTTATCGTGTGTTATGTTTTGTAAGTGGGGTGGTGTTGCTTGATGGGAGTGTGTTGAGGAGTGGTGTGTTTTGTTGGAAGTGTGTGTAGAGGAGGTGCTGGATGTGACTGGTGAGAGAAGAGGGGGGAATTGTTTGTCAGGGTTCAGAGATTTATTAATGAGATGTTTGGTTTCTTCTATGAATTGTTCAAGTGCTTCGAATCTGGTTGGTGGGAAATGTATTTTTGCAGCTCTGCTGCTGCGACGATGTCTGGAGGACATTTTTAGGATAAAGTATGTTATGGAGTGGGGTTGAAAGCTAATACCGACAGCGGACTCACTGCCAGAGGGAGTTGCCTCCCCAGTTAAAGGTTTCCTGACTTATTAGCTTTCAGGAGTTTTTATATTACCTGGGTGCTAAATGTCCTTCCCTCTTCGGATGGTGTGGTTTGCTTGTATATTTTGGCTAAAATAAAACAAGATTAAGCACTGTTTATTATTTCCATAAATAGAAGTTGTTTCGGGAGAAACAATTCACACTTCCAAGTGTATTGAATGAACTGTCGAACTAAAAAGTTCGGCAGAACATGGGGTTGGTTTCTTCTGATGGAGGCGTCCACGTTGCCGGCGAAATCGCGGTGAACAGGTTTGAATCAGTGACCCGCTCTTGCTGTATCACCTTCCTCAGGCGATGGACTGGCGCTACTGACGTACGCCGACCCGAAATATAGTACAATATATATTATAGAAAGGTTGGCAACCCTAGTGTAAATATGCTCCTCCTACTATTGAACACAATAATTAACTTCAATTAACAAAATATTATTTTTATCCTACACTACTCGAAACCCCAACATTCGTGGCTCTATAGGCCACAAAAATGACAAATAATGGCTAGGCAGGGAAAACAACTTCACAAAAATAACACTAGTTGGCACCCTATTATTTAAGACAACGCGGTTGTCCCTTTTAAAATTCAAATTGTGGTTATAAGCTTCATTCACAATGCAATTAAAATTAGTCCTTAGAAAAATTGAACTAAGAATTCGAATCGTCATTGAAATCTTGCATTCACAAACGGAAAATTAATGTATAGTCCGGGAAAGTAAGGTCGAAAAATCTGTTAAACATCAAAAGTTTCCCAGCGCGAGAGAGAGACTTAGAGATGTTCGTGGATTTTTGAAGTTTGGACTTGTAGTGTTTTTTATTTGGATATATTTTTGTTTGGGGGGTAGGCCCTGTTATAGGATTCGTTTCCTCTTCAGGGCTGGTTGGGGGTGTTTTTGTGGGTGGTTTGTGTGCGCGTATTGACTTGGCTTGAGATTTGGGTAGGGCTGAAAATTCAGTTTTAGAAAAAGTGTCTAGGAAGTTTGAGAAAAAAGGTGTATAGAAAATTGAAGTTGTGTTTGTTTTTGTGGGTGGGTTGTGTGTGTTTGCCAGAAATCAACCGGAGGGAGAAGCGAAAACAATCAGAGTCGAAATTGGGTGATTTTTAGCGAACGTGGTTTTGAGATGAGGGAACGGGGATTTTAATAGTGTCTGGAAAAGGTCGAAAATGAATAAGACGAACCACGTTGCGTTGCGGATTGTTAATAGAAGCGGGCTGGGTGATGGTGTTGTTGGAAAGTGAAGATATAATTTTTGGGGATTTTGTGTCTCCTGCGTCATGAAAGTTAATAGAAGCGTGGGGAGATATTGGAATTATGAGAATTTTTTGGGATTTGAGTTTGTTGAAATTTGTTGGAAAAGTGACTAGGAGACGTTGAAAGATGTGTGGATGAAGTCGGGCGGTGGCGCCTGGCTTTTCTCGAGTTCGTGGTGAGGAATTGTTAAAAGGTGTGTTTATGTGTGGTGTGGAACCTTGATTATGAAATTCTGAAAAAATCCACCACTTTTTCAGTTTTGCGAATACTTCCATCGAGATTACATAAAGAAAATGGAATAGGCGTCAATAGATAAGTTAAAACTCATCTAATTGTTTATCTAGAGCAACAACTAGAAGTTGGCCAAATAAGTCTCGCTACAAACGCACTTCAACTAATTTTCCAGAAACTAACTTTTTTCTTGCTCTATAACACTGTAAAATTATTAATTTTATTCTTTTTCAAACTTCGATCAAATATATCTTTATCTTCGGCATATTCGTTAATAAATGTATTCCTCAGTTCTTCTCCTTCTTTTTTCAACACTGAGCAAAAAATCAGCAACGTGATCGTCTGCTGCTTGGCCATTAGATATTTTGAAGAATAAATATTTACCTAGAGTGCTATCAAAAGGATTTATACTTTCTTTAATGAGCTGTATCAATTTTTCAAGCTGCACAGAACTCTTTTTTTATCCTATTTTGATATAAATCTGCGGTCACATCTTGTTTCGTTCTAAAACCAGTTTCTTCCATAACATGACTAATTATTTTTAGTCCGGGAAAGTAAGGAAGTTGAACATCAAATGTTTCCCAGCGCTGATTTTTTCATTTTTTAATGAGAATATATCGACCCAGCATCACTCTCCTAGATTGTCTAATAATTTCCGCTGGAGCTTGCGACGCAGCTTGCAAGCACAGCACGGACCACATAAAATTCAAGCAATTTATGCTCGTATCATTTCTGGATGTGTTCTTACAAAAAAATCGTGGAGATAAAAATTGCAGCAAATTTTATGCTCTTGAAGGTGACGTGAATAGTTTTCCAAAAAAAAAATTCCGATGTTAAATTTTCCAAAAATTGAAAAAAAATTCGTAAATCATATTTTTGGCTGGTAATTATGAATAAAATATCAATATCGAGGTCAAAACATAGTTAAACATAGAGGGCGAACTTCTAAAAATTTACGTGTTTTCAGATTTGGAAAATTCAAAATGGCGGCTGCTCAAATTGGAAACAATTTTGGTTTTCAATCGGGATTAAATTTATGAACATTAATGATATCGAGAAGCGGTTGGTTGCAATCGACAGAGTGAAAGTTATATTTCTATAAATAACATAAACAGAATTTTTAAAATTTACCGAAAAAAAATTCCATCTAGTTTTTTCTCATTTTGGCGTTGAAAAATTTGGTAAACATACCTTTTCACCTTATAAATATGTTTGTTTTTGAAAGACGAGTATTTTGAACAAAAATTTTCCGATTCGACTTTTACAAGCTGAGATAAACAAATTCAAAGCCTGCTAGATATTGTCATAATATTAATTGAAATTTTCAAATTTTGATCACTTCGCTAGGTTGTTGAATCCCAACACTACTTAAACACAATTTTTCATTTTTCTACCGTTAAGTGATCCATTCAAAAGAGAACAGCAATCCTAGCTCGCTTGGCCAAACGGTGCGGCGACAGCTGCCTGGCGTAGTGGTGGGGGGTCAGCGCTCATTCTCTTCGAACGCATATGTGTCGAAACCAAATCACAATGAATCGTTAAACATGCTACGACTTACATGTTTTTTAGAATCTTCTGCTAAAAAAACGTTTAATTTAGCGACTTTGCCACCAACGGAAGCTGCAATGGAATTTCATTCTTTTAGAGTGTTTTATCAACTCCGGTTGTGGGATAAGGATAAAACAATTGTTGAAAAAATGAAGCCTACCGACTGGGGTTGGAAATTCATTGATAATTATGGCCTTGCACCGGAAATGACAGACGACGTACTTGTACCCGACGAGTTATTGAAAATTATTTCGTGTCCTTGTACCACAGGGTGCTCTACTACCAGGTGTGGTTGTAAAAAAGTTGGCATACATTGTACGATATTATGTAAACATTGCGAAGGCAAAAACTGTTGTAACATCGAAATTGTCAGTACGGTATTTGACAATGACGAGGATGATAATGAACCTCTGAGTGATGAACCAAATTTTGATATGAGTCAATTAGTTGATTGTGAACTTGCAATTGATAGTAGCAATAATATCGATGAGGATTTATTTGCTAATGATAATGACGAGGAAAATTCTACGGAGCCACTTCCTCAGAGACCAAAAAGAGCGAGAATTTGTAGAAAATAGATGTAATTTTGTAAATAAATATTATTCTTAGTATCTATGTTTCGAATTATGTATAATATATTCAATAAATGGATTTATAGATATAAATTATAAATATCATTGTACCTTATTTCTAGCAATATGTAATCATATTAATAATGACCATACTATAAATGAACAATTTTTACAAAGAAAACCAAAATAAAAGCTTGAGCTTCGTTGAACTGCGCCGCACCGTTTGGCCGAGCGAGCTAGGATTACTGTTCTCTTTTGAATGGACCAATTGACGGTAGAAAAATGAAAAATTGTGTTTAAGTTGAGTTGCGATTCAACAACCTAGCGAAGTGATCAAAAGTTGAAAATTTCAATTAATATCATGACAGTATCTAGCAGACTTTGAATTTGTTTATCTCAGCTTGTAAAAGTCGCATCTGAAATTTTTTTTTTTTCAAAATACTCGTCTTTTAAAAACAAACATATTTATAATATGAAAAGATATTTTTAACAAATTTTTCAACGCCAAAATGAGAAAAAACTACATTTTTTTTTCGGTGAATGTTCTAAAAAATTATGTAAAAAATTTCTAAAAATTTTGTTCATGTTATTTATATAAATATAACTTTCACTCTGCCGGTTGCTACCAACCGCTTCTCGATATCTTTAATGTTCATAAATTTAAACGCGATTGAAAAAAAATTGTTTCCAATTTGAGCAGCCGCCATTTTGAATATTCCAAATCTGAAAAAACGTAAATTTATAGAAGTTCGCCCTCTATGTTTACCTATGTTTTGGCCTCGATATCAATATTTTATTCATAATAACCAGCCAAAAATATGATTTTCGAAAAATTTTTCCATTTTTGAAAAATTTAACATCGGAAAAAATTTTTTTTTGGAAAAACTATTTACGTCACCTTCAAGAGCATAAGATTTGCTGCAATTTTCATCGCTACGATTTTTTTGTCAGAACACATCCAGAAATGATATGAGCACAAGTCACTTGAATTTTAGGTAGTCCGAGCTGTGCTTGCAAGCTGCGTCGCAAGCTCCTGCGAAAATTATTAGACAATCTAAGAGAGTGATGCTGGGTCGATATATTTTTATTTAAAAATGAAAAATCAGCGCTGGGAAACATTTGATGTTCAACTTCCTTACTTTCCCGGACTAGTAATAATTAGCTGATTTTGGGTTGTGTCCTCTTTGTATTATGGGCTAGAACAATTGACAGTTATTGTGTATTCACACAACAATAAAACACCTCTAATGCTTCTAACAGTTTACTAATTAAACTTTGTTATACAGTATGGATTACATATAAGAATTAGACAGTTTTTTGTGTGGCGTTCCTTGTTAGACGCCATGACAGTACTACATAGATGAAAGCGCACATTCCTCAATAATAGCAATTGCCGGTACCCCTCTAGGGACTAATTATGTCGGTTGTCAAAATCCCCTTGAGGTGAGTGTACTCTGTCGCATATATTACAACAGTGTTGACACTTGACAATAATTTGTCAATGTAGAAGTTGTTAGGGTTTTGTAATTATGTAGGTTCCCACATAGCACGCAATATTCCTGGGACATTCCCTCAATGTCCTAGAAAGAATATAAATATTCCGAATATTCCATGAATATCCGGTAAATATATATATTCTGAACAGATATTCTGCGAATGTTCCCAATAGAATATCCATAGAATAAGATTAGGGGCAAATCCTAAGAATATCTTTTAAGGAATATTCTTTCATAGAAGATTATCAGAATATTCTTTGAAGGTAGCGTCTAAAAGCATACTGAGTAAGAGGCCATTAATTCGCGAAGGAAGAATTGACATCTGGCATTGAATTATTTAACTCATCGTCATCGATTTATACAATTATATTTGTATATTTTTTTAATAGTAGTTATATGATCTGTGAATGTATAATTGAATCTTTGCATCCATACTTTTTTTACTGAATTTTGCGTGTAGTGTGAATTTTTAAGGTGAGTAAAATTTTGGTACTTATTATTATAAAATGTCAGGAAAACGTAGGACGTTAAATCGAAACCGTAATTTTTATTTAAAAACAAATAGGGAAATTATTAGAGTTCTAAAATACGTTAGGGAAAATGCGGGAATAAAACCCGAAAACACGTGTGAATCAAATTATAATCAGGACTGTAGGGGGTTCACTTATATGGAATTATTCTGATTAATTAGTAATAAGGTGCCCAAAATTATACAAAGAAGTGCGCCAAAAGTATATTCTGACAACGAGTTTTTTACAATCAACTGTCATTAAAAATATTAAACGGTGGTATGTCAAAAGTCATTACTTTCACTGTACTTCTTTTCTTGGCCTTTATATGTATGCGCGTTACAACCTCCCCCTTTGCTCCACGAGAAGTCCCTTGAGTAGGAGCAAGAGGTAGGCTAGTGACAACAAGAACACGTAGGCTTCTTCACTGGTCACCTGCGTAACGCGCCATCTGTTGGGTTGTCTGAGGTGTGATCACTTTCGGAATCGGCTGGGGAAGTAGTAGCCACATCCACTTCCTTATCTTCAGGCTCGGCAACTTTCTCTGTAGAGTCGGACTCAGCGGGACCGGTCGGGGTAACTTTGGCAGGTCGACCACGTCGCCGTAACGGCAACACTGGAACTGGACTGTCGGCCGTGTTGGTGTCGTGATACGGAGTCAGCGCTGATACGTGGTACTTCCCTAAGGGAGTATCGGGGTCCAGTAGGGATGCTATTTCATAGGTGGTAGGGGTAACCATCTTGGTGACCATATAGGGTCCGTCTCTTCGGGGGGCGAACTTCGAGGTGAAAGAGCTTCCAGACTTGCTTAAGACATGCACGTCCACGAGAACTTTGTCGTTCACTTTAAAAGTTGGGGAGTCGCGTCGTGCTTTGTCGGCGAACACTTTATGTCTGTCTTGCTGTACCTAACTGTTTTCCCGTGCTTGGTAGAGTGTCTCACTGAGAGTTTTTAAGTAGGGGGTTATCTCTGGGATAAAATTATCGTTAACTACGATGGCACGGAAGTCTCTTCGTACATCGTCCGGGGTGCGTAACTCGCGCCCAAAGGTGAGATATGCGGCACTATATCCGGTAGACTGGGATCAAACAGTGTTCATAGCGAATCTAACCGCGGGGATACTGTCTTTCCATAAGGTGTGGTCAGCACCAGTCAAAATGGCTAACTGTGCTTTCAGGTCGCGATTTTTACGTTCTACTGGATTTGCGGGAGGCCAATACACGGGGATAAGCGACTGTTTGAAACCAAGGCAGTGGGCAACTTGTTGCATTACGCAGCTAACAAATTGAGGAGCGTTGTCGCTGATGACTCGCCGAGGTAGGCCAAAGCGGAGGATAACCTCATCAACTAAACATCGAGCACAGTTCTCGGCGGTGGCAGTTTTAAGGGGAAATATTTCCACCCATCGACTTGAAGTATCTTCTATAACAAAAATCCACTTATATCCATCAGAGGTTTCCGGAAGTGGTCCGAACAAATAGATCGCGAGAACTTCAAAGCGTTGGGCTTGGGCCGGGGTTTGGAGAAGACCGGCCGGTTTTAGGTTCGTCGCTTTGTATCGCTGACAATCTACACATTTAGCAACGTAGTCTGCTACTGCCTTGCGCATACCAACCCAGTAGTACCGACTGGCTATCCTATGGTAGGTTCTGTCTACTCCATAGTGTCCAGCTAGAGCAGAGTCGTGGTACTCAGCCAGAATCTTCGTAATTTGAGATTTGGGAACCACTTGCTGTGCTTCCTCGGAATTCATGTCTGGGGTATACCTAAATAGGACACCTTGAATCATCAAGTAGCCGCGCTCGGACCAGCGTTTGTAGTCGGTATTGTCGTGGTCAGGATTTTCAAATGACTCAATGATTTTCTGTAAATCAGGATCGGCTAGTTGTTGTTTTCTTGTTTCACTTGTGGATTCTCTTGGTAAGTCCACTTGAACATATTGGGCTTCCAACTCTTCGATAGAGGGACGTGACAGCATGTCAGCAACAACGTTCAGCTTGCCGGGAGTATAGTCGATTCGAAGATCATACGCTTGAAGGGACAAGGCCCATCGAGCTAGACGACCTGAGGGTGACTTTAGCGACATCAAGTATCGTAGGGGCTGGTGGTCACTTTGAACCACTATAGGAGACCCTTCAATATAACCACGGAACTTGTTTAATGCCCAGACAACCGCTAATGCTTCTAACTCAGTAGTGCAATAGTTTCGTTCTGAACGAGTGAGTAGTCGACTCGCATACTCAATAGGCCTTTCCCCGGGATACTCCCCCTGAAGCAAACATGCTCCGAGTGCATACGAACTTGCGTCTGTACGAAGAAGGAAGAGAAGATCAGGGTCGACCTGTCGAAGGACGGGACTTGAACACAGAAGAGTCTTTAGCCGGTCCACGGCCTGAGATTGGACATGTCCCCAGCTCCATTTAGCATTCTTTTTGAGAAGGTTGGACAAAGGCTTACTTATTTCGGCAAAATTTTCAATGAATCGTCTGAACCATGAGCAAGTTTGAAGAAATGAGGTCATTTGCTTGACGTTCTTGGGGGCCGGTCTATTCATGATAGATGAAACTTTATTAGGATCCGGTTTGATTCCAGACGAAGTGATAACGTGGCCAAGGTAAAGGACCGAGTCGCAACTGAAGGTGCACTTAGCACGATTTAAGTGTAATTTGAAGATCTTTAGACGAGCGAAAACCTGCGCAATATCTTGCAAGTGGGTTTGAAATGAGGGGGAGATAACTATTGGGTCATCTAGATAGGCCAATAGGTAGACATCTGGCAATCCCACCCGAAATTTATCAATGAGACGCTGAAACGTGGCGGGGCTGTTCCTCATACCAAAAGGCATACGAGTGTACCTAAATGTACCAAAGGGACATATAAACGCTGTCTTGTCTCTGTCATCGGGGTGTACCGCGATTTGGTGATAACCTGATTTTAAGTCCAGGGTTGACATGAACTTTGTTTCCTTAGTGGCGTACAGCAAATCATCCATTCTGGGAAGAGGGTATCTGTCTGCTCGGGTGATCGCGTTTAGCTTGCGATAATCGACTGTCAGTCTGACACTGTTGTCTTTCTTGGGTACTAAGACAACCGGCGCGGAGTAACTGATATGGGATTACTGTCAGTCAGAATTATAGTGTGCTGAGCAAAAGGGGTCGGCTTTTTATTGGGGCAAAATACATCACGGTTTTGATCGAGAAGCTTATTCAATAGGGATTTGTCTGACGGCGGGAAGTTGACACCTTCATTTTCTCTCAATTCGATTCGGGCTAGATGGATGGTATTAAAGCTAGGTGCAATAGTTCTAGTCGGTTCAGGAGCAAAAGAGTATCGAACTTCAGGAGAGTCGCCAGAATACCAACAATCGCGTGGGATGTCTAAAATGATATTAGCTGCCTTGATAAAATCGGAACCTAATAGGGTTCTACTTTGATCATGTTCAGGTACGGCAATTAGAGTGAGCGGGTATTCCCGATGTTCTAACACAATTTTAACCTGGAAAAATAAGGCATTGACAGTGCTCGCTTTGCCATCCGCCAATGTCATAATCATCGACTTGGTCATATAAGGGGTATTTTCTTTTAGTAAAACATCTCTAAGCATAGCTCCGGCTATGCTGGACTGGGCACCAGAAACGAGGAATGAAAATCCATGATGACCTTGAATGGTAACCCGAGTGAGTGGACGCATAGGTGTAGCAGCGGCTTGACCGTCGACATTGTTTACCGATGTGCAAAGGAACTCGCTAGATACGCTAACCTGATCAATTTCAACCGACTTACATTTGGGACAATTGGATTTCACATAACCTGGAGTTTTACAGCCATAGCAGAAGATCTTAGAATTATCGGCAGAGCTGGCAACTCCGCAATCCCGTAGAACGGGTAACACTATTATTCTTGTGCGCAGCATATTTGCGACATTCGTCTCTGATATGACCAAAATTCTTACAAAATATACATTGAATTCTGTTTTTTTTATTGTTCACTTTATGATTCGCATTTAAATGATCGGTTTCAGATTTTACATTAATTGCATTTTGACTTGACCGCTGACTACCTCTCTGAGTTGTATCCGAAAGATATTGTTCTATGGTACGGGCGTTTTCAATTAGTTCTTTGAATGTTGAAATTTTATCACGAGCTAGTTTTTCTCTAATGCGAGCGTATAATAAACCGTAAACTAAATCTAATTGTACATGTTCGGAAATTTCGGAATTTCCTGATAAACGTGACAACAGCGCGCGCGCCTTACTAATGAAAATGTCGGTTTTTTCGTTGCCTTGTTCGCGCGAAAATAGTTCTCGATAAATTTGATATGCTGGCTTCGGATAACCGTAAGCATGTCTTAAGCAGTCCAAAGCTTCGTCGAACGTGTTTACCGATGACTTGATTCCCTGCCACCACGTGGCTGCAGTATCGTGAAGCAGCATACTGAGGCCCTTTCGTGCATGCTCATCTGAGATATTCAGACATTCCTTATACACCGAAATAGCATCTATAAAGGCTTCAATATCCTCGTTTTTATTGCCGTAAAATTTATGTTTACATGCGGAGAAATTAGAGTTATTACTTACGGTTGTTACGTTCTGTTGATTGTGGTTTACACCTGCTAATCTCATACCTGCAATCAGGTCCTGTAACATTTCAGGTGTCATTACTACCTGTTGAATTTTATTTTCGGTATCTGGCATTGTAGTTGATGTAGCGGTATTTCTTCCAGAACGTAAGAACATACAAGGAACTGACAATAACAGTGTCCACTCTACTATTTAACTTATAAACACACTAACTGCACTAAACTGCTTGGTATTTACGAGTTTGGGAACTGACGGCATCCAGTGTCCACAACTGTGTAATTACTAAAACCTGATTCACTTAATAACCGGTGACTTCTTTATTAACAGCAGCACGTTGGTTGCCAATTTGTAGGGGGTTCACTTATATGGAATTATTCTGATTAATTAGTAATAAGGTGCCCAAAATTATACAAAGAAGTGCGCCAAAAGTATATTCTGACAACGAGTTTTTTACAATCAACTGTCATTAAAAATATTAAACGGTGGTATGTCAAAAGTCATTTCTTTCACTGTACTTCTTTTCTTGGCCTTTATATGTATGCGCGTTACAGGACTCTAATGAAATATCCTACTCGGATATTTCAGATGAATGTATTGGCGATCAAAAATTAATGTAAGTAGTGAAGATAGTAATTTAGATATACTTAGGTCTAATAATGAAACAATTCAATATTTTGAAACTGTTCCAAGCCATATTTTGAACTCTGAGTTATCTTTTCCTACGAATTCAACAGGATTAAACAAATTGAGAGACTGGGCAGTTTCATATAGGGTACATCATTCGACACTTAAAGCTTTGTTAGATATTTTACAATCCTTATCTTCAGAAGAAAGTCATAATCTCTCTAAATTGTCTCGTGATCCAAGAACCTTCTTATACACTCCAAAGTGTACTATTACGAGAAACGTAACTCATGGGCATTACTGTCACATTGGTATACAACAAGGTTTAGAAAGTCATTACAAAAAGAAAACGAGAAAATTAAATTAAAATTCATATTTTTGTTTGTTCTAGATAATACTGCTGTAGAAACTACAATATCATAGTTAATAAAAATTATAAGAATCTTGGAAATACAAGAAGAGAAAATCAATGAAATTGACCGAAAAGTAGATGAACTGTCCACTATTATCAGGGACCAACAGAAAAATGCAGATCTAAGTGAGATTACATCTGATAATGATATTAATAAGAAAGTGCCTCTATTTACCATAGCAGATGTAGAAGAACTGGAAAAGCATCTACAAACTGCTTCCAATCTAGATAAATTTGTGGGTGATGTTCTTGTATATACTTATAACATTCCTATACAAGACTATTTCATGAGAAATCTAATAAATAAATTTGTCTGCAGGTTCTTTACATATGCCAGGTAGGAGGATTAGATTACAAAGGAATTGAGTATTTTGTTTTTGACAGTTTTGTGTAGAAATAAATCAAATTGTTAAGACAAGTTTATCAAAAATGATAAAACACTATTGTTGCAGTAATTGAATAATATATATTGAAGCCTTGTTATAGATAGAATTAACTCACAGAGTATAATATAGAGGGGCAATTTCTAAAGCTTCTAACAGAATTGTATTCTATTATAATGGACTAGGTCAATTTGAATTACATGAAAGTGATAACTAACAATTTTATGTATATTGCAAAAGTATTGATAACAACTTATAGATTATTTCAAATTTCCACTTTATATAGTTTACTTATACTTATTATTGACATCGGACTGGAAATAATATTTAATCCAAACACAAAAACTATAACAATTTTTTTTTAGTATCTGTCTTAAAACAACACCCTGAAACTACTTACAAGGACATTGGAGTGGCAATTAGCAAATGGTTAGCGAAAGCCAAAGAACGTATGAAAAAATGCACAACTGAAGGAAATGATGTATTGGAAATAAATAATTAATTAATATTAGGTTTTTATATTTCCTTTCATATAATTTCCCTTAATAGTTGAGTTAATTTACATGAAATATTCTTGTAGTGTAAAATGTACATTCTTCAAATATGGCCAGGAGAACATTGAAAGAATATCTGAAATATCCCCTTGAACATGCCAATCCGAATATTCATGGACCATTCAAGGAACATCTGGGATATTCATGCTATATTCCATTGGAGTGCTCCCCGAATGTGTCAGTTTGAATATCCTTGGAATATTCCAGTAATATCAGGAATATGCGTTGTATATTACTTGAAAATATCCTTCGAATGCATCTTATGGAATATATACATGATGTTCATAGAATATCTAGGATATTCATGGAATATTCTCGCAGTATATCCATCGAATATTGTGGGGACGGAACAAAGTGTTAATCCTAGGAATATTCTATGAAGAATATATATATATATATATATATATATATATATATATATATATATATATATATATATATATATCCCTTGGAGATTCACTGAATATTTCATCATTCTTGTGGAACATTCTATGAATGTTCTATGAATCAAATTTTGCTATCTGGGTTGGTACCTACGGGAGAGGAGGCTAGGAATGTCACTGCCACGGTTTCTAGTTAATACCACAACATAATTAAAATATATTGTGGTGTTAACTAGAAACCGAGAGTTTTATTTAAAACACTAATATGAATAGATTCTACGAAGTAAGGGTCGAGACAGTTAATTTCATTAAAGTTTGTTTTAATAAAAATCAACGTTAAGTAATTACAAACGATGCAAATATCATAGAAGTATCAAAGCAATCAAATTAGACCAAGTGGTCGAGAAAATTGATGTTAGTTATGACTTCTAACCTCACAAAATGATGTAACTTCTAGTATAATTACTAATATGTTCAATTATGAATGCTGAACTGCAATGACATCTACGAGTAATTGTAATTACTAATTGTTAATTTGTTCATTGTGACTATACCTTTAGGATTTTGTTGACATTAAAACTAAGATTGAAAATTTGTTACATAATATGGACGAATCCGACGGCAGTTATTCTACACCAGAAGGGATTATGCAAAAAGCAAGATAGATAACACTAAATTTGCTACTTGAGAAGTCAGGAGAAAAATATAATAAACAATATAAACATTTTACGGATTTCTGTTTATTGCATTGCAAAGTACAGAGAAAATATTATTTTCAACAAATCATTTGCCATTTTTTATGACTCGTTCATCTCATAACAATAAACGAATAAACGGTACTGTCAAAATATTTCCCACCATTCTTTTTGTCATTTTAGAATCTAATCATTTTATGTGTAGGATAAAAACTGTTGTGTATTCCACATCGCGAAAGTGGTTTTACAGGCCTCCAGAAACGAGCACTTTCTCGCCTAGGTACACGAATAGCTATTGTTCCAACTGGAGGACGATTTTAAAATAGAACATATTATAATCTATATAGTTTTGTTGAGAATTATGTTGGATTTTAAAATATATGGCGTTAATTTAAAAATAGATGAGTACTTGCAAAAAACTAAAACCCGAAAGCAGAAATATCTCACACAAATTTATTTTACTCCGTAGAATTTCGCTTTATTATATCATCGTGCGACATATTATCTAACGGTTGCGTGGCGACGGAGTTTTCTTGACCAACGGTCGTATATTACTGCGTATCTCAATCTTAAATTCGCCAGAAAGTGTGTCTCCATTTTGACTAATGGCACGATTTTGGTGTCCAATCTCCCTTTGCACTTTTATGGCCCTCCATATACCCGTCGACGTTTCTTGTGGCCAGAATTGCGCTCTGGATAGTAATCATTTTGCGATCAAACTATAATAAAATGTTTATGTTCCTGAACCTTTTCCTTTGCTGATTTTTCAGTTATTGGTTATTTTGCTTCATAAATCTTAATTATTTACTAACATTGTACATCTGTCTCTTTCATAGAAAACATCCTGGCCATGTGAGCACATTATATTATGATTGAAATAAAGGGTATTGTTAATAATGTGCACATGTTATGCACTTATGACTTCTTAACGAAATAGGAAGAAAAAGGGAGAATAAGTAACTTTTCAGTTGTATAGGGATTTTATTTGAATTAAATGTTTTTAAATAGTTCATAATATCAATTTTTCATTTAATAGATATGTGAAACATACTGTACTGTATTACACTGATTACAAGGTTAATTTTGGAAATTTTTATTGATAAGAATTAATTGGAAAGAATAAAGAATTTATATACATTTTTATGGGACGATTGAGAAAATAGGTACATTCCTAGACGTCTAAATGAGAGAAATGACAGACACAATATGAAATATTACTACAAATTCATTCAACATGAATAAAGGTCAATGATAACTCTAGTTTATTTACGATAAAAAGACGATGACGTTGCAAAACAAAATATTGTGATGACACCAAGCTGTAGTTTTTTCCTTTACTTAACGAAAACTAGATAAGTCAATCTGATGTTAGATTGACAGTTCTTCTTTTTCATTGTTCCGTGCCTCGTAGAGCGTAAGTCAAAAATAAAAGGCTTGTATGATAAGCTTGATTAATTTAATATAAATATTTATTCATGAAAAACTATGGATAAGATACAAGAAACAGTAACCAATCATTCTATATTCGAATTAACATTTAATTATTTTTCATAGAAGAGGGTTAAATGACAAACTGTAGTCCTTATACCTTATTCTATGCTCTATAGAAACATCTTCAAGAGCACTGCAAGGGTTTACGCTAAAAGGAATCAACACAAGCTGTAATCATCTTCATGCAAATTTAAATATTGTTTCTTTATACAATATCTATGATATTTATTATAATAAAAATAGAAAGGGAAAGAAAAATATGGATACACAGAATAAAATTTTGTTACAAGATAAAAAAAAATCTCCCATCTTGTCAGTATTATTTATGTAGAGATACTGTGATCGTTGTTTTAATTCGTGTATTATAAAATAACTGTACCTAATTAATTTAATAATAGTTATTAGTGATTTTGAAAAGGTGGAAATAAAGCAAATGGGATAAAGATATACAAAAAATAAAACACAAAATTTCCACTACTCCACTACAAAATCATCACTATCTTCATCGTCACTGTCAAAATTAATAATAAGTGGAGGCACATCCTGTCTATCAAATACTACTTCTCTATCCCACCCATCTTGTATAATTTTTTCAGTGTGCTCTACTGTCTTTGACCCAATATAAGGAGTCACTTTTTCTAAAGACTTTTTCCATACACATATTGCTTGTTCTGTTGTAGAACCATCAGTTCCCACATGATCTCTATACAAATTTTTAACTGTGCCTCAAATATGTTCAATTGGGTTGAACATACAGTGGTAAGGGGGAAGTCGAAGCACTTTGTGGCCATATTTTTATAGATAATATGTCAGCTTCATATACTGTTGGTGGTTTATTCCTACAAAAATGCATATATTTAAACAAAATAAATTATCTAAGTATTACCATAATATATTGAAAAATGTTTATATCAACTTACCGTTGTACTAAATTCAATAATTGGGTTTTGAGGAAAGTATTTTCAAAAGGAATATCATTTTGTATCAACCAGTTCTGTATATCAGCTTTTTTGGTAGCTGTTGTTGGTACTTTATTGATCACTGTACTGTGAGAACTTGCATTATCCATTACAATTGTGGCAGGTTCTTCCAAGTTCACTAAAAGCTGGTATTCAAAACAATGCAAAAAATTTTTTCGGTTCATTTCACCGTGGTAATCACCATCTTGTTTTTTGGAAGAAAAACAAGCCCTGCTCCAGGAGTAAATCCAGAAGAGGAACCAGCATGCAATACTATATACCTACAATAAGGAAATAACAAATTACTACTAGGTTTCCTAGATAGACTGCATTGCTCAAAACAACTATTAATAATTATATAAATTTAAATAAAATAGTGTGACTAGTTAATATTTGAGAAGGTCTTAAAATGGCAGGAATGTTAGTACATCATAAATTGATTCCTAACTTGTATTATTCAATTACCTTGAACCAACAATTTTGGTTTTTTTCACGCTTCTTTGATCAGAATATTGCCAAGAACGTCCAACAGTACCGTCTTTGAATATTCAGGTCTCATCCAAAATAACAGATTCATATAAACCTTCCCTTTTTATCTTGACATATTCATGTAGGAAATGTACACGTTTTAATGTAATATGTGGCAACTCCATTGAACCACGACGAGGATCATCTTTTTGGCATTTGAATCCAATATTTTCCACTATCTTCCAGAGTGATATTAAACAACCATTAAAGAGTTCATGCTCCTGGAGTTTCTCTCTTAAAGTTTTTAAGGTTATGTGCTCCTCTGAAAAAATATTGTGTTAGTTATTTGTGAATAAAATAAAACAGTAAATTCAATATATTCACTTTTTCCATACATTTCGTATAAACCATTTCGGAAAGCATTTGGATCGAAGTTATCAATTTCAAGAGTAGGTTTTATGCTGTTTCTTTTTAGGTGGGCTTTTAGGCTGTTCACCTCTATTAGGCTTGGTGGCAATACGGTTAACAGTGGTAACACTAAGTTGTAAAGCTTCTGCAACTCTTTACAATATAATTACTTTAATTTATGAGAGAATAATATATTATCAAGTTTAATTAACCTAACCTAACATTAGAAACATTTAATCATTTACATTTAAATATG
The DNA here is from genome assembly GCA_963921935.1 of Galeruca laticollis. Taxonomy (NCBI): domain Eukaryota; kingdom Metazoa; phylum Arthropoda; class Insecta; order Coleoptera; family Chrysomelidae; genus Galeruca; species Galeruca laticollis. Next base: position 248,003,060 of record OY998176.1, read on the forward strand.
TAACAATAATATTAATAATGATGAATACAAATAGCGAATACTATTACTTACGTCTTTTCAGCAGTAAGCGGGAGAAGCGGGCCCCCATTTCGGCACTCTCGTTCAAAATAGCTCCACAAAGATGTTACCATCTCTTGACATTTTCGGTTCAGCTGCTTCTGCATTTTATTAACCACACACTGCAGATTTGCCTAAATAATTAGTTATGAAAATAACTGTTTTTTTAATCTTGAAGAAGCAATGAATTTAAAAGCTCCAAAAAAACCTGTAAATATTAGACGATGATCGAGTGTCAATAAACATCAAAACAATCTGGGGAATTTTACCAGTTGATTTGACAACGTCTTGAAGTTTTGCCAACCCGTTAGCTGTAAATTGCCCTGGCTGTTGAGGATAAATTGTATTCACGGTTGGTAAATTAATATTTATTCTGATAAGCAGGAAAGTAACTAAAAATGACATCATCGTCTTTTTATTGTAAATAAACTATATGCGAGTATTGGATAATGATAATATTGGACTACTAGAAAACAACAAGTATTCTGTAGAATAACTTCAATATTTGTACATATAAGAGTTAAATTATATCCTTGTTTATATATTCTTGCGTAAATAGAATGTGGAACATATTTAATTTAGTTTCTTTAACCTTTCGTCATTTTTCAGTAGCTTTCTCAAACGAAACGAGAAAACTACTGTGTTAGCGAAACACGTCACTAGTTTAAATGGAACATTATCTGAATTGTCAAAGTTACAACAACTTTTCAAATTCATTTTATCTTTTTTCTTACAATTTTTACAAGTTTCTGCAAAAAAATATAAATGTACGCGCACAAAATAAGTAGAAATAAACAGAAAATCCAAAGAATTTCATAATATAGAGTAGCCGTTCACTGAATTTAACATATTTTGAAGCCTGATGTCAACAACAGTCACCCTAAAATGTGAAATCTGTGGTAGATTTATAAAGAAGCGAGACCTGATAACACACCAAAACAAGACCCATGGTGGACGAAGATTAAGTTCTATCACACAAGAGAGTCTCAGCAATAATGAAATAAGAGATACGGGTTTTCATCTAGAGTTAGCAAAATTGAAGTGCCAACTATCAGTCATCAGATGAGTTCCAAAAGGGCTTCTGTGCCACAACGCTATCTAGTCTGATTGATGAATGCGTAAGACAAAATTCTATACATACTGGGAAAATCTATTGCTATTTCCATACAATGTTTTAATTCTTCCTTCTAATAATTCTAATAAAAAGTATCTCTCTCTACTTTAATCAAGAGTAATCTAAAAACCTTTGATAATAAAGATCATCATTTAAATTCCTCTGAACAAAACACAAATTTCTCAGTTCGGAAAAAAAAAATTTATCGAATAATAGTAAAATCAAACATGTCATTAATAAAGTTTCTGACGGCGACTTGACATCCGCAACAACAACACGAAAAAATGGTTTTTAGAAAAAAAATCCAGTGTGTATGTCGTCGTCGTTGTTGTCGGCCACTTTTCCTTACATATCTTGTTACCACGATACAGCCTCCGGAGTGCAATAATTCACCAATTTTATGATTGAATCTTGTTAAGAATATGTCACAGGTGAACCCTATTGATTTTCAGCTCACCAGAGCCAGAACAACGGGTGCTATGGTACTTGAAGTACGACATTTTTTCATTTTTTGAGAAATTTCAGTTTGTTAGCACGTCACAGCCTCCGCAGTGTAACAAGTCACCAATTTCATGATTGAATATTATTCAGGACATCTTACTGATGAACTCTATTGAATTTCAGTTCACCAGAGCTAATAAAATAGGTGCTACAGTACTTTAAGTACGATATTTTTGTCATTTTTGGAGAGGTTTCAGTTTGTTAGCACGATACCGCCTCCGGAATATATTCAAGTGATCAATTTCATGATTGAATATTATTCAGAGCGTCTCAAAAATAAACCCTATTGATATTCAGCTCACTAAAGCTAATACTACGGGTGCTATGGTACTTGAGGTACCAAATTTTTGTCATTTTTGGAGAATTTTCAGTTTGTTAGCACGATACAGCCTCCAGAGAGTATACTATTGATCAATTTTATGATTGAGTATTATTGCGAACATCTCCTAGATGAACTCTATCGATTTTCACCTCACCAGAGCCAGTACAACGGATGCTATGGTACTTTAAGAACGCCATTTTGGTACCTGAAGTGCCACATGTTTGGTCCTTTTTGGAGAAAGTTCGGGTTGTTAGCACGATGCAGCCTCGGGAGTGTATACAAATGACCAATTTTATAATTGGATATTTTTCACGGCGTCTCACATATGTACCATATTGATTTTCAGCTGACTAGAACGAGTACAGCGGAACCTGTAAATCCGGATATACTAAGTTTTTGGTTATTTTTGGAAAAATTTCGGTTTGTTAGCACGATACATCCTCCGAAGTGTATACAAGTAACAATTTTATAATAGAATATTGTTTAGGGCCACAGATGCGGCAAAGTTAGTGTCAATCTTCAAAACCGTTTATTTTTTTGTAATACTGTAGGTAAATCTTGGACATCGTATTAATAAGTTAGTTAGGTAAATTGGTACGTAGGACATTAATAAAACTGTAAACATTAGCCAAACGGCTTATTTTGTAGAATTCCAACAAGAGTACCTTTTCGTTAGCTTAATGTGTGGGGAAGTGAATTTCGATAATTTCATACAGGGTGTGCCATCCCTGCAAAATTTTTGGATCACTAACCATTGCGAGTAGTCCATCCCTGGCTTCAAGGCACTACTGTAAAACTGTTTACCTTTCCAAAATAATTATACACGTACATTACAGCTTTGCCGTAAATTTTATAAAGATCAAATAACTAGTAAAAAAAATAAAAATAAAAACCAAATTCAAAATTAAAACTTTGGAGGCCTATAACTCGAAAACGAGGGCCTGCATAGAAAAAGTTTATATGAAGTACTAACATTATTTTGGCTCAGATTATACGCTCCTGACTTTTTTCCCATTAGTCCCGGGACACCCTGTATATATATATATATACATATATATATATATATATATATATATATATATATATATATATATATATATATAACAAAGAAGATGTAGGAATATCGCGTGATATGTTAACAACAACAACAAAGAGAATCATGGGTAATTCACGCAAAGTAAAGGGCTACTGAAATAGAGTGGTAACCGTGGACTTTGCGTGAATTACCCATGATTCTCTCTGTTATATATATATATATATATATATATATATATATATATATATATATATATATATATGTAGGTTCATTGAATGGAATATTAAATTTTTAGTTTTAATCTTTCAGCAATACTGGATTTTTGTTATTATATGTTAATTTTCGAAAAAGAGATTTTTTATTATGGTAACTCTTACCTTTTCTTTTACATCGCCGTTTGTTATTCTAAAATTAATTTTGCTAAGACATTTGTTTTTTGTTTACTTGCCTGATTGTTATCATGAGCCGCTCCTCAAGTAAAATTGGTCTACTATGACAATTGCTCCATCTTTTTTTATTCTCATCAGAGATGTGCGATGATATGTAATCAAAGGTTTCTATTTTCATTCTCATATATTCCATGAATTTTGCAGGGTGTTGCCTTAATTGTTTATATAGATGATGGAATTCTCCAAACATGTGTCTTTGGGTATTTATAGGATGTGCAGAGAATTTCCGCTTTTCACGCGCACTCTTAATAATATAATATTTAACGGCATTTGAAGTTGAAAGCATTTCTTCTTCAGAATCATTCATTATAAAAAACTATTTTCAACTGTTCAACCTGCAAAGCCAAGATAATCGCTACTGTCGAAGCTCTACTATAAACAACACATCAAAGACATGAAATTTGCGCTGCTCTTGTCGCTGCTCTCATCGCCGCTCTTATCGTTTATCACAGCTCCAACATAAACGTACCTTAACACCGTAACACCAGAACATAGTAACATCTCGGCGCTCCATCGGTTGTCGGTTTTTTGAGGCCGCATCAAAGAAATGATACGCACTGATTTTGCACCACTTGTTAGCATATCTGGGCAGGTCTGCGGCACACAGTTGCGATTTATTTTTCGTTTTGTTTATTCAGTTGAAAACATGGAGTGGACAGAAGAATCTACCCTGGATTTCATTAATAGTTATCGTAATAACGAAATTTTGTGGGATGCAAAACATCCCAAATACTATAATAAAATAAAGAAGCATGATGCTTGGGAAGAACTTGCTGTATAGTTTCGGACAACAGTAGATGAATGCAAAAAAAATTAATGCTCTTCTGTCAGGACTTAAGCGAGAGAAAGCAAAAATTAAAAAGAGCCACGGTACGGGTAAAGGTAAGTTTGAATAATTGAAAATTTATTTCTTTTCTATTTTGTTTATTTACTTTTCAATTACAAATTTCATTTTTATTTATTACAGGACTTACAGATATCTATGAAAGTAGTTGGTTTGCCTTTAAAAGTTTGCTATTCCCTTGGGACAAAAACAAAGTTCGGGAAACACAAAGCACCGTAAGTATAAAACGAAATACGAATTACGTATTATTATCTTGCCACAAAGGTCGATTTTCGTTTTGAAAGTACTGTTACGAACTCGCACACCGAAGCAGATACTAAGTACTGGAGAATTTTCAGTTTGTTAGCACGATATAGCCTCCAGAGAATATACGGTTGATCAATTTTATGATTGAATATTGTTCAACGTGTCTCACAGATGTGCCCTATTGATTTTCAGTTGACTTGAGCGAGTACGGCTGGTCCTTTAAATCCAGATATACTAAATTTTTGGTTGTTTTTGAAAAAATTTCGGTTTGTTAGCACGATACATCCCCCGAAGTGTAGACAAGTGACAATTCTATGACAGAATATTGCTCAGGGCATTTCACAGATGCAGAAAAGTTAGTTTTAATCTTAAAAACCGTTTATTTTATTTTAAATGACACAGTCAACATCAATTTTGGTCCTATTTTATTCGGATCGTCACTATACGCTTTAACTAAAAAAGCGGGAGGTATCAGACCGATTTCTATTGGTACAGTTTACCGTCAATAATAACAGTCCTCACCAACTTGGTATATAACCTATCAATATATCTATTCTCTATTCTCTTTAATATTTAAGTTGTGGTAGTCTGTGAAATAAATTATGACAAATTTCAGTCAAAACATTATTTTTTCCTTGATATCGAAAATATGGAAATCAGGAACAAAGTTATGTAGTTTAATATATTTGCTCTCTTGTACTCGTAGGCCTTTTGTCACTGTCTTAAGATAGTTCCTGATTATTATATCGACTCTTTCTATATCCTTTTCTAGTTTCTGTAATAATTTTTTCTCGGGCTAGTCATATTTCGTTCTTCCCACATTCTTTTACCATATTATACGTAGAATTCTCTATTTCCTGTCCAGTAATGGTTCTAAAAATTTTCGTCGCTGTCGTTTTCCTCTCAATGTTATAATATGCACTGAGTTTCCAACATCGGAAGACTATGGACTAGATAATGAGACCAGAATGATCATGTTCACTTGCTGCAAATCTATTGTGTGTAATCATCACTGCCATGTCCTAGAAAGGATTAGGGTTTTATATATTTGTTAGTTTAGTTTTGTGATTATTTACTCTCACATCAAAACTTCAGAGAAAAATTAAGGATATTTACTTCGTCCATTACAATTCGGTTTCGGGTCGAAAGGTGGTTGTAAAGCAGTTGCATATGCAGCTAGACGTTTCGTCTCCAATCATCCAGACGTTAATAATAAAGTTTTTCTGAAAATTCATTTTAAAAATGCTTTCAATGCAATTCATCGCGATTATTTATTGAAACGTGTAGCAGATATTTCACCTGAAATGTTTCCTTTCATCAGTCAATGTTATCGATTCCCTTCATATCTTTTATTCAGCAAAATCATCATTTATTCGGAAAGAGGCGTCCAACAAGGGGACACTTTGGCACCTCTCCTATTTTGCCTATCGATACACAAACTTATACGCAACATTGACACGGAATTCAATGCTTGGTACGTTGATGATGGTTCCTTAGGTGGTAATACTTATTCCGTGTTCAAGTCTCTTGTCTAAATTATAAACAATTCCAAGGATATTGGTCTTTAACTCAATTTCAGAAAATGCGAGTTATTTTTCTAAGAATCACCAACAAATATAACCATTGATAAATTTAATTCTATAGTACCAGGCATAACAATTACCAACAGACAAAATTTATTTCTATTAGGTGCTCCTTTATTGAATGAATCATTTCTATCAGCTTCCAATGAAATACTAACCATTTCAAAAAAATGTCATCTCGTTTATCCTGGTTACCGACACATACTGCTTATTACCTTTTCAAAAATTGCCTATTATTTGAAAAATCAACATATATCTTAAGATGTAGTCCGACCTGGTTACATAATGATATCTTAATCAATTTTGACAATACCATTCGTCATTCATTAGAGTCATCAATAAACATAGAACTAGAGGACCTTTCTTGGAAACAAGCTTCACTACCTGTTTCATACGGTGGTTTAGGAATTCGATCCATTGTTTCAGTCGATCTTCCTTCTTTTTTGTTGTCATTGAATAATTCTAAAAAATTCATAAATTATATTCTGCCCATATTATTCCACACACAAGACCCTTTATTATTGGTGGCAGAAAATATTTGGTCATGAAAGTTGTACCCGATGAATATAAATCATTTCAAAAATGCTGAGATATACCTTTATTGACATTGGAAAAGAAAACCATCTTCAGAAAACTATTAATTTATCAGACAAGGCTCGTTTGAATGCAGTATTTTCGAAGTAATTAGGAGCATGGTTGAAAGATTACCATCGGCCCCATTAGGAGTGCATTTAGACGACGAAAGTTTCCGTATTTCCATTAGTCTCCGTTTAGTTTGTCAAATTTGTGTAAAACATCGCTGTAGTTGCGGAGCTGATGTTGATAAATATGGTAGACACGGCCTAAGCTGCAAATTAAGTGTCGGCCATTTTTCACGTCATTCTGCAGTAAATGACCTAATCAAACGAGGCCTATCATCTGCAAAGATTCCCTGTTCGTTGGAACCGTTAGGTACTTGCCGCGACGACGGTAAACGTCCAGCTGCGCTATTCTCGAGATCGTTTGCAAAGTCACGTATGAGCATCGATGCGAACGGTCTAGGTGCGAACGGATGCTAGGACCGGTATTCTTGACTACCCTTCGTAGTGACATGCGAATAGTTTTTATTCCCTGCTAAAATAACATTTGGCAACGTAGTAATTTTTGAGAAGTGTCAAATAAAAGACGATTTTTTAGGGTTATTTCATGTCATGAATAGGCTATGTAAGAGAGGGGAAGCGTAACGTGTATTTTAAGCCGATAATTCGATATTTGCATTATATAGCAAATCGTCATTCATTGCAATAATACCTTACTAAACTGCGACACTTGAATACTCTTATTTGTAATCCACCACTACGACTATAAGATAAAATTGGATGAAACTAATCAATAACAATGAACATAACAAATACTTTAAACCAGAAAAGAAATATAAAACCGAAAATGACGGATATAAGCCCCATATTAAAGTGATGTAAGTGATGTGTGAGTACGATTTGTCGGAGAAACGAATGGTGATGACCACTCGCTGTTTTTGTGAGTATACGCAGCTCATGCGACTGATCGAGAATAACAAATTCACACAACCGTTCGCAAGTGCTTAACATGCCAACAACCTTGAAACTTGCGAACGGTCAAGAACAGCACTGCAGATGGTATGACACTCATTCCTTGCCAACGCGGCAGACCCGTTTCATGGGATTTCACTTGCACTGACACTTGGGCTCCGTCCCATGTCCGATCCACATCTACTTCCGCAGGCGCTGCAGCATTACATGGCGAAACTTTTAAAATAAAAAAATACAATTTGGAGAATATTCACTTTTTTATTCCTGTAGTAATGGAAACTTCTGGTGTTTTCTGTCATGAAGCTTTAATATTGATTAAATAAATCGGTAAAAAAAAATATCAGTCGAACCCAATAATTCTCGAGCAACTTTGTTTTTTATACAACAAATAAGTACTGCCATTCAAACAGGAAACGCTTCATCTTTTCTCGGTATGTTTTCCCGGTCTAAGCCTCTAGAAGAACATTTCATGAAACCTGATCAAAGGAAGCCTAATTCTTCTACCACTATCAAACTTTTTCACATTACCGTGAAAGCATGTGATCTTTCCTTTTTCCGAAATTCTTCTCTAACATCTTCATTCTCCCATTCAGAAGGTGTACCTTCTGATAATACATGCGTTGACAATTTTAAAAATTATGCCTCCAACAATCTCCAATCATAGGAAAACTGAAGAAGATGACAATGCTAGAGAATGATGCGATTCCTATGCGCAATAAATTATCTTTGACCAAAACAAATATTGAACTGGTTTACCTCCAATGGAGTTGAATACATCAAAGAAGGAGGTAAACGACCAAATGGAAGGTATTTATACTAACAGTGTGGCATACTCTAACAATACTAATACAGAAAATTTATCTGATGAAGATGACAACGGCAATCGCGCATCATTCGCCGATTTGAGTAAAAAGTTTGATTACAAACTCTCCAGAACAGTAAAAAATGGTACTAACCTCGCCAATAAGACAAATGAGGTTAGATCCAAAATATATGAGTGAAACCATCAAGCACCAAAGCCAAATCAACCAGTGTTAAGAAATCTAGTAACAATGTTTCGGTGACCAAGAAAAATAACATTGCCTCCAACAAGTGTCGAAATAACCCCGATCTTTCGCAGTCAAATTCAAAATTGGAAGAGAATGAAGACGTAGAACAAAAAAATAGGTCAGAAGTCGATAGGGACGTAGTAACTGAAGAATCAATAAACAGCAATTCCCTTTCTAAAAATAATTCTAGAGTTAACAGATTCTCTTCATACCATACATTTCATTTCCGATTAAAGTTATTCAGGAAGGAGATGAAACCCAACAAGAACACGTCGAAAAATGATATAGATAACAAGGAATATATTAACAAAGTGATCCAGACCAATGAACTATCGACATCACCCAAACTTTACAAAACCTCAATATACATCCAATTCAATAGAAAATAACATGAATTCAAATTTCTTATCACGTCTATCAAGTGAGAGAGACAATAATAAAATCCGATATTATTCGGACAATGATAGTGGTTGCAAAAGAGCTCTTAACAATTACTCCACAATCAGGTCCTTGGAGGGTCTTCCCCAAAAATCTTTGGGTCTCAATGGCCTCAAAAATATTCGTAACACATGTTTCATGAATAGTATTATCCAATGCATATCGAACACAATATGGCTATTAGAATATTTAAAGAAAGACGCATACATAAGAGATATTAACATAAACATATCTATGAAAGGAGCACTAATTAAAGCATTTGCTGAAGTTATTAAAGAGCTTTGTTCTGAAGACGGTTCAGACAGAGTGCTTAATACAGTATCATTGGAAAGTCAGATTCAGCGATTTACTTCAAGGTTCATGGAATACGCTCAAATTGGTGCATAGGAGTTTCTTCGTTACCTATTAGTAGGAGTTCACGAAGATGTCAACAGGATATATGAAAAACCAAAGCCCATATTAACAGAAATTTATGACAAACTTAGTGACAGTGATAAATCACAAGAATCTTGGTTAAGATATTCGAGAATGGACAACTCCAAGATTGTTGATAACTTTGTCGGTCAATTAAAATCGACACTCAAGTGCACACATTGTGGTCACTGTTCAGTTACCTTCGATCCCTTTTGGGATTTATCTTTTTCCATACCCCAAAGAACAGGTCAATTACGATTTTCACAAAGTTTATGTTCGTTTACAAGAGAAGAAACTCTCGACGGTGATGAGAAACTAGCATGTTCGAAATGTAAAGAACGAAGACGATGCACTAAATCATTCTCAATTCATAAATTTCGGAAAATATTGGATATTTACCTGAAGCGCTTTTCGCCAACAGAAAGATTTAGAGGTAACCTTAATGTTGCAATAGATTTGCGAATAGGAGAGTTTGATATAAGCCATTACGCGGCTGATAATGTGGCACCCTGTAGGTACAACCTCTACACTATATCAAATCACAGTGAAACCACTTAAAATGTTCACTACACAGCATATTTCCGACATCCCTACACGGGACTGTGGCACGAATATAACGATTCAAGGGTGCTTTTTATATCGTGGAAATGTTTAGTCAATGGAGAAGCATATGTTCTCTTCTATGAACAAGATGGCACAAAGTCCCACCTTCAAGTTTAATATATTTTTTTTGTTTTCAAATTGTATATTTACGCTTTTGATTGGCCAAGTAGTTCATTCGAAAAAAAATTAAGAAAATTTAGTATGGGCCAAAGCAATCCAGTTGAAACACCAAAGTCTGTAGGTGAGAAATTACTATTTCCATAACAAGAAGAAGTTGGTAGTTTGTTATTTACATTACAGATATCGGGACCTGATATACAAGTTGAGCAATCAGCTGTGTAAGTTGTTTCAATCAAAATATTGGTCCAGCTCATTGATGTGAAGTTAAGCGAATGTTTCGATATTTGAAATGAACCAAACATTACCGATTAGAATAAAATGGCGAGAATGTTTGTGATTCGGATATGATAGGTTATTCTCACGCAGATTGGGGCAGTAATCGGCGTTCAATCTACGGAGATATCATTTCTTGAAGGAGATAATGGCATTATATCGCTCAAGTATGTTCCCACAAATTTGATGTTATTAGATTCATTTACGAAGCCATTGGACAAAGTGAAATTCTTCAAGTGTTTCAAATGTCAAGGCCTTATTTCAAATACGGAGGGTGTTGATAAAAATTTGAAATAACCTATTATTTGGTGTTCTATGGCATTGTCTGGAAACGGTTAGTTTGTTGACAGCCCTGTAATAGTTGAATATCATATGTCAGAAAATGAAATACTTGCCTTGTTGTTTATACATGTTGTACCTATAATTAGCAATTACTAAAAGGTGTTTAATCCTACCAAGAAAAAGAATATCCAAATACTTATTGTCCAGGGATCTTTTCTTCTCGTCATACTTGTTTCAACAACTGTCATATTCTCTCAGTTAATTGTTCGCCTCCATATTTTAAAATTTCTATAGGAATATGTTTCAAGCATTCTGTCACCTCCACTTTTTTTGGGACCGTTAGGGCTAGATCTCCTCCTTGACAATTTTCTTCCTCCGATTCATTTTCGCTTAGTTCTTCCTCACATCATTTAGTTATTCCTCAAAATACTGTGCTAATCTATTTATTTTTTCTTCCTTATCCCCTATTAGATTTTTCTCTTTGCTTTTCAAAAAATAAGGCGCTTTCCGGTTTTGGCCTTTCCCTTTTCTTATTACATGATAAAAATTTCTCACTCCTTTATTTTTATAAGCTTCTTCAATTTTTAATAATTCTTTTCCAAAGTATATTCTTTTGTTCTTTCTGAATATTTGTTTAACTTCTTTCCTTACTTTTTTATACTCTAGTCTATTTTCGTCACTGTTTTACTGTTTTTTCTAATAGTCTTTGTCTGGTTTTATTTCTCTTTTCCAATGCCTGTTTACATTGTTCATCAAACCACTTATATTTTTTCCCCTTGAAGCTCCCCAGTATCCTATTTGTTACATCTCTCATTACAGTTTCTATCTGTGACCATTCTCCTTCTAGTTGTTCAACGCACGGTCTTAAATTTAATTCTCTATTGATTTCTTGTTTGAAGTGATTCCCTGTGGTCTCGTCCTTCAATTTTTCTAAATCGTATTTTTTCCGTTTTTTTATTATCTTGTTCAATTTTAGGTGGCTCATCTTGTTCCAGTTTTGTCGTTTCAAAGAAGTGGTCACTATCCGCATCAGTACCTCTATAACTTCTGCTGTGTTGTAAAACTTATATTTAATTAAAATAATTACGAGCAAATATAACTGACACCATTTAATTATCTGTCAAAAATATGCCAATAAATCAGAAGCGCTGTCAGCTGACTTTTTGTTATTCAATAAACACAAAAGATAAATAACATATTCATATCAACTCTCCCCTCTAATTGGTTAGGACTGGAACACTTAACATTTCAGAAGCAGGGCAATATGTCTTCGCAAAATACTGCCGTCGTCCATTCTAATCTTGTAAATTGAAGTACTCTCTTTCTCTACAATGTTCCCTAAGTCCCATTTATGTTTTGTATTTGTGTAATTCCGTGCTTGAACACTGTCCCCGACATCAAAGCGCTTTATCACCTCCTTTGTTTCTTGATCGATTTTGGGATGCATTAAGCCCAAGTGATGTCCGACATGTATTTCCTCAAGCACAGTCTGATAAAGATCTTCTTGAATTACTACCCTACTGCCTTTAAAAATACATCCATCTTGCAGGGTAAGTTCGTTGTCGTGTAAACCAAACTGTTCTATTGATTCTCCCTTTTTGAGTGCTTGTAAAACTTGTAGATTCTTGTCCTGAGCAGTTGTTCTACAAATCACTTTACTATCAACTTGCAGTGAATCAAGCTGACTAAGTTGAAACAAGCTGCAGCTATTCATCAGGTTACGAGAAGTGTGTTGTGTAAGAAAACGAGATAAAAAATCAACGTTAGCATGATCAGAGGTTCTTCTGTATTCGATGTTATAATCAAAACCAGACAGAAAGTGTGCGTAGTTGAATAGTCTGGTAGCAAATATCGATGGAAGTGTCTTTGTAGGATTAAATATGGACACTAACGGTTTATGGTCTGTAATCAAGGTAAATTTACGACCATAGCAGTAGAGGAAAACATTTTTTAGTCCCCAATAGATGCCCGTTGCTTCCTTGTCAATTTGACTGTAGTTCAGCTCACATTTTGTTAAACTGCGTGAGGCAAAACTAAATGGTCTTTCACTTCCATCACTGTAACGATAAGAATGTATAGCTCCAAGACCTACTGGGGATGCGTCGGTTGCAAGTACTAAGGGCAAATCTGGGTTGTAGTGAACGAGAACATTATCAGTTGCTATCTCTGATTTTACCCTTTGGAAACTTTCTCCATATTTGGATGTCCATATATACGGTTTGTCCTTTTAAAGTAGATTGTTGAGTGGATGAAGGATCGTGGCTAAGCTTTTTATGAATTTATTATAATAGTTTGCTAGATCAAGGAATTGCCGATGTTCATTAATATTCTCTGGTTTCTTACTGTTCATGATGATCGTTGTTTTGTGGAGGCCCTGAACGTCAATAACGTGTCCAAGATACGGTATACTGGTTTGAAAGAATTTGCACTTATCCTGGTTCAGTCTTAGGTTGGCGTTTCTTGAGCGTTGTAGGACGATACGTAATTTTGTCAATAATTCGTCAGGCGTTTTGCCCTGTAATATAATGTCGTCAAAGAAGCATTGTATTCCCTCTATTCCTTGTCAGGTCCTGTCCATATACTGTTGCCAAAGAGAAGGTGCTACTTTTACCGCACACATAAGGCGGTTCACTTTGTACAGTCCTTTGTGTGTACTTAATGTTTGAATGAGTGCACTTGCTTCATTCATTCCTTCATTCTTCATGCGAAGGTACACGTTGCTGATATCCAAGGTGCAAAATAGTTTTCCTCCATTCATTTGTGAGTAAATCTCTCCTATTCTAGGTATCGGATAGTTTTCGTCCTTTATGACTTTGTTCACTGTAACTTTATAGTCAGCACAAATCCGCACTTGGCCATTTGGCTTGACAACGGGCACAATAGGGGTACCCCAGTCAGAGTGTTTAACTTTTGTTATTATGCCACATTCTTCAAGTCTTTTGAGTTCGTTTTCTACTTCAGTTTTGAGGGAAAATGGTACTTGTCTTGGCTTTATAAAAATTTGTTTGCATCATCTTTAAGCCTAAACTGTCCCAAATACTCAGGTATTTCACCGATTTTTTGATCAAAGATATCACTAAATTCACTTAAAATGTTTGTCAGATTTGAAAGTTGAGTTGTTTTCAGACTTTTGATTTCAGCCCAGTCGAACCCGTGTGGGTTCGAATCCCATCCTCGTCGCCACTGTTGTGTTGTAAAACTACTATTTAATTAAAATAAGTACGAGCAAATATAACTGACACCATTTATTTATCTGTCAAAAATATGCCAATAAATCATAGTCAGCTGACTTTCTGTCATTCAATAAACACAAAAGATAAAATAAAACAATCATATCAACATCATACATCTGTTATCTTTTTTAAGTGTTTAATTCCTATCAGGACGTGATCTATTTGGTTTTTTGTTGTGCCATTTAGTGATAACCAGGTTTCCTTGTGGATGATCTTATGATATAGTTAGCAGTGATATAGTTATCAGTGTTGATTAGATCATGTTTTTTTATTTGATAGTTACTCATTACAGTTTATGTGAATTGTTTACTCAAAATGATACTTCTATTTTAGTTGAAAAAAACATCATTAAGACAGGTTTTGCTTTATAACAATTGATTCAACTAATGATAAATACTAATCACGACAATGGACAAGTATTTCAAGCCTGAACGATTTGAAGTCGAATACACCTCACCTTGTGCCACTTCCCAATGGACTCACTGGAAGACCACCTTTGAAACCTTTGTTAACACAATTGCTGCTAAAGAAACTGACAAATTACTATTACTCTACAATCACGTGAGTCACAACATTTTTGAACTCATCAATGACTGTAAATCTTATGCTGAGGCTATAGAAAGTTTAGACTCTGTTTATATAAAACCGAAGAATGAAGTGTATGCGAGGTACAGTCTTATGACTAGACGTCAACAGTCAGGGGAAACTGTAGATCAGTATATACAATCATTAAGAGCTTTAAGTGCAGACTGTGGTTTTAAAGCAGTGACCGCTGAGAAGTACAGGGACGAATACATTCGAGATGCTTTTATTAATGGACTAATCACCCATAGTATCCGACAAAGACTGTTGGAAAATATAACCTTAGATTTAGAAGAGGCATTTAACAAAGCAGGGATGCTGCTTATCGCCGACTCTATTCAAAATCTATTTAGAACAAGCTTTGAAGTTGTGGAAAGGGAAGTGTAGAAATATGGGAATACCATTAAATGATGACTACACACTATACACGTTGTGCTTTACAGATGATCAAGTTGTCCTAGCACAAGATTATGAAGACCTAGAATATATGACACGAAAATTAACGGAGGAATATGACAAGTGGGGACTGCAGGTGAACGTCAAAAAAACCGAGTATATGTGCGTTGGGGGAGAACAAAGGAATTTACTTCTAGAACAAGAAGAACAGATTAAACACACAGGAAAATACAAATACCTAGGAGTTCACATCACCTGCGAAGGTAGCATGGACGAAGAAATTAGATACCGAAATAACCTGGGAAGACAGGCGATTAGAAAACTTAACAATATACTGTGGGATAAAACGATATCAAAGGATAACAAACATAAAATTTATAACAGTATAGTTAAAAGTATCGTCTCCTATGGAAGTGAGGTATGGCCGTTAAGGGAAAATGCACTTAAAATGATAGAAGCCACCGAAATGGATTACTGGAGGCGTGCTGCTGGAAAATCGAAGCTGGATAGAGTCAGAAATGAGAAAATCCGAGAAATAATGGGGACTAAACACAATTTAACAGAAGACATCCGAGTAAATCAACTTAGGTGGTATGGACACGTACAGAGGATGGAACAAACTAGAATACCAAGAAAAGTGCTGGATTGGACTCCATACGGCAGAAGGAAGAGAGGGAGACCTAGGTTGAGTTGGAGAGAAGGAGTAGAGAAGGACATACAAGCAAGAGAAATAGAGGAGAATCTATGTACCGATCGAGATAGATGGAAGCTGGAAATCAGAAAACGGCGAAGAACGTTATGAACAGATATATATATATATATATATATATATATATATATATATATATATATATATATATATATTTAACAAAGCACGTGCCTTCGAATCAGCACAAACATTTTCTGAGTCTTTGAATACCCTCCAATCACAGTTAGCTTCAACGTCAAATCGTGAGACTCATGAGAAAACCTTGTACAGTCCCTTAACTTCTGCTGCATTCAACAAGTCGGAATGTTTCTTCTGTGGATATAAATGTCATTTGCGTTCATCTTGCCCTGCACGTGAAGAAATATGCAAATTGTGCAATAAAAAAGGACATTTCTCTAAGGTTTGCTGGTCATCCAAGTCGAAAACCTCTGCTGCCGCAAAACAATGTGACGACTCGTTGGAAGAAGACAACTTTCCAACTTTTGCATCAGTTCAAAACATTAATTCTCGAAAGTATAAAATTTCAGCGGCTTCACCAACTAGTCTTTCCAAGTCAGTAATCACATTAACCATTAACAGATACTCGGCGGAAGCACTCATCGACACCGGAAGTACAAAAAGCTACATTAGTGACTTGTTTACCGCAAAGCTGAAGATCAAATTGCACCCGACACAATCGAAAGTCAGTATGGCTTCATCGTCATTAGTGGTACCAGTTAAAGCTTACTGTTATGGAGATTTGGAAATTCTTAACCATTCTTATTCTAAATTCAAGCTGAGTGTCCTCAAAAATTGTTATGCAGATATTATTCTCGGACATGACATTCTTAAACAGCACTCGGATTTGTCAGAAAACTTTGGCGGTGACAGACCAACTTTGAATGTGAGTAGCTTTTTAGCATGTGCTAAAATTGGGCCAGTGTCCCTATTTTAGCATCTAGCGCCCAACTATCGCCCTTTTGCTGTTAAATCAAGAAGGTTTTCCAACGACGACGAAAATTATATTAGGTCACACGTTCAAAGTCTCCTGAAAGACGGAATAATTGAAGAAAGCCTATCCCCTTAGAGAGCTCAAGTATTCATTGTAAATGGCACTCACAGAAAAAGAATGGTCGTTGACTATTATCAAACTATGAACAAATATACAATGCTAGACGCATACCCATTACCATCAATTGAGAAAATTGCATCAAGTGTGGCCAAATACAAATTTCATAGCACTATTGATCTGAAAAGTGCATACTATCAAATTCCCATCAGGAAGGAAGTCCGGCCGTTTACCGCATTTGAAGCTGCTGGAAAACTTTGGCAATTTAAAAGAATACCTATGGGCGTAACCAACGGCGTTGCTGCTTTCCAAAGAAAAATTGAGGTAATAATTTCGAAATAAAACCTACTTAGATGACGTGACAGTAAGTGGGAAAACTCAATCCGAACATGACGGAAACCTAGAAAAATTTTTAGAGGTATGTAAGAAATACAATTCAACCATCAATAAATAAAAATCTAAATTTAATTTGCAGTCAATCGAGCTTTTAGGATATTTTGTAGAAAATAACACCTTACGCCCAGACCCCGATAGTTTTAAACCATTATTAGATTTCCTAATTCCTCACAATAAATCTTCATTGCAACGGGCACTTCTCGTGGGGTAGATATACAGTCAGGAGAGTCTAAATTGGTTTCGTTCTGTGCTTGAGGACTGTCTGCTTTCTTTTTGAGGACGCTATCGAAGAGCGAACAAAAGCACCCTGCAGTTGAAAAGGAAGCTTATGCAATAATGGAAGCTCTCCGTAAATGGAGATATTACTTAATCGGACGTAAATTCCAACTAGTAAGTGACCATAAATCTGTTTCCTACATGTTTGACTTAAGACATGCCGAGAAAATAAAGAATGAAAAATTTACCAGATGGCGATTAGAGTTAGCCCCGTACAATTTCGATATAACTTACAGGCCCGGTAAGGAAAACCCAGCGGCTGATGCATTTTCTAGATTTTGCTACACATCGAACACATACTCTAAATTGGAAGAAAATCATAATTCCCTATGCTATCCTGGTATTGCACGAATGAATCATCATGTTAAAGTTCATAATCTTCCCTATACATTAGACGAAATCAAAAATATGGCGGCAAAATGCAAAATATGCGCAGAAATAAAACCAAGATTCTACAATAAGAAAACCAACAGCCTTATTAAAGTTACATCACCTTTTGAGTGCCTTAGTATTGATTTTAAAGGGCCACTTCCGTCAAGTACTCGTCATAAATATTTATTGACGGTCGTTGATGAGTATTCTAGATTTCCTTTTGCTATCCCGTGCATCGATCTATCAGCTCAAACCGTCATACAATCACTATCACAAATATTCTCAGTATTTGGTTATCTCACGTACATCTATTCCGATAGAGGCACGTCATTTGTATCAAGAGAATTCAAGACATTCCTACACTCCAAAAATATAGCCACGAGCAGGACAACTCCCTACAATCCCTGTGGGAACGGGAAAATTGAAAGATATAACGGCATAATTTGGAAAACTATATCCCTTGCTTTAAAGTCCAAACAGATGCAAGTAAATCAATGGGAGAAAGTACTACCGGAAGCTCTTTACTCAATAAGAACACTGCTTTGTACGGCAACCAACGCTACCCCATACGAGAGGATGTTCTACCATAAGAGGAGGGGTGTCACTGGCACTGCCCTCCTTTCGTGGTTTCTCTCTCAAGGCAAAGTTGTGATGCGGAACTTCGTTCGACAAAGTAAATACGACCCCTTGGTGCAAGAACTCACGCTAGTGGAGGCAAACCCTGATTACGCCTTGGTCCGTCTCCCTGATGGCAGGGAAACTACTGTTAATCTACAAAACCTAGCACCTGCAGGGGAATCATCAATGCAGTCTCCACTAGGTAAAGAACAAGAAGAGAAAAATCAAGCAGACAGTCCTCAAGCACAGAACGAAACTAATTTATACTCTCCTGAACCTATACCTACCCCACAAGAATCCGTATCAACCCCTCGAGGATCTATATCTACCCCAGGAGAACCTGTATCAACTCCGAAAGAAGAAGGAGCAGAGAACCAACACCAAGTGGACTTCTTATCTTAACCAATCGACCCTCCACAATACCAACCAACTGAGACCTTTCGAAGATCGTCTTGTCCAACAAGACGTCCTGACTATTTGAAAGATTATGTTTCAAAATAAAGTGGGGGAGAGTGATATAGTTAGCAGTGATTTAGTTATCATTGTTGATTAGATCATGTTTTTTTATTTGACAGTTATTCATTACAGTCTATGTGAATTGTTTACTCAAAATGATACTTGTATTTTAGTTGAAAAAAACCTCATTAAGACAGGTTTTGCTTTATAACAGACGTGCTTACGTTTTTCATTGGATTTTCTTCTAAATCAAATTCTATGAGTCGCTTGTGATTAACATTACTGAGTGCGTGTTTACTTTTTCTTCCCATTACTTTTATTACTCTTTTTCTCATCTGACTTTTGCATTCATATCCCCTATTATCCCCTATTATACGTATATTACAGAATTAACATAAAGTTTCGGTATCTTATTGACTGTTAGTTCCAGTTCTTCATAAAACTTTGCTTTGGTGTCTTCATCTTTGTCGTCTGAAGGGGCAAGCGCGTTAACTAAAGTAGTTTTCCTGTATTTCTCTTTGATTCCTATTCTACATAGTCTATCTGATACTCCCTCAAAATCTATAATATTTGCTTTAAGTTGACTGCTTACTATAAACCCTGTACCCAGCATTCTATTATCTACTCCACTATTGAAGAACACATAATCTTCTATCTCTGTAATTACTGTCCCTCTTTTGTTCAGTTTCTTGTATTGCTAACACATCTAATTTGTATTTTCGCATTTCATTGATCAAGAGTTTGCTGGCTCCCTCCTCAAATGTACATCTTACGTTGCATGTTCCTATTCTCATTCCATATTGTTTTTCTTTTGGTTTTCGATTAATGCCGGAGTTTACCTCGAGTTGTTGCTTTTCTGTAATCATTTTTTTATACAGTTCTTCATATTTTGCATTTCCTTGTCCATTTCCATTGCCTGGTCTACTTTTTTTTTATTTTTGTCCCCGAGTTTATGCTTGTCGCTACCGTTTTTTTGTCAATATGTCATCTTTGTAGTACGATTTAGTTATTTCACCAAGCTAAGAATTTGAGTTGGGTTTATTTATATTTACACTAGCAACCCGTTCTGGCTTCAGATAGAAACCAAGTATCGGCCAGACAAACAAACGACTTTAAATTATATATAGGTAGATAGATAGTAGAAAAAACTGAATACAATGAATTTAACAACTTCATTTATAATTTATATGAAGAGAAAAATAGAAAACAAGTACAAATCTTCTTAAAGAAAAGTTAATTTTAAGATTTAACTAATGGAGATTGTAAGTTTATCAATGCACATGCTATGGAAACAAGAGCATCTGTATGATGTAATAAATTGTGGTCAATACCAAACTCGCTATAACTTTCGTTTCCATCACCTCATGCTTTAAAGGTTTTATTGAACTACTCACACTTGGGGGCCTTAAGAGCTCACAACGTTTTGATTGTAACAAGGATTCAATTTCTTTTAAACCACGATCTGCCATTACCACAGCATTGTCAGCTAGACAATTTTAATAACCACACTCTTGCGT
The DNA here is from genome assembly GCA_963921935.1 of Galeruca laticollis. Lineage (NCBI taxonomy): Eukaryota > Metazoa > Arthropoda > Insecta > Coleoptera > Chrysomelidae > Galeruca > Galeruca laticollis. Next base: position 248,023,544 of record OY998176.1, read on the forward strand.
TAATGTTGTATCAGTAATGCATCCACCATAGCCTGTTTATATAAAATGCACAAATCCATCAAGGGTACAAAATATAAGATATTTAACTTTGTTACATTTTTCATATTTTGACCAAGCACAGGATTAGTAGGCTTCTGAATTTTTATTTCGAAACAATCTATAATAGATTGTACAATATATTTGGCTCGAAATGGAATAGGCAAATGCTTTTTTATTTGGCTTTCTAAAGGCCAAAATATGAATGTTTTCATTTAATGTTCAAGTTTATAAATGTCAGTTTGAATATTTTTGAAACTCCATTTACTGATAATGAAAATTGATCTGCTAATCTTGCAAATTAATCACTTAATTTGATTTTCATTAAGCATATTACAGCATGCTCTTTATTTAAATTATATTTACAAAGTAAGTTTATTAGAATGTCATACCACATTTAAGGAACACCAATATATATATTCGGATATTTTTCAACAAGAGTGATTGTATTCTGCAATTGTTCGTCTTTTGAGTCACTTGTGTCAGTTAGTGACACAAAATCGCTGCTCGAGGGTACATTTTCAGCTGTTGCCTCTTCTGATGTGATATCTTCTACTTTTAAAAATTTATTTTTCATTGGTGAGGTCGTTACTTCTTTTGTGATAATCAGATCTAGAGTATCCAATTCAACAGTATTCTGAGATGTTAACCGACAACTTACAGCAACAGTTTTTACCTCTAGGGGACTTGTTTGTTGGTATTGATTGATCATTCTCCAGGAGATTTGAGTACCAACATCATAATCATGAGAATTTTTTGTTAAAACAGGTTCATGTGGGACTACCAACTCATCTAATTTTAGCTTTTTGTTGGAAGAAGATTCTGGCAAATTAAAAACATGAGGCACAACTAATGGTTTCAAAATAATTTTTCCTCCCATCATCGAGTGTTGAACATAATTTTCCATGTCACTTTCAAACTAAAAATCAAACATATTTAAATATATTGATACTTTCTACACATACATATGTAACTACTCAAAATGATCTTCACAGCAATAGTAACTAGTTGTAGTATGTTTATATTTTCTTCTAGGAGCCTCTAACTACAATTTTCGTTTAACTTCTACTGCAGGCACGGTTACAAAATTTTTACGAGGCGTTGTGTTTGTGCAGTATGACACAAAACAAGATTTATATGATATTGACATTATTCCAACTTTAATAATTGTGGAGAAAAGCTAACTAAACTTAACTAAAAACATATGATTACAATGCTTTTATTTTTTAATAATATTGAAATGTCAAGCTCGTGTGAACTGTAAACCATAGACAAAAAAGTATTATTTCTCTATGCTGTAAACAAAAAACGAATACAAACTACGACTTTCACAGTTCTTCAAACTTCAAATTCGAATGGTCTTTTTCCAGCTGGCTATCAGTTCATGAAACATATAATCAGATAGTGGCTAACCCATATTTAGGTTTGTGACGTATCTGTAGTGAAAGTTGCAAACATTTCGGAATTCCTTATTTTTCAATTTAATTTTTGCAAAGTAGTACTAATATATTTTAATAAAATACCGAAAACTGGATATCGGTTTGACACCCCATTAATGGAACCCGATGTGATGATCTCGAAAAAGACAGTATTGTAAAAAAGACATTTTCATGGAAAATATTGAATTGTGTAGATAATATTTCCAACGTTAATAGCGGGCATCGATCTGATTAAGGTCAGGCGAACACCCAGAAAACACGTTTCTATTAAATGTAAATATCGCGTTCACATATGCGGAAGGTCATACCTACGGGTAACTGACTTGCATGTTTCCTATAAATACAAAGTGTCAACCAACCGATGATTCATTCATTATTATTATTTTGAATAAGTTTAAATGTATGTATAAGGTCTTGTAATCTGTGTTAATTCTACATATACTTATCCCAGTGAGTTTTCTAAATGATGTTGTTTATTCAAACCCCGAAGATCGGTTACTAGGTAAGTGTTTTCCCAAAGATATACTTGTTTTATTGTGGACGTAGTTTATACGAGGGGCACTTACTAAGTAACCACTACATGGCGATCTTGCAAACGAAATGGTTAGGTTAGGTTAGGTTAGGTTATGGTAAAATTGATGGTAAAATGTACATCGCCACTACATGGCGATCCTGCGAACTAATGGTAGATTGGTTATGGTAAAATGGTAAATATTCCTGCAAAAGCAAATGGTAATGGTAAATGGTAATATTCGACAATAAATGGTAAATATTCCTGCAAAGCAAATGGTAATGGTAAATGGTGATATACGACAATAAATGACAAGTGGAAGTATATGGTCTTTTATCTAAATTTGGGACCTTGGAGAAGAAAAACTATGGGAGGCTCACCATCTAAACAAGAGGTAAAAGAAACGGGCACTGTCAATAATACTTTTATGGTACAGCAAGACAGTTTTGCAACGCACATAATGGTCCTATTGTATATCATAACAGTAGCTTCTATCCTGAAATTTATTTGGTCATTGTGGAAAACGCATCGAAGAGCGTTGAAAAGGGACATCAACCGAGGCATTGCAGCAAAGCAGATATCAGGAACTCTGACTGTGTAAAAATTGTAAGTACTTATGCATTCTATTCTTATGAACGAATCTTATGAATGTCAATAACGTGGGAAGATTTTGAAGATAAGTCAAGAACAATCGTAGAAGAAGTTAATAAACAGGGAAAAAGGGTTTTGAAACAGGAAACTCCTAAAAATCCAGATATCCATATTGAAGTAATTAATAGTATAATAGGTCTTCATAATAATTTTGCTAAGTTAATAGCTAAACATTGGAAAAATTTAAGTTTAGTACAAGAAGAGAGTTGTAAAAATTATTCAGATAGGATTAGAGATAAAACTGTTAGGGCATTTCAAGCGTTAAATTGTATTATTAAAATACCTACCTCTATATTCGAGGAAATCGATACTAGTGTATTACAAACAATAAGCAAACATTTAAAAATGGCGACAAGTATGAATGATTTTTTTAATTTTGCGAGTAAAGTTTTACCGACCAAATTTAACGGGGAAGCAAGCAAATTACATCATAATTTTTGGACTCATTAGATTCGCTACAAACAAACACGGCAGGTAACGACGAAAATGCTATTTTTAAAATTAACACGAGATTCACGGGAAAAGCCAGAAGTTTGATCACGACCGAAAACTCCATCACACAAATCAAAAATAAACTAAAATCAGGAATAAGAGGAGACAATCCAAGCCTTCTCTTAGCGAAACTTGGTAAAGTAAGACAAAATGGAAAAGACGTAGCACGGTACGCAACGGAGATAGAAAAATTAGCAGAGAGACTACAGGCAGCATACGTGTCGGAAGGGATGCCCGAACGACTAGCCGAAAAATATACTAAGGAAGCAACGATTAAGACAGTAACTACTAATGCCACAACGGATGCAACAAAAACAATAATCGCAGCGGGAAGTTTTGAAACTACGCAAGAAGTACTATCCAAATTAGTATCAGTGGAAGGTATAGTAGGACAACAACAAGTTTTGCACATGAAGGATAACAGGAATTTCTCCAAGAAGCCAAACTTTGACTTTAGGAACAATCATAGGAGATGATACAACAGAGGATTTTACAATTGTAATCATTCACGAAGGACATTCCGACAGTTTAATCAAGGAAATAATTATGGCAGATACCAAAATTCTAATAAAGATAGGAAATTTAATAGGAATGGAAATTATAATAATCGAGTTAACAATAGCGTAAGAATATGTGAGATAGAAAATGAAGAAGTAATAGAAAATCAGAAACAATTGGGGTTTTGAATAAGAGAATATATGACGAATGCAAGATTTCAGAAACTTATTCAGCATAGTATTTAGATTTATCACTTTCAAACTTTATAGAAATTCAGACAAGCAGATCCGATAATACCTACAATTCCATATTAGATACAGGAGCAGACATTTCTCTGATAAAAATTTCTAAAAATTTTCCGCATCATTTAATCAAAACTGAGAATAAAATAAGCATTAAGGGGATAATTGAAGGCTCAGCAAAAACTTTGGGTCAGATAAGCATTAACCTCTTTATTAACAACATAACCTTAAGTCATTACTTTCACGTAGTAGAAGAAAATTTTCCGATACCAACAAATGGGTTCATAGGAAGAGACTTCATGACTAAAAATAATTGTGTATTAGATTATTCACAATCAGAATTACATATAAATTTCAAGTCTAAGAATTCGGTAACCATACAAATTTTTGGTAATCCAGAATACGATACTTTAGCAATACCGCCTAGATGTGAGGTGTACGGGCTAATAGAGAACTTTAGAAATTTGAGGAAGGATACAGTAGTAGAGCAACAAGAAATAGCACCGGGAGTATTTATAGCCAGATCCATAATATCAGGAAAAAATCCGTACATTAGAAATTTGAATACAAATTATGAAAGTGTTTCATTAAAAACTAAGAATATTGAAATCTTGTATTTAGATCTGTTCGAGGCATATACAATTACGAGTCATAGTAGTAATAGAATGAAAGAATTGAGGAAATCATTAAATTTAGAAGTACCAGAGCATGTAAGGAACGATTTAACTAAACTATGGGATAATTATTAAGATATATTCGCTTTAAAGAATGATATACTGACGCACAATAACTTGTATGAGCAAAGGATATCAGTAGAAGATGATACACCGATATACAAATTATCGCACACCACATTCACAATCAACGGAACTAAATAGTCAAGTAGAGAAACGTGTCACACAGGGAACAACTGAACCGTCAGTATCAGATTATAATAGTCCAGTTTTATTAGTACCGAAGAAATCGACGAATCAGGATAAGGCATGGAGACTTTGTATTGATTTTAGGCAGCTAAATAAGAAAATAGTCACATATAAATATCCTTCACCCCGTATAGATTCAATTTTAGAACAATTAGGGAGAGCAAAATGGTTTTCAGTTTAAGATCTTATGTCAGGTTTTCATCAAATACCTTTAGATATGGAATACACTTCATTCAGTACATAAAAAGGCTCATTTCAATTCACAAGATTACCTTTTGGGTTAAACATGAGTCCTAATAGTTTTTCACGAATGATGTCAATAGCATTCTCAGGCCTCACGCCGGAAAAAGCATTTCTTTATATGGATGATATAGTTGTGACACGAATTTCAGAGAATCATCACTTAGCCAATCTTAGGAAAGTGTTTGACGCATGTCGTAAATTCAATTTAAAATTAAATCCACAAAAATGCCAATTCTTCAGGCGAGAAGTCACATATTTAGGTCATAATTTATCAAAGGATGGTGTTTCACCAGACAAAGCAAAATATTCAGTCATTCAGCATTATCCAGTACCCAAAAATGCCAACGAAGTCAAAAAATTCGTTGCATTCTGCAATTATTATAGAAGGTTCATTCAGAATTTTGCCGAAATATGTATCCCTCTTAATAGGTTAGCTAGGAAAAACGTCAAATTTGAGTAATCAAAACAATGCGAAAAGTCATTTCAGGTCTCAAAAAATACATCAATGCACCAATTTTAAAATACCCAGACTTCAATAGACAATTCATCTTAAGTACAGACGCTTCGAATGGCGCATGTTCAGCAATATTCAGTCAGAACTACGAAGGGATTGACCTACCCATCGCATTTGCATCACGGAGCTTTAAGAAGCTTTAAGAAAAGCGAGCTTAACAAACTCACCATCATAAAAGAGTTATTAGCGATTCATTGGGGAATCAATCATTTTAAGTGTTACTTATATGTTTTCACCACATTTCATAGTGAAAACAGATCATACGCCACTAACTCATTTATTTGCAATGAAATACCCGACTTCGAAACTCACGAGAATAAGACTCGATTTGGAAGAATATGATTTTGAAAAACAGTATGTCAAAAGTAAAGCGATCTACGCAGATAGCATATCGAGAATATCCATAGAAGAGCTCAAGGATTTGAATAAAAATAATTCACATGTCTTGGCAATCACAAGAGCACAAACGCGAAAAGAAAACGCTCAGTCAGAAAATGATCTAAGGAATAACGAAGAAACAAAGGAAGAAAGAATAGAAAACCCTTCAGTAATAAAAGTTCTAAATAATCTTGAGGCACATGAATTACCAATTTTACACTTTGAAATCTCGCTAAGGATGAGCTAAAGATGAGCAATCGGATCAAAAATAAATTGAAATTTAGTGAAGCCCTAAGTACCGGAATACACAACTTCGACCCAGGACGAACGTTGTAAAAGCTTTAGGAGCTATCGGTAGAAAATGAAGTAAAAAGAATAATAACATATACAAATGATGATATATTCAAAAAGTACACAGTAAAAGATTTTATAGAAGAAGGGAATAAAAGATTAAAAAATATACAAGTATGTATATGCGGAATACCAAAAACGGTACAGCAGAAAGAAGAGATCCAAAAGATTCTAGGAAGATATCACAATGATCCAATGTTTGGAGGACATGTAGGAAATAATAGATTATTGAAGAAACTAAGAGCAAATTTTAAGTGGAAAAATATGGAGAAAGATGTAAGGAAGTATGTAAAGAATTGTCATAAATGGCAAATGAATAAAGCAAAGCTCAGTCATAAGGAAAAATTCGTCATCACAGATACATCTATAAAACCGTTTGATATTATTTACATAGACACAATAGGTCCGTTCATAGAAAGTAACAACGGGAATAATTATTGTATTACAATATTATGCGAACTAACTAAATATGCAGTTATGATACCGGTTCAGAATAAAGAAGCACACACTATAGCAAAAGCAATATTCGACAATTTTATACCGAATTACGGATTGATGAAGGAGATAAGAACAGCTCAAGATACGGAATATAAAAATGAAATAATGAAGAATTTAGCGGAACTATTAAAAATAAAACATAATTTCTCAACAGCATACCATCATGAAGCAATAGGCAGTTGTGAAAGATTACATAGAACGTTTAATGAGTATATAGGAAACTTTATCAAATATTCTAGGGATAACTGGTGCGAATTTGTAAAAATGTTTGCATATTGCTATAATACAACACCAAACACATATCACGGATACACTCCTTTTGAGTTATTATACGGGAGAAAACCCAACTTACCAGAATTTTTAAATGTAGAAAAAGAACCATGTTACAATCGTGAAAGATATGATAAAGAGCTGAAATATGAGTTCAATACGCAAATGAAATGCCTGTTTATTGAATCAATATCCTCAATAAGTGTTGAGCAAGAGATATTCAGAACTAAAGCAAACTTATGAGTTAGAGAATACAATAAATTTCCAACCGTATTGTTGAACCAAACCAGAATCAACCCCTAAATTCAAGTTAAATGATAGTATCAACTCTCATAAGGGTGAACAAAAGAAGTCGTGAAGATGGAATATTGTTGAATAAATAGTATTTATATTATACCTATTTATTCTGCTAATTATCTTCAAAGGAAATACCACATTGTTTTACATTTTCTCAAACTAGTGTTTGTATCTCATTCACTGTGCCCATATTACACTAGGTAATATAGGGTATTTTATGCCGGCGTATATTATATTTTCATGCAATTCGGCTGACACATAGGCATGCTATTATATCGATTACCGTTATTATCCAATAATTGGTGTGAAGAGGATTTCTCATTATGTACCAAATTCATAACGTCGTGTTAAATGGATAATGTAGCTAGTACAAAATATGCTGTAATAACAACGGAAAATGTATTGAATTGATCTAATAATATACGTGCGAAATCATAATCTATTGTCGCAAAATCAATGAGATGAATGTGGTTTGAAACTGTGAATCAATTCAAAGTCCGTTTCATGGAATATGCACTATGACGCCCTTACTATAATAATACACCGAGTATTCGAATCAAATAGCTGAGTTTTGACTTTTTTACTTTTGCAGGTTTTGAGATTTGGTAATTCATACTCGTACAAACACAGAATAACTATTTTCTACGACTATAATAGAATTTATATATTCAGACGCAGTTTTTGATTATGGAATAGCTTCATTCTAGCCCTAGGGTAAGAACATTCATTCTCGCCCTTGGTATGGAATGAATACTTGTGGCGCCCTCCAAATCTCACGGTTCCTTTGACAGAAATAGAAAATAGGTGTTTTCCGTTTTCTACACCACCTATACTACGTACAGAAGAAGTAGCGCAGAACTACACTCACGGACAAAGTTATCGAATAATTTTTATTTTTCATAATTTCTTGTTGAAAAAATAAATTCTGATGAATCAAGTCGTTTAAATTCTATCATTCACGAGTAACTGTTTATTTTGAAATATTTCAGTGAACAATCTTAAGTTTTAATCAGAAGAAAATCGTAAAAAAAAATTAATGCTAAATATGAAAATTAGGTATATTTACATCATATTTAAATACTAATTGAAGGACAATTACAAGTCTTTTGATTAGAATAATAGTTAGTAACGAGTATTCCCCGTTAGAGCTCTAATTACTGCTTTCATTCTCCTACGCATGCTGCTAAGGAGGTTCTGGATAAATTGTTGAGGAATTGCATTCCACTCTTCTTGTGCAGCAATCCGAAGTTGGTCTATTGTACTTGGAACAGGATTTATCCGTCGTATGCGGCGCTTAAGATAGTCTCACGTACGTTCTATTGGATTTATGTCGGGGCTGTATGGTGACCAATCTAATCTTTGAATATAGACCGCATTAAGGTAACTAATCACTACGTCAGATGCATGCGGTCGAGGATTATCGTGCATTAATATAAATTCTTCATAACCAATATAGCCGACATAACACAAAACAGGATCTTACAAGATGTTTTCAATGTACGAGTCACTTGTTACTTGTCCAATCACTTCCACGAGTTCGGTGCGTCCCTCTCAAGAAATAGCCACCAGAGCATTATACCACCACCGCCAAAATTACCGGTCTTTATGAGATTGTAGGCAGCATATCGTTCTCCAACTCTTCCGTAGACGTGGTTTCGTCTATCTGGCTTCTATGACTGAATTCTAGTCTCATAAAGAGAACATTTCTCCAATTCTCGATATCCCACTGAATATGTCTTCTAGCAAATTTTAATCGTCGGGCTTCGTGATTTTGGAGGAGACGTGGAAGTTTGGCGGGCCGTCTTGGCTTTAAACATACTTCTTTCAATCTTAATCAGTACAATCTAATGCTCATGACACTATAGTTCTTGATAAAGAAAATATTTCTCTGAATAACAATTTTCTTACAGCGCCCAATCAAACCATTTCCGAAAAATCCGATTTTGTCAACCCACCATTATCTGAGGTAGTTATGAAACGATAGATGTCCCGTCAGCTGAATTCGTGACCTCATATGGCATTGTTACATCGAACCATCATCGGACGATCGACTACGTCATAATGCTGAATTGCACTACTGGACACCGCATAGCTTCATTATACATATTTTATATTCAGAATGATTATAGACTTCATATTGTTAACTTCAATAAATATTAATAAAGTGTAACTATTGTAATTAAATAATTTTTAAAAAAGTAAAGTTTTAACTTGAAAACATAAAGAGGTATATCCGGAACCATGTAGTAGTCAGTCATATTAGTCATATTTTAGAACACCGCCCAAGTTTCCTACGCTTTTAAAAAATGCATTTTATTTTCCCAAAAAGCCGAAAGAGAATGCAAAAAACAAGTAACAAAAAAGATAACACCGATTGTAGCCATAGCTGATGAATTTGTAGAGTATCTAAGGCGACTAGAAGCCGAAGAAATGTGAGAAGAGGAAATAAGGAAAGAAATGCTTGCCCAGAAAAATAAAGCGACAATTAAAACAATCCTCAAGAAATCAAATGGCAAAAAAAAACAAAAGACCCAGAACAAATAACCCAAGGACAAGTAGCAGAAGAAGCAAAAATTTATGAACAGGAGAATGTAGCGGAAAAAAAGAAGAGAAGAGAGAAAAAAAAATCAGAAAATATGATAAACAAAGCAAAAGCCGAACCAGTAAGAAGTGAATGCAAAAAAGGAAGCGCTTATTAACAAGATGATAACGTAATTTTTATATATGGAAATTAATATTTTTCAGGACAAGTTATTGATAAAAATAAATCCAAATTTTTTATTAAGGCGATGGAACGAATCGGGATACATTGGAGATGGCCAGCTGTCGAGGATGTCATATGGTATGAGTGCTCCTCGCCTTGTAAATAGGAGGGGATTTTATTATGTTCCTGAGATATAAAGAATAGACCAAACATGCAATATTTGTTTTAGTGATATACTTAATATCAATTTTATATTTGATGTAAGTAAATTCTTAAAAACCTATATGTAAAAGTTGTTACAAGTTTTTATTTTTTTGTTCTTATAAGCAGATTATTTTTTAATTTACTTCAATAAATATATCGTCCTGCATATTTTTCTCGAATTCAATGTTACTTTTCCGCCAACCTATCTAATATGCGAGAAAAGTATTGGTTTACCCACAAAAAAGTTGGAAATTTGAAATTTTTTTTTGAGTTATTTTTACGTTATCCATCAACAACAACACGAAAAAACGGTTTTTAGAAAAAAATCCTGTGTGTATGTCGTCGTCGTCGTCGTCGTCGTTGTCGTCGGCCACTTTTCCTTGCAAGTCTTATTAGCACGATACAGCCTCCGGATTGCAATAAGTCACCAATTTTATGATGGAATATTGTTAAGGACATTTCACAGATGAACCCTATTGATTTTCAGCTCACCAGAGCCAGTACAACGGGTGCTATGGTACTTGAAGTACGACATTTTGTCGTTTTTCGAGAAATTTCAGTTTGTTAGCACGATACAGCCTCCGGATATCAACAAGTCACCAATTTTATGATTGAATATTATTCAGGGCATCTCACTAATGGACCCTATTGATTTTCAGCTCACCAGAGCCAATACAACCGGTGCTACAGTACTTTAAGTACGATATCTTTGTCATTTTTGGAGAAGTTTCAGTTTGTTAGCACGATACATCCTCCGGAGTATATACAAGTGATGAATTTTATTATTGGATATTATTCAGAGCGTCTTAAAGATGAACCCAATTAATATTGAGCTCACTTAAGCCAGTACAACGGGTGATGTGGTACTTGAAGTACCAAATTTTTCTCATTTTTGAAGAATTTTCAGTTTGTTAGCACGATACAGCCTCCAGAGAGTATACGATTGACCAACTTTATGAATAAGTATTGTTCAAGTTGTCTCACAGATGTACCCTATTGGTTTTCAGTTGACTAGATATACTAAATTTTTGGTTATTTTTGGAGAAATTTCGGTTTGTTAACACGATACATCCCCCGAAGTGTATACAAGTAACAATTTTATGACAGAATATTTTTCAGGGCCACAGATGCGGAAAAGTTAGTTTCAATCTTTAAAACCGCTTATTTTTTGTGTTAATTACAACCATATTTAAAAAATAACAATATAAAAATTTACGCCGAAATTAGGAACCTCTCATGTCGGAATTAGGGTCTTAGTTAATAATGTACGTCGGAATAAGGAGATTGTGGAATTTTTTTTTAAATATTTGTTTTATCAAGGAAGCACGTTATATTATTCAAAAAATATATCTTCCTATATTTCACAATATATCATTTTACATTTTAAGAAAGCCAAACTATATGTAATAAAGTTAGTTTTTCTAATATTTGAACTCAAACTCAGAAAATCCTAAACTGCGGCGGAATATGGAGCTTTTACCTTAGTTGTCAATCGTTTTCAAGAAGTTGGTTGTACACGACCTTTGTAAACTCGTTTTACTTTCATAATACAATAAACGTCCGTATTCCAGTAGTTGTTATTTGTTCCTTCCTAACAATTTGGATTCTTCACACTGTATGTAGACAAACTATTATGTCAATCTGATCGAAAGATGGAGTCAAACTAACAAAATAAAGGAACTTCACACGTTTCTATTCATTCTTCACAGTAATGTTCAGATTCTTTAATGGTATGTCAATTTTTCAAACGACTCAGTTGCATTGAACGAGAGACAGTAATTGAAAGTGTTTTATTCAGCCAGTAACAATAACTTACGGGCCATATAAATTGCTAGGAGACACCGGATTGAGATGCTATCAATTCATCTATTGTTTTCAAAAATTCGTGTCGATTTTTTTAAATAGTCTGAAACGACATGAATATATTGATAGATCAGAAACCGTTGCGAAGATATCAATGAGAGGAGAATAAAGAAAAGTACGTATTATATAATTTTTTGGATGAATGGAGTATAACTTCCATTTTCAAGTCTCTACTATAACAAACTGTATAATTTCATTGAATTATGTGAAAATGGCTATGTTAAAATAAGTATAATAAGAATATTTTTTCATCTTATGTAAAGATTATTCGGCTTTATTAACAATAATAACTAATATATTCACTTATTATACCTATCAATTCTGTTATGTTGATGAACTTTTGCTTATTGTCGCCAATCCACGATTTCATTTTTGCAAATGTGTCATAGAGCTATTTATTTAAGTTCACTCACTACACTTGTTTGTTTAAATTCATTTTGACAAGTTAGTTGTCAATTATTTGTCTGTAGTTCTTTTTGTACAATAAATTGTTGTGGATAGATAAATAACCTTTTTTTTGTACAATGTATTGTTATATCGTCCAAATATACTTCTACACCTAAAAAGAGGTTGTATAAGAATCGACCATGGAACCTGCCTCATCACCTGAAAGAGTCCATTTGAACCCTGATGAAATAGATGCATCTCTACATGGGAATCACTGGTTAAGACTTTTCAAAATTCTATTTTTGCAGCTGAAATAGAGGAAAAGGTTCTTGCAAATTTTATATCTTCTTCCGTTTATGAATACATAAGTGAATGCGATACTTACAATAATGCTGTTAGTATTTTCAGAAATATATATATATATATATATATATATATATATATATATATAAAACCGGTGAAACTTTTTTATATAATTTTTAAACATATTGTACTATTGGACGTATCGCTTTTTTCTGTTTTTCTTCAATATTATTAAAATAACAGATAAACTATTTCAATGTCAGGTTCAAAGCTAAGTTTGATCATCAATTAACGAGAAACAAAAAACTTTTTAATCGTTCTCTCCGTATTTTCAGTAGTTTATATCAATAACAATGAAGAAAAAGAAAAACAATGCGACAAATGCAAAGGTACAATATGTTAAAAATGTATAAAAAATAGAAAAAATCGCTTCACATAAAATAGAAGTATTTTGTAGTATTGAAAAATATTGCACCAAATTCATTAGTTTATAACAAGTTGTTTGTTAAAAACAAATGAAAATTTATTAACCAAAAATTTTTCTTTCATAATATGAAAGTGCGTGATAAGTGATAAACAATGATTGAAAAAATAGTTCCTCAATATTAATATTTAGTAGCAAAAACAAATGGTTAATTAACATGTGCGTTTTTTGTCAATAAACATTTTTTAAGAAACTGTTTTTTTCCTGAAAATAATCATTTTTATTAGGGATTAAATTTCCAAAAAAATTTTTTTAAATCCACTTTCATAAAATTTTACCGATTATCAAAGTTGTAGATCTTCTAATTACGAACAACTCTTTTCTCCCCTATCAATGCCTTCGGAGTTATAGTTTACTTATATATAAAGTGGCTAGACACCCCTTGTGGGGTTGCGCCGCATAAATGCTTTCTAGATCCGCTTTCTGGGATGGATCAATCCCCGTCATTTCAGCATTTTCTCGCTTATTTTTCTCCATAGAGTCCTATCCCCAGTTTTTTCCTTCCATCTAATGGTTCCTATCCTTCTTAAGTCCTCCTCTACTTCCTTCAGCCACTCAGATCTGGGTCTTCCTTACTTTCTCCTATCACCTTGATCCCACTGTATCATTGAGAAAACGTTTGCGCGCTCTCCTTTTCTCCATACATGGCCGAGACATTTTAGTCTTTGTCTCTTTATTCTCTTTTCTAGCCATTTTAGTCTTCGTCTCTTTATTCCCTTTACTATATTCTCCCCGTTCATTTCTCTTAATATTTCATGGTTCATACGTTGCCTGTATTCATTGCCGTCAACGTTTATTGGCCTTAGAATTGTTCTCATTATTTTTCGTTCTACTATCCTCAACTCTTCTTCATCTCTTTTTGTCATTGTCATCGTTTCTGCTCCATACATTAACACAGGTCGTATTATTGTATTATAAATGCAAAATTTCGAGAATCTTGTTAATAGTTTGCTTTTCAATAATTTCTTATCAGCTGCCATTATTTTTTCGTCGATTTCTGATATTTGTTCCCCATTACAGCCGATCGTGACTCCCAGATATTTGAATTTTTTCCACTTCCTCAAATTTTTATAATTATGTTTTCACAATGTTTGCCAACTCTCATTATTTTGGTTTTGTTACCATTTATTTTTAATCCTATTTTTTCGCACTCTTTTGTTAATTCTAGTATCATTTGATTCATAATATTCATTTTTTTCGTTACTATTACTATGTCATCTGCATATGCGACTACCTGGCTTCCGCTCGTTCTTAAATTTCCCTTGTTCACGTTTCTCATAACATGCTCCAGGGCCAGATTAAATAGTGTTGTTGATAGGCCATCTCAAACATCTATTAGCTACAAAGCCTTCTGTTTCTCCTTCACTTGTATGTATATTCACTTTTGACTTGTTCATAGTCATTGCAATTAATCTTCCGAACTTACTTTCTATCCCCTGTTCTTTCAGTCCTCTCAACAGTTTACTTCGTTTACTGAGTCAAAGGCTTGTTGGAAGTCTATAAATAGCACTTCTATTTTCATTTTTTGTTCATGGGCTTTTCACATTATCTGCTTGATAGTATGAATAACGGCAATTGTTGACTTTCCTTGTGTGAAACCGCATTGGTATTGACCTATTATTGCTTTCGCTTTTCCAGCTAAGCGACTTTGAATTATTTCTGACATTATTTTGTACGCTTTAAGAGAGTTATACCTCTGTAGTTTTTGCACTCCTGCTGATCCTCTTTTTTGTGTATTATGACAATTTGTCCAACCTCTCATTCTTTGAGCATTCTTTCTTCTATCCATATTTTCTTTTTTCCCGATATAGTTTATCGTGCAGTTCCTGTCCTCCATACTTGATCATTGGGCGCGTTTCATGAAATTCAATGATAATGTCACAAAATATATTGGCTCTGAACTAAGACTTAGCGACTGATAACGCCACTCTACGATTTCAAATTAAAATGAAAAAAATATTGAAATTTGAATTCTTGTGGTAGACTGTGGTAGGCTAGAGTCAATGACAAACAAAGATATTGTGCGCTAAAGTCACGACGGAAAACTTTATAAGTAGACTAGTTATCTTTTTTCTTTAACACCCGTCAAAGAGAAACGCAAAGTACTGTCAAAACGCACTCTTTCAAATAATGTTCTCCTAATCGGGTGCCTCTTATTAAAAAAGGTAACTCTCTCGTAGTCAAAGAAATTTGGAAATATATATTTTAAACTGCAGTGATGATGCTTTCAAAATAGAAAATATAACGTAACATGTGTTCCAAACTCGATTTAGTACCGGATCGCTTACTCTTCTTCTGTTTAGGAGAGTTCGAATGACTGAGACACCATGTCCACATCCACTTGAGAAAGATTTGTCGAATTAGCTTCGGTGAAACCTGGATTCATTTTAACGATGTCTTTTAAAAGGCAAACAAACATAAGCACATTTTCTACAATAAAATAATATAACAAACAACTAAAAAGTCGGCGAGGACGACATCTGTTTGATGTTGGTTGTGGATATTGATGTCAATTGTCAAGTTCTTCTAGTCGACTTTCACTTTGTATTAATCAACTTGGATAGTCAAGTAGGATTTGTCAACAGAACGTAGTTTCAATCTGACAACAAAGGCTTCTGTCATCGGTCGACTTACAGCGGTTTATTTTAATCTAATTTTGGAAGATATTTATAACTTTTTGTGATAAATATCGTCATCATAGAAAAATATATGATATTTTTAATCCTTCTGATATAATTCCACTTGTTAATTCATACCCATGAAACTAGCCCATTCCATGTTTATTTCGCCTTAGCCCGGTGCTTTCCCGTTCTTACTTCTTTTAATAACTTCTACTACTTCATTTTTTGTTGGTTCCTGTTATATATTTTCTTCTTCATCTTCTTCGCTTTCTTCCTCTGTTGTATTATCTGAAAGTGCCTCAGTTAGCAGTTCCTCGAAATACTCTTTCCAAATTTGTTTATAACGATCTTCTTCTTGTATCACGTTTTTATTCCTTATACCTTCAATTTTACCTTTATAAGTCTTATTTTGTTCATTAATTTTTTTATAATAGGCTTTCGTGTTTTTGTTAGTTTTTTCATTTTCTATTTTTCTTATTCATCATTCATCCATTCTTTTTTAGCATTTCTTATCAATTTGTTATAATTTTTCCTTATTCTCTCATATTCCTCACTATCTTTTGGGTTATTTGTACTTATCCATTTGATTCTAGCGATTCCTTTTGCTCTTACAATTTCTCGACATTTCTCATCATACCATTGCTTGTTTATTCCGTTTTTTTCTCTCCCCAATTGATTTTCCGCTGAACTCAGTAAATATATTCTAATATTATACCATTCCAATTCCACAATCCATTAACTTTTTTCCACTTGCTTCTCGTATTCGCTTCTTATATTTCCATTATCAAATTTTTCGAGGTTCCATTTAATTCGGTTTATTTTTGTAGCGTTTAAATTTTTTGTTTTTTGTTTGATTGTGGCCACTACCATGTAGTGATCCGAATCGGCATTTGCCCCTCTGTATGTTCGTACATGTTTGATCGACGACTGCTTTCTTCTATTAATAAGCACATGATCTTTTTGTGTACTATATTTATTATCCGTCGATGTCTATGTTATCTTGTGTTTTCTTGGGTGGGAAAATTTAATGCTACTTATTATCATATTTATCCTTGCTGCCAGATTACATAGGCGCTGCCCGTTGCTGTTTGTTTTCTCACGTACAGTGTACTTTCCTGCCACTTTTCACAAGTAGTACTCTTTTCCTATTTGTGCGTTGAAGTCGCCTATTAAAAGTATTGTGTCTTCTTTTGGTATTTTTTCCATTTCTTTTTCGTTTTTTTCATACATATTATCTTTCTCCTCCTTATCTGCACCTTCAGTTGGTGCGTATGCATTTATTATCGATATATACATTGGTTTTGATTGAATTCTCAGGCATGCCAGTCGTTAACTCATTGGTTTAAATTCTAATATAAGATTTCGTAAATTACCCCTTATTATGAAACCTACCCCATATTGTCCTTGGTTTTTATTCCCTGAGTAATAAAAACTAAAATTATGTTTTTCTGCCATCCCTTGATATCTCCATCTTATCTCCTGTAAGGCCGCTATGTCTATTTTGTATTTCTTTAATTCCTCCCCAATCTCCATCATTTTACCCGGTATTAACATTGTTCTGACGTTCCACTTTAGTTCCTTTATTTTTTTATTTTTTTTATTCCTAGATCTATTGGTATTTCTATTATTTTCCTCATTTTTATTTTATTTTTATTAGATATATCCCCATTATCTTTACTCTCGCCTCTATCATTACAGATATTTTTCCTATCCATCCCACTATTGCTAATATTATAACTAAGTCTATAATTATTATTACCACTAATCTTAAGCCTAATTTGGTTTCCATTCCTCTTTTCCTGTTAATTTCTGTCCTCGTTTCCGCCTACTTCTCTTCCTTCTTCTAGCAGTTTTTTTACTCGTTCTAGACAGTTTTTTTGTTCCCATTCACTTCTTGCTTCTGGTGATCTATCAGTTAATGTTCTTTTATCCTCCCTTCCTTCTTCTTCCTCTCCGTCATCTTGTTCAAAGCTGTGTCTATCATACACCTCCCCATCCACAATTAATTTGTCGTGTTTAGGAAAAGCCCTTCTTCCATCTAACATTGCTATCTTTGATTGGTATGTAAATTTTTTTCTGTCCTCTTGGAGTTTCATTGTGTAATCGTCAGTTAACCATACATTTGTGCCCCTTAAATTCTTCGATATTCTGATTACCTCCATCTTTTTTTCAAATTGCAACATTTTTATAAGTATAGGTCTTTTTTTATTGGCTTTTAATATTCCGGTCATTAAGTTCAAGTTTCACTTCAATTCTTGTTCGCACATCTTCAGTTTTGTTTACCTCTATATCCTCAATTCCTTGTATTATCAAATTAATTTTTTCCATCTCGCGTTCCATTAATTCGATTCTATTTTCTTGTTTTTCCATCTGCTGTCGCAAAAGCTGGTTTTATTTTTTTAGATTTATCATTTCTTTCAAATTATTTTCCAGTTTATTTTCAATATATGTAATTTTGTCTTTCAAAAATTCGAACATTATTTTTATCTCCTTCATATCACTCATTTTGAAGTTTGGTTAGTGCAATATGACAGAACCAGGGTCCCACTAGCGCCCAGTCAGCCAAGCTACTCAATCCAACCCCAACCAAAACGCCGTGATTTGACCCCTCCTGCCAAACTAACACTTTTCTATTTATTCTTATTCCGATTCTGTACTATTTTTTATACGTTAGCAGTGGATCGGTTATCAGCTGACTTTTTTGCTTATATCGCTTTACTTGTTGTGTTTATGGGTAAATATATTGATTGTCATTTTAATTATTTACTAGCTTAATTACAATGTCCAAAAGTCTCTTTACAGTATCGCACTTCTAGTTGTTTCAATAATTGACTGCATTTACTTTTATGACTTAACACGTTACTTTTACCAAATTCTCATTTATTTTACCAAACGAATTGATTCCTACTTTTCACATGTGCTACCAGGGCAGAACTCTATAGTTTACTTTACCGAGCCAAATCCGAGCCAATGTTGTAACGCGTGTTTAGGACGCACTGTAGTTGTAGACTTTGTCCTATGAAATCTATTTTTAGCCTAAGAAGTGGAGGGGATAAGAGGAAGTGAAAGTGAGTACAACCATGAATGATGAATGAATGATTTGCAAACATTGCGAAGAGAACTATTGTTCGAATGTCGCTAATAGTTTTGACACAATTGACGAGGACAATGTATGCCCCGATACTGTCAGTGCCCCTAGTGATACAAACGAGTCACGTCCATCCACCTTGGGACACTGATTGGAGATTTTAATGAAAAATGTCTAAACACGTTAATCGCCATGACACCCTGCATTTGGGTTTCAGAGTTAGTGGTGAACCAGGCTCTGAAACATGTTTGTCGGATGTCACCACGCGCCTACACTTTCAAGCCTGTGGCCCGACTCTTGGTCTTCAAATTACATTGTAATATATGGGGTTTTACTAAGGCCTGTGAGGCCCTCCTAACTTATGAGCCTGGAGATTTTTGTAGAAACCCATTTTATCGATTGTAAAAAAATGCAAGGATTATAAGAACATGTATTTATTTATGACTAACAAAAATAACTTATAAACTGAATGCTTGTTCTATATACTTATGAGAGTCAAAAAACAGGATAAAAAGTAAAATTTCTTACAATGTATGCAAGAAAATCTTGGCTTTCGTCCTTTGGTTTGAGCTACTTTTCTACCCTCTTTAGCACTTAATTTTTCGTAGCAGGGCACACATTTTCTACGATCTTTGGATTGAACTTCTTCAAGAACGTGCCGTGGATTTTCTTCTGCTGGTCGTTCTGTTTGATTTGTTTCCATGTTCAACAAACGTATAGCAAGATTTCCTCGGAATTCGGTTATTGACATTCTACCTTTTGTCACAGTGTTATAAAGGGTGTAAGAGTTCACAACAGTAGTACCAAGTAGTATCTCGAAAGCCAATTTTCGGTACCATTTAATACTCTTACGTAAAGATGAGGAATGAGATTTTAGTTGATCAGAAAGATCGAATAATGATTTACTGTCATTATAATCATATATTAGGGTGGGTTTTTCCTTTCCTCTTTTTTGGTACTTTGTCATTTGGGTACTATGAGCTGTACTAAGACATAAAACATCACGCTTGTCATGCCACCCCTGTATTACTTTCCTTTGCGCAAATTTCTCCATTTCTCAGTTTTTGAGATTCTACGTCTTTGGGATTATTTTTTCTGTTTTTTCTCAGTGTACCCACCAAGTGAGTCTTTCTGTTCTGAAGCTCATGTGCCAAGGCAACGCTAGTGTAGTAGTTATATGTAAACAAAATTCTTCCATGATCCAACAGCGGTACCATAAGCGACATTACAGTAGAAATTGTGGCAGGTTTATCGCCTCCCTTTTCTTTTCTACAATAAACCCAGTATATCGTAGGTGGAACCACCTTTGCAACACAATTAATAAAGTTTGATCTCAAACTTGAATCTCGTATTTTTGATATATTGCCGAAAGGATAGTCTTCCCCTGAAAGGGACAGGTGTTTCATCTATACAGACCGATTTTTCAGGAATGTATATTTCTTTATATTTACTGGTCAAAATATTCAAAAGGGGACTAAGTTTTCCTAGGTGGTCGTTGGCAACAATATTTTCATTATTGTTGAAATGGAGTATTCGGAGAAGCAGCTCAAAACGATTTCTTGACATTCGGGATGGTACCTGGTCGCTATACAATGGGTTTTTTGATCAATAATTTGTCATTCTCGGTAGCGTTTTGAGACCCACATACAACACTATTCAAAGAAAAATGGTAATTTCTTGCTTATTTGTAGCTTTCCAGCGATTCAGTCGAGAATTTGCGGGCAGTACTTTATTTTTTGATTTTTCGGCGTATATGTTGGTTTCTAGAACTATAACTTCTAGAAGCTCGACGCAGAAAAAGATTTTGGAAAAATCATATGGGATTTAGTTATGTAGTTTTCACAGATCTCATTGGTAATTCCCACAGATGGCAAATCAAAATCAAAAGTTTTCAAATGCTGACCACTAGAAGGAAGTGTGGGGGTTACTCAGTAAGTGTCAATCGTATACTGGACGTTCACCATAGAGGCATATTATCTTTGAGGCGAACACTTACCTAGGAAGCTGTATTCGGAAATAGAATAAACAACATCACTTCTATAAAATCACTAGGATCATTTAATACATTTAAAAATACACAGATATAATATCAATCGACTTATTCAAATTATCCATAACAATTAATTATCCTAGTTCAATATACTTTCATTATATAGGAAATGTAGGCACGCTATACGTCGAGCCTGACCTCCGTCTATTCATTGTACGTGTGTGTTCACACTGCAATTAAAACGTGCTTTAAACATATAATTATCATTGGCCTTCCTAGCCAATGCTCGCTAAATACTATAATTAATATTAACCTAAATTTAAATCCTATTCCTAAGCTAATGTCCTTTTGCCGTTACTGTCCTTTGGGGATCACTACAGAAGCCACAGTATATCATCTGGAATAAGCTCTTCGTCACTTCCATTTTCGGGGTACACAAAACCTGGATGTAAACTCATTTATGGCTTGATCGATAGATAGATGCGCATTGGATGTCTCGTTCGATTGCCTGGATGTAGATTGTTGTGCCTCTGCGTTATCTGGTGGACTCTGAGATAGGATATCTGGCTTCTTAGATGTGGAAGCTTGTACTCCTGAGTCTGATAGAACTGCAGGCCTGACAGGAACTCGAAGAGTTCTGAAACAAACAATATTGACATCCGAATATAAATAATGAAGAGTTTTTCCTACTACTAACTTACCTTTTGTATATCTTATTGGCATTATTTCTATAAATTGAATTATCAGAGCTCGTTCTGTCGCTATTTGAAGATGAATTAGGCTGGAAGTCGTCGGATGAATTATTATCTGCGTACTTTGGAGGCTCATCCTCATCTGTTAATATCTCGTTATACAATTCCATAAGCTATTTTTGCTCTTTTTCATAACTCCCTATTTTTTACACAACAAAATCAAATCACTTGAACATACACAACTTATTCTTAAACGCTATAAACATCGACTGGGACCGCAGTGTAAATAAAATAGAATTGCCATGCGCCTAATGAACAAGCTCAAGCTTGTATCTTCGAAAACCACTAGTAGGGTTTCAGGGCGCCAACATAGATGGGGTTCCGAAACCCAAAGTAATATTTTGGCTTGTTTTTAGGTAATATATGAAAATAAATACAATTTTATGCAATGATTATGTATCATTTATCATTTAATAAATAACTTTGTTTGGGCCTGTACAATTTTTGGAACGAAGTTCCTTATCGCGCGTTGTGAAAGGAGGCTAGAGGGAAAAAATTCTTACGAAAAGTTGTCACGACACTTTTTGAAGCTATTGTAAGCTGTGCGGCGTGCGCATGTTTCTCCAACCAAGTCGTACGATTTATAATCTCCATATTTTGTGTGTTTAGCAAGTGTACGCGTCATAATTTTAATAAATTCAAAAACAAATCATAGTTTAATATTACTTAGTATAGTTTTTTGTCTTTATTATGTTAATTAATTGTTGAGATTCTCTGCAACAAAAATTGAAATAATATACTTCAGTTGCCTGCTGTATAATGAATAATACTTTTGAAATCTGCTAAACATATTTCTCGGTAGTATTATAGTGGTCAGTATCCCCGCCTGTCACGCGGGAGACCGGGGTTCGATTCCCCGCCGGGGAGGAATTTTTATTTTCTGAAAAATTCTTTTTTTTGCTTTTTGGAACGAAGCGAAGTGAAGTGAAAGGGGGCTAGACGGAAAAAATTCTTACGAAAAGTTGTCAGGACACTTTTTGCTATTGTAAGCTATTGTAAGCTGTGCGGCGTGCGTATGTTTCTCTGTCTGTCTGTCTCTCTCTCTCTCTCTCTCTCTTATAGAAAGCAAGCCAGATATTTTCATTTCTATCAACTTCAGTAATGAAAAATCAAAACCATTGGTACAGTTTCTAGAGGAAGAATTTGTTTTAAGAATTAACAATAATCCAGCAGAATCAACAACAAAATATAATACTACCATTGATGCAGTTTTTTCAAGACATTTAAATAAAATAGAATCCCAAACATATGTTTCCTACTTCAGTTACCACAAGCCAATTATTACGAAAATTGAGCCTACTGATTAAGTTTATATAACATTATATTTGTTAATAATAAAAAAAATATTATTATAACTTAAAAAAAAAAAAATTTATTACAATTCCTTCACAAATTAATCGAAAGGAACTTCGTTCCATCCGGGTGTCCCTTGACACCTCTCAACTTTTTTTTTATCTTCCATTAACGTGTTAGTAATGGGCACGATGTAGCAAAATATTTCTTAAATATTGTCGTGCAAAGCGTCCTAGACAGTCGAACCCTGCTCTTTGTTCACATTGACGAGTTAACCTGTCAAGAGACATTTAATGAAAATGTCACGGACAGTGTCAATGGAGGAATCTAGAAAAGTTCGAGACAGATCAAAGTGAAAATCCAGTTGTTTCGTTTACTTATACGACAGTGTCGAGACAAATGTTTTCAATATAAATTAATGTATTAGTGTTTCATATTAAGTAGTGTTGTGATAATTGCAAATAAATAAGAACAGACTCCTAATAGATGAATAAACTATTGAATGTGTAGTTAAATCAGGGAGAACATAATATTGTGCACCGAAACTTGTTCTGCAATAACTGCAGAGTACGGAAGTTGTGGTTTGCGTCAGTATGATATATATTGGATATGCTTAGAATAAGCTGGGCTTAATAATTTGTATATGTGGATTTCACTATTCACTG
Source organism: Galeruca laticollis (assembly GCA_963921935.1). Lineage (NCBI taxonomy): Eukaryota > Metazoa > Arthropoda > Insecta > Coleoptera > Chrysomelidae > Galeruca > Galeruca laticollis. Next base: position 248,047,241 of record OY998176.1, read on the forward strand.
AAAACTAAGCGATCGATATTGCCTAAGTATTTTAAAGTTATACTGGGTTGTGGAACTTGTTCGTTGGAAGTTAGTCTGCATTTTGATGGATATTTTGTAGTAGAAGTGTCACGTTCACATGATTTATGTTGTATAAAAGTGCGATTCTCACCGGTATTAAGTAATTATTAGACATGTGTGGAAAAAAAGTCATGGTTTAATAAAGATTGTAGTTTTGTTAATAAAAGGACCTTCAAGCGGAGAATCGACTTTTTCATGAAATATTTCATGTGTGAGATGTGAATGAATAATTTTTATCTTATAGTAGTTAATTTCGATACAAGATTATATATTAGCACTGCAATCCTACATGTAAGTGGATGACTCTGTTGGGCGTCTGCAGCCAAATATTTAGGCCTCATATTTTAGTTCTATTGGAAATATCCGAAAGACGACTTCCATATTAACTTCGTCAAGAATGGACAATATGTCATATTTCTAGATGTGCCCCATGGAATCTTCTTCTTCTTAAAGTGCCTATCCGCTCCGGATGTTGGCTATCATGTTGGCTATTCGAACTTTGTTAACATCAGCTCGGAATAGTTGAGTGGTTGATTTGTTGAACCATGTTCTCATATTTTTCAACCACGATATTCTCCTTCTTCCCACTCCTCTTGCTCCCCATACCTTGCCTTGGAGAATCCTCTGTCAAAGGGTATAGCTTTCATTAAGCATTATATATCCAAGATATTGTAGATTTCGGGTCTTGACTGCGTTTAGGACTTCTTTTTCCTTTCCCATCCTTTTCATTACTTCCATGTTGGTTATTTTCTCCGTCCAAGGTATTCGTTGGATTCTTCGGTACAGCCACATTTCAAATGCCTCAAGTTTTTTGGAGGAGGCCACCGTAAGCGTCCATGATTCGACCCCATAGAAAAGGATCCTAAACACGTAACATCGCAGTAGGCGAATTTTCGTTGACAGCTGTAAGTCCTGACTGGTAAAGACTTTCTTCATATTGATGAATGCTGTTCTGGCTTTTTCAATACGCGTTCTGATATCCACAGAATAGTCCCAGTCATCATTTATGTTCTTGAAATTGACTGTCTCGACCCTTACTTCGTGGAATATGCTCATATTAGTGTTTTTAAATGAAACTCAAGGTCTCTAGTTAATTCCACAATATAATACAAGTTATTGAAAATTCTAAAAAACTGACAATTGTTCCGATAAATCAATATCATCGTCAGAATGACAGAAGTTACATTTCATTTTATGCCTACCTGATGTTTAGTAGTTATATTTTTGGCTAGACCAAGAAGTAACCTAACTTGTGATTGGCTTAATATATGTTTATAGAAAAAGAAGAAGATGTGATATTACAAATATTGAAGCTTAGATATTATTAGCCCTATGGTGATATCCTCGATATCATTTTTCCAATTAAGATCAGTATAACTGTGCAATGATATAGAAAACCAGGAAAACTATATCTGCTGATCTTTACAATTATCACTTAAGAAGACAGTTTATTAGTGGAGAATTCCCTAGATTCAACTGTTCATTGACAACTTCATATTGTGGGTTTCTTAAATGTCTTCTAATTTCCAGTTCTTCAAGGAAATCCAGTTCTTGTTTCTTTTCACAAATATGCAGCACTTCTAGTTCTGTGTTAGGTGTCAATGAATGATTGGTGTCAAGTAGATGTTTTGCGTAGTGAGCACTTACGAGCTTACAGATTAAAACAAGCAGATAAATCCCACTACGCAAAACATCTACTTGACACCAATCATTCATTGACACCTAACACAGAACTAGAAGTGCTGCATATTTGTGAAAAGAAACAAGAACTGGATTTCCTTGAAGAACTGGAAATTAGAAGACATTTAAGAAACCCACAATATGAAGTTGTCAATGAACAGTTAAATCTAGGGAATTCTCCACTAATAAACTGTCTTCTTAAGTGATAATTGTAAAGATCAGCAGATATAGTTTTCCTGGTTTTCTATATCATTGCACAGTTATACTGATCTTAATTGGAAAAATGATATCCAGGATATCACCATAGGGCTAATAATATCTAAGCTTCAATATTTGTAATATCACATCTTCTTCTTTTTCTATAAACATATATTAAGCCAATCACAAGTTAGGTTACTTCTTGGTCTAGCCAAAAATATAACTACTAAACATCAGGTAGGCATAAAATGAAATGTAACTTCTGTCATTCTGACGATGATATTGATTTATCGAAACAATTGTCAATTTTTTAGAATTTTCAATAACTTGTATTATATTGTGGAATTAACTAGAGACCTTGAGTTTCATTTAAAAACACATTTATGTTCGTGCCCAAGTAAGCGTATTTGTTGACTCTTTCTAAAGTAGTTTCGTCCACCAACAGAATACTGCGGGTGTTTTGGTTCTTACTGATTATCATGAACATTGTCTTGTTGGTGTTAATTTCCAAACAATATTGTCGGCTGTATGTTGTAACACTGTCCATTAGGAGTTGTAAGGAAGCTAGGTTGTCCACAAAAATAACGGTATCATCTGCATTCCTTATACTACTCAGTAGTTCTCCGTTTAGCAGGATTCCATCTTCAATGTCTTGCAGGGCTTCCCCGAAAATGCATTCCAAGTAGAGGTTGAAAATTACAGGAGATTCAATCCTGTCTTACACCACGTAATATTTGTATCTCTTCTGCTGTCTCTTTGTCTACCCTGACACAAGCCCTCTGATTACATCATTTTTGTGTACCATACTTAATCAAACGCCTTCCTATAGTCTATAAAACATGCGTAGACATCGCAGTTGACATCCCTGCATCGCTGAAACAGCACCTGGACCTAAAATAGAGCTTCCCTAGTCCCCACATCACTTGTAAAGCCGAATTGAGTCTCAGACATCTGTTCCGCACACACTTTAAATATCCTATTGTGAATTTTTCTTCAGAAAAATCTTTAGCAGATGACGCATTAAGCTTATTGTTCGAAACTCGTTATATTTCCTAGCATTAGGCTTCTTGGGGAAAGTAATGAATTCAGACCTCGGTCATACCGTGGGTATGACGCCCGTATCATAGATCATATTGAATACTTTTGTAAGCCACTTTAGATTCTCCCCTTCGATCAGCTTTGATATTTCAGCAGGAATCCCATCTGGGCCCAAGGCCTTTTGATCTTCTGCATTTTTCAACGCTGCCTGCACTTCTACCTCTAAGATTGGGGGACCATCTGTTTCGTCGATATTTGATGGCACCGTCCTCACGTCATAAAACAGTTGTTTAATGTATTCTTCCCAGGTTTGCTTAATTTCCGACTTTATATTCTTGTGCATATTACAGTTATCACATTTAGCTTGACATTCTTCGATTTCCATACATTTTTTCAATGTCTCTTCTTCTTTGGCTGTTCTTATTTTCGCCCTCAATTTTTTTTGTATGTTCATGTATGCTCTTTTATTATTTTTATACAATCTCCTCTTTTCCATCAGTTCTAAGATCTCATCCGTCATCCAAGATTTATTCATATGTTTCATAGGCTTAAGTACTTTGACTTTATGTACACTTTCTTGAAGCATCTTAAGGTCTATTCCTAGATCTCCATCGTTTTCCTGTTCTTCCATCTCTGAAAGAGTTCGCTTTAACCAAATTGCTTGTGGCCGTGTATTTCAGTTTTCTGTAGTCGTATCTCCATACACGTTTTTTCTCTACCTTCTTCAACTTGATTCTCATCCTTCCTAGCAGCGAGTTATGATCCGACTGTACATCTGTTCCTGTTTTGCATCTGCAGCCAAATAATAGGGCCTCATATTTTAGTTTTATCGGAAATTTCCAAACGACGACTTCCATATTAACTTCCTCAAGAATGGGCTCCCATAGGTCATATTTGTAGATGTGCCCCATAGAATCGATTAAACTTTTTTTCAAGATATTGTATGTCTAGTTCATTGTTGGTTCGTATGAATATGTATGGATTGTAGTTGATTTCGCATCAACGTACATTTGCAATCAGACAAAGACTTTTTTATGGTGGTTTTTGATTACTAATTATATATAATTAACTTTCATCGACTGTAGTAGATGTGTTCAACTATATTGGTAATTTGACAACGTTGATGTCGAAATCAATAATTCATTATATTACAAAGTTACAAAGAATGAATCGGACAAATTGATTATTGTGTAACTTCATGAAACAGTAGTGAGATGTAAAGGTGATCACGCATTTAATGATTTCGGGGAAAAGGTACCTTCCGACTTGCTAAGGTAACGACTCGTAGCGACGATGTATCTCAACTTTGCTACGATTTGAATACTGACTAAGACACGGTATGTTTGACTTAGTAACTAAACTTCACGGAGAAGTCGTGAGTTTCGACTTTGAGTACACGCACTACCTCTGGAAACGGTACGTCACTGGTATGTTGAGAAGTGTATACTTGCTTAGGTGTCGTTAGCCTATGGGGGCAGCGAGGGTGGAAGGGGGGGGTGAGCACCACCGCAGTTTTTGCATAAGGAAGTTCCGGACCAATTTTCGGGATGGTGGCCTGTTGGCCACAAGAAGAGTATATCGGTTTAGACCGACAAAATTCAGCGGAATGTCCGGGTTGCGTGCATCGACTGCAATATTTAGAGACTGGGGGCAGCGGATTGGCGTTGGTTGGCTCGCACTGATGTGGGAGACCATGAAATGAGAGGCCGGAGGTGAGGGCCTGGTAATGGATTTCGGAAGTAGTAACGATGCCAGCATCGATGTGGGTTTGTTGGTGGATTCGCCAAGTTTTGAGGAACGGAATTTGGTGATAGTGAAGAATTTCTTCGAATTCTTCGAGGCTGATCGTGGCGTCTACATTTCTGAAAACGAAAGAGAAGATGGGTATGAGAGTTTTGTTTGCTGGACAGGCCGGACGTTCGGTGGAGTTGAGAATGTTTATGATCATGTTACAATCACCAGTAGAATAGTGGATTCGTCTCAGAATTGTTGAGATTGGCATTAGAGAGGACGTTTTGAGTAGGGCTGTTCTATTGAAGTTAACTTTTAGATGAAGGATATGTCCGTTGAGGAGCTCGAGGGTATTTAGAAGGGTGAAGAGGGATTTTTGTGTTGAATATTGGGTTGGGAGGTTCCGGAGATTGAGAGTTTGTGTAAGTGTAGTGTTGTTGGTGGGGGTTGCTATAGGATTATTGATGGGGTTTGGTGTTGTAGGTCGGGTTTTGGTTTTACCAACGAGGGTGCATCCATCTTCGTCGGGGTTTTTGGATGACTGAAGGTGTGGGGGATTGGGATCTTACGGAGAGAGCGTAAGACCCGGTTGGGGATGTGTATAATGTGCGTTTTTGTTAATGTTCGGGTATTTGTTTAGAGGAGGTTTGTTCTGAAGATTGAGGAGATGGTGTTGAGTTGGGGTGGTCTTTTTTGGATCTGTGAGATGAGGGTGTGTCGTGTTTTGTTGGTGTGAGAAGAGGGAATTTTTTCTCGGAGAGGGCTGAGTTTTCTTGGTCGTCGGACATAAGGTGTGCGTGATAGGTTTTATAGAATTCTATGGACAATTTGGTGGAGGTGAGGTCGATATCGTCAAAGATTTCTTGGAGTTCGGGAGAAAAGGAGATTTCGTCGTGTCTTGAGGGGGTTTTTGCAGCTCTGCTGCTGCGGCGGTATCTGAAGGACATTGTTGGTTGTGAGTACGATATGGGGATGAAATCTAACACCGACAGCGGACTCACTGCTGGAGGGAGTTGCCTACCTAGTTGAATATTTCCTTACTTATTAGCTTTCAGGAGTTTTATATTCACCTAAGTGCTAAATATCATTCCTTCTTCTAGTTGGTGTGGCTTGATTGTTTGAAATCTGAAAGTACGATTAATTTATTTCATAAATAGGATTTTTTTTGTAAAGAAACAATTGGATATACACTTCATAGTGTAGTTGAGTGAACTGTCGAACTGAGAAGTTCGGCAGAACATGGGGTTGGTTGTTCTTCTGGTGGAAGCGTCCACGGTGCCGATGAAGTCGCGGTGAATTGGTTTGGATCAGTGACCAATTCGGGCTGTATCACCTTCCACAGGCAATGGAATGGCGCTACTTCTTATTACATTCGAAGCTGTCCTTTAAATATAATATTTCAGTGGGTGTGCTTTCATGAATATCGGTAGGGCTTAGAGAAAGTAGTCATTACCGATTGGTGGTTTGGAAAGAAGGTGCATAAACAATTATCAAATGGCTTGATTGAAAAAAAATAAAGTTTCTTCTGTAAGTGGACTATAACTGAAATGTGCATCCTTATACAAATAGAGAACGTAATAAAACTATTTGGTGAAAGTCTTTCGATAAATTCAATTGCTATTGAAAATATTTGAAAGATATTGAATTGCTATTGGATGTATTTCAAAGGTACCATGTTTCTCAGTACAGTGGATGTTCACCAAATAGTGAAATGAAAGAGAAACAATAGAGGGTGCAAAAAAAATGGAAATATACACAAATGGTATGTGAAAATCTCACAATTAACTAAAACTCTTTAACAAATACAACAATAATACTTGACGTTCTTAATACATTTTAGTCAAAATAGTTCACAGCTTACATGCACTAATATTTTTCTAATTTTCAAATACTTTCCCGCGCTTGTCACAGATAGCAAGTTTCATGACGTGAAGCGGTCACGCAGATATAGAAATAAGTGAGTACGTTTTCCATGGCGACCGTTAACTACGATTACTTAGAAAAACATTAGTGCACGAACATAAACCGTCTGCCAAAGCACCTGTGTTTTAACTGACATAGAAAATATATACACTGAAAGTTTAGGAAGAGGAACACTTTGAGTTTACCGTGAGGATGAAAAAACTTGAAATAGATTCTGAAAATTAGAAAAATATTTTAAGAGTACTGAAAATATACATTTTTTTATAACTGCTCTTTGTCCTATTTGGGTAAAGGACACAGTCTAACTATTGGGCGGCGAATCTGCCCGACTGCAGTTTTTACAGTCACACCTCGCACGTAGTTATCGCATCCCGGGTGAAGCTCAATGACTCGACCGTGGGGCCAGATTAACGGTGAGGTGGTATCGCAGTGGATTAAAACAAAATCATTCAGTTTTACTTCTACTACGGTTTAATCGATTTATATACAGAAATAAAGTTTTTCAAAGTAACTAAGTTCACTGGCGTGGATGATATTAATTTGTTTGAGTCTGACGACTGGGAATATAAAAGACGACTGTCCAACACTGCCTCAATTTACATATTAATGTGCGCATTTCGTCATAGTGGAGTATTTACTCACAAACCACACGAACTAGGTTTGTTTTAAAGCTTTTAAATCCAATAGTCCGTTAAAATGTGGCCCACTAGGGGGATAGAACATTCATTTGAGCGAAAGCTCTTCAGAAGCTTCTATTGCCAGATGATTATATGCGCCAACAAGGTTAGTTCCATTATCGCTTCGACAGAAAATCACTGAACCTAGCCTTGCAACAAGACGCCTAAAACAATCAATATAAACTCTCTGTGGTGAGATCCACTGCCATCTCTAAATGAACCGCATTTGTTGAGGTGCATACAAATACGCAAACTTAAGAGTTGAATCTATTTGTTATGCCTCTGCCTCTTAAGGGAGTATTAAAAATGAACCGCAAAATTTAATGCAGCGTAGGAAATCGCAGCTAACTGATATGTTATACAACTAGCCAAATCCGCTATAGTAGGAGGGGTATACGTCTTGGGACGTGCTCTAAAATACTTTACACAACTACTTAGTGTTTCTTCAATGACTCTTCTGGTCAAATTATTCCAAAATTTTTGCAAAAGTTTTTATACCTAGATGAAATAACTTTTTACAGAAATATTATAATATGACCGTAGTGAGACGATATGAACTAGGTAATAAGAGTGGGTGTTTTCCTGAAAATGGTAAATCTGATGCGTTTCTCAGCCGACCGCTTGCCCTGAGAAAACCATCTGAATACCAAGAGTCTGCGAAATGGTCTTAGAAACAATTTATCTTGTTTTATCATGGAAATAATATTGGAAAAAACTGTAGTTAGAACATGTTTTACGAGCCACATTAAGGCTCTCTGTAACTCGTCTAGAGTGGGTTTGCCGAAGTATGTTTCGTCTGATATGCTACGTACTTGAAAATTTGTAAAAAATCGGACACAGTAAGAAAGAATGATTTGAATAGTAAACAGGCTAGAGCATCTTTTCACTAAAACATCTAGTTCGGTCACTACCATGACCTCATTTTTTTTCCTCACTAGATATAATCTCTGATCACAATTCACTTAGTTGCTTAGGAAAGGGTTTGTTATATCACTCGTCTCTAGAAAGTGATAAGAAAGTGGCCCATTCCACCCCACATCTGACACCAGGTGGCCGGTTTTTTACGCAAGCGGGGAAACTAAAATGGACTCGATAGTTTCAACTCTTATAATAATGGCAGCGACATACTACTGTCACTGAAACCATGCAATTCATACCTAGTACATGTATCTGGAAGGACATATCGAGGTTATGAAATTTCAGAAAATTTGGGGAGTGACTTCAAGTGCTGCCAAGAATCTGAAATAGAAGGGGGCAAGAGCGTGTTTCAATCAATTTGATCCTTCCATATCTGTTTCACAGAGTCAAAACTTTTTATTTTTGTCTGATTGTGAAATGTGTTCTCTCTCTCTTTTCTGATCCTGGTGGGTGACCATACCTCGTTGACTACTGTAATTCTTGAAACTGCAACTTCCTTATATTCCGACATGTCGCATTGTGAATAGTCTACAGGGCATGACCGTCTAGGCAAACAGTTGGCTTTTCGGTGATTCACATCAGCTGGATGTTCACCTCTATCTGATTCCACCTGTAACTGGAGTTCTTGGGTTACAGGAGTCTTGGGGCGCTTAGATGGACTGCGTACATGCTGTAGCTCGCCACACTTCCGGCATTTGATCCTCTTCGCCTTCTTGTCTGCCATACCTTTCAACAAGTTGACGATCTGGTCAAGTTTGTCATCGTCATCTTCTTCCTGCATGGTCCTATCTTTGTTGTACCGCGAGCCCTTCGTGTTTGCTTTGAATTTAAGAGTTTCTAGGTTTGCTGGAGTCGTGGGACGCTTACACAAACTGCGTGCATGCTCTAGCTCGCCACAATTACAGCACCTGATCTTCTTCGGCTTCACGTCTACCATACCTTTCAACAGGTTGACGATCTGGTCAAGTCTGTCATCGTCACTTTTCTCCTGCATGGTCCTACCTTTGCTGTATCCCGAACCCTTCGTGGCTGTTTTATATTCAAGAGCAGCAGTCAATGCATCGACCAATGCTTAAGGATGGGCTAATCGAAGCATCTTCTCCATATCCTGGTCACATAAGCCGTCAATAAAGGCCTGGATGCTTAAACATTCCATTATGTTCTCTGGTGCTGGTGGATAAGCAAATCGAACTACTCGGGCAATATCCATTTCATACGCTTGAAGGGTTTCGTCACGTTTCGGCCTTCGGTTTTTCAGATGGAATCTGTACAAATGTTCCAAATGTTCGTGACCGTATCGCATGTTCAGCTTCTTTTTCAGCTGCTCAAAGTCATCCATTTTTTCAAGAGGTATCGTCTGAAGTACATCTAAGGCATCTCCCCGAATCGCGATAGTTAAGTTCACTGCTTTCTCCTTGTCGGACCAATTATTCATTCTAGCGGCTGCTTTAAACTGTTTTACGTAATTGGTCGACATCTGCCAATATCATCTGTCTTGGGTTGTGTTTCTGGCTTGCACATCTCGATCTTCTTTTCTTCTGCTGGCATGTCTTGAGTTCTTATATCTGTCATCTTTTTTTCTAACTCCTTGATTTTTTCGTCCATCGTTGTCATCTTATTCTGAATCTTCTCGTCCATCGTTGTAATCTTATTCTGAATCTTCTCGTCCATCATTGTAATCTTATTCTCGACTTTCTCGACCGTCGTTGACATTTTATTCTCGATTTTCTCGTCCATCGTTGACATCTTATTCTCGATTTCAGATTTTGGAGACGAAATTTCATTTTCAACGTCAGCGGCAATGTCGTTTTTCATTAATAAGATATCGTCAGATATATCGTTCTTCACAGCAGAAATCTTGTCGTTAATATTAGCAGAAATGTCGTTCTTCATAGCAGAAATACCGTTTTTCATATGGGTTAAAATTTTCTCTTCCATGGCAGAAATATCGTTCTTCATAGCAGAAATATCGTTTTCACGTTCGTTGAAAGTTTCCTTTCCATGGCAGAAATCTTTCCGTCCATGTTTTCTTCCATGGCAGAAATCTTCTCGTCCATGTCCTCTTCCATGGCAGAAATCTTCCCGTCCATATTAGCAGAAATTGCGAGATTGAGGTGGAAGCCTCGTCATTAAATAGAACTGTTTCTGGATCAAAGCCGTCATTTTCCAGTGCCACTTTAAGTCGTTCTACTAATTCACTTTTCTTACCGGACGTTTCCAACTCACGATCTTCCAATTCTGCTCTTAGTTCCGCCACTTTGAGGTCACATAGTCTCTTGGCCATTATTACTTAGCAATTTATTTATATTTCCCCACACCTGACACCAATGTAATGTTTTTCTTATTTATTAAAACGTTTTTGTTACGGGTGGGATAAATTCATCAATTCACTTACCTAATTTATTCATTCACCACACCATTCACTAATTATATACACAGTATATTCACTTAAACTAATTTATATAAACACTTCACTAATTTATATTCACTTATTTACTGTTTACCTCACGATGTCAAATTATCAACTAAACTAATCCTTCCTGGTCGGTCCCTTATATATTATTGCCTTTTTCACTAGATAATTCTAGATTGCGGCTTACTCAAAAACAATTGGCTTTTTGGCATTTTTTAGATAAGATAGTCACAATCGTAAACAATTCTAAGAATCCCCGCGCGTCCGCCATAATTTTAACTTTCATACCTGGCTTAAACAGAGTGGGATTTAGGGACTATACCAGTCTGCTGTTTCGTAACAATATTGTGGAATTATCTAGAAACAGTAAGTTTCTTTTTAAACAGTAACATTGATTGTATTTTTCTTTAATACAACAATGTTTACAAACATGAATAGAAACTATACTCTTAAGTAGATAGCAGTACTGACAGCAAAATAATTCACATTCTTAAATATAGAGCCGTGTCAACAAATAAAAATCAAAAGAATTTAAATTTTTAAACAATTGGCACATTGGAAGAATTGCTGTACTCTTTCTGACCAAATTGGCTTAAGGACTGTTTGTATATCATTATAAATTGACATCTTCGATATTCTCTCTAAGATCAATTGGATTAAAATATTCTTACTATACGTAGACAAAATATTTTGTTAATATGTTAAATTATTAATAACGATTTTAGATTACTTCCACCTCATATTCATCCGTGAAGAGAGACCACTTTTGTTCTCAATTTGCTTTGAATGCATAACACGTATCCGTTTCACACCTGGATATCTAAAGCCATTTTGTGCTGGATTAGGAGAAATTCTCGAAAAGAAATTTGATGCGTGACGCTTCACATTTGATAAAAGTTTTTCATTCCCCTTCTTTACATTGTATGCGTGGTTTCTCATATGTATGATGCTGTATTATTGATAAATCTGGGTAGTGTCATGAATTCTGCATCTGTTGCTTTACTCATTGACTGAGGAAACATGTATTTTTTTGTTCTTTGTACAGAGCGTTTACTGAGAACCGCCTGAATTTTCCACAGTATATAAATAATATCAACTATTCCAATGTTCAGTGTCTACGTACAAAACATAGCATTCCAATTTTATAACTCACTTCATTGAATCGATGTAAGCACTACGGCTTGAAAACAAACTGTATTTGAACAATGTTATGCAGTTGGAGAATCATCAACAACTAAAATAACTTAAATTTAAAAGGACTTACCAAAAGATGATGGTATCTGCAACTCACTTTTATTCAGCGATAGATCGTTTTGCATCTAGTCTAATTCCAGCTCTTTGTGACATGAAATTGAGTTGATGCAACGTCTACATTTACGAATAGGAACACTACAGGGATTGAGACACCGTCGAGGTTTTAACTGATTTTTTAATAACGAAAAATGAATCAAAATGTATTTCGGAAACGAGTTCTCCTTTCCACGAGAGCGATAATGACAATAATTAAATTAGCCTCCCATCAGAGTGCGGAAGAAAACTAGAGTTGAATTTTACCGAAAATCTATACATGAGCCTCGCGCCGAATTTTATGAAAAAATGAGAGGGTAGCGCGAACAGACGGAATGACATGAACTTTATTTCTACGATGCGAGCAACAGCTTCATCCTACTCAACTAAACATCTCATTTCATTTTGATATTATAACACCTCTCCGGGGGGCGATGGCCCGGATAATGAATTTTTGTTGGCATACACTGAATCTATCAAAATCAAACCTACTATTCATATTCCACTCTGACTTAAGTACCACCCATAGATCTCGTTGGAGACTCCATCCTATCCACGAAAGACATTTTCAACAAGGTGGAAAGAGCAACAAGTGAAGTAGGGCTGAAGAATAATGAAGAGAAGACGAAATATATGTGTATAAATAGAACGACACAAAGAGACAGAATAGGACAAAATGTGACGATCAACACCTTTAATTTCGAAAGAGTACAACGTTTTAAGTATCTGGGGGCCGTAATCACAGCGGACAACGATGTTACCGAAGAAATAAAAGACAGAATCCAATCTGCAAACCGCTGTCTATTTGCACTGAATAAGCTCATAAAATCAAAAAATCTCACAAGAAGTTCAAAGATCAAAATCTATAAATCCATCGTCAGACCTGTAATAACATACGGATGCGAAACGTGGACCATGACCAAAGCAAACGAAGAAAAGCTCAGACGCTTTGAACGAAAAATACTTAGAAAAAATTTCGGAACTCACCATGACATCACCACAAACCAGTATAAGATCAGAACCAATATCGAATTAAAAGCACTCTACAACGACGCCGATATTGTCCAAGAAATTAAATCACAGCGACTAAGATGGGCAGGCCACGTGCACAGACTGAATAACGAAAGACTTTTAAAACTGGTATGGGAGGAGATTCCCACAGGCAAAAGACCACTCGGACGTCCCAGAATGCGATGGAGAGATAACATCCAAGCAGATCTCCGGAAAATGAACATTCCATTTGACCCTAGGTTGATGGAAGACCGAACAAATTGGAAAAAAGTTGTACAGTCAGCCAAGACCCACCCAGGGTTGTAGCGCTACGTGATGATGATGACTATTCTGTTGCATGCCTTTGAAGGTAAAATAAAAAAAAAATGCCTTTCTCAACCTCAAAGGATTGAATGATGTTCTGAATCCAAACGCTTCTTAAAACGAGCTTAATATTCACTGTTTAGTTTAGTTGTCACTACAATAGCAAATAAAAACTGGGATCGAAGATAAGCAAGACACGTAGTGTCAAAACCGGCAATTATCTAGTACGAATAATCTTTATCAACTTCTTGTAAATAAGAGTGGATACCATCACATGTTGAATAGTATTAACCGCAAGTATCAAGAGCAAGCTGCGAATGAATATTCTACATTGAATCTGCTTACGGGGGCCTATATTTATCTAAATACATAGTAGAATACTTGAGTTGACAAACAAGTTATGCATGGTATCTGGTGTCAACAGGCGTCAGCTTTCCATTATACAATTTAGTGTTTGTATTGCTACACATAGTCAATCAAACAACAAACTCGCGTAGTAGCCTAAGCGGTAGAGCAGTGAATACTGCTTTGAAAGCACTTTCATTTTAACCCAAAACGACGAAATTTGACCGTGTACATCCGGAAATAGTGGCCCGCAAAATTAATAATAATTTATGGCTTACTTAATCGTTAAATCGAAATGGAAAAAATACTCTCTCATAGCTGGTTGCAAATACTTTCTATATTCGTCTTGTGCATTTTCGACAGATGGAAGCCTAATGAAAGAAAAATCGATGAAAATACCGCAATCAGAGGAATTCGTCGGCCGAGCGGCGTGGGAGCAGGAATGGGGATGGCGGATAGCAGCTGTGCTGTCGCGCGGCCCGGGTGTTTCAAAATGCGAATGCGCGGTAGAACATGAGTTATCTTGGCAACGGTAGCACTTTTCGAGACGATTTTTTTTAATTCGATGTAGCGAAATGCGAGGTATCAGAATATGCCATCAAAAAACAATATTACAAAGAAATTTTGCACGAATTTTAAGCTCAAAAAAGTATGGTATTTTCATTTCCATCAAAAAAATAGTTGTATGATCGAAAAATTATTTTGTTGCTCAATGTTCATCAAATCATGCAACTAATTAAACGTTTCAATAATAAATATTGATAAAAAGTTCTTTCTTAAATGGTCTTTGTATATCATAACTAACCGTCCTTTTTCATAATAAGTTGTATAAATATGGAAAAAATTTGACAAAATTTAAAAAAACTGTAAAAAATTATTGAAATGTAATATGGATATTTTTATAATTGCTTATTGTTTGTTATGACACTAAGTAACTATTAAAAATTGCGTGCTCCTTTTTTACCGACAAGTGTCAAATCTCGTGATGTTTATCGCTTTTGATAAACTATTCACTAGAATAATGCTGGTTTTGTTTAATAGTATTTAATTGAAAACTATTATTCGTTTAGTTTTAACTAGTTTTATTTCGAACTTTTTGCAGTGACACGTAAAAATCAATATTATATATGATGACAGACGTCAGATACAAATGTTGCTTGTTGTATTTTTGATATATATATATATATATATATATATATATATATATATATATATATATATATATATATATATTATTGTGAAAAATAATGCTACACACTGTACATATATCTAACACGAATCAATAACAACTTAAGATATTATCGAGTATAAAATTATTAAAAAAAAAATACTATTCGAGAATCAAATTTAAACTAAATCGAACTAAAGTAATTTATTTGGACTTTATAATGTACCTTGTACATATGTACATGACATCGATATAAGAATTCAAACTATTAAAGAGAAAAGTTTATAAAAACAACATCACCTGTTACGAAATGAATGAGTCCACTCTTCGGGGTGAAATCGTCAAATGTTTGTGCATATCTTAAATTCCCATTAGATGCCATCGGACTATTTGGAAGCCCTGGAGGTGTTTCTTGTAATATACCCAAAAGTTGAAATTCCAAATAAAAATATTAGGGTTATAGAATTTTTGACATCTGTTTGAAATATGTGTCAGTTGAGTAGAGCAAGGCCAACAGCTAAAAATTTTAAGAATTAATAATATATATGATATAGATATGAATTGTTTGTTTAAAATTGTAAGAAATTATGTTTCATAATTAAAAAGTTAATATCTTAAAACATATAATGAAATCCATGAATGAAGAACTATGAGTGATTTTGATTGGTTACAAATATTTTTATGATTTCAATAAACAGAGGGCTAATGAAAAATAAGGTTTCTTGTTTAGAAAAAAGTGGTTGCTTAGGGAGATAAGGGAAGGTTGTTGATATTTTTTTTTGAAAAAGAAAGAAGGTAGTAGAGGGTTGGTGCTAAGAAAAGCCAAAAGAAACACATTATTTTTCTTTCATAATAGTTATAAGACTTGTAAAATTTATAACCAATATTAAAAAGTGAATAGTGAAACTAATCTTCTAAAACGATTCCTGAACTAAATATTTGATATATATACAGTGTAAATATCCTTTACATAATCATAGAAGAAAATACTGAAAGACTTTTCAGTAATGAAGTGATAAAAATGAACTGTGAATCCAGTTTCCCAAAAAGACTAGTGAAACTAACCTTATAAAACGATTCCTGAATTAAATATTCCATGTATACAGTGTAAATATCCTTTACACAATCCCAGAAGAAAACACTAAAAGGCTTTTCAGTAACGAGTTGATTCAAAAGAACTGTGTATCCAGCTTCCCAAGAAATTTTCCAGAACTTCCTAAAAGGGAAAAAAATGAATATTCTTCTATAGAACATTAGTGGAAAACATAAGGTATTTCATAATTTTTTTTGAATGAAAACTTACTTGTAAATATAAAGGAACATTAGGTATTGAATTATATCCGATATTCTTATGTACATATCACAATCGTCCATTTTGTATATGTATTTGTTTTTGTTTACAATTACCAACACAACTTAAACGCATAATAAGTTGCATACGTACATGTATAATTTCATTGGTATGAATTTTGTGTGAAAGACCATCATAGATAAGTTTTATTTTTCTTTATATATCGTATGCAAGGAAAAATAATGTATTTTTTGATTTTTTTTACGAGATAAAAAATTCTTTTCTCTCAAATAAATAGAATCATATATCTGTGAATCTTGATTCAGTGTTTTCTTTTGTAAGTTGGCAATACTGTTTAGACAGCATTCACCACTGAAGGTTTCCTTGAGATAAAGTATACAGGACCGCACTACAGAGATTTATAAAAAAAATATTTAATTTAACAGAATTTTTTTTATATCAAATATTTGGCGCATATAAAATAATAATAACAAGATTCATTATATATATATAAAAAGCCCATGAACCCAGATCCTGAGAAGCTGAGTTCTCATATAGAAATTAATAATAAGAAGAGATATAGGTAAGTGCACTGTGTGGCATTATTGTTGAACAAAATAATTTCTTAAATATACCGGGCGAATTGAATTAAAATTTTATTGATTTTGAAACACAAATAGTAAACCACAATAAAATGTCACTGCAACGTGTGGCAAATGAAATAGAATAAGAATAATATATTCACAATATATATATATATATATATATATATATATATATATATATATATATATATATTATAACGTATAAATAAAGATAGAAACACTGGTATAAACAGATTAGTTGGAAACTGATTAGAAATTAAAACATTAGACTATATTTTGTTAGAATCATAAATATGAGACATTAAAAGTGCTCATATTAACTAAATAAAGTAATACAACTTATGTATATAATTAATAATTTGAGAAGAATCACATAGAATTGACAAAAGAAACATTACCTTGATCATATTACAAAAGCCATAGAGTAATATCGTCCATCGTATTAAATACCTCATGTCAGAAATAATGATGAACATATAATCTAGAAAAGAAGCATGAATTAATAAATATTCGAAATAAAAAAGGATATTGTTCAATATTATAACACATTGTTTACTAAAAACATATGGGTTAGAATATTTAACGATGTAATACCAATACGCTTAGCGACATACGCTAGCGACACACGCTAGCGACAAAATATAGATGTCAATATGTATCAGCGACAAAGGTTGAAAGTAGAGTAATTCCATAGATGACATGAATAGGAATTAATTAATGTATTTAATCCAATATAATGAACATTAAGAATTAGATTAAGGAATATTAATAAATGTCTTAAAATAATTTATGTTGATGACTAAACACAATTGATAATTATAATAAGAAATTAAACTGAACATTGATATTAAAGACCATTGTATATCGCTTGAGAAAAACTATTCGTCACATACTAACAAGAGGAACTTCAATATTGAATAAACAATTTTAGTGAGATTAATTTTTGTATGTAGGTAAAGATATTAGAATGTTAAGTGAAATCATACTTTTGAGTGCGTTAAAAAAGGAAAAACGGTGATTGGTTTATGTGACATGACAGAAGGAACTTTCAAACAACAACAAGTGTAACAAACATTTTTATGGAGATAGTGAGCTGAATTTAAACAAAAGACTAATTGTTGATTGTTGAAAAAAGTTGAAGAAAAAGAGTCGGTGGCTTGGCTTCGTTTCTGGAAGGTTGGGTTTTGGAAGTGCTCCAGAAATTTTAAGAAATTATCCTCAAATGAGGATAAAAACATAACAAACCATTGATAAAACATTCACATGTACTTACCCAATGATTGTAGCTGATTTTCCAGAGTGAAAATCATAATTTCACATAACTATTCAACTTTAAAACTTCGGAAGCTGTTTTCCCGAATCCCGAGAGGCAAATCCTGGTTCCTGAACACAAGGTCAGTGTATTGTTGTACAACAAGAATTATATAAAAACTCAATAACTTCAATCAAATGTTTTCTTTAAAATCTCATGAGTAAAATAGACTTTTAAATAATGATCGATCTGAAAAAGAATTCAAATTAGAGACTTAATATAGCTATATTCTTAAATAATTTCTCAATGATCAATGGCCAATTTAAATAAATAAAATTTAATACTTACGCATTTTTCAAATAAGAAGCTTAAGAAAGATGCATCCAATTCTTTTATGTAATATTTAGACTCTATGTATATAAATTTCATAACTATTTCTTGTACCATATTATTTGTGTTTCTGTATGTATAAATTTCCAACAAAAATTCTTTTAACTTGTATATAATTTGAAGTACGTTCTATCACACAGCATGTAAGCTCGCTGTAAAACTGAACAGACCGACGCGTATAACAAATTTTTACTCTAGCGCATCGTCACCTCATATTTTCAAGCATGCGTACAGAACGCCACACGAAAGAATAAATCAATAATTTCATTTGGCCCATACATGGGCGGCGCATAAAATTTTTATAAATAAAATTAAATATTGTTTCCAAGTAAAATGTTTCTTTATTTATTGATCAACTGAATTTATTCACAACCTTAAGAACCCAAATAACAAAAGGAATCTCATACTCTATAAATACATAAAAATTCATTACAATAATTTCGTCCCAACGTAGAGGGCTATTCAAATATCCTGTTAATTATATCATTATTATAACATTTATAATATTAAGTATTATAATATATATATATATATATATATATATATTGTCACATGCGACCGATGTAAATGAATAAAATAAAACATTATTCCTAATAGTTAATAATAATTAAAAATAATAGAAATAATGATGAGATTCCACATAGTTGCCGGCCTTGAAAGGTCATACCTTTCAAACATGATCAACTGATTACAGTTCGTTTTCAATAGGTAATACACATAGTCTGGACACTGATAGTGTTAAATACATTGTACCAGTTTTTACAGTCACTACCCGAACTTCTTCATCTTGTCCAGGGTGAACTTCACTGATCCTACCAATCTTCCATTGAAGTGGGGGTAGGTTATCCTCTTGTAAAAGCACCATCTGTCCAATCTTGAAAACATCGATCGAATGCTGCCACTTGTGTCTTTGTTGTAACGTGTGTAAATAATCTCGTGACCAGTTCACCCAAATCTGTTGAAACAGACGCTGCATCTGTTTGTATCGTTTGGTAAGAGTGCGTTTAGCTTCATCAGCTGTAGCTCCAGGTAAAGATAGCAACGAGCTACCAATCAAAAAATGCCCAGGAATCAGAATATCAAAATCTTCTGGGTTCTCGGTGAGGGGAACGAGGGGTCGAGAATTTATTACAGCCTCCACCTGAAATAACACGGTGTACAAATCTTCGTATGTAAGTAAATTATTTTTCAATATTCTCTTCAAATGAGATTTTGTGAATCTAACCGCCGACTCCCACAGGCCACCGACATGAGGCGATCGGGGGGGAATAAATTGCCAAACAATTTTATTTTCTAAGAGAAATGTCTGAAATTAGTGTTATTGACATGATCAAGCACATTTTTGCACCTACAAAATTAGTAGCATTATCAGAATAAATATTACTACAGAGGCCCCGTCTGGAGACGAATCTTTTCAATGTATTTAAAAATCCGTCGGTAGTTAAATCGCTCACCAATTCGAGGTGCACCGCCTTCGACGCAAAACAAACAAATATACATAAATATACCTTGAGTGATTCTGTATTTCTTGAGTAACTATTTTTTATGAGATACGGTCCGGCATAATCAACTCCACATGTAGCAAGTGGTTTAGAGGGTCTTACTCGAGCGGGAGGGAAATCGCCCATTTTTTGATGGGTATTAGATGGAGTTGCGCGGAGACATACAATACACTTTCTTAACAAACCTCTTATTGTGCGTCGACCACTTAGTGGCCAAAATCTTTGACGAATTATAGACAGTAGTGCCCGCATACAAATTTTTAAAATGTTCATGACGAACGAGAATGTTTGTAAAATGATGTTTCGACGGTATTATTCCATGTTTGTTTTCGTAATCTAATTCCGCATTTTTTAAGCGCCCTCCTACTCGCAAAATATTAAATTTGTCTAAAAACGGATCTAGAGATATCAATTTACTGTTTCGAGGTATTGAGTTTGATCTCTTCAGAGAATTGATTTCTTGTGAAAAGGCTTCGCGTTGAACAATCTTAACGATCGTGCGAATCGAGTCGTCTAATTCGATCAGCAAAAGATTACCAGTAATTCTCAACTACTTTGACCTTTGAAGACAATTCAGTTTGAACCTAAGTAGATAGGCAACTACATGAATAAGTTTGTTGAATGAGGAATATTAGTCGCTTCGCTTTCAGGTAAATCATTTTCGGATGGCAAGGATTTCAAAATAGGCCAGTCTTCTTCATTATGATATAGAAATTCTGGTCCATTGAACCACATAGTAAGTTGCTTCATCTCATTGGAATTAACTCCGCGGGAAACGAAGTCTGCGGGATTCAAATTGGTAGGAACATATCGCCACTGAGATGGGTTAGATAGATTCTGTATTTTGGCCACACGGTTAGCGACAAACGTTTTGAGACGGCTAGGATCTGAACGAATCCAAGCCAATGTTATGGTTGAGTCGGACCAAAAATACACCATATGGTTACCCTTAATAGCATCTGTTGTGGCCCGAGCTAGCTGAACAGCTAAAAGAGCACCACAAAGCTCTAAACGTGGAAGAGGTATGACGTTTAGCGCTGCTACACGAGATTTTGAACAAGCTATTTTGATCATGATTTGACCTAGGGAATTTATCGATGGGAAATAGACGTATCCTTCATAAGCGGATTGAGACGCATCAGAGAAGACATGAATTTTGATTCGAGCTGCCTGTTTTATGAAGACATGTCTGGGAATTTCTATGTCACTAAGAGCGTTCAGTTGATTGTAGAATTGCGTCCAGGAAATTAGAAAGTTCTTGTGAATTGTATCGTCCCAACCTATTTTTAACTGCCATAGGCGTTGCATAAACAGCTTAGCCTTGGTTATTTCAGGACTAATTAGTCCGAGAGGGTCGAATATTTGACTTATGACCGATAGCACTGCACGTTTAGTAAATGTCACATGTTTGTTGTTATTTGTCACGTATTGTAACATGTCGTTTGAACAATTCCATCTGATACCCAGTGTTTTGAAATTCTGATTGTCCTTTATTCCGTATTCTTTGTTCTTCTGATTACTCTTGTCTTGAAGACCGTCTAAAATTCTCTCATCATTAGACGACCATTATCTTAGATAGAACCCTGCCGAACTCAAGATTTCCTTGAAATTTTTTATTAGCAAGATGGCTGAGTGAATATCGTTTGTGCCAGACAGCCAGTCGTCCATATAGAAATCTTGCATAATGGATTGAGAAGCTTCTGGGAATAGCAGTATGTTATCGAGAGCTAGCTGTTTGAGACATCTCGTAGCTAAGAATGATGCAGGACTAGTTCCATATGTGACCGTGTGTAGTTTGTAAAAAAGTAGAGGATCAGACGGTTTTGAGCGCCATACTATACTTATCATGAATTTTCTCGCAGCGATACATCTTTGCAATGCCCGCTGTAAAAACTATTTCATGAGTTCGGAAACGCAAAATAATAGAGAATATTGAGTCTTGAATACACGGACCGGTTTTGAGAACGTCGTTTAACGATAGATTTGTGGTTGTTTTTGAGCTAGCGTCAAATACAACACGTAATTTAGTTGTGGCAGAAGACTCTTTGATCACACAATGGTGTGGGAGAAAGTAGTTTCACGTTTGTTTTGATATCTTGGAGCGACAAATTTCTGACATATGTCCCATTCTCAGCTGTTCTTCCATGGAAAGAGTATATTTTTGACATAAAACGGGATTCTTAGAGAACTTGGTTTCTAGTGATAAGAATCGACGAGATGCTATTTGCATGGATTCGCCCAACTCCGTATAATTGTCTTCAAAGGGTAATCGTACTACAAAACTGCCCGATTCATAGCGCTGAAACGTATTTTGAAAAGCCAAAACCTTTCAATTTGACTTTCGATAATTGAAGTTTTTGATAGATTGCAAAAAATACTGTGTTGTGCTAAAGAAATATTACATGGACCTGCCATTGTCCAGCCCAATTGGGTGTTTTGCAGAATTGGTTGATTGTCACCGTAACCTATTTGACCGGCTGACAATAGATTATAGAAGACACCTGCTCCTAAGAGGACGTCGATTTCATTTGATATGTTGAACTTGGGATCTGCCAATCTTATATCTGAAGGAAATTTTAAATGAGAAAAATCGAAGCTAACTTGGGGTGTATTGCCATTGATCTGGTCAGTGATCAAGAAATTGAGACTAGCCTGATAGTTTGACGTGAGAGATTTGATTTTAGCTTTTGTCAGCAGAGGAATGTCGAATGCTTGTCCACTAATACCTATGACATGTGTATTGACCTTGAATGATTTGAGATCTGGTCGTTTAAATAAATTGCTAATTATGAAATTTGATTGAGAACCTCCATCCAACAAAGCTCTACAAACAATAGGTTTGTTCTCTTTATCGAAAATTTTAACAAGAGCCGTTGATAGGATCACGAATGTATTGTTATAACCTTGAGTACTCGAAGCGCTATTCATATTTTGTGAGCAAGAAATTATAGAAGTATTTGAATGAGCTGTGCCTGAATTTTCCGTTGTTTCGATTACAGTATACAATGTGTTTGAACGAATTGCCTGTTGGCAATCCTCAATGGAGTCATTACTCGATGAAGGAATATTTGTATTTACTTGATCATTCATCTTGATAGTTTGCTTGCCTGAATGCAATAAAGAATTGTACTTATTTTACAGATACGGCACGCACCTGATTTACAATCTCGACTGGAATGTCCTAGTCGTAAACAGTTTGTACAAGCCTTTAGCTTCCGTATTTCTTGTATTCTTGAAGATACTGACAAATTTTGAAATGTTTTACAAAAATATATAAGATGATCATTGTCCTTGCAAAATATACAAATTTTATTAACTGCAATATTCGTGTAACCCTGAGGGTCGTTAAAGACCTACTTACGTTATTTACGGGTTACTGACGAAAGTAAATTTGAGGGAGATTTCACCCCTCTATCTGATTGCTTATTTGGTTATGCCTAGTGACTGTCACCACAAAAAAATAAGATTATGAATTAAGTACAACCCTGTTTAAATTCCTTCGAGCGGTCTAAGCTATTTTTCCGAAAGAGCTTGAAGCCCCACCTCGGTTTACAATACGAGGATTTATTTTTAGAAAAGGTTAGAGTGATTTAAATGAAAAACCTGAGTTTAACTAATCCATATATATACACTCCTTTATAAGATAGTTAGAATTTTATAATTAGCAAACAAATGAAATAAACAAAAAAAATTAAAGAAAATATAGAAAGGTTAAATTAGCCTATTCTCTAATTGGCGCAAAAAGAATCAACTCAAAAAAATCGCTGAAGTTACAATCCCTTTAGTTTTTAGTAAAATTATAAACAATGTGAAATTTATGAGAGAACTTGAGACAACACGTTAAAATATGATTTTTTCTCATTAATAACCAAACAAAAAATATATTTAGCCTATACGGCCGAAATCTAATGGAACTAGTCCACACAGTTACAGTGAAATTTTGTCCACAATATAATGAACTACTGAGGATTAGTTCCTCCCTCTATTAAAAAAAATATGTATCCGCTAAATGTCAGTATATACGTGTTTGAAATAACATGGAATGATTTAAACTGCCTGGGACCATTTGATCAAATAAAACAAATTAGTAATAAAAAAAATATGTATAAAATAAAAAAACAGTTTCTTGTGAAGCCGTTACAAACTATCGCCTCTTACTGGCCCTCTTGATCTGTAGATCAGTTGATGACCTTTTATGATTTTCGGCGGCAATATTTTGTAATACTTACCTAAATACTACCCTGACAAATCTGATTAGTAGTTTCGACGTATTCGTTAGCGAGAAGCAATGTACCGACAGGTTCCTAGTTTGTACAATATGACAACTCTCAGTCAATCTCTACATTTCCTGATTCTGCATGTACAGCACTTAAAATTGGTTAGTTTGTTAAATAAACTTTCAAATTACTCACCGGAGACGAATCTCTTCTCCTCAGACGTGGAGGCCCAGAGTATATGCACACAACAAATAATGAAAAAGAATATCACTTATTTAGTGATTTTCGCAAAATTCACAGAAACTACCCGAGTTTTTCAAATCGCCGCGCCGGCTGAACAACCTCTCGTATCTTTTAATTTTTTTCTTTTCCCCCTTCAGTTACCTCCATATGTGGGTTGCTGACTTTGCGATTTCATACATGAGTTCAGGTATTTCCCAATTTTTTTGTTTTATATTATGCTTCTAAACTATGATTGAAAAAGCTGACGGTATAACTTCCGCTAACCTAGTTTTACGAAATTATCAACAATTTTTGTTTAATATAATTTCGTAACGAACTAGCTGAAGGTATATTATTTCATTTTTTTATATGATACCGGTTGTCCCAATTCCAATGATTATTATTATATTAATAATTATAATTTATTTATACCCATCATTACATTACTTCCCCCTTTGAAAAAGTATTGGACTTGTTGTCCAATTCCTTCCATTACTTAAAACTAGTTACAAAATTTATTTGCCCGATACAGTAGTTATCCGAGACTTGAGGGCGCAACACACGTTCCGCACTACCGCGCACTCGCGAATTTTTCTTTCTTTCTATTCACTAGCACTGGCAGGTGAGCTGAGGTGTCAACTCTGATGAAGCCCCAACCGTGATCTACCGGTCCCTTATCATGTTAGCTCTAAAACCTTCTGCTTCTTCTGGAACACACACCTTACATTTCTCGCGATTGGGCCCGATTTTTTTTCTTGGTACACCGTCCATATGTTCACTTTCATTGTCTCTAGATTGTCCTTCGACCGAGAACTGAGATTCAGTCCAGTGACGATCACGCACACCTATCTGCGAATTCAAGGGGACAGTCTGTTCTAATTGCGCTTCACTTTGATCTTGCCGCCTTTTCCTGGGCTTGTTTCATATGTATTGTTTGACTTTATATATACCATAACATCCTAATATACTAATTCTGCTAGTTGCTTGACTTCACAGTAGGTAAATAAAATATACTGTCTTACGTTCTTACTCAAAAGTTCAGGATCCATCTTGGAAATTTGTGAGTCCATACCTCCGTTAACTATGGGAGGGTGGCTCTGCATTCGACAATAAAACGTTAATGGCGATATCTCGATTAGACAAGTCCACACTCTCAGACGTTTGAATTCATTTCTTCCTGTACTGACACGTTATGACTCGCGTAAGCGGATTCCGGTAGCGGACACTTTTGTAAGTCCTTCAACGAAATTACGGAAATGTTTGTTTGGGGTCGGCACAATCGTAAGCGATAAGCCCTGACACTCGTACAGTCTTTAAACTAACATAAGGGTGGTAATCAAGGTTAAAGCATTGTAAACTCCCATGGTGGTCTTGTAGATACGGCCAACTTTAGCCATATGGTGTCTTCTTTTTCTACCAGTCGGAAAACTGTTAATCAACCATTTGTCTCTCAATTGCGCACTGACATTTGTCGTTAGTTCAATACATTTACAATAGAAATCCGATTACCTATACAATTTTAACCAATACAAAAAAACGCATTATAAGTATACATAAAGATATATATTTTTATAACTACCAATCAGATGTTCCATTAAGCTGTTAAATTTTCCCCTGATTAAATTATAATCCATTTATCATGGTAATAAAAGAAAATAAAATAAAACTAAACACACACTGCAACCACTCTTGCTCCATACTTACGCTCTTTTACTCACCATGCTTGTCGAGCATAATCAACACAACTATCGAACCTCATTCTCTTACGTGATCCATCTACTTACAATTGTACTTTACCAACTCTCGTTCATTTTCACTTCCATCTACCTACTAGCGGATAGTAAAACTATTTACAATTTTCAAGAAAGTGATTTAAGATTTTCTGTTGCCGACTTGCCATGCTTAAAATTTTGGCATTCCAGACACATTCGCCCCTCGTTACAGAACAATTTTCTTGAGAACCATCTTCGGTTTTGCGACCCACTCCCGTGTATCGAATGTTAAAGTTATACAATAACAAAAAAAAATCAGCATTGTGGGTCAAATAGACCCGTGTTGTGGACCTGTAATTCTCCGTTTACCGTCTCCTCCCTTTCCATCCTATCCGACTCCCCTTGAGCGTCGAAATACTCTTCCATTTCGGAGGCAAGTCTTGCGACAAGACCTCCCTTTGGTCAGCGTTAGTTGCTGGGACCCCTATTCCGGCACGTTCTAGGCTGTGGCGAATGGTCTTTAACTCATTCCTTATAACACATACAAAGTCTGTTAAACTGGCTGGTCGTTGCCTTATTCTTTGGGAACGACGTAGGGGTTGAGGTGGTTCAGCATTACTCCTTATCCTTCTACGAGGCCTCTTGACAGAAGTTTTTGGCAGCTCTCTTCTAGGGCTGTTCCAAATTGGTAGAGCCGCTACTTGGGCTGGAGATACTTCTCCCTCTTTGTCTTCTTCATCCTCGTCTATGTCATCGTGGCTTCCTGTTACACCCGGTTCTTCGGCGTTCGCATTCACCTCTAGCGTCTCATCTTCTTTTCTTACATCCATGCCATGATATTTCTTTAATCTGTTAACATGAACGGTTTGTTCTTTCTTTCCCTTAAGATCCGTAATTCGGTGAGTTACAGGCCCCAATTGATCCTCTATCTTGAAGAGTCCAATCCAAGGTTTTTGTAATTTCTTCTACCGTCCAATAGTACTACTCATGTCTCGCAAATATACTTGATCACTTATTCCGAAGAGTCTTTCCTCGGTTCTCTCGTTATATCGATTAATTCGGCTTTGTTTGGCCGTGCAATTTCATGAACTTCCTTTGGCTTAGCTTCTTTACTCTTCTTCATGAAATCCTGTACTACGCGAAGCCATTGCTTCCACTCTTCTTTCCTTTGATATCTGGCGGGAGTCCTGATCGAAGGGTTTTTACCCTTTTCTACCTCTTCGGTTTGACAAACTCGACTAATATGTCGCGTCGCATGTGGCTTCATACCATTTCCCATAATTTATTTCACTACCCTAAGCCAACGTTTCCAATCTTCCTTCTTCACCATTTCAAGGGAATTCATCTCCTCATTGGTTCTTGTTTGGTCCTTGATGCATTCCATCGGGCTGGTCCTTTCCTACAACTCCTCCTTGTAGGTAGTTTTGTGTTCCCTGATGGTTAGCACCTCCATTGCTTCTCCAGCTAGGATTAATGGCAACCTGCGCCCCCATATTTCAATGGTTGGATTCGCAGCATAAGAGATTACTGCTTTGTGTCTCGATAAGAAGTCTCTACCAAGTAACACCGTGACTTCTCCCAGGATATCTTCATCACATACTAAGAAGTCAGCTGTTGTCTCCACGTTCGCTCCAGGTGCTGAGACGGATAATGTAACTGATCCATACAGTTTAATTTGGTGACCTGTGATTCCTCGTAGGCTTAGCTGATCCTTTAAAGTACTGTCTACGTATTCCGTTCGGACAATTTTGTTGCTAATCAACGAATAAGCTCCACCCGTATCCACCAGGCAATCATGCAGTTCTCCATTAACTTCTATGGATACTATATACGGAACTCCCTTCGCGTATGGTCCCACGACATCATTACCAAAATGAGTTATCACTCCCGACAGACTGGTTCTTCCCGTGTTTCTTGGGTATCTGCGTCCCTCCGCATCGACATGCTCTTGTCTTATGTCTACTCCGCCATCTCCATTTTCTTGCCTTGTGCTTAGTACATCTACCCTTCTTCTGTCTGAGTTCTTGGAACTTCCTTGTTCCCCTTGATCGGTTTTACCGCGTGCATTAGCTCCTCGGCTATCTGACTTATGTCCTCTAGCTGTTTCGTGATCATCCCATTTGACTTGTTTCCTCCGCTGTGGGTTACCAGCTTTTGGTGAAACCCATTCTTGCCGCGTTTCTTTTGACGCCCTATTCTTCATCTTTGGTCCTCCTTGGACCTTTTGCTCATGAGGTTGAACTGCTCCAATGCAATTGTTCATATCAACCTCTCCTTTTCTTTAATTTCCCAATGTATTAGTTCCACTCTGGGCTACTGCAGGGGGAGCGGCAGCAACCGTTAGCAGATTCCTATCTGAAGAGTCATCTCTTCTAGACGCTCCATCCCTCCTATCAGGCCGGTATCGAGGCTTCCCATACCCCTGACTTTGGAAAGAACGATTATTGCGTGTTTCTTGACGATCCTGTTGCTTCTGGATATCGTTTCGTCTCTGATCCACCAAATCCGATGCTTGATCTGCTCTATTTCGGTTTATCCCTCCTTCGTGCGGTCCTCTTCCTGTTTAACGGTACTGGGCGTAATTTTTGGTTCGACAATCTCGAGCCCAATGACCTTCCTTCCCACAGTAGTAGCAACGGTCCTTATGCTCCACCAGCGATGATGTGGGTCTTCCTTCCCCTTTGCTTCGGCATTCTCGGGATATATGTCCCCGATTTCCACAGCTAAAACATTTTTTCTCATTGTTGAAGAAAGCAACTCTGCTTGTTGACCCTCTTCCTTGGACCATCATAGTAGTAGTCTCCTGCAGGGTAACGATGGCTTCAGCTTTGTCCAAATCTAATTCCTTCTCTTTAAGCAACAGTACTCCAGTTTCATTCATTAGATCCATCCTCAAGCCCTTTTGAATTGGTTTAGTAGCAACTCCCTATTCGTCTTTTTTATTCCAGGAACCTCATCCGCTGCTGTCCCTTTTAAATCATCTTCAAGAGCCTTAGCTCCCATCAGCCGCAGCCTAATACAAAACGTCGCCACATCTTCATCATGGCGTTGATAGCATTGGCTAAGCCGCAACAGACTTTCACCCGGTAACCGTCGTGGTGAAAATTTATTCAACAATCTATTTTTTAAGTCAAAAAACGTTAAAGTGTCTAAGGATGGATCCGCTTTAAAAAAATCATAAGCCGCGCCTGAAAGTTTGAATTTTAATAATTTTAATGTTTCTTCTTCGGTCCAACCGTCCAATCTTGAACGCTGCTCCAACTTCTCTAAATATCTAGCGGCGTCTTTTCCATTAAAATCCGCTAGAGTAGCGGCAATAACTCCTAGGGGTTGAGTGGCTGGCGTTACCACAAAATGTGGTACCCCTCCAATCGAGGTACTGGTGGTCGTCATAGTGGGTGGTGTGTGAGTGGGGTTAGTACCTAAGTTAGTAGTAGACATTGTGTTCTGCAGAATCAGGTATACAATCCCAGAGCAGTTTTTATGAAATTGAAATAGAAAAAAAAATAGTACGGTACCTTGTATGGCTTCCACGACGCCTGGAAAAGAAGGGGTTAAATTAGGGATGGGGAGTTCAACCCGCTTGACTTCACCAACCTAAGACAAGCAACAATACCACAAAAGAAAATCTATAACTCCAAGTTCTTGCTGCGACCCCAATGTGTTGCTTCACCTAAGAATCACCCTGTACAAAAAAAAATTCAAGCATTTACACGACAAAAGATAGAATACTAAAACAAAAAAAAGATCGGTTACTCGTTCCACCTTGTTATCGTTAGAATGGTTCACCCTGTATACAATTTTTTTCAATCTCTGCACAAAATTAATTGAGTCGTCCTGTATGGTACTGGCCTTCAAGTAACAGCTCCAGTATTGAAGTCTCTAATCAAAACGACACGTTAATCAAGACTCTGCTGGATCACCCTGTATAATTGAGAATGGTAACTCTTTACTCTAACAACCGGGTCGGCCCTGTATATGGTCGGCTGCACTATTGGCAATGAATCACAATTTCAAGTAAGCCCAGATAATGGGACCACCCTGTATGAAACCGATAAAAAAAAAATAAAAAAAAATCGACTTGTTTCGTGTAGTAACTCCTTCACCCTGTATAAGCACTGAAACAATTTATGAAACAATAAAACAATTTATACGAAGACACGCACTCCTGGATCTCCCTGTATAGATATTATTCCAAACTCCCAAATAGTGGATATAATTAAGCTATTCTGGGTCTTCCTGTATGTAGTCTGCTGCGATACTTTACCAGTGGAAAAAGTATTTCCGGATTCAATCGGACCTTCCGCTAGGTAATATTTTTCTTTACCCAGAATATAAGAAAAAATAACGAATAAATACAACCCCGTTATTTTGGACTCTCCTCTATGTAATATGCTACGATCATTCACAAAAGTCAAGAACAGACAAAAAAAATACGTTCGCTGAAATCATCAAATTTGGATCACCCTGTATATAATTTGTTGCGATACTGGAAGCAAAAATTAGCAAATCTTCTTTAAGAACAAAAATCAAACGAAACCCAGGTGGGTTATGATATGGGAGTCTTCAGTTTTTCCAGTTCCTCAACGAATTCCTTGATTAAGTGGGCCTACTACAACATTCGTGTAATCCCCGAAATTATTGTTAACATACAAAATGAAAATCGACTTTTTCTTCACACTGAAAATAGATGTCCAACAAATAATTTTGCAAGCTCCGCGAATTCCTGACTTCGACCTCCGGCCAATATCCTCTCCTGAAGATGGGAACAGCTATTCACGGCGCCGTTACAAAATAACTATAATTGAAAGATGGAGTTCTTGAGAGGGTTGAACAGGGTAGGGTAGCTATTTATTTATAAAAAAACAAAACAAATAAAATATAAAATATACATGAATATTTCCAGCTGATTTGTTCATAAATTCCGCAATAAATTTTTAATCGGTTGTATTATTACGCTCTACTCAATGACTGAAAATTAAGTGTAGATCCCTTTGGGTCTATTTCAACCTACTTTTGATATATCGAGTTTTCGTCAAAAAAAATATTAATCCTTCCTAACCTAACCTTTTCGTTTTATTTTAAAATGACATCCCACCGCTGTCACCAGATTGTAACCCTGAGGGTCGTTAAAGACCTACTTACGTTATTTACGGGTTACTGACGAAAGTAAATTTGAGGGAGATTTCACCCCTCTATCTGATTGCTTATTTGGTTATGCCTAGTGACTGTCACCACAAAAAAATAAGATTATGAATTAAGTACAACCCTGTTTAAATTCCTTCGAGCGGTCTAAGCTATTTTTCCGAAAGATCTTGAAGCCCCACCTCGGTTTACAATACGAGGATTTATTTTTAGAAAAGGTTAGAGTGATTTAAATGAAAAACCTGAGTTTAACTAATACATATATATACACTCCTTTATAAGATAGTAAGAATTTTATAATTAGCAAACAAATAAAATAAACAAAAAAAATTAAAGAAAATATAGAAAGGTTAAATTAGCCTATTCTCTAATTGGCGCAAAAAGAATCAACTCAAAAAAATCGCTGAAGTTACAATCCCTTTAGTTTTTAGTAAAATTATAAACAATGTGAAATTTATGAGAGAACTTGAGACAACACGTTAAAATATGATTTTTTCTCATTAATAATCAAACAAAAAAAAATATTTAGCCTATACGGCCGAAATCTAATGGAACTAGTCCACACGGTTACAGTGAAATTTTGTCCACAATATAATGAACTACTGAGGATTAGTTTCTCCCTCTATTAAAAAAAATATGTATCCGCTAAGTGTCAGTATATACGTGTTTAAAATAACATTAAATGATTTAAACTGCCTGGGACCATTTGATCAAATAAAAAAAATTAGTAATAAAAAAAATATGTATAAAATAAAAAAACAGTTTCTTGTGAAGCCGTTACAAACTATCGCCTCTTACTGGCCCTCTTGATCTGTAGATCAGTGGATGACCTTTTATGATTTTCGGCGGCAATATTTTGTAATACTTCCCTAAATACTACCCTGACAAATCTGATTAGTAGTTTCGACGTATTCGTTAGCGAGAAGCAATGTACCGACAGGTTCCTAGTTTGTACAATATGACAACTCTCAGTCAATATCTACATTTCCTGATTCTGCATGTACACCCCTTAAAATTGGTTAGTTTGTTAAATAAACTTTCAAATTACTCACCGGAGACGAATCTCTTCTCCTCAGACGTGGAGGCCCAGAATATATGCACACAACAAACAAAGAAAAGTAATATCACTTATTCAGTGATTTTCGCAAAATTCACAGAAACTACCCGAGTTGTTCAAATCGCCGCGCCGGCTGAACAACCTCTCGTATCTTTTAATTTCTTTCTTTTCCCCCTTCATTAAATTTTTCAGTTACCTCCATATGTGGGTTGCTGACTTTGCGATTTCATACATGAGTTCAGGTATTTCCCAATTTTTTTGTTTTATATTATGCTTCTAAACTATGATTGAAAAAGCTGACGGTATAACTTCCGCTAACCTAGTTTTACGGAATTATCAACAATTTTTGTTCAATATAATTTCGTAACGAACTAGCTGAAGGTATATTATTTCATTTTTTTATATGATACCGGTTGTCCCAATTCCAATGATTATTATTATATTAATAATTATAATTTATTTATACCCATCATTACATTCGATTGTATTGTATTTACAACGAATTTGCGATTATTAGCCGGTAGATGCGTTTGAATGTCAGGTTTGTTACTTATTGATTCCAGAACTTGACATCTTTCCGTTAAATAGCTAATAAATGTTTGAATTTGTGGGGAAGTGATGTCTTTTGTTTTAATTTCCCATTCCCGTTTAGTATTAATGTCTAATTTAGTAAGCAGCAAATGTATTGAAATCGTACTCCGTGATTCCACGGGTTCGTTGAAGTTTTTAAGAGCTCGAAAGTGTTTTTGAAAGTTATCTAAAAATGACCTTAAAGACTTGAAAGAATCTTTGTACACGTTAGGTAGCTAAAAAATTTGCTTTGTGTGATTTCTCATAATGATTTTTTTGTTTTGATAACGATCTCGGAGTAAACTCCACGCTACGGTGTAATTCGAATTGGTAATTTCCAATGACTCGATAACATTGGACGCTTCTTTTTTTAGAGAAGCCTGTGAATAATGATATTTTTGAACGTTTGACAAACCGGGATTATTGTAAATTAATGCTGTGAAAGAGTCATAAAATGTTAACATTCAAAGTTTGGCTTGATGTCACGGGCTGTGCACCTGAATTTGTATTTTGTTTTATATGAATTTGATTTCGATAACGATCAGCCTCATCTATAATTTGTTTTGCCTTTGAAACATTATTA
The DNA here is from genome assembly GCA_963921935.1 of Galeruca laticollis. NCBI lineage: Eukaryota > Metazoa > Arthropoda > Insecta > Coleoptera > Chrysomelidae > Galeruca > Galeruca laticollis. Next base: position 248,080,539 of record OY998176.1, read on the forward strand.
TAAAATTCGTCTTCAAACGAGATTCTCTGTTCGCTGTATGTTTCTTCATTATAAATTTCTAATTCGGACTGTACCGAATTGAATTCGTCAAATGCGAGTAAATTTTTTGAAGTCGCGTTGTTATTTCTTGGAGTTTTGAGAAATTAATTGGGTCGTTAATGAAATTTTTAAAGCGTGTTAATTGTGCCTTCAATTATCCACGATATGCAATCAATCTCGTGATAGCTTGCTGCTCGTCGCCGTTGTTGGACATTGTTATTCATTTTAAACTTGAATGTATGAAAGAATATTAATAAAAAATATTCCTTGAATGTATAGTGAATAAAAATTTGAATCTTTGAGACTAATAGGTTATTTGGAATACTAAACGTCTGTCGGTGCGTCAAAGTAAGTTGATAAATTGTTTTGAGAAAGAGATTGTGAGTCGGACACAAAATTGTAACACTGCTTTTAGCTGAGCTCTACGAACTTCTATGGTTGCCGGCTTTTAGTAAATTTATGAATTAAAAATTGATTTTGTTATTAGCGTTAGATCTTAACAATTTATTTATATGTTGGAAATTCAGTTAGAAAGCTGTAATAAATTGCAAATTGGAGCAAATGAATTAAGGGATAAATTGGAATGGACTCACCGAGCTTCCACAACTTTCTTGTTCGATGTTCACTCCACAAACGGTTGATTTGATGTATGAAAACAGATATTCGGATGCGGAGGACCAAATGTCAAATCTCGTGATATTTATCGCTTTTGATAAACTATTGGTATAAATGCAGTTCACGGACTTTTCTTGTATTACTAAAATTTTCAGTTTATTGGGTAGATTACGTTTGTAGAAGCATAAAAATAAAAATAAATCTTGGCCGTCTCTTATTTTGCTGACTATTTCACTCACCTACGAAATGAACCAATCAGAAGCTCTAGTCAAGTTCGGCTTACCGATAATACCAAACTTGACTCTTGACACTAATTGGCCTATCAAGTTCGGTGTTTTCAGATTTGTTTACAGTGCATGTGACAGTTAAACGTCAAATATAAGTGATTACGCTGTGCACGCATTTAAAAATGAGTAGATTTGGGATGAATTCTATCGAATCAATCAACGAAAAAATCGATGAAAATGTACCGAAAAATACGAAGAAATCGAAGGAGTACATTTGGAAGCAATTTACCAGATTTTGCGATGAACGAAAATACCTATTAGATGAAGCAACGCCTGTCGAGAGACTAGCTATTATTTTGAAGGACTGGGGCTTCAACATGAGGAAAATAGATGGTTCTGATTACAAGGAATGTGTTGTGAAGACGATTTGGAATGTGAGTGCTAGATTATTGCAAGAAAAATTCTATAATGAATATGGACGAAGTTTCGACCCATTCAAATATATTATTTTTCAATCGGCCAGAAATGCGCGAGATACAAAACGCAAGTTGCTTCAAGGTAACGTACAGAAACGAAATATCAGTTCGGCACCGTTGACCCATGAAGAACATCAAGCAATATGTACACAATGGGATGAAGATACACCCACAGGACTCCAAAAGAAATTTTTCCATATCGCAGCAGTAGAACTTGCTTGGAGAGGAGGTGAAGCTGCATATTGTTTGTTAGATTATTTTAAAGAATAATTAGATAATAAGGGGATGCCTACCGGCAGAATCGAATATAACACAGTTTTTTCAAAAACTTGCCAAGGAGGTGGTCAGCGATGTGCGAACAGCAAATGGTTGATTGAAAATGTGCAAAATGCAACAATGTGCCCCGTGAGACTTTATAAAAAGATGATTTCAAAACGAGGTAATAATGTAAGATCTAATAGGTTGTTTCTCACCGTGAATGGACATTGGAAGCCTGGTGATCATTGCACTCCTTGGTACAAAAATATGCCTCTAGGGATCAATACGATCAGTAAATGGACCAAAACATCAGCTCAGAATATAGGGCTTGATGTGAAAAAGCAAAAAATTACCAACCATTCAAATCGAGCAACTGCAGTCAGTGAACTTTTATGTAGAGGAGTAGGAGAACAGGAAACCATAAAAATTACTGAACATTCGAGCTCTAATTCGCTGAAACCCTACATCCAACTTAGTAAACAACATCACGAAAAACTTATAGCAAATGTCAGAAATTATAGCAATCAAGATGTAACAAATATTGCAAGTACAAGCGCGTGTTCAAATAATCAAGCTCAAAACATTGTATATAATAACTGTACCATTTATAATAATTATAATTGAAAAATATTTCAGTATGTTATGGTTATTGTTGGTAGTGTAGTATTTCTTTCAATGTCAATGTTTTCTGTTCATTGAAATTTATTGATTTCTCAGGTCAACTTTTTTGCCAATTTCCTCTAATCCTGCCGAATTTCAGATTTTTTATCTTTCACTCTGTTTGTGAAATAGTCTAATGAAATTCCACTCGTGATTGAATTTATCTCATAAGTCTGTCTTTCATTTATGTTCTCAACTGAATTGATTCGAGAAAACACCACTCGTCCTGCGGACTCGTGGTGTTTTCTCGAAACAATTCAGTTTCGTTCAAAAATGAATCGACAGACTTATCGCGAAAATTCAATCACTTGTGGTATTACTACTGAAAATATTCACTTTTAAAAGGTTCACTTTTGGAAGTTATACAACAATGGCAGTAACAAAAAATGTATTTCTAACTGTCATAAAAGTGGCAAATGATTGTCATTATTATTTGTTGCCATTGGTATTGCGTGTCTGTTTATTTTTATTGCACTTCTATATTTAAGATTTTCTTGGCTTCCGACAAAAATGAATTTCATTCATCTAGACGATATTTATACCTGACGAAATAATAATGAGATTATAAAGCAAGCGCAGCGTTTTGGTTTAATACCCGCAAATAATGAAATTAAATGTCCGGTGAATTTTTGGGACGGGTATTTCATAATGACACCACGGCCAGATTCCATAGATGGTTTTTGTTGGAAATGTAATGGTCATATCAAAAAAACTAAACAGAAACGTATATTTTGTAATAAAAGGTAACTGTAAAATTCTAGTTTATTATTCAAATCTCTTTTTGATGTCTCCGCTCTTTTTGACGTTTCCGATATTTATTGATTTTGCCAAATCGCATTTTTTTGGAAAAAATACGGAAACAATATAAAGAAATGAAATATCAAAAATAGCCGGCCGGCCATATGGCTAAACTTTGGAATGCCACCAATCGAGTTCAGGTTTCAAATTTTTTGTACAGATAGTTCTTATTATAAAAAGTTTTATACCAAGTCACAAGTTGCGGAAACAACTACTTCTCGAGATATGAATTTTCAAAATTATTCAAACTTACTTGTGTTGTCATGCAGGCTTATTTTCAATTTTAAAATATCTCCAATCTGGTTCGGGTCTCATATCTTTTTTACATACAGTTATTATTATAGAAACGTTTAATACCGAGTCAGAAGTAGATAAAACAAATACTTTTCGAAATATGAATATTAAAAATTATTAAAAACATTTATTTTCCATGCAAATATACTTATGGGAGTCCATGTCAAACTCGACAATCGACAATAATATATTGCAGTTTCGCCAACCGTTTGGAAACTTTTCCCCTAAAAAGAATTCACTTATTTTTCATTTTCAATGTAATAAAATAATTTGACATATGTATCTAATAATATTGAATAATTTAATTGTATTTATCATTAAATACATGTTTAAGACTATTATAATTTAATAAATTTCGGTTTTGAATATATGTAAATTTCGCACAGTTTCCATCATAGTGAAAGTAATATGCATTCATCCTTCCCCTTGAAAAATATCCAATACTCTGTAACGCGCACATCAGGTTATTCAAGAAGGAAAAGGTTGAATCCAATAATTATATTCCCTTCCCCTTCTTAAATAACATAATACCCAACACTTTGTAACGCACAATAAGATATTCTAGAAGGGGAAGGAAATATATTTATTGAATTCGCTCTTTCCCTTCTTGTATAACCTGATGTGCGCAATAGTTTGTAACGCACATCAAATTATTCGAGAAGGGAAAGGGTGAATCCAATGATTATATTCCCTTCCCCTCCTTGAATAACTTGATATCTAATACTTTGTAACGCACATCAGGTTATTCAAGAAGGGAAAGGGTGAATCCAATGATTATATTCCCTTCCCCTTCTTGAATAACTCAATATACAATCCTTTGCAACGCACATTAAGTTACTCAAGAAGGGAGAGGGTGAATCCAAAGATTATATTCCCTTCCCCTTCTTGAATAACTTAATATCCTATACTTTGTAACGCACAATAAGTTACTCAAGAAGGGAAAGGGTGAATCCAATGCTTATATTCCCTTCCCATTCTTAAATAACTTAATATCTAATATTTTGTAACGCAAATTACACATACCCCCTTCAATTTTTTGGAGCATTTTCAAGTTATAAAGTTTTTTTTATAAATTCCACTTGCTCATTTGGGAGATTTTGGGATTTATTCATCTGCGGGTCAAGCTATTGCGAATGCAAAACGAGCTAAGACCCGCGCAACATACGTTTGTGGATTGGGCCAATTTTTTCAGAGACGTAGTCTTTGACGCAATAATAACCAATGCAACGAAAATTGGAGGACCTGGTCAAATGTGAAAGAGATGTATACTCCTTATTTTTGTTATGCTTATTGTTTTATTATATTTTCAGTGTGGAGATTGACGTCTATTTACTTAAAAAATAAATGAAAACGCCGATTAGTCGTAAAATTATTTTTTGTTTGGGGGAGGGGGGTACTTTTTTCTTTTTTATGTTTATAGGCTATTTAATTACGAAATCAAGAAAATATAAAAAAAGCCGATTTCCAGGAAAAACAATTATTGGAAGGGGGGAAATTTTTATGAGACCGCCGAGTTTTTTTCCATTTCTATGTTCAGGAGGCTTATTTAGTTACGAAAAACAAAAAAAAATCGAAAAAAGGCAAATGCTCGTAAACTGCATTTATTCCAAACTATTCACTCGAATAATGCTGGTTCTGTTTAATAGTATTTAATTGAAAACTATTATTCGTTTAGTTTTAAGTACTTTTATTTCGAACTTTTTGCAGTGACACGTGAAAATCAATATGACATATGATGACAGACGTCAGATACAAATGTTGCTTGTTGTATTTTTGATATATATATATATATATATATATATATATATATTTATATATATATATATATATATATATATATATATATATATATATATATATATAAATATAAGAAGGTTGTCACATGCAACCGATGTAAATGAATGAAAAAAAATATTATTCCTAATAGTTAATAATAATTAAACATAATAGAAATAATAATGAGATTCCACAACAAGGTAAGCGCGATCAACTTTTTTATAATTTGTTAATTAATAATTGTGGCAGTGAAAAACTACGCGATAGATCGTTACAAAAATTTTTGTGCGTAATTGTCATATGTTCAACTATCTTTTCTGAAAATGTGATAAATATTTACCAATTTTTACATACCGAAAAAAGTTTACGTATGATTTTTTACAAATTTTCGAATATTATACAAGGAAAATTAAAGATTTTCGATTCTCGTTTCTCATAACCTTATAGCAAATCGTCAAATAAACAAAAAAGGAGGAGTACATTTTTGTGATTTAAGGCTTTGTTTCACAGTTTTAGACACAAATGTATCGAAAAATGGGTCATTTTTCGATATTTCGGTACATTTGTTGTTCTACAGCATTTAGCAAGCACTTTTTGGAGTAGGCAAACATAGATTATTGTTGTACACAATATTCGGCAACTTTTTGCATGAAAATTATTGGGTTATCAAATAACATCCATTTCGATTGCTCTATCGCCTGGACTATAGATATATATAGTTTGATTCGCGTAATTAATTAATACAGATACAGTACAGATAAAAATTAGATGAAAATTAATCAAATGAAGGAATAAATACTGGGAACACTAAAGGCTTGGCCTTGTAAGACTTATCGTTGGTTTGTTACCTCCTCATGTAAAATAATAATTAAAATTATAAGAGTTATCGAAACAAAATATGATAATTGTCAAAATTTCAAAATTGTAAAATATTAAACCGTCAAGTAATAAAATAGCAAAACAAAGCTACCAATTAAAAAAAAGTATAACATCACTAAATGTACATAAGCAGTTTGGTTATTAAATTATTCATGAAAATTAATTGTAGCGGTGTAGTGGTAGTAAACTAAGACAAGTTTAAAACTGGTAAGTGTTATTGACGTCAACGAATTGGTGTACCATAAATCGCGGTATACTACTCATCGATATTTACAATTTTGATTTGAATAGGTTCATCCTTTAGTGATATAGAAGAAACATTTGAAAATTCAAACAGTCTTTCAATAACAGACACAAAAGAGGCTTAATAAATATACTCTGATCTATAATAAAAGCCATAACCGGTAATCTTGATTCTCGAAACGAAGAACGAATAAATATAATATTTAATACAGAATCAAGCTATTTCAAAGTAAAATTCAAATGCAGTACTGCGTTAGCAAGCAGAAAAATGAATACTTTCAATGAAACTGTCAAAGATTTTCAAAATAATGAAATAATACTCAAATCGAAATTGTTAGATATATAAGATATACTTGACTTTCAAGTGCAATATGAGAGTCTCATTTATCTTAAAGATATATTGAATGAAGTTTTACTTATTTATAAGGTAATATTAAATGTAATAGAAACTGTAAATACTTCCTGGACATTCTGCAAACTAAGGATATTATATCCGGGTTTGATGAAATCAAAGAAATTATTTACAAATTCGCAAAAAATATCTTAGGTTTAGATATCATGAAAACATTGAATGCGACAATTCATTTAGTATATAATGTTTTAATTACGACTTATAATGAAATAGGGAATAATAATTATAAAACACGAGTTGTATAGTATTCCATAATTCCAAAAATGTTCGAAACTAGAAATTCGCCAAAATTTGGAAAGCTAAATACTTTCTGTATTCTAAAGTGCAGACTTTACATTATTACTTTACTACTGCGGACAAAGTGACATTCGAGTATTCTCACTAACTGTATGATTACCTTGCATCCCTCAATTGAGCTAATTATGTGTATTTTCGCTTTATTCTAGCTACAATGAACTGTATGTTCACGATTTGAGTATACAAAATAAGTTAACCTGTATAATTCTTGTTAACTCATTCATTAAAATTTTATTTTAATCTCATTCTGTTGGAAACACTTTGAAAAACATGTGATAATTAGATGAAATTCCACGTAGACGTTCCACTTAGAAGCGTTAAAAATACATAATGGAACTCTGGAAATTTATAAAGTATGTTTAAAAATATACTTTGAACCATTAGAAGTACATACATGAAGAGCATAGAATACTAATGAAAATAGTAAGATACATTCTAATAATTAAATTCTCATGATTATATTGTCTCTCATAATTATAAGGTTATAGTGGAGAGCGCCCACAAGCTGCTACCCGTTTATTACTTTCCAGTTTTTTGCACATGATAATTTAAATTGCATCATATTTCCAAGTTACATATTGTTTCATGTCATAAAAAGAAGTATTGTATAGTGTGGCATCTGAAAAATTATTATTTTTTTGTTATTGATTTTTTTTACAAAAGATGTTACGTTGGCCACGTTTCGCGCCTAGGTAAACTGTTCACCACTAGTTCTTACAGTGGCCACGAACGAAGAATGTTACAATTTTGTGGAATATTTGGTCATAAATAAGCAGAAACAGTATTAGAAGGCATACTTTGTTCTGGTGCCATAGGTCACCTCTCCAGATATTTTGGACTGTATTAAATGGATGATTTATTTTTGTTTAAAACATTTACTGCCATATTATAACTTATAACACACTGACAAAATAATACGTTATAGAACATAGAAACTGTCTTTTTCACTGTCGCTTCCATCTCTCCGTGCTCGTTCGTCATTCGATCACTTCGACCCCTTCTCTCGAGGCGGAGTCGCCAGCGCAGTGGGACAGCAATCTTCTACAAAATACGGGGTGTTTGTTTACAAACTATTTTCGCGGTTATATTAATTCAAAACACACACCATAGCTTGGAAGAAGGGGTTACGAACTACGCGCAGATGCGCCAAGCAACGTGCGCTGATGAAATGGCTGACGAACTAAAACTTTAAAAAGTGTACAAAAACCAAAAACGAGTGTGTGAGGTTAGCGAAAGAAAACAACTGTGTATACGGAAACATTAAACGCCTCCAGCCAACTCGGGTACCCGAAAGTGAAACTCCAGGAATAAATTCGGTGAGTACCCTCTTTCTTCATCAAGTAAATGGTGTGAAAATCGAATAGACGCTTATCAATGACAATTTTTCTATAACTAAATCAACGATTCTTCGCGGTACAAATAATATATAGTCCACGTTCTGTCTTATTATCGTCAGTTAGTACCGTGATTGATCAGATGGTCCTACGAGCGAATTTGAGATAATTTATTTTAAAAATATTTAATTCGTAATATATAAAGATATCGTCCGGCAGCCATTAATAACCGGTACTTCCTTATCAATATCAAGTTGTTCTTGCCAGGGAACGACATCAAACCCATCAAAACAAACAATAAAAAGGCGTATAGACTAATTACCTTGTTTGTTTACCAATTTTATAAATAAATGTTAGTTTTGAACTCTAATATTTCGGTAATCGTCTAGCGGTGTTTAGTACTAATATTTATTATTTATCAATATCAACAAATTGCTATTATACGTATTTCGACAAAATCGTCACAGTGTAATACTAATAATTAATCATCATATCATATCAAATCAAAATTGTTTTACGTATTGCGACAATATCGACACAGTAGCGTAACACCAATAGTCAAATCGACATTTTTATCAAACTAAAATCAAGTAAATTTAATTAAACTCCATTATATAATCAATCGAAATTTAATTGACTTTAATTGAATAATAATAGACAATTTCATCAAAATCATATCAGATTTAATTAGTTTAATTGGATAACAACACTAGATCAGAGTCGAATCAAAATCATGTCTCTTAAAAAAGCAATTCAAAAACGCAATCGATTTGTAAGCGCTATAACTGAGTGCTATACGTTGTCGCAAAGCGCTCAAGCGGACATAAATTCTGAAGAGGAGTTTAGAATAAGGTATTTGGATCTCGAGGGTAATTTTGAGAAATTTGGGGAACTTCACAATGACGTTATCATGGAGATTGGTGAGGACGACGATGTCCAATTTGCAGCTCAAGACAAAATCTTTTCAGAAACTAGGAAATTTTATTATCCATGCAAAGGTGTGTATGCTAAACTTTTTCCTACCCCCACCAATACATTTTCTGGACCATATGTCCATACCAACCATCCTTCTTTGAAGGAATTAGGAATACCCATTTTCAAGGGAGATAAAAAGCTTTGGCCTACATTTTATGATCTTTTTAATAATCTAATTGGTCAAAATCAAAACATCAGTGACGGTCGTAAACTGCAATATTTATTTTCTTATCTTGAGGGCGAACCCTTAAGATTGCTTTCAGGAATCAGTCTTTCTGATCAAAATTATCAGATTGCCTTTGAAAAAGTGGTAAAACGTTAGCAAAACAAGCGAGATATCGCCAGCACTTATCTTGGTGCGATTTTCAAGGTCACATTGAGAACCGATACAGCCAAGGACTTGCGATATTTAATCGATACTTTTTCAGAATCTTTGCAACTTTTTAGGGCCCTTCAATTTGATGTAGAAAGTTGGGATTTTTTGTTGTTTTTTATTCTTTTGGAAAAACTAGACATACCTACTCGTTCTAGTTTTGAAATGTCAAATGTTGCAACTGAAATTCCCACTTACCAATCGCTTTTTCAATTTTTAGAAAATAAATGTAAGGTCTTAGAATCACTTCCACAATCACTAGCTGTTAAAAAACCGGCTCATCAAAATAATTTTCAAGGACAAAGGTCGTCTTATCAAAATAATCACACTGGGCAAAGGCCGTCCTACAAATCACAAAATTCACCTTTTTTAGCATTAACTGGACCCTCAACGGGTACAGATACGCATTTTAATTGTTATAAGTGTAATAAAAGTCACGTGCTTTCTAAATGCCCCAATTTTCTAAATCTATCGCCGTCAGATAGGATGAATTTTGTACCACAGAAAAAGCTATGTATTGCTTGTTTCCATCCCTCGCACGAGGTGGATGCTTGTAATTCCCGATATTCATGTCAAACATGTAGTTCAAAGAGGCATAATAGTTTATTGCATATTTCAGAATCTAATCAAGCATCTAGTTCAAATCAAAACAATCAACAATCTGCTACCAATCTGCATACATCTTTGAATACTTCAGGACCTTCAGGCACCTTTCTTTTGTGCACCGTTGTTCTAGATGTCATGGACGGTTGTGGTAATTTTCGGCCTATGAGGGCCTTATTAGATTCCGGGTCACAGACAGGCTTTATCAGTGAACATTGCAGTCGCCGTCTCAATTTGCCGAGACGATGCTATACCACCGAAATTTTCGGTTTAAATCAAATGTCTTCTTTCACCTCAAAGGGGCTTGCTCAATGTCATATCAAACCAAAGGGGAAAATGGAACCTTTGTTAAATTTCGAGGCAATTGTAGTTCCTCAAATTTGTTCAAATATGCCTGCTTTTACGTTAAATAACTCAACTTGGGATCATCTAGAAAATCTTGAACTTGCAGACCCTTCATATTTTAAGTCAAGACCGATCGATTTAATTGTCGGTTGCGAGTTATTTGCCCAAATTTTCAAGGAAGGGCGAATTCTCGGAAAAAAGGGCCAACCTTCTGCGCTTGAGACAGTCTTTGGTTGAGTTCTAATGGGGAAATTAGAAGATAATTTTAACCTTTCAAACCCAAAGCAAACTAGTTGCTATTTAACTAGTCCTTCGGTCCCTTTAGAGATCATCGTTCCTAAATTTTGGGAGCTAGAAAATATTCCGTCAAAACAAATATTATCGCCAGACGGAAAACTAGCTGAATCCATTTTTTGCGAAAGCGTCACTAGACTGCCATCAGGTAGATTCATGGTAGATTTGCCTTTCAAAAATAAAATCATGCCCGACCTAGGAAATACCTATTCCCAAGCACTTGGACGATTTTGGCTTTTAGAAAAACGTCTTGTCAAAAACCCTGAGTTGTATATTTCTTATTCTAATTTTATGAAAGACTATATCAATTCAAATCACATGTCGTTAATTTTGCCTACTCAACAAAAATCAAATTTTTCATGTTACTTACCCCACCACTGCGCCTTAAAACCAGATAGTATAAGTACTAAATTACGAGTCGTTTGGGACTGCTCTGCAAAGGGCTCGAGAAACATCAGCCTAAACGACACGCTATTATCAGGGCCAAAACTTCAAAAGGATATTGGCTCGTTGCTTCTTGCTTTTCGTCTTAATCCAATCGCCTATGTCACAGACATAAAACAAATGTTTCGACAAGTTCTTATCAGTCCTCAACATCGCCCCTTTCAAAGAATTTTGTGGCGATTTTCCCCACAAGATCCGATATCGGAATGGGAACTCTCAACTGTCACTTTTGGCATGACATGTTCACCTTATCTTGCAATGCGAACATTAAACGAGCTTGCAGAGCAAGAGAAGGAACGCTTTCCTAGAGCTAGTAGCGTCCTAAAGACGTCAATCTTCGTCGACGATCTTTTAGTTTCTAGCCCTTCAATCTCTGAGGCAGTTTCCCTTTAAAAGGAACTTATCGAATTGTTGAAATTGGGAGGTTTCGAGTTGAAAAAATGGACGAGTAATTGTCCCGAATTGTTAGCCTCATTGCCTGAATCGGACCGACAAATGTCGCTATCCTTTGATAAAGAGGAGCCGCATTTTATCAAGGTCTTAGGTTTGCAGTGGCATCCCAAAAATGACATTTTTTCATATCAATGTCAAATGAAGGATAAACCTCCGACAAAACGATCTATCTTGTCTATCATCGGAACTATTTTCGATCCATTAGGTTTTCTTTGTCCCTTATTGTTGCAAGCGAAGTATTTGTTGCAACAACTGTGGCTCTCTAATACAGGTTGGGACGAAAAACCTAACCAAAATATCGTGGAATCTTGGACTAACCTACATTCTGAATTTCCACTTTTATCTAACTTCAAAATGCCCAGACAAACAAAACTGTCAAAAACTCAATCTTGTCAAATCATAGGGTTTTGCGACGCCTCGAATAGAGGTTACGCAAGCGTCATCTATTTTCGCGTAGAATAGGAAGAAAACATTTCTATCTCTCTCATCTGTGCAAAATCTAGAGTCGCACCTATCAAGACGCAAACCTTAGCTAGGTTGGAACTCTTAGGTGCTGTGCTTCTAAGCGATTTAATTCAGTATGTTCTGTCTACCTACGAAGGTAAAATAACTTTCACAAATATCTATGCATTTTGCGATTCTCAAGTAGTTCTTCATTGGCTTTCCTCACCTCCGAATCGTTGGAAAACTTTTGTCGCGAATCGAGTCAATCACAAACAAGAAATCCTTTCATCTACTTTTTGGCAATATATACCGTCGTCCCAAAACGCAGCAGATATAGCTTCTAGGGGGGTATACCCTTCGCAACTAATTTCCCACGAAATGTGGTGGAATGGCCCTTCGTTTTTGTGGTCACCAGAAAACGATTGGCCCGACTTCAAAATTACACAATTTCAAATTGACGAAATCGATGTCAATTTGGAAGAAAAGCCACCTGTTTGTTTAAAAACAAAAATCATTCTTAACACTCTAGATTGCCTTTTGGAAAGAATTTCACATCTTTCTAAAATTCAGCGTATCTGTTGCTATGTAATTCGCCTTACTAACATTTTCAAAAATCATTTATACAAAAGACCCTCTAGCATTCCCGATATCCAAGGTTTATTAAAAAAACTACTACATCCTAGTCCTAAGGAAATGGAAAATGCACTTTTCGTTCTTATTAAACGAATTCAAGAAACTTGTTTTTTGGAGCTTTTTTCTACCCTATCTGAAAACAAATCAATACCTAACCCTTTCAGAAAACTTTCACCATTTCTTGACAAAATGGGGCTTATAAGAGTGGGAGGTAGACTTCAAAATTCACATCTTTTATCCTATTCTGCCAAACACCCCCTGTTACTGCCAAACAGACATCGATTAACAACCATCATTATTGAATCTACGCATCGTCAATATTTGCATCCAGGACCTAAAACCTTACATCATCTAATTTTACAACAGTTTTGGATATTGTCAGCTAAAAGAGCCATTCGACGAACCGTATCCAACTGTTTTCAATGTTTTAGGGCAAATCCTAAGCCTTATAAGCCACCAATTATGAGTTCTCTGCTCTTTCACCGCATCAATCAATTAAAACCTTTTTCTAGCGTGGCTATAGATTTTTGTGCACCCTTTTTCGTTATCCCCCACCGTTATCGAGGATGTAAATCTTATAAGTCGTATGTCTGTGTGTTTGTCTGTACGACCACACACTGCATGCATTTGGAAGTTACCATGGAATTGTCCACTGAAGGTTTCATTGCTGCCTTTCATAGGTTCGTATCTAGGCGCGGTAGAGTACTTGATTGTTGGACGGATCAAGGAAGTAACTTTCTCGGATTTCGAATTCAACTTGTACGCAAAACAGGCGTCAGGTAAACTTTCAATCCGATGGAATTTAAGTCCTCCGTTAAGCCCTCATTTTAACGGTCTTGCGGAGGCCGGAGTTAAAAGTTTTAAAACTCATTTTGTTCGGGTTGCAGGCGAACAAAAACTAACACTTATGGAAATGACCACACTAACATGTCGTATCGAGGCTGTCCTTAACTCACGCCCTCTTTCCCCCTCTTCATCAGATCCAAATGATCTACAACCCCTTACTCCTGGGCATTTTTTGACTCTAGAACCCCTTAACTCAGATATACCTGAACCAGATTTATCGGAAGTTTCTCTAAATCGACTCACGAGATGGCAGCTTATTCAAAGACTCCACGCGGATTTTTGGAAAAAATATTCGCGCGAATACTTGCACACGTTGCAACAACGGTATAAATGGAATAATCCGGCTACGGAGGTTAGAATCAATGATCTAGTCGTTATTGCGAATGACAGTCATAAAAAACCTTTAAATTGGCCACTAGGAAGGATAGTTTATGTACACCCTGGCACGGACGGTCAAGTGCAAGTTGCTACAGTTCGTACGGCTGCCGGTATTTACAAAAGGCCAGTCATCAAACTGTGCCCTTTACTTAAAGAGGATTAATTTGTTTATCTTCTACCTATTAAAAATGTATGTTCTTTTTTCTCTTTTCATTTATTCTTTAGTAAATTTAATTCTTAAGTCAAATTCAGTCGTCAGTCAATCTTTTCTTTTTCTTTAATCATGTCGAATAAGCTCAAATTCGTGCGTTTTGGAGCCCGGTATGTTTGTTTACAAACTATTTTCGCGGTTATAATAATTCAAAACACACACCATAGCTTGGAAGAAGGGGTTACGAACTACGCGCAGATGCGCCAAGCAACGTGCGCTGGTGAAATGGCTGACGAACTGAAACTTTAAAAAGTGTACAAAAACCAAAAACGAGTGTGTGAGGTTAGCGAAAGAAAACAACTGTGTATACGGAAACATTAAACCCCTCCAGCCAACTCGGGTACCCGAAAGTGAAACTCCAGGAATAAATTCGGTGAGTACCCTCTTTCTTCATCAAGTAAATGGTGTGAAAATCGAATAGACGCTTATCAATGACAATTTTTCTATAACTAAATCAACGATTTTTCGCGGTACAAATAATATATAGACCACGTTCTGTCTTTTTATCGTCAGTTAGTACCGTGATTGATCACGGGGCTCGCACTAAATGTTCTTTAACATACTCCCTCCTCTTGAACAACATTTTCAAATTGAAAATCATTCGTTATTTTCTGTGAGTGGGAGTGGACAATTTTTTTAAATCCCCCGTTTGTAAATACCACATGAAGTGCGCACTGTCACAACGCGCACTTGTTCATCGTCTCCAGGATACACTGCAACTATTCTTCCACTTAATAGGTGGAAGATTGTCTTGTAGTATGACAACGAGGTCGCCAATCTTGACAGTTCGATTGCCGCTTTTCCATTTGTTTCTTCTCTATAATTCGAATAAATAGGAACAGCTCCATATTTTACAGAATTTCTGGTTCATGTGCTATAGCAATTGGAATCTGGATCAGCGGTTAGTCTTGATATCGTTGTACGCTGCATCTGGAGGTGTCACAAGCGGACGACCAATTAAAAAATGGGAAGGTGTGAGAGGGTTTAAATCATTGGGATTTGCGGACGTGAGATAAAGAGGTCTAGAGTTCAATGTTGCCTGGATCTGCACAAGAAGCGTTGAATATTCCTCGTACGGTAATATAGAATCACCTATTACTCGGAGTAAATGGTATTTAATGGATTCAATATTAGCCTCCCATAGACCACCGAAATTCGGACTGTGTGGAGGAATAAAATGCCATACAGTCCTTTCTTGGGCACACATTGTTACAAATTTGACTTGAGAATTCTCTATAAATTGATAAAGACGTTTCATTTCTCTATAAGCTCCGAAAAAGTTGGATCCGTTATAGGAATATAAATGATGTGGAGTGCCGCGTCTTGCAGCAAACCTTCTGAATGCTGTGATAAATGCTTCGCTGGTCAAGTCCGTTACTAATTCAATATGGACACATTTTGTCGCAAAACAGATACATAGACAAATATACGCTTGATAAGTTTTGTATGGACGACCTTTTCTATCGCGTAATACCACCAGCCCGGCGTAATCAAGTCCGGTGACAGTAAAGGGGTTTGACACTTGAACTCTGTGCTTCAGAAGGTCAGCCATAATTGAAGCAGGTGGTTTAGGTTTGCTTCGGAAGCACCGTATACAATTTCTTACAATCATTTTAGCAACACTCATACCTGACATAGCTCAAAATTTTTGGCGTACTAGAAATAATAAAAGTTGCGGGCTTGCATGATGCAGTCGCATGTGTTAAGATTGAAATATTAATTTTGTCAGCTTATGCTTTCCGCTCAATAGAACATAATGCTTTTCGTCAAACTTCCATGATGAATTTTTCAATTTCCCCCCAACCCGCAATACACCGTCTGTATCTAGAAATCGATTTAAAGCGAGTACTCTATTTTTATTAGCCAGAGGTTTACTACTTTGCGTCATAGAAATCTCATTGCTAAAACTATCTTTTTGTGCCAATTTAATTAAGCATAAAATGCTGTTTTCCAATTCCAAGACAGTAAGAGGACCCATTGTCCGTTTACGGTGTTTTAGATTGTTAATCAATCGTAAAACATATGCGACTACTCGATTCAATTTGTGTAAAGTTGAAAACTTGTCAAAAATTGAAGTCGGGTCAATATTGGTAACAAGAGCATTGCAAGTCTTTCTGAGTTCGAGTAAATTATTAACTTTGGTATTTTTAAATGCTCGCAGCAAATCTGCAGATTCGTTCAAAAATGCAGGTCCGTTCCACCACATGCTACAATGAGGCAAATCGTCTGGATATATACCCCGAGAAGCTACGTCAGCAGTGTTGTCTCTAGTGTTCACATAACTCCATTTATATATGTCAGATGATCTTTGAATTTCTGCAACTCTGTTGCTAACAAAAACTTGGAAGTTTGTTTGCATCAGTATTCAACCAACACAAAACAATTTGTGAGTCACACCAATAAAACATTTGAAATTTTCAGGTTGAGGAATCAGAAATTTGTTTAACCAACTGTTACTCGAAGTCGCTGGAATGCCCAACTTAATAATGTAAAGATTCAAAGCGATAGGTACTACTCTCAGGAGTGGGTGTAAATTCTCTCGGTTTCCTTAAAGTCACTATTTAATTCCAAGCGCAACCGAATTTTACTACTTTTGGAAAATGCGGATAACAAATGGGCAGGTACCTTGCAATCGAATTGAGTAACCTAGTCTGGTGTCAAGGGTAATGTATATTACTAAAAAATTATGAAGTAAAGTTCACAATGTAAAAGTTTTAAAGCTCTAATCACGGTTATAAATAGTTAAGTTATATATGATATAACAATCTAATTATCTCGTTTAGCACTGCATGATCATACAAGCTTTACACTTTACAACCCGTTGTACACTACACCCTTTTTGTACCTAATACCCCCTAATAAAGTAACATAAAGAAAATTATCGATTTTGTTTTACTGGAATTGCAAAATATAAATGTTTAGTTTGGGTTTCAGTCAAACTGAATAGTCGAATCCGGGATTTATTATCTAATTCTCAAAATTGGGCGCAATCACTATATGAACTGAAGTTGGGTTCCAGCCAACCCAGTTTTCCAGTACAGAATGTCAAATATCAAGATACTAAAGTCAAAATAATATGAAGTAGTAAAATCACAGGTAGTCTTAACTATTGGTATAAGTTCCAGTCCACAAATAAATTCCAGTATCTAGTCCTAATTGTCTCTCCCTTAATCTTGCTCGAAGTCGGTGACTAAACGGGAACTATTTTTGGTCTGACCATTGAAGCAGATGAACCAATGCAATGAGTTCGGACTGTCAAATAATTATTCCATACACGAGGAAAAGGAAAGGAAAATAAAACCCTCAACACGATGAGGGTTCAACTAAATGACCACACTGGAAAAGGCAGTCGTTTGTGTTCGATGTTCAAATGAATCTCTCGCGAATTCTCATTAAATAAATCCCTTTCGGTATATCTAGTGGCTTCCAAAATTCTCCAAAACTAAAGCCGACTATATTCTTATAATTTGCGCAAATCAAATCCCGTTCCAATACGGATATATCCAAAAATTAATCAAACAATTTATAAGCAGCTTGCACAAATATGAGAACCGCAAAAGTCAGTTCCCCCAAAATCGCAGCGGTCGCTTGCTGTGCAAACTATCCTCAAAATGACTAAATCATTTCATCCAGCTTACAATGGAAAAATCAGAACCAAAAATTATTCATAAAAAACTCAAATTTTATTGTTCCTGTTGGCAATAATGAATAAAATTAAATCAACACACAGGTGGGCATCGACTACTAGAGGTAGGTTGATCAACAGGGGAAGTGTCGAATTGAAAGTACCATTCAAGATGACTAATTAACAAAGTATCCTTGACAAATACTATTTTAAATAAAAAAAAAACACTCCTTTAGTTATGGTAAATAACATGGATATATATTTGGGATAAACGAAAATCGAATGTTTAAGAAGTCCAAAATTGTTCTGGGTAATGGGATTCCATAGACAAATAATAATATAGTAATTTCTCTATGTGGGTTTCATCTCTAGTCTCGCTCTATTCATCGTAATGTTTCGTATTCGCTAACTATTCGCAGTCTTGTCTTACTCACACAAAATAAAATAGATCGAGAACGCTTCGATCGAACGCATCGTGTGAACGCTCGTGTCGATGTTTTATATCTCAATTGACAGTTATATGACTTAACCAAAACAAATGCATAATAAAAAAAAAGAAGATTTCCACAATATCAAGATTATTAGAGAAACATATCAGGACTTTCTTAGGAAAATAGCAAGAACTAATAAGCGTCCAGGTAAGACAACTATATTTCATCAATTTATGTACACTGACTAGTTTATTTCTTTAATATTAATCCAGCAATTAAACAGTGTACAGACTATGCATTTTCACCAGTTTTTCAGATTAGAATTAAAACAAGGGCCATTTATATTCAGAGATGTAACGATGTTCAATAGTGGCTGCTATGTATTTTATTTTAGTTACTGTATGATGACAAACCAAAAACAAGTAAAACAAAGGAAGGTTACCGAGAAAACAATTTCCATGGAAAATACTAAAGCAGGATGGGAACATAAATTACTAGAAGAAGGTAACTCTACTACTTTTTAAATGGAGACAATCTGAGTATGGTTTTAAGTCATAGAAGATCACAAATTGTTCGGTAAGATAGACTATGATTGTTTCCGCAGAGTGATTCGTATTATGGTCATTCTATAGTTATAAAAGATATTATACTGATAACGTTTACTGCTTTTACTTCTGTTATTTATATTTATGAGTGAAATACAGTTCAATGTTAATAGATTTATGGATGGTTATTTATTACCCCTTCATTAAAAGAAAATTGAAAGACTATAATGCTGTATTAATGAAATATTTAATTTTCAACAAGTTTAACTTCTCAGAGAATTTAAACCATAACACAACCTAGTAAGTGCTAAAGCTCCGCAAAGTTCTAACCGAGGAATTGCCAATACTTTTATTGGAGAGACCTTGGTTTCGGAACATAACCCTCGAACAAATACGTTTCTATCGAAATCTGTGGTGCGAACGTAAATTACCGCACTATAAGCATCTTTACTTGCGTCACTAAACCCATGCAGTTGTATACTGACTGCCCGATTGCACATGGTGAATCGAGGAATTTTTATCTCTTTCAGTATGGGTAAACGTGACCGAAAATAGTCCTATTTTTTGCTCAATTCAGCCGGTAAAATTTCTTCCCATTCTAGCTTTTTGGACAACAGTTTTTGGATTAAAATTTTAATTAAAATTATGGATGGACAAACTAGTCCCAATGGGTCGCAAATTTAACTGATGCTACTTAGTAAAATTCTTTTAGTAACTGGTTGTTGGCTAGAAGTGTCTGTGACAACAGATCAGAATGACTAACCCACTGCATTCCCAACGTTTTAACTTTATCATTTTGACCTAGTTTAAGAATGCTAAAAGTGTCAGATGTATCTTTCAGACATCTCAGAATTTTCTCACTATTAGAGGCCCATTTTCTTAAAGAGAGAAATAATATTCGAAATTTGATTGCAAATTAACACTCCTTCATCCTCACTACTAAAACCTGTTATTAAATCGTCAACGTACATGTCGCGACCAATCAATTGACTGGCAATAGGATACTCATGTTTATTGTCAACTGCCAGCTTTTTTATACATTTAATCATGCCCTGCGATCTTTTATAGCCACTGCTAAACTGCATTTTTAACGCTTCGAAGGTTACTAACGACATCAAAATGTCAGGAGTAGAACAATAACAAATGAATCAGTATATTAGAGACTTTGACAGAGTTTTATTGTATTTGTCATTTTTTAAAGAGAAATAATTTTTTAACTTGTAGATGACTTTACTGTAGCACTAAGAAAAGCCAAAAAGACTTTAGTTACAACAGACCTTTCGTCTAGTTCCGATATTTACAAAGGACGGGGATCAAGGATACGGAAAAACAATACAAGGTATATTATACCCCATCACTCTAGCTCTGATTCAGACGAGAGTCCCTCATTAAATGGTAACATTTATCCTGTTTTCAAACCTACACCATAAATAAATTGTAAGTATTCAAAGAAATTAATTAGAATGTTTTCTGCAAATAATATATTTTTCACTATTGTATAAAAAGTCGGGGAATTATGAATCGAGTAGTACTTCTCCAGAGATTCAAGTGGAATCTATTGCCGAAACTATGAGGTCTGAAGCTGAAGGAATTTCCCTTGAGATTAAAGAATCAAATGATATGGCGAGAATAATTTTAATTAATTTTTATATTTAATCATATTTTAGAATTTAGAAGGTTGATGATAGATGAAATATCTCAATTAAATTTAAAAATCAACACTATAATTGGCAGCGTTGGCACTCTCTTGGAAACACAAAGAATTCCGAGTAACCTGCAAGTAACATTGTTTGAAAATAATGTGAAAACGTTATATGAAAAAATTCCTGTAATTCTACATTCGACACATATTTTTAAAATCAAAATTCAACGTACTGATTGTAATGGAAAAGACCAAATGCCCCAAAGAACGCGAAATAGTGAAATACATAGATGAAACAAAACTTAAAAATACAATCAGACAAAAATCTTGTGATTTCTCATACTTGAATCCAGATCCTAACTAGCCAACAAATACTTTGAAACACTTCAAAAATATATAGACGACTGTACATATACAAAAAAATGTAAAACAAAAAACACGGAGATCGCCCCTTGGATGACAAATACACTACAAAATACACAATGTATATCGGAAAAAAATTAGTGTTTGAAATACATTGGAATCCATTATATTGTATCATATGTGTAATATTTGTTAGCACATGCTATTATCAATAAATTATTCTTATCTTAAGTTTGAGAAGAAAATAAAGGAAATCACCTGTACCATTTTATAAACAAAATTTTATATTAAATTTTTGAAACTATTTGTCGACATTCGTCTTTTAATAAACTATCCCTAATAAAAACGGATAAAAGCTTTAAACAACTTTTTGAAACAACCTATCCTACTTTTAAGCCAAAATAAAATAACAATATAGGCATAATTTAAAAAACCTTTTTTCCCTGTTGACGAATAGTAACCTTCCACCATAATAGACGGCGCAGCACTGGACAAAACTTTGTGGCTTCGGACTTCCCCGTATTAAAAGTATTTATCTATGCATTTAATTGCCAAATAGCGTGCACTGAAAGTACCGCACGTAACAGTTTTGAGCTCGTAGGCAGAAATGTTTTCTGCTTTACAATTTCTCCGTACGATATTTTGCAGATATCTTTCCTCGGGATGAATTAGAATTTGGCGGTACATTTTCGCTATGTCCGCAATGACAACGAATTGGTGTTGTCTAAATCGGATTAGAATTATGAAGATATGATTTTGAATTGGCGGCCCGATGTATTGAATATCATTCAATTACTTCCCTGACTTTGTTTTTGCCGAGCCATCGAACACAATTCTAACATCTGTTGTAAGGCTGTGTTCCCGAATAATTGCTAAATAGGGTAAATAGCACCTAAACTCCTTAATCGCCTCAGCATTTGTTAATTGTCTCATGTGTCATAAGTCTAAGTATTCATGTATGAAATCAGTGTATTTGATTTTTAAGTTAGCATCCCTATTTAACCTATTCTCTTGGATAAGTTATCTTTTAATTGCCAAATCTTTTCAGTTACCTAATTCTGAGCTGTCACATTTTAGTGGGAATTTAACTATGAATTTTCCTGTAAAATTACGTAAAACTGTATTGTTAAAGTATTCATCACAAATCTGATCTTCTTTTGACCATTTTGGTGACTCATGATTAATTTCTTCAAGAGCCCAAAATCTTTGAAGATCGATATTCAAAGCTATATTGCAAGAGACTTGCTTCTGAATAGGAATACTTAATGAACCGGACACTACGGACTGGGAAAATTTAATAAGGGTAAGGCGCAGTTGCATTTTAAAGAAAATGTTAAACCCGTAAACCACGGAACCTGTCATTAGCTTTAAAAGATAAGGTGGAAAAAGAAATGAATAATTTAGTAAAAAATGAAATATTGACGCCGGTATCATTTAGCTATTGGGCTACCCCAATAGTCACAGTGCTCAAAAAATCTGGGGAAATTAGAATTTGCGGCGATTATCGAATAACATTAAACCCTAATTTCCACGTGGATGCATATTCCATTCCAAAAATTGAAAATTTATTTGCCGCTTTGAACAATGAAATGTTTTTTAGCAAGATAGATTTATCACAGGCGTATGCTCATATCGAACTTGATGAGCCGTGAAAAATTCTAACTACTATAAATACCCACAAGGGCTTATTCAAAATGTACCGTTTGCCTTACTTACGTTTGTCTTCTAGTCCTGGTATTTTTCAAAAGATTATTGATAGTACTTTTAGCAATATTAAAAACGTAGTCATTTTGTGTGGACGATATTTTAATTACCGGAATAAATTCTAAAGAGCATTTGAATAATTTATTGACGGTTTTCACCGTTTTAAAACATTGTGGATTAAAGGTAAAATTAAACAAATGTTCATTTTTCCAAAAGCAAATAGATTTTTTGGGGTAAACAATAAATAAAGAAGGCTTATCACAATCTGATGACAAGGTTGAAGCTATTTTAAGGGCACCTCAACGTACAGATATAACCATTTTAAAATCTTCCCTTGGATTAGTAAATTTTTATGGAAAATGAATAAAAAATTTCAGTGATAAATTATACCCACTGCATTTATTATTGGAAAATAATAATAAATAGTATTGGGGAGAAAAACAAAATCAACGCTTTGAGTTAATAAAAAAGGAAATATATGTATAAATATATCGATTTGTCAACATAAAAAGTCAAATACGAATTAGTTTGAGTTATAATAGCTTATCAAAACAATATATAAAAATAATAATAATTATTAAAATAGATGAAATTGATTACTCTGTGAGTTAAACTCACATATAATAATTATTATAATATATGGAAAAGGTTAGTTTGCGATAAAAACTCACAAATAATGATTATTACAATATATGAAAAGGTACTCTGTGAAAAACTCACCTATTGTACTGAAGATGATACTTATGCAACTTTTACAATAACAACACAACACTTTGCTTATATTCAGCTCTACTCTGTTAGATTTAACAATTAAATATATATATATATATATATATATATATATATATATATATATATTTATAAATATATACATATATATATATATATATATATATATATATATATATAAATATATATATATATATATATATATAACAAAATATAAGGGTGGGAAAGCCCAAAAGAACCCCAAGGAGGAAGCAATGAAAGTTCTTAGTTCGCTTCTTAAGTAAATGCCTTTATTTCAAGTTCAAGCTTCCGTTTGTGATTACAAACTTCATCAGGAAAAAATTAAAAAATATATGGAGAACACTCCATTACAAATACGTATGAGTTAGTTATTATTACACTCACCAGAATCAGCATTAAAGCTCTAAAAATCTAGCGACCAAATGTATGGAGACATAACCTCACATTTGGTAGTATTAAAACTGACTTCAAAAACTAATATGAAAATATTAAAATATGTATATGGACATGTTTAAAATCAAAAATACAAGTAACCAATTGTCAACAATATTAAAAATCTACTCAAAGAGGATGGATGAAGATTAACATTGAACTGTTTCTCTGTAACTACTACTAACAAGGCAATGGAGAGAGCAGAACTACACATGTCAAAAATTGATTGA
Organism: Galeruca laticollis; assembly: GCA_963921935.1. Classification (NCBI taxonomy): domain Eukaryota; kingdom Metazoa; phylum Arthropoda; class Insecta; order Coleoptera; family Chrysomelidae; genus Galeruca; species Galeruca laticollis. The sequence continues at coordinate 248,104,568 of OY998176.1, forward strand.
TGTCACTTTTTTTATTTGGAGTAGTTCTGGTGTACTTCTGCCAACTCTCAGACTTTCTTATACACTATATACAGAAATACTTAACCATTGAATTCAATTTAAATGTATATATATATATATATATATATATATATATATATATATATATATATATGTATATATATATATATGTATATATATATATATATATATATTTATATTTTCAAACCTTTGAATATAATTGCCCACGTTAGGAGACAATTTGTAATATTTCAATTCTTTAAATATAATTGCCCTACGATATGGAAATAAATTATATTATCTTGTCGCAGCGACAATTATTGTGCATACCACTTAAGTACGTATTGAATTTCAAATTTGACAGTAATTGTCAAATTAAACATGCCCGGCGCCAATAAATATCAATATTAAGATGAATTTATGTACAATCAACTCATTACTCCTATCTCAGGGTGAGATCAAAATTGTTCAAAATTAATTCTTCAAATTTATTTGTTTTTTTAAGATATTTCCAAATTAAATGTTTCACTATTATCAAACTCTCAAATAACTGTTAATTCAATATAATAAAAGGCCATTTAATTATTTTATGACATTTACTAATTTACTGTCACTAAAAATTTCAACCAAATGTCATTGATTAAATTGAAAATTTTATGAATGTAAAATGATAAGTTCAATGAGATTGGATACTGAATGAATACTACAGGTAGTTATAATCAAAATTATATATTATACTATCAGATACGCAAAATTAACAAAATTGTTATTCCCAAAATTATGATAAAAGAACAACAGTCATAACCTCTACAAAAAAATTAAAATTAGAATACAACTATGCCAAAATTTAACCTAATGAATTAATATCAAACGTTCAAATAATTATTTACACTTGACGTGTATCAATGTCAAATACCGAAACTTCTGCTCAAAATGGTCTATTCACTTGATGTTGTAAATGATATGTATCAATAAATTTGGTATATTTCCAATTTTTTATATAGATGCATCTTTTAACTGTATTGAATTTAAGGCCTGATATTTCTTGAGAAATAAATTTAAAACTGGAGAGGACTCACCCAATGGATCAGGAAATCTCGTACTTATTCTGACGTATTTAGAATACTGCAACTTTCTAAATATATACGATTTAGAAAAACTGGAACCACATACACTTTTACGATACAATTCTTATCCGAATTATGTACGCACTGAATTTATTATATGGGTTATTTATCTGATTGTATGATATGCAATTTATGCAATCTACCAAAAAAATTCGAGACAACTCTTATTCTGATGTTGTCTCTTCAAAGGATAAAAAGCTACTGACTAAATTTCTACAAAATAAATAATTCTCCTTTCTGTTGGTTACCGATTTCTCTTGTTTTTGAAAAAAATTACTAATCTATAATTTTCAATAACTAAGTGAGATTTTGAAATTCTTTTATTACATTTGTAATCTTGCTAGCAGAGACCTCTATATTTTACAATTTCAAATTTCCAAATCCTATTATGTTCTATCTATCATTAGATATATTCTACTCAAATGTCATCAAAATTATGAAATGTCATGTTTGATATTTCTACTGAATCTTTCAAAATTTAGGAATTTACGTAGAATACAGTGTGTATCGAGAGTATGACAACTAAAATTAAATAAATTTCCTTATGTTTTACTTATTCTTTAAATTTCAAATAGAGGATGTGTATTAAATCCCCCTAATAAAAGAATGATAAATCGATTATTGTATATCATTGTAATTTCATCTTTAAACTTTTCCAAATATTATCCTATTATTTCAGTATACTAGTACTGTTCTGAAAATGATTATTAACTAATAAAAAAAATTTCTTTTAATCAAATTAAACCATTGTTACTAATTTCATAAAACTCATTAACTATATTATATCTATCTTAAAATTTCACGTAACATAATAATTATTCTATTCTAAAATTTCCTATATACATGTTGATAATTTATTCTATGATCTGTAATATTTCCAACTCTCTTTTATTCTATTCCGCCTAAACAACTTACATGGAACTGGATATGATTTTACTTTAACATGTCTCAGTATTCTTCTCCTTTATTATATCCATATTTTAATTAAGCAACCCTTAGATCCTTCGACATTCTTGTCTCATTCATCTTTAATAATTCATTTATAACTTCACAATATTCTTCATTACAATCTGTCCAATTACCATTACTTTTCACATCTTCTATTTATTCTATCTCACACTCATAATAGTTAGCCAGTCTAATTTCTTTTTCACTCAATCCTTCATATTTCATCATCAAACTCTTCACTTTCTCTTCATATTCCTCCTTTCCACTCATTAACTCCAATTCTACCATAATTCCATTCCTCTTTATATTACATAACTTCCTATTATCCTCTTCAATTGCCAATACTTCCATATTTACCTCCTCAAACTCAATTATTTTACCATTTAATTCTATCTATCTATTCAAAATTGATTATTTCCTTATATTTCATCAATTCATCAATAACTTTGTCTGTTTCTAACTTCTTCATCGACTATGCTTACATATCAACTTCTTTGTCATCCTTTAATTCAATCTTTTGTATCATATATTTGCTTGGTTCATATGACCTCCGTCCGTTTGTTCCTATAAATGTAATAATTCCATCCTGTCCATCTATTTTGTTGCTTAATTTCATTTCTATTTTCATTATCATTTCTTCTATCAAAGTTTCTAAAATCTCTTCTATTCTCACAATACTTGTTGTCATAAATTTTATCTCCATTTCCATATATTCGTTTTTCATTTCTGTAACTTCTATTTTCATTTCCATAATTCATATCAACATGTCTATCATTTCTTCTATTATCAATCCATGTTTATATAATTTCTATTTAAATATGTTTTTAAATATTACTTGTTAATCATAAACCTTTTATTTACAGATCGTCTTTATATCCATTCTTCACCATGTACAATTCCTTCTCGTTTTCTAGATTTCATTCCTATAATCCTGTCATATAATTCAATTTTATTTTCTTCTCCTAAACTTCGTCTTATTCTCTCCTCTTATTGTTTGATTCTCTATGAGTTTCTGTAACTTCTTTCTGTTCACCACCATATTTTTTTTTAATTTTGACGTCCCATATCTCATCAATTTCTTCCTTAGTTTCTTGTAATCTTCTGTTCGTTCCTTTCAATTCCCAATTAAGTTGTATCCCCCTATTATAATTATTATTTATTTTATCATATATCACGATTTGTTTTTCTGTATTACCATCTAAGTCTCTTATTTTCCAATACATATTTTTCTCATAAATTTGCATAACTTCTTCACTTCCTAGGTTCTGTGAATCAATGTCTAACATATCATCTTTTGTTTGTTTTTGTACTTTAATAGCATGTATCTCTTCAATTTCCTTCTCAACTTCTTTAATCTGTATTGAACTTTGTATTTTTATAAGTCGTATTTCCTCAGTTATATTCTTATTTTGTTTGTTTAATTTCACTTGAATTGCTCCAGATGAATTTTCGTCTATGCATTTATCTAATTCTTGTACTTCTTCTACTACCTGTTTTTTAATATTTTCTCTGATTTTACTGCCAACTTCTTGAATTTCCATGCGAAAATTTTCATTCTGACCCTTCATATCTTCTTTCACCTTTTCAATTTCCTTTCTAAATTCATTATTCTCTCCCCTAATTTTCTTAATCTCCTTCAAATTTTCAATTTTACCTTCTTCTATTTTATTTTCCAATCTGTCCATGTTTCCGGTAATATGGTTAATATCCCCCTTAATCTCCTCCTTCATCGTATCAATCTTGTCATTCAAATATCCATTCATATTATTCATATCTTCACGCATACTAATCATATTTCCATTTATATTGTTCATATTCTCCTCTTGTTTATCCATCTTTCCATCCATGTTGTTCATATTCCCATTTATATTATTTATGTCTCCCCTCATATCGTCTATTTTTCCAAATAATTGTCGCATCATTTCCATCATCTGATGATTTTGACTTGTTACTCTTTGCACTTCCTCTCTTCTATCATCCTGTTCTGCTGCTTCATCTCCCGTCAAAACTTCTCCTGATTGTTCCCTTCCTTGTTCCAATTATTGCACCTGAAAATCACCCATACTATGTCTTCTTTCTTGGCTTTGTTCCTCAGATCCTCTTTCAACTCCTACCTGTTTACCATCTCTTAACGTCATTCTTTTTTCCATGGTAGATATTTAAAAAAAAATTTTATATTAATATCAATAAATTTCTATATTTTTATAGTTATAAGCAAATTTTTAATCGAGCTCCACGTTTTGGGTGCCAATTGTTATATTTTCAAACCTTTGAATATAATTGCCCACGTTTGGAGACAATTTGTAATATTTCAATTCTTCAAATATAATTGCCCTACGATATGGAAATAAATTATATTATCTTATCGCAGCGACAATTATTGTGCATACCACTTAAAGTACGTATTGAATCTCAAATTTGACAGTAATTGTCAAATTAAACATGCCCGGCGCCAATAAAGATCAATATAAAGATGAATTTATGTACAATCAACTTATTACTCCTATCTCAGGGTGAGATCAAAATTGTTCAAAATTAATTCTTCAAATTTATTTGTTTTTTTAAGATATTTCCAAATTAAATGTTTCACTATTATCAAACTCTCAAATAACTGTTGATTCAATATAATAAAAGGCCATTTAATTATTTTATGACATTTACTAATTTACTGTCACTAAAAATTTCAACCAAATGTCACTGATTAAATTGAAAATTTTATGAATGTAAAATGATAAGTTCAATGAGATTGGATACTGAATGAATACTACAGGTAGTTATAATCAAAATTATATATTATACTATCAGATACGCAAAATTAACAAAATTGTTATTCCCAAAATTATGATAAAAGAACAACAGTCATAACCTCTACAAAAAAATTAAAATTAGAATACAACTATGCTAAAATTTAACCTAATGAATTATTATCAAACGTTCAAATAATAATTTACACTTGACGTGTATCAATGTCAAATACCGAAACTTCTGCTCAAAATGGTCTATTCACTTGATGTTGTAAATGATATGTATCAATAAATTTGGTATATTTCAAATTTTTTATATAGATGCATCTATTGACTGTATTGAATTTAAGGCCTGATATTTCTCGAGAAATAAATTTAAAACTGGAGAGGACTCACCCAATGGATCAGGAAATCTCGTACTTATTCTAACGTATTTAGAATACTGCAACTTTCTAATTATATACGATTTAGAAAAACTGGAACCACATACACTTTTACGATACAATTCTTATCCGAATTATGTACGTACTGAATTTATTATATGGGTTATTTATCTGATTGTATGATATGCAATTTATGCAATCTACCAAAAAAATTCGAGACAACTCTTATTCTGATGTTGTCTCTTCAAAGGATAAAAAGCTACTGACTAAATTTTTACAAAATAAATAATTCTCCTTTCTGTTGGTTACCGATTTTTCTTGTTTTTGAAAAAAAATACTAATCTATAATTTTCAATAACCAAGTAAGATTTTGAAATTATTCTATTACATTTGTAATATTGCTAGCAGAGACCTCTATATTTTACAATTTCAAATATTTTCTCCAAATCCTATTATGTTCTATCTATCATTGGATATATTCTACTCAAATGTTATCAAAATTATGAAATGTCATGTTTGATATTTCTACTGAATCTTTCAAAATTTAGGAATTTACGTAGAATACAGTGTGTATCGAGAGTATGACAACTAAAATTAAATAAATTTCCTTATGTTTTACTTATTCTTTAAATTTCAAATAGAGGATGTGTATTAATATATATACAGGGTGAATCAAGACCAACGTGATGGAGCTTTATAGCGAAACAGTAAAAGTTTTAGAATGTTTGTCACTCTTGTAGTTTGTACGTTCATATAGGCTACATTTTAGAATTATTTTGAAATATACAGGATGTTCCAGTAATGTGTGGCGTATCGAAGTTATATTTTTTCTTATGGGACACCCTATATTTTATTGCATTTTCTGATTTCCCCTAAAAAATAAAAAAACTCCTTTATAATGGTTTCCTATACCTAAATACAAAGGGTTCCGAGTTATGCTGACTTTTTTTAAGAAGAAGATTTCGAAAAAAATCAATAACTCACTGATATAACAAATGCTAGCAAATCTTCTCTTACATCTAAATAGTTGCACATTTGTTGAATGTATTACACTCTTTACAGGGTGTTCAGAATTTTCAGTTCCATTATTACATCATTCAATGTGTAATATTGGGCTCATTTTAAATGGAACGCTCTATATTTTAATAATTCATCGTGTTAAAAAAAATGTCCTCTTACGAATGGTATAAGGGTGTCCTATACTTAGGTATTATACTTTTCGTGTAATTTACAATTTCCTTAAATTGTAAGGTAAATCGATTTCAAATAATCTGCAATTCTCTCTAAATTTTTAACTAATGATCTTGGCACAGTTGTTCTTAAAAAAAACAGTGGAGTTGCTAATAAATATTCACACTTGTAGTTGCTGAGGTACACTAGTTCTTTTTTCACCGATAAGTATTTGAGTACATAATAAAAAATAAAAACACATTTCTTATAAAGCAAATACATAAATACAAAACGAACAACAAATTATTAAAAGCAAAAAAAAAATTACTATAATAGATGCTCAAAATGCTCGCCATCTTGTGTATTGCAACACAGGATTCTAGCGTCCTACAATTCACCTACATTATTCAACATATCGGGTGTTATAGACGCGAAAGTGTTTAGAATTCTTAATTTCATATCGTCTGGAGTAGTAGGAGGTGTAGCATTCCCAATGTTTTTAATATAACCCCATATGAATAACTCCATCTTGGTCAATTCTGGTAACCTAGCTGTCCAATTATAAGAACCGCCTTTACCTATCCATTTCTTTCTAAATTTTCTACTGAGGTAGTTCCTCACAACACGTAAAAGTGAGCAGGAGCTCTGTCTAATTGTAGCCACATTTTCCTTCGGATGCTAAGTTATAGATTTTCGAGAAGGATCCAGAAGACTTTTTTCAAAAATATCCTCCCATCCACAATCCCTCCCCTAAAGTGTACACTCCATCGGTGTTGGCGAATGTTTGTTTGCTGTATGGTAATAATGAAAATTATGTCTATTTACTAACCCATTATTGTGGAAAGTAGATTCGTCAGTAAGCAATACATAATTAAAAAAATCAGGATCTTCTCCAACTTTATCAAAAGTCCATAAACAAAAATTTTAAACGTTTATCATAATCCTGTTGTGTCAACTGCTGGTGTAGTTAAATATGATACGGATGGTAGTGATTTTTCTTGTGTATTCTACACACACTCATTGGACTTGTTCCTAATTCACTTGAAATTTTTCTAGAACTGGTATTAGGATGTTCCGTAACCGGCAGAAATACATCAAATGCGTTGGCGTTGTCGCCAGTAACTGGTTTAGTTTCATTCACCTTCTCGTATGAAACGCTACCAGTATCACAAAATCTATTGAGCAGTCTTTCGAAAACTTCCCTCTTTGGGTGAATTCTAGATGCTAGGAGACAATTTTCTAAAGATTCCCCAATGCAAAGTATCATGTCGACTCTTTTGTTTAACGGGTACTGCTTCATTTTTAGTAGCAATAAAATTTGAAACTAACACAATATTGTTCAGAGAATTAACAGAGAAATGTCATGAAATAACTTTAAGTTAGGTACCGAATAAATTATGTATACATTTTTTGTGTTAAAATCGATTTAGCATACAATTTAAGAAAAATGTAAATTGCACGAAAAGTATAATACCTAGGTATAGGATATCCTCATACCATTCGAAAGAGGATATTTTTTTGAACATGGTGAATTATTAAAATACAGGGAGTTCCATTTAAATTAAGCCCGATATTACACATTGAATGACCTAATAATGAAACTGAAAATTCTGAAACCCCTGTAAAGAGATGTTTAGTACTCAATCGTGGAATACATTCAACGAATGTCCAGCTATTTGGATGTAAGAGGAAATTTGATAGAATTTGTTATATCAATGGGTTATAAATATTTTACGAAATGTTCACATTTTAAAAAAAGTCAGCATAACTCGGAACCCTCTGTATTTAGGCATAGGGAACTATTATGAAAGGGGTATTTTATTTTTTAAGAGCAATCAGCAAATTCAATAAAATATAGGGTGTCCCATAAGAAAAAATATAACTTTGATACGTCACACATTACTGGAACATTCTGTATAATCCAAAATAATTTTAAAATGTAGCCTATATGAACGTACAAACTACTAAAGTGACAAACGACAAACATTCTAAAACTTTTATCGTTCCGCTATAAACGTCCATCCCGTTAGTCGTGATTCGCCCTGTATATACATATATTCATATATATATATATATATATATATATATATATATATATATATATATATGTTGAACTAGTCTTCTAATATAAAAAATAATTCACATATGTGAATGAATATTAAAAGGATTTTTATTAATGCGCTGGGTGGACTACTAGACACTACCTAGTTAAAAAACTAAGATTTAAGATGAAGGAATGAATGAAATGAGTGAATATATTAACAAATATTGAGAAAACCTATTATAAAAAGACTTTAAAGGATAATGAATAAAAATCTTAATGATAACATTATAGATAAGTATAAAATTTTACCTTCAAAATTAATCCAAGGTCAAGTTAATGTCAATACGTTTCAGAATACTCTGAACACGGCCATGTAAATGTCTGGTTGAGTAGAATGAAGTTTTGTGTGAAACTTGAAATAACAGAAATTAATATTCAACTTACTAATTATTTAGTTATATTCACAGACGATGGTAGTAAAGGTTTAAAATTTAAAAACTTAAAGAAAAAGAAATAAGAAAGAACCTTTATGATAGATGACACACGGAAAAGAGCCATGTTATATGTCAAAGAAATCTGATAAATCAATAAAAATTTACGAACAGGAAGTAATAAAATATAGTGATTTTCTTGCCAACTCAAAATATTTGGTTCTTAATTGAATATAAGATAAAAAAGGCAAATTTGAAAACCATTAACAGTTTATATCAGATAACATTAGTGAAAATTCCAAAATTGAAAACTGAACGATTACATATGTATAAATAATCATTTTAGGTTATAGAAATTGTGTAATCAATTGTAAATAAAAACACCATAAAAAGGGAATTATAAAAAAATGCGATATTGTGATACATGTAAAAGATATTTTATATAATCCCTAAGACCATATAAACCTATGTAAATAAGTGTTATTATCCTCCAGGACAGTTTAATTAAAGAATCTTATATTTTACAAAAAAAAAACATTCCAAATGACAATTATTGAATGAATAACAATAAAAGTAGGCTTTCCTTTTGAGAAGTGAAAAAGTTGTTGCTTTTTAAAAAAAGTGAGTGAAGCTTGGTTTTTGGGAGAATGGTAGGCTGCAATATAGATCTTCTCTAACAAAATTGTAACAAAATAATATAAAAGTACATTTTAAAGTAAAAAAAGTTATGAAATAGGACAGTTAATATCACTTCTACTGTGGGGGAACGTGGAAAGTCCAGAAGGAAGAATTTTTCAATGAAAAACCTTCAAGAACAAAGATATGCTTAGCCGCATTACCTGGGACCCAAGATTGGAAACTAAGGTCTGTGAATTTTAAGTTTCAATTAGGAATTCCAAATATAAGTAGTGAACAATGAATCAATATTTGAACGTTTAAATTGAAAATTTTATCAAAAAGGCTAATAAACATTACAATATCATGAATATTTGATAAGATACATGGATATTTATGCAATTTTAGTTATAGTTTTCAACAGTACTTACGTGTTAAAATTTATTTCATATCATCACTGTTCAAGTTGTATATAAATCACCATTTAATTTCCATTTCTTCTTTCTGTTTGCATGTATAACTATTTCTACCTCTCACTATTCATGATGCACTTCACCCATATATCATATATATATATATATATATATATATATATATATATATATATATATATATATATATATATATATATATATATATATATATATATATATATATATATATATATATATATATATATATATATATATATATATATTTTGATAAATTAATCCATCAAGAGAAAGGAAATCAGCATAGGATGAAACAGGTATTATTGCACTAGAATTAATTTAAAACAAATATCCAGTATATTGTTATGTAGTAAAACAGCATTATCATATAAGCTATTTCAATGATCTAAACACATAAGCATCAATAACATAAATTTCAAATAAAGAACTAGAGCAATTAAAAAACAAACTGTAATTGTCATGCAACATACTGTATATAATAATATTTACAATAATTATCTTTTAAAGTGCGCGGAAATTTAAGTAACAAGTGATATTGTGAAGATTTGCCAGAAAAATGTTTAATAAACCAACATTATAAAATCTTTATCTTTGATTGGTTATCCATGACATAAGACATAATAATACTAAAGCAATTTAAGAATTTCATGAGAAAAATCAAGACACCATATGTTATATAAACTTATTAGAGGATAAACAGTTTGATAGCAACGGAGGTTAGCAACGAAATTTATTGAAAACGATTGAAGGAGATAGATATTTGATCAAAATGGAAGCAGACATGTAAAAAAATTTGAGAAACTAAAATAGAAATTACCAGGGAAAAATTAGAAAGTTTCTTGAAAGGACCATATCAAAACCTCCAAAGGAATTAACAATATACAAATAACCCAAAATAATGCATTACAAGACATGCAAATTGGAGATACGATGAATGAAATGGATACCTGTAATACATTATGTGATATATTAACTGAATTGGACACAGATAAGTTATTTCATTTATAATTTCTTTTGCGTTACAATAAACAACTGAACTTACTAATATTTTATGTGTTTGAACGTTTACAAACATGGTAGTTTATTCGTTTAGTTATAAGTATAGTTAATATAAACTTACCTGTTTTTAGTATTAGTCACAGTTTACAAAGATATCTTTGAAGAAAAGCTTGATGATTTAGTCACACAGTATATAGTCAGTAACATTATAATTCTTCATTTCCTTTTCAGAGTAACTAGATAAGTTCACTATTTGATATAATAACTATTTGAAACATTAGCTATAAACATTTATTATAGGTTATAATTACGTTTACTTATGAATAATATACATACTACCATAGATAAATAGTTTTAATACTACTAAAATCATCAAGTAATATTTTAGATTGAGTCGTTATTTGTTTTCATTTTTCATATCACATATCTACGTTCTTTATTTGATATTATAAGCAAGTAAGAGATGTCGATATTTTTTTTATATCTTAGCATTAAATTCAGAAAACATTCTATGTTGTTTAAATTAGACAACCAATAATACACCATTCAATATACGTGTGGATTATAGTTGAATTAAGCTAGTGCCGGACTCACCCATTATAAATCAAAACTAAAACAAATTTTAAATAGAGTCTCACTAGTCGGGAAAATAACATTTATGTTTAGAAACAAATCATAATCAATGGCGCAACATAATAAATTTAGAACTAAAGAGCATTCATCATAGTACAAATAATTTATTAAGAGTGAAAAAAAAAGACTAGGAAAATAAATAATATAACAATTTTGATGAACCCAAATGCGTGGCAGATGACAATTTCTGTATTTATATATTGATAAATAATAATCTACAACAATAATGGCGCCCAACGTGGGGCTTCATAATACTTTACAACCACTCACTAATATCCAAAGTGAGACAGAAATAACTATTACTTCCATTTATCACGTTATATATTTATTTTGTTAAAATTTAATAACAGTAAGATTATCAAAACAGCATTGAATTTATCATTATTAAAATATTTATTCAAATAATAACTACAACTAAAATTTTATATTAATTATAAAAAAAGGAATATACAATAGACATGGGCAAGAAAATAACAGACCTTACAGAAGGTGAACTTAAAAAGGAATTACAAAATAGAAGACTTACCATTACTGGAGACAAAACAAAAATGCTCAAGAGATTAGAAAAATCAATTTTAGAGGAAGGCATTGACCCGAATACTTATGAATTTGGAAAAGAAAGACGAGAAGGGGATTTCGCCAGAATTATGATACAGGGTGATACAGAAGAAAAGGAGGAAATGGATCCATTAAAAAGACTTTTACAAGAAATGAGAGAGATGAGAGCGGAGCAAAAAGAAGAATTAGCTAAGGTAGGCAGAAAACAAGATGAACAGAAGGAAGAATTGATGCAAACGAGGAAAGAACAAAACGAAACAACAAGAATACTCCATGAAAAGATGGATAAGTTCATTAATAGATTACAAGATTTTCAGATAGATGTTGGAATCAAATTTGAAGAAGTAGATAAGAAGACTTCAGAAATTAAAGCAAGTGTAGAAAATATTGAAAAAGAACAAGTTTCATTTGAAAACGAAACAAGAAATGATTTAGATGGACTAAACAAGAAAATTATCAAAAATGAAAAACAAATTTTAAGAATAGAACGAGATTGTATGAATAGAGTTGAAATGGATAAAATGAATAAGAAAATAGAAGAAAATGTAGAAGAATTGAAAGGATTATATGAAATAGGACAACAAAAGATCAGAGAAGAAATTAACTATAAAATTCAAGCACCAATGAATATGGGATACTCATGTTCTATAGACAATAATAATAAATTTGATGGTAATATTAAAAGATTACATCCCATAATATTTCTTAAAATAATTAAAAATAAATTAAGACAAATTCATAATTTTGACGATATTAGAGAAATATTGCGTAATTGCATGCTAGGACAAGCATTAATGTGGTATAATAGTAAAGCATTTTCATTAAATTCATTTGAAGATTTTGAAATGGCTTTCTTGAATACATATTGGGGTCAGAGTCACCAATCACAATTGATTGAGAGATTATATTTTGGCAAGTATAACTCAGACAAAGGTACATCCATGACAAATTATGCCTTGAATTTGTATTCTCAAGCACACTTCCTAGAACCCAAGATAAAAGAAGAGGAATTGATATTATTTATTTCAAGACATTTTAAGCCAAATATATCTGAAGCGATAGCAATTCAAGACATAAGGACTTACGAACAGTTAAACAATCATTTAAGTAGGATAGAAAGAGGCATAACACATAATACTAATAGACCTATTAACAGCAATACTTATGAGAATAGACAGAGGGTATCGAACAATAATAGGACGGATAGAGATGCAAACTTTAATAGATATTATAATAATAATTGTAGAAATCACAATGAACAGTCTAGACCAAATATGTATAATTACCCTAATCAACACTATAATAAAGATAATAAAGACACAAGAAATTATGAAAACAGAAGTGGAACTTACTATAATAATGCAAACAAAAGACGATACAACGAAAACTATGAAAATAGACGTTACAATGAAAGGGATTATGATGATCAAGAACAAAAAAATTATAGAAATCGCAGCAATTCAGACTCTAAAATCCAAAGAAATGATTATAAAAACAAAAACGAAGAACGAGTAAATTTTATTAATACACATAATAGTCAGGAGAACTTGAGTACAGTTGATAAAAAAGAGTCCAGAGATATTCCAAATAAAATTATTACTAGACCCATAATACATGCTTCAGCTTCTGATGAAATTCAAAGGGCTGATGATCTTGAATCTTCAAGGGATTTTTAATCAGTGACGATGTTGTAGAGAATTTGTATACATATGTTCATCATAGAGAATTTTTATTTGATGAGGGAAATCTGCAACAAAATAATGAAAAATTAATTTTTATCAAAGGTACTATAGAAAATGTAAAGGTAAATATTTTAATTGATACTGGTTCGAGTATTTCAAAAATAAGTAAGAAAATCTTGGAACAACTACCAGAACTTAACAAAAACATTATCAAGGTACAGAAAATAAATCTAGTAGGTATTAACTCTAAAAAACTAACGGATATAAATAAAAGTGTGATCGTTAACTTGAACTTTAATAACAAAATTTTTACAATGCAATTATTAGTAGTAGATATGCAATATAATGTTTTGATCGGCTCTGATGAATTACATAGAAACAATGTTATTATAAATTATGAACAACAAAAGATATGGATACAAGGAATGGAATTACCAATTAGTTACGAAGAAGAGGAGAAGGAAGAAGAGATGGTACATTATATTTTTAAAGAAAGTAATGAAAGAAATTTTAATAATAATTTTAATAAAAATAACGGACAAATAGGTAGGGGTACTAAGGTAGTAGGCAATGGACGTCCCAAAGATGGATTGAATCCGATAGGAATGGAATATATTTGTGATGAAAGGTACAGAAGTGAAGTAAATCGAATGTTAATTAAATATAATGGACTAGTGAATGATGAATCGAGAGTAGCTAAAGATTATGAACATAAAATAAAATTAAATAAAAATATTGAATATTTTAAATGTAAAACGTATCCAATACCTTACAAACAGAAAGAAGAAGTCAATAATGTTGTCCAACAATTATTAAAAGATCATATCATAGAGCACAGTACTACTTCTTACATAAACCCAATTGTGGTAGTTTTTAAAAGGAATGGGGATGTTCGTTTATGTTTGGATGCAAGAAACATAAATAAGTGTTTAACACCTGAATTTGAAAAACCATTAACAATCGAGGCCATATTAGGGAGAATTTCAAATGTATCAGTTTTTACCAAATTAGATTTAAAAAACAGCTTCTGGTTAATACCTTTACATATAGATAGTAGGGATTATACAGGATTTATTATAGATGGAGTAGTATACAGATTTCGTGTGACACCGTTTGGATTAAATACATCTAGTTCAGCACTGCTAAAAGCGCTACATAAAATCCTTAATAAATACGAAGATTTCACTTTACACTATATAGATGATATAGTTATATTCTCCAAAAATGCAACAGAACATTTAAAACACATTGAAATAATCTTGAAAGAATTAGATCAGGCAGGACTGAAACTTAATATAGCAAAATGTGAATTTTTTAAAGACAAAATAAATTATTTAGGATATACCATAGACAAAGAATCAATATCTATGGATTTGGAAAGGGTTAAAATCATAAAAGACTTTAAAAGACCAACAAATCTGAAGACACTAAGAAGTTTTCTAGGTACTTTACAATATTTCAAACGTTTAATACCAAATCTGAGTGAGAAAGAAATACCATTACTAGAACTGCTTAGAAAGAATGAAAATGGTTATGGGATCATAGAAGAGAATCAGCATTTCAAGAAATAAAAGAACTATTCATAAATAATGTTAAAATCTATCACCCAGATTACGATTTACCATTCATTCTAAAAACAGACGCTTCAATAAATAGGTTAGCAGGAGTCTTAATACAAAATAAAAATGATTTAGAAATTCCTATCTCTTTTGTTTCCAGATTGACAAAGAAATCTGAGAAGAAATATAGTATTTGTGAATTAGAATTAGCTAGTATAATTTTTTGTGTTCAAAAATTAAGATTTTTCTTAGTTGGTAATAAGTTTACAATCGAAACAGATAATCAGTCCTTAACAACGATTTTAGATAATAAATATGGGAATAATAGGATTCATAGATGGGCACTGTTATTGCAAGAGTACACTTTTGAAATAAAATATATCCCAGGTAAAACTAACATAGTTAGCGATTCCATTAGTCGTATGGAAGAAGACCAAAAACAAAATATTAAACATGTAGGTGTAAACATTTTAAAATCTACAGAAGGTATTTATTCATTAAAGGAAATAATCGATGATCAACAAAATTTGCCAGATAAAATTAAAGCAAAAAGTATGGTTAAAAACAACATTTTTCTCAAAGTAATAAATAATCAAGAATTGTATGTATTAAAAGAAAATCTAGCAAAAAAAAATTATTAAAGATCTACATGAAAAATATCAACATACCTATTGGAACTAGAAAATTATTTTTAATATTTAGGGAAAATTACATCTGCGAAAGGGACATAACCTTCATAAAGGAATTAATTAGAAAATGTCAAATTTGTCAATTTAGTAAAGAAAGAAATTTTCATAATGAGAATCTGGCGAAATCAATTCTGACGAATAAACCGTTAGAAACTATAGCAGTTGATTATTTATCAAATTTAATACCAAGTATAAATGGCAACAAACATATTTTTGCTATAACAGATTTATTTTCTAAATACATTATGGCTTATCCGAGTAAAAGAACAAATACTACTGTCACAAAACAATTATTAAATAGATTTTTCAAGGAACAAGGAATTCCTAACAATATTATAATGGACAACGCTACCTATTTTAATAATCCAAAATTAAAAGAATGGCTAAGGAAGAAAAATATAAATCCAGTATATACTAGTATACGGAGGCCATCTTCAAATAATGCAGAAAGAGCGGTAAAAGAAATTACTAAATATCTTAGAATACTTACTCACCATGAACAAGAAATCTGGGATACTAAAATACCAGAAATAATAGAGTGCATGAATAATACACCTAATACCATAACTGAAGTAGCACCAATTATATTATTTAAACAATCTCATCCAGAAAGGCCATGGATATCTGAAAACATTCAAAGTTATCAACAATTATTATTAGATACCCGAGAAAGGTTGAATAAACAAGCAAAAAAAAGAATTTTGCATCAGAATAATAAAATAAAAAAGCATATTTCATTTAAAAAGGGAGATTTAGTTTTATTAAAATCATTAAGGGTTTCAAATTTAAAATAAGGTGAATGTGCGAAATTACAATTACTTTATGAAGGACCCTATGAAATAACTAATGATGGAATTAATAGTTATAAATTAGTACATCCTGTTACGAAACAATGAGGAGGAATTTTTCATATATCACAATTATATAAATATTATCAGTAAATAAGCTAGAAATAATCAGAATAAATCAAAAATTGAAAATAAATTTATATCAAATGCATGTTACTTTATATGGGTGACAAATCAAATAAAGTAACACACATTTTGGGACGGGGGTGTTTTGATAAATTAATCCATCAAGAGAAAGGAAATCAGCATAGGATGAAACAGGTATTATTGCACTAGAATTAATTTGAAACAAACATCCAGTATATTGTTATGTAGTAAAACAGCATTATCATATAAGCTATTTCAATGATCTGAACACAAAGGCATCAATAACATAAATTTCAAATAAAGAACTAGAGCAATTAAAAAACAAACTGTAATTGTCATGCAACATACTGTATATAATAATATTTACAATAATTATCTTTTAAAGTGCGCGGAAATTTAAGTAACAAGTGATATTGTGAAGATTTGCCAGAAAAATGTTTAATAAACCAACAATATAAAATCTTCATCTTTGATTGGTTATCCATGACATAAGACATAATAATACTAAAGCAATTAAAGAATTTCATAAGAAAAATCAAGACACCATATGTTATATAAACTTATTAGAGTATAAACAGTTTGATAGCAACGGAGGTTAGCAACGAAATTTATTGAAAACGATTGAAGGAGATAGATATTTGATTAAAATGGAAGCAGACATGTAAAAAAATTTGAGAAACTAAAATAGAAATTAACAGGGAAAAATTAGAA
Source organism: Galeruca laticollis (assembly GCA_963921935.1). Classification (NCBI taxonomy): domain Eukaryota; kingdom Metazoa; phylum Arthropoda; class Insecta; order Coleoptera; family Chrysomelidae; genus Galeruca; species Galeruca laticollis. Next base: position 248,122,248 of record OY998176.1, read on the forward strand.
AGTTTCTTGAAAGGACCATATCAAAACCTCCAAAGGAATTAACAATATACAAATAACCCAAAATAATGCATTACAAGACATGCAAATTGGAGATACATGAATGAAATGGATACCTGTAATACATTATGTGATATATTAACTGAATTGGACACAGATAAGTTATTTCATTTATAATTTCTTTTGCGTTACAATAAACAACTGAACTTACTAATATTTTATGTGTTTGAACGTTTACAAACATGGTAGTTTATTCGTTTAGTTATAAGTATAGTTAATGTAAACTTACCTGTTTTTAGTATTAGTCACAGTTTACAAAGATATCTTTGAAGAAAAGCTTGATGATTTAGTCACACAGTATATAGTCAGTAACATTATAATTCTTCATTTCCTTTTCAGAGTAACTAGATAAATTCACTATTTGATATAATAACTATTTGAAACATTAACTATAAACATTTATTATAGGTTATAATTACGTTTACTTATGAATAATATACATACTACCATAGATAAATAGTTTTAATACTACTAAAATCATCAAGTAATATTTTAGATTGAGTCGTTATTTGTTTTCATTTTTCATATCACATATCTACGTTCTTTATTTGATATTATAAGCAAGTAAGAGATGTCGATATTTTTTTTATATCTTAGCATTAAATTCAGAAAACATTCTATGTTGTTTAAATTAGACAACCAATAATACACCATTCAATATACGTGTGGATTATAGTTGAATGAAGCTAGTGCCGGACTCACCCATTATAAATCAAAACTAAAACAAATTTTAAATAGAGTCTCAATAGTCGGGAAAATAACATTTATGTTTAGAAACAAATCATAATCAGTGGCGCAACATTACATTTAAAACTAAAGAGCATTCATCATAGTACAAATAATTTATTAAGAGTTAAAAAAAAAGACTAGGAAAATAAATAATATAACAATTTTGATGAACCCAAATGCGTGGCAGATGACAATTTCTGTATTTATATATTGATAAATAATAATCTACAACAATATATATATATATTTAGAATTATATCTTCTTGGGTTCAAAGGTTGTGGAATGAGACAAATATATTAGTTAAAATATATTTTCGAATAAAGACTTATCAAACTTCTTGACGTTTCGCTCTTATTTTAGTAGCATTTTCAAAAGAATATGTATAAATATTAAAATTAAATTATATAAAATACAGTTATTGTAAAAATTATTTTGAAAAAGTCAATAAAATGTCATGAATGAAGTGTCAATAGTAATAGAATACCTGCCTTAGATATTTACGCAACGATATTATGTTGGGAGTGATAAAAATAAATTAATTAATTAATTTGTAATAAATTTGACTCAAGTTTTTTATGTCTGTAGGAAGACATTCCGAAGAAACACAGATTGATCTAATCTACGGTCTTATGCACAGTAGACTTAGGGGAAAAATCCCAAGAGGAGACTTGCTGACAAAAGCTAGACAAGTTGAGCATCTAGAAATGGAACTCAAGGATACGTCTACTTTACGACGCAATGAATCAACCGATACGCTACCGGTGAAGAAAACCAAATTAAGATGCACGTTTTGTAATTTTAAAGGTCACAGCATACAAGAATGTCGTAAACGGCAGAAGCAAGACCAACCTAAAACGACTGCGACACATACGGAGCCTACACAATCAACCGCTACCAAAACGGACCAAGGTCACCTTCACTGCTACGGATGTGGCAGAGCTGGATACTTCCGCAGCAATTGCCCCAATTGCACTAATGTCGGCAAAGTTGTCGATGCCCAAGCTGTCCACTTCTATTCGATAAATACGCTTTTAAGATCTACACCTGAAGTCCCAACAGTTCCTGCAAGAATATGTGGTATTAAGGGACAAGCACATATAGATACTGCGGCTGAAACAAGCGTAGCTGGCGTCACCCTCTACAAACTTTTAAAAGACAAGAATTGTGCATTCACCAAAACCACAGCCCGAGTCACACTCGCTGATGGACTTCAAAAGCAAACAAAGTTACTGACAACATTTACTACTATAGAGTTAGGCGGTAAAACTCATAATATCAACTTTGTCGTGCTGCCTAACGCCGTGGACAACAGAACCTTATTAGGTATAGATTTCTTAGAAAAAGTTGGCATCGTGTTAGACTTAGGACAACGGTGCTGGTACTACGCAGACCGGCCTTTCGAGCGTTTTGACTTTCAACCACAGTACCAAGGGCTAATACAAAGGCCACGGAATCGATCAGCAGAATCGAAGAAGCCGAAGAAATCTCTAAATATCGAAAGCGAACCAGCTAAGGTACCAGATCCTAGAATACAACTTATCATCACGTACGTTGATGAGAATGATGATGTTTCATCTCCATTCTTAGAGTTTTTCACGTCACTCTCACGTTATGGGAAGCTCCAGACACCAGATTCCCAAATGTTAAAAAAACCAAGCACACGAGTAATGCGTATGCACCGGAAGACATAGATGAAATTTTCCGTGACAGCCTACCTCTCACTTACTCGCCACAAAAGAAAACAGGCACCAAGCGAAAAATCCTTGAGTTATTTAGTTTTGATGTCTCCCTGCAACCAAACGAAGCCGCAACGCTATGCCCTACTAATCGAAACCAGCTGAATGCAATACTGCAGGAATTTCCAAATTTATTTGAGGAACATGGCCATCCTACCACGCGGGCGGAGCGTCGAATAGACACAGGCACTAGTGGCCAATTTCCAGTGCGCCTTATCGTCTCAATGTCACCAAGCAAACCATTTTACGCGATAAACTCGACGAGATGTTGGCTAATGGAATAATCGAGGAAAGTGAAACAGCGTGGACTTCCCCCGTCGTCAAGGTACCAAAGAAAGATGGCGATGTTAGGGTCTGCGTCGATTAAATTCGATTACGATACCAGATCGATACCCACTTCCTCGTATCGACGATTTGCTACACACAGCAAAGAGCAAACCTTATATGGCTACCTTGGATCTCAAATCTGGTTACTGGCAAATAAGAATGCATGAGGAAGATGAGAAGAAAACCGGGTGTATTACACCTTTTGGAGTTTACTGCTTCGTGCGCATGCCATTCGGTCTAAGAAATGCTCCGTCAACATTTCAGAGATTAATGGATAGGTTTAAAATTGGTCTCAGTCATATATCACTTCTAGTATATTTCGATGACTTGATTATTCGTTCATCAACGTTTGAAGACCACTTGAGGGACTTGAAACAAGTTTTTCTACGTTTACACGATTTCCAACTCCGTATTAATAGAACTAAATGCCGTTTTGCTTGTTCGACCATTGGATTCTTAGGCCACGTGCTGACACCAGATGGGATCACGATGGATCCCAACAAAATCCAAGCAATTGTGGATTTACCTGTGCCTACCCATGTAAAAGATTCAACCAAACTTGTTCATGGTATCGCCGATTTATTGCAAATTTTGCCAGAATTGCAAAACCCCTGACAAATTTGACTCGGAAGAATACTCCGTGGAAATGGGGAACAACTGAGCAAGATGCGTATAACAAATTGAAGAACTGTCTGATAACTGCTCCAATCCTCAAACAAGCAGATGAGAGTGAACCCTTCACTATTAAATCCGACGCCAGTAGCTATGCCATCGGTGCAGTTTTGGTCCAGGAGGAGGGAGCAACCGAACACCCTAGTGAGTATGCGAGTCGCTTATTAATGAGTGCAGAGAAGAACTATACGACTACGGAGCGAGAAGCCTTAGCAATTGTTTGGGCTATCTCGAAATTTCGAGGATATATCGAAAATTCCGGAACAATTGTCATTACTTACCACCAGCTGTTGAAGTGGTTATTAGGATTGAAAACACCTACGGGACGCCTTGTACGATGAGCACTACAACTTCAACCTTATAATTTAAAGGTACTTTATTCTCCTGGTAGAACCAATATAGTAGCAGATTTCTTATCACGACCACCATGTGCTAACCACTGCGATCCCCAACTATGTATCGGCCGAGTGGAAGTTGAGTTACCCCGCAATAGTGAAAAGCAGGTGCGAGCTAAACAGCTACTTGACAGCAATCTAAAACAAATAATAGACTCTCTTGAACTTTCGTCATCTGAGGAGACTCAGAAATGAATTCAGCGGGGTTATTTTATGAATAAAGGAGTACTCTACCGATACGTAGAAGAACAGGATGACGAAAATGCCCGAATGGTGGTACCCGAGAACGAAAAAAAGAATATCCTTCACGCTTACCATGATTCCCCATCATCTGGACATTATGGCGTCGACAAGACGATCAGCCGTATTTCAAAAAGGTATTACTGGATAGGAATGCGGCGTGATATTGTCTATCATATAGCTAAATGTATACCGTGCCAACGTTACAAAATTTCCGATCTAAAGCCAGCTGGTTTATTTCAGACAACCGCAACTAACCAGAGATTCGAGATGCTAGCCATAGATCTCATCGGCCCCTTGCCGACCACCGAAGACGGAGAGAGATGGATTTTCATCATTGAAGATGTTGCCAGCCGCTGGGTTAAACTATTTGCCCTGACCGGAGCTACGGCAGAGACTTGCGCCCATACCCTATTAGATGAAGTAATTCTGCGATATGGTCTGCCACGAAAAATAATTAGTGACAACGGGACTCAGTTTATCTCGGCTGTCATGCAGGAGCTCACTTACTGCCTAGCCATCAAGCAGGCATTTGTACCGGTTTATCATCCCGAAGCAAATCCGGTGGAACGCAAAAACCGAGATTTAGAAACACAACTTGGCAGCCTTGTTGAGAATAACCATCAAGAATGGTCCAAACATTTGGTCGCCATTAGATTCGCAATGAATAGCGCTCGGTGTGATAGCACCGGGTACACGGCTGCTTACCTAACATTTGGACGTGACTTGAGAACCGTACAAGATATCGCTGACGACTTTAGTGCTATTGTAGAGTCAGAAAATTTTGTAGCTGAAATAAGTCCAAAGTTGCTCCAGCTGGCGGAAACCCTGAAACTGACAAAAGAAGCTACTGAGTTGCGCCAAGACCAGAATCAAACGCGAATCAATCAGCATCGACGAAACGATCCTTGTTATAGTCCAGGGGACAAAGTTTGGGTGACCACCCACACTCTTAGTAGCGCTGCTAAAGGTTACTCGTCAAAACTTGCACATCGGCGTGATGGACCTTACGTTATCATCCGCAAACACGGTCCTACTAGTTACGAGCTTGCTGACCTTGAGAATCCTACTGTACCTCCAGGCGTCCATCACTCGTCCACTATTTTTCTGTACCAAGGAGATGAGAATGAAGATGTGACCCCCGTGCCGGTAAGAGCTATGAGAAGACGTGGAAGATCCCGGAATGTAGTTCCATCAATGACCACGGAGGAAGTAGCATCACCTGTCAATCCACCTCTAAGGAAGAAAGGATCACGAGGTAGACCCGAAAAACAACAACATTAATCGTCCTGCTTGGTGTGCTAGCCTCTCATGTAAGTACTTTATGTCGTATAGAGAAAATAATTGTTTATTTAATTCAGAAAGCTCTGACAATTCTGATTCTGATTTAGATTCTGGCTCACAAACTTATAGTAACCGTAAAATAAATATTGAATTATCAAAACCTAGATTTACAATAAATAAATTTTCCAAAATGCCTGCAGATCATGTAGTACCGCAATTGAAAAAGGAATATCTGGACATGATTCCAGAATTCCATGGCGAAAATGCTTTATTACCCAGATTCATTGAAATTTCTGAAAAATTAGTAAATAAATTTTACAATACAGTAGATTTAACAGTCTTTCAAAACGAATATTTGATGTCTAGTATTTTATCTAAAATTAAAGGCCAAGCCGCAATAAATATTTCAGCTTGTAGTATTTCAAATTGGCAGAATTTGAGAGATGCTTTATTGAACACATACGCTGATAAACGAGACGTTTACACGTTAAGTATTGAAATATCGGAATTAAAGCAAGGAAATGAGTTACCTTTTGACTTTTACAATAGGATACAGCATCTCTTAAATCTACAAACATCATTATTAATGACACGCTCAAATGCAAGTGAACAAGCCATTTTAGGCAACTATTTCAGAAATTTAGCACTAAGAGTATTATTGCGCGTATTAACAAGAATCCTAGCGATCTAAACTCAGGTTTAAATGTTCTAACGTATGACTTTCAAGTTTATTCAAGTAATAATAATAACAATACACATCCAAAAAATTAATTTAATAAGCCTAAGTCACAATTTAATGTTACATCGCATAACAAATATAATTATCCTAATAATAACCAAACGGTATGCAGACCGAATTTTCAACATAATAATCAAACAAGATTTAATAGAAATTTCAACAATGAAAATAATTTACCTAGTACAAGTAGAGATACAAATTTTCAGAATAGAAATACTAATGTTTTCAAACCTAGTAGAAATCATCAATTTCAAAAACCTACTCCAATGAGTATATCTACTTCTAATACGTACAATAAACCCAATGTACAGAATAAAAATAATGGACAAAATCAATCGCATTTCGTAGGTAATTATAATTCGGAAGAATTGCATAACATGGACGATACTGAACGTCCCACTGATGTTGAAGATTGTTTTTTAGACGAAATTGCCTCGGAAGAGACAGACACGTAGAAATGTTTAATTTTACGAATTATGAAAGTGATTACCGTACATAATATTTCCTGAACAAAATTTAAAAGTAATGATTGACACAGGTAGTAAAAAATCTTTTGTAACACCTGAAATTGCAAAGAAATATTTTTCAAAAGCAACTATGAGAACATCTTTCGAAGTAACTTCTGCTCAAGTCAACAAAATTATTGTACAGTAATTCCATCTTCAAGGATATTTAAAATTAAAAATAAAATGAACTCAGAATATTGTATATTTAAATTTCACAATCATTTTGATTGCTTATTAGGTTTAGATAATCTGAAAAAATTGAATGCAACTATTGATTTAGTAAATAATGTTTTAATTACGCCTTATAGTGAAATAAAAATAAATTATTTTAAAATCAGAAGCGAGAACACGAATTGTATAGTAGTGCCTCCGCGAACTGAACAAATAATTAAATTGAATATTGATAATATTAATAATGGCGATATGATTATACCTTGTACAAAAATCGGAAAATTAGAAATTCCGGAATGTCTTACAAAAGCGGAAAATAGTCAAGCTGTATGTACTATTTTGAATCCGTCTGAGTCATATTTTAAAGTAGATTTAAGTGCTCCTTTAGAGGTTGAACAGTTCGACGAATACGAACAAACCTTGAGTCCTAATTTTAATGCTATTCATGCAGAAAAATTCAAATTTGATATTAATAAAGTTCGAACAGGATTCTATGAATTCTGAAGAACGCAATGCTATTCTTAAATTAATTAAAGAATATTCTGACATTTTTCATGTTGATGGTAATCAACTAACTTTTACGAGTAAAATCAAGCATAAAATAAAAACTACAAATGATGTACCTATTTATACTAAATCGTACAGATATCCAGAAGTATATAAAAAAGAAATCCAAAATCAAATACAGAGTATGTTAGATCAAATTATCATAAGAGCCTCATCCTTACCGTACTCGAGTAGTATTTGGTTTGTTCCAAAAAAATTGGACTCTACAGGTAAACAAAAATTCAGAGTCGTCGTAGACTATCGCAAGCTTAACGAAATAACTATTGGTGATAGATATCCATTACCAAACATAACTGATCTATTGGATGAATCAGGACGTTGACAATACTTCACTACCTTAGATCTTGCCTCCGGATTTCACCAAATTGAGATGGCTGAAGAAGATATACACAAAACGGCTTTTACTACTGAAAATGGCCACTGGGAATTTTTGAGAATGCCATTCGGACTAAAGGGAGCTCCAGCAACTTTTCAAAGAGTGATGGACAACATTTTAAGAGGTATCCAAAACAAAAAATGTTTAGTTTATCTTGACTATATCATTATATTTAGTACAAGCTTGCAAGAACACATAAATAATTTAAAAGAAGTATTTAAGAGGTTACGCGAATCAAATTTTAAAATACAAATTGACAAATCCGAATTTTCGAGGAAAGAAGTAGATTATTTAGGACATATTGTTACCCCTGAATGTGTAAAACCAAATCCCGATAAAATAAGTGCTATTCAAAAATTTCCCATACCAAAAACTAGTAAAGAAATTGGAGCTTTTCTCGGACTTCTTGGATATTATGGAAAATTCATTAAAGATTTTTCAAAACTTTCAAAACATAAAAGATCCTGATTATATTATTTGTTTTGATACTTGTAAAAATATGTAATTAAATGATCCTATTTTACAATACCCTGACTTTTCTCGTCCATTTAATCTCACAACAGACGCAAACAATTTTGCTCTAGGCGCTGTTCTTAGCCAAGGAAAAATCGGAACCGATTTACCTCTGGCATATGCTAGCAGAACACTTAATGATTCTGAAGTAAATTATTCAACAATTGGAAAGGAACTCCTTGCAATTGTTTGGGCTGTAAAATATTTCCGCCCATATCTTTTCGGAAGAAAGTTCACTATAGTAACAGATCATAAACCACTGCAATGGTTATTTTCTTTGAAGGAACCCAATTCTAAATTAGTTTGATGGCGGTTGAAACTCGAGGAATACGACTATGATATAGTGTACAAGAAAGGTGCATTGAACACTAATATTGACTGTTTATCACGAATCCAGCTAAATATGAATGAAGTAAATTCTTCGGATAATCCTCCCAAAAAATTATTAGTTTATATGGAAAGATTTAATGAAGCACTTTCAAATAATACTAAAAATTAAAATGTAGAAGTCGAATCGCTCATTGTAGAAGCTGAAGATTTTAATGACGAAATTGATGACGATAATAATACCATTCACACTAACATAGAAAATCCTATTGCAGGAATACCGATTTCGGAATCTGCAGTAAATGTGGGAAAAAATCAAATTATAATCTCTGAAGTTGATTTTGAACCAGCTATACCAACTATAATTAAATTATATGAAACTAAGCAAAGAATTCCAGTACAATTTTCTAAAGATAACTTTGAACAAGACGTAATACATTTTGTGAAATAATATGTAGCACCAAAAGCAAAATATCATATTTATTGTGAAGATCCCTTATACGAAAAATTCAGCACTGTTATACAAACATATTTCAAAAATTCACACATTTCATTCATCAAATGTAATGAAAAATTAATTGACATCCTTCTAAATGAAATCAAAGAAGTAATACAAAACCATCATGAAAGTAAACGGAATCATAGAGGATTAGATGAAACCGAAAATAATATAAAATCTCGATACTATTGGCCTAATCAAAGATCTTCTATTCAAACGTACATTAACGAATGCGAAATATGTCAAATAACAAAATATGATCGCAAAACCGTGAAACCATATTTTAATATTACCTCAACAGCTATTAAACCATTTCACATAATATATTTAGACACTATTACTTTAGAAAATACGAAATTTCTAACTATTATAGACTCATTTTCAAAATACGGGCAGTTGTATCAATTGAACTCAGCCCAAGGTATAGAGATAGGTATTAATTTAATTAGATATTTCACCCATCATTGTATACCGGAACAAATAATATCCGATAACGGAACAGAATTAAAAAATAGTTTAGTAAAAAATTTACTAGAAACTCATAAAATTCAAATGCATTTCATCAGTTCACAACATCCTGAAGCAAACGGCATTGCCGAACGATTTCATTCAACAATTATTGAACATATTAGACTTTTAAATAATCAGAACGAATTTAAGAAAGAACCTATTGAAATAAAAGTAAATTATGCTCTTTTGGCATATAATAATAGTATTCACTCTGTAACGAAACTAAAACGATACGAAATTATTACAGGTCATTTAGAGAATAACTCTTCTTTTGATTTAGACATTGATCGACAATTAGTAAAAAATTATATTCATAATCACAAAGAAAAAATGAAATTACTTTATTCTAAGGTAAATAAATCATTGCAAGAAACTAAAGATAAAGTTATTTCAAAAGCTAATGAAAGTAGAGAAGATCTTCCAGACCCTCTACCTACAAAAGTGTTTGTCAAAAATAACCAGATTAAAAGTAATACAAAAAATAAATATCAACCTGAAAAAATAAAATCCGTAAACAGGAAACATAAAACTGCGAAAATTGTAACACGTCATTTTAATACCGCTAAAGATATTCATATTCCAAATATAAAACGACCTAAGAAGAAACCTTATACTTTCATTACAGAATAAGTTTAATATTAGAACATTTAAAACAAATGAAGTTTATCTACACATGTTACATGATAACTTTATTTTTATTAAACAATGTTGAATTAAGTTTTAATTGTTTATAATGTAATATTAGATATAATAGAAACTGTAGAGATTTCCTGTCCATTCTACAAACTAATGACATTGCATTTGAGTATAATTAAATGAAAGAAATTATTTACAGAGTTGCAAAAAATATCTTCGTATTATAAATTACAATTACCGTTGGAATTAAAATACGAGAATATTTTAAACTTTTAATCAATTTTAAATATAACATGTAGAGTAAGTAAAAATAGATTAGAATATTTTTTATCAATTCCTATAGATTTTAATATTGAGTTCGAATTATTTCATTTATTACCCATGCCTACTAAGTAAGAATCAGAATTCGTAATAATAATACCAAATTCAAAGTATTTGCTAAGATCTGATACACAGATAAAACCTCTAAACGATATTTGTACAAGAAGTGGAAATTTTCAATGTGCTTCACACCTTCAAGATAATAATAAACAGTTATGTGAAGAACAAATACTATTAATGGAAAACTCTACTAACTGGGAATACACTTAAATCAAAATTATTTAAAATCATGTGGAAATTATACCAGAAATAAACCAATACCTAGTAGTATTCCCAGAGGAAGAAAAATGGATAATTAAATGTTCAGAAGACACAGAAATCAAAATTTTAAAAGGAATTTTCCTAATCAAAAATTCGCCATATAAAATAACTTTTAAAAATCAAGAATTAATATTTCAAGATAGAACTTTTGGTCAACCACTAGTACTGAATATACTTCAGACACATTTTAATAAAATTAAAATCCAGCCTTTGGAAATAAATTTGAAAAAATTAAAATTAAGAGAAATATCTTCGCAAGGATTGACACCAATTCATGAAGAACAATTAAATCTCCATATTCCTAGCATATGGACTATATTTCTATATTCTAGCGGAGTATTGATAATTATTTGGCTACTCTTGAAGAAAATTCAGAAAAGAAGAAAATAAGAAGAAACTCCAATGGAATTACAAGAAAAGAAAATTCAACTTCCAGGGGGTGCGTCGATCTAATAGGGGAGGTGTTATATACCTTAAATGACTTAGTACATATTAAATAAGTTGCTTATTCAGTATATCGTGTAACAACCTGTTGTTTTATAAAATGTTGAACCTCATTTTTGCTTACATTGTATTTTTTACCTTTTTGAATTGTTTAGTTATATTGTAAGTCTAGAATTTACTTCGAATCATGAAACTTGTAACTTTTGTTAAATAAATAATTTTTTAAAAAACCTTTTTCCGTGTGTAAAAAGTTATTTTATATATATATATATATATATATATATATATATATATATATATATATTTAGAATTATATCTTCTTGGGTTCAAAGGTTGTGGAATGAAACAAATATATTAGTTAAAATATATTTTCGAATAAAGACTTATCAAACTTCTTGACGTTTCGCTCTTATTTAAGGAGCATTTTCAAAAGAATATGTATAAATATTAAAATTAAATAACATAAAATACAGTTATTGTAAAAATTATTTTGAAAAAGTCAATAAAATGTCATGAATGAAGTGTCAATAGTAATAGAATACCTGCCTTAGATATTTACGCAACGATATTATGTTGGGACTGATAAAAATAAATTAATTAATTAATTTGTAATAAATTTGACTCAAGTTTTTTATGTCTTGTTTGTCATTTACTGATAATTTATCTTGTTTTATATATATCATTTCCTTGATTTTGAGTTTTTGATAATTTGTGTCTTGTGTTAAAATTTTTGTGTTTTTGAAATCGAATTCATGATTTTCGTTATGTTCATGTTTGTGTAGCGCTGTGGATGCATTTTTAGTGTATTTATGGCCGTTTATTCGGCTTTCTAGATATTGTGTAGTCATTCCTACATAATTTTTTGAACAGTTTAAGCATGGTATGGAGTATATAACATTTGATTTCTTATTATTTTTAGTTTTGCTTTTTAATTTAGTAAATAGTGATGATAGTGTATTATTTGGTTTATGGCATATTTTGATATTATGTTTAGATAATATATATTTTAGTTTTTCTGATAATTGATTCGTATAATTAACTAAAAATAATTTTTATATAAAAGATTCATTTATGCTTTAAAAATTTTTAGATATAGTACATATTCCTAATAATTATAAAATCATATCCTTAGATGTTATCTCAATGTACACAAATATCCCAAATGACTTAATAAAACATGTTTTAAAAGAAAAATGGAATGAAATAAAACAACACACATCACTTACCTATGATGAATTTATAGAAGGTATTATGCTTATTCAAACCAATAATTATTTTCAATATAATGATACTTTCTTTCAACAACTAAATGGTTGTACAATGGGATCTCCAATTTCCTCTAGTTTAGCACAAATTGTAATGGAATATGTAGAAGAAAAAGTATTAGAACATATAAAATTTGATATATTATTCTTCAAACGCTATGTTGACGACTGTTTAGCTGCTATTCCAGAAGACAAATGTAATGAATTCCTCAATATTTTTAATTCTTTTAACTCTAAAATACAATTTACCGTAGAAATTGAAAAAAACAATAATATAAATTTTCTAGATATGACACTAATTAAAACCAATGATAATAAAATTGAAACTAAATTATATACAAAAGAAACGTGGTCAGGACGATATCTAAATTATAATTCATGCCATCCAAAAATACAAAAAAGTAGTGTTATTATAGGATTGATAGATAGAGTTATAAAACTAACTTCACCTAAATATCGTCCTGAAATAATTAAAAAACTTAAGATTGTTTTAGAAAATAATCACTATCCTTCAAATCAAATAAATAAAATTATTCAACAACGTACATACAAATACTACAACAACAATATAAAACCAAATTCACTAACAACTTTGAACCACGAAAAAACTATATATATAGCTCTACCTTATACGAATCAATTATCAGAAAAACTAAAATATATAATATCTAAACATAATATCAAAATATGCCATAAACCAAATAATACACTATCATCACTATTTACTAAATTAAAAAGCAAAACTAAAAATAATAAGAAATCAAATGTTATATACTCCATACCATGCTTAAACTGTTCAAAAAATTATGTAGGAATGACTACACAATATCTAGAAAGCCGAATAATCGGCCATAAATACACTAAAAATGCATCCACAGCGCTACACAAACATGAACATAACGAAAATCATGAATTCGATTTCAAAAACACAAAAATTTTAACACAAGACACAAATTATCAAAAACTCAAAATCAAGGAAATGATATATATAAAACAAGATAAATTATCAGTAAATGACAAACAAGACATAAAAAACTTGAGTCAAATTTATTACAAATTAATTAATTAATTTATTTTTATCACTCCCAACATAATATCGTTGCGTAAATATCTAAGGCAGGTATTCTATTACTATTGACACTTCATTCATGACATTTTATTGACTTTTTCAAAATAATTTTTACAATAACTGTATTTTATGTAATTTAATTTTGATATTTATACATATTCTTTTGAAAATGCTCCTAAAATAAGAGCGAAATGTCAAGAAGTTTGATAAGTCTTTATTCGAAAATATATTTTAACTAATGTATTTGTTTCATTCCACAACCTTTGAACCCAAGAAGATATAATTCTAAATATTATCGAAAGGTTGAAGAACATAAGTGAATTATATATATATATATATATATATATATATATATATATATATATATATATATATATATATATATATATATATATATATATATATATAAATATATATATTTATATATATATATATATATAAAACAAAGACAGAATTAGCGGGCATATCACGCAAAAGAGGTTACAGAGAATGAGTGGTAACCGTAGACATGCATGTTTCTGGCTCATTAGCCTTCATCGGTACGGCATAACCAAGAAAAGGTGTACAACTTGGGAGCAAAGATGTTAATTGAAACATGAGAAAACACAAACAACGGATTTCAACAAGATAACCAAACGCACATTTGTGCCTTCAAATGGAAGATCCCGAGTTTTCAGGACAACAACCAACAGAGACACGGAGGCGTCTATAGCTCTCCTGTCTGAACCTTCCGACCCTGGAAATAGACAAATAACCAATGAAAAGATGAAAGAATAACGCGTGGAATATAAAACAAAGACAGAATTAGCGGGCATATCACGCAAAAGAGGTTACAGAGAATGAGTGGTAACCGTAGACATGCATGTTTCTGGCTCATTAGCCTTCATCGGTACGGCATAACCAAGAAAAGGTGTACAACTTGGGAGCAAAGATGTTAATTGAAACATGAGAAAACACAAACAACGGATTTCAACAAGATAACCAAACGCACATTTGTGCCTTCAAATGGAAGATCCCGAGTTTTCAGGACAACAACCAACAGAGACACGGAGGCGTCTATAGCTCTCCTGTCTGAACCTTCCGACCCTGGAAATAGACAAATAACCAATGAAAAGATGAAAGAATAACGCGTGGAATATAAAACAAAGACAGAATTAGCGGGCATATCACGCAAAAGAGGTTACAGAGAATGAGTGGTAACCGTAGACATGCATGTTTCTGGCTCATTAGCCTTCATCGGTACGGCATAACCAAGAAAAGGTGTACAACTTGGGAGCAAAGATGTTAATTGAAACATGAGAAAACACAAACAACGGATTTCAACAAGATAACCAAACGCACATTTGTGCCTTCAAATGGAAGATCCCGAGTTTTCAGGACAACAACCAACAGAGACACGGAGGCGTCTATAGCTCTCCTGTCTGAACCTTCCGACCCTGGAAATGAGCCAGAAACATGCATGTCTACGGTTACCACTCATTCTCTGTAACCTCTTTTGCGTGATATGCCCGCTAATTCTGTCTTTGTTTCATATTCCACGCGTTATTCTTTCATCTTTTTATTGGTTATTTGTCTATTTCCAGGGTCGGAAGGTTCAGACAGGAGAGCTATAGACGCCTCCGTGTCTCTGTTGGTTGTTGTCCTGAAAACTCGGGATCTTCCATTTGAAGGCACAAATGTGCGTTTGGTTATCTTGTTGAAATCCGTTGTTTGTGTTTTCTCATGTTTCAATTAACATCTTTGCTCCCAAGTTGTACACCTTTTCTTGGTTATGCCGTACCGATGAAGGCTAATGAGCCAGAAACATGCATGTCTACGGTTACCACTCATTCTCTGTAACCTCTTTTGCGTGATATGCCCGCTAATTCTGTCTTTGTTTTATATTCCACGCGTTATTCTTTCATCTTTTCATTGGTTATTTGTCTATTTCCAGGGTCGGAAGGTTCAGACAGGAGAGCTATAGACGCCTCCATGTCTCTGTTGGTTGTTGTCCTGAAAACTCGGGATCTTCCATTTGAAGGCACAAATGTGCGTTTGGTTATCTTGTTGAAATCCGTTGTTTGTGTTTTCTCATGTTTCAATTAACATCTTTGCTCCCAAGTTGTACACCTTTCCTTGGTTATGCCGTACCGATGAAGGCTAATGAGCCAGAAACATGCATGTCTACGGTTACCACTCATTCTCTGTAACCTCTTTTGCGTGATATGCCCGCTAATTCTGTCTTTGTTTTATATTCCACGCGTTATTCTTTCATCTTTTCATTGGTTATTTGTCTATTTCCAGGGTCGGAAGGTTCAGACAGGAGAGCTATAGACGCCTCCGTGTCTCTGTTGGTTGTTGTCCTGAAAACTCGGGATCTTCCATTTGAAGGCACAAATGTGCGTTTGGTTATCTTGTTGAAATCCGTTGTTTGTGTTTTCTCATGTTTCAATTAACATCTTTGCTCCCAAGTTGTACACCTTTTCTTGGTTATGCCGTACCGATGAAGGCTAATGAGCCAGAAACATGCATGTCTACGGTTACCACTCATTCTCTGTAACCTCTTTTGCGTGATATGCCCGCTAATTCTGTCTTTGTTTTATATTCCACGCGTTATTCTTTCATCTTTCCATTGGTTATTTGTCTATTTCCAGGGTCGGAAGGTTCAGACAGGAGAGCTATAGACGCCTCCGTGTCTCTGTTGGTTGTTGTCCTGAAAACTCGGGATCTTCCATTTGAAGGCACAAATGTGCGTTTGGTTATCTTGTTGAAATCCGTTGTTTGTGTTTTCTCATGTTTCAATTAACATCTTTGCTCCCAAGTTGTACACCTTTTCTTGGTTATGCCGTACCGATGAAGGCTAATGAGCCAGAAACATGCATGTCTACGGTTACCACTCATTCTCTGTAACCTCTTTTGCGTGATATGCCCGCTAATTCTGTCTTTGTTTTATATTCCACGCGTTATTCTTTCATCTTTTCATTGGTTATTTGTCTATTTCCAGGGTCGGAAGGTTCAGACAGGAGAGCTATAGACGCCTCCGTGTCTCTGTTGGTTGTTGTCCTGAAAACTCGGGATCTTCCATTTGAAGGCACAAATGTGCGTTTGGTTATCTTGTTGAAATCCGTTGTTTGTGTTTTCTCATGTTTCAATTAACATCTTTGCTCCCAAGTTGTACACCTTTTTTTGGTTATGCCGTACCGATGAAGGCTAATGAGCCAGAAACATGCATGTCTACGGTTACCACTCATTCTCTGTAACCTATTTTGCGTGATATGCCCGCTAATTCTGTCTTTGTTTTATATTCCACGCGTTATTCTTTCATCTTTTCATTGGTTATTTATATATATATATATATATATATATATATATATATATATATATATATATATATATGCCTTCCCATCAAGAAACTGAGCTTGAACACTAGTTCGAGTGAGTCTAAAAATTATGGTATAAGCAATTTTGGTCTATATTTCTTATGCGATATACAGCGTAACATGATATAACAATCACAGAATATTTATGAGTTGCCAAATGGTATTTTTACAAAATTTTATCGGCACGGATATTGGTTTGTTTATGTTATCGAGATAAGTGCCCTTATTTCAGATCTCCTTCGACTAATTCTCCGTTATAGAGAGATTTTAGAATATGCGTTAAAATTCAACCTTGAAGAATATGTTCGTATTTTAAATAAACTTACCCTGACAATATGTTGTTGAGAATCTATTAAGTGCACTAATTGTTTAAAAAAGGCTATATTGAATTATATTTGATTTTTACTTACTCACACATTATACTTATGAATAGAAAAATGGCTCTACTGGCCAGTGAAACAGAAATCATTGCATGATATAGATATTTCATATTGTTAAATTGCATAATTTTCATCGTTGAGAATCAATCAATGAATAGATGTACCTATATTGACACCACTGGTTATTCAAAAATGAAGGTCAAATGCAAATATCGACTCTACCAGTGAAAAAAAATATTCAGAATCATATAATTCAATTTCTGACAAATGTTATACAGACCAACCATGTTTTTGAGTTATAATACATTTACTGAGTCTGCAATAATACAGTAACTGTTTAAATTGCCGAATAATCATTTGTAAACAAACAATTTCACGATCTTCTGTGTTGACAACTATGCGATGATTTGTTATGATGAAATACGTTTTGTGAATTGATCGAGTTCTACTGCGTTGTCACGTTGAGGAGACTAACTTTATTGTTAAAAACATGTAGGTAAATTAACAACTAAAATCGCAAGAAAAATTTGCGTTTTTCGGCCCTCCCTAATGTCCAGCCCACATAATTATTTGGGCACTAATTTCATATATTATGCTTCAATTAATTGGGGTATACTTTTTTGGTTTTGCTTGTGTTGCTTGTTTCCATCTTAAACTTATGAATGCGATCTCGTTCTCTTCCGCTACTAACATAATTGAGTATTTATGGTAATTTCATATGCTTCGGTATTAGTGAAGCCACAATGAGTTTCATAACCCAATCGGTCAAACTTTTGCAACTCTATTCGTGAGACTGAGCAGTTTGCACGGCTATTCTGATAATTGGAAGATAATAAAATTATTTTATTGGATACTAGTTTCCTCTGTCTCTCATGCATTCCAGTTTCAATTGAGTCATTCATTTGTAACAAGCGTCCAGCATTATATTATACACCCATGTAAAGTGTCGGTTGATTTCCTGATTTTATAGTAATAGCACAGTCTACTTTGTTAACGGTTAACTGTCTACTTGGATATTCAAACTCATCCCCTAGGGACTCAAAGGAACCAATCCTAAATGCAGTTTGAGCTCATTAGATTAATTCATTTTTTCATTTCATTCCATGTCCACCCTCAACTGTTTAACAAGAAAAAGGCTTTCTTCATGCAATTTTCAATCAGATTTCAATAGGTATCAACCTTTTATGACATATCACCCTCTGTAAACACGTTTAATTATTATTATGAATATTCGGCAAGAGAACTCCAGAATAACGTTTCGATTTCCACTTTTAAATGTAAAAACGAAAAATTGTTTCAAAAAGCCTGAGTTTTGTTTTCTAGTTAGCATTCAATCGGAAATTCTCTTTCCTTTCGCAATTCCATGTAGCTCTCGAACATCAAAATTAAATTTGGAAATTTCGGTCTTGAGACAGTCGCAGCATAAAAACTCGAACGTTCTTAAAATATGCCTAAAAAATTTGAGATATTAGATTTATAAATATCTAGGTTCAATTGGGGTTAAAAGGAGACACTCAAAATCAAATTGCTAATAATTTAATTCCGATAAGTTTTTGTTATGAATATATAGCAACAATTGTAAAGACATCATTCCATTTACTTCATTTTTGGGTATCAAATCGAGTCAAAATATAAAATAAAACGCCTATCGTGTCATATGCGATTAAAATCTTATAAAGCCGGCTTTTGTCGGATGAATTCGTAATCCGGTGTTCGCTTAAGTCGTGGCGTGCTAAGATCCTATTAAGGTGTAACTCATGCAATCGCTCTATGCTCGTTTCCAGCGACAAATCTGGTCAAGTGACCCCATTTTCAATTTCCGGCGACTCATAAAAATGGCGACATGTCACTAATCGCCGCGACGAAAAGCAGCGACAAGACGTGAAGTCGCCGCGACGAAAAGCAGTGTCAAGCGACAACATGGTTGCTTGCAGCTATCTCGAAAGCTGACAGATAACCTCAAAACTTGTAACCTCCTCCTAACTGCTCCTTGGTCGGATGAAATCATCACATCACATCATAACCGGAACGCAGGATTTAAATGAGGGATATTTATCGGGGTTTTTGGATACTTTTTCCATCATAGAATGATACCATCTGTCTTGTTTGAAGGTAGAGACATCGATGACTGTAATTTCATTTACTGAACGAAATAGTGCATCGCTCACCAACATAGTACAGTCATTGCGATGTTTGGTTACGAAGTCAATTTGAGAGTGTTTTAATGCCAAACGGGCTAACCTGCCACTGGGATTCGATAATTTATAAAGATATTGTAGTGAAGCATGTAAGGACCAATAGGAAGGAGAAGACATTCCTGGTTGAAAAATCTTCGCAAATGGTTCAACACCACCAATAGTCACCTTTTTAGAGCAGCGGTATCCAAAATACGAATTGCCAACCTTCGGAACGAAGACGGCACTTGAAGAAGAAGTGAAGCAAGGTCAGTTTCTATTGTAAAAGTTGTGCTTTCTACAAAACCTCTGAATTTTTCTACACCGAAAATTACACTTAATAACTCTTCAAGTACGACGGATTCATGATTATACGGGAAAATTACGATAGAAAAACTAATT
Source organism: Galeruca laticollis (assembly GCA_963921935.1). Lineage (NCBI taxonomy): Eukaryota > Metazoa > Arthropoda > Insecta > Coleoptera > Chrysomelidae > Galeruca > Galeruca laticollis. The sequence goes on from OY998176.1 coordinate 248,142,268, forward strand.
TAAAAATAATTTCAGAAATTTCAGTCAAAAACGAAATCAGCGATTCTATCCCAACTCATGAATCTAACCTTAACCTTTGTGTTTACATAGTCAAAATACCAATCATTGGAAGAAAAGAACACGCAAATTTTCGAAAAATAATATACCCTTTCAAATTATTTTCTTGTTACAAAACATGAAATTCATAATTCTAAAGCAATCACAAAATTCCTAGCACACAAAAAACAGTTTACATGACTTCACAGATATTTTCTATTAATCAAAAAGAGAGTTCGTTACCATTTTTTCCTTTTACTTCCTCGAAGATGCTGCCCACTTACAAAACCGCGCTGGCTGCCACTTTGTAACCTCTTCCTAACTACACTTTTGTAGGTTCAAATCATCACTACCTCTGGCCATAACCGGAACGCAGGATCCATTCGGGATAACTTCTTCCTCGTTAGGTAAATTGCTCCTCTTATAAGGGCTTTGGCCGGAACTCGGAGGTGAATCTTCACCTTAATTGGAATTATAGGACACCATCATCCTCGGGAGAAAAGGTAAAGAAAATAACTTCTGAGCGCCAACTTATTTTTTATGTCATACTAGTTTATTATTGTGTTTCTATTGCTTAGTTACCAATTATCTTATGTCATACTTTATGGCCCGCGCGGGCAAGAGAAATAATTTTTTGTTCAACTTATTTAATAACCTTTATGAAATCACGAACGGAATATAGTAATATATGTAAATATTCGATGAACATTATTTTGACGAATTGAACATAAAATTGGCAGTTTTGAAAAGAGCCGGTGATAGTTAAGTTACCTGCAGCAAGCGATTCATGTTTCATTGTTTGAGTATCAAATTTCTGTACCGAAACGACAGACCCGGAAGGTACACCTGCCAGCATTCTTGAAACTTAATTTTTTGAAGATAAACTATCCTCTAAATATCCTTCAGCAACCGACATACTCTTCCATCCACCATGGTCCTTCAACGTGGTCATACTGGCTCCAGCCTCTGCAAGAAAAGTTGCTGACGTTCGACGCATACAATGACCTGTATATTTCTCAGGATCACTCAAAACCAGATATTTCGTTATAATGGACGGGATTTTTCCAAACGTGTTTTTTCCTACTGGCTGTACAGTACATCGACCTTGTCTATAGGTCAGAAAAAACCCTTTTTCAGAGCAACCACGTGGCCATAGTGACATATTATCTTATTAGCTTCAAACTGTTCATTTCACCCTCATCTACTCGTATAATGGTAAAAATGCGTTTTGGTTTCGGTGCACTTCGCGACCCTCCGAATTTTATGTTAATTTTAATTTTGTTTGATAGCTTACCTTAAATAAAGCAGATTAGAACAAAACTTTTGTTGGATCATTCAGTAATTACTTTAAAAATCACGAATTTAGTTCGAGAAATTGTACTTTTTCAACACTAGTTAATGCCATTTTACGATAAATATTTTCACTTCAAATTGTAAAGGTTGTTATCTTGAACTAAATATAAGTCTGTTTCACAAAACAAACCTGAAGAAAATACTTAAATTTTGCCAATTTTTAAATATATTCTTAGGCATCATTATTTTCACTGGACACTTGTAGGTTATAAATTAGACACTGACATCTTATGTCTAGGCAGCCAGGGTCACAAATTAGGATACTTTTCTGTCATCATATGAATTCTACGAGCGTTGTCAAATGGTCTTTATTTTCTTTCAGTTGAATTAATTTTGTGTTGTAATCGATATATGAATATATTATAAAAATATAAAAGTATTTGCATGTATACTTAAGGCTCGTGTTCACGAGCAAGTAAAACTATCGTAAGTGACTTGCTGAGAGTGCTTTCACCAACACTTGTCGGTGTAAACACTTGCAGCAAGTAAGATTGCGGCAAGCTCCACCGCTTTCGTCAAGTGCTTGCAGCAAGTAACGACTTGCAAGTGTAAACGTGTTGCGATAGTGATCCAACAAGTTAGTATTAATTTCGAACCGATCTGGAAGTGTGCAGATAGTGTTTGTGCAAGTAGACAATAAAAAATGGATACAAAAGCAAAACGCTGTTGGACAAAAGAGGAGACATATGCTATAATTGAATCAATTCAAGAATATCCAGAACTCTGGAATATGAAAGCAAAAGAGTACAGGGATAGAAATAGGAAGCAAAAAGCTCTAAAAATTTTATCTGAAAAATACACCACTACCGAAGGGGAAATTCAGCGAAAACTACATAACTTACGCACTCAGTTCAATCAAGAATGTAAAAAAATAAAAAAAGAAGAACAGGCGAAGGTGCGGATGAAGTGTATACAACTTCTTGGGAGTATTTCGATGCACTAAAATTTTTAATAAATGAAATTCCAGAAGTACAGACAGAAGACATCTCTTGTACTAATATATATTTTCATACAAAAAAGCTTCTGGTTTAGGGTTCGACTATACTTAATTTATTTTTAGACTGAAAAATTACTTTGCTAAGACAAACACACATTTTACTAACTTAAACAGTTCTACATTGAACATATCATTTTTAGGCACGGTAGTTCAGTTAACACTGTAGAACTAAATATGCTTGTACTGCCAAGGTACTTCTCCCTTAGGAGAAACAAAATAATCTCTAAATTCTTCTCTGACTTCTTTAGTAGCTATTGAGTAGTTGTGCGCATTTTCATTTTGCAATGGCAACAAATTTTCTTTAGACATACCTTCATCACGCCAACTTCCCAAGATAATTGTATTTTCATTTTCGGTATCAAAAGTTCCCGACGGGGTGTATATTTGTATAAAGTTCTTACTTGTCATAAGAAAGTTATGGAGCATACATATTGTTGTAATAATTCCTTTCGCTTTATCTGGCATAATACATATGGGTTTTCTTAAGACCCGAAATCTGTTAGCCATTATTCCGAATACATTTTCCACTATTCTTCTCGCTCTTGATAAGCGGTAGTTATACACACGATTAACGGCTGGCTGATTCTTAGATGGATACGGCTTTATTAGGTAAGGCTTCAAGGGGAAAGCATCATCGGCGACGATTACAAATGGCACAGCTTTAGAGGGACCATTTAGTGGTTCTGGGGAAGGTAAATTTATTGCATTGTCTAGGAGGGCCGACGACAGAGCACACTGATGAAAGACTCCTCCATCTGACACTCTGCCATTGCAGCCAATATTGGCATAAGTTATTCTATATTGTGCATCAGCCAATGCCATTAAAACAATGCTATTCGTGCCTTTATAATTATAATAATAACTTCCACTTCCAGGAGGTGCTTGCATTATTATATGTTTCCCATCTAACGCTCCTACGCAGTGAGGAAAATTCCATTTTTCCTCAAAGTGCTGCGCATGTTTCATCCATTCTTCTTTAGTTATGGGCACCTAAAAAATAAACATATGTATGTTTTTCTTTTAAATTCAACTCTTGGTATGTTTTTAGGAGAAAGAAAATATCGAAACAAATGAACTGGAAGTACCACAGACTGAAGCACCAACAACAACGATTGAACCAAAATCTAAAAAAAAAATAATAAAAAACAAAAATGTGTGTTCAACGATGACCTCCTTATTAAACAAGCCATGCAAGAATTACAGAGACCTGCGGACGAGTTTCAAGTGTTCGGAGACTTCGTTGCATCAGAATTAAGAGCTTTGCGATCTGATAGTAAGAGACGCAAATTAAAACGTCTAATATAAAAAGCTATTATTGGTGTATCAACAATAGATGAAGATGAGGGATGCAATTCTGTACAGTTTTCAATTTCCGAGGCATCGAACCCTTCACCATATTCACAACCATCATCTCCCTACCCATACAACACGCAGTTAGTAAATTCACAACAACAATACTATTCTCAGGAAGCTGGTAAGTTCATTAAGTGAAAACAATGTTTTGTACTCAAATTAAAGTAGTTTTCTTTTAGAACCTCATTCACAACGTGGCAGCACTCCGGGATTATCTTTGCAACAGTACATACGGGGATTCCAAACAGATACATCAGTGAATGATATGAGTCCCCTGTAAAAACAAGACGGTTTTAGGTTTTTTTTGACAGTTGAATTTTCAGTTTTTTAGATAATTCATAAATACTTTATTTTTGTTCATATCATTTGAAATAAACTTACCTGTGGCTAAAAATCTAAGTGTTGTAGCTAAACGTTCCCTTGGCTTAATTGATTCACGCATATTTGTGTCTGATTTCTGTAATTTGTCGTGAACTAAATTTAATAAAAAATCAAAGTCTTTTTCAGACATGCGCAAAATTTTTTTAAACTGTTTTGGATCTTCACTTTTAAGCTCCGACAATAACATTGAATATGCACCTAAAGTGGGTCTTCTTGCAATCCATTTTCTAACCCATATTCCCTTCGTCTTGGTGGACTTGTTTTTCTTATCTTTTCTTCTTTTCATTAACAGCAGTAAGACTGCTGCAGCTATTCTTCTTCGACGTGACATGAACTGAGTCTTCTCTCTATAAGAACATTCAAAGTACTACACTATCTCATGTAAACGCTGCTGCAAGAAGTTGCTAGAGAATGTAAAATGCCACTCTCGAGATAGCACTTGCCGCAAGAATTAGGCAAAATTATTTGCTTCGATGTACACGCTTGCCCAAGTTACTCTAGGAAGTACTTGGCCAAGTTACTTTCCCGTGTACACAAGGCTTTAATAATGAAATTTGAAATAATAAATATCCGTAGAATGTACTGTTCATCTTAGATTTTATTTATACGTTACATTGAATGAGAGAGATCAAAACAAACTTTTTTGCTGGACCACAGAATAAACAATAAACAACAGAATATAAATCTCTCATAGCGATTTTCATACATTATCGATTTGTTTTGAAGAGTTTATAGGCAAATTCATCGATAATCTATTCTTGTGCACGATTGCAGCCACGATCGATATATTATATTTGTATCGTGGGTTGCAGCTATAGTAATCTACACCAGTAACGTCGACATTCCGCGAACTTTTTAAATATTCAATAAACTATTCCTTCTCCTTTAACGCAGTACGCGGAACGATGCCTACGTTATTTCTAAATGCACTTTCCTTCGTTTATGGTCATGACAAAAGTGTTATTATATTGTTGAGTTTATTATTGGGATAGGATTGGTTGTTAGTAATCGCAAGTGAAAAAAAAATAATAGTATTATAATAATATTTTGACGGTGGTCAAAATGCAAGTCAAAAACGTTTTCCAACTGAATTCGATTATTAATTTAAACGATGAGGAATTTCGAATTAGGCTCCAAAATGTGAACTTGTTACCGCGGAATATAAGATGTGCCTGAACTGCGAAACGTTGAACTGGCGTGCTCGCTTCGCTAGCGATATCAATCTGCTTTAGCATTTCAAGCTGAAATCCAACCTTCAATAATTCAAATGATTATCCACATTATTATGTAATGATACGTGCTCAAATAGCTATACTATCAGGAATATATAAACAATTTGCAAATGAAAAAATGGAGTGAACAGCTATGGCCATACTGTGAAAAATTCGCGCGCGCGAATTGCGAAACGTCGAACCGGCGCGCTCGCTTCGCTCGCGATATCGATCTGCTTTAGTGTATCAAACGGAAATCCAATTCTCAATAATTCAATTGATTATCCACATTATTCTGGAATAATACGTGCTCAAATAGGTATACTATTAGGAATACATACACAATATGCAAATGAAAAAATTGAGTGAACAGCTATGGACATATTGTGAAAAATGCGCGCCGGTTCGACGTTTCGCAATTCGCGCGCGCCTACATTTAAATCATGAAGATAGTATAAATCTTGTATAAAGTATTTCCAAGCAGACACGAGTCACAGAAATGAGAGCTGGCAACACTCCTCCTTCTAAAATTTGTGACCATCTGATATCTAGACACAATTGTCACATTTTTTTGAAAAATGGCGTATTTTGAGTACTTTTAATTGCGATTTTCTCTTTCAAAAGTGCATGATCCAAGATTTTTTTGCTCTTAAAATGTTCGATAGCAATAGGGCTTTCTAATACAAAAAAAATCGTTGCAAAATTCGGAGGGTCGCGAAGTGCACCGGACCCTTTGCTTCAAAATATTCCATTAACTTATGGTAATTGGCAATGTTAATATCTTTATTTACTATCAAAGTCTTCTTTACCATGAAATATTTGGACCACAAGGAACTCGGAGAAAATGTTTTAGCGAGATCGCCGAAGTATCCAAGCAACACAGTTTCATTAACATTTTTCACGTAGTTTTCTTGCATCCAATTTAATAATTGTTCGTATTCCATGTCGTAAGCTTCTTTAGACTTTTTTGGTAACAGATTTTCAGTTACTATCTTTGCTTTTTCCATAATTTCGTCAGGAATTACGAAATCTTCGCTCATTTTGACTTCTAACTTTGACACGTATAATAGTTATTTGTAAAACAAGTGTCACAATGACTCGTTTTGTAGTACGAGTGAAGTTTGCACAACGAACCGCGAAGCGGTGAGTTGTGCAAATCACAAGTACCACAGAAAGTCATTGTGGCACAAGTTTTACACAATATTTTTTATAATTTGCATTTATTCAATTATTTAAATAAAATATAATTTCATATTATCCCAGTTTTAAAACTAGGAGGAGTGGTTTAAATTTAAGTTGGCAATTCTGTTGATTCCTAATTGGTCAGATCACAGATGGTTTTATTCAGCACTTCTGACTTTTGACATATTATAACCGTGTAAATTGTAAACAAACTTTCATTTAAGCAAAAAGAGGATGATTATTTGTTTAAAAAAAAGAATCATCGTATATGCTTTTGCGATCTATTTATGTTATAGCATGAACAGAATTATTTCTGTAATATATCTTCACATAGATATCTGGTAATTTATCCCAAAAATCGAACGTTTTGTATACCTATATATTGATCCTATACAATGTAAAAATAAACAATTGACAAATCATTGATAAATAAACGTTAGCGTACTTTATTCATTAATATGTTTAATACATAAATCATTCTAATTTACCTTTAATATAATAATTTGTTAGCTAGAACAACGCTAGACTATTTTATTTATAATTTGTGTCAAGGTTAAAGTCAAATGTCAAATAAAAATATAACTAAATACAATAACCAACTGTACACTAAAAATTACTATAACAGTGTTCAAAGAGCTTCATTGTGACACTGTAAACAATGTGTTAATTAAGTCTCTTTTATACGCAAATTGTGAAAAAATTAGTGTTATTTTATGACATTTACGTTTGTCAACATTCACTTAGCAACGATAGTATCTACTATGATAAAATGACAATGTTATTAATTCAAACCGAATTTTTTAAAATACTGATTTGTATTGAGATTGTATTGCAATATCGAACTAGTATGACATGAAATTTTGTATGTACCGCGGGCATAAAGAGATGTGTATACCCTCGGGCGACTTAAAAACAGTAGTATGTGCTAGGAGAGTTCTGGGACACTACTTCAAAAATCTCCGCTTGGTGGCGCTGAGAGTGGCGGCGCGCGCGTTTTTAATTTTAGGCCGCCATTTTTAGTCCTGTTTTAAAAATCTGAAAAAAAACTTCAGTGAGATTCGATCGCATAACCTTCGCGTCTATAGCAAGGCATTCAACACATGCCGCCATAAGCTCTCATATATATTATTAGCGAAGAAAGGTATTGCTGCCGCGCGCACGCTTCTTGCTGTAAAATGTGACGTAGTCGAGAAAGATCCGTTAGGATGATAAGGCGGCGCGCTACCGGGTTCTTGCTGTAAAATGTGACGTAGTCGAGAAAGATCCGTTAGGATGATAAGGCGGCGCGCTACCGGGGGGGCTTAAAGTAACTTATGTTGAAATATTACTAAGAATTTCGTACCGGGTGGCTTGAAAGTAACATATAATATTTTATGCGTGACACGCAGTAATTGAATCTTTGGGGGGAGGGGTTTTTTAAAAAATATATATGTTGTTAATAATGTGTTGGGAGATTAGTTTCTTGAGGATAACAGAAGGGTGAAGATCATGTTAATAATTATATTAGCTGCAGCGCTATGTCCAGCACTTTGTGTTGTCGACCAGCAGTATGCTATGGATTATTTACAACGCTTCGGATACGCAAATGAAAATGATTTGACTAAACTTGAGGATTATTTGTTGAGTTTTCAAGAAAAATATAATATTCCTGCAACGGGAGAATTAGATGAAGATACAATACAACTTATGAATAGGCCAAGATGTTCTGTAAGTGAAACAGCTTCCGACGATGATCATTCTTTTAGAGTTAGATCAAAATGGACTAAATTTGATTTGAAATGGTTCTTCCCTCAGGCAAATCAAGCATATCTTGATGTAATCGAAAAGGCTTTTGAAGTGTGGAGTAACAGTTCAAAGTTCAAATTTGAATTAATACACAAAACAAGACCTTATGCTCCCGATATATCTATCACTGTTGTACATGGAAAACACTATTTTCGTGCAGATTGCCAAGGTAGAGATGAATGCCCCAGCGCATTTGATGGTCCTGGAAAGGTGTTGGCACATGGTTATTTCCCAAATGGCAACAGCTGTATAGAACTTCATATTGATGCTGATGAAAAGTGGGATTTAAGTTTAGATGGATCAAGTTCAGATGATAGGACTAGTCTACTCATGGTAATAATTCATGAAATTGGACATATCTTAGGTATATCCCATAGTGATAATAAACAAGCAATAATGTATCCATGGTATCAACGAAACGCGACCCCAAAATTGGATGAAGATGATAAAATGGCTCTTGAAGCTCTTTATGGACCCACCAATAAATATGCAAATAATCCTTTCAAACCTACGCCACCGACTACAGGTCATCATAGACCTCATCCACCAAATAAAAATTTATGCGACATAACGCCGGAGTATATGTTTACTGCGATGGCTGGTACATTTGAAAATTATCACTTATATATTATTTATAAAGATTTTCTATGGAAAATGGATTTGAATTCGAAACTTATTCCCTCAGAACCAGAAATGCTCGATGATTATCTACCCGAAGAAGTGGGCTCCATAATTCAGATTTTTCAAAGTTCTACCGGTAATTTAATAGCAGTCAATAAAGATGTTCGTAAATACTATATAGCAGATTTCCCAGGTTTGCGAATACTTGAGCAAGGTAATTTACTTATACCAAAAAATTCTCAAATAAACACAATGTTTCAAAGCAACCACGGAAAAATGTATGTATTTTACAATAACAATAATTATATTGAATATGATAAGAGCTTAAAAAATGTCTTAAATAGAGGACAAATTAAAGATATTTTCCCTGGACTACCCACAGATGTTACAGGGGCATTCCAGTACATTGACGGACACATGTACTTTTTCAAAAACACCACATACTACAAATATAATGAGTTTACCAAAAAACTTGTTGCAGCCGGACCCTTCAATTGGAACCTATTTGATATCCCATGTCCTAATGGAGACCTTTTAAATCATCTCAAGACTTTATTAACAAAAATAATTTCTTTTTATCAATAATATTTTTAAAATAAACTTTTGCAAATAATTAAATTGTTTTTCTGAAATTCTGTAATCACAACAGGAAATGATAAATATGAAAATAAAAAATCAACTCACCACAGAAATTTTGTGAAATTGATATGACTCAACCCACAATTAGAAAAAATCAACATAACAACAGGAAATGCGATATATCAAACGCATACAAAAATAATAGTTTATCACAATTTCACGAAAGTGATATGGAATCCTTGAAAAAAGGTATAAATACATTTTTTTGGTATTACGACAACGATAGTTCCATATTGACAATGTTTTCATACAATTTATTAAATATTTCGCTACCGACGATAGGATTCGAACCATCGATCACACATTCTCATGCGTTAATAGTCTTTTAGCATGCTAGCAAGACCACCAAGTTATTATCATATCAGAGTATATTGTGAAAGCGAATTTAGAATTTATCGAAATATTACATTTATTTTTAATTCAGATTGTATCACAACAACAACAAATATTCAACTGTTAGACGTTATCTGCATCGTTTTTAGATTATTATCGTATACGGGATGTACAAAGACGCCATAAGGGCACAAGCATCTCTGATTAGTCAGTTTGGAGTCAAATAAACACCATTATGATGAAGTCAATGACCAGAGGGTTTACAAGAATCATACCTGAAGACAGTGACCAGAGGGTGTCGTTGATCAATGGTAAAGAAGAAGAGATAAGCGATAAGTTTTACAATAATATACCGATATACGATGTGTTGTCATAAATATGTTACTACGATGATCAGTATACAAGATGTCTACGATACCAAAAGGACACAAACATCTCTGATTAGTCAGTTTGGAGTCGAATAAACACCATTGTAATGAAGTCAATGACCAGAGGGTTTACAAGAATCATACCTGAAGACAATGACCAGAGGGTGCCGTTGATCAATGGGAAAGAAGAAGAGATAAGCGATAAGTTTTTCAATAATATACCGATATACGAGGTGTTGTCATAAATATGTTACTACGATGATCAGTATACAAGATGTCTACGATACCAAAAGGGCACAAGCACCTCTGATTAGTCAGTTTGGGGTCAAATAAACACCATTATGATGAAGTCAATGACCACAGAGGGTTTACAAGAATCATACCTGAAGACAATGACCACAGAGGGTGTCGTTAATTGATGGGAAAGAAGAAGAGATAAGCGATAAGTTTTACAATAATATACCGATATACAGGGTGTTGTCATAAATATGTTACTATGATGATCGGTATACAAGACGTCAACAATGCCATAAGGGCACAAGCATCTCTGATTGGTCAGATTGGAGACAAATAAACATCATTGTGATGAAGACAATGACCACAGAGGGTTTACAAGAATCATACCTGAAGACAATGACCAGAGGGTGTCGTTGATTGATGGGAAAGAAGAAGAGATGAAGAGATAAGCGATAAGTTTTGCAAATATACAAGGAGTATCAAAAGAGTCATCTGAAGAAGTGATCGACAATGACCAGAGGGTGCCGTTAACCATCGCCGTATGTGTCGTATGACAAATGTGTCTTATGTCGAATGGACCTTCCGTCGTATGCCCCATCTGTTCTGTGATATCATGTAAATGGTGTGACGTAAGCAACGTTACCATTAGGACGCTAGCATATCTCTGATTGGTCAGATTGAAGTCGAATAAACGACCCCATGATTGTTAGACTATTATCGTATACATGATGTACAAAGACGCCATAAGGGCACTAGCATCTCTCTGATTGGTCGGATCGAAGTTGAATAAACACCATTGTGAAGAAGAGATAAACCACTACGTTCGATATACGGGGTGTTTGTCATAAAATTCGTTATTTCTTTCCCGTTATCAATTATTGTGGTTTTTTTTTTTTATACGAGACGTCTGACGTTTGACACGTGACGTATGACAAGTAACGTGTGACACGTGACGTATGACGTCTAACACGCGACGTTAAACACGTGACGGTTGACGTTACAAACGACGTTTGACACGTTACACGCGACGTTAGACGTGCCGTTAGACATGTGACGTATGACGTTTAACATGACACACGACGTTTGACATTACGGGAAAAATCTAAAGCTACGTTTCGATGATCATCATCACATCTAAACACGAGACGTTTGATACGTGACGTATGACGTTCAACACGTGACGTTGAACACGTGACGTTTGACGTATGACGTTTGACACGTTACACGCGACGTTACGTGACGTATGACGTTCAACACGCGACGTTAAACACGTGACGTTTGACGTGTGACGTTTGACACGTTACACGCGACGTTAGACGTGGCGTTAGACACGTGACATTTGACGTTAAACGTGACGAGGTCTCTATAATATTAGTATTTGTTAAACTCTCATGTAATATACTGGTTGAGAATATACAGGATGTCTTAATAAAAATGCGAATCATTCCATAAACAATTTATTATTTAGACATTACAATGGTAATACAGTATTCAAAAACCAATGCCGGAGACGCTCTACATTTCTTTGGGCACAAGAGTATAGACCAGTAGCGTGACAAGGATTTGGATCTCGTTCAAAGTTTCCTGTAGCACATGGTGTTCCATCAAACTTGCAAACATCAATAATGTGGGGAAACACACCAAAAATGTGACATTTCTTTAGTAGAAATTCTGCTTTCTGATGTCCGCGTACGTATATAAAATCGGCAGCATACAATAGCTTAGTTGCCAATATATCATTTAATTTGGAGTACTCAATGTCACCTGAAGAGTATCGAATACCATGCACATTCTTCTCCAAGTATGACACCGTCTTCTTATCCTGGTCGCTTAACGTAGAAATTGATTGGCATGGTAGGAATATGTAGTGACTTTGCTTAAAACCAACTTCAATGGTGAGTTCTTTGACAACAAAGAATCCATCTATAACGAAACCTTGAATGTCTACGAGTGCAACTCTCATGATGACGTCTGCTCGAATACTGACGTACTGCACTTCAATTTAGAGTCTTGACTATTTCTGTGAGGGGGAAATACTCCATTACGCAGTCGTGTATTATAACACAATATACTTTGGTGTTTTCGGGAAAACCAATGTTTGCTTCAATGTCAAGTTTTACATCGACTGTGGACGATTTCATACTTTCTTCTTGTTTCGAGCAATCGATAACAAACAATGCACGCTTCTTGAAAGAGGGATAATCCAACAGAGGGCGCTTCTGTGCCGAATTCGTATAGCTAGGATAAAATTCTGTATAGTTGAAATAGGCCTCATTGTAATCATTTTTAGTGAAATCCAACTGCATCCTTTCATTGGGATAATATTCCCCATTTAGCGATAGTCTGATACTTTGAATGTCGGCGTTGTCGAATAAAGTGGGGTCGGCTGTGCTGTTGTCACGTTTGTTGGTTTGAAAGAAAACAATAACATAACGAGGTCGTTCGACTGAAGTTGTAGTTTTAACAGCCCAAACTTCACGTCTAGCATTTCTGGTAATTGCAGGCAGTTCGTGTATCTCCCACTTTCTAAATGGAATAACTATAGGCTGATCCTTTTGAATGGCCTTCATAAGTTCCAACTTAATATCATCATTAGGATAGATATGCCTGATTTTCAATTCGATGCTGGTAATGTTGATGTTAACGGTTGTAGTGGAAAGTGTACCAGAAACGTTTTTTTCTGTGATAAGCACACAATCGTTATCGTTTCGAGCTCGAACCAAACGTATTGTTTGTCGTCCACACGTAATCATAGGATAGTCGTTGAAAATGTTGAAAATATGCTTTAGAGGAATTTGAAGGTTAAATGATTTGTCGCTGGTATTCAGGATGGGGTCTTTGGGATAATTCCACCCAGCTATAGCCATATGATTGGAATCTTCTTGATTGTAGCATGTCATGGCACGTACAGCGCTAACGATTCCAGGATCCCGAACAGTTTCCATCTCTCTTGCACTTTCACTATATGTACACGAATCGAAAAGGAAAGCACCAACATTATTTGCCAGCTTCACATCACCCCCTCCATGCACAGTGAGTGATCCTTTAATACACAACAAAGTTTCATTCATTGCAAAAAACGAATCAACTTGATTGATGCTGAATTCCACAATGTCGCTGCAACTGAACGATTTGATGAACGGAGCATATGTTCTGTACTCAGCTTTGCGAATCGATTCATCGAAACTAGGCTTGCGATAGATATCAAACATTGAAGGCATATCGTTCATACGAGAACGTTTTACATACTCGGTCGTCATTGTCGTTGTTTTTTCAACAAAAAACCCAAAGACTGCAAATACAATGTATTAGCAAATGTGAGCCGCTTCTGATGCTGCTTTGAAGAATGCCGCGTAACTAATGGCGTTGAATGTGCAGCAGAACGTCTTATATGATTAATTATCAATCCCATCTGTTGCTTCTCGCTCTAAGCTCCAACACCAAAGTGCTCTTTTCACCACGAAAGTTTATAGGATGACCGTCTTGGTCCACAGCCAACACTGTAATGTTGGTTATTTCACGTTGTGGTATAACAGGTAAATAAAGTAAATTATGTGGTGTTTCGTCAATGGCGTACCCAGGATCCACTTTTATGATAAATTCGTAAATAGTATGAGCAGGTCTGTCTGCGTCGAAGGCTCCCGTGGTAATGTTACATTCGAAACGTATGCTAGATACTTTTATAATTTTGACGGGTAGATCTGAAGAGTGCCATCGTTTGGGTTCGAGTATCTCTGTTGAAAATCCTAGTATCTTTCCTAGACTGTTGGGTTGTTCAAACGAAATTCTATATTTACTGAAAATCATGCACTGTAACGTATTATTGTTGGGTTTTAGTGCAAATATAGTTCCCGGTCTAAGTGAATTGCTGCCACTCAACTTCTCGAGTATATACGTTTCAATATCGGCGATTTCGTAACATCCTGTAGGTAAATCGAAACTTTGTAGCTTGTTGTTGTCATCATAGTAGTAAAACTTGCAATCTTCAATGTTTGGTATGCTATGGTATGAGTGGAATGAACGCAGCGCTAATTCGTAGTCTTTCTCCGGATGGAGTACAATAGGTGTAGGCGGTTGGAAGGTAAATACGTGATTTGAACTGTTTACTCTCAACAACTGCGACATGATGACTGATGTAAGTCGACGTATGAAGGCAGTTTAAATAATACATAGAATACTTTACAAGATTTATTTGACACACAAAATACATTTCAAGGTTTACTTAATGCACGTTGACAAAGAAAACAAGATGCTTGAGAACTTGCAGGACCGTCCCAATGCGTCGTCCAATCGGGGCGGTTGTAGTGAACGAAGCACGGCAGACGAATTTGTAGTTCATAACTTGTTTTGTAATCATTAGGAAGTTTATGCCATATATCTAGCAATTCAGACGGACTAACACATTCTATCAGGTATCGAATGGGAACGTCTTTTAGTTCTTCAGCAGTAAAACTTCTCAGAGGTTTTTGGTGTTGCGTTAATAATTTAATGTTCTCCATTGTTCCAAGGATGTTGAAGTAGAAATTTCAAACACAAATGTCCACAATTGAACTGATTGTAGTTTTGTAACTGATTGTTGTTATAAAAAATTTCAAATTTCCTTCCTCCCAGATACTTTACAAGTTCTTTGGGTGGCTTCAAATTACCAAATGAATCGAAATAATCAATGACATTATTTTTCTTTATATATGCTACCCAATGTGTTCCACTGTTTTTGGACGAGTCCAAGTTAACCACTGCACACTCTTGTTGTCGAGGACCGGATTTAGGTAGAGTGTCTCGCATGAAAACGCCTCGAAAATGTTTAATATTATATAATTTTGCATAATGTGCAATATCGGTGTCGTACAGTGGACGATTCGGTAGCTTCATCGCGAGTTTTTTGGCTTTTTCAAATACAATCCAAATCCTCGACCTCCAGCATACTTTTTCAGATATAGGCCATTTCCAACATGTTCCATAGCCTTATTATGACGTATGTCTTCTTCCAATTTCTTTCGAGCATTATTAGCATCAATAACAGTCTTTGCAACTCCTGCAGCTCCACCCGATAACGCTCCAAGAGCTGAAAGTCCAGCAAATAAAGGTATAAGAGGAAGAAAACCTCCAGATTTAGGTACAGGTATTACGCGAGGTACGTTAACTTGCTTCGATCCACCAAATTCGTGAATAAGTGCTTTAGCTGCTCTTAGGGCGTACATAGCAGTCTGTTTTAGAGATGATCCTTTTTTCATGGATTTCCCCACTTTCGCAACAAAATTTCGATGGAAGGAACGTCGTTTGTTTGATCCCATCCCCAACTTTCGTTTAACCTTCATGCCGCCTGTAACAAGTAATGCAGCACTCTTTTCTCCCAGAGTAGCGTCTTTTGCTTTGACTCGATCCCAAGCTTTATCTTCCAACACTTTGTCGGCTTTGTGACGTTCTTCAAGAGACTTGTTTTGCGAATATGCAATATCGTGCTGTTTACAAGCGTTGTCTAAAGGATTAATACCAACGTCACCACGTGCCAGACGTTTTTGTAACTTTGTTCCTGCTGTAAATGGAGAGAGAGTATAAGTATTTAACAGTTATAGTCACGTGATCACTTACGTCCACAATAATTGTAGGCGGGTAAATGAAGTTCAATTGGTAATTTATTGATTAGAGAATTTAAAAGACCTTCTCCCTCAAACACCAACATTAAGACTGATCTGAGACGATGTGATGATAGCCATATATATTGAAAACACTTTAATTGCACTCACCACAAAATGAGGATCGTTCAACAAGAACAGACGCTACCCATTGAAAATCTAGACTTTACATCTAAACCAAGTGTTGGTAAACATGGAAAACTACTACCAAATTCATTTCGGGCCATCATCTGCGGTCCTAGTGGGTGTGGTAAAACAAACGTCATGTTATCACTTTTATTCAATCCAAATGGCGCTAAATTCAAAAATGTTTACGTCTATTCCAAGTCATTGTTTCAGCCGAAATATCAATTGCTGCAGGAAGTACTAGGAGAAGTTAAAGGTGTCGGTTACTTTCCATTTAAAGACAATGAGGAAATTGTTAGTCCAAACGAAGCGAGATCCAACTCGATATTCATATTCGATGATGTCGCCTGCGATGGTCAACAGAAAATTCGGGAATATTATTCAATGTGTAGGCACAGAGACATTGATGTGGCCTACCTATGTCAAACATACTCAAAAATACCGAAACAACTCATACGAGACAATTGTAATATGATTGTGTTATTCAAGCAGGATGAAATTAACCTAAAGCATATATTTGATGAGCACGTGTCACCAGATATGACATTTGAAGAATTTAAAAAGATTTGCTCAGACTGTTGGTCGACCGACAAATATGGAACGTTGGTAATTGTAAAGGATTTTGCTTTAAATAGCGGTAGGTATCGTATTGGCTTCGATAAATATATAAAGGTGTAAGTCAAGTGTACATGCTACTAGTCTGCATCATCATGTCCGACGATAAGGTTGCAATTGCTTTGCGTAAGAAGAAAGTTAATGAATTGGCGAGATCAATTCGCAAGAAATATTTAGCGTTAAAATTGGGCAAATCAGAGCGCGATGAGTCTCTTAATAAACTATTTAAACCGATATCTACACCGCTAAAGGAAATTGTAGAGTCCTCAAAGACATTGCAGAAAACCATTTCAAATTTGAATCCAATTAAAAAGGAGGAGGAGGTAAAAAAAGAAGAAGAAAAACTAGATGATGTGTTTGTAGCACCGTCTTTTCTGGAATCGGAATCTGTAGCTGAAACAGATGAGGCGGGAGATATTATACGCCCTGAATCTCCAGAGGAGATGCGTCCTGACGTTTCGCATGAAGCTTTTCAAGAATATATGGAACAATACCCCGCCATCAGTTTAAAATACATTGAGGATTATTTTCAAAAAGATGATAAAATTGACAAAAATTACGGTCCTATCTATGATGATATGTTTGGGTGGATGTTGGGTAAACGTCGAATTGCCTTTGATAAAACAAACGGTAATATAAACGTGCTACAGGATGGTAACAAAGAGGCGGGATTCTTGCCTGGAACTCGAGGATTGTACGAGCTGTTATTTTACAACGATCCGCAATATGAAGAGGAAGATTTAAAACATTACAAAATTCTGTTAAACAATACACAAGTCCATCTTGATACTCTCAATCGCCTTAAAGGTTCAAGTACTGACAAATACAAATATATAATTAAACCATTATTTAAAATACCGCGATCAGACTCGGTACCGAGTAGATCACAAAATATGTCTCCAACTCAACGATCTGGCTCCATGTCAACTAGAACTCGCCTGAAATCAATTCCACTTAATAAGGGAAGAGGACTTGGCTTAACGTACAACGAAAAACCTATGGAATATATTTATTGGGATGATCCAAATGAATTGGTGGAACGTTTGAAATTATTGATTGCTTCAAAAGAGGCAGGTAATACGTCCAACGACAACGAAATAGTTGCCATCATAAATGAGCTAAAAGTTGCCAATATAATTGAATAACCAAAAAAAGTCTACTCATTTCAATCATGCCTGTCGATAAGTTCGGACACCGACGTCGTCATGCTAATGAACGGATTACACCTTATATGCCGAAAGTAGCACACACTCCGGACGGTAATATTGATGCTGAAAATGTGAGAATCTGTAATGTTAAGACGCCGACTACAAGTAGCGATGCTGTCAATAAACTTTATGTCGATGAGCAAATGCAAGTGTATCATAATGAACTTGGAGTACTTCAAAACAAAATCAACGACATTAATTCATTTATTTCGAGAAATCCGCCAGTCGCAGCTCGAGATATGGCAACTAAAAAGTACGTCGATGATGTGATTGTTGTGACCAAAGATAATATGAGACAAGAATTCAAATCTTTTGTTCAAGGTTTTGGGGAAATATTTTTAAAATATATACAACAACAATTCCAAGGAAAAATCGATAAGCATGAAGTATCCATAAACGAATTACGAACAAATTACTTGAAGAAAGGTATCAAATAGTATCGAAAAGATATCATCAGTTGAGAACGTGTATGCGCTTACGAAGCATGTCGTCCAAAATACAGCTTGTTAACGAACTCCACAAACCGATGCGTAAAAATTATCCGCGCAGACGTACAATTGTCAAAGGTATAGATGATTTATGGCAAATGGATTTAGCCGAAATGCGACCTTACGCTCATCAAAATAAAAACCATAAAATGATTCTAGTCGTTATCGATTGTTTTTCAAAGTTTTTGTGGACACGACCATTAAAGACAAAGACTGGCGAAGAGCTTACTCGTGCATTCTCGGACATTCTCGCACACGCAGATCGAACGCCCAAAAATCTTCAATCGGACCAAGGAACGGAATTTTACAACAACAAGTTTCAACAATTAATGAAAAAACATGGAATTAATCACTATAGCGTATTTAGTACAAAAAAGCTGCAATGGCCGAACGAGTAATACGATCATTGAAATCAAAACTATATAAACATTTCAGTTTAAATGGCACCTACAAATGGATAGATATTCTACCAGAAATTACAAACGAATACAATAATACAAAGCATTCAACTACCAAGTATAAGCCCTCCCAAGTCAATAAATCCAACGAAGAAGCTATTTTAAACCAAACCTATAAACATCTAAAGATTGCAGGACCACGAAAATTCAAAGTCGGTGATATTGTTCGTATAAGCAAGTCGAAACATGTCTTTGAAAAAGGATACACACCCAATTGGACGACAGAACTATTCAAAATCATTAAAGTGAAAATAACCAATCCTGCCACCTATTTGCTTGAGGACATGTATGGAGTACCAATCAGTGGAGGGTTTTATGAGGAAGAGCTGCAGAAAACGTCAAATCCAGACATTTACTTGGTGGAAAAGGTACTTAGAAGAAAAGGCAACAAAATGTATGTTAAATGGCTTGGATTAGACGGAAAGTATAATAGTTGGATTGGAAAAACAGATGTTGTTGTTGTGTAACCACTTTTCATTTCAAGTTATGAGAACTGTGGTTTTGTAGCGAAGAGAATTAACCGCAAAGATAGATAGGAGTTGATATAAATTGGAGTGAGCTGTAGGTTAGATTGTTAGTCGTCAATATGAGTTCTCAAGATAGCGGTTTTAGTAGCTGTGCTACAGAAAATTATAATTATAGTGCTGAATTAGATCGTATTTTGGAAATGTATGAAATAGCTGCTAAAAAAGAAGATCAGTACCTGTTGTATATCGAGTATCCTACACATACGAATTTCCAAATTGGTTGTGGTTTAAGTCCCGCAAGAACGTTCAGTAGCGCAATCACTCTATCAGCAACGAATAAACCTACGAAAATCTCCTTCAGCACTTTCGAATGGGCTACGTTTATCGATATTTTAAATAATAATTCATTCATAGATGAACCACTTCCAGCGTTTTACGATGATTATGAGCCGGAGACGATACAATGTGGCGACTACTGTACCATTCATCAAGTAATATTCGATTGTGTAAAATGGTTGGAAGTAATCAAACACGGCGTCAGCTTCCCTTTAACTCAACAAGATGTTCATCAAATTCTACAACTCCATTATCATCTCATTTCCCCTCGTCTCACCCATTTGGAATCTCTAAATTTTGGTGAATACTACAGAAATGTGATTGAACTTATTAGGAATTTTGCTCAAAATAATGGACATTTAAGTAAATTTGAGTTATTGTATACTATATGTGATTGTAGTGATAGCGTATTGTCTGTAGCACTTAGAAAATTTATATATTTCTATAAAGCTAAAGTTGTAAATGATTTAGATGCTGTAATAAATTGATTAATTAACATTATTGTTTGTTTTTATTTCCTCACGTCCTTCTCACGTCACGTGAGTCGTTTGAAGAATTTACTAAACAAAGTTACTATTGGTCACAAGCACGATCAATATACAAGATGTTGATGAAAAAAAATTCATAACTAAGTATTACATTTTTATTGATAAATATTTATAATTTTGTGTAACAGAGTTTTTAATTGATTCAATAGCGTATCTTCAGGGCAGGGTACTCCAAATAGACTCCAAGTAAATGGTTTCGCATCAACAACTTTACGGATATATTCACTGTATTTGTAATATATGTCTTTGTAGAAAAAGTAAATGTATCCATCTGTATATCGAAATGCAGATGTTATGCCTTCGGGAACTCCTGGAAAGACGTCATGCAAATATCCTCTATTAATAGTATGCCCTTCTGCATTAAATTCAATGTAGGAATTGTTATTGTACAGCAGATACATCTGTCCGCTATTGGTTTGAAATACAGCATTAATTACGGCATATCGGGGTATGGGAAGCGGAAAAGAGTCATATATATTCAAATTTGGAAATGCAGCTGCATAATATTGATTGTTGCTGAACGTAACTAAATCCCCCACAGAGTTTTGAAACACATGAGAGACGTTTGAGGATGCCAGTTCTTTTGGTAGGTAATCGACAATTAATTCTGGGGTTTTTGGTATATGCATATCGTTTAAATCTAGTCTCCATAAATATTTTTCGTGTCCCACATACATTCTATAGTTTGGAAAAAGTGGGGCCATCGCGAGAAACATAAAGTCCGGAGTACGAATTTCACACAGGTTCTTTTTATTTCCTCCTCCTCCTCTTTCTATAGGCATAATTCTTCTTCTGGGTTCAGATCGTGGCGTTGATTTTACTGTAGTTGTCGTCGCTGTAGTGAATGTAGAATGTTCGATGTATTTTCTTTGCGCCCCATACAAAGCTATCGTCGCGTTTTTATCGTCTTCATCCAGTTCTACTCTATCTGTTTGATACCAAGGGTACATGATGGCCGATTTAACTTCGCTATGCGCTAAGCCGATAGCATGTCCAATTTCATGAGTTAAAACCATTAAAAAACTAACCATCCCTTCTGGAACCTTGAAATCATCTCCAAAATACCAGTTTAGGTTCATATCTAGATGAATTTCAATACATTTACTATATGGGTTGGGATAATAAGAGTGACCCAACACACCATTACCAAGATCGAATGGACATTGATCAGTTCCATGACAGTCGCTTCGAAAATAGTGCTTTCTATTGGTGATAGTTATAGTAATGTCTGGTTTTATTTTGGTCATTTTCACATTTTTGAACTTCAAATTGGATGCTGATTGCCATGTATCAAAAGCAAGCTTCGCTGTTTTTAAATGCGCGTCGGTAGCTTGTGGAAAATACCAAAGTAATTCTGTTTTGTTCCATTTTGAATGTATAACATAATTATTATCACCCTTTATACATCGAGGTCTCTTCATCAAATCAATAGTTTCTTTATTAGGCGTTCCATCTACAGGAAGATTATATTTTTCTTGAAAATTAATAAGAACGGCTTCAAAGTCAGTTAATGAATTTTGACTTGAATTCATATAACCATATTTCTCGAAAAATGATTTAGCGTACGACACATTATCATTTTCGGTGCATGAGGCTGCAGAAACTAGGATCAATACATATATACTCTTCAACATCTTGAATGATACTAATCATTAGAGAATACAAAAACGTTATTTTATATTTTTTTTCTTATTGATATGATAAAATTAGAACATATTCGTTATTTCTTTCCCGTTATCAATTATTGTGGTTTTTTGATATTTCACATTGCTGTTTTTTCATCGATTATGAATGTAGCTAATATAATGAATTTATTCTCTACATTATTTTTTACTCCACCGTATATATAGGGAACATCGAATTCTGATTATAAAAATAATATGTTTTATTCGTCAGCAATACTGCAAAGTTTAATTTTAAACCTTGTGGTGAAAATGATAATGGATTATTGAAAAACATGTTTACAATTTTGATAAATTTTAATATTTTTACATAATGAAAATGCCCCCCCGGTAGCGCGCCGCCTGATCATCCTAACGGATCTTTCTCGACTACGTCACATTTTACAGCAAGAACCCGGTAGCGCGCCGCCTTATCATCCTAACGGATCTTTCTCGACTACGTCACATTTTACAGCAAGAAGCGTGCGCGCGGCAGCAATACCTTTCTTCGCTAATAATATATATGAGAGCTTATGGCGGCATGTGTTGAATGCCTTGCTATAGACGCGAAGGTTATGCGATCGAATCTCACTGAAGTTTTTTTCAGATTTTTAAAACAGGACTAAAAATGGCGGCCTAAAATTAAAAACGCGCGCGCCGCCACTCTCAGCGCCACCAAGCGGAGATTTTTGAAGTAGTGTCCCAGAACTCTCCTAGCACATACTACTAAAAACCCTCGGGCCAGAGGCCCTCGGGTTCGTAAGACGTCGCCTCAGGGCATAAACATCTGTTTATACCCTTGGTGCATAAATAACTATTATTGACCTCTGAATAAGCTTACAGAGTATGGATTTACACTTCTCAGCTAATCATTTATAAGGCCTCTCAACTAATGCAAAACAATAGCAAAACTGCCCGAAACTCCACCGATTTACTTGTACAAATCACTTATCTTATACGGTATCATAACTAAACATATTATAGGACTGTTTAAAAAACTATTTTTATGTCAAAGATACGTCTACTTGGTCTAATGACCACTGCTAGACTTTCTATTTTTGAGGGAAAAATTGCCGGCTTGTCGAATTCCGGTAAAATAATTGATGATTATTTGTTCATTTTGAAAATAGGGAAGGTCCTAAAGCCTTGACAGTTACAATTTTGTAGAATATTCGGTTAGTGCCGGGCGCAAAAAGAATTGTTTACGTCTGAACACCTGCATCAATTTTGTATCGACAAAAAATACAGACTCCGTCCCTAACTGAAACGAAAAAAAGTTGAAAATATGAATTCTTTCATTATATGAACGCAGAAAAAAGATTTTTTAAAATAATCTTTGTTGAAAAAGCTGTAGAAAAAGGGTTTTTGAAATAGAATTATCTGGAATTTAATACTAGAAAATAATGCTAAAAATAACGATAGATAATCTATCGTTACAAACTGATTTCCTAATTAGTGGCAGTGATACAATCGAATAAAATAGAAGTGAAATTAAATAGAATAGTGTTCTAATCTATAATCAGGGACACTCTACTATGATAGTAGGAAATTGACGAGATGTGGTTTGTTTACAAATATCAAAAGTGGGTTGATCAGTGTCATCAAATTTCTATCAGAGCACGGATTCACAAAACAAGAAGGAATGTAGTCATAAACGTTTTTGGGTTCACCCATTGTATAAATTACGCAGATAAATTTGAAAAGTATTTGCGGATGTCACCGAGTCAATTCGAAGAGCGGATATTTTTAGTTGCGCCTCTAATAACAAAACATAACACAGTGAAGAAGCCCATTTCTGCTGCTGCACAACTTCTAATAATTCTACCGTAATATTGTAGATTTGTCTTGCTTAACCATATTAATTACAGACATTAAGCTGAATACAATTTTTCAGCAGATATTTAGCAACAGGTGACTGTTTCACATCGATATCGTACCAGTATCTGGTAGAGGAGACGACAACAGCGAACCTAATTGCAGAAACTTGCAGAGCACTTTGGAATTGTCTACAAAAGGAAGTTCTACTTGTAATTTATGTTAAATTATAAAAGTTTGTTTATCTCTTGATAATATTATGTAAAAATGAATATTGTTACGAAACAGCACACTGGTATAGTCCCTGAATCCGACTCAGTCTAAGCCATGTATGAAAGTTGGAATTATGGCAGATGCGCAGGGATCTCTTACAATTGTTTACGATTGTGACTATCTTATTCAGACATTGTTTTTGTGACCAGTCTTATCTAGAAAATGCGAGAGACAATTGTTTTTGTGTAAACCGCAATCTAGAACTATCTAGTAAAAAATGCACTAACATATATAAAGGACTGACCAGCGGAGAAGTTTAGTTTGGTTGATAGATGATCTCGACAAATAATCAAGAATACACTGAAATAGCGAACAGTAAAGTGTTGATGCAGATTAATAATTAAGGTTGTGTGTATATAAATTAAATTTAAGTGAATAGTTAAGTGTATATAAATTAAGTGTTAGTGAGTAATTTACTGTTTAAATACATTCGTAAGTAGCCATATCGCGTATTTAAAGTTTATCCCACCCGTCTACTGTTTAAATAAATAAGAAAAACTTTACAATATATTTAAATTTTCTAATATTTCTATTTTAAATTATTTTGGAATATTATTTTCTTATATCTTTAAATGAGCAATTCTTGTATATATATATATATATATATATATATATATATATATAATTGAAATCTCGGAATCGGCTCCAACGATTTTCATACAATTTAGTATATAGGGGGTTTCGGGGGCGATAAATCGATCTAGCTAGGAATCATTTTTAGATAATGTCATTTTAGTGTTTTCAAATGAAACTCAAGGTCTCTAGTTAATTCCACAATGTAATACAAGTTATTGAAAATACGAAAAAATTGACAATTGTTTCGATAAATCAATATCATCGTCAGAATGACAGAAGTTACATTTCATTTTATGCCTACCTGATGTTTAGTAGTTATATTTGGCTAGACCAAGAAGTAACCTAACTTGTGATTGGCTTAATATATGTTTATAGAAAAAAGAAGAAGATGTGATATTACAAATATTGAAGCTTAGATATTATTAGCCCTATGGTGATATCCTGGATATCATTTTTCCAATTAAGATCAGTATAACTGTGCAATGATATAGAAAACCAGGAAAACTATATCTGCTGATCTTTACAATTATCCCTTAAAAAGACAGTTTATTAGTGGAGAATTCCCTAGATCTAACTGTTCATTGACAACTTCATATTGTGGGTTTCTCAAATGTCTTCTAATTTCCAGTTCTTCAAGGAAATCCAGTTCTTGTTTCTTTTCACAAATATGCAGTACTTCTAGTTTTGTGTTAGGTATCAATGAAAGATTGGTGTCAAGTAGATGTTTTGCGTAGTGGGATTTATCTGGTTGTTTTGATCTGTATGCTCGTAAGTGCTCACTGTATCGTATTTCAAAATTCCTAAGGGTCTGACCCAAATAGACAGCATTACATTCTGGACATTTGAGTTTATATATACCTGACTTCTTTAATAGTGGTATTTTTGTTTTTACATTTAACAATTTTGTACTAACGTTACTTTCTGGTTTAAAAGAAATTGTTGTATTCGTTGCTGAAGATATTATCTTTGACATATTTCCTGCATATGTGATGGTTTTGTAAGTTTTAATTTCATCAGCTCGTTTAGGATATATAAGTTGTAATGCCACTTTTTCCTCTTTTTTACTAATTAGCTTATTTATCATATCTAATGGATAACCGTTAGATGTTGCTATTTGTCTAATTGTATTAATCTCTCTATCAAAATTACATTTGTTCATAGGAACTGAAAAAGCTCTATGTATCATTGAATTATATGCTGCTAGTCTGTGTGACACAGGGTGGTTAGAATTGAATGGAATTGTTACATAGTTTGTGTTGGTTTTCGGTAAATTGAATAATCAAGTACATTATTAACTCTTTGAATTTTTAAATCAAGGAAATTGATTGAGCTATTTCCTTCAATTTCTAAGGTAAATTTAACTATCGGGTGTAAATTATTGATGTGGTTGAAAAATACATCTGATTGTCGTTCACTACCCATAAAACAAGCTAATATGTCATCTACATATCTATACCAAAATAAAATATTTTTAGAAATATTACTTTCAAAGATCTTTCTTTCTAAATTGTCCATAAAAATGTTTGCTAAAATAGGTGATATAGGGCTTCCCGTTGGTAAACCTTCATTTTGAATATATATCTTATTGTCAAAAGTGAAATAATTCTGATTAATGCATATATCAAATAAATTAAGTATATCTGATATTATTCCTGGATTAATATTTTTATCTTCTAGTAATTTTCTTACAAGTATTAGACATTCTTTAGGAGGAATTTAAGTAAACATGTTAGTTACATCGAACGATATGAGTTTATAGTTATCTTGTAAGTGGATTGCTTTCAACTTTTTGATTAGTTCTATTGAATTTCTAATTGAGTACTGAGATTCATATCCGTAAGTATTGAGTATATTGTTGAGCTTCTTTGCCAATATATTATTAGGAGCATTAAGATAAGAGACTACAGGTCTAATTGGTTTCGTTATTTTATGTAATTTAACTGTTCCATATAATTGTGGACAATGAGGATTCTTATGTATGATAGACCTCTTTTCGTTATCATTTAAAAGATAATTTGAATTATTAACAATATTCCTTACATTATTAGAAATCTTCTTTGTTGGGTCTGCTTTAAGAACTTTTACAGTAGCGTTCCCCTTATCAGATTTTGTAACTGTTAGGTTATTATTCTCAATCTTCTTTTTTATTGCGTTCAAAACTGAAATGTCATATTTTCTTTGACGTTTAACTTTTGAAGGTTCAATATTTTTGATTAAATTGGCAATTTTTAATTTCTCATTAAGTCGCCAAATGAACTCAACAAAAATCAAAGTCAAATAGTCTTATTTTCACAAAAGCAGATAAAGGAAATACGGTAATAACATTACCTAAAGAAGATTATATATTAAAATCCAACAATTTTATTCAGGCAATCAATTTTGAAACCCTTAAAAAAGACGCAACTAATAAATTCCAAAAAGAAATAAAATTAGCTACAGATAACGCTAAATCAATAATTAATAATAAAGAAAAACATAAATTATTTTTACCCAATCCGCAACACCCTGAACTTTATTCATTAATTAAACTCCATAAAGGCGGGTACCCAATCAGACCAGTTGTATCTTATTTCACAGCACATTCATTTAAAATTTCAAAGATTCTCATAGATGTCATTTCTAAATATTGTTCATTCGAACCTCTATTTTCAGTTAAAAAATCAACAAAATTAATTAATAATATTCAAGATTTCATACTACCCCATGATTCTAAATTAATATCGTTCGATATAATAAATCTATTCCCTAGTATACCTCCTAAAGAAACTATAACTCTTGTTGATAACTTGTTCACATACAACAATGTTGATTCTATAATTCATTATGATATCATTACTTTCAAAATTATTTTCATTTCAATGGAGAGGTTTACAACAGTAAAGATAGTTTGATTATTGGCAACCCCCTCAGCCCCCTACTAACAGAAATTTTCTTGAATAATATAGAAAAAATAATTCATAATTACCCCCTCAGTAAAAAATGTATGTACTGGCACCGATATGTGGACGGCATTTTAGCTAGCTTCACCGGTACAAATAGACAATTGGACCAGCTTCATTACTTACATAAACTCAATTCACAATAATATTAAATTTACCGTAGTGCTTGAACAAAATATGTCTAAAACTTTTTAGACCTTACAATTTCAAATATAAATAATAAACATGATTTTTATATATTTCATAAACCATCACATACAGATATTACAATTCATAATAGTTCGGTCCACCCATTCAGTCATAAACTAGCAGCTTTCAATAGTATGATATACAGTCCCATTAAATACTAATAATTATAACCATCAATTAAATATCATAAAGCAAATAGCAGTTAATAATAATTACGATCCAAATTTGATTGACAATATCATAAAGAAAAAGATAAAAAACAGACTTTGAAACAAGTATTCCATTCTGATAGAAATAATGATATTCAATTTAGAAATTTAACATACCTTGGAACACCATCCTTGAAAATTAAATAATTTTTAGAATCTTCAGACATGAATATTTGCTTTAAAACTGATTACAATTTATCCAAACTCATAAAAATAACGAATCTAAATCTTCAAAATTATACAACTCAGGAGTTTATAAATTAAAATGGGGTAATAACAACTGTGATATAATTTATATCGGTAGAACTTTTAGACATTTTAAAACTAGAATTTGGGAACACAAATGTAGCTATGACAACAGAAAATTAGATTCTATATATTTAAATCATTTATCATGGAACCAACACATTTTCCACCCAAATTTTGAAACTTCACATGTAGTCGGCAAATCCTTTAGTTTAAATTTATTAGAGGTTCCAGAGATAAACAAAAATAAATTTTTTGTAACCTTCTTACCGTCCGAATCACTCTCCGGTATTGAACCTTTTAACCTAGAATATAGTTTAGGAATGTTTGTAGTGAATGAATTTCCAGGTATTTTATTTCAATACCTTTTGTTATTATTAGTATAATAGAATTCTGTATTTATGCACTGTACTCGTACATATTAGAACATTTTCAAATTATACCTTCATTCATTTTGAGAAAGCTGCTGTGTTAGTGAAATGCGTCAACCAGTTTAATTTGAACGTTAGTTCAAATAAATGAAGTTTTAAACAAATTAAATTGTTTTATTTCATCATTCTGTGTGTATCTTCATCAAGTAAAAGCCTCATCTATTCCATTTTTACATGATTTCATGCTTTCTGAATTTTAAAACATGAGAAGGAAGGTAATGATTAAAATGAGAAGAAGTAAGGGTTGAAATGGTAATTTTGATGTTTTTTTAAGTGACACAGGAAATAGTCTGAAGGATTCATATAGTGTGATTCGATAAAACCAATCCAATCGATCATCTGGGAAATACGTTGTTAAGGTATTGCCTCACGTCACTCGCTTAGTCCCTTATTTAGGTGGAGCTCCATCTTGTTACAGTTCATTGAAACGTCAAAGTTGTTGTTGTTGCTATCATAGCCCTCTCATTGTATGATTTCAAGTTCGGCGGAGATATTGGAAATGTAGCTACTACTGCGAATGTATGGCAATTAGATATAAGGAACATTACAAAAAAAAAATTCGGCATCTCATAAGGATTTATAAATCAAAATAAAGTCCAGAGTGATCCATTTGAAATTACAATGATAATTATAATTCCAGAAAAATCTGAAAAGAATGTCAATACCAACATAATTTCGGCCATATTACAAAAACCTTTCATAACAACATTTTTTTAAATCGTGCCAGTTTTTCTGAAATAATTGAGGAGTTCCATACTTAAAAATCACTCTGTATGCCACATATCAAGTTGCTTATTATTCCTATGGTGAGAAGTGTGAAATAGTAAAAATTCATTCGATTACTTCACGCTGCAGATAAATGTTGATGTCAATATTCGCTTTGTATAAAAATTCTTAACAAATAACTTGGATAAACTTTCCATTTACGTAATGAAACTTCCTTTTTGGTTTACTTTTCTCCTTCTCGATCCACATTGTATACGAATTGAATTTCCTTTTGGATAACTTGTTCGTGTTTTTCAGGAATTTCATATAGAACGAATCGAATGATTTCCTTTTGGAATGGTGCAGTTGAGAAGGCGACGGTATCCCCGACAATGTGCAAGAAACTTTATATCCTGTGAAGACCAGTAATGTTTATTACAAACATACTTTGAAGATTTTCTTTGAGAGTCTAGATGATGTCAAAGGACTTCTATATAGCTATTCGGGTTGTCGTACATATTCAGTGTCCATAGAATACGAAAGGATTTTCAGAATCTTTTCGTCGTTAGATCATTTATCTATTCTAAAATTAATGTTTCACTTTATCCAGAATCAGAAACAGCAGATTGTTTGTGTGTTATGGCAATAAACATATCATTACTTTCAAACTTTTTCCATTATAAACGTTCACAAACAAGTTGTGAAATTCCACACGAAGACTGCTAAACGAAGACTTCTAAACAGTAATTTCATTTTAATGAACATTTAAATTACCGAATTTGTCTTAAATTGATACAATAATGAAACATAAGCACTCTATCCAACAAAAATTTTGGCCTAAAATGTGATTGACAAGATTTTTAGAGGACAAAATAAATCTTTATCTATAGAACTCATTGTTGTTTTTTCTACCACCACTAAGCAAAACACACTTTTCTACACAAATATTTATACGCATTTCGTTGATACCCGTAGGAAAAGTCATAACTGTAATAATTGACCCAGTAACACTGTCGCCACTGTAATACTTTTAGACCCTTTTATCTCAGGTCCGCTGTCACCATTTGAAATAATTACAACCGAGCGTGAAATAACAAAATAGAGTTCGATTTATGCGGGGATCTCCTGGGCTTGGAACGGGTAATTACCTTTGCCAGGACAGAGTTTATTTTTTTGTTCAGCCTCGTATTCAAATGTACTGCTCACTCTAAAGGGAAAGTCGAGGTAGGGAACTGAATAAATTTCGGTACCAACAAATTATAGAAAAATATAATATATATAATATATATATATATATATATATATATATATATTATACTATATTATAAGATAAATACTTACTCACTTATTTTTGTAGATGATTTAAATGTATATGTTCATTATTTAGAATTTTTGTTTAGTTTGGCTAGCTCAGTTGGTTATTGTTATTTTGTTTAGTAATTTATTTTAATTTGATTATTCGGGAGCATGAAATCCTTTTTCTCTTTGAGTCCTGGCATTTTATATTGTTGTAATTGTTTAAATAAAAAGAAAACACATTATTTTGAAATCAATTTAATTTTAAATTTAATATTTTATATATTTGATGAAAATAATATGAGACGCCACTGGTTGTATTGTATCTACTTATTTATTTTAATCATTTCATCAATGCGCATGCGTGAAAAACTAGTCATGCGCTTTAGCATAAAACGAACAATTCTTACACTAAAGAAGCATCTATACTTATACAAACATAGTTTGTTTGACGATGCAGACAAGTAAATGGTTCATAAAAAACATAAAAGAATTTATATATAAATCATACATATATATGATACAAATTGCTGTGGGAAGGAAATAGTTATATACATAGATAGAAATATAGGAATTATATACAGATGGGCATAGTTATTACATTATGAAATTTCAATCACCAGATTTATGCAATTACAAGATGGCGTAAGTACATATTTCAATTTATTTAAAATTCGGCCTTTTATTAATTTTAACGATTTATGTGATTAATTCACTATATAAAGTCTGTTTCTTTCTTTTTTAGATCGATCATATGTGCAAAAGTTTATCAATTTATGAAATTAAGTACTTAATTGAGTATTTGAGTTTTTACTCTGATTATTGGCCAATAATGATTTAAAAACACTGACCTGTTGCTCTTGAATTGGGATGAAAGTCTCTGGATCCCAGGAACACTCCGCTG
The DNA here is from genome assembly GCA_963921935.1 of Galeruca laticollis. Lineage (NCBI taxonomy): Eukaryota > Metazoa > Arthropoda > Insecta > Coleoptera > Chrysomelidae > Galeruca > Galeruca laticollis. Next base: position 248,173,890 of record OY998176.1, read on the forward strand.
AAGCTCCAAAAAACCAAAATTAATGAAAATTTCGTAGATTCTTGCCGAAAAACTTGATACAATTGACTGTGAGTATTACTAAGATTGTATTTAATAGTACTTTATAGGTCTAAATGTCTTAAACCGAGAATTTCTTGAAATTTCAGGAACACCATCACACACACTCCTCGCTTCTTGACACCTTGACACCAGCTTCCCTTCTTTTTTAAGCGTCCCCTCGATTCTCTACTTTTTTCAACAAAACAGTCTTTTGTTTTTTTTCAGGTCACTATTTCAAAGTTTACTTGTTGATTCACAATTTGTTCTGTCATATTTTATAACCAATAAAATATTGTCTTTTGCAATCAGATTAATTGAAACTTCTATCACTTATTAAAAAATTTCATACATACACTCTTTTACATTATTAGTCCATTTATAGAGTTCCTATGAGTTTTTTCATCATACAAATAAATTAAAATTGGTTATACATAGATACATTTACATGGAACAACATTCAATATTGTTATTGATAGTATATCCTTGTTACACTCATATTAATTATAAATATAAATTCTCTTATGTTATTTGTCTAAACTCTTTGCATTATATTATTTATAATAAACTTTAACAAATTACTATTTATTGATTCAACGTTCATTTTATTTACCATATATCATTTATCTATATGTCATTATTTGTTTATCTATGAAAATCTATTGAATTCTATTCTATTCAATATTTGTATTTGTTTTTTTTTCTTAAATTAATGATTATAATGAATTATCTATAATAATATTTGTATTCTAATGTAACTACTTATATCTAAAATTCTCTTGACTTGACTATATAATTATATCTTTTTAGGTGAACAGCTGGTTATTGTATGGAAATTATTCTTCGTCTTAGGCAACTTTAATTACATCATTACATTGGTTAGGCAATCTCTATATTTTGTATTATTATTGAGGTAATTCTTTATTTATTATATTGTTATAGGCTATTATTTAATATATCTTTATTTGATATGTTGTTTAAATTAAGAAAAGTGTTTCCTTTTTACTTGTTTCCTTAAATTTTATTATTTTCATATATATTTCATACTAGCAACATATTTTTATAATACTAATTCTCTTATTATCTATGATATCTGGTTCAATATATATGTAATATGTTAGATGATACGGGAGTAAATAACGCACAATTTGATTGATCTAAAAATAGAAAAGTTTAATGTTATTATAAAATTAAAACACTCAAATTAATTGAGATCAAATATTTACACATTATGAATTATAATCTACTAACCTAAAAATAGAAAAATCGACAATTAAAGGTTTATTACTTCCAATATTTTAGTAGGTCGACACTGTATTACTTTTATGAAGTTTGCTATTAGATTCTTCAAATAAATCACTTCACGAGCAGGTTTAAATTATGTATCGCCAATGTGCTATCTGTCACTGTCACCCTTCGTGTGCTACGTCATATTTGTTAGGCGGCGATCACATACTCGTTTATTGGGCTACGTACACCATACAGTATACAAAGCTTACATCTCCCCCCCTCAAAAGTGCAAATTGGCTGGGGTAAATTTGACTAATCAAACTGGGGAATGAGCTTTGTCACATGGTACAATCCCAAGGACTTTTTATTCTTTCCAGTGTCGATTCTACATAGTGAATCTGATATCATTTCTTCTATCTCAAAAGGACCAATTCTAATTTCATCCATTTTAGATCTGTTCAACTTATTACAGTCCATTATGTGAACCATATCACCTTTTTGAAACTTGTAATCTATTCTATTTTTGTCAAAAATGGCCTTGTTCAATTCATGTGATTTTTTTGATCTGAGAAATGCTGTATGCCGGTCTTTTTCCAATTCTCCGGGTTCCATTTGTTTTCTTTTTAGGCCCATTGGTAGTACATCGGTTGGTTCTCCACTTAACAGATATAGAGGCGAATAACCTGTCACTGTGTGGTTTGTTGAGTTGTAGGCTTTCACACAATCCATTGCCACAGTTGTCCAAGCTGTCCTTTTTTCTTTGCTATTCATGGCACATCTTATCCTATTTACCAGCGTCTGGTTCAACCTCTCATTATGACCATTTGAAAAAGGAGCATTCACTGCTGTAGAAATTAAATTAACAGAGTGGTTCTTTAAATATTTTTTAAACTCTTTTGAGTTCAATGCTGGATATTGATCGGAGAGCAATATCTCAACTTCATTGTCCTTGATCACTTGATCTACCAGTTTTATAAAATCCTTAGTCAGTTGTGTCTTCGAGCATGAAATGTAAGCATAACGTGTGAAATGATCCACTAACAAGTGTAGATACTTTTTTGAAGACCTGTTGCCACCAAATTCTCCTACTGTGTCTATGGACATGATTTGGAAAGGTTTTTCTGCCGGTCCTAATTGTGACATAAGTCCATAATTTCTATTTAATCGTGATTTGTTTTTTATACAAACTTCACATTGACGGCAAATCAACTTCATATTATCCAGTAGGTTTGGTGCTGTGTAGAAAGGTCTTATTTTTGACTCGATCTGATTTATTCCTACATGACAGAAATGCTCGTGCACCTTTTTTATTAATATCTTACTGTAGTCTTCGGTCAAAACGATTTTTTTTTCTTGTGGTTCCTTTTGTAATATATACCATCTTCTGTAATAAAATTATGTTTGTTCTTTATGTTTGAATTTTTGTTCTGGTCCGCCAATATTTCCTCAATCGTAACAATATTTACTGTTTTTAAGTTATCTTCTTCGTTTTCGTGGCTTTCATATACAGGATTTCTGCTTAAGCAGTCCGCTTCTGTATTGTTTCTACCTGGGTTGTATTTTATTACAAAGTTGTATTGTGATAGGTAATGAGTAATGTCTCCCAATTCATCATCTGTTCTGTTTTTTATGTTTAAATTTTCTAGTGGCTTGTGGTCCGTATAAATTGTGAATGAGTTTCCTATTAGCCAGTGTTGCCAAAATTTCAAACTTTCTTTTATGGCTAAGCATTCTAAAAAAATGGCTTTTTTCTTTTTTTGTGATTCATTCAACTTCTTTGAAAAGTACGCCACTGGTTTGATTTCTCCACATTTTTGTGTTTGTTTTAGTATTGCACCAATTCCTTTTATACTTGCATCAGTTGTTTATAAAAGTTGGCGCCTCTCGGTCGAAAATAGCCAGAATTGGGGCAGAGCATAAATTATTTTTTATTGTTTGGAAAGTTTTTTCACAATCAGCTGACCAATCGAAATTGACATTTTTTCTAAGTAAATTGTGTATAGGGTCAAGAGTTATTAGGAATGTATTTATTATAAAAATTTACTTTACCTAGAAATTGTCTTATTTGTTTCTTGTTTTGTGGTGCTGCAAATTCTGCTATAGATCTGAGGTTATTATTTAAAGGTGTGATTGTATTACCTTTTACTATATGTCCCAAGAATCTTACAGAATGTGCTGCAAATTTACATTTTGTTAATTTCAGACGGAATCCTTCTTCAGCAATTGCATCCAGCAGTTTTGATAAATGGTCTATATGTTCATTAAAAGTTTTAGAAAACACCATAATATCATCAATGTAGTTCATCACAAAATTTGACAGGTAATGTTTTCTTATTATATTAGTCAGGATTCTTTGGAAAATTGCCGGCGATGTTTTCAGTCCAAAAGGAAGGCAAGTCCATTGATAATGACCTTCCTGTGTAACAAAGCCTGTCTTTTCCTTGTCGCTGATCCTCAATGGTATAGACCAGAAAGCAGAATTAATGTCGAGAGTAGTAAAATACTTACAGTTTATCGTTTTTACTATTAGATCTTCTATTGGAGGAAACGGCTGTGACTGTGGGATAATAATCTTATTAAGATTTCTAAAGTCAATACATAATCTTGACTTTTTTCCTTCATCCCGTTTGAATGCCAATGTTACTGGTGCTGCGAATGGGCTATAAGATTCTTCAATTAAATCATTCTTCAGCAGTTGTCCAATTTGCTTCTCGATTTCTGCTTTATCATCTAACTAGCATCTATATGATCTTTTTGAGCAATATTTCTCTACTTGTAGGTCTATAAACGCTTCATAGTTTTTCACTTGGCCTACATCGTATTTATCTTTGGCAAATATGTGTTTATAATCATCTAATAATGCACTTATTTTCATTCTTTGGTCATGTTCCAAGTAAGTAGTATCTATATCAAATTGATTCACATCTATTCCCTCATTGAAATTTATTTCATAATTAAATATTTCTGACTTAAAATCTGTGATTTCAATTTCTTGATTACTATATTTTTTGTCTTCAGTGGGGCTGATATATTTATTTGCACTTGGGTTGGCATTTTTCTGAAGTTGGATGTTTAAATTCCCATCATGGGTCAACCCAAACCGCTTTATTGTATCCAGTCCCAAAAGCAAATCATGAGTGAAGTTTTTATCATTGCAAATAAATGCATTTATTTCCTTTTCAATATTCAGTATTTTTCCATTTAATGGTATTAAACCTGTTGTTTTTCCCCCACCACCAATTGTGATGAATTTATTTTCAAAATAATTTTTTTTTAAATTTGTTACTTTTATTAATTTGGAATTTATTAAGGTTATATTTGAGCCAGGGTCATAAATACCTCTGCATTTCAGTGTGTTATTCAGTATAGCCTCAACTTCTATTAGTGGGGGAATAATTAGTTTTTTGTATCCTGAAATTGATCAATCTCCAACATCAAGTTTTTGCAGTGTTTTACACTGTCATTACTGTTCTTGTCTTCTTTGAACCAGCACAAATCTTCATAGTGAAATCTGTTTTTCTTTCCCATCTTGTAACATATTTGACATGGTGTTTTTTTTCTACATTCTGATTTAGTGGAGCTATTCTTCTCAGTAAAATGGTTTTGTACGTTTTTATTGTGATTTTCATGCATCCGTAGGACACTAAACAGAAGAGTTGGGTCTGTCACCTCTTGTCTATCTAGTTTACTTGTAATATAATTTGGCAATCCTACGACAATTAAGTCAGTAAGAGTCCTGGTATCTATAGCACTATTATATTCTAATAACAATCTCTGCTTTTTCAATGCATATTCCAGCAGAGAGCCATTTGAATGTTTGAAACTCAGTGCATACATTACAGAGGACCAACTTTTATCTGCAAACGTGTTTAGTAAACTCGCTTGCCATATTTTCCACAGCGAGTTTAAACTGTGTTCAATTAACATAGACTCATACCAGTCACTTTCTGAATCATTCAAAAATAATCTCAAAGCACTAATTTTGTCTGTATCACCATTTAAATCAAATCTTGCACATTCACTTTCAAAACTTTGTAACCATTGTTTGGCATTAGTAATCTTGTCATCAAACTTCTTTAAAACAAATGTTTCATTTAATTTGCTTAAATTGTTACGTTTTTCGTTGTTTACATTGGATTTATCACTTAATTTCTCTAAAATTTCCAATAATTTTCCCTCTGTAATAGATTGGCTTGTGACTTGAGTCATTTCTTGTAATAAATAATCATTAAACACCATATTACCAGCATCATCTTCGTATAATGCTAAAACATCGCTTGGCATGGACATCCATACCTTTCTATTATGACCTCTTCTCTGTAATGTTTTTTTTTTATTTTCAAAAATTCTGGTAACTTTATTAATTGAAGGTGGTGTTTTCCTGCTTGGAAACATGGCGGTATGATATATGTTATTCCATCCTCTTTTGTTATTGATTTTATAATTATGATGTTATTCTTCGGATCTTCATCTGCTGCCAGCTCAACTTCAAATTGTAATCTTGCCATGATCTACTATTATCCAATCAAACTCTGATAATTGTCGATTTGTAATATGTTAGATGATACGGGAGTAAATAACGCTCAATTTGATTGATCTAAAAATAGAAAAGTTTAATGTTATTATAAAATTAAAACACTCAAATTAATTGAGATCAAATATTTACACATTATGAATTATAATCTACTAACCTAAAAATAAAAAAATCGACAATTAAAGGTTTTTTACTTCCAATATTTTAGTAGGTCGACACTGTATTACTTTTATGAAGTTTGCTATTAGATTCTTCAAATAAATCACTTCACGAGCAGGTTCAAATTATGTATCGCCAATGTGCTATCTGTCACTGTCACCCTTCGTGTGCTACGTCATATTTGTTAGGCGGCGTTCACATACTCGTTTATTGGGCTACGTACACCATACAGTATACAAAGCTTACATATATATTTCACTATATAAATATTGGACAGATCTGGTAAGAAATGAAGAAGTCCGTAGTAGAGCCGGTCTGACCAGCCGTGAACTATTCGACGCCATTAAGAAGAGAAAGACTTCCTATCTGGGTCACATCCTGCGTGGTCCTCGTTACGAATTCCAACGTCTTATCCTCCAAGGAAAAATCGAAGAAAGAAGGGGAATAGGAAGAAAAAAACTTTCATGGCTCAGGAACATTCGACAATGGACAGGAATACACGACTTTATGTCTCTCCAAAATGCTGCTCTAAATAGAGAAATCTGAAAGGATGTAAATAGACGGTCGCCTACGCAGGAATCTGCTTGGTACTCTAAGAAGAAGAAGATATAAATATTACCCCAAAAAAATGCTATACACTTATATACAAAATTTGCAATATGTGAACACACCTTATGATTTCGTCTCTACTGCGTGAGTGACCTACCTCACTGCAAGAATAATTGTCTACTATACCAAAGTACTAATCGACCGCCGCTGGTATCTATTTGTCGAATGTCATTGTACTCTACTTAAATAAAATGGAAAAAAAGAAATAAATTCTAATGATTCGATAATCTTGGTGATAAACAGTTCAGTATGTACTGACAAAAATTCAGTATTGCAAATTTTTCTTCCGCGCGAATAAAAATAATTTTTTTTTATTCTATTAGAGATGACTAAATGATATGACCGCGTCTACAAGAAAATTACTCAATTGCTGTTGAAATTTAACGATAACCTGGTTTTACGGTGACAAAATCATATGCTCCGGGTAAACGATATAAATTACAATTGGCCTCGCTTCTAACTTTACCTACCACCTATCTACGGGGTGGACGAGAACTTGTAACAATCATTGTCACGATTGTTACATTTTTTTTGTTATTAATGGTAGTTTATATTAATTTTCTTAATATAGCTAATGTAAATTAATTCTCAAATCAACCCCAAGATAAAACTTAATTATATATTTTTTGATATTTCGGTTTACATAGTTGTCTACCACCCCTCGTATTTACAACACACATAAATTCGAGAAGGATTGTTGTAACTGGTGTTCGCCGTTGCTTTTCGACCGTGAATGTGAATATAACTTAGATAAAGTAACGGGTCTCCGGATACAATACACATGAAAAGTCGAAGACAAGTTTTTTGGTTCTGGGCTCAGCAGTTTTTGTGAGTTCCTTTTGAGTCTTACTTTTATGGTTTAAAAAATGGAATGCTACGAGTTCTGAAGCCGGAGATATTGATTTTCCTAACAAATTTGTGGAGATAATAATATGTACAACTTGGATTTAGCGTTGTAGCCGTATCTACCGGGATTTGGGATATTTAATTATCCTATGATGTAATGCTGTTGTCGCTCGGAGTACTGTAATACAAAGTTAAGTAATTCTCTCCACCTTTCATTAAATGACTTATCAACATTAGCAGAGCCCATTTAATTTTTTTATCTTCACGTTAGTAAATGGTTATAAGTGCCTTTCAAAGTTAACACTTTACGGTGAACTTTTATATAGGAATATCAACTTAATTATAAATTTTGCTATTAAACCAACCTTCATAGATGTAAATAATATTTTCATATTTTGATGTATAAAGTGTCTTAATTGACTATAACCAGTAATTTTTAATAATTTTGGCGTAATGCCGTTTTTTTTGTAATATAGTATACAGTTTTCGTAACTGCCTTTATTGAAAATAGTCTCAAATGGTTTGGTAGGACTTAAATAGTAGAAATTATTTTGTAGATGCTTAAATTTGTAAATACTGAAATTAAGCGAGGTTCCTTGTTTTCTGATTTGTTTAATTCGAATTCTTGATCACTTTTAGACTTTAAGTATTATGATCACTTGTTTCTACAGGGGACAGATGTTTATTTAATTCTATACTTTCACCTTAATTTCAGCATCCTATGGTAAGGTTGTCTACCTATTTACTCACTTTACTTAAATGTTGATTAAAAAAAATACTTGATTGAGACGTTCTTACTAATGATAATTTAAAATTACCTTTTTTGTGCCAATCATTAACTACTAGGATTTTATTGTAATTTGAGATTGTCTACTTATTTCTAGTTTGAATTTTAAGTACCAATTTTGAAGCAGTGGTGAATCAGTATTCGTATTCACAGAATGAAATATTTTTATTTTAAAATTTTCTTCATTCAGATACCACTAATTTATCCCAAGTATCATTGACTTGAAAATTTTTTCGTTTGATTTATTGAAATTATCGGTTTTATATTATTTCGGAATAAAATGAAAGTTGTTAGTTCGTTAACTGAAATCAGTGAGCATAACCTGATGTAAAACCATCAAAATTAACTTCACTTTTATCAAGTATGCAATTATTCTTGACCTTGAGTAATGTTACTTACTTAAGATGTTCCATCCAACCATCAAATTATCTTCACCCAATTAGTGATATACGCTTAAGGATCACATCATCGTGTGTCTCATTTCATTGTTGATTATTTCTGATTAATTATAAATACTCCAACTTAGTTCCTTAAAAGTAAATCAAAACTTGTTACTTGTCACTTCCACTACCTTTTAATGAACGTACGATCATTGAATGTATAATTGAAGATTTTTATCAGTCCTCTCTGATTTTGATTATCAATACTTAAATAATTAATATTATTCAACACTTGCACAAATAAGTGATTGGCTCCTTACTTAGTGATAACTATTGTTATTGGTTTAGACCAGATTTATTGATTATTTCCTTGGAATAATTTTGTGTAGCGTCCATTTTTTGCTTAGATCACTTCCTTCTAGGAAATAGGTATTGTATTCCAGTGAATATCACTTTGGGGTCAGGTTTATTTTACTATCAGGTTTTGCTTGTATCGCCTCATTATTTTCTATAAGTAGTTAATCTTGTTTGAGGATAGAGTAGTTTTTTATATAAATTCTGTTATTTATGGAAAATTGTATATATTTTTTTAATGTACTCGTATTGTTAATTCGAATTATTAAGAATTATTAATATATATATATATATATATATATATATATCATCATTCAACCATTTTGTTATTGTGTAGCCTCCCTTTACATATTTATATATTCCATTTCCATGTGGGCTTATTGTTGTCTATTGCTAGCTATGCGGCCCCAAGTTGATCCTGCGAGTTTTTTTATGTCGTAGTCCCATCTTAAGTTGGGGCGTCTTCTTGTTCTTTTCACGCCTCGGGGATACCATTGCGTTATCTTTGTGGTCCATCTATCGTCTGTCCTTCTAGCGAGATGCCCCGCCCATTGCCACTTTAGGGATCTGATTCTATTTATGACATCTATCACTTGGGTCTTTTGTCTGATCCTATCAAGCCTTTCTCTATCTCTCCTTGTTATTCCAAGCATGCATCGTTCCATAGACCTCTGCGTTACCTGGAGTTTTCTAATGATATCAGTTTTCAGGGTCCAGGTTTCACAGCCGTATGTTAATACTGGTAGTACGCACTGATCAAACGCTTTATTTTTCAAACGGAGTGACATTCTAGACTTGGAGATGATAGAGTTCTGTCCAAATGTTCTCCATGCTAATTTGATTCTTCTGTTTATTTCTGGAAGTAGAGAGCCTGATATGTGTATTAGTTGACCCAGGTATATGTATTCCTCTACTATTTCCAGGGCAGTGTCATTAATTGTTATTTCTTGTGCGTTTATCAGTTCGTTATACATTATCTTGGTCTCACTCAGTTTTATTTTAAGGCCTACTTCGTTGCTTGCTGCATTCAATTCATTCATTTGTTGTTGCATTTCGCCAGGGTTACTCGCTATCAGGATGATGTCATCAGCGAATCTTAGATGGTTCAAGTATTCTCCATCTATATTCAGACCTATGTTGTTCCAGCCCAGTTTTCTGAAGATGCTTTCTAGTGTTGCTGTAAATAACTTTGGAGATATTGCGTCTCCTGGTCCAACTCCTCTGCTGGTGGGGAATTCTGGTGTGCCCTCATATATCCTAACTCTCGCTTTGGCTTCCCTATATATATTTGCTAGGGTCTCAATATATGGCTTGTCGACCCCTTGATCTGTTAGGGAATTTATTACTGCTCTGGGGTATATAGAGACGAATGCTTTCTCAAAGTCGATGAAGGCTAGTGCTAGTGGTTGGTCGTATTCTTTGGTTCGACTGATAACCTCTTTGAGGGTATGGATGTGATCTATTGTAATGAAGCCTTTGCGGAATCCAGCCTGTTCTCGTGGTTGGGCCGCGTCTAGTGTATTTTGTATTCTGTTGTGAATGATCTTTGTGAATACCTTGTACGTCACTGGTAGTAGACTTATTGGTCTGTAGTTCTTAATGTCTTCTTTGCTGCCTTTCTTGTGGATCATTACTATAAGGGCACTGTTCCACTCTTTAGGTATGCTTCTGGACATCAGACAGTTCGTGTATAGTTTGGCAAGGTACTTCCATGTTTCAGCTCCTGCATATTTGAGTATTTCGGTCGTGATGCCGTCATTTCCCGCTGCTTTGCCATTTTTCATGCTTTTCAGTGCCATTTCTACTCCCTCCACCAATACTTCTGGTATGGCATCTTCTGAGTGTTCTATTATTTCTTCCAAATTTTAAGGGCCTTGTATAGGTCTCCATAGAATTTGGCTACTAGGTCTATTATTTCATTCCTGTCTGTGGTTCTTGTGTTTCCATCAGTTAATGCAACTATCTGTCTTTTCCCTATAATTAGTGCCCTTTTTGCATTTTTGTAGCCTTTACGGTTTTCTATTGTTGTTTGTACCAGTTTCTCGTTGTAATTTCTGATATCTTCTGCGATTTTCTTTCGTATCGTCTTGCACAGTTCGGTGTATTCAATTCTTTGAATGTTTGTTCTCTTTTTCATTTCTCTTCGTTTTTGTAATAGTGCTTTTGTTTCCGGAGTTAGTTTTTTGTGTTCACCTCGTTGTTGCAGACCTCCCACTTCTACGGCGCAGTTTCGAATTGTGTCTATCAGTCCAGGGCTGTTATATTCCACTTTTTGTAGTCTTTCTTCTAGTAGTGCTTCATATTGGTGAGAGTTCTCTTTCAGCCTTTCATTCTTTATGTTTTTTGTTGTGTTGGTTTTGATTAGTCTTGACCTTTCTAGTTTTATATCTAAGACCAGTCGAGCTCTGATTAATCGATGGTCGCTTCCTGTAGTGAACTTGTTGAGCGTGCTTAGATCTTTTACTGTTTTAATTTTATTGGTGAGGATAAAGTCTATTTCGTTTCTGATAGTTGCACCGGGGCCTTCCCACGTCCATTTCCTGTTAGGGTTCTTCTTGGAGAAGGAGTTTGCCACATACATGTTCTGAAAGTGTGCGAACTGTATTAATCTCTCTCCTCTTCCATTCCTTTGTCTAAATCCATATCTACCCATTCCTTTTTCTTGGTTTTTCCTGTGTCTTACTTTGGCATTAAAGTCTCCCATTATGTATTTGAAGTGACTATTGTCGTTGCTGAGCGCTTGGGTTATTTCATTATAGAATTCTTCTATTTCGTCGTCACTATGGCTGATTGTTGGGGCGTATACCTGAATAATCTGGATAGTATATCTTTTGGAGAGTCTTAGTGTTATGCTGGCTACTCTGTCTGAGGTGCTTGTTATCCTTATGATTCCATTTTTCCAGGTTTTCTTAATTAGGAATCCTACTCCGCTTGTTCTTCCTGTTGGTGTTCCTTGGTGGTATAGAAGACTCCCTGATTCCAGTTCAATGAGTTCTTCATTTTTTCGTCTTACTTCGCTAATGCCCGTGATATCCCACTTTATTTTTCCTGCCTCTGTTTCCAGTTCCATAATCCTAGCTTGATTAGAGAGTGTACGGCAGTTATAAGTTGCTAGGTGTAATGTAGTTAATGGGTAGTGGTTTAGACTCCGCAGATTCTTAGCACCCTCTGCCCTCGTGGCTGGTTCCCAGGATCTACCCCTCCTAGGGCCCTTCGGGCTTACGGAGAATGAGGGCCGTAACTTGTCCTTGTCTGTCATGCTGGGGTTGTGAGGCGTACCTTACCACGCTGCCTCAATGCGGGTTGGCAAGGGGCGAGGGATGTCGTCCGCCAGTTTTCGCCATTTACTGACGGACCCTGTATATATATATATATATATATTGATTATCTAGTTTTCTTGGTTCCAATTTTGGGATCTGACGCAAACAACGTTATAAACTTCGTGACAAAAAAATATCTGAATCCTGTTAGGTTACATATCCACAAAAAAATCGTTCCTACTAATCGTGTGTAAAAATCTTACTATAATATCCTACACAATAAAAAATACACCTATAAAACGATCGGTGCACAAATTATGAGCCAGGACCTACATATTTAACCGAACCTATGAACTTGTCAAATGAAAAAATTAAGAAAAGGTTATATGTTCTATCTAAGCAAACATATGTTATCAATATCAAGGTTAGATTAGCGCACACAGAAAAATAAAACTTTCCCAATTATTTTTAAACGTTTTCAAAAACTTACGGTGTGGAAACTTCCTTTCTCCTGTCTCTGCTTACTGACTGATTTCGATATTTATCTATAACGGCGGAGACGCTAAATTTCTAACACACGATGTCAGGGGATATGTTGGTTAACGGTCGCAGAGAATTCACACCGTATTGCTCCCAGGGGGACAGCTTTCACTGTCAAGGATATCTGAGTATCGCTTTGACGCCCTGTATAACGGAGAGAGAAATTCTCCCTATAAACCCGCGAACACTAACAAGATCTGACACCCGTCACCGTGACAGGGAAGTGCTTTTTCCCTTCACGTTTTTTGCCTGACTCTATCCCCTGTCTGCTCCAAACTCACTTTTTATCATTCCCCAAATTTGTTCGGGATTTTGTGCTGACGTTCCGGGTTTGATCATACAACATATCAACTATAGTTTTAAATAAAATAATTGGACAGTTAAGAGGTAGGATATTTTAGTGTTATTTTAATTTCACTAAACATAAAAATAAATATTAAGTTACATTACTTGTATTCTTCAAATTTGTGCAGTTGTAAAAAAAGTATAGTGTGCTTCAGCTCGTTCCTCAAACTTCTACACTCGTGAGAAAAGTTGAACTTTTCCCAATTTTTGCACAATATGCTACTTTCTACTAGTTTCAAATTCGATTGATAAAGTGACACTTTGGTGCATAGAACTGTCACTTTACTGTATAGTGCCCGTCTAAAGCCCCCCCCCCCCCTATCTATTTTAATGAACCATGGAACTTAAATTAATAATTGTTTGGGTGTCTGAAATAAGGTACAAATGCAACGTTTTTGATAGTATTTCGTGACGTTATCATTCAAAATGGCGGACTGTCGCCATTTTCTAAGATAATTTTTAATAATAAACATTCGAAAATAAGTGGTCCTTCCAATTGCAAATTGAGAATATTTATTCAGTTAATTTTCTTCTTACAATAAGTTGGAATATCTTTGTAGAACCGGAGTGCGGCAAAACCGTAATATTGTAATGTTTTTCTTATTTATTTAGACAATAAACGGGTGGGATAAATGTTAAACACTCGGTATTGCTACTTACTAATTTATTTGAACACTAACTCACTAACACTAATTTATATGTACTTAACGAGTCACACAATTTAATTTATATGCACACTAACTTATTAATTTATAACACTTTTATATTCACTTAATTACTGTTTAACTGTCAAGATCAGTTTATCAACTCATAAACTAAACTCATCCGCTGATCGGTCCTGTATTTATATCAAAGCTTTTTTTACTAGAACATTCCGGATGGGACAAGTGCCTTTCGCGATATTTCTTAAAATGCCTTTCGAGAACATGTTTAAAAAGGACGGTCCCAATAAATCCCAATAGACCTTCTCAGAATTCGGCGCGCTCACCATTTTCTTAACTCCGTTAACATAAGGTTACAGGGCCGTACTTAGTATCTGCTTTGGTGTGCGAGTTCGTAACATTACCCCCTCTTTAAATGAAAGTTCCTCCTGGAACTTTTGTGTAGCCGAGACTGGATGTTTGAATCGGCAACTAGCCCCATTTCTACACTTTCCGATCTTATGGAAATAGCAGGGCACCGTCTTCATCGGATATTCATAACGGGGGTTGTAGGTGCAAATTAATATCTGGAAACCGGTACCTTGAAAGATAATCTCTACCATGTTCCTGATGATTCGCCTATTCAACTGGTTACTCGCTATCTTAGGCATAGCCAGTTTCTTCACGTTGGATTCCAACACATGGTCTCGGAGGTTACGAAGTGCTTCCCACACATCGCGGTAGGTAGATCGATCTTGGAATTCATTTTTAGTTACCACGTAGAAGACGCACCGCGAATTATGTTTCAGTTTCAGTGTCTTGCCAGGGGCTAGAATCTGGTCTTCAAGTTTTTCTAATTGCCCGAACTTCTTTCGAAAGACGGTTGCCAACCCTCGTGCGTTCTTGATACGGGCAGGGATGTTGTATGCCAGTGAATAATCTTCTGGGAGAGTGAACAAATCTTGTTGTTGTTCCGAAGTGACTCCATATCTAGCTTTCCCGGTACCTCCATACGCGCCCATAAATTCATCGAAGGTGGGGTCAGACACATCTCGAATAAAGTTTACTCCTTCCTCTATGTCATGGTCTCCTTCGAATGGCGCTAGTCGGTTTCGTTGAACTACTTTTGGTTTTCCGTTGGGGATCTTGCTTATGCGATATAAAACATCATTGATCCTTTCCTTGATCAAGTATGGACCTTCCCAGGATTTTTGTAATTTTGGAGAAAATCCTTTTCTCCTCGCCGGGTTGTGTAACCATACTTTGTCCCCTTCTTCAAAACCGCCTTCTGTGGGCTGCGTGTCGTACCGACTTTTCATTCTGTCGCTGGCTACTTGAAGATTTGTTCGAACTAGTTCATGAATATCGTCCAGCCTTCTTCTCAATTGAATCACGTCTTCTTCAATGTCAGCTACGATTACCTGATGCGTGAACTTTTCAGCGCCAATCCCCAATAGGATTTGTGTTTCCCCGTGAACGTTGGCACTCTCGCCTGTGGCGGTCCGCAGACGCAGTCTTGTTGGTAGAAGTTTCTTCTTGGGGGTTATTATCTCTGGTCGTATAATGGTTCTAGTTGCCCCAGTGTCAACCAGCAGAGCATATCCCTTGCCATTTACTTCGCCATCCACATATACACTGTCGTTGCGACATCTGAGAGGAGCTATCAGTATGAGAGGGTCTTTGGAACGGTAATGGGTCGGTGCTGTCCGCTCGTAGCCGACCCGTTCTAGTTTTTCCTGTGTCAGGGGTTCTTGGTTTGCAGGAGTCTTGGGGCGCTTACACGAACTACGTACATGCCCTAGCTCGCCACAATTCCAGCATCTGATTTTTCTCGGTTTCTTGTCCATCATACCTTTTATGAAACTGACGAACTGGTCAAATCTGTCTTCGTCACCTTCTTCTTGGATGGTCTTAATTTTGTTATATCCTGAAGCCTTCGTTGCTGCTTCATATTCAAGAGCAGCTGTTAATGCGTCGACTAATGTTTTCGGATGGGCTAAACGAAGTGTCCTCTGCATATCGGGGTCACGTAAGCCATCAATAAATGCCTGAATGCCCAAATATTCCATCATGTTCTCTGGTGCTGACGGATAAGCAAATCGAACTAGTCGGGCAATATCCACTTCATATTCTTGAAGTGTTTCGTCACGTTTCTGCCTTCGGTTCTTCAGCTGGGACTGGTACAAATATTGTAGATGTTCGTGACCGTACCGCAAGTCCAACCTCTTCTTCAGCAGCTCGAAATCATCCGTTTCTTCCAGAGGTATCGTCTGAAGTATATCTAAGGCATCTCCCCGAAGCGGGATAGTTAGGTTCACTGCTTTCTCCTCATCTGACCAATTATTCACTCTAGCGGCTGCTTCGAACTGTTTTACGTAATTGGTCCACGACATCTTTCCATCGAACGTTGGGGCCTTGACTCTGGTAAAACTGCCAATATCATCTGTCTTGGGTTGTGTTTCTGGCTTGCAGATCTCGATCTTCTTTTCTTCTGCTGAAGTGTCCTGTGTTCTTAAATCAGCAATCTTTGTCTCCAACTCCTTGATTTTCTCGTCCATCTGATTTTCCAGCGCTGTCATCTTATCTTCAGTGTCTGATTTTAGAGATGTAATTTTATTCTCCACGTCAGCAGCAATGTCATTTTTTAACGATAAGATGTCGGCAGAAATGTCATTTTTCATAGTGGAAATCTTCTCGTTCATATTAGTAGAAATATCGTTCTTCCTGGTTGAAATCTTCTCGTCCATGGCAGAAATTGACGAGATTATGGTGGAAGCCTCGTCATTGAATAAAAATAATTCCGGATTAAAGCCGTCATTTTCCAGTGCCACTTTAAGTCTTTCTACTAATTCACTTTTCTTACCGGACGTTTCCAACTCACGATCTTCCAATTCTGCCCTTAATTCCGTGATTTTCAGATCACATAGTCTCTTGGCCATTTTTACGTAGCAATTTATTTAGATTATCCCACTTCTGACACCAATGTAATGTTTTTCTTATTTTATTAGACAATAAACGGGTGGGATAAATTTTAAACACTCGGTATTGCTACTTACTAATTTATTTAAACACTAACTCACTAACACTAATTTATATGTACTTAACTAGTCACTTAAATTTAATTTATATGCACACTAACTTATAAATTTATAACCCTTTTATATTCACTTAATTACTGTTTAACTGTCAAGATCACTTTATCAACTCATAAACTAAACTCATCCGCTGATCGGTCCTGTATTTATATCAAAGCTTTCTTTACTAGAACATTCCGGATGGGACAAGTGCCTTTCGCGATATTTCTTAAAATGCCTTTCGAGAACATGTTTAAAAAGGACGGTCCCAATAGACCTTCTCAGAATTCGGCGCGTTCGCCATTTTCTTAACTCCGTTAACATAAGGTTACAGGGCCGTACTTAGTATCTGCTTCGGTGTGCGAGTTCGTAACAATATATTTCATTCGATTTTCCTGTGAAAGTTTTCGATTGAAATTTCAGAGAACGCCAGGCATACATATACGCTGGGGCTTCCTGATATTTTGAATCGAAGACCACAAACCTTTATACCATTTCCGATTTTCCCATGAGAGTTTCCGTTTGAAATCTCAGAGAGTTCCAGGCATATATACAGTGTGTTCATTTTAAAACTTACCACCCTTGTAACTCAAAAACCCCAATACATTGCAATATTCGCCGGGACAAGTCAATTTTTGTTTTTCGGCGGAACTTTTTTGACGGTCAAGTGGTTTTAATATTTTCATCCCTGTAACCCCTAGCAACCCCGCCTTTATAAACTCAAATACAAACACCGCACTTGTTCTACATAGTTTAAAAGCCCCTTTCATTGTCAATACAGCGATGCATTCGTTTTAAAAATTGGGTGAGGGTTTATAAAATTATGGGTCAAAAGCCACTCAGTTGAAAAAAACTATTTATTTTCTCATTAGCTCAAAATTTCATTTTATTAATTGTTCAAAATGTTCACCCTTTCTTTCTAAACAATAAAAAAGTCGGTGATGAAATTCCTCGCGCACTTTTTGAAAAGTTTCTGGCCTGGTAGCCCTACACACAGCTGCTATACGAATTTTTAAATCGTCCATGTTTAGTGGTTCAGTTTTGTAAACTACTGATTTGAGGTAACCCCATAGAAAAAAGTCATTTGGATTGAGATCACAGGATCTTGGTGGCCATTCTACTGCCCCTCTTCTTCCTATCCACCTACCAGGGAATGTGATATTCAACCAATCACGTACTGGTCTGGCGTAGTGCGCAGGTGCATTATCTTGTTGAAAGTCTATTTGGTCTTCTTGGAGTAAAAGATTTTCGTGCTGATATATTTGATTTTCTAATGATTCAGTGATCAGTACAACTGTGTTCCGAAGCATATCTAAATACAACTCCCGAGAACCAATTATAAATAAGGGACCTATTATGGTGTTACCTAAAATCCCCGCTCAAACATTTATTTTTTGGGGGTACTGCGTATGACCTTCCCGGAATAGATGGGGATTTTCATCTGACCAGTACGACAATTTTGCTTATTCTCTCGTCCATTTAGGAAGAAAGTACACTCATCCGAGAAGAAAATTAATTCGTTCTCTCATTATTTCGCAAAATTGCATTCTTCGATCCAGGTCATCTTCGTATAGTTCTTGAAGTATTTGCAATTTATAGGGATGGAACGTATTTACTTTCGTTACCTTATGTATTGAGCCTATTGATAATCCAGTTTCTTGTTAAACTTTCCATATAGAAGTAGTTGGATCTACCGCAAAATGACCCAACACTTCAATATGGGCGGCTTCATTCAACACTCTAGACGTATTTCGTTTCGCATTGCATATTGATCCGGATTGTTCAAACTTTTGCACAAGTTGTAGCACATAAACATGCGAAACAATTTTATCCGGATGCCTGTCGTTAAATACACTACTCCAAGACTTTAACGCACCACCAAAAAATAGCCAAAAGTTTGAAATAAATTTTTGTCTAAACTGCTTGTCCGATTTGAATGAATTTTTTTTTAATGGCAGGTTGACACTTCCAGGGAGTTAGTGTACTACTGTATTCGCATACAAACTCATTTTTGTATAAATACGGGATGTTGCAATGATAAACTGATTTTTCATGTGGAGTTCAACAGTAACAATATCAACTTAAAATTAAAATCAAACTGTAGCTTTATCTTCTTGTAACATTTTGTTTTTTGATTTACTCTATTATCTTGGCCACAACAAGAGAAAATCAATTTTATAGCATAACATGTTTTTTATTAAAATTTATAATAATAAAAGTGAGTAGCAGGCTATGAAAAACAATAAGTTACAGTAAATTGTCATTAGTTAAATACAAGTGTCAAAAAGCATTTCATAGAAGTGTATTTTTAGTGTTAGCCCTTACATTTTTTTGTGAAAACCTTTATTTTAATTAATATGCAACGTGAAACACGAAATCTTACTGGCGAAGAATGTGCTCAAGCATTAATATTGTTCGAGGAAGGCTGGAATTACCGAAGAATTGGTAGACGATTTAATGTATACCATTCAACCGTTTCACAAGTTATACAAAGATATAGAGACACTGGAAGTCATGGTCGCAGACCGGGACAAGGAAGGAATCGAATAACAACCCCTAATCAGGACCGTTTTGTAAGATTATCGGCATAACCACAACGTTTTGTAACAGCCCGGACCCTTCAAACCCGGCTTCGAGATGCTACTGGTGTACAAATTTGTGGTGAAACAGCTCGTCAGCGACTACGAGAACACAATTTGAGACCTAGAATTACTGCTCGGGGGCGAGCTCTAACTAGAGATCATCGAAGAGCGAGGCTGAATTATGCCATGGAACATCGTAACTGGTTAGAAGCGGAATGGCAACAGGTATTATTTACGGATGAGTCAAGATTTTGTTTGTACAATAATGATAGGCGCATACGTGTATACCGACGCCCTAACGAACGATATGCTCAGTGTAATTTCTCAAATAACACATTATTTGGAAGAGGATCTGTGATGGTCTGGGGAGGTATTTCTTTGACTGGTCGCACAGAACTTGTGGTCATAAATAATGGAAGCCTTACAGCTGAAAGGTACATATTGGAGGTTTTAGACCAACATGTAATGCCATATGCGCTATATATAGGGCAAGCATTTTTGTTGATGCACGATAAAATGCCAGGCCTCATGTTGCTGGAGTTGTGAGAAATTATCTAGAGGAAGTTGGCATCGATACCATGGGATGGCCAGCTAGAAGCCCTGATTTAAATCCCATAGATAAACTCTGAGAAACTCTTGGAAGGAGGTTACGAGTGGAACGGAACTTGAACACCTTGGAAGACGTGGGGAGGCGACTGATTGAAATATGGGAAGAAATTGACCAAAATGATATACGGTGGCTTATTTTAAGTATGGGCCGTCGGTGCCAACCAGTTATTTCTGCCAGAGGCGGAAATACTCTCTACTGATTTTTTTTACGTTTTGTTTCTTTGTTTTTCGTTGTTAAAGTTGGATAATAAATTTTGATAAAAAACATGTTATGCTATAAAATTGATTTTCTCTTGTTGTGGCCAAGATAATAGAGTAAATCAAAAAATAAAATGTTACAAAAAGATAAAGCTACAGTTTGATTTTAATTTTAAGTTGATATTGTTACTGTTGAACTCCACAGGGTGTTACAAAGTTTATGAAAGAATCAGGTTATCATTGCAACACCCCGTATTTATACAAAAATAAGTGTGTATGCAAATACAGTAGTACACTAACTCTCTGGAAATGTCAACCTGTCATTCAAAAAAAATTCATTTAAATCGGACAAGCAGTTTAGACAAAAATTTACTTTAAACTTTTGGTTATTTTTTGGCGGTGCGTTAAATTCTTGGAGTAGTGTATTTGCGCTGTTTGTCGCGCACATTCATTAGTAGCACCATAAATGAAAATCATT
The DNA here is from genome assembly GCA_963921935.1 of Galeruca laticollis. Lineage (NCBI taxonomy): Eukaryota > Metazoa > Arthropoda > Insecta > Coleoptera > Chrysomelidae > Galeruca > Galeruca laticollis. The sequence continues at coordinate 248,194,552 of OY998176.1, forward strand.
CCAACTCTTTCTTCTAAAGAATGAACCATTGTACCTTCAATAATAGCACAAGAGTGAATTTTGGTTTTACAACGTTCATACTATAACAAACAATGAGTTGTTTCAATTTTGACGTTTATTAGATACGTAAATAAACCACAGCACACTCTGTGGTTCTCAACTGAGTAGTCTTTGCCACAGTTGGCATTCAAAACATGTTTTTTCTACAACCGCTAATGTTTACTGTTTTTCTTTGAATGCTTCTTTTGAATTTTCTTATTTGAACGATACAATAACTATTAAAGAAAATAAATAATTTTTTTTCAACTGAGAGGTTTTTGACCCATAATTTTATCAAATCTCACCCAATTTTTAAAACGAGTGCATCGGTGTATTGATAATGAAAGGAGCATTTAAACTATGTATAACAAGTGGGTTATTTGTATTTGAGATTTTAAAGTTGGAGTTGACCACTTGACCGTCAAGAAAGTTCCCACTAAAAACAAAAATTGACCTCTCCTGGCGAATATTGCAGTGTATTGGGATTTTTGAGTTACAGGGGTGGTAAGTTTTAAAATGAACACAGTGTATACGCTAGGGCTTCCTGATATTTTAAATCGAGGACCCCAGAACCGTAGTATTTTTTTTCCTCTCTTCTTTTTTTTCCGATTTTCCCGTGGGCTCATATGGCAAGTAATACCTCATTTGAATGCTCGTTCCAAGTCTTGTTAAACGACACCATCACGATCCAACTATTTCTACTTATTTGTGAATTTCAACCCAGTTGCCAATTTAGAAAAGATGAACATGTTCATTGGTCGCTCGGATATTTCTTGTGTCATGGATCTATTAATCGGTTCATTTTTGACATTAGTATCGTACTACTGTCAAAATTGAGAGTATTTGTAAGAAAAATCCAAGCGACCAATGAACACGTTCATCTTCTCTAAATGAGCAACTGGATTGAAGTTCACAAATAAGTAGAAATAGGTTGATCGTGATGGTTTCGTTGGACATGACTTGGAACGAGCATTCAAATGAGGTATTACTGGTCATATGATCCCATTTAAAATTATCTTACAAAAGGGCGACCCTTCGTCATTTTGAATGACGACGTCACGGAATGGGGTAGACCGGGGATAAAAGTGCCACGGGGAAAAAGTGCCACTTGCCGCCATTTTTTTAAATTAAACGAAACGCATGCTACGCCAACATTACAAGGTCATGTCTATACCGCTTCCTGTCGAGCACATGCATTTAGTGTCGAAGTAGTCGTGTAAGTGAGAGGACATATCATTTTTAATTTGTGCGCTACGTAGTAAATAATTTGTTGTTGTCTATTTTTTGTTGTGCAACAGTTAGTTTTCATCGAATTTGAAGCAGGTAAGTTTGCTCTGATACATTTTTTACTCTTTTTTGTTGCAGTGCTGTCAAATCTTCAAATATTTCAGATATTTTTTTTGTTATGAGCAATAGTATTGGAATGAACCAGTTGGGGTTAAAAGTGCCACGTACGTTTTATGTGGCACTTTTTACCCCACTATGGAGAATGAAGCGTTGTTTTACTTCTTTTGAATTTTTTAATTATTGAAACTCATTATTAAATCAGATGTTTTTTTTTTCAGAATGCGAAATTACACCAGGAAAACTGCGCGGGGGCAAGCTTCTTTAGAAGAAATGCATCGTGCAGCTGATCTTGTTACAAAAAATGGACAGTCCATAAGGTCAGTAGCCAAAGCTCTTGGGATATGTAGAGTGTCTTTAAACAGATTTATACAACGCCGTAACACCGATCCAAACACGACCTTTGGCTATAGATCAGCACGTAGGGTTTTTAATGACGAGGAAGAAACAGCACTTAATGAATATTTGACACAGTCTGCACAAATATACTTCGGTTTAACCCCAAAAGAGGTGCGTCGTCTAGCATATGAGTGTGCAGTCCAATATAAAAAAGATATGCCAGACTCATGGCGACATAACAAACTAGCAGGTGCTGACTGGTTTGCAGCGTTCTTAAAAAGAAATCCACGACTTTCCATTCGAACACCCGAAGCAACGAGTTTGGGAAGGGCAACATCTTTTAATAAAAAAAACGTAACTGATTTTTTCGACAAATTATATAATGTTTTGGAGCGCTACCCATTCAGTGCTTCCTCTATATGGAATACAGATGGAACAGGAGTTTCAACAGTCTTGAAACCTCTAAAGATTGTAGGGGTGAAAGGGTCAAGGCAAGTCGGTGCTCTTACTTCAGGTGAAAGGGGAACAAATATTACATTAACAACAGCAGTTTCTGCAAGTGGAGTTTGTATACCCCCTATGTTTTTATTTCCCCGAAAGAATTATAAAGATTATTTTATTCGGGGTGGACCACCTGACAGTGTTGGTACAGCAAACTCATCCGGTTGGATGACGGAAGATAGCTTTCTTATGTTCATGAAGCATTTCATTAAACATGTGAAACCGACAAAGCAATCACCAGTCCTTCTGTTATTGGACAACCATAATTCGCATTTGGCCATATCAGTTTTAAATTTGGCGAAAGATAATGGCGTTATTTTATTATCTTTTCCGCCACATTGCTCGCACCGTCTGCAGCCGTTGGATGTGGGTGTATACGGTCCATTCAAGAGATACCTGTCTTCTGCGCAAGATGCCCGGATGAGAAATAATGCCGGAAAGAATATCACAATTTATGATATTCCATCGATTGTCAATTCAGCTCACCCCCTAGCGATGTGTCCTAACAATATTATAAATGCTTTTAAAAAGAGTGGCATATTTCCTTATAATCGGGACGTATTCTCAGATATTGATTTTGCTCCAGCATATGTCACCGATCGGCCAGTTCCTCCTGACGGAAATTACAATCAGAGCAATCAACTTTTAGAGAATGACAAGCCGTCAAATATTCGAGAGCACATTCCTAACGACTATTCTCAACAAAACCTTCCTAGTGAAAATAGTCAACATAAAGAATGTACAAAGAACATAGGCAATACCGAAAATCCAGTAGCTGGACCATCTAACATTGATAATCGGCCAGGAAAACAAACATTTTCTCCACACATAGTAAAACCCCTTCCCAAGGCGGGACCTCGAATGGGATCGACAAAAGGCAGAAAACGTAGATATACAGCTGTGCTCACCGATACTCCAGAAAAGGACGCTCTAGAAAAGGAGCAAGCAACAAGATGCCAGAAAAAGATGAAACAAGTTAAGCAAAAGACAAAGCAAGTTAAAAGGAAAGTTTTCTCAAGCAAAAATAAGCATGACTCGGAGTCAGCAACCGATTCAGAAGATGACTGCCTTTGCCTAATATGTTGCGATTCATATTCACAGAGCTTACCTTCAGAGGAATGGGTGCAGTGTAGATCCTGCAAAGAATGGGCTCACGATAAATGTGTTACGGGTGACTCAAAATTGTTTATCTGCGTTAACTGTGACAGTGACATGGACTAATAAACTTTTTATTATTTAACTAAACTTTTGCTGTTCAGTTGTTCACGTTTTAAAAATGTCATGTACTTTTATTTGAACGCATTAAAAATCACCTTTACCTACGTATTATCTATTCTATCCTATCGTGGCACAACTTACCCCGTGGGCGTCACTTCCTACCCCATGTATGGGGTAAAAAGTGCCATCTACAGGAAACCATAAAAGGTGATATTACCGGTTTTTTTATTATGTTAAGTCTTTGTGTCATATAATTTTTGATAACTAAAAGTTAAAACCACTAAGAGGACAAAGAAGAAAAAAAAGTAATCTGCCAATTTTTTTTTTAAAACACATTTACCAAAAATGGCACTTTTATCCCCGGTCTACCCTACTAACAAAAACGTTACATTTGAACCCTATTTCAGGCATCCAAACAATTATTGATTTAAGTTCTATGGTTCACGAAATAGATAGAGCGGGGGAGAATTTAGACGGGCAGTGTATAGTATAGTCACTATTAATAAAACACAGCATGACAGAAATTTATTTAAATATTACGAACATTGCTATATATATTGAAAATACAGTCATTCGAATTTGAAAACATTTCACCAGATTCAATTATATCAATTTGTTTTTCCTGAAAAGGATTATAATTTTGCATCTGCTAACCCACACTAGGTCAGCGTGGCAGACCAAATGCCTTAAGGCGAGGAATTTAATCAAATTATGTTTCCTTCTAACACAAATGGAATCGCTTTTGCAAATAGAGTCAGAGGTTACGCGGAAAACAGAAAATAACAGTTATCACTTTCAAATTAAAAACTATAAGTTACTTCGAAAAATCCAACTGGATTTTTTTTAAAGTATATGTAGGGGCAACCGGGGCTAGTTAACGCACATTTCAGAAAATATTTTTTGAAACAGTCAGATGAATACTTAACAAAATTTTAGTTGTTTTTTTACATTATTTGATATCTTCCTTATCTTTATTTAAAATGCAAAGAATTCAATTATACATAGTCTTGTCATTTTGTAATTGAATATATATCAATACAAAGTGCATCAACCAACCCCGTCACGGGATTAGTTAACGCGACTGCTGGGGTTGGTTGACGCAATAGTTGCAAATTTACATATTTTTGTATGGAATGCCTCTTTTATACAAAGTTTTCATTATTTTTTAAATAAAATACTAAAAAGGGTATAAAATTTATTTTTAAATATAATGGGGTTTTTCTTCTTAAGTAAAACAAAAAATTACAACAAATTAAATAACTTGAAGTAGAATCTAATACACAGAAATTCAGATTACTTTGACACGCATTTTAAACATTAGAAGAACTGATCTGTATCGCCAGCACACGCTTGATGTGCCAATAGATGACATATGGTACGATCGGTGGAATATGCGGGCAAAAATTCGTGTTCGTCAAGCTGATGCGTGGGAACACGAAATAAGGAGAAATAATATTTCCAAGTGCTGATACAGCAATAGCCAAAGTTTTCAGTGTACCACGTTCCTGCGAAGTGATTCGTCCAATTTGTTTAGAATCATGCCTAGCTATCACTCGGTCAGGTTTTTGAACGGTTGTGATACCGGTTTCGTCCATCTTAAATACTTCTTCATGGGAAATTTTTAACGTTTTTAACACCGTCTGAAAAATGTTTCACTACATTTTGTTTATTGAAACTGGAAGCTCTGGCTAAACTTGTAAGCTCGGGGCTCCTAATTGATAATGTTTTAAGTAGGACAAGAGCCAGTCTTCTTTTGCTATCTGACGTCTACTCCACGATTTTGAAAAGTCTAGCGCTAGGGCAGTTGCATACTCAAAAGCACACTTCCTGACTTCTTTGCAAGATAGGCCATAATATACAATATACATCACTAACCATTTTTATGTATTCCTCTAATAATACTCCTTGGATCCCTGTTAATACCTACAAATATATCGATACTCCAAATCCAGGTTATATTATGTTAAAATACCATTCCTGCCCAACGGCAAATTGAAGTCAAAGAAAAAATTATGTAACGATGTTACTTTTTAATGTTTTCATTTCCAGCAACCATGCAGTATAAATTTCATTTTATTTAATAATTAAATCGCCTCTCTTTCGAAATTTACCTATGAATATTTATTTTTATATAAATGTACTGCTTTTGAGACATCCGCTATATCCTTTTGTCAAGTTCACTTAAACCAGTCTGCTAATGTGCGCGCATTTTCAAAATTTTAAGGAGGAGACTTCGTAAGTGGGGTAGGAGAATTTAATAAAAGGACGTAGCATACAGGTAAAAGGGGCTTTTTCTTTCTGTTCCTGCTTAAAAATTTAATTGTGTTTACACCGAATACTGTGACTGGTTTTTTTTGTGAACCCGGTAAGTGGATATACATTTTTCTTTTCTCTGTAAATAGCTATTATCATCCAACGCTTAGCCGCTTTTATTTTTACGTTTGAATTCATAGTATTTGTGTACAATTCCGAAGATATAACATATAGAGTCTGTTTCATCTGAATATTTAACCCCGCTCAACAAGCCGTTGTACTGTTAAAATTTAGTTTCTTTTGCATTTGCTTAGAAAAATCTCGTCTAGATTCGCTGCTGAGCAGGGATCAATTCGAGAGGCCTCTAAGGCAGTTTAATTTACGAGATACGAAATAATCTCAAAAGTATTCGCTGCTGAGCAGGGATACCCGAGAGAGGCTTTCGCATTCTGCTAGTCGTTGTCATTATCTGAGAATTTGATTTCGTACAATGGGCGGTGGTTTGTTAGTAAAATCATAGATATAACATATAGAGTCTGTTTCATCTGAATATTTAGCCCCGCTCAACAAGCCGTTGTACTGTTAAAATTTAGTTTCTTTTGCATTTGCTTAGAAAAATCTCGTCTAGATTCGCTGCTGAGCAGGGATCAATTCGAGAGGCCTCTAAGGCAGTTTAATTTACGAGATACGAAATAATCTCAAAAGTATTCGCTGCTGAGCAGGGATACCCGAGAGAGGCTTTCGCATTCTGCTAGTCGTTGTCATTATCTGAGAATTTGATTTCGTACAATAGGCGGTTGTTTGTTAGTAAAATCATATATATAACATATAGAGTCTGTTTCATCTGAATATTTAACCCCGCTCAACAAGCCGTTGTACTGTTAAAATTTAGTTTCTTTTGCATTTGCTTAGAAAAATCTCGTCTAGATTCGCTGCTGAGCAGGGATCAATTCGAGAGGCCTCTAAGGCAGTTTAATTTACGAGATACGAAATAATCTCAAAAGTATTCGCTGCTGAGCAGGGATACCCGAGAGAGGCTTTCGCATTCTGCTAGTCGTTGTCATTATCTGAGAATAAGATTTCGTACAATAGGCGGTTGTTTGTTAGTAAAATCATAGATATAACATATAGAGTCTGTTTCATCTGAATATTTAACCCCGCTCAACAAGCCGTTGTACTGTTAAAATTTAGTTTCTTTTGCATTTGCTTTGAAAAATCTCGTCTAGATTCGCTGCTGAACAGGGATCAATTCGAGAGGCCTCTAAGGCAGTTTAATTTACGAGATACGAAATAATCTCAAAAGTATTCGCTGCTGAGCAGGGATACCCGAGAGAGGCTTTCGCATTCTGCTAGTAGTTGTCATTATCTGAGAATTTGATTTCGTACAATAGGCGGTTGTTTGTTAGTAAAATCATAGATATAACCTATAGAGTCTGTTTCATCTGAATATTTAATCCCGCTCAACAAGCCGTTGTACTGGTAAAATTTAGTTTCTTTTGCATTTGCTTAGAAAAATCTCGTCTGGATTCGCTGCTGAGCAGGGATCAATTCGAGAGGCCTCTAAGGCAGTTTTGATTTAAGAGATACGAAATAATCTCGAGAGTGTTCGCTGCTGAGCAGCGATACGAAGGAGAGGCTTTCGGATTCTACTGTCAATCTATTTTATCTGAAAAGTTTAGTACGTACAATAGGCTGTTGTTTTGCCAGTAAAACTTTAGTTAGAACATTTAAAGTCTAGTTTATCTGAGTATTTAATCCCGCTGAATAGGCCGTCGTACTGTTAAGAAAATTTAGTTCGTTTGCACCTGAGTAGAAAAATCTCGTCTGGATTCGCTGCTGAGCAGGGATCAATTCGAGAGGCCTCTAAGGCAGATTCAATTTAAGGGATACGAAATAATCTCAGAAGTATTCGCTGCTGAGCAGGGGTACCCAAGAGAGGTTTTCGCATTCTGCTAGTAGTTTTCATTATCTGAGAATTTGATCTTGTACGATAGGCCATTGTGTTGATCAGTAAAACCTAGTTTAGTTGAATCTAGTGAAATCGCTAAGAAATTCCGGTGGCTATTGAGATTAACCTAGCCGCCGAAACCAGTTAATTGATTATTTTCTTCCGCTTTATTTAAAAAGGTACACAAATACTAGGAACCGATATAGTACGCTCTGTTAGTGCAACCATAACGCTTTCTCTGTGCATTTTGACTTATTATTACTAGGAACTTTGTACTGTTTTCACCTGCTACGTACTAGTAGAATTCTGCACGTTATTTTCCGCCTCCGTTGTAAAATAGCTAGAATATTTATTGCTTGGTGTGAGTCCGCTTTTGGTTTGATTAGTAACGTAGATATTTAGTAGTAGATTTTGATATCTTTGCAATTTCTCATTTATGTAAAATTCAATTTTATTTGTGGAATTGAAATTGACAATTTCTCCAATAACGAGTAGTTTATTTTGATATTTTTACAATGTCTCATTTATGTAAAATTAATTTTATTTGTGGAATTAAAATTAATAATTTCTCCAGTAGCGAGTAGATTATTTTGATATTTTTTTTTGCAATTTCTCATTTATGTAAAACTCAATTTTATTTGTGGAATTAAAAGTAATAATTTCTCCAGTAGCGAGTAGTTTCATTTGTTTGATAGTGGTAAGCAATTAAAGCCTGTTTGCACACTACATATCCGGAAAGGTCCATAACAACAGACCCCTGGAATTACTGAACCTCCATCTGTGGCTACCTTGGTAACTCTCGACGCCGTATTTTTCGAGAGTTCGGTGGAGTAAACCACCCCAAAAATCTGGCGCCCGAGGAAAACTAGGGAGTACCGAAGCCGTGGGTGTCATAGTGACGTCCGTGATTCTTTTTGTAGAAAGAAAGCACGTCACAATTATTCAGATTAGGAAATATCACTTCCAAATGTTTTGTACTTTCTGCGAAAATCGAAATTCATACGAGCAACATTTTCAAGGAGACCCTTGCCCCAGCAGTGGGGACACTAAGAGTTGTTGTGTATTTGTGTGTGGGTAACTTACTGAAAGTCACGAAATAAGTATTTTATATCTACAAATAACAAGTCCCATATCAATTATCAGTTTTCGTTGCGTAAGTCTTCTTTCCCCTAGTTGTGGATGAGGGGTAAAAGTTGCAAGTTTTATAAGTCTGTTTTTGTCTTTGTACTATTGCTAGCTCACACACCAAGTTTTAGCTTTCTGGGACTTCAGGAAGTACCATAAGAATTTTTATGATCATCAGTGAGTGAGTCAGTGATGAAATAGGGATTTTTAGATATCAATGAAATCTAAAGTATTAGAGCTAATCAATTGAAACTTAATATATTGATAAGTCAGCTATTGACATCATATCCCGAGAATTTTGTATATCTGGTATAGTCCAAACGCAAGTTATGAGGGTTCAAAAAACGACGAAGCTAGCGGGCACTAACGTGCCCCCAAATATGCACAAGCTTTTACAGTTTTATCTATCGTTTATTATCTTATTAAGTTATAACTTTCTGGTATTTGACATTTGTAACATTCACATTATATACAAGCACCTCGAAATCTGTGAAACAACGCCGATAACACGATCATTACTAAAATTGCGATGGAGATAGCTGTAACCGTACAGAAACACACAGGGCGGGATCAAAAATAGCAATGTGAATATTTTGTTGGGGGCAAACATTACCCGTACGTTAATTTAGCAGTTAATTTACAATTACGCGCCGAAAAATTTCTCCATTATTGTAAATGAAAATGTTGATCAGAAAAATTGTGTGAATCTTCCAGTCTAGTGTAAAAATCACAAATATGGCAGGGAATTTGGGACACCCATAATCTAAAAAAATGTGAATCAAATATAATTTTAATCAAAATACGATACAAAAGTCTAAAGAAGCGACCTAGTTTTCTATTATTGTAGGCAGTAAAAATTAAATAAGCAATTATAAAAAATCAACAAATTAGCTCCAAGGTTGTGACTCATAAATGTCGAACACCAAAACACCGTTGTTTATGCCATAAAATACAGACGAATTATGCAATTAGTAGATATAGAAAAATTTAGAATAGCAAATAAAGATAACCTTCAACAATCAAATCCCAAAACATATAGTAGCAAGGACGATAGGTGACGCATTGAAAACAGCAACGTTTGCTGATATGGCAAAACCAACTCATCCCAAAAAACTCGAAATAAATAGAAAGAAGACGATGACGACAGGACCGTTCGGTACAGCGACGGTACGGTACAGTACAATACAGTACTGTGCAGTTTTTTTCCAGCGGTGGTCGAGATACGACAGTGCGCGTTCAGTACGGAGTGCTGGAATCAGAGATGATCGATCAGAGCTCATCTCCTATCGACTGATCGGAAAAAAATCCAGACGCCGATTTTGTGTGTGTGTGTGTGTGTGTGTGTGTGTGTGTGAGGGTGTGTGTGTGTGTGTGTGTGTGTGTGTGTGTGTGTGTGGTGAGACGTTCGACCCAGTTTCTCCAAACCGTTTTTAAAGTTGAAAACCCTTTTTTTATTTTTTTCGGAGTTAAAGGAAAACCATAATATTTTTTCTGTCAGTCCCGTCATATAGTGCTATACTGAACTTGAGCCGTGTATTACTTTAATGAGATATATATTTATATAACCGTAGTCATACATTATAAAGTTTTTTTTTAATTTTGGTTAGTATACAATTGTATACAGGGACGTTTATAAAGGATACACCCATTTGACTTGAGATATAGGTATATTACCGTAGTCATACATTATAAAGTTGTTTTTCATGTTAGTTGTTATATAGTTTTGTACGGGGACATTTACGAGGGGGTACATCCATTAACCCCGAGCTACACAGATTACTTTAATCATACATTGGAAAGTATTTTCGTGATAGTTATTATACAAGGGGCACGTCACTTAAAATTGAGATACACATTATATTACTTTCAATTTGCTTTCATGTATGTGGTTTCCAAGCATAGGTTCCAGGCATAGTATACCGTAATTAGGCGAGAGTTCTACGCAAAACTTGTATGTACCTCTGCTATACAGGAAATGCCAATGACCTTATATTTGTCGATTCAATCGTGTTCACTTCAAGAAAACTAAGATACGAGGATGTATTGATATCTAGTTAGCCTAGACCAGTTCCATGCATATACAAAATAATGCGTTACCATAGCAACGAACAATAACTTATTAGAAGTGTCAGTGTAAAGTTTGACGTCAAAAAAGATAGAAGATATCCATCGAAATTGTGAAAATCTAAAAATTGGAGTTTAGAGCCATCATCAAGTACCTGTATTTAAAAGGGTTAAGAGGTAAGCAGATTTACGAAGATATGCTTAATACCCTTGGTGGTCAATGTCCTTCGTATACGACCGTGAAAAATTGGACTGCAAGCTTCAAAAGAGGTAAATTTTCCATTGAAGATGATGACCGATCGGGAAGGCCAGTTTCTGTGTCAGTCCCCGAAAATATCGATTCATTTCATGACGTGATTTTATCAGACCGTCGAATTGGGCTAAAACGGATATCTGAAGCACTGAATATTTCATACTAACGCGTTCATCATATAGTTCACGTCAATTTGGACATGAGAAAAATTGCTGCAAAACGGATCCCCATATGTTTGAACGTTGACCAAAAGCGTGCAAGGGTAGAAGCATCGCGTTCAATCTGTGCTCGATTTGAAAACGATGTAGACTTCCTTAAACCGAATTGTTACTATGGATGAGACTAGGGTACATTTCTACGATCCACAAACAAAACAACAATCGATGGAATGGCGACACTCTGGTTCTCCAAGACCTAAGAAGTCTCGTGTCCAAAAATCTGCTGGAAAAGTTCTTGCTTCAGTTTTTTTGGATTTCCATGGAGTAATCATGATTGATTTTTTGTATAAGGGTAGAACAATAACTGGAGATTACTATTCGACATTATTGACCACTCTACGGGGAAAAATTGAAGAGAAAAGACGTGGAAAGCTATCCAAAGCTGTTTTTTTTTGGCAGGACAACGCCCCTGCACGCAAATCTCATGTTGCCATGCAAAAAATTCGTGATTTAGGGTTTGAATTACTAGAACACCCCCCTTATTCACCAGATTTGGCTCCGTCCGACTATCATCACATCCTCAACTGAAAAAAAGTAGTAAATTTTCTTCCAACGAGGAGGTAATAAAAGCTGTGGAGGTCTGGTTTGCAGAGCAAGAAGAAACGTTTTTTTTAAAGGTCTAGAGACGTTGCAGGTTCGCTGTAATAAATGTATCCAATTGAAAGGAGAATTTGTTTAGTGATAAAATATTTTGACATTGAAATTTTGTTTGGTTCTATAGTAGGCTAAGAATTTTTCAATTTACCCTCGTACCACTAGTAAATAAAAATTTGATCGGATATCGAAGGTCACACGTATCAGCAGAACAAGTTCGGTTACGAATTCACTTTTCTACAGAGTAGACGAAACTGCGAATAGGTAACTTCATATCAAGGGAGTCAATACAGCAACGATTAGCTAGGTCACGGTCTCGTGTTTATATTCTAGTAAGGAGGCCATTCCATATGTGTGTTTAAAGTAAAAAACCCGGACGCTTTTCGCTGATCCGATACTAACTGAGAGGTAAATCAGAAACACTTAAAGAAACCGGAGTTAGAGGAAAACTCGACGATTAGTTAAAATAGGAAATAAATACATAAAGAAATCCTACCCATATCTAGTGCACGATACGAATTTCCTTTTGCTATTATTGCGCCATCATTGTATACCATAGGTAGTGAAAGTATAACTCATGTAATTTTTTTTTGTTTCAGAGTTTGTTTTTTATTGTGTTGTTATTTACCTGATTGTAATATAGGCCTTAGTTATTTGTTATCTACCTAGTCTGTTTTCCTTATACCCGACATTTCCCCCCTAGATACAGGCGGACTGGACACGGGGACGTACGGGCCCGGACGACACGGCGAATCTCAGAGCTCAGTCTTGGCACATCGTTTAAGCCCAAGGGGATCCACAACACCCTTCCGCTCCAGCCATGAAACTACCCTCTCTAAAGATTCAGAAAGGGGAGGAAGAATTCTGCTTTCTCGTGCCCTACGTCACTGGTGACAGCAAGCGTTGCAAAAATAGAAGTAAACAATAAACAAACGATTCAGAGTTGTTGCACTGCTGATATTTTTCCAGATACGACGTTGAAGAATAAAAAGTGCCAAATTTGTTATACTAGTGAGACTAAGAAAGTTTTAAATAAATACAAATTTCACACTAAGATCTTACCTCTTCTCGAAAAACTGTTACCGATACTATTTGTCACTTACTACAAGACGTTTCCCTTATACCCCGTATACCCGTAAATGTAGATAAATTTGTTGAGTAAAGAATTAGATTGTTACTCCAATATTAGGATGTAACTGCTCATATACATTCTTAAAAATGGGGTCAAACAAAACTTCGATTCAAAAATGGAGAAAAGTGTTTAGTATAAATATCAGGCCTTGTTTCAATTAACCCCACATTGAATAGGTCATGTCATGAGAAATAATATTGTTCTCCAAATATTTCACCCTCCAACGATAAAGCTGTGAAGTGAAAAGTCGTTCTCGACGATTTTCATTGTTCCGTTTTGTTAATAAACTTTTCTCCACAAAGTCCTGCGATTGACAGCTACGAATATTCAACTGAAGAATCGATTTGTTGGAACATCGGTATAGAGCAATTACAAAATTCTTTTTAATGAACAATCAATCATATTACTTTAGGAGAATGGCAAATCTATTAGACCTACACAATTTAATGAAAGGGGTTTTCCTTTAGATTGACCTCCGTTATAAATTACTGATGATTGTACGAATGAAACGAGAAATGCATTAATTATTGAGTCATTTTCAATTCATATTTTTTGGTTCCCTAGCCCGCATGTGATTTCAGCTCCTTTTCTAATACCTCCATATTCTCGTAGTTTTTTGAAATATTTTCTATTCATCCCTTTGTTTCACCTATGTGGTATAAACCTTAGAGTAATAATAAACATATAGAGGGCTATTTATTCATAAACACGTTTAATTATGCGGCCAATAATTCTAAACGCCCGTAGTGAAATAATGAATGGATTACAAAAAGTGGGGATGGTATTGTAGCTACATGGCCTTGGTAATTTCGGCTGTTTTTCTAACAAACTTGGCACCGACGAACCTTGATAATCCAAAAACATTAACTTGAATAACTTGAGAGTTTATTTTGTCACTTAAAGTCTTGAACAACCCATCAAAACGCAAGGACTAAATGTTCACTTTCTAGTCGTAATGGCGCTCGTATTAACAAACCACGTTTGACATTATTTACTACAATACTACGACGTAATCGAAATGATCGTCTAAAATAGCGACTCAAATGCATAAATTAGTATGACCCTTTTTATTTGCATAACATTTGAACACATTTTCAATTAAACTTCTAATTCCATTTTTCCTGCAACTAAAGAGACTTTGTAAATATGGCAAAGCAGTGGAAGTGTCCGTAAGTGAGCTTAGAATGTAATTCAATGTTTGGGGCAAGAAAAGATCAAAACAAACATATCTTATTTATTTGTTAATCGGAGGTATAAACACAGTGATTCATTGAGAATGTCAAATTTGGATTTTATAAAATTTAAGTGGATCCGCTGCTGTTCGGCAACAATAATTGCCGAGTGACACAAGTACACCCCCAAAAAAATCACCACACCGAACAAGCCCAACACAAACTGTCTACGCCATGTAAATCAAACCATAAAAATGAGAAAAAAGAGAGAAATTCGTGATGAATTTTGTTGGGTTGGAATTGATTGTGGGTGAAATTGTTGTTTTTCTTGTTGATGCCCTGGTGTATGATAGGTTTCCTCTTCAGGACTGGGTTGGAGGTGTATTGGGTGTTTTTATATACGTCGTGACTGAGACACACGAATTGGTGGTAGTTTAAGTTGAGGTTTGGGAAAGTGTCTAGAATTATTTTTGAAAAAGTGACTACGAAACTTTTTTCAAAGGTGTATGGAATTGAGAGAATTTGATCGGGCTTTTCGCCAGAAAGTAACAGGTGTGTAACAGGGGGTTGATGTTTGGAAGCGGCAAAGCTCCGAGTGAAATATTGTGAAATATTGAAGATTTATGATTTCATTGGTTTCATGGAATTTTAGTGGGCATAGTGTATAGGAGACATTTTTCAAAAGTGTATGGAATTGGGCGGTTTGTTGAAATTTGAAGAGATGTTGCGGTGACGTGCCTTCGGGAGTTTGGAATGTTTTAGGGTGGTCGACGTTAAGAATAAAGTGCGGTTAGGGCGAGTCGTTAATAAAACTAGCTAGTTTTAGAGTTGCTGCAAACCAAGCCATTTTAAAACCACAATAAGGCAAATTCTACTTTAAGACTAAGTAATCCTATTATATATTCTTAATAGACACATCAAAACCAATAATCAATGCTTAACCTACCGGTGCTTGCGCCTATAATATAGATAGAACGCTCGCACGCGGACTTACAGTCCGCAAGTGTAATCTTTTTTCTATTATTCCAAAGTGAAAGTAAATGAGAAAAAACCAGGTACTTACTAAGAAAAAATTTCTACTCATAAAATATATTAGCTTTAAATTTCGAAATTGAGACCAGTCAATACAAAAAATTACACTTCTGTTACATTAAGACTAAGGTATACTAAAATAAATGTTTATTCTTAGTGACACGGATGACACATCATGAGGGAGTGCTCTAGGCATACATATTTACTGCATTGGACGGAACTATAACGGATTGGTCTATTTTATCTCCGATCGCAATACGAACATCTTCCTCGTTGACCTTCTTGAAGTGGCTTAGGAACAGACGCTTCCAAGCCGAGCATTTGGCGGATTATTTGTTGCATAACCCTCGGAATAGATTGAGTCACTCGTCGACGGATATGGTATTCTACTAACTGAAATGATAAAGGCCGTAAAAAATTTCTTCTTCGTTGGTTTGGAGAGTTATTGAACATACATTTAGTAAACAGTAAAATATCACTATAGGCCATCTTTTCGTGTTACGCGCACAATTATACGCTGCACATAATTTATCCACGCAGTCGACACCACCTTTAATAATATTTGAATCCAATATCATATCTGGTAGGCTTGTATCCTCGTATATTGCGTCGTCATTATGCATGCTCGACACAAGTAATACATTTTTATTTTTTTTGGAACAAAAGATACCAAAGTCGAATTTTTCCCGAAACCAAACATACTTGACAAAGTTGTGCGGCGCGATGGACGAGCAAACTCTAGGGGCAATTCGTTTCTATTTTTCCTGATAATACCTAAAGAATTTGCTTAGAATATGTGTAATGGGAAGTTAGTAGGTTCAAGTTTGTGAACCAGTTGTCAGCTGTTGAATTGCGGCTGGTGCCGTTTATTGGTTGTTATAATCTATGTACCATTGCAGTTGGTGAATTGCTAGCCTCAAATGGCCCATTAGGTTGTTTTCCCACATATACCTCCATGTTAGAAGTATATAACGTCTTTGAGTCTGCCATAGCGAAGATTTTTATCCCATTATTATTGGGTTTACTGAGAATGTATTGCATAAAATTACATCGTTTCCGAAATTTCACTAAGTTCTCGTCAATACTAACGAATTGGAATGGTGTATAGATTGTTGTAAAATTATTGACTACCAGCTCAAAAACTTCTCTGATCAGTGATAGCTTATCGGTTGGCTCTCTTTCATGTCTAATTGTGAAATTATCGAAACATAAATGTACTAGGAGAAATATAAAGCTTGTTAATCTAAATAGTTTCACACCAGTACCATTTTGGATCCATAATTCGTCAATATTTAGGCGATTTGATGGTAAAACCCCGGCTAAATATAACAGTCCAAAAAGTGCTTGAATTTCTAGGATGTCGGTCTTTTTTTCGCTGGTCGTATGCTCTAACTGACTGAATATGTTGATTTGTATAATGAACAATTAAATTTAGAACTTCGTTTGAAAAAAAACCACTTCCAAATATCTATGTCGGCTTTTAAATTCTTTGCAATTTCCTTTACACCTGGCAGATGTATCATTATATTTCCTGCTTTTGTTTTCACATTTTTATTTGGGACATGCTTCTCCCACAATGTCACTTCATCTTTCCCAATGAATGTAGGCCATTCTGTATCATTAGAGCTCCCAACAATGTTTGCATCCACTGTTGAACATCCGCTCCGTGCACAATTTCTACCCCTCGCTGCCGTACTAGCCTGATTGGGCTTGATGGGGATACAAATCGCTATGAAATCTTCGCAGAACTCAACAGAATACTGCATGCCTACGATGACTTTAACTTAGTCTACACGGATGCTTCGAAATCGCAGGCTGGAGTGGGTGCTGCAATAGTGACTTCAACTGAATCTTACAGCATAAAATTATCCCCTCACACTAGCATACTTATGGCAGAACTCTATGCTATCTTTTATGCCCTTAAAGTAATTACTTCCTTTCCAAATCCCAAATCCCTAATTTTAACTGATTCCTTGAGTAGTATTTATTTCTTGAAACATCCTTATCCCAAGCACCCAATACTACAATCAATTAGGTCACAGCTTCATAAAATCCAGAACGACAAAAAATCTCTCGACATAATGTGGATACCTGCTAACATTGGCATCAGAGGCAACGAAGAAGCGGACTCATGTGCGCGTAACGCAATCGTAAATGTTAATGCCGAACTCATAACAAAGTGCGTGATGAGGGACTTGAAAACACTTATTCGGCAAAAAGTTCACAACCAGTGGCAACAAGACTGGCAGCGATCGCAAGAAATACAAGAACCACAATACGCAAAGTACAAGTTATTGTTACTACACTTAGAATCGGGCATTGCAAATATACGCATACTTATCTTTTCAATAAAGACAATGCTCCTCTATGTGATGTATGTCAAGAACATTTGACAGTGAAACATGTCCTGATTAATTGCAATAAATTTGACACGAACCGGCTAAAATATAAACTACCTACAGATTTAAATTTACTCTTAGGTGTAAACTTCCCAATTGAAAAATTGATGGGATTCTTAAAGGACATTAATTTATTAAACAATATTTGATATTGTATATTGGTATACACCACTAATCACCTTGGGTGGAAGCGGTTTAGTTTGAATAAAAAAAATTCTTGACTTCTATTGTCTTTTTTTCCCTTAATATTGTATAACTGAAATTTATCTAATTCTATCACGTACCAATAATACTCGTATCTATTGTTATCAAATAATCTAAATTTATTTTATTTATTCGTTAAATAAACTAACTATTGAAATTAGAACAATAATCTACAGGGTGTTTACACTATTTAAGACATTAATATATTCCAAAACTAAATACTACTTGTGTTGTTTTTAGTCAAATTGAATATGAAACCAGTTATATCTAGATTATTTTCATTAAGTATATCCTTGAAAATGATAGAAATACGTGAATTAGAAAGAAAAGCAAACCTTTTATTTTTGATTCTATATAACAAAATTTTTGGAGGAAATGTGGAATTCATTAGATTTTGTATCTCATGCTCTATTTTTTCTATATTCAGTTTTCTTTATTTGTTCGTAAAATAGTACTCATTGTTATCAATTTTATTGATTTTATTATTCATATTACTCTTAAATTTCTGAGATCGCCCAATGTTTTACGGTATATTTCAACAAATCCAAACAAAAGTTTACAAGGGATATTTTTGTCCAACCCTACTTTATTAAATTCTCAACTATCCTCTTTACACAAAGTTTGGCGTGACGATAAACCACTCGAGAAGTTAGCCGATGGCTGTTGAAGTGATTTTAACCAGCATGTGTTTACTTTATGAACAAATAACGACATCTTGATCAAGTTTTATTAGGAAGTTTCTGGAGCAGATGTGAAAAATATATTCCTTCTTAATTTCCCGTTGTTTAATATTAGATAGTTCATAAAGACGAAAAGAAAAAGTTTATTTTCCGCAAGAATACATTGGAAATTAGTTATACAGGGTATCCAGATACTCTTGCCAAACGCAAACTATAGATACTAACTGTGATTTTATGTACATCTATTAACACAAGTTACCTTTATCCAAAAATTCCTCCTAAGAGAGCTATCGCCCTTTGAAGATGACACTAAGTCAGTATTTTGAGCATATTTTCAAAAACCCTTAGGCCTATAAACTTCAAACTTGGTACATTGTATACATTGTTTACTATAAAGCCATGTTTTTTATTTTCTTTACAAGCGTTCAACGTGGAGGGGGTAACGGGAAAATTTGGTAAAACATTTTATATACCAGATTTTTTAACAATTTTTACAATAAAAGTATTTTCCAAAAAAAATATGCTCTGATTTGGCTATTACGCACCGCTTTAGAGAAGAATCGATTTGAATTTTTGGTATTATGGAATTCAATTCATTATTTTTACTATACGACAAACTAAGAAGAATTAACATTACGTTTAATTGGTTTCAAGTCAAAAAGTTATTGTTATTGCTGTTTCGTGGAATTGGTAAAATTCTGATTTTTTTGTCAAAACGGCTAATTATTCTTATGAAGAATTCGCTGATATGCGTTTGATCTATAGTGAGCTGCAAGATGGTGACTCCCAAGAATGCTGAAGGAAAAGATTTCCCAACAGACGGTAACCCAATCATTCAATATTTACGGCCTTTCACCAACGCCTAAGTAAAACCGGCTCAGCGGCCTAAAAGTATTGACACTGGTAGACAGCCGGATGTAACAGAGGTGCACGAAAATGATATTTTGGACGAAATAGAACAGAATCTGGAAATTGACGCTAGAAGACTCTCGGCTATATGCATCCAGTAATTTCTCAATCCTCTATATGGAATATTATTCATAAATCAAACCTGTGTCCGTTTCACTGTCAAAAAGTTCGTGCGATGTTAGATTTGTCTGCTTGCGTAGTTCTGCAAACTGGTCCCTGAATAATAAGAACCAACATCACAATTTTTCCTCCAAAATTTTATTTTGCGATGAAGCTAAGCTTCTCAAATTTTTAATTTGAGTCAACTCTCCGTTTAACAGGACATGATTACTTGAACTTGTAAAATAATTTTCTTGATTTCTTGGACGACGTTCCGCTAATGACACAGCAAGTTGTATGGATCATGCACAATAGTTGTCCTGCTCATGTCAGTCGAGTAGTTTGTCAATTTCTCAACATTGCGTATGGACATCTATGGATTCGACGAGCAGGGCCAGTCAATTGATCTGCAAGGTTGCCCGATTTCAATCCGTGTTAGCTTTGTATTTGAGACTACTTAAAATCATTAGTTTATGCTGAACCAACAAAAAATCTCATTCAACTGTGGGAAAGAATATAGTGTGCATGTAATGAAACTCAAATTGATCCACAATGTTTTCAATACTTAGACAATACTTACAGAAATGATTGGACAAATGGTCGTCATGTAGAACATAATATATTATACAATTAAATAATAATCGTGTTGTTTGTAATTTTAATTTTGTCAGAAAATCCATTTTTTGAAAAATACTTTATAGTTTTTGAATTTATAGTTAAATTTGACAAAAACTGGTACACAAAAATTTCAGCAAATTGAACACGTTGAACACTTGTGACGGCAATAAAAAACGCGGGCTTGTAATAAACAACTTATCACTGCAGGCTTATACAACGTTAGATGGACAAAAATTAGTTGATTTTGTACAACTCTTGTATGAAACATTTTTTTTGTATCTCTATTAGTTATAATATTAACGATGGGGGGGGGCGAGAGTAAAATTATATAGTGAAAAACCTGGTATATGTTTCTGTATTGAACTTCATTGATGCACAATTATAAACTTCATATCAAGTATTGAATATACAAATTGTGACGAACCGTAAAGTCACTATTAGTTTTAGAATATATTATCATCGGCCAGTCAACACGAAGGTCACTAATAGATTATAGGAAAAGTATTAATCAGAATGAAATCACGACTGCTTGAAAACATAATAATAACACGTTTTAATTCTATAAATAATTTAAGTACAATGAGATCAAATGCGACCATCGACTGTGCATATGTTTATTTTGATTAATATATATATATATATATATATATATATATATATATATATATATATATATAACATATCACGCGATATTCCTACATCTTCTTGTCGGAAGGTTCATGGCGGGGGGGCTATATTCGCCTCCGTGTCGATGTTGGTTGATGTCCTGAAAACTCGGGATCTTCCAATTGAAGACACAAATGAGCGTTTGGTTTCCCTGCTGAAATCCGTTATTTTGTGTTTCCCATGTTTCGATTAACATCTTTGCTCCCAAATTTAACATCCTTATTTGGTTATGCCGTGCTGAAGAGGCAAAATGAGCCAGAAACATGCATGTCCACGGTTACCACTCTATTTCAGTAGCCCTTTATTTTACGTGAATTACCCATGAATCTTTTTGTTGTGGTTGTTAACATATCACGCGATATTCCTACATCTTCTATATATATATATATATATATATATATATATATATATATATATATATATATATATATATATATATATATATGAATTCCTAACCAACAATAACACGAATGTATTTGAATCCGAATCGGTTCATTGTCAACCGTAATATGTTAGTAGTACGTATTTTAGTGTAAATTATCTGTGGTCAAGATTCTATGTTATTTAAATCCCAGATATTTTGATATAATCTATGGTATTATGGATCCCACCGATTAGAGTTGAGTGTTCTCCATCAATTAATGGTATAATGGACTAGGGGCCTAAGAAGAGGAACACTTACTTTTATCACCACATGGCGAACCTGCGAACTAATGGGAAAATTCAATAAACGGTAAATAGATCCTGCGAGCTAATGGTAGTGGAAAATACGGAACTCAAGGAAGAAACAGAATTTTTGCAAGGAAACATACCCACAAAAATTTTAGAGACGAGAATTTAATAATACATGGTATAGAAGAAGGCAACGAAGAAGTTGAGGAACAACTAGAAAAGAAACTAGGAGATGTAATGAAGAAGATTAATAACACAGTAGATATTGAATCAGACATTTTGGAATGTAGAAGAATAAGAAATGAAAACAGTAACAAAAAGAGGCCAGGCCAGTACTAATAATGATGAAAGACGTGAATAATAAAGTAGAAACTTTGGAAGGAACGAATAAATTAAAAGGAACCAATATGTATATTGATGAAGATTACCCAAATGATATACTGGAACAGAGAAAACGGCTGATAAGATATATGAAACAGGCGAGAGGAAGTGGAGCCAAAGCTAAGATAATTGATAATACATTAATAATTAATGATAATATATACAGTCTAAAAGAACTAGAATGAAGGAAAAATCAGATAGAAATACATACAGGATGGAATAAATCAACGTTTAAGGAAAATAACGAAACTAATTGGGAAACTTTTAATACAACCTTCAATGATAAAAGTTTTAAACAACCAAGAGGTGAATGAATTAACAATTTCACATTTTGAAAATAACCGTATCTCGTTAAGGATGAGCATGCGGATCAAGAACAAATTGAAATTTAGTGAAGCCTTAACTACCGGAAGACACAACTTCGATTTAGGACGAACGTTGGAAAAGCTTGATGAGCTTTCGGTAAAAATTTAACTGAGAAGAATGAAGATATATGCAAATGATTATATATTTAAAAAGTGCACAATACAAGAATTCATAGAAGAAGGAAATAAAAAGTTGAAAAACGTACGAGTATGTATCTGCGAGGTACCAAAGACAGTACAGCGGAAGGAAGAGATTCCAGAAATTATAGAAAGATAAAGATAAAGACAACAACCCAATGTTTGGAGGACACGTAGGAAACAATAGACTATTAAAGAAATTAAGAGGGAACTTTAGATGGAAAAACGTGGAGAGAGATGTACGGAAGTATGTAAAGAATGGCCATGAATGTCGAATGAATAAAGCGAAACCCAGTCATAAAGAGAAATTTGTCATCACAGACACATGAATTAAACCGTTTGATATTATATACAGGGTGTTCATTTCAGGACTTCCCACCCTAATTTTCTCGAAATGTGTGTATTTAAAAAAAATCCTGGGACACGTCAACAAATATATCGAAGGGCACAACTTTCTATCATAAAGGCAACGCGCCTCTTTCACCCCCCGCCAAGGGGAGTTGCCAACTTCAAAACCTTAAATGAGAAGGGGTATCGAGTTATACCTCATTTTAAAGGTCTTTTCAATCTCTACACGTCGGCTCTTGTTTTTTTCTCATTGATCGATTCGTTATCGAAATATTTAGAAAAATCTGTTTGCTGCTTCGTACCATTAAAATAGAAACTGCAATTGTTTGTATTGTTATTCCTCTCAACTTTTTTGTATAAAAAAATGCAAAAAAATGTTTTTGATAGAGAAAATAAAAGGCATGATACCTATTGAATTGTTCACCATACTTACCAGTTGTGTGGAAAAGCAATTTATTAAAAATGGTTTACACTTTAGCTGAAAAAGTTGAAATAGTGTTAATTTACGGCGCCGAAAACCAATGTGCTTGACGAACTGCTGCAATATTCAACGAAAGGCACCCCGATAAGAACACCTCTCATAGGTATGTCCTAAATCTAATCGCCAGATTCACTCAAACAGGATCTATTGCAAATTTAAAACATGATCAGCCAAGAGTTTTGAATGAAGCCACTCAAATTGGAGTGATAGGTTATTTTGGTATGAATCCTAATACTTCGTTACGTACCATTTCTGCTGCAACTGGAATTTCCTTAGGCTCTGGCCACAAAATTACAAAAATTAATAAATTCCATCCCTATAAAATGAAAGTATGTCAAGAGTTAAGTGAATACGATTTTGACAGAAGAATTGAGTTTTGTGAACAAATGACTACAATTATTAATAACAATAACGAATTTTTAAAAAATATCTGCTTCACTGATGAGTGTACTTTTTATTTAAATTGTTTTGTCAACAAACATCATTGCAGATATTGGAGCAATGAAAATGACCATGTATTTGTCGAAGGGCATACCCAGCATCCCTAAAAAATTAATGTATGGGCCGGTATACTAGGAAATCAAGTAATTGGTCCATTGTTAATAAACGGAAATCTAAATGGTGAGATGTACTTGAATATGCTAGAAAATACGATCAATCCGTTAATTACCGAAGCAATTGAAAATCAACTGGATAGAGATGGCAACAACTTTCTTGACGAAAATGAGTTATATTTTCAGCAAGATGGAGCTCCCCCCATTATGTGCTTCCGGTCCGTCAATAGTTAAACAATGTATTTCCTGGTAAATGGATAGGGCGAAGAGGACCTATAGAGTGGGCAGCTAGGTCCCCAGATCTAGCACCATGTGATTTTTTTCTATGGGGACATTTAAAATCAGTTGTTTACACACCCCCGCCTCAAAATATAGGAGACCTTCGACAGAGGATTACTGCAGAATGTTGAGCAATTCGAACAGAAGTATTTGAAAATGTGCGTCACAAATTTGAACAGCGGTTATACCATTGTTTGGCCAACAATGGGCAACATTTTCAGCAATTAATAAATTGAAAATCTGTGTACAATATTGTAATTTAGTTTTAATAAAAGGAATGAGAATAAACAGTTGCAGTTTTTATTTTAATGGTACGAAGCAGCAAATAGATTTTCCTAAATATCTCGACAACGAATCGATCCATTAAAAAAAAACCGACGTGTAGAGATTAAAAAGACCTTTAAAATGAGGTATTACTCGATACCCCTTCCTATTTAAGATTTTGAAGTTGGCAACTCCCCCTGGCGGGGGGGAAAGGGGGCGCGTTTCCTTTATGATAAAAAGTTGTCCCCTTCGATATATTTGTTGACGTGTCCCAGGATTTTTTTTAAAATACACACATTTCGAGAAAATTAGGGTGGGTAGTCCTGAAATGAACACCCTGTATATAGACACAATATATCCTTTTGTAGAAAGTAACAATGGGAACCGTTATTGTATTACAAAACTATGTGAACTGACAAAATACACGGTCACGATACCAGTGAGTAACAAAGATGCAACCACAATTGCAAAAGCCATATTTGACAAGTTTATACCAACTTACGGTTTAATGAAAGAAATAGAGACAGATCAAGGAACGGAATATAAAAACGAAATAATGAAGAATTTAGCAGAACTTTTAGAAATAAAACACAATTTTTCAAAAGCATATCATCACGAGTCAATATGCAGCTGTGAAAAACTGCATAGAACAATCAACGAATACATATGAAACTTTATCAAGGATTCTAGAGATAACTGGTGTGAGTTTATAAAAATGTTTGCATATTATTATAACACAACACCTAATACGTATCACGGATACACTTCATTTGAATTATTGTATGGTAGAAAACCCAACATACCGGAATGTTTAAATTCAGAAATTGAACCATGCTACAATTTTGAAAGGTATGATAAAGAATTGAAATATACGTTACAATACGCCCATGAAAGAGCTAGACAGTTTTTGTTAAAAAATAAGTTAATTAGGGTCAATAAAAGCGAAAAAGAATCTTCACCCGTAAATTTTAAGATAGGAGATTCAGTAATTTTGAAAAGTGGAGAAAGAACTGAGTTCGATCCTTATTATTTAGGTCCATATAAAATAACGAAAATCATAGGAGTAAACTGTGAGATTTTATCTCAGAATAATTAAAAACAAACCGTTCATAAGAACCGATTGTATAAGTACAATAATAATAATATTTTTTAATCAAAGTGAGGTGAACGCGTAAGCAAACAACGTAGTGTTTGTTTAGGCAGTTAGTGTGAATAAACAAACAACGCGAGAACTATTAAAAAGACGTTATATTCATCGAAAAACTATCTGAGATAATTTTTCTCTTGCAAGAGAAGATGATGTGACGAACCGTAAAGTCACTATTAGTTTTAGAAACTATTATCATCGGCCAGTCAACTCGAAGGTAACTAACAGTTTATAGGAAAACTATTATTCAGAATGAAATCACGACTGTTTGAAAACATAACAATAACACGTTTTAATTGTATAAATGATTTAAGTACAATGAGGTCAAATGCGACCATTGACCAGTGATATATATATTTATATATATATATATATATATATATATATATATATATATATTGATATGGGAAATTATTTACTGAGTTAATTAAAATAATTAAATAGGTTGATTGCAGTTATAGCAACAATAGCACCACGTTGGCTTGCGACAAATTGAATATGAAATTGATAATTGAAAACTATATATCATTTGCCACAATGTTGCGGAGACAAATTAAATATGATTCTACTTAGTGTGCTAATTGAAATAGTTAAATGGATTGTTATATTTTAATTGTGAATTTAAATTGAATATAAAAATGTATTAATGTTGTGTTACTAATGAAATATTACACTCTTGGGCTAGCTAATTCATATATATTTTATCCTTAATTCCTCCTATTCATTATGCTATTTAATATCATGTGGTTTCATTTGATTACTAAATTTTATTACCTTGGCTGCTCTTATTTATACACTACTCTATATCTCAATAGGGTCCTGGGCAAAGTCATATTAAAATCAACATTACTAATCAATATAATTTATTTTATGTGATTTATTGAAAGATAGAACAAAAAAAATTTGAAAATTACAATATTAATTATGTATAAAATATAGTTGGTGCTTTAATTTTATTATTGGAGTCATATACCTATTATATATAAAAATAAATGATTATCCTTTTCTTAACTATGAAAAATTCTTATGCTATAGAATGTATATATGGATTTTTTATATACATCTAAATTTCCACATCACACAACCTTTATGTATCTTTTAAAAACTAATCATTCTTTTTGAGACGGCTGCGTTTAAAGTTGTTCAACTATTGTAACTTTTTTCTTCTTGTTCTTCTAAATAGGATTATTGAAAATATTAAGACACTGCATTAGTTTTAATCGGTTCGTGAAATGGAGAGGATATTTGAAATATTTTATCTACTTAATTTCGATCTTTTGTTGAACATTATTTCAACGTATTATAACAATTGTTTATGTGATAAAAACTGAAATTAGTTATGGTTTAATGTTTTGTGGAAAGTTTTATATATATATAT
This sequence comes from Galeruca laticollis, assembly GCA_963921935.1. NCBI lineage: Eukaryota > Metazoa > Arthropoda > Insecta > Coleoptera > Chrysomelidae > Galeruca > Galeruca laticollis. The sequence goes on from OY998176.1 coordinate 248,221,366, forward strand.
ATATATATATATATATATATATGTAAGTGGGGAAAATTCAACATGACAGAAATTAATACATATATCTACAAATTTGATAATGCTAAATTTCTTTACGTTTCCTGGTTTATTATATTCATTTCAAAACTTTTATCACCAGGTATTTATGATTTAAATCTCACTTTTTAATTATTTAGTACCAAATATCATTAATTAAAACACACCACAGACCTCTTTCTTTTCACCAAGCGACGCCTCCAGTTGTGTCCATCCTTGACGCTTTTCCGCTTCAGGTGGCAATCTCCCTTCTTATAATTATCGGGTGATAATTATACTACTTGGCTTGACTTTGTTCCAACACAGATTTGTCTTTACACTTATTTTAGTTATAATTTACTTTAATGCTTATATTTATATGTATTCAACACTTATTACTCGAAAATTTACTAAGAATAAACTCCATAACATACTATCACTTCTTTCTTCCTTGATTAACAACGCTTGACTGACTACCGCGGGTTTTTTATCCGCCAAAACCCTTTCTATCGTTTATAACCGGCAGCTGGCAATGTTCTAGAAAAATCTTTGATTATTGTTCACCTGTCACTTTGTTTATTATTGTTTTCATTGTTTTTCTGACTTAAACTTATTATTAAATGTTGTTTTTTATTCACTATAACCTTATCGTCATTGATTTAATTCACTAACATCTTATTTTCATCGTTTTTTCATGTTATTGATTATTTGAAATCTTCCGATTGGTCAATGTAAATATACAAATTTTATACTTCCTACAACCTAAATATCTACATAATACATATGGATACAGTTCATTTCTTATTTCGTTTTATATTATTACATCTATACACATAAAGTAGGTCGGTAATCATTTATTTTTATTCTTATATTTCATATCCAATTACATTTTATGTTGGTATACTTGTCGTCAACTGTTATATTTCGTTTTGGTTTTTGACATTACCTATAATTACAGTTTTCTACTTATATTATTATGTTTCCTATTAACTTCTATGATTAAATATCAACTAACATATCTTATATATATATATATATATATATATATATATATATATATATATATATATATATATTTTTACTGATTCTAAATGTCATTTAATAATCAATCATTGTAGTACTGTTGATCTTATTATTACCATCCTATTTATTTTTTAAATATAAGCAGATGCTTTAGGTGTCTAATATTCCGTGTGGCGTTACGTTATCTTATTGATCTTCGTTTGCTTGTTAAGTTCTGTCTAAGGTTTTTTTTTTAAATACAGAATTATTTTAAAACTGTTTTATAAATAATTGTTTATGAATTCTTTTTATTTTCTTATTTATCTTCATTATGATTATGCTCATTGATTCTAATTGATTATATTGGTTCATTGTCAACCGTATCATGTTAGTAGTACGTATTTCAGTGTAAATTATCTGTGGTCAAGATTCTATGTTATTTATAGTAATATATACGTCCCAGTGATTTTGATATAATCTATGGTATTATTTATCCCACCAATTAGAGGTAAGCGTTCTCCATCAACTAATGGTTTAATGGACTTAGGGCCTAAGAAGAGGAACACTCACTTTTAATCACCACAAAATTTTCCAACTTTGAAAATACTGAACAACATTATTAATATTTCATAATGATTCTCATTTAGAAGCACCTTGTATAATTCAAAATAAAATGGTCTATAATTACTCTGCGTAAGCATTCCCTAGGGATGTATAATTATCAACTCGACTTTCATAATAAATTGCTATTCTATTGGCAGATTACTCGTCCGGTACTAACCATTAGATACTCGAAATTCGGCTCAAATATACGGATGAATGTTTCAAAATTTTCTGCCTAGTAACTTGTATTATGAATTCACAGTTGACTCTAACCCTAAGGGATATATTCGACTCACTGCAATGGAAGCTGTATCTGATTCGTACAAACGGCTATTCACTTTTAAAAGTAGATGTCAGAAGAAAATTGAGGATGGGATAAGAGTTGAAACGGTTCTATATAGTGTAAGCGCATTCTATGCATTTAGTAGAAACTACTTGAAATTTATTGTTTAATTTTCGGTAGATGTACAAGATCTGGACTTTTTGTCGATTTCAAATATGAAGGATTAAGAATGAAGTTTGAAAATTCGCAGAAAAGAATATTAAATTCCAATAGGGAATCAATAAATGTGCGCGGAAACATGATGTTCGACTTTATGAATTCTCTGGGACAACAAAGCAAAATGCGCATTCCCTTGCTTATTTTTATATATTGAAATTGAAAATTATTGAGTGCGACATATTTTTCATATAGTGCGGTAATAAATATTTAGATAAAGTTCTGTGTAAGTAGGAGTAAAAGGTCTCGTACTGTCACCCCCAATAACGGGGACAATCCCGTACCCTACCAAATATACTCGGGGGCTTAAAAGGAAATTCATAAACTCAATTTACAAAGATCAGAAATCTTCTCTAGTGATAATTTAATTAAAAACAATAATGTGTGTGTGTTAAAAATCCGTAGTGACTGTTGAAGCGTGAAAACATAAAGCTACGTCCATATACAAAATACACAAAAAAGCAAAAAGTCATTCTCAAATTTCCAATAACAGAAAAACAATCACAACGAAAAAAGTAACTGGGAAGCCGAACAAAGTGCTGTTCACGACAAACCGGGGCATTCAGCATATTAGACATTCAAAATACAACAAATTACTCGTAAATAAATCGTATTAAAAAACACTTAAATTTAAAAATAAAAACATATAAAATTAGTGTACATAGTCGACCAATCATTAGAAAAACAAAAATGCAATCAAATCTCCTCCTATTTCACTAATCGCACCTGATTCCATAAAAATTCCATAAAAGAGTTTAGACACAATAGATTGATGGATGAACAAATGTTATTAAACAAACAACCAACAAAAAATCCACGAAATGTGTAGAAAAGTATACAGAAAGTGCAAAAGGACACACAAATGAAAAGTGTCTAGAATATACTGAAAAAAGTGTATAGGAGACAAACAAAATACACAAGATAGTGATATCATAAACTCTAAAAGCTTTCAACTCGGAGATATCCATCCATGTTTGCCGGGGCAACAGCAATAATAACACACCAACCCCAGATAATTCGAGAATCATTGAACAAAACATCAATCCAATGGAAGAGGACTCAATAGCGTCAAAAACCAATAATAATTCATCAGGCGATAATCAGAAAGCAACAACTACAACCATGCAGGCTCAAATTCACATACCCGCAAACCTTCTCATGGGCACAAGAGAAAGAGGACGAAGTATACTTGGAAATAACAACACCATCAGACAAATTCACATCTCAATACGAGAATATGATGAAAAAATCACAGCTAATTAAGCCAGGTGCTTCATGCAAAGAAGCCCCAAAGCATAAAATAGACATTCATGCAATAAATCAAATATTAAGCGAGCCAATGTAAATTAGAAAAACTACCCCTCCTGGTTTCGAAATATCAAAGAAGTTCAAGACATTCAACAAAACTCTTAGTCAAACAATAAGAAAAGCATCCAATCAAAGTACACAATACCTATGAGTCTCTATCAGACATATCAGAGGAGGCAACACGTAAAACTGCTGAAACACAAAAAAATTCAACGCATCGAACTGCAGCACTGACGACGACGCCAACGCAAATAGATAGGACCCAAACAGGACAAATGCCACGCCGACAAACACAAAAAAAAGACTACGTGCCCTCCCATAGTCATTTACGGCAACGTAACATATCACAGAGATATGGTTAATAAGCTAAAATAAGAAATACGTAAACCAATTGAAATCAAATATACGAATAATTCTTCAATTTTAATTACAAATGACGTCGATAACTTCGGGAAGAAAAATTGAAAAAGACGTTAAAGCAAGAAACAGTCTAATTCTGTACTTATTGGAAGCGCGAGGAGAAATATCATCCTTTTGTCATTCGCGGACTGACAGAAGGCCTCCAATTAATTGATATCTGAGAAGAAATTGAAAAAGTTCATAAATTACAAGTCAATGAAATATTACTAATGACCACTAAAGGACGACCCCTATATCTTGTCGTCACAGAGCCAAAAGTAATACCAGACTATTTAAATGAAAATGTTAAGTCATCGAACACACAAGAATGGTCTGGGAGCACCGGCGGCAAAACAAGCCGTTCATTAAAGTTGCCAGTCATGGGGCCACGCGACGTCCAACTGTGGCAGGACTCCCAGATGCCTAAATTGTGCCGTCCAACACCTGACACTAGAATGTACAATAGAGCGAAGTATCCCAGCAAGATGCGCAAACTACAGAAGCGAACATCCAACGAATGTAACCACTTTCTCGAATTCATAAAGCGTCGAATTTGCTTGGAATAAAAGCGAACAATCGTACGAAAATCCAAACCAACTTCACAAAAATACGTTCCAGCTCCCTTACTCAAAGAAAATCCCTGGACTCGACGTAACAACAATTCTGACTTTCCTAGCTTCCCTCCTGAAACTACCCTCAAACCACTCAACCTGAATCAAACAAAACTATCAGTCAAATAATAAATCATAATACAGATATCAATGAATTTACAAAAATTTTCAACATATTCCAAGAGCTGCATACGCTTGTCAATCTTGACGGAGTAGCTAGGGCAGTTTGCGATCCTCTTACAGGAGATGAAAAAGGCGAAAACCAAAAAGGACAAATTCACCATCTATAATAATTTTGTTGTTGGACAATTATGACATATAGACAGGTAGGTGATAAAACAGATTTTCAAAATGGATACAATCTCAAAATAATTTTCCGTAATGTACGTGGATTTCTCAATAAACTCCTCTGTCAGACACTTTCTCCACATCCATAAACCTGATATATTCCTAATAATCGAGAAATTTCTCAAATCAACTAAGACAGTTACTTTTAGAAACTTCTATTACCGTCTTTTTAGACAAGACCGTCTACAATGCCTACGGTGACGGTATCTCATTACTAATAAAAAGAAAAAACTTCAAAATTTTGCAACAAAATAATACAACAATTGAGCACATCGCAATTCGTTTGTATAATAAAATAAAAATAATCGGCGGATACAACCCGCCCTGCAATAAACTCAAAGAAAAAGATCTACACAACATCATCAAAACATACAATAAACTACTTCTAGTCGGCGATCTAAACTGCAAACATCCGCAGTGGGATTAATACGCCAATTACCCCAACGCAAATAGAAGTACTCTTGTGAGATTCTGAGACAGTTCGGAGTGTAACATATTGAATACTGACGAACCGACATATTTTTCATATGCTGCTAACTACACCTCTAACACACTCGATCTAGCAATAGGGAAAACCATCGAAAACATCAACAAAATAATAATACTAGCATACCTCAACTCAGACCATGACCTCGTTCTCATCCACCTCAAACTATTCCATAACATCCACGACCCTGATAATTGAAAAATATACGATTACAATATTACAAATTGGACTAAATTTAGAACACATATAACCGAGAACATAACAATAATATGATAAAATAAAAAACACACATCACTTATATTACAGTCATTTGGTGCTCAAAAAGGGGGTCTCCTGGAAAGTTTTCCGGGAGTTTTAAAAATTGGTAAATTCACAGATTTCGACGTGCTCTTTTCGAATTTTCACTTTGCCACCTCGTATCTTTGCCGCTCGCGCCGCCATATTGGAAAAATGTCGCTCAAATACAGTTTTTTGAGAATAACTCCGTTACAACTCATTTTACGATAAAAATAGTTATGTAATGAATTAAACTAGAGAAAATTTCCTACAATTTATGTAGTGACCGTTTTTTCTGTAAAATCAATAGTTTCAGCGTACGAGAGCCGCAAACCAAGGCACGTCTACACTAACACGCGTTGTTGTTCGTATATAGTAACGAAAACGCGGTCTACTACTGCCTATAAGGTCCATCGCAGGTATAAAGGGACACATCACCTTGGCGCCGGTTTCCTCCCCCCCCCCCCCGCTCCTTTATACGGAACATCTGCCGACCGAGCTCAAATATTCTGCCTAAATCATCAGTACAAGTTTAACGTTCTACAGTGTCGTTCACATTTTCAGAGCCATGGCTTCGAAGGACGTGAATTGTTTCATTTGTGAGAGTTCATTACAAAGAAGTAAGGTGATCGAAGTGAAGGAGAAAGGATTGGAGACTTTTCGTAAGTCGCGTATTCAAAGAAAGGATAACAAGGGTAAACTTTTGGAGGGACTGAAATCGATAGTCGTTCACGATGCGTGTCGAAAACGATATAATAATGAGAAATAAATATCTGCTTCTTTGCGTGGAAGCGATGTCGCGACTTCTCATGCGAAACTGCGATCTACTACCCCAACATTCTCATTCAGAGATCATTGTTTTTTGTGCAGTGCTGAAATAACACCAGAGTTTATAGCGAAACAAAACCAGGCGCGTTTGCGCGATCATAATATTGTGTATAACGTGCGTAAATTATCGATGGAAGAGACCATTTCAGACCTTGCTAGAGCTCGTAATGATGATTGGGGTCGAACGATTGGTGAGCGTCTCGAGCATGTTTATGATTTGGTCGCAGTCAATGCACAATATCATAATTCGTGCATGAAAAAATTATACCAAGCACCTCCAACTGGAGAAATAAAAAAAAAGGTCCGTATGCAAACGAGATCGAAACTGCGATGCAATACATTTACTCTAGTCTCGAGCAGAATTCTGAAGAGTGTCAATTTTCTATGGACGAACTGATGGCCAAAATTGAAGGTGATTACCGCCCGCGCATGAAAACAGTGAAAACGCTACTCCTGAAAAAATAGGGTGACGATATTTTGATTGCCTTCACTGCCAATAAGGCTCCTGTGGTTTGTTTCCGAAACACAGGGTACAAGTTATTGACAGAAGCCTGGTACGATCAAAAAATAGATAACAAGGCAGACGAACGTCTGCGTATTGTAAAAACAGCAGCAGCAATTGTTTTAGAGGATATTAGCTCCACGGTTCAGATATACCTGAAACTTTACGCATTTTTTTGAATAATGTAATCCTGAAGAACAAACGTGCGTCGATTGTGAAATGGAAGAAACAGAGAATTGCTCTCGCACATTCTATAGTTGCCGCAGCAAGGCCGAAATCTTTCGTGTCAGCAATGCAGGTCGGAGTAGCAGAAGACGATGAACTTTCAGAACCGGGTCCATCAAAAATAGTGGAGCGAAGGAGAATGTGCTAAATTTTGTAATAGTGCATTACAAGTGGATTAGGCCTACTGGGGATACCACAAAAAAACGCGCAACTTACTCTACCTCATGGTGGTATGGAAATGAGTTATTTGGCAAAAACGCGTGTTGGAGTGGACTTTGCGGCTCTCGTACGCTGAAACTATTGATTTTACAGGAAAAAGGTTACTACATAAATTGTAGGAAACTTTCTATAGTTTAATTTATTATATAACTATTTTTATCGTAAAATGAGGTGGAACGGAGTTATTCTCAAAAAACTGGATTTGAGCGCCATTTTTCCAATCTGGCGGTGTGAGCGGCAAAGATACGAGGTGGCGAAGTGAAAATTCGAAAAGAGCACGTCGAAATCTTTAAAATCACGAATTTTCAAAACTCCCGGAAAACTTTCCAGGTAAAACTACCAAATGACTGTACTACTAGCAGAAATAATAGAAAATTTAAAGACCATAATGATTATCAACGTTAGAAATTATTCATCTATACTAAAGCCAAAAACACAAACACGTAAAACCCTCCATGATCATATTATCCAAACAATAAATGAAAAAAATTAAATTAGAAGAAGATTGCAGTTAACAAGAACATTGACCATTCACTGCTCAAATAGTATCAACACATAATAAATATATTACTCAAAGAACACAAAAACAATGACTGGTCCAAATGGTTAGACACATTGAAACATGATGCTAACTCGCCCTGGAAAATCACTAGACGCCTTAGAAATCAACAAAATGAAATATTAAAAAATTGTTAGTAATGGACAAAGTTTTATCAACACCACCTAAATCGCAGAAAAATTCGGAGAGTACTTTCAAAACAATTTCATAAATCGTTCACAATATCACTAAAATATAACACACACAGTTCAACAATACCTAAACTCTATGAACACATTAGACACAACACCTTAACTCACTAAACACATTTAACAAAAAAATCTATCGTCTAATTAACTTATGTAACCAAATATATTATCAAAACTGGCCAATACCGATATGCTCAAGATAGCCAATATCATACCAATCATCAAAGCTGACAGACAGTCATGTTATATGGATAGCTACATACAAACATTTCTATTGAACAACATAGCAAAGGAGATAGACAAAATACTTTTTTAAAAAGGTTACAAAACTTTATCGACAAACATAACAACATACCCCCAGAGCAAGACGGATTCAGAAGTGACCGTAGCACTGTAGCGCAAATTATTAGAGTCATTAATCACATCAGGGAAGGATTCCAACACAAAAATAAAGCTATTATGTTAACAACTGCTGATAGAGTTACTGAAAATATAACCTATGATCTTTATTGCCTTCCACTATAACTTTTATTAAGCTAACATCAACTTTGTAAAAAAAATCTACTATATTTGAAGTATATTCACCAAACTTTATCTCTCGACGACGAGGAAATAAAAGAGACTGTTTTGAGGCGGCATTAAACATTCTTAGATTATTTAATATTAATCAAAATAGTACAAAGAAAATTGGGCAACAAAATAAATAATGAGATTAACGAGGGAAGTTTGCTCTTTATAAATTCATCAGAGGTTATATCCCGAGATCTTTGAATTTAATCGATTATACTGTCGAAATATTATGAGCATGATTCTGGTTGGAAAATAGTTGAATGCACAATAAATTGACGAGACGGAAGCGGTCCAGGGTTTTTATCAAGTTATTGTGCACAAAACTATTTGGCAAAAAGCAAAATCATCCCAAAAACATTTCGACAATTCAATCGATTCAAATTTAAAGGTGTAGGGGTGTACGCTAGATCATTCCCTGAATAACTGAGTTTGAAGTCAACAACAAATAACGTTATTGCTGCCATAGCATAGCAAAACGCTGTTTTTTCACTTCCAATATTCACAGCTTGATCCAGCTAGACGTCGTTTTATCAAGAAATATCATTGTTATTGGTTGAAATTTTAATTTTTTAGACATTTGATTGGCTTTTGATACATGCGGGAAATAATCATTTATAAACATTTTACTCGACAAAATAATCATTGTTCTAATTTAACCCTTTTACTTCGGGTTAATTAGAGGGAATGTATTTTTGGCTTTGCGAAGGACCACTACGGCCGTTTGTCACTGAAGTAACGATGAACCGTAGAATGAAATTAAAACACTGATATCACGTTATGATTTATATTGTCATGAAATATAAGTTATTTACTGTTGCTTCGACAATTAAGAATTCACTTGACTTTTCGCGATAACTGAAAGTATTGTGCACATACTATGTTGGTTTATGAAAAGAATAAAGATTACGGACACATGGTGGTTCCCGGGTTCAAAAACGCCGGCTGGTTTTACGAAGTTGTAGCATGATGTATGATGAAAGAGGGTGTCTGAGAAGTGTGAAAGCTATCTGGGAAGTGAAGTAAAAATGAGGCTATTTTCGTATTTATATGTTTGATGACGTAGGATCGAGGAAGGAGTAAACTATTAGAAACTAGCCAATGGGATAAAAGTATTTTAAAATGTAACGTTCGAACAACAAGTGAATGTTGCAGATATGGAGATGTTTTTTGTGGGGTTTTCAACGGTTTCGTAGATACAGATAACAGAGTTTGGAAGAGAGTTTTTATGAAGAGATAAGATGTCGGGGACTTTGATATGTTCAGTAGAATTTCAGAAAACGATATTTATCTGTTTTTCTTAGGTGTTAGTAAATTTAAATGACTTTTTTAGTGAAGTAAAGAAATATTAACTGTTGAAAATAAGGATATATTTAGTTATGTATTTTGAGCATAATATTCGACTTGTATTATACAGGGGAAATTGAAATAGAATCACGGGAGAATTTGGTAATTAAAACCAAATTCGAACATATTGGGGGCGCGGGAAGAATGGAAGAGAGGTGAGAGATGGCTGCTCTCAGACATCGAATGCTGATGTTAGTGAAAGGGTATGGAGCGTGAGTGTGTGTACAGTGTTGATGCAGGTTTGTGAATGAAAGTGAATAATTTTGAGAGTAACTATGTAAATATGTGTAGGGGTTGTAAAGTTATCTAATGTGTGTCAGAGTGTTGTAAGGACTCTGACGTCATGAATGTAATGAATGAATAAGATTTGAGGTTAGAGTGTTGTAAGGACTCTAGCGTCATGAATGTAACGAATGAATAAGAGTTGAGGTTAGAGTGTTGTAAGGACTCTAACGTCATGAATGTAACGACTGAATAAATGTTGAGGTTAGAGTGTTGTAAGGACTCTAACATCATGAATGTAACGAATGAATAAGAGTTGAGGTTAGAGTGTTGTAAGGACTCTAACGTCATGAATGTAACGACTGAATAAATGTTGAGGTTAGAGTGTTGTAAGGACTCTAACATCATGAATGTAACGAATGAATAAGAGTTGAGGTTAGAGTGTTGTAAGGACTCTAACGTCATGAATGTAACGACTGAATAAATGTTGAGGTTAGAGTGTTGTAAGGACTCTAACATCATGAATGTAACTAATGAATAAGAGTTGAGGTTAGAGTGTTGTAAGGACCCTAACGTCATGAATGTAACGAAAGAATAAGATTGGAGGTAAGAGTGTTGTAAGGACTCTAACGTCATGAATGTAACGAATGAATAAGATTTGAGGTTAGAGTGTTGTAAGGACTCTAACGTCATGAATGTAACGAATTAATAAGATTTGAGGTTGGAGTGTTGTACGGACTCTAACGTCATGAGTGTAACGAATGTAAGCAATATACTCTAGAAATGGACTAGAGTTGTAAACGATAAGAGTGTAAGCAATATACTCTAGAAATGGACTAGAGTTGTAAACGATAAGAATGTAAGCAATATACTCTAGAAATGGACTAGAGTTGTAAACGATAAGAATGTAAGCAATATACTCTAGAAATGGACTAGAGTTGTGAACGATAAGAAGGTAAGCAATATACTCTAGAAATGGACTAGAGTTGTAAACGATAAGAAGGTAAGCAATGTACTCTAGAAATGGACTAGAGATGTAAACGATAAGAGTGTAAGCAATATACTCTAGAAATGGACTAGAGTTGTAAACGATAAGAATGTAGCAATATACTCTAGAAATGGACTAGAGTTGTAAACGATAAGAATGTGAGCAATATACTCTAGAAATGGACTAGAGTTGTAAACGATAAGAATGTAGCAATATACTCTAGAAATGGACTAGAGTTGTAAACGATAAGAGTGTAAGCAATATACTCTAGAAATGGACTAGAGTTGTAAACGATAAGAGTGTAAGCAATATACTCTAGAAATGGACTAGAGTTGTAAACGATAAGATTGTAAGCAATATACTCTAGAAATGGACTAGAGTTGTGAACGATAAGAATGTGAGCAATATACTCTAGAAATGGACTAGAGTAGTGAACGATAAGAATGTAAGCAATATACTCTAGAAATGGACTAGAGTTGTAAACGATAAGAATGTAAGCATTATACTCTAGAAATGGACTAGAGTTGTAAACGATAAGAAGGTAAGCAATATACTCTAGAAATGGACTAGAGTTGTAAACGATAAGAATATAAGCAATATACTCTAGAAATGGACTAGAGTTGTAAACGATAAGAAGGTAAGCAATATACTCTAGAAATGGACTAGAGTTGTAAACGATAAGAAGGTAAGAAATATACTCTAGAAATGGACTAGAGTTGTAAACGATAAGAATGTAAGCAATATACTCTAGAAATGGACTAGAGTTGTAACCAATAAGAAGATAATAATACCTTTGTCCAGGTATTCACATAAAAGAATAATACCTTTGTCCAGGTATTCACATAAAAGAATAATACCTTTGTCCAGGTATTCACATGAAAGAATAATACCTTTGTCCAGGTATTCACATAAAAGAATAATACCTTTGTCCAGGTATTCACATGAAAGAATAATACCTTTGTCCAGGTATTCACAGAAAAGAATAATACCTTTGTCCAGGTATTCACATGAAAGAATAATACCTTTGTCCAGGTATTCACATAAAAGAATAATACCTTTGTCCAGGTATTCACATGAAAGTATATGTAAATGAAGTAAAAGAACGAGAATGTTTACGTCAATTCTAGTTCGACAAGTGTGGTACCAGTTTGTTTTACGAGTAACGGTCCAGGAACCTCGGACTTCCCAGTGTTTAATGAGATAATGAGAGAAATGTAAGAGAATGTTTAAGTCGATTCTATTTCGACAAGTGTGGTACCAGTTTGTTTTACGAGTAACGGTCCAGGAACCTCGGACATCCCAGTGTTTAATGAGATAATGAGAGAAATGTAAGAGAATGTTTAAGTCGATTCTATTTCGACAAGTGTGGTACCAGTTTGTTTTACGAGTAACGGTCCAGGAACCTCGTACTTCCCAGTATTTAATGAGATAATGAGAGAAATGTAAGAGAGTATGCTCATGAGACTAGAGCAAGTACGAATGCGTGCAACAACAAGTGAGTAAGTATGAATGAATGTGAATGCAAATGTAAATACGAGTATGTACGAATAAGTGTAAAAGTATTATGAATGTGAGCTTTGAGTGCCAATATGAGTATGAGTTTGATTAAGGTGCAATTGTATGCGAGTGCAAGTAATAATGTAAGTGTGAGTTAGCATAAAAGTAAATGTAAGGTAGTGACCACGAGTGTTTAAGTATGATGAAAGAGTTTTTTCTAACTCTTTTGAGATTGTTTTTGTATATGTTTTTATGATTAATGTTTGTGTTAAAGGGACCCGACTCTTTTGCGGGTAAGAATGAGTTTTTAAAATGTTTTAATTAATGTAAAGGAGTTATTTCTGTTCTCGCCAAGAAAAGGAGGGTAAGATATGTATATAATGTTTTTGTCAAGCTGTGTTAAATTCAAAGTGTCGTCAATGTGATTGTTTAAGTAACATATGAGTAAGGGGGGATGCCGTTTTCTTCTAAACGTCACCCAAGTGTTTATATTATCCAAGTGTCATCTTCTTCAACCAAGTATCTGCATCTTTTCAACCAATTTTCTTCATCTTTTAAACCAAGTATCTTCTTTTTCAACCAAGTATCTTCATCTTTAACCAAGTATCTTCATCTTTAACCAAGTATATTCATCTTTTTAACCAAGTATCTTCATTTTCAACCAAGTTTCTTCATCTTTTCAACCAAGTTTCTTCATCTTTTCAACCAAGTTTCTTCATCTTTTCAACCAAGTATCTTCATCTTTAACCAAGTATATTCATCTTTTCAACCAAGTATCTTCATTTTCAACCAAGTTTCTTCTTCATTTCAATACCTTTATCCAGGTATTCACATAAGAGTAATGTTCATGTCAAAGTGTCTAAGCTTTTTTTTGTTAATCGTCCAGGGTTTTAAGTGTTAAAGTATTTGTTTCTCAATGTTCAAGTATAAGTTTAAGTTTTTCACATAGTTTCAAGTATATAAGTATCACTGTCCTCTTCCAGAGGACTAAAGGATTGTTTTCTTGACGAGAAACAGTTTAAGCAATGATGAGTGAGTGCTATTCTGCACTGTAAGGGCGTTGAGTACAAGTGAATCGTTTATTCGAGTGTAAGTGTTAGTTTGATAATGAATTATGAGCAAGAATGTTTTAATGTGAGAGTAAGTTTTGATTTTATAATTGTTTTGTGATTTAAGAATGTGTGTTACGGTAAGTTTTTCTTAAAAGTGGTTTGGTCACACCGGAAGAATGAATGTAATGAGTAAGAGAGGGGTTATTCGTTAGGTATTGTGAATGAGTTGTGTCCAGAACAGTACGTTTTTTGACGATAATATTCTGGAGATTTGCATTGATGGTGAATGGTTAGGGTTTGGGATCTTGGGTTAACAAGTTTTCCAAGACTGTACATTTGTTTTCCAAGAAATCAAAAAAGGTATCACTAGCAATTAAATTTTGATCAGTCTCTTTTTCTTCAAGAGATTTTTTTTGTATTATAATCTAACTTTGTTTTTAATATGTGAACGATTAGTGCATCAAATACTCTTCCTTATTGATATTTAAATTTAACAATGACTTTACGATAGATCTAGCTTCGGACGTGAATGTTCTTAATTGTTGGGCAGTACATTTTGAAATGTTATTACAGGCTGTCAAACGGTTAAAATGGGCAGTAACAATCTGCCGTGTATTATTATATTTAACATGAAATGTAAATTAATGGCTATGTTTGAACAATGCTTATTTTGTATCAGAGTAATATATTTGTTTTATATTTTTGCTACCAGCCGTGCCTGTTCAGTTTTCTACGGCTCGTTGCAAGTTAAAATGACACTGTAATTGTACCTGGTTTTCTCACACCACAATACCGACTAGTGTTATTATGGTTCCATAACAATCTTAATATGTAATTATTTTAGACACACTGTATAATGAATGTATGTTATATAAGAAATTTCAACGATGTTATTGTAATTAATCAATATTCAGGTGTAATTATTTAAGTCACACTGTATAATATAAATATAAATGTTTATGTTACATGAAAAATATATCAAAAACTTTTATTATAAATCCGAATTAATATTAAGGTGAACTTATTTAAATCACACTGTATAATATAAATGTTTATATTGCATAAAAAATATCAAAGACTTTTATTACAAATCCAAATTAATATTAAGGTGAAACCATTTAAATCACCCTATATACTATGTTCACAAAATCTACGTTGGTTGATAAGCAAATATACAAAATCCTTTATTATCAATAAATACCTTATCTAATGAATGTTTCTGCTGTCGAAATTCTCGAAAAGTTCTCGGGAACGCTGAGGGTCTATATTTTCTGGACTCCAAGGGCTGTTTCACTGCTCTCTCCTGGTTGCTAGGACTGCTTTACTTTCTTCTGGTTCTATCCGGTCTCGACAGGACCATGTTCTAATTTAACCCCTTTACTTCGGGTTAATTAGAGGGAATGTATTTTTGGCTTTGCGAAGGACCACTACGGCCGTTTGTCACTGAAGTAACGATGAACCGTAGAATGAAATTAAAACACTGATATCACGTTATGATTTATATTGTCATGAAATATAAGTTATTTACTGTTGCTTCGACAATTAAGAATTCACTTGACATTTCGCGATAACTGAAAGTATTGTGCACATACTATGTTGGTTTATGAAAAGAATAAAGATTACGGACACATGGTGGTTCCCGGGTTCAAAAACGCCGGCTGGTTTTACGAAGTTGTAGCATGATGTATGATGAAAGAGGGTGTCTGAGAAGTGTGAAAGCTATCTGGGAAGTGAAGTAAAAATGAGGCTATTTTCGTATTTATATGTTTGATGACGTAGGATCGAGGAAGGAGTAAACTATTAGAAACTAGCCAATGGGATAAAAGTATTTTAAAATGTAACGTTCGAACAACAAGTGAATGTTGCAGATATGGAGATGTTTTTTGTGGGGTTTTCAACGGTTTCGTAGATACAGATAACAGAGTTTGGAAGAGAGTTTTTATGAAGAGATAAGATGTCGGGGACTTTGATATGTTCAGTAGAATTTCAGAAAACGATATTTATCTGTTTTTCTTAGGTGTTAGTAAATTTAAATGACTTTTTTAGTGAAGTAAAGAAATATTAACTGTTGAAAATAAGGATATATTTAGTTATGTATTTTGAGCATAATATTCGACTTGTATTATACAGGGGAAATTGAAATAGAATCACGGGAGAATTTGGTAATTAAAACCAAATTCGAACAATCATTGTGTTCTACCTTTCATTATTATGCAGCACCAGGTTGTTCCGTTTTCTCGATCTGAATTGTACATTGCATTTTTTACTTGAACTCTCAATTTGATGAATCACAAGTATTAAATAACAATTTATATTTTGAGTATTAACAATAATGTGGTTAGTTTCACTGCCTTTTATAATTTTCAATTAACCTGAAATGATAATTTTTGAACGTTAGTATGAATACTCAAGAATGACTTCATAAAATGAAGATAACAATTTCGGATAAATAATTCATATGAAGAAATCTTTTTTTGGAATATTCGTCTTAATTTGGAGAGAAAATTACCTTTACGTTAATCCAGCAAGCCACTTCCTAAAATCTGCTCACCAGGTGACAAGCGACAGGTGACAGTTGAATTATTCGGAACCTGAGAAGGTTTGGAGATTGAGTGACCATATCAAAATTCTTAATGAAAAATATCTCAATTCCACGTTATATGCCATTAAATTGAAAATGAATTTGTTCCGGTTATCAGCGAGCTGCAGCATAGTTTTTTAAACCAGGTTTTAAGTTTTTTTGGAATTCATCGGAATCACTATTACAAGACAACATTTACGACTTTGTTGTCCGTGTCTGAATTTTAACGAGATATCTATAATTTTTATAGTTCTCTACATTAGCAACCACTCTACTCATGGCCTCCGATTTTCCCATAACCTTGACTTCGAACCATCAGTTTAATGTTATTGCATTTCTGGAAACTTTTATACAATGATCATGAAAAGTTCAAATTACAGAACTAATAATTGGCGTTCACATTTGAGTTGCGCCGATTCTTTGCACATGTGTATTAATTCTATTTTTTTTATTGCAGTACTTTCGTTTACCATCACCAGCAGCGGTGGTTCAGTTTCCACTCAACTTGTTCCCCGAAAAGGCATCGGTAAGTGTTATCAGCTTCATTCGTAATTTTATTATTCACGCTTGTATGATCAAAATTTTGAATATTTCCTTTGGCTATGGACTAAAATATTGGTAAAAAAATCTGTGCTATAAAATTTCTCATATAATTCTCTCGAAATTAGAAACCCCATTAACAAATTATTAGAAATCGTCACTGAATAACAGGAAGAAAAACACCAGCCAATATCTGTAAAAAACTGCGAAAACGATACAGAAATACTCATTTTTTTGCTGACATTGTTATCATTCTTCCCCTCTCCTCGAGCTTACTGACAACTTCAATATGTGATTCTATTTGACACACTACAAACACACTTAAACACTAAAATTTTATCTTATTTTAATGATCACAAACTCATAATAAATGCCTCAGAAACAGAGTATTTATTACTCAGGAGAAGAACAACCAAAAATAGTGGACTGCAATCTCAGATTTGTACAAACGGATATAATATTACCCCCAGCTCAACATTAAAATATTCAGGTTATACAATTCGAGGGAACACCAATGCAAATGCCCATATTAGAACACAAGTCCGAGAAGCTAAGATTGCAATGGGCCATCTATATCCACTCATATGCAAACAAAGCAAACTCTCAACCAAAAACAGAATAACCATTTACAAACCAATAATACGCCCCATAGTCACTTATTCAGCACCAGTTTACCTCACAGGAACAAAACACAATTTTCACTTCCTGCAGGTGGTACAAAACAAGTGTCTGAGAATGGCTATTAAACACCAAGTACCTTATCCACATCTACCAAAAACCTCTTGGTTACATGATAAAGCTGAACTACCCACCATCAAAGACTTCGTAACTACAGTTTCTACAAACTTTTACGAAAAATGTCTGCCGGAAAATCTTCGATTAGCACTCAAAGCTGTAAATCGCGCAGAAGCAACTCATGATCGTGGGTCTAGGCTTCTGCCTGGTACGCTCACAATATAACTTGATTGGTATTTCACAAACCCAACAATAAAAAGCCGGGAATTATTTCAGCCCGGCCCTTTACACTGGACTGAATGATCCCCCGGCTTCCAATACTTCAAATAAACCATAAATAACATCTGTCATGTAGCTTTCCTCAAAATATAAGAACCCGATCAATTGTTGAGACCCCGTTTTCCAGCTGAATTTCAGGGAAAACCCAGCCGAAATACCGTAGGAGCGAGAAATATATACCGGGGACAAAGTTATTCGAAAATCACAACCTATGGACAATGCCGTGAACGCAAGGAGCCACTATTGCAAATAAAGCGATTTTAAAATGAAATGAAATGTGCTGTTCACTAAAAAAAGTAGTATGAGAGATTCGAAAGTGGCTTTTGATATATGGCGTGGACTTGGATGGTACAGGTGCCCTGATATAAATATTACATGCAAGGTAGGTAATAAATCCGTAAAATTTAAAGGACCTGGTAGACCAATTATCCACATGATATGGAATCAACACCTCATATTCCAAAAGAGCCGCTGAAAAGCAAATTCTACGTACTTGAGAGATATGCAGCAGTTATTCTTTTATAAACATTTTCGTCACAACTTTTTTGTGCATATGCGTCAATTCAGCTTTTCCGTTCCGTACTCTTTATTGTGAGCAAACATGTACACGGGTGAAAATTTTATCCATAAAGAAACCGCTCGGGTCTTACAGAACCAGAAGTAAAATTATATATACTTTTAATTAAAAGAATTTATTCAACAAAATATTATTACTATATAAATAAATGAACACTTTGCTTTCTATTTTTAATGCAAACCCTAAGTTTCAATTTCTGAACACATCAACAATGATAAAAACATAAAATAACTTTTTTTGGTCGATAATTTTTAAATTCATGATTCAAATTTCGTCGGCACGCACATGTCATATGTTGGGTTAGTTCGCTGAAAACGCCCTGTTGGTTCTTGTTCTTTTGGCACAAAAAGGAAAAGAAAAGAAGAACAGACAGTTAGTTTTTGGTCTTGTAAGGTTAGGTTGAGAATTCGAGTTACGGCTTTTCTTGTAATGTAAAAATGATTATGTAATCATCGAAGATAATAAAATCTCAAAGTGTTATTAAGTAATTTTAATAAAAGTGATTAACTCAGATAACAAATATTAAGAGGTTATGGGCCCAGTTCACGGATGAGAAAACAAGGATATAGATTATACATAATATGGCACAGGGAAAAACTTACAACATTGAGGCCCTAACAGGAGAGAATTATTTAGCATGGAAGTTTCGAATGGAAGTCATAATGGCAGAAAATGAAGTATTAGAATGTATTAAAAACGAAACAGACATATCAGTTTTAACGGAAGACGACAACAAAAAATTTCACAAAATAAACAATAAAGCAAAGTCAATAATAGTACAATGTGTGTTACAGCTATTACGAGAAAAGGAACAGGCCTACCATATGTGGAGAAGCTTACAAGAAAAATATGAGAAGAATGGGCTACCGGGGCAGTTATTCCTAAAACGAAAGATGTTGTCAATGAAATTGAAGGAGGGTGAGTCACTAGAACGATTTATTTGTGAATTTGAGGAAATCTTGAGACAGTTAAAAGCCACTGGGGTGAAAATTGAAGATCAAGACATAATATGCAATGTGTTGTTAACATTGCCAAAATCATACGAAACAGTAGTAACAGTTATCGAGAATTTGTCATCCGATAAATTATCATATGAAGAGGTTGAGAAAAAATCATTGAGTGAAGAAGAAAAGAGGTGCCTGACAGGAAGAGCAGGTCGATCTATTGCCACTTAACAAGTTGCGTTTAGTGTAGATGCATCCTGTTATAGATGTGGTAAGCGAGGCCACTATAAAAGGCAATGCAGGACGAGATTATCTTCAAGTTATCAAAGAGGTTCAGGAAGATTCACAAATAACAATTACACAGCAAACTTTCCAGGTAATAGAGGGATTCAGGCAGGTGGTAGAGGAAATGGGTCTTATAGAGGTAACAGTTTCATGCATAAGAGCAACTTTACACAACAGCATGAAGAGTCAAATGAAGTTTATGAAATTAGTGAAGAAGTTTCAAAGGTATGTTTTAATAGTGAAATAAATAAAATTGAAAATGACAGCGGAAAATTGAACGTTTTAGAATTTGTGATTGATTCTGGATGCACTGATCACTTACTAAATAATAAAAATGTGTTCACAGATCTTGTAATGCTAGATAAACCTATAAATATAGCCTTGGCACAAAATGGTAATTATTTATCCGCAGTTGGAGTCGGAAACATTAATGTTATTAGCAATGTAAATGGTCGACAAGTAGAATGTCAAATAGAATATGCTTTTTATGTACCACAATTAAGGAAAAATGTACTTTCTGTAAAACGATTAGAAATGGCCAAGATAACCGTAATTTTTGAAAATGGGGTTGTAAAATTATTAAAGGAGGTTTTTTTTAATAGGAATTGGTATAAGAGATTGTAAATATAAAATCAATTTTGAAATAGGTCAACAAAAATGTTACACTGTCCAAAATGATCAGAATAACGAATTTATAAAATGGCATGAAAGATATTCTCACTTAAATTTTAAATCACTAGCTAAATTAATAAGAGGGAATTAAGTTGATGGAATCGACAAGGATATAAATATTGACAGGGTGAATTTTTGTGTACCATGTATACAGGGAAAATGTTCAAGGTTACCTTTCTCGACAAGACAAAAAATAGTAGAATTTTGGAAATAATACATTCCGATGTATGCGGTCCAATTAGTCCACAAACAATTGATGGTTACAAGTATTTTGTTACTTTTATAGATGGGTTTTCAAATTTCACTATTGTTTTCCCAATAAAAAATAAAAGTGAAGTTTTCAGTAAATTCAAAGAATATATAAGGTTTGTAGAATCAAAATTTAATTCGAAGGTCTCTCAATTAAGGTGTGACAATGGGGGCGAATATGTTTCAAATGAATATGGAGAGTTTTGTAAAGAAAATGGCATACTTTTGGATTATACAGTGGCATACACACCTCAACAAAATGGAAAGGCAGAGAGGATGAACCGTACTCTGGTAGAAAGAGCTAGATGTATTATGAATGCTTCAAGGTTGCTAAGTTTCTCTGGGGAGAAGCAATAAGAGCATCATGTTATGTGATAAATAGGTCACCTACGGAGAGTCTGGATGGAGATATTACACCAGCCGAGATATGGAACAACAAAAAACCAGATGTTAAACATTTAAAGGTATTTGGGAGTACTTGTTATGCTGTTCCAGTTGAGTTAAGGAGTAAGTTTGATGATAAAGCAGGAAAATGCATAATTTTAGGCTACGCACCTACTGGATATAGACTGTGGAATATAGCAAAAAATAAAGAAGTTATTGCCAGAGATGTAAGGTTTAATGGAAATGAATTTTATTTTAAACGAATGGCAATACTAGATGTATATGAACGAGTAAGGAGTAGTCAAGATGAAAATATGGGTAATATTGGTAACAGGCTAGAACAAGAGGTATACGACGGAAATTACGAAGATGTAATGGATCAAGAAGAACAGAAAGCGAGTGAAGATAGATATAGAAGCAGTTGAAGCATACATAAAACCACCAAAATGGCTAGAAGATTATGAGACTAACATGGCTCTAGATGCTATGAGTTTGGTTGAAAAACTATTTTGGATACGAAATGGGTATATACTTTTAAGACTTTTGAGGAGAATGAATCTGAGAAATATGAGGCTCGATTGGTAGTTCGAGGGTTTGCACAGGAAAGAGGAAAATATTACGAAGAAATTTATTCTCCTGTAGCAAAAATCACCACAATTAGGGTGATCTTAGCTATTGGAAATCAATATTCATTCTATTTTAGACAACTAGATGTTAGGTCAGCAATCTTGAATGGAGTTATGGAAGAGGAGGTTTATATAAGTATATTCGCCAAAAGGGGTAAAATGTACATCTAGAAGTGGGGTATATAAGTACAATAAAGCGTTATATGGGTTAAAACAATCGTCAAAATGTTGGGAACATGGAGATTAATTCTTACTTATTTGAGATATGATTTATAAGGTCTGAAAATGATTTTTGTCTATACATCATAATGAATAATAACTATGCTACTCATCTCTTAATTTATGTAGACGATATAATAATATGTGGTCCTGATAATGATTTTATAAACTATATTTTAAAGCAATTAATAAAAAAATTTGAGATAAAGGATAAAGGTAAACTTGAATATTTTCTAGGTTTAGAGATAAATTATAACAGAGATAAAGGTGTTTTACATATTAGTCAACAGATGTACATTAAACAAATTTTGAGAAAGTTTGGTATGGATTCCTGTAATGCTACTTTTATACCAATAGATTCAAAATTAAATTTAACATTTAATGGTAATAATAAGAATAAGCCTGCAAGACAATTAATTGGATGCTTAATGTATCTCATGTTAGGCAGTCGACCAGACATATGTTTCGCTCTCAATTATTTCTCTACATACCAAGACAAAGCATCAGATGAAATATGGATTCATCTAAAAAGAGTATTGCGATATTTAAAGGGAACTGAAAATGTAGGTGTGGAGTATTGTAGGAGAAATGAACATGAGCTTTGTAGATTCTGATTTGGGAAGTGATCGAATCAATCGAAAATCAGTTACAGGTTTTGTAATTGAATTTTTTGGAAACGTTGTAACTTAAGTAACTAGGAAACAAAATAGTATCACTTTATCAACAACAGGAGCTGAACTAGTTGCTCTGTGTGCTTGTGTCACAGAAAGTTTGTATTTAAGAAAATTATTAAGGGATTTAAATATTGAAGTTAAACAAATAACAATTTTTGAAGATAACCAAGGGTGTTTAACACTTATCAATCCTAGACCGGTATCGATATTTAATCATATGTTACCGGTATCGATACGTGAAATTTGAGTATCTAAATCTTAACCTTAACTAATTAAACACAATTGGTCATTGGAAAAACATTTATTTCAAAGAGAATAATATATGTTCACATTAATGGTAATTATAAATACATTCAGCAAACAATCAAAAACATTTTATATTTTCCTAACGGAAACAATGGTAACTAAAAAATGCTCTAAGCAAACAAATAAAAAATACAAATAAAACTTTAACTACATTTTGAACATATTTTATTTTGATGCGCACCGCATATGAGTTTATTGCACTTCAAACAGTAGGTCGTGGTCATGCTTCTCTTTGCTGATGGACACATGTGACAGTAAGTTCGACGTCCTTTTTGAGACACTGGACGTTCCTGTAACGCAGGTTGCTGCCTTTCTCCTAGTACTTCTTCTATCATAGTGCGCAAAGGGATGCTAAATCTTGGATTTTGAGCCAAACGTGAAGATTGCCAAGGCTGAGTCAACCTGATGTGCAAATTCTGCATATACTTGTCTCTTGCTATGGGGTTGCCGCCATGCGAAATAACGTTATGATTGTAAATCACAAACGAATTGATGCACGCCATATTCAGTAAATTGTAAAAAATACACATTGGCCATTTTTTGGTTTTACGATTACAGTTCATGTTTTGACACATTTGATAAAATGTGTCAACAGCACCCTTCGTGGAATTGTATGTATGTATTATTTCCGGTTAGTGCGTTGTTTTATTTACAGTTCCCGTTTCATGCATGGTTGACAGTAAGAGCACATGTTTGTTAGCATTGGGCTTATATGATACTAGAGTCGCTTTTTCATTGTATGCAAATAAGGAAATATGTACCCTTCTATCTTTATCCATTTCTATAAATTCCTTTGGAACCTCTTTTTTGTTTTTCCTTAGAGTGCCAACTACAGTTAGTTTATAAGGATTAGTCAATAACTTTTCAGCCAAAGGAATATTGGTAAACCATGGTAACATTCCTGTTTGTTCCGTGGATTCATTTGGTCAATGTTTCAACATAATAATCTGCCAATGGCAATCCATTCGTTATTGTGGATTTTTCGACATAAGGAGATGCATCTACTAGATATTTCGTAGATACATCACATAACAGAACAAGTTTCAGGCCATATTTAGCTGGTTTGTTTGGTATGTACATACGAAACGCACAGTGACCCCGAAATCCAACTAGCTGTTCATCGATAGTTACATATGAACCTGGTTTGTACGAGCTTCTACATGTCTCTGTAAACTTATTCCAAATGTCTTCTATTGGTGCAAATCTAGATTCTTGTCTTCTTTCCTCGCGTGTATTAGCATCATCAAAACGTAAGCAGGCTGTCAAAAACTCAAAACGCTTTTGAGTCATTGTTGCTTTATATCGAGTACCACAAAAGGTGGTGTTGAACATGGTGTCGGTCGCCAAGTGATTATCTTTCAAAACTCCTGCCAAAATATATAATCCAAGTAATGCTTTCAGTTCTTCCAAACTTGTGTTGGAAATAAACGCTAGCTCCTTATCGTAATTTTGACTTGCTGAGCGAATCTTTTGGGGTAACCACAAAGCTAGGTTCTTCATTGGCAGGATCAGTCTGAAAAATAATAAGGCAATAAAAATGCTTATACCTCACACGTATATAATATAACTTACCTGAACACTGGTTATTTCTTGTAAAGTTGTTCCATCTTCTCATCTATTTCCGGGTCCTGACAAAGTTTTCCTTTCTTCTGTTCTTTTCATATTGAGTTTCGGACGTTTTGAAATATTTGACTTTTCGATTTCCAAATCCTGTTCTTTCCAAATTTTTAACAAATTACCCAACATCTGAGATTCCATTTCCTCATGTGGCAACCATTCTGGATCATCGTCGTTATCCCCAGACTCGCTTTCCGTTTCAGATTCGGCTCTAGTAACAACATTTTCGGTTTCACTGTCACTACTTTCTAACAGTGCTCTCTCCAGCTCTTCCAATGATAAACCTCGCCTTGACATTATAGACCCTTCCTGGTATTGATACGTAAAAAAATCGTGGTGTAAAATGCACCTATTGGTATCGATGCGTAAAATTTACGTGCAGTGTTCTGGAAAACAATATGTGGTCACTACATCACTGACAAATACGTACTGGCTATGTATTGAATCGATGAATACCAGATTGGAGCTAGCATAGCTGGAAGGAGGGGATAAAGCGCACGCGAATAACTGCAGTGCTATTAAATTTCTAATTTGAGTGCGTAAATTTTACGTACGATACCGGTCTAGGGTTAAGAATCAAGGAAATAACAAGAGAGTGAAGCATATGGACTTGAAATACCAATGTGTTACTGAATACTTAGATAAAAAGGTTTTAGATTTAAGATATATTGGTTTTAAGGAACAACAGGCTGATGGATTAACAAAAGCTTTACCTGTAATAGGTTTTTCTAGATTTAAGGATTTTATCGGTTTAAAGGTTTTTAGCGAGGAGGGGTGTTAGGGGTTAGTTCGCTAAATAACGCCCTGTTGGTTCTTGTTCTTTTGGCACAAAAAGGAAAAGAGAAGAAGAACAGACAGTTGGTTTTGTGTCTTGTAAGGTTAGGTTGAGAATTTGAGTTATGGCTTTTCTTGTAATGTAAAAATGATTCTGTAATCATCGAAGAGAATAAAGTCTTAAAGTGTTATTAAGTAATTTTAATAAAAGTGATTAACTCAGATATAACAAATATTAAGATTATACATATCTGGAATGTTCTAAACAAATATAATTTCCACACATTTTGCATTGAAAAGGCGTTTAGCGAAATTTACTAAAATTACAACAACCCCTTTTATTATCCTCAACAGGTTCTGGTTTAGGTACCTCGACATCGCTAATTCTTGATGCACATGGAGTTATTACTCTTTCTTTCATATTCTACATGACTAATTTAATTCCAAGCTATTTTAGAAAAACACTTTTCTGTTTCCTGATAGTGATGAAGGATCATTACTCATTTTTATAATAGATGCGTTAATGGGAGACACGTTCAATGAATTGTAGAATATGAATATCGGCCATCTCTTGGTATTACAGAAATGATCCTCTACATCATCACCACATTTTGTCGTATTATAAGAGATAATTATTTCCGGTTTATTTTTCTTACCAGTGCTTTCATCGATAGAGTCATCATGGTGCATAGTAGACAAAAGACTGACAAGTTTGTTCTTTTTTGATTTATAGGAAACAATGTTCATCTTTTCGGTAAACCCAAACATACTTGAATTCTCTGGTCTTGTCATAGAAATGATTTAATTAGGTATTTGCCACTTATTTTTCCGCATAGTACCGACAACCGTCAACTTATGTTTTACTAGTAAATTTTCTACACTGAAGTGAACCAATTGTCTATGGTAACGTTGCGGTTTGATTGCTCAACAATTCTTTCAACTACATTATAGGTTGTCTTGCTCACTCTGTACGGACCATCTGGCTGAATGCCTACATAGATTTCTAAGTTTATGGTGCAAAACGTTCGAGCGTCGGGCAGTGAAAAACGTTTAACCCATATCGAGCAGACTTATTGGGCATGTACATTCTGAAGCTGCAGCGACCTTGGAAAGCGACCAACATTTCGTCGATGGTTAAATATTGTCCGATGGAATTACTGTTCTGAAAATTTCTCACAATAGCTTCAAAAAGTTGTCTAATGGGAGCGAGATTATCTGCTCGCTTACGTTCCTCCCTGGTATGTTTGTTGTCGAATGTCAGGCATCGAATCAATAATCGGAATCTTCTTAAGGCCATTGTGGCAGGAAAAATGTCTACTCCGGTTCCATTAATTGCCCAGAACTCAAAAATAGCCTCATGATATACTCCAGTCAAATATAGTACCTAGTCCAAACAAGGTTTCCAGCTCAGTAATAGTAGTTGGTCTTATGTTACAGCTGTCTTGGTAACTGTTGGCAATCATTTCGATATATAAGTTAGTGCACACTACAATGTTCATGATAATATCTGTGTTATTAATAAGTCCCTACACCCTTTCTCCGTAGTTGCATGTTTTGCATCGCCAATCCCTCCTGATAGTTTGGATATTATATTATGCTTTATCTGTTATACATCGCATGCGCAATAGCGCTAAAATAAAGGACAATGTAAATATTGCTTTACGTTATTAGAGTGGAAATAATGTTCCGTAAATAAAGGATATTGATTTTGCCATGGTGCCACATGTAGAACATTTATATTTAAATTTTATCGTAAACGCCAAAGTCTATGACAAATACATGTAAAAAGTAAAATATTTGGGTTTAGTCTTTAACCACTGTTGTTAAAATATTAAATGAAAATATTTCATAAAATTAGATGTTATGGCAACATTGGATATGGAGAAACGGCCTCAACTATAGAAGAAGACGAATTCTTAGAATTCTTGTACCTAACCTATATTTTGTACTTTGTAGTATTGTATATTGTAATTGTATTTGCATCATTCTGATTTTTGGCTTTGTGTTCGTATGTTGTGGTTGTGATTTTAATTTAAAAATGGAAATATCAAAGAAGAGGTTGAGGTTTGGAGAATTCAACGAAATTATTCTTTTACGGGAGGTATTAAGTTTAAACCCGTTCGAAAATCCCAGAGAATGGGACATAATACAGGAGCATGTCTTTCTAATTACTCAAAAGAAGTTTATGATCAGAACTTTAAAAGATCATCTTGAAAGAGTGATTAAATTTGGCTGGAAAAAATTAAGATTTTGAAAGGCAAGTAACTAAATAAAAAACCAATCATAAATTCACAATAAAACGTTTTTTTTTGTCAGTCAAATTGCAATTAATACATGCCTTTGATATTTGTAGGTCAGGTATTGAAGAACCTCGCACGGAAAAGGACAACTTATGTCAAAATATCTATGACCCGATGGAATGCTTTAAAAAAGAAAAGCGAATAAAAAATCAAGTTTAACTGTTGAGGCTATGGCAAAAAAACAAGGGGAAAGTGACCGTAATGAATGGGCCTCTATGATGGTCAATACACAGCCTGTTCAATCAATACAAAATATTGAAAACAATAAATTAGATGATCATGATAATTCCTGTAAGTAAATAAAAAAAATTAAATGTTTATTTTAGCTATTCTGTAATTGTGACCTGTATCACCTTTCTTAATTTTATAAAAAGCACTTACTTTTTAGATTTTCATGGGACTGGACAACATAATGCTGAGGACATTCAGGAGGAAATAGTTCTACAATTTGGTAAGCATTGTAACATTCAATTGATAAATAATTATTGCAATAGTTAGTTTGTACCTTCCTAATATTTAGTTAAAAAACAAGTTGAATTGTTGTGATAACCCTGCACAAAAAAAATTTTACCAGTACTTATTTTTAATACTAATAAAACTTGTTTGTAGACATGGATGCTCCAAATGAGTTATTACACAAAGATACTGAAGACACAGAAAATCGTTGCAATTCCAATATGAGCAGAACATCAATCGCCGTAACACCTGGAAAAGGAGCCACGAAGGCAAGTCTAGTGGGTACTGCAGCAAAATCCTCAAAAGTTTTAGGTAAATTTTTTAAAGTTTACAATACTCTTTTTTGTAGGTAATAGTAATAAATGTGTAGTGAACACTTATTTTATAGTTTATTAAGTAATGGTTGAACTTCATTTTTTAGCTCCAGTAAGATGTAGACAAAGAAAAGCAAGTGTCCAGAGACAAGGTTTGGCATATCTACAGAGAAATATGACAGGGATCAAACAGACCTGAAAGAAAAAGAAATGAAACGGGAAGAAAGAAAAGTAGCCCTCGAAGAACAAAAACACACTCTTGAACAAGAGGAAAGGGCAAGGACAGCAGCTCTCGAGGAAACAAAAATGGCGTTGTTAGAGTATGGAACAAAAAAAAATTATAATTAGAGGAAAGAAAACTCAACTTGGATGAACAAAAAATGAAATTGGAAATGGAAGATAAAAAAATGTTGAAAGCTATAGTTGAAAGGCAGGAGAAGATAATCAACATATTTTCAACAAAAAATGTTCAATTTGAATAAAACTACTTCATAAATGTTTCTCATTTGATTTCTGTTCTTCGTATAATATACAGTGTCCGTCAGAAAGTACACATCATATGGGAAATTGTTTTTTTAATAAATTATGACAAATTTCGATATGTGAAATCGCTTCTGAATCAAAAGAATCTCCAAGTTTTCAGATAGCTATAAAATGTCTTTCTGAACAACTTTTCCCAATAAAATTTTTCGATATTTTTTCTAATAAGTGTTTTTTGAGACATAATTTTTAAATCTTTGGAATTACCCGCCAAAGGCGAACGGCACTGTACAACGCCTTTCGGAGTTCCTCTTGATGCAGAAGCGATTGGACCTATCGAAATTTGAGAAAATTTATTAATAAAAGAATTTCCCATATGATGCGTACTTTCTGTCGGACACTGTATATCATTTTGGTAAAAAACGTCTCACATGGGTATTTATGTAAAATTAAATGAACTGAATTTAACATTAATTTTTTTTATGAACCAAACAATGAAAGGTATGTACTTATTTAAGATAGATATAACTTTCGTTAACTCACAAAGTTAAGGAAATTCCATTGAAAACAAGTCGAGAAAATTGCATACTGAAAAGCACAAATTTAGATACTCTATTACTTCTGTTTTTTATTCTACCCATTGAACCTTGCCGGTATCATATACGTTGGATTGTCTTTGAAAAATAGCATATATTTAAAAAAATATGAAATAAAACAACACTGACATTTATTTAAAAAATGTATTAATTAAGATACTGCTCTAAAGTAACTGGTTCAATATTGAAAAAATCTGCAGTTTGATTACCATACAGACAAGTATGGCAGTTTGTTAAAATATTTGCTGTAATATACATTTCTTCAATGTCTTGCAACAATAACTTGTCACAACCTAAACACCCGGCCTTGGGACTCCGCTCAGGTAGTTAATTCGGCCTTAGTTACACTATTTTTTATTACCTCAATTGGGATAAGGTGAATCAACAAACAAAATTTCGGGACAAATGGATTTATTTGACACACAATAATAAATTTACAAAAACCGTACATTCTCGATACAAATACGAATAAATATTAGTGATACAGTAAAAATGTCCAACTCAATATTTTATATATATCAAAAATGAGTTAAGGACTCATCTTGGGAAGACTCGGGCCGTACAGCTCGCAGCAGTAGTCAAAAGTTGAGACGTCGTTGTCTGGACTTGGACGCTGTATGATCCGGTGGAGTGGATAGTCTGTAGAGTCCGTAGCGGTCCGTAAAGGTAAGTCCGTGGAGGTTAAGTTTGTAAACGGTCCTTAAAGTGGTCCTTAAGGTAAACGGTACAGGCTGCAGATCTGTAGGGAAAGAAATGAAAAAACAGGAGAAACAGTAAAAAATTGAAAAGCAGGAATAAAATGAACAGGTAGGAGCTTATACTCCAATACATACAAAAATTTGAATTTAATTTTCAAAATAAAACCACAGAAAACTGTTCATTCTTATTCGTCCTGTTCCCAAAATAATCAGAAAAAGCAAATTTAAATCGGTGGAAAATAACCATATAAAGAATCCGTTATAAATTGGCTTCATAAAATAACTTGGGGCGCCACTAGATTTTTTTAAAGAATGATAATACCGGCGGAGAAAAAGAGGAAAACGCCATAACAAAAACATTGTTTTTTTTTAAAAACGAAATAATTTAACTAAATAGAAAAATAACAATTACAATTTGAAAATATATAGATAACTTACCAGCGAAGAAAATCAAAAATCACACACAAAATGATATGATTAAAAAGGAGAGTACTGAATACTTCTCAGCGAAGAAATGAACCAAAAGAGCGAGTTCCATTTCAATCGTAGTTCAAGTAGATATTTTAACGATGGCAAAAACGATTACCGATGTGTTCCTAATATTTGAAATAATAGGAATTGGAATTAGAGGTGGGAGTAGCCGACGAATAAGTAACGCTCCAAAATAATTGATGAAAATAGTAACATGTCTCAGCGACATGTTACACCCCCTCTTCTCGGAGAAAAAAAGGAATTCGAAGAATTACTTTTTTGTAAACTTGAACAGCCTACAAAGAAAAGTAACCAAAACAATAGGAATATGGTGACAAGATGTAGTAGTGCTTACAAATTCAAGAAATCGAAAGAAGATAAGATAAAATAAGAAATAGAAAGGAACATATTCAATGAAAGTCCAAGAATTGTTGCTTCCTAACTCAAGACTTCAATTCATTTTGAAAACTAACAAATGGAAAAATAAATATATTAGGTGCTTATGCCTATTATCAATAACAATAATTGCAAGTTAAACGCAATTATGCTCAAAAAAAATGTAAACAAAATGCAGTAAGCAATTATGATAGGAGCTCATTCCTATTAACAACAATTAATCAAAAATTAAACGATATCAGTTATTGGTACCGTACTGAGATTCAAGAATAGCCTAAAGATTAAATTAGAGGAGTAGCCTCTACCAAAATATGAGACGCTAAACGCTCAAAAAAATTAATCAGAGGAATAACCTCCACTTAGAATATGAAATGCTAAACGCTTTAGCAAAATATTCAAGAAAAAAAGTCAGAGAGGTAGCCTCTAATAAAATATGAAATTATAACATATCAACGATATGACAAGAGAATAACTATATTCTTCGTCTAGAAAAAATAATCACTAAATGTGATATAGGGTGGTTAAGATCTCAGACACACTAACCTCAAAAGAGAAAACTAAAGTAACCAAAAAGATATAAGGAAGAAGTATTAGGTGAGCAAGACCAACTCAGAGTCATAGATGGATGAGAGCATCAACCATGCAGGAAAAACCTCGCGAGAGATATTAATCGCGTCGTGATTATTAATTTCCCACAATCAACTTCGCATCTCTACAACTACCGAAGTGTAGACATGATCGTCCAACAACTACATTCCTCGCAAATGAAAACAAAAGAATTAACAAAATCAAAAGAGAAAATAAAATAAAAAAATAAAAAACGAAGAAATTTTTGAGCAAGCTCGGGTAATTAACAAACCCAGCGTTATGTAGAAACGCCACAACTAAAATGGAAATTTCCAAAGAAAATTCCTTAGAGAAAAAATGACTGGATCTCTAGATTTATAACACCTTGATGCAATGCCCATGCGACACATTCTTCCAGTGCGATAACATGACAAGTCATCAAACCACCCTTTCGGAAAAACGGCGTCCCGTAGGTACGATACGTTATGGGATGAAGGCACACCATGACACACCTCTGAAATTCAGTTTTTCACTTAAAGATGTCACAAGACTAGCATCACGCCTGTCACAGAGCTAGTCCTTAACAAAAAAACAAAATCACGGAAATGTTTTTTTAACAAGAAAGCGAAAACCTCCAAAAATTCCGTCATGGGAATGCTATTGCGAGATATTGTTTTAAAAAATACACCTAACCTAACCTAACCTAACCTAACCTAACCTCCAAAAATTCCGTCATGGGAATGCTATTGCGAGATATTGTTTTAAAAAATACACGGTAGGGACAGAAATCTACTAAGAAAAAATTTTTAACTTGACCAAACATGTGTATGTGTGTGTATTTAGAATACATTACGTAACTATACGGAAAAATAACAAGAAAGAAATAACAAGGCATGGCCTTTCCCCACTTTCCTACTGTCGGAAAGTTTGGAGAGAAGAAATCCACCTAGAAAGAACCAATTACTAAACATTTAGCGATAACACACATGGAATACTCAAAATCCAAAATATAAAGTTATATTGAACTTAAATGGGAAACACTTTTGCCATGAAAGTACGGAATTATGAACTATGGTATTGCAAACAACATAGAAAGTCGTACAAAAAAATAGTTTTGTCAACAACGGAAAGTGAAAACAAAAGTATGCCGCAAAAAAATAATAACTATCAGTATGTATCAGTACACCAAAATAATCCATAAATTGCCATGTAACAAAAGAACTGTTTTAGTCGTATCAACATACAGGGACGATAAAAATCAAGCATATACTGAGAACGAAAACGCTACCAAGCAAAAATATAATTTCCCAGTACACACAACAAAAGAGATAGGAGACTACTCAAAATCACTGAATTCAAAATTTGCCTAAAGCAAGAAATTTCAGAAAATATTTCAGTATAAAGGTTAATCCAAACTTAACTGATTCCTAAAGATGCATAACGCAAGAAAATCTCAGAGAATTTGAAACAATCGTGGGAAAAATTTTTGACGTTTTTTGAAAAACCCAAAAACAAAAAAGAGATACGATAAAAAGCACAAACATAATACATCAAATGTATTTTACACAACATAATAGCAAGGACCCAAAATAATGTACTCTAGATACAACATCAAGAGAGAACATAAGGCGTACGAAAAATAGAGATATTAGTGCTTTTGCACAACGGTAAAGATAAACACAAAAGATAGTGTATAGAGGTACAATGATATATACGATAGTGTGTGTGTGTGTCAAGTTAATGGCACTGGTTTTAGTAAACCAAAAGGCCAGTCTAATTTATTATTTGATTATAAAATGTTGTGGAACATATATAAGCTTACATACACATATATTTTTATTACTGTTATTATGTTTATGCATATATATTTTTTTATGCTTATGGTTTGTTTTGTTTTGCCTATGCTTTTTTTATTGCTTATGCATTTTTTGTTTATGCTTTTTTTATATGATTTTTTTTGCTTATGCTTTTTTTAGGCTCATGTTTTTTTTATTATGTTCAAGTATTTTTTTTATGCATTTTTTGTGCTTTTGCTTTTTTCTTCTTTTTTTTTGTATTTTTTTTTAACTATCTTATTTGTATATTTTTTTTCGGATTTTTCCTTTTTTTTTTTCAAAAATTTGATTGGTTAGAAATTTTACAACATTTTACTTCATTTACAATTTTATGTTAGTTTCTTTTGTTAATTTATATAATAGTTTTCTCACCTCATTTTTTTCAGATGCTAATATTGTATCCAAACTAGCAGGCAAAGGTAATATGTTTGCAATCATTGTATAAAATTTTGATATAGCCGACTCGTGAATATTGCATTCTAGTAAGCAATGTTGTAGGGTACCTGTTTCTCCACATTGACATCTTTCATTTTCAGAAATGCCCAGTTTAAATTTATTCTCGGGTGTTAAACAATGTCCTGATCTAATTCTGGTAATAGTTCTTATGAAAGTCCGATCGCTGTCTTTATGAAACCAAGGTTTATGTTTTACTATTGGTTCAATTGCTTTGAACTTTTGACCTCCCATATATTCCTCGTAATGTTTTTGCCAAGCAGCTGTTAGTTTAGTTTTTGCCAATTGTCGCATATCTGTTGTCGGGATTTTGAAATTATGAATTTTAATTCCCTCCTCTGTGGCCCTTTTCGCTAGTTCGTCTACTTTTTCATTTTGTGGTATGCCTGAGTGTCCTCTGATCCAAACTAACTGAATTTCTTTGTTTAAGCTTTGGATTTCATTACATATTCTTGAGATGTCTACTATTATGTGATTTAGTTCAGAATTGGGTGTTATATTTTCCAATTTTTGTATTGCACTTCTGCTGTCTGAAAATATAACATATTTTGAGCTGGATTCATATCTATGGCAGTATTCTAGTGCTTTTTTTATTGCCATTAGTTCGGCGGTATAGATAGAGGTATACTGGGGTAGCTGATATATTTCTGAATATTTATCTTCTTCATGAAAGAAGGCAAATCCTATTTTATTATTCCTTTTTGATCCATCTGTAAATATCTTCTCGAAGTTGTGCCATTTTTCATTTATTTGTCTTTGAAATTGAACCTTTGTTGTTACGTCTTCTTTGTCATACGATGTATAATACGTTGTTGGTGGTTTTAGTAAAGTTTTGTACGGCACAGAAAAACATGGTTGTACTTTGCTTTCATAAACAATATTTTTGTAATCGATAATCCAGTTATAACTCTCTATTATGAGTGGTAATCTTTTCTTTTCCCAATATCTTGATTCTAGGCATGCAATGAATAAATTATGTATGTTTTTTTGGCCCTCACCTTGTTTACTATTAATTTTTAAAATTAACCTGTCACTCAGCATTTGTCTTCTGAGATGTAATGGTGGTTCTGCACACTCCACTTCCAAGACATTTATTGGCGAGCTTTGTAAACTTCCTATTGCTAATCTTAAACATCGATTTTTAATTTTTTCTATCTTTTCTGTGTGACATTTAGCAGCGGTCCCATATAAAATGCTTCCATAATCAATGATTGATCGTATGAATGATTTATAGAAAATTAAACTTATATTTGGATCTGCTCCCCATTTTTGGTGACTAAACACTTTGACGATATTGATAGCATTTTCACATTTTTTAATAACATTTGAAATTTGTTGTTTCCAATTGAGTTTTTTGTCTAATATAACTCCTAAGTACGTAACAGCTGATTTGTACTGGATATTCATGTTGGCCATTCTGATTGTATTGGGATGCTGATATCTTCTCCTTGTAAATGTACAAACTGACGATTTTCTTTCATTTATAGCTGTTCCGTTGTCTTCAAACCACTTCTTAGCTGCAGTTGTTGCTTCATTGAGTTGTCTGTGACACATCCCTATATTTTTATATTGTGTTCTTATGGCGTAATCGTCTGCGAATTGGAATATCTTAACGTCATATTTTTGTAGGGCGATTTCAAAGTCGTATGAGTAGATAATATATAAAAGTGGACTTAAAATACCTCCCTGTGGTAATCCTTTAGATGTCTGTCTTGGGCCCACTAATTGGTTATCTGTTCTTACATAAATATTCCTGTTGCTGTACAACTTCTGAATGTGTCTGATAAGATGGCGAGGAAGGCCTAATTTAACCATTTTGGTCGTCAAGATTCCCAGGTCTACGTTATCGTAAGCACCTTCTATGTCTAGGAATATAATACTGGAAAACTTGTTACTGGTAAATCCATGATATACATCCACTACTAGCTCACATAAAAGCTCTTGTGTAGACTTTTCTTTTCTAAATCCAAATTGAGATTTAGGTAATAGTTGGCGTTGTTCGAGATGATGTTCCAATCTGTTTTTTATCATTCTTTCGTATGTTTTCAAAACACAGGAAGCTAAAGCAATTGGTCTATATGAATTTGGATCCTTTTCTGGTTTTCCACTTTTCAATATTGGTACGACAATGTAATTGTACCAATCTGTAGGTACGTCCATTTCTTCTCTGAGAATTTTGCTGAATATTTCTGCCAGTTGTATTTTAATTGTTGTTGGTAAATGGTATATCATTGAATAATGGATATTATCTTTACCAGGACATGTATTATTGTTTTTTCTTAGGGCTATATTTAATTCTCTCAGTGTGAATTCTTTTGTTAATTCTGAGTTTTCATATTCTTTTACTTCACTTTGCGTAGGAGGTGTATTTGTATAATCTGGTGTAAGTTTACATAAGAAATCAAGAATCCAGTCTGCAGAAGCGTCTATCATTTGTTTGTTGCTTTTTTTCCTGTTTTTAAACAGATTAACTTTTTCCCATACCTTTTTCATTGTTACATTTTTGTTTTGGGATGAACAATATGATCTCCAACTGTCTCTTTTTACACTTTTTATAATTTTTTTCGAAATTGCGTCAGCTTTTTTATAATTCATTAGGTTTGTTAAATTAGGGGTCTGTTTATATTTGATGAACGCTTCTTTTCTTTCTTTAACTACTAGATCACATTGTTCATTCCACCACGGTTTTCCTTTTACTTTGATATTTTTATTTTTTATGTACTTAGGTATAGATTCTTCTGCAGCTTGGTTTATAACATGTGTTATTTGTTCATATGAATTATTATTAATGAAATTAGTATTGTTATTGTTTTTGTTAAGACATTCTGAGAGATATCTATCCCAGTTTGCTTTATTTATGTTCCACCTTTTATAATTTGTTTGTGCTACTAATTTTAAATTTGTTTGACATTTTACTACAATTGGTATGTGATTTGATCCGTGTGTGTCTGATAACGTCAGCCATTCAAAAATATGGTGTATGTTAGGACTGCAAATAGTTAAGTCGATGGCGCTATGATTTTGATTATAATTATTTATACACGTCATGCTACCATCGTTTAAAAATACTAAATTATTTTGCTCTAGGCTGTCTAACAGTGTTTTACCGTACCTATCAGTGTTAATACATCCCCAGGCTAAATGGTGGGCGTTGAAATCTCCACCTACAATATAAGGTTGTGGTATATTTTCAAAAAAGTTATTCCATTCATTTAATGTTATTTTTGTTGCTGGTCTAATGTATATTGATACAATAGTTAGTTTAGTATTATTGTATAATTTAATTGTGACACCGATTTTTTCGATTTTTTCCGTACAAATGAAATCTGTTATAGTATAGTTTATGTTGTTTTTTAGGAGGATTGCTACTCCTCCTTTCCCATCGTATCTATCTTGTCTAACATTGTTATAACCTGTAAAATTAACATAAGTACCTGATTTGAACCATGTTTCTGATAGTAGGGCTATACTAATCTTTTGTTTAAGTAGTAGGTTTTCTAAGTTGCATTTATTTGCTATGGCTGATCTACTATTCCACTGTAATATATTAAATATTTCCATCTGTTTTTGTTAATGTTTGTTCTAAATTTACTATGTTTTGTTGAACTAGTCTTATTATGTCTTCTTCTTGAAATTCTATTTCATTATTTTTATTAAATGTTTTTATTATTTCTACTACAATACCTAATATTGTACTAAGCATATATTCTTTCGTTTCATCATTTATTTTTAAATTTATATTATTATTTTTCAAGTAAAAAGGAGAGTTTAATACTCCTCCAACATTTTGAGGTAATGTTATTGGGGAAACTATTGCTCTGTGAGCTTCAATTGTGGAGTTATCTTGTCCGGTTACTCGTGTCCTTTTTTTCGGTAATTGTGTAAATGGTTGTGGTGAATGTGGTTTTTTGTGTGTGTATCTTGTTTGCGAAGGTGTAGTGTGTACTTCTTGGTGATCTAAGTGCTGGGTTCGGAATGAATAATGGGTTGGATATGTAGGGTTAGAATTGGTGGTTGTAGGCTGTGTTTGATGAGTTTGATAGGAAGAGGCCACGCTGGCATACGTCGTCCTTGGGATTGCCTTGTTGGCATCGTTATATGATGAATTACTATTAGCCATATAGTTTTTAATCTCTTTTTGTCTGTATATTCTGGACACTGTTTGAAATCATTTACATAATGATCTCCTTTACAAATTAGACATTTTTTTTCAGGGCTTTTACATTCGTCGGTTTTATGATTTTCTCCGCATTTCATACACCTTTCTTTATTCCTGCATTGACGTCCTAAATGCCCGTACCGGAAACAGTTATAGCATAGCAATACTTTTTGTGTGTACGTTTCTACCTCGTATAAAACTTTATTAATTTCCACATATTTTGGTAGAGTCTGACATCTGAAAGATACTATTATTGTGGTGGTAGGCTCTAACTCAATTATATTTTCTTTTTTAATTTTTTTGTTTATACGTTTTACGAAATCTACTTCAAATTTGTTATGAAAATCGTATGCCATAATGCGGTCTTTTAGAAATGATTCTGATAAATCAGCCTCTATACGTTTAATTACTCCCAGTCTAAATTTCAAAAATTTTGGTATGTAGGCATTTAAATTATTCTGTTTTAAAAATTCTGAATTTAGAACTATATTTGCACTTTTACTGTCTTTAAATATTATACGGACTCTGTTTTTACCTATTGATTGTATTTGTTTTATCTGATTGTTTATATCTAAATGGTTTTGAAGAATGATTTCTCCAACCTTAATCGGGTTTAATTTGCCTTTAAAATTATCGTTTTTATGCTCTACATAGATATGGAATGGGCCCATATCATTAGATTGATAAGTTAATGAGGGTCTAGTTTTTTGCTGTTTAATGTTTACATTATTTTAACTTGTACTATTAGATTCGTTTGTATTTGTATTATTTTGTAAATGTGTTGTAACTGATGTAATACTTCCCTGTTCATTCTGTTGGCGAGCATTCGTATCTCTTAGGATTGCGTCGATGTCCATAATAAGTCCTAAAGGATTGGGATTCCAAGGCGAAGGATCTTTTACATTTTTGTGTATATTATCGGGGGGTTCTCCCCCGCTATTATCACTCATATGCCTTTGTTATTTTATCACGATTTCACTGATAATATAGTTTTTATAACTTTCTATTTCTATAAAAACTAGTTTCAATAATCACTTTGACTTTATATCGGCGTTTATTTATTTCGAAGCGAACTGTTCTCTGCGAAAGCATAAACGTAACTGTGTTACGATAGTAGAAAAGCAAATTCTACTAAATAAAGACATATAATGCATTTGTGACCTTACACAATTGTTGACAACAACAAGTACAAAATACTTAAGAAACATTTTGATATTGAATCAAAATTAAGATAAAAAGAATAGTAACGACAAGAAATTTCAATCCAAAAACTTAATATAGAAAAACGGGATAAATCACCAAACTAATCAGAATCACTTTCTGATCTGATTCGCAAATTATAACCATGGCCAGATAAATTCGTATCAACAGAATGTTGATCGGAAAACTCACCATCAGGAAGATTTTCATCTACGTCAATGAACTGATTTTTTAAATCTGTAACATGCCAATTACCTAAATCATTACCGGAAAGGTCTTTTAAATTATACACTAATTTAGAGATAACTTTGTTGACAATACAATGTATGTACTTAGGAGCAAATTTAGCTGCAAAATTACTAGATTTCGATGAAAGAACATAATTCTTTTTCCATAACCTGTCACCAACATGAAATTGCAAATATCTCTTTCGTAAATTGTAATGTTTTGCATTTTTCTCATATGCATTTATTAACTTTTTACGAACCTCAATAAAAAGTTTAGGAAGTGTCTGAACATCATTAATTAATTGTAACTTTTCACCAGTGTCAATAATGTTATTGTGTTTTCAGAAATTGCACCGTAAAAATCTCCACTTAACGGAACGTTTCGAGGAAAATTTAGAAAAGCTGGGGAATAACCCGTAACGTCATGTTTCGCGGTTCTAACTGCTTGTGCAACCTTATGTAACGAAGTGTCCCAGTTATTTTGACACGAATTTTCATGAATATAACACCTTAGAGCTGTAACAATTGTCTTATTTGTTCGTTCCGTGTGATTTGCTTGGGGATGATAACGAGCGTTTTAAAAAAATTTTCACTTTGTACTGAGACATTAGATTCTTGAAAAGAGAAGAAGTGAAAACAGTATCATTGTCAACAGAAGAGATTTGTGGAACACCAAAAAGGAGAAAAACTTGATTTTCTATAAACTTCACAATGCCCTTAGCAGTGGCGTGTGGCATTGGATGAACAAGACATAATTTTGTAAACCAATCGGTAGTTACTAAAACAAATCTGTTACCAGATTTTTACTTTGGATATGGACCTATAAGATCAGCAGAAATCCATTGCCAAGGAAAATTAATATCTTTGTATTTACCCATAACACCAGCTTTAGGTAGATTTTGGGTTTTACAAGAATTACAAACAGAACATTTATTAACGTAGCGAGATACAGAACTTCTGAGTTTTGGCCAACAATAAACTTCAGAGATACAAGAAATGGTTTTAGATATGCCTAAATGAGCACTTAATTCATTGTCATGAAATAACCTTAATATGTCAATTCGGTTGGCTGTAGGAACAACAATTTTCCAATTAGATAGATTACTAGATATTGGATTCGACGAAAACATATGTTTATACAAAACATTATTGTCAACCTTAAATGTGGGATATGAATCGGGATTATTCGAAACTTTCTCAATCATAGAAGTATACCAAGCATCTGATTTAAAAGTACTTATGTCAATAACAAAAATTTCTTATAAAGAACGAGATAAAGCATCACTGACCACCATAGTGGTTCCTTTTCTGTGTTTGATTTCAAAATCAAACTGGGAGATCCTAAGAGAGAGACGTGCTAAGCGACCTGAGGGATTAGAAAGATTAGAAAGATACTGCAAAGAAGAATGATCTGTCTCAAGAGTAAAATGAGTGCCTTCAACATAGCTTCGGAATTTTTCAACACCATAAATA
The DNA here is from genome assembly GCA_963921935.1 of Galeruca laticollis. Taxonomy (NCBI): domain Eukaryota; kingdom Metazoa; phylum Arthropoda; class Insecta; order Coleoptera; family Chrysomelidae; genus Galeruca; species Galeruca laticollis. Next base: position 248,262,195 of record OY998176.1, read on the forward strand.
ACTCCTAAAAGTTCTTTTTTTGTTGTACTGTACTCTCTCTCAGTTTTATTCAAAGTACGACTTGCATAAGCAATAGGATATTCCAGACCGTCGCATTCCTGATACAGGATTGCACCAAGACCAGTTTCGCTAGCATCAGTTTGAATGATACAAGGTTTAGAAAAATCAGGACTTGCCAGAATTGGACTAGAAGTAAGACGTTTCTTAACTTCAGTAAAAGCATTTTCAGCTTGCGGAGTCCAAGAAATGGATTGACCTTTCTTTCTGCCATGGAGAAGATCAGTGATTGGAGAACAAATAGTAGAAAAATCTTTAATAATTCGACGATACCAACCAATAAGACCTATGAGACGTTTTATCTCAGTAGTATTCTTTGGAGCTGGATAATTCAAAATAGCAGTCATCTGTGCGAAGACCACATTTGTCAACCACAAAACCTAAAAACTTGAGAGATTCACGACAAAACTCACATTTTTTAAGATTGACAGTAAGATTGGCTGCATTTAGCCTAAGATACAACTTATTGAGAGTTTCCATATGAAGCTCAAAGGTAGGGGTTGCGATAATAATATCATCTAAATAACAAAAACAATACGGCCTAAGGGAAGGATCTATAACTATGTCCATTAGACGAGCCATAGCTTTAGAAGCATTAAATAAACCATAAGGGGTTGTAACAAACTCAAACAGTCCTACACCGTACACAGCGAAAGCTGTTTTCGGACGGGAAGATTCAGAAAGGGGTATTTGTAGAAAAGCCTCCTTTAAATCAATAGACGTAAGAAATTTTGCGTCTCGTAATTTACTAAGAATAATATCGATTTGCGCCATAGGATATGAATCAGTAACGGTGACCTTGTTCAAACACGATATTCTCCGGATTTCTTGGAGAAAAGCCAGAGAGGAGAACATCACGGGGAGTTGGAGTGCTGAATAACTTTGAGATTTAACATCTCATCTATTTCATTTACCAGAAGTTTTTGCATGGCCGGAGACAAACGATATTGACGTTGCGCAATTGGCTTCGCATCGCCAGTGTCTATAACGTGTTCAACGAAATTAGTTCGACCAATTCGATCCGAAAGAGCAAGTGTAGAAAATAAAGCGATAACTTTGTCCAGTTCATCTTTTTTGAGTGAAGTGAGACTAGAAACTGACTGAATTGTGTTAATAACACAAATAGAAGACAAAAGAGAGTAAGATAAATCATGAAAATTGATGTCTATTTTAAATAGACTAAAAAAATCCATGCACAAAATAAGAGGATGATTAATCGAAGGAATAATCAGAATTTTAATTGTTTATGTGACATTATTTACAGTAACAGGAACGGTAATAAAACCCATAAATTGCGGTGGTACACCATTAGCAGTAGTTATACTTGTTGAAGCATCATATTCAATAGGTACATGAAGAGAATTAATAAGTTAAAACCCTAGGTTTCCAAGAATAGTAGAATTGCTACCGGTATCAACCATTTTAACAACATCAATATTTAAAACCTTGATAATCATAAAAGGACGATTATCATTTGGTTTCTTAACAAACAAAGGACAAATATCGGTAGTAACCGAATTGACAATATTTTCAGACAAAGAATGATCCACAGAAGTGGGTAACATAGGTAACACAGAGACAACAGGCACATCTAAATCAATACTACAAACATCATTAGATAACTCAACATCCGGTACAGGATTGACTACAAACATCATTAGATAACTCAACATCCGGTACAGGATTGACAAGTGAAATGGTACAAGAAGATTTACAGAACGATAACATGAAGACGATAAGAAATATCTGACAAAACTAAGATAAGCTTGCCATTCAGTAGCCGAAGGAGAGAAACTTGAAGTTAATTTTGACTTGTTGACGGTTTGCTGGATTTGCGTTTCGAACTTCCTGACTTTACTTCCGAAGTGGTTTGTGTTGGACCGGAGACTGTCGTCAGATTCACAGGACCAGTCCGAACCTCGTTTTTTGGATTGCAAGAACTACAGTTTGGTTTTTTAGTGTTTTTAGCACCACAGCCATAACTATAACTCCAACATAAACTAGAAGACAAAACGGAAACATCAACAGAATTTTTTCTTTTAGAAGAAGAATTTGGTGAAACATAAAGACAAGCCAAATCAGGTTCGAGTAGACAATTTTGTGAAGAAGGTGGTCGGTAACGATCAGACCAAACTCTGGATTCTTCAACTCTTTTACAAAGCCCGGCTAGCTCAGTCGGTAGAGCATGAGACTCTTAATCTCAGGGCCGTGAGTTCGAGCCCCACGTTGGGCGCCAAATTTGTCACAACCTAAACACCCGGCCTTGAGATTCCGCTCAGGTAGTGAATTCGACATTCGTTACACTATTTTTTATTACCTCAATTGGGATAAGGTGAATCAACAAACAAAATTTCGGGACCAATGGATTTATTTGACACACAATAATAAATTTACAAAAACCGTACATTCTCGATACAAATACGAATAAATATTAGTTTTACAGTAAAAATGTCCAACTCAATATTTTATATATATTAAAAATAAGTTAAGGACTTATCTTGGGAAGACTCGGGACGTACAGCTCGCAGCAGTAGTCAAAAGTTGAGACGTCGTTTTCTGGACTTGGACGCTGTATGATCATGTGGAGTGGATAGGAGTAGCATTATTTACATGCAAGGTAGTACTTGCCTTAGAAACACCTTTTTGGGATTTAATTTCGTACGTCACGAATGAGGAAGGACCACTTAGGGATTCTAGCGCATTGGGTCTATGTCCAATGATCACGAAAAATTCTTTTAACGTAGGAATCGAATCTCAGTCACTATTTGATTGATACTTCTTTTAAGTACCGTAATCTAACTTTCTCATAATTATGTTGAGAATGACTAAGTCCCAATGCTCGACTGGGCACTTCAAACTTTTTAATGATTCTAAATTTATTCGGATATTCACTAAAAATTCTCGGTGTGAAGTTGATGTACATTTAGGTATGTTTGGATAGTCTAATATGGCATTTAAATGATAATTTACCATGGCTAAACTACATCTTTTTTCTAAGATATCTAATGCAATCTGAAAATTATCATTAATAATTTCTAATGACTGAATAAGAGATAAAGGCTCTCCCTGTAATCACGACTTTAAGTAAATCAATCTCTGAACATCGGATAAGGAATCAATATTTTTAATCAACGCGTTGAATAACTGATAAAAAGATGCCCACTTGGAGTAATCGCCTGAAAACTGAGGAATTGAAATTTGGGGGAGTTTTACCCCTGCCCGCTGATCATTGAAGGCAGAAACGACCTGCTTGGTTTTGAAGTGAAACGTGCATGTCTATTTAGGCTACTAATTTTTCCATTAAAAATTGATGCTAATTTATAGAAATTGTTTTCAAAGTTATCTCTATCTTCTAAATCTGTATTGTCAGAATATAAATCTTCAATTTCATCTTGTGCAGCATTATATTTACTCATCTCTGTGTTCAATGAAATAAATCTAGATTGAATTTCAGATAAATCGGTTTCAGAATTTATCTTATCTCTGATCCAAATTTGGATCCGTGTGATAGCCGCTTTAGCGTTTTTTCGAGCTTTCTTTAAGGCTTTCATGTCCGCCATTTTGTGCTTTGAAATGAAAAAGTGAAGTAGTTCGAATCAAAGGAAATGTTTTACAACTAAACTATAACATGAAAAGATCACGCAGTGATCTTCGAAAAGCACAAATCACTCGTAATTATTTAGTGGCACTGAAATCCGAACACTCGCGTGAACTGTACTCAAGCTAAATAGGACAATAAAATGTTTATTAAATCTATAGGAATAATCACTGTTCATGAAAGATATAAACAATACTAAGTCAAATTTAAATCAATCAGAAATACCTTAAGGTATTATAAAATATACATGCACAATGATAATTCAAATATGTCAAGAATGTGGGCGAAATTATTTGATTACGGCCCAAATGTAAATCGATTTAATTTGAAACTTTTCTTGTTAAATACCAAAACGCGAAAATACACCAGGAGATAAAATTTTTAAGTACGCCCTTGGAGAGGGGACTCAAATCTCAATACTTGTCTCAATTTGAATACAGGAAATAAAATTTCAATCTAATCAGACTTTTATGTGAAGAATGTACGTACGAATCTTTTTCGATACGTTTTCGAGCGTTTGATTTGGGTTAATACTTTTGAACTAAATCGACTCTGAAAGGCTTTGTCTCAATATAAATAGAAAATATATAAATGCTACGAATACAACTACTACTAAATAATTCAACTACTTTTATTTCAACAATTTGTTATAATCTATGACTGGAATCTAGCAACGCCGTCTAACGGCTCGCGGTTGGAAACTTATGAAATTTGTAAAAAAAACAGCAGGTTTTTGCTGTCAAACTGAATTTCAACGATACAATGTTTTCTTATTATTGCAAAATATGTATCCGGCTAGTAGGATCATATGTTACGGGCGTTTTACCATAACAAAGTTTGGAGAAATTTTTTGCCTTCAATTAGTGGACTGCGTCTTCGTAGGAACAGGTTCTGGACAAAAATAAATATACCGTAATCTAATTAACAATTCAGTAATATTTAATAAACTTCAACTGACGTCAAAAATATATACACATGAAAGAATGAATGGAGATAAGCCATTCAGAATGAACTAAGAATTTAAGATCAATCTTACTTTTTTCTCCTTAGTTTCCAAAACACTATAACAATGTGAAAAATAACTTATCTTGAACTTTAACTTTATACGAAAAATTGAACTTTGCTGGAAAGAAGGAATGTATTAATTTCTGTAAAAACTTAATCATTTAGGTCTCAAGTGGGAGGCCGTTCTGGTTGGGAAAATTGGTCGACACTGACATTTATTTATTTATAAAACTAAAACAAGTTGCGTAGAAACAAGCCCGGCCTATTCAATTTTGAATAAAATAATTGTTCGGACGTGTTTTGAATACTGTACATGGAAATACAAATTGCTGAACGTGTGGTTTTAACACAACCTTTGCATTTTGTTTTTTGAATTTGCTATAAGGACCACGTCGTCTGCGTAGAGAAGATCGAATACTTTCATCGGTTGTGGGTTCCTATATCCTATAATTATATCTAGACTGGATCCCCTTCCCCTTATTCTTTCAACTATCTTGTTCATTATAATTATGAATAAGAGCGGACTCAGACTATCCATCTTTTATTCCTTTTCTTAGCTCAAATTCATCCGATCTCTTTCCCGCTAGCTGCGCTTTTACAACGTTGTAGGTGGATTTAATGAGTGCTTTTAGTTTTCCTGGAATATGTATTTCCTCTAGGTAACTCCAGACTGCATCCTTATTATCAAAAGCTGTATAACGAGAAAACCTACTAACCCTTAGTGCTCGCTATTGATGTGCGGGTTGTGTCACGTGGTACAGCCCGTGCTCGCCAGTCAAGTAGCTTCGAGTCGAAGAAGGGGTGTATTCTTCAAAAAAAAATTGATACGTTTTCAAAAGGGCGCCAGAGAAGTTTTGGCAAGTACCCAAGACTTCTTGAGTTAGCCCACAACTCCTCAGTGGGTTAACAACACTAACTACACACTCCAAAGGTTGACTGATAGGTAAGTTATTATAAAAAGAAGTAAAAGTCAGCAAGTATTCCCTGATTGAAGTGTTCAATTATTCACTCACCTTGGACCATAGGTCTCTTTTTAAAGTATTTATTACAATTTTACAACAAAAATGTCCCAAATAATATCTGAACTCAGCTGAAGGCTGTAGACTCAGAATGTAGTTAGGATGAAGGCCGGAAGCTACATAAAAAACTTAAATCGCAAACTAAATTATCAGTTACAGCGAAGTCACAACTAGAATAAATAACTGACAAGCAGGTTCTATAAACTCTGAGCAGAGCTGAAGGCTTCAAACTCAGGGTGCAGAAGAGCTGAGAGCCCAAACTACACCGATGTTTCAAATCTACAATTATAGAGAAATGACCAAATGGTTCATGTACAAATTCTCAAAATACAATGAAAAATCTAATGCCAAAAATTACCAATGTCACAGTTACATGGGTTCACACTCCCGCAATTTATACGAATATACGAACTAATAATAATTTGTGGAATGTATCGAAACTATCTCATGAAATCCAGATTACATACTCCAATAAACTACGATTCAAAGCTAAAATTCCTACGTTAATCTACCTATAGAGCTGTTAATTTCGAGAAAGTATTTTCAACCATTTACCTTGATAATGAATCCTACTAACAAACGCCGTCTACAGAAATTTACCACGTGTTTCCTAATTCCACCAATTCTACTGGTATCCTTGGTCATCGGCACCTTCTTTACCAGTAGATTATCGCGTCAGACCTCCAGCTGTTAACTTAAACGATATTTTCTTCCTCTACGTAGAATGTATCAGGATTTTCCGTGAAACAACGTTATGGCTCCCAGAGCACATGCAAAATTTAACACTAGAAATGTGTATTTACACGTTGACGGCACATGGAGGACTGAATACTTCGTGCAGTTGGCGCTCCGAATTTTCCCCGCCGACAAGCTTGCCAACATTAAACCTCCGACAGCTCGGCGAATTTTTCGCGTTACAGCTGCTCTTAAATCTATAAATGATACTAAGAGTTCTTCTCTTCTTTCGATAACACTTCTTACTACGAAAATATTGTCATTTATTTGTTTTCCTAGTCTAACTGCTTCCTGTGTATCTTCTATTATCTCTTCAACGTAATTTCGTAATTCCATCTATATTCTCGTACATAGCTTAAAGCTTGTTTAGGCGAGGCATATTAGTAGGTAATACACGTATGTTCTGTGACACTTTATCGGATGAACAGGCGGATGGCCTATGGGTGGTTACCGATAGGAAGAAGTTTCCAGAGGGTTTACAAGAAGTAAAAGAAGTCTCTAGATGGTTAGCAAGTAATGACGGTAGCGTCTACGGGGGTTATGCAAAAAGTGTGTATGTTGTTACGTGTATAAGGTAGAGGGTGGTTTAGAAGAAGCGAAGGGGTTTTTAAGGGTAGCGTCTACGGGGATTACGCAAGTAAGGGTGTACGGGGGTTATGCAAAAAGTAAATAAGTGTGTATGTTGTTACGTGTATAAGGTAGAGGGTGGTTTGGAAGAAGCGAAGGGGTTTTTAAGGGTAGCGTCTACGGGGGTTATGCAAAAAGTTTTTTGGGGGTTTGGCCTGGGTCAATTGCCAAAATTTTTGGGATAATGACGGTAGCGGCTACGGGGGTTATGCAGAAAGTAAATAAGTGTGTATGTTGTTACGTGTATAAGGTAGAGGGTGGTTTAGAAGAAGCGAAGGGGTTTTTAAGGGTAGCGTCTACGGGGATTACGCAAGGGTGTACGGGGGTTATGCAAAAAGTGTGTTTGTTTTTACGTGTATAAGGTAGAGGGTGATTTAGAAGAAGCGAAGAGGGTTTTAAGGGTAGCGTCTACGGGGGAGGGGAGCGTCTACGGGGATTACGTAAATAAGGGTGTAAGAACGGGGGTTATGCAAAAAGTAAATAAGTGTGTATGTTTTTACGTGTATAAGGTAGAGGGTGATTTAGAAGAAGCGATGAGGCTTTTAAGGGTAGCGTCTACGGGGGGGTTGCGTAAAAAGTAAATAAGGATGTATACAAGAAGTAATTAGAAGAAAGAAAATATATGGAGGATTGTGTGTGTGTAAGAGATGAGGGGTAGTGCTTACGAGGGGGAGGGGCTATGCAGTTGAGGGTTCTATATTTTGAAATTCTCAAAGGAATGTTATTAGATTGATAACCAACATTTTTTTTTTAAAACGGATATGTGTGTGAATTCATATCATTTTATAGAAGGTTTTTTATATTGTAATAAATGAAATCTCGCATTATTATGAATACATCTAAGACAAACAAACAGATTACAGCAACCACATTAGACGTTGCAACTTAGCAATAAGTGATAAGGATCTAACCATTGGTACAATATTTTGAAATTCTCAAAGGAATGTTATTAGATCGATAACCAACTTTTTTTAAAACGGATATGTGTGTGAATTCATATCATTTTATAGAAGGTTTTTTTTTATTGTAATAAATGAAATCTCGCATTATATTAAATTCGCTTAGTGGGTAATATTTTGCAATAGCTAGCAAACACGTGCAAACCAAATCATTTATTCAGACAATAGCGAACTTGTTTCAAAATATGATAAGATTGGAATGTCATGATTTCTAGTTTATAATTGTTAGTAACAGATTAGATTGTACGAAATCGTAGAAAAATATAGTTTTCTGGAAATAGGATGATGATATCAAAAATAACTCATTGGACTTCTGCATCCCCTCTATAATAAAATATTCTTTTAAATAGTGCTCACAGTAAATACTAGACAATAGACTGTACTTAGGGTTCCAGTGAAAAGTTGTCGTTTAAGGTTCCACAATTCATAGTAAGTTTACTATTTTTTTTCATTCATCTTTAACTATTTCAAAAAACTTAATTGGTAAATTATTATTATTATTATTCTGTTATCTTTTCAAATAATTCTTTCTTTATTACAGATGAATTTTTTAAATGAGATTAATACAATAAGCACTGCTTTTGCAGAAATAAAACCCGTTATAAAACTGAAAGATTTACCAAGGGATACACCACATAGAATAAACAGCGCAAAGGTGCACCAGGGGCAATTTGGAGTCCAAATACTTCTGGAGCTGGACGAAAATATAGTATTTCTCCCCAAAAGAGTGACGGATGCATTTGCGTCGCATGTAAATCAATTTACGCCGGGGAAGTTCAGCATTACATTCCTAGGACTTCAAACTTTCCAAAGGGTTTCCCCTAGGACCCTCTTCAAAATAGAGGAGAATGTATAAAGAACATAACAAAACAGTACATATTGAATTTCAACACCTTGAAAAATAATCTGGACACAGGTGAACAGCTTCAGTTTTCAAAATCGTAAGTTTTTATAATTTTTTGAAAATTAATTCTGAGGAAATAGCTCTCCTGACTGATAATATTGTTAAAAAGTTTCAAGCAATTGAAAATATTTTATTTCAAAAAAAAAATTGTACTATTTATGATATAGAAAAATGGTCAAAACAAGCTAAATGCCACATTAGACTTTGCTACTTAGCAATACGTGATGGGGATCTAACCATTGGTACATTACGTAAACTACAAACCAACTTGGGTCACTTAAAGCGGTTTAGAACAATAATTCAGAATCTAAGTAAATCTGGAAAGGGGCTTACTATTAATAATAAAAAAAGAAGTAATAGAGTAAAATGGGAAGATATTAATTCAATTTTTGAAAGGAGAGTTCGAACCGGGATTATTATAAATAAATCTCATAAAGATATCTTACAGTTTTTTGATGATTCGTTGTTTCTTTTCAGCACTAGAATGAAAAACGCATTAGAAAAATGCAATATGTTGAAAGTAAATACTTGTTTTTGTGCAGAATTTATTAGAAAATCAGGTGATACTGAAATTACAGAAAATAAATATTTTTCTACAAAAAATGAAATAATTGATAAGACAACTGACTTTAAAAAATGGTTTGCAGTTAATGTAAGAGATGTCATTTTAAGAAAACTTTCAGAATATTCTGAGGAAGGATCGGGGTGGGCCTTAAGTAAAATTATATCTCTGGAAATCAATATAAATAAATACGAGGTGGCTAGTGGAATATCATCATATATTAAATTACCAGACATAATAGCTAAAAGAAAGGCGTGTATCAACGTTCAGAATGACGATAATGCATGCTTTGCTTGGGCAATTGTTTCAGCTTTGTTCCCTTGCGTTATTAATAAAAATCCTACACGTACTTGTTCATATCCTCATTATAGCAAAGTTTTGAACATAAACGGTCTTACATTTCTTGTACACCCAAATCAGATTACAACTTTCGAAAGAAATAATGTTAATATTTCGGTTAATGTTTTTGAATTGGAAATTTTCAGACCATCAAATTTTAGTGTTTTGCCAGTACGTTTAACAAAACAAAAAAGAAAAAAGCATGTCAATTTACTGATTATTCGAAATAAATATTTTCCTAAAAAGAATGATTGCGAACCAGAGTCAGATAATGATGATTATGATTTTAATGATGATATACAGTATCACTATATTTGGATAAAAGATTTGTCAAGACTTTTATCCAAGCAACTCTCTAAAAATACTAGGAAAAAATATATATGTGATAGATGTTTGAATTATTTTGTTTCTCAAGAAAAATTGGATGACCATTTCAAATATTGTGAAAAAATTGATAATAATTGTAAAATTGAGTTTTCTAAAGATCCATATGTCAAGTTTAAAAATTTTGTATACAAAGAAAAAGTACCTTTTATTATTTATGCAGATTTTGAATCACTACTTATTCCTTATATTGATGTAGATGCTAGAATAAAATCTCAAAAGGGATATGGTTCGCAGTCGGTAACGAGAAGTGCTAGGTATCAAAAACATAAAGCTTATAGTGCTGGACTATATTTTAAATGTAATTTTAACGATAACTGGTCATTTTATGATAGTAATCGAAGTTCTGATTGGATGTTATGGTTTGTAGATAAAATTGAAAATATTGCAAAATTTGTAATGTCAAAATTAAAAAATGTTAAACCAATGAATGTTGAAGTGAATTTAAAAGATGCTTCAGATAAATGTCATATTTGTGAGGAGATATTTAAGGAAGGTGATAAGATTGTTAGGGAACATTGTCACCTAACAGGTAATTTTCGAGGTTTTGCTCACAACCACTGTAATCTTAATTATAAAAAATCATTTGTCATTCCAGTAGTTTTTCACAACCTAAGTGGTTATGATTCACATTTCATAATTAGAGATTTAGCTAACCGAAATTATGTTCAACTTTTACCTGTTAATAAAGAAAAATACATAAGTTTTACAATCTGGGATAATAATACAAATATTAGGTTTAGATTTATAGACTCTTTTAGATTTATGGGATGTTCATTAGATTCATTGGTATCAACATTAGAACCAGAAAATTTCATTCCACTTAGAAAAGAATTTTCTAATCTAAATACTGAACAATTTAGTTTATTAACTAGAAAAGGTGTTTTCTTTTATGATTATTTAGATGATATAAAGCGATTAGATGAAACTGCATTACCTAGTAAAGAATATTTTTACAACAAACTTAACGATGAACATATAAAAGATATTGACTATAGGCATGCAAAATTAGTTTGGTCAGCATTTAATATGAAAACCCTTGCTGATTACAGTGACTTGTATATGAAAACAGATATTTTACTTCTAGCGTCTGTTTTTGAAACATTTCGTGATACTTGCTGGAAAACATATGGTTTGGATCCTGGTCATTATTATACAGTTCCTGGTTACACTTGGGATTGTATGCTCAAGTATACTCATTGTAAATTAGAGACAGTGCAAGATATTGATATGCTGCTATTTTTTGAAAGAGGTATAAGGGGTGGAATATCTCAGTGTTGTAATCGATACGGCGAAGCCAACAACAAGTATATGCCTACGTATAATGAAAACAAACCTGTGAAGTATCTTTTATATACAGATATTAATAATCTTTATGGTTGGGCTATGAGTCAGGAGCTTCCCTACGGAGGATTTAAATGGGTAGATCATAATATTGATATAACTCAAATTCCAGATGATTCCCCTGAAGGGTACCTGCTCGAGGTTGATTTAGAGTATCCAAAAAATAAACACGATCTACACAAAGATCTGCCATTCTGTGCAGAACATATTTCACCACCAAATTCTAAACAAAAGAAATTAATGACTACTCTGTATAATAAAAAAAATTATATTATACATTACAAAAATTTAAAGCAAGCTATAGCTCATGGATTATTGCTTAACAAAGTTCATAGGGTATTAAAATTTCAGCAAAGTTGTTGGTTGAAGCCTTATATAGAATTGAATACTTTGATGAGATCCCACGCAAAAAATAATTTTGAAAAAAATTTGTATAAACTTATGAATAATGCAGTATTCGGGAAAACGATGCAAAATTTGCGTAAACATCGGTTAGTGAAATTAGTTCGAACGTGGTATGGCAAACGAGGAGCTAGAAATTTAATTGCAAGTCCCACATTTCATAGTCGTGTTATATTTAACGATGATGTTGAGAATCCTTTATTGGCTATAGAGCTTAAGAAAACTAAAATTGTATTTGACAAACCTCTTTATATAGGATTAGCAATTTTAGATATTTCAAAAATATGTGTTTATGAATTTCATTATGATTATATGCTGACCAAATTTTCACCTGAACAATGTAAATTACTTTATACCGATACTGATAGTTTAGTATACGAAATTCAATGTAATAACATATATGAAGAAGTAATAAAGGCGGATATTCACCGTTTTGATACTAGTGATTATCCTGTAACTAATGTGTGGGATATTCCTCTAGCTAATAAGAAAGTACCCGGAATTATGAAGGATGAAAATAACTCAAAAATTATGACACATTTTGTAGGTTTACGTTCTAAACAGTATGCCTTCAGAGTGTTAGGTGAGGAAAACGATGTAAAAAAAGCTAAAGGTATTAAGTCTAATGTGGTAAAGAAAAAAATAACTTTTGATGATTATATTCTCTGTTTGCAGAAATTTATAGAAAATCCTCAAGAAGAGTGTTTCATGCATGCAACTCAACGTTGTATACTATCAAAGTTACATGATGTATACACCATTGAACAGACAAAAATTGCTTTAAACCCATCAGATGATAAAAGATATTTGATACCTGGTTCACATGACACTCTTCCGTGGGGACATTATAGTATTATGGAGTTATAATAAATTGATTGGAATTTATTTTCAGATGAAGAGTTTGGTAGATCTATGTACTAAGATAATTTGTAATTGTATTACTAGAATTTCAAGTTTTCTTGTACAAGCTCAAATTCCTCAGTTTTTGCTTTTATCTGTATAACTATATTTAATATGTACTGTCAAATGTATAATTTTCATTTTGCCTTTAATGTAATATGTACTGTTTTTTTATTTGATGTAATATGTATATAAATACAATTAATAAAACAATATTCATATAACCTTGAAACTTGATTTTTTATCCTAGCTCCTTCCCACAGGTTTTCAAGAATTTTTCACGTTATTACGTCGATTTGAAGTTTCATAAGTAGTACATGAGTAAGAAGTGCTGTTCCTTTAGACTGGTGTTTAAATTGTAAATTTGGAATTTTGTTGCCAAATATGCCTTTTCAGCAACATATTACGGTGATGCTTGAGGAAAATACCGATTTAGGTTAGTCTTTTTCCCATTTTGTTCTAACGCGATACGAATGTTCACCATCATGATCGTTTTCATTTACACTACATCGAGGTCGCTCTAATAGTTGAATAGTTGCAGGATTTAGAGTGCCATCTACAGGAAAATTTAATTTCTCTTGGAAAGCTTTTAAAATCGATGACATATTTGTGATATCATGTTCCGACTTGTTAACATATCCAAATCTTTCGATAATTTACATCAATTTTCTCAGATGCCACTAAAGGTAGAATTATTATTAATAGTAAAAGAAACATCCTTCACTTTCGATGTTCAATACTGATTCCAAATCAACATAAAAGTTTTCATCATCAGCATTACTTGTGTTAGAGGTGAAATGAAACAAAGAATATTTTCATAATTTTATAATGTTAAATCATTGATTACATGGACTTTGTAATAGTACAGATATTCTCTAAGTGCTCTTCCTATTAAACTGCTGTTGTCATAAGAATAAATATCACAAACAGCATACATTGAATCTAAACAATTGGAAAAGCCACATATTGGATTCGATATAAATGTTTTTAATAAATTAATGATATTATAATAAAAATCGCAAAAGTTCACTTTATTTAAAATTGAAATGTGATGTTGAAGCAAATTCTCATGAACACGTTGAATTTCTACAACTTCTTCTTCATCGAGGAAAACTGTTACATCATCTTTCTGAATTTTCAAAAATTTTTGATTATCATAAATAACTTTAGTTATTTGACAAAAATCTTGGTACAACATGATGGGATTAGAATCTACAACATCATCATCTGGAGAATTGAAGAATAACTCGTTACTTTTATGCAGCACTTCTATGATCTCATCGCATTCTAAAGTATTGAATGACATTTTTGAAGGTTCCACGATAAACGATGATAAAATGATGGCAGGTGCAAAAGTTCTGACAGGACTCAGGCAACATCCAACTTCAAATCGACGACCAACATTGAAAACTGTATGCAATAAATAATGTCTTTCTTTTCTTATTGCAATTTCATAATTAAGTACAATTTGATCTAAATCACGATCATAATTTGGTTCTTCATCATAACTACTATTATCACTACATGACATTGTAACACTATAATACCCAGAATCGTGACTACTCATTATGATGACTTCTAAACTAATGTCGATCAATTTATATGTTTATCTCTGTCCTCCACTCAATTGAAGTTGATTGGTTGCTGGTGATCTATACTACCACGTCATCAGTGTTAATCCAACTGTTATGTTTTTCATCTAATCCTAACCATTTAACGTACATTTTGTTACGTTTCCTCTTCAACACCTTTTCAACGAGATAAATGTGGGGATTTTTGGTTTTTTGTAATTCTTCTTCATAGAAACAACCTCTAATAGGCGATCCAGTCATATCTTCTATCAAATACGTTACAGGATTCGTTATTTTGACTTTCGTAATTTTGAATAGTTCAGTTGTAAAATTGGGAGTGTAACCTTTTTCAAAAGCATGTTTCGCTTTACTTATTCGCACAATATCTCCCACATTTAATTTTCTGGGTCCGGCGATTTTCAAATAACTGAATTTCTTATTTAAAATCAATTTTTCGTTACTTCGATTCACCTCTGATGGTTTGTATCCAGTTTTACTATGTTTTGTGTCCTTGTATTCCTTTGTGATTTGAGGTAAAATATCGATCCATTGGTATTTCCCAATTAAGCTGAAATGTTTATAGAGTTTCGTTTTGAGCGTTCTAATAACTCTTTCTGCAATTGCAGCTTTCTTCGTACTAAATGTACTATAATGATTGATATTATGTTTTTTCATTAGCGATTTGAATTTACTATTGTAAAATTCCGTTCCCTGATCTGATTGTAGATTTTTTGGTGTTCGACTCCTGATAATACTCGAAAATGCTCGTGTTATTTCTTCGGCTGTTTTCGTCTTGAGTGGACGAGTCCACATGAATTTCGAGAAACAATCGATAACCACCAAAATCATTTTAAATCCTTTATTATGCTTTGCATAAGGTCTCATTTCGGCTAAATCCATTTGCCATAAGTCATCAAGACCTTTGATTATTGTTCGTCGACGTGGATAATTTCGTCGAATCGGTTTATGCAATTCTTTAACAAGTTGAATCCTGTCTGCAGACATGATGTATAGTGAACAAAGAAGGTTATTTTGTTATATATATATATATATATATATATATATATATATATATATATATATATATATATATATATATATATATATATATTTTCTAAAGGTCAATTATTGTTCTTCTTCTAAATTACACTGTACGAGAAGATCCATACAAAAATAATCTCTACTACCCAATTTGAATTCTATTTTATCGTTCTTCTTTATGCTAAGGCCGTTTAACTGTTGATACTGATATTCCATATTATTCTTTAATAAAACGCTGCCATCAGAAGCATAATGTTTACAATTTTCAATTTTACAATCAAAAGGGAATACAAAAGCCGTACCTTCCGTATCCAAAACGTAAAAGTTCTTGTTGAATTTCTTCGTGCCCCTAAAGCTGATTAGACACTTTGTGTGATACTTTTCTGCGAATTGGTGTATCTGTCTGCTGATATTTGTCGATGAAACGAGATTATCGACATATTTTTTTATCGGAATGTTTGTATTGAGAGTAGCAATCCTTGAATCATAGTTTCTATGTATTTCATCCAATGTATCTTTCATTTTTTTGTCAAGTATGTTTACTATAAATTTTCTATTTGATTCTATTGCATTATCCACATACTTTTGAGTTGATCCATTATTTATCAAGGATTTTATTTTATCATTTATTTGCTGAATACTTGTGTTCAACGACAATTGAGCTATTTCGATTTTTTTAAATCGTGCTACGAGATTTGTATCATACTTCTTTTTATATGCGTCAGAATGTCGACCAAACTTGTCGAGACTCATTTTGAAAATGAACATAAATCAATCGATGGTTAATGTATATAATCGGCTTCACGAAGTTCATGTATAATGGCAACAATCTCATTATCATTGGAAGTGTTACCTGCATCCTTGGAAGCTATTAACTCTCTAAGTCTTTCAACAATCTCGTTTACATCGTCCCAGTAAACGTACTCTATATCTTTATCATTATAGGTCATGATGTGATCAGGTAATCCTTCACCTACGATGTTAGTGGTAGTGTTTCGTCTTATAATAAATTGCTTTTTAATAATATTAATATATTTCCACCGCTGAGAACCTTTTAGTGTTCTATCTTTTTTCAAATGAACCCCCGTTCGTTCCAATAATATTTTGTATGTAGGTAAATCATCTTCGATATATTTGGGATGTTGGTAGAAAAGTAATTAGTAAAGACCTGGAGTAGCAGGTATTCTATCCCATCCTTTATCTCCTTCTACGAATATATCTCCGTTTTTTGCGTCAAAGTTTATGCGTTTATTCCCCAGAGTCCACTGATCGTTTTCAGCATTATACTTTGGACCGTACAAATCATCGATTTGTGAGTCTTCGTTAAAGAAATCGATGACACATTGTCGACCCATTGTAGGATATTGTTCGATGTACTCGTTGACTGTTCGTGGTGAGAAATGTTCACTAGTATTCACTTGAGGTTCACCATCATCATCATCATCCGTAAATACTGATTCATTTTTCGGATCATAACTGTATAATTCTTCATCACTGATAAAATTGGGGACATGTTCTTTTTTCTCTTTAGATGATGTGGGCTGTGGTGGTGGTGGAGGTAGGGTTGCTGTAATCTGCTTGTTTGTCTTAGATGTATTCATAATATTTACGATATCTTTGAGTGGATTAGATATAGGTTTGAAAATTCTATTTAGTGTCTCAGCATGCTCAGTTTTGTTCAGTTTAAAAGATAAATACTTTTTTCTAATCATTCGTTTCAGATCTGCAATTTTTCGTTTTCGCACAGCGTCTGCATCAGATGACATCATAATGAAAAATGAATGGTTAAATAATTATTATATTTTTATATACATATCGAATCCTTTACGATATCTACCATCTTGTAAATCAAAGTCTTTAACAATAACCAAAGCGCCATATTTATCATTCCAGCATTCAGAGCACATTTTCTTGAATTGTTCAAATGACATGTCGGGGGAAACGTGTTCGTTGAAGGCATGTTTAAGGTTAATTTCATCCTGTTTAAACATTACAATCATATTGCAGTTATCACGTATTAGCTGCTTTGGTATTTTCGAATAAGTCTGACATAGGTAGAAGACATCAATACTTCTGTGCCTACACATGGAAAAATATTGTTGAATTGTTTGTTGTTTGTCGCATGACACATCGTCAAAAATGAAAATCGAATTCGGTTTGGATTATGTAGGACTTACAATTTCATCGTTTTCTTTAAACGGATAATATCCCACACCTTTTACACCAGTCAATACTTCTTCGAGCAGTTGGTATTTTGGTTGATATAGAGATTTAGAATAAACGTAGACATTTTTAAATTTTACACCATTTGGATTGAACAGCAATGATAGCACAATATTTGTTTTCCCACATCCGCTGGGGCCACAAATAATAGCACGAAACGAATCAGGTAATAAAAGTCCATGTTTTCGGCTACGTCTATCTTCCAAAACGCTATCGAAATTTTCAATCGGTAATGACTGCTCTTGTTTAACAATCTCCATCTTATGATACTTTTCAAACAGTGCAGCTATAATTATAGGTTCCATCGTGAACAAATAGTCAGTCTTCATGTTGATTCACGAAGGTGAAGGTGTGCTAAATTCACTCATAAACAATTTGCCTTTTGAGCTTCATTTTCCTGGCTACCAATACTGTGGACGTAAGTTTTACTATTTTTATTTTTTCACAATAATCAATCCTCTATTTATATAGCTGGAACGCGTCTGAAAAAACGGCTACTACGAGGAGATACAGGTGTCAACGCTCTCGACGCAGCTTGCAAAAATCACGATATCGCATACGCATCTAACAAGTCACTCACAGATCGTCATAAAGCTGATTTGGTACTAGAAAACGCCGCTTAGGAGCGAGTAAAGTCAAAAGACGCTAAATTAGGTGAAAAGGCAGCCGCCTGGCTCGTTACCACTGGAATGAAGGTCAAACGCAAGTTGGGAATGGGTATGAAGCCGAAGCGTCGTAGATCTTTTCATCGTGATGTTGTTATGAAAGTGAAGAAATCCATGAAAAAGGGATCTTCGCTGTCAGATACAGCGATGTTTGCATTGCGAGCAGCAAAATTTCTTATTCAAAAATTCGGAGGCCGAAAACATGTTCCAATACCTAGAATAATACCTGTAGCTAAATCTGGAGGATTTTTACCTCTAATACCTCTTTTCGCTGGACTTTCAGCTTTGGGAGCATTATCAGGCGGTGCTGCGGGAATTGCGAAAACTGTGATCGATGCAAAAAATGCTCAAAAGAAATTGGAAGAAGATCATCGTTATAATAAAGCTATGGAGCCTATAGGTAAAGGATTGTATTTGCGAAAGAACGCTAAAGGTGGATATGGATTATTCTTGAAAAAAAACTACCATTGAAGCTACCCAATAGAGCATTATTCGACTATGAATTAATCAAGTTTGCCAAATTATTGAAAATAAAATATTTTCGAGATGTGTACATGCGCGATTCTCTACCGAAAAACGGACCTCGACGATGTGAATCAGCAATACTAAATTTGGATGTGTCTAAAAACTCAGGCACGCATTGGGTAGCATATAGGAAGATGAATGACTGCGTCGAATATTTCGATTCATTTGGTAATCTGAAGCCTCCGAGAGAACTTGTCACTTATCTTGCTGGCAGTAAAATATTTTACAATTACGAGCAATACCAAAATTACAATCAGATCAACTGTGGACATTTGTGTTTGCAATTCCTTTATAATGTTTGAAGCATGGTTGGTTGGCGAAACACAATTGTTGTCGTCTTTTACAAGTGCCGAATTGAGAACTATTCCTCTAAAGTATTTGGTAGAGCGAGTTAAACCTTGGGATTTATTAGACAATTGGCATAAATTACCAAAAGAATATCAATCGAATTTCAACTTGCAAATTTGCTTGCCTTGTTTTGTGCATTACAATCGACCGGATCAACGTACTCATGTCGATGGTCCGGTTAGCTCACAACGCAACTGTCATGCATGTAATTATTATTTGAAAAAATAAAATTGTTTTTTCTAATCTAGTAATATTATTTAAATACACCACTTCCATAAACATCACAGTCATGTCTCAACTGTTGAACTTAACGTCCACATCGAATGAATTCTCCTTCACTCCTCCCACACCGATAATATTGAAACCTGAAAAAGAATACTTTATTGGTGTGTTGGGGTTTCATTCGTATCATTCTATACCGAATATCGATGGTGAGAAATTTTATTTCTACAATAAAAATGATCGTAAGAAAGGACTCATCACCATTAACTTCCCGTCAGGATGTTACGAAATCACAGATATTGAAGCTTATCTCATCGATCAATTCAAATTGAAGACGGATACAACTGTGGCCGATATATCTTTGAAGCCCAACAACAACACTCTTCAGTGTGAAATTTACAGTCGACAGCACGCCATCGATTTTCAATACTCTGATAGTTTGAGTAAAATACTAGGATTTTCTCCAAAGATACTAGATCCTGGTAAAGTCCACCGTTCCGATCTACCTGTTAACATTTGTAAAATATCAACTTTACTATTCGATTGCACTATTGCTGAAGGATCGTTTGACGGAGATAAGCCTGCTCATACAATATTCAGTTTCCCAATTACAGTGGACCCTGGTTATGCAATCAACGAACGACCAAACAATCCGATTTACTTAGCTGTGAGCAGCACAAGCGAAATCACCAACATTACCGTAAGAGTGTTGAATCAAGATCTCGAACCAGTAAATTTTCGAGGAGAAAAAAGCACGTTACTTTTACATCTATTGGAACGTTAATGGGTCTACTTATCAACAACGACTATTATAAAAGTCCCTCATCATCTACAACAAAATTAGTCTCTTGCAGATCGTTCAAAAGAACGAAGCTTCATCTAACTCCTGCAAATCGGGCGTTTCTCAAAGCAATCGGATTAAAGTTGAAGAAGAATGACACTAAAAAGAAAGTACGTGCGTTCTGATAGGACACCACCATCAACGAAAATATCTTCGATATTTGACCTTTACCGAGATCCACAATATGAAGAGTCGATAAGAAAAGAAGATTTTCACACCTATGTTCCTTATGTGAAATCATTCAATAACAGCGATTCTGTGGAATTTGACATACAACAAACTGACGCATTTTTTCTCATGTACGAAACTCAACTTGAAATTAAGGGAAAATTAGAAGTTAGTGGCGGAGGAGGACATGTTAATCTAACGCCAAATTGCGGTGCATTCCTCTTCGATTCTTGTTCCTACATTCAAAGTGGAAAGGAAATAGAAATAGTACGAGATCCCGGTATAGTAACTACCGCAAGAAGTTTGTTGTATTATAATCCACAATCGAAAGAAATGGCTTTAGCTGGCTGGAATTATCCCAATAAACCGCTATTGAATGATGTTGATAAATCGTTTAGTTTGTTGATTCCTCTAAAACACATTTTCAATGTATTCAATGACTATACTAAAATCACATATGAAAAACAAACTTTTCGATTCATACGTGCTCGTCATGATAACGATGCTGTAATAGTAAATGAAGTAACAACAGGTACTACGACATCTAACACTACAATAAAGTTTGTTATAGATAGCATGGCATTGAAAGTTAAACACGTCTATCCTAACGATGAAATAAAATTACGTATGATGGAGCAAATAATATTCATTCCGTTCAGGAAATGGGAACTTTGTGTATTGCCTACGTTAACGAAAGACGCTAAAAATGAGATTTGGTCAGTTAAAACGAGCTCGTCTGTCGAGAGACCTCGATATGTTATCATATGCTTTCAAATAGATAGACGCAACAAGAAGACAAACGTGAAGTAGGTGTAGGATTTCCTGCAAATACTAGAGCATATTGTATAATTATACATGACTGTTTATTAGAGTATTACCCCCTAACGGAAATTATCAAAACGATCATATAATACCAGTGTTGAAATACACAGCGAGACAGTTACAAATAAACCACGATGAGAATAGCATTCATTGACATTCAAGGCTTCATTATCGAGGGTACATTCCATCCTAAGGAATTGTCCATCGAAATCGGATATAAACATAGACACTACATATTTAAGCCGCCACAACCCTTTCATTTGCTAAGCAATCAAGATAAAATAACAAACAACTTTTTGGAACACCATATCCATGGAATCAAGTATTCTTCTGGCGATGTTGATTATTCAAAATTGGACGAGATTTTGAAAAGTACAATGTCTAATGTCGATTGTATTTACGTTCGCGGTAATCAGAAATATGAATTTTTACAAAAGAAATGTGAAGAATATGGAATTTCTACGACAACTGTTGTTGATGTCTGCAAGTTTGATGGAACGTCCTCAGCCATGGAAAGTTTGAAAAAACATTCGAATGCTTGTCATGCCGATGGGGCTTTCAATTGTACACAAATAAATGTAGAACGATTACGATGTTGGTTTTTAAATGTAATACCATTGTAATTTTACTCAAATAAATAGAAAAAATTGATGAGTTGTTTTATTGAAACACATTGCATACTCATTTATGTCTATACTACATGAAGACCTAAACTTTCGTTTTACAATATTCAATATAATTTTCAATATTAAAATAAATACTGATGTTAAAATTATACATGTCATTGCAAAAACATTATTAATTTCATCCTTGATGGTATCCTGTTGTTCCCGAACCTTCTGTATCCAAAACGTAAAAGTTCTTGTTGAATTTCTTAAAAAAAAATTGATGAGTTGTTTTATTGAAACACATTGTATACTCATTTATGTCTATATTACATGAAGACTTAAACTTTCGTTTTACAATATTCAATATAATTTTCAATATTAAAATAAATACTGATGTTAAAATTATACATGTCATTGCAAAAACATTATTAATTCCATCCTTGATGGCATCTTGTTGTTCCCGAATTGTATTATTCATCATATTGTAGCCGGTTCAATTCTGTGGATATTTTTTTGTAGGCGCTGATTTTTGAAGACGTTATCCTCCAAGCACATTCGCTCCAACTGCTTTATCAGTTTAATCTTATTTTCATAAATTGAAATATCTTTACTCAATTCTCGAACGCTTTTAGAAAATTCCTCCAATTTGCGTCTATACTCTTCCGATGACATTGTGATACAAACACTCAATTCTCTCATTCATTTATTATAAAAGAAATCATGCGCATGCTTTCAAGACTTTCAAAATACCCCGTATAAGAAAAAGACATCAGTTAAATATGATTTTAAAAAAACTGCAACATGAAATCTATTTTTATTAATTCGATAGAAAACTAGATTCTGCTGTTTCATGAATAAACTCAGTTTAGATTTTATCGTAAATGACTAATACAATATCAAGTTGATATCATATATTTTTTAACAGATACTAAAGTAATATTCCGTAATATGAAGTAATATTCCCTTATCATGACATTCCAATCTTATCATATTTTGAAACAAGTTCGCTATTGTCTGAATAAATGATTTGGTTTGCACGTGTTTGCTAGCTATTGCAAAATATTACCCACTAAGCGAATTTAATATAATGCGAGATTTCATTTATTACAATATAAAAAACCTTCTATAAAATGATATGAATTCACACACATATCCGTTTCAAAAAAAAATGTTGGTTATCAATCTAATAACATTCCTTTGAGAATTTCAAAATATAGAACCCTCAACTGCATAGCCCCTCCCCCTCGTAAGCACTACCCCTCATCTCTTACACACACACACAATCCTCCATATATTTTCTTTCTTCTAATTACTTCTTGTATACATCCTTATTTACTTTTTACGCAACCCCCCCGTAGACGCTACCCTTAAAAGCCTCTTCGCTTCTTCTAAATCACCCTCTACCTTATACACGTAAAAACATACACACTTATTTACTTTTTGCATAACCCCCGTTCTTACACCCTTATTTACGTAATCCCCGTAGACGCTCCCCTCCCCCGTAGACGCTGCCCTTAAAACCCTCTTCGCTTCTTCTAAATCACCCTCTACCTTATACACGTAAAAACAAACACACTTTTTGCATAACCCCCGTTCTTGTATACACCCTTACTTGCGTAATCCCCGTAGACGCTACCCTTAAAAACCCCTTCGCTTCTTCTAAACCACCCTCTACCTTATACACGTAACAACATACACACTTATTTACTTTCTGCATAACCCCCGTAGCCGCTACCGTCATTATCCCAAAAATTTTGGCAATTGGCCCAGGCCAAACCCCCAAAAAACGTTTTGCATAACCCCCGTAGACGCTACCCTTAAAAACCCCTTCCTTCTTCCAAACCACCCTCTACCTTATACACGTAACAACATACACACTTATTTACTTTTTGCATAACCCCCGTACACCCTTACTTGCGTAATCCCCGTAGACGCTACCCTTAAAAACCCCTTCGCTTCTTCTAAACCACCCTCTACCTTATACACGTAACAACATACACACTTTTTGCATAACCCCCGTAGACGCTACCGTCATTACTTGCTAACCATCTAGAGACTTCTTTTACTTCTTGTAAACCCTCTGGAAACTTCTTCCTATCGGTAACCACCCATAGGCCATCCGCCTGTTCATCCGATAAAGTGTCACAGAACATACGTGTATTACCTACTCATATTGCTTTGTAATTTCCTCATTGAGTTTGATCTTCCTTTTCATGTATCGGTATTATTGAAATGTTTTCCCATCTTTTCAGGATCCTCTCTGTTCTCCACGCTTCTTTTAGTATAGTCCATAGCCATTTCTGTCCTTTCTCGCCCATCCATTTTATCATGTCTTATATCTAGATTGTCGCTTGCTGCATCTTCTTGAATATTCTCTGCCTCTATTCATTGGGTTTTTCTTGGAAGTGCCCCTTCCATATTCTTATTACTGCCTTTTTTCCTACCCTCAGTTGGTTTTGGCTGTCTCTGATGACTCTTATTTTTCTCTTGTTATCTCCTCGTAGTATTTTAACTCTTGTCCAGAATTTTCTGTTATCTACTCCATAATCCTCTGTAATTTCCTTTCCAACTCTCCTTTTTGAATTCTTTCCTGTCAGTTTCACTTTCTTTCTTATAGTGGTGTATCAATTTTTGTCCCTCTGATCCCAAATATGGGTGAATGTATTCCATGCATGTTTCATTTTCTTTACTAATTCTGTAATGTCCTCATTCCGCCATTTCGTTCTCTTTAATTTTCCGTTGTATTTTTTGTTTACGCATATCTTCTCTGCCTTTCCTAGTAGTACTTCTCTAAATTTTTCCATCTTTCTTATAGTGCTTGTCTAGTCTTGTAAACTCCTCATCTGTTTCTTTTTGGTATTTATTTCTAAGTTTGCTGTCTTTCAGCTTATGAATTGCAGTTTTACTATATTCGTTTTCTTCAACTGTCTTTGTCATATTATCACGTAGCTTTGTTGTTATTAATATATGATTTGATCCTATTTCTGATTCTTTGTCTGTCATCATTTGTTTAATTTTTGCGTCAACTCTTGTGTGTGTAAGATATAATCAATCAGGCTCTTCGCGTTCTTTTCTATTACTACAAATATATATCTAGTATTCTACATTCTATTCCCAGAAGGTGTTTCTCATTGCCAGATCGTTTCCTCTGCAAAAATCTATCATTTTAATTCCATTCCTATTTGCTATTCGTTCATCATATGTTCCCATGCAATAATCAAAAGCTTTTTTATCTCTACTGCAATGAGACCAGTTAAAAAACAAAATGCATTCAAATGAAACTGGGAAGGACACAAACAAACATTAACATTATTTAAACAGGGCTGAACGCGAGTACATCAATTATTTGAAACTTTCAAATTAATCAGCAATAAAGTGTAAATATGTAGCTATAGCTCACCTTCAATTTAAAAAGATTATGAGTAGTACTTGTGTCACCCTATACATCATATGATCTGATATGACATCTTATATAAGGGGTGTACTTGTGTCACCTATTTTCACCTCGTCAAGAGGTTTTTGGACTGATGAATAATGTAAAGCCAATACAAATTTCCCAGAAACTTGTTTGCAATTAGAAAAAACAATTCAATTAATATTATCTAGATAATAAGATTGTAGTGACAGCTAAAATCTCAACCAGTTCACTTTTTTGTCTTTTTGCGAACGCCCATGACACTTCAACCCATTTTATACTTGTTCACAATTATGCGCTTCAATTTAATTGTGAACAATACTGCACTACCAATAATTTGTTCTAATGATGGATGGATATGTATGAGGAGATAATTCTCGTAGTCCTTTCCCAGCCATTATTGCACAAAACAAACTTTCAAACTACCGATCTTTCATGGCGGCTGTGCTTGCGATTGTCATGTGATGAAAAGGACTATTGACAGAACATAGGGTTGACAAAGTCCGTAGATAGAAAACAGATCAGAAACCGGATTTAATTTCACAATAAAATGAGAGGAATGGTGCAGTTTATATAACGGATGAACTGGCAAATAAATATACGACCATTTTGTTGAAGAGGAATGCGAGGATCCTCTCGCAACAGCTAGATTACAGGGATGTTTATTACGCGTCAGTTATAAAGACGAGAAAAGTTTATATTCGGTGCAATGATTTGGTACACTGATCGAAAAAGTAGCCATTATTTAATTAAAAAGTGAATTGAATTAATGGTTATGATGTTTAAAAGTCAGCCGATACGCAAAGAGATTGAAACAATCAGTATCAGGTAATCGACTAATCGTCAAATATTGGTACAATCACATAAAGTTATTGATCTACTCATATTTGGAAATTGTTACAATCAAACGGTAGAATTGATGTGAAGACGTGTAAAATCTAGTTCAATTACATTGGAGATTAAAACAATATGACAGAACGTCAATATTATCTGCAGACGATAGTAACTGATCATCGTTGGAGATCAATCGGATTATTCTGATGATTGAATTGATTAGTCTAAAATATGAAAATTAATCAATACATATCACTCAATGATCATTGTTGGAGATCAATCCAATTATCGTGTTAATCAAGTTGATCAAAGTAAAATGATAAAATTAGTCACTACATACCACTAAACGATCATTGTTGGGATTAATATAATTATCTAATTAATTAATTTAATTGGAGAAAAATAATAAAATCAATCTCTGTTGACCACTAATTGATCATAATTGCTGATTAATCTTATCATTTTGTTAATTAAGTTAATCGGAATATGATTAGGATAGGTTTGCCAAATGAAGCCTATATTGTGGCTCACCGTACAATTCACAACTGATAAAATTAATTTCTACACCCAAATAACGGATTTAGCACTAGAGAAATAACCTAATAATTTGGTGAAATTAAAGAAAATAAAAGAATCTCATAGTAATATCTTAGTATGACTGTACCAATAACTTATTACATTAATCAATAAATACAGTGTGTATCTGCTGTCTTTAAAATATCAAAATCATCAATTCAATTCACTAAGTTTATTTAATCCCATTTGCATAATTAAGAATACGTGAAATAATAATAACAGAAATAATAACAACAATACTAATAGCGTATCTCATTCCTGACTTGTCGAGGTCCTGGAGATCTACAAAGTCCCACCTAATGTAAGCTTCCTTTCAACAACGATGAGAGGATGGATGGAGAGGATAATAATAATTGTTATATAATGAAAGATAAATAAAAAATATAATTTGCTTATTTTTCTTTATTTTTCTTGCTTAAATATTCACAAAAAACATGAACTTTGGCATATTGATGATTGGTTTTGAATCGAAAAAATTGCTGTTCAATAAAGCTCCATGTCATGGTTGACTCTGGGGGAAATTGTAAATTAAATAAATATATAATTTTGAAGCAAACATCAACTGCCCTTAAAACTTTGAAGAACTGGTATCTAATATCATCGAAGTACAATCCAATCGTCTCGATGTTAAAAATGCTTTCTCCTATACAATAAACGAAAGGTTGAACACTCTTCTTTTTTTCCTTTAAAAATGCGATATGAGCTTCTAGTTCCTGGATGGTTCGTCCCAAATATAAAAACGACTCCTGTGAATCCCTAATGGTAAATTTAGTCGTAGTGATTTTTCCCAAAATATCCTTTTTAACTATTTTGTTGGTAGGTACCATATACCCATGTAGACTCCACAACAAGGCGGCATCACACCCATCTAAAATATAAGAATAATATTTTTATAAATTAGGCGGTTCGGTTAGGCGCTGGCTAATGATTTTTCATCACGGTTATGTTTTGTCGGCTGTCACTGATCCAACTTATTGGTTGTCATGAATGTTACGTCGCCATAGTGCGCACGGTCCTATAAGTTCCTATAGCACAACGACAAAGCGACAAAAAGTCACCTCGACGAAAAATCACTAGTCCCTAGCCCCTACCCTTAAGTCCAATAAAACGGAAGTAAAACAACACGAACAAAAGTGGTGTGTTGTCACACATGGCTTCTTAGTGTGTAGTTTTTAGTCTGTATATAATAGCTGAATGTTTTTAAATGTAATTTCTGTATTATCGCTTAAGAATTAATGTTATGTTCCCATTCCTATAAAATTCCAAGAGACAATCTGCCCGTTCGTTGACTAGTTCAACAACACTTTAAGCTTGTCGGTGCCGTCATGTGGTGACATTTAGGATAATGTATAATTGAGGGAAAGTGAAAAGTATGTTATTATTTTAAAATACAATGACAGAAAAGATTTGCTTATCGATAACTGTGAATACTCACTTTCATTATCGGTTTCAGTTATTAGTTTATCCAACAATGATTTAACATTTTTATCTTTGACATGTTGTTCCTCTCTAAGAAAAGATAACATTGCATGATATTCAGCTCTCCAATCTCGAAGTAGGTTTCCTTTACTTTTAAAAGCAGTTTCAAAATCCATTCCAATCTACAATGATAAATTATAAACATATCTCATGTTTTCAATTACATTAATAAATTTTACCAAACGAAATCCAGAAGGCTGTTTGTAAAAAGGCCATACTTCCAGTAGAGATGTTGTTGTATCAAACGTCTTAATTTGATGCAACCTTAAATTGCTGCACGCTTTCCATATATTGTCAAATTCTTCTGAAGATAAATTACTATATTTTAAAGTATCAACACAGCTCTGAGCATCTTGCTCTGGAACTAAAAAATAGTTAGTTATAAAAAATAAGAATTGTACTTATGTTTAATTTTATTACCAATATCTCCCTGATAGCGTAGCGTCTTAATATCTTTTCTTGCAATTTTTGGTTTCATATGATTCATCGTAGATTTTAAATGAGAGTTCAAATTACGCCATTTGTTGTATATTTTCCCTCTCTTGTTTGTTCTGTAATAACCCTAAAAAAGAAATCTAAGCTTTCAAGTAAAAGTAATATTTATGTTGTGTATTTACCACCAAAAAAAGCATAATCATCGTCAGAATTGTTTTGCCTTTGTAGATGGTTATCAGGTATCTTTAACCTTTATGTGACTGGGAAGAAAAACACCTTCTTACGACGGCGTAGGTACCTGGGTACCTACTGTATAATAATTTGGAATATAAACGCAAAATACCTGTTTTTATCAAAAAACTCCATATTCCTATGTATTTATAGGTACACAATACGTGATTTATGAATTTCTAACTTATCTGTATTTGACAAAATAAGACTTTGTTTAAATGGCAACAGCGCAGCGACATCAACTGAATTTATTCCTAGTTACAGGTCAGTTGCATGTTTGAGTTTGTCGAATAAACAACTGCGGGTGATTAAGCGTATTTGTTAAATTTTGTTTTAGAATGTCTGATAGTAAGGCTGGTTCAAGCCAAGCCAATATTGCGAAACCAAGATGGCGAAATAAAAGGTAAGAAATAAGACGATTCTTTGATTTTAGTAGTGTATGAATAATGAAAACTGTCATGTTATTTTGCTTACCTGTGGTCTATGTGTGTAGGAGCCGCAGTGGAGTGGAAGTTTTTTTTATCTTACAAAGAAACAAGAACAATAATTATACTAATAAAGGTAATTCGAAATATGTTATTTCAGGCTGACCTCTGCAGAATTACGAGAAGCAGTAGAACATTTGTCTGATGAAGAGCCATTTGTTGCGTCCGATGAAGACGAATATATTCCACAATTGTTATCAGGTGGAGAATCCGAGGAATCTGATATAGAAAAGGAGCCTGTAGTGGAGCAAGAATATACTGATTCCGATGAAAACGTTGACGAAGAAGAAGCGCCTACAAAAACAACTTGGGCTGGCAAGGATGGCACTCAGTGGAGTGACACATCATCAATACAAAGGCAAACAATAGGTCGTAATATTCTGCACGAAAAAAGTGGCGCATCATCCTTTAGTCGTTCATACACGGCTCGAGAAATTTTCAAGTCTATTATATCTCCAGAAATGTGTACCTTAATTCTAAGGCATTCTAACAAAAAAGGTAGAAAAGTAACGGACGAATGGAACCGAAAATTGGCAGATAAATATCCACCTCCCAACACACCAAGCCCGAAAGTGTTCATTCCATTTACTGAAGTAGAATTAGATGCATTTTTAGGAGTTCTTATTGCTGCTGGCGTACACAGGTCTAATAGGGAACACGTATCTGAAATGTGGAAACTAGAGTCCTTACCTCTATTTCGAGCGGCCATGTCTCGAGATCGGTTCAAAATGTTTCTCAGATTTATTCGCTTTGATGATCAGAACACACGTGCCGAACGTGCCAAAAATGATAAAGCTGCCCCAATTCGAGATATTTGGACTATGCTAAATTCAAATTTGGCAAAGAACTACAAGCCAAAAGAATGTATAACAGTAGACGAACAATTGTTTCCTTACAGGGGACATACTAAATTTACCCAATACATTCCATCGAAACCCGCAAAATATGGAATAAAAATTTTTTGGGCTTGCGATGCGGCAAATGCTTATCCTTTACAAGGTCAACTATACACTGGAAAACCATTAGATGGTGAACGACAGGTAAATGTCGGTGAGCGTACAGTTTTGGATCTAGTGGCAAAGTATAAGGGTTCGGGAAGAAATGTAACAACGGATAATTTTTTTACAAGTCTGCAATTGGCCCGTACTTTGAATTCATGGAAGATGACCTTGGTAGGGACTCTCAGGAAAAATAAGGCATTTTTACCACCAAATATGCAGGCATCTAAAGACAGGCCTATATACTCAACCATTTTCGCATTCAACAAAGATGCAACAATATGTTCCTATGTTCCAAAGAAAAACAAATCTGTTATTCTTTTATCAACGATGCACACTACAGGCCAAGTAGATGATACTACCGTGGCGAAGCCTGAAATAATAAAATATTATAATCAAACAAAAGGAGGCGTTGACACCATGGATAAGATGCTAGGCGAGTATACAGTAAAACGTAGAACAAATCGTTGGCCATTGGCATTTTTTTTCACCACAATAGATGTTGGTGGCTTGGCTTCTTATTGTATTTACAAGGAACACAATCCAAATTTCAGAGCAACTGATCAACGTCGAAGATTTCTAAAAGACATTGCTCATGACTTGTGCTTGCCCGCTATACAAATGCGATCCCTTATTCCAAAAGTTGTTGGTAATTATTTCACACGTCAGTCGCTAGAAATGGTTCTTGGTCGACAAATAATCGAGCCCATTGTTACTCCAGCCGGAGAACAACCAAGACGGGATGCTTCTGGGCGTATTATGGTTGTTGGTAGCTGCCAAATTTGTCGAGAATTAAAGCTCAAAGGAAGACTCGTAAAGCGTGTAAATCCTGCTGTAAGCCAGTTTGTAATGAACACTCTGTAGATCAAACTATATGTAAAAAATGTTGCCAAAAAACCAACTGACCTTATATGTAAGATTTTTTTGTTTTTTTGTTACCATTTATATAAATAAATATATGCAGATAAACTTCGCGTTTTCATTCTGGCTATAAAAAATATCTATTTGCATTTAAAACTGATAGAGGTACCCAGGTACCTACACCGTTATTTCTGGGTGAAAAAACTTTGGACCTTATTTATTTCTAAAATAGCGTAAAAATATTATTTCTATTGTAACATTGTGTAGAAAAAACCTAGATTAGAAATGTCACGAAATCACACACTTCAAAGAATTTAAACAAAAAAAGTATTTATATCTAAAATCTGAATAGGTACCCGGGTACCTATTCAGTCACATAAAGGTTAAGGTCAATAATGTAGAAATAGTAAATATAGAGAAATAAAAAAACATAATTTAGGTAGGCTATGAAATTTTATTGGTTACGTAGGCACACCCGCTGTCACTAGCACAGAACGACAACGTGTTTGTATTCTGTGCTAGTACTTGGTCTTTTGGTTGTGTCTACGTAACCAAAAAAGTTTCATAGCCTACCTAAATAATGTTTTTTTAAGGCTCCATATAAAAAGTAAGAACCTCGGTAAGGCCAGAGAAAATTATGATATAACTAACTTACCAGATTTTCTGTTGGGAACCTCTCTATAATTTGGTGTTCTTTTTTAAAACTAGTTGCGAGTGACATTACAATCCTTTTATCTTCAAAGTAATGAGCGATGAGAGTAATGAGAGAATTTCTTTGTTCCTCATGAAACATTTTAAATTTCTCATAATAATTTATTAGTATTTGTGCTTTGGCTGAATCATTTAGGATATCCGACAATAGGACCAGAGTTGGTTCAGGATCGTCAGGCGTGGAACATCTTGATGTAAAGGATTTTTCAGAGCAAGAGGGTGATACAAATCCATTCAAAGGAAACTTATTCGTTTCCTGTTGCTGACGCCACAGTTCTAGATTATGTTCAAATGTAATTTGGGTACCCATATCGAACTGTTTAAGAAGTCTCTCAATATGATGGCTTTTAATAATCTTTAAAATTTTAATAGTGATTTTTTCAGCTAAAAAAGTGTATATTGTTAGAAACAAATTGATAAATGAACATGTGGAACATACATTTCAAATGGTCCAATAAGTGTACTTGATTCCAAGATTCAAGTAAAGTTTTAAGTTGAATATCTGCATCATCCGAGTGATCGTCCTTTATAGTGTCATTAGGATTAGATATAGCTTGAGTTTGTTGCGATTCTGACGTGATTGTAATGTTGTTTGAGATGTCTTCAAACACGACATTATCAACATGCCAAGAAGGGGGTCTTGTAATATCAATCCCGTTTGCCTGGGAGCTTGTAGGTGGTAACACTTGAGGTATAATTAAACCAGGTGGAACGTAGTCTGATGTTGAAGCATCCCACAGAAATTCATCATGTCCATTATTCATTTTACTTTTACAGGTACTGAAAAATTGTATAGGTTTTTGCAACTCGTTAAAGTCTTGATAAAAACAAATTTAACTTATAATGTATTGTTAAAGTTTTCGAAACAAAATGTTGATATTGAAAATTACATGAAATGCTCGATGCATTAGTATTTTCAATAGTTCATCAAGTGCCATTCGAATTTTCTAGGGTGTCTAAGAAAAAAGCCAACCAAAGTTATAATAAAATTGGTCACCTATATACCGGGGGATCACTTGTAGACAGGGAGGTCACCTTTAGGTCGTGGATTTACAAAAGTTCAAAAAAATGGACCGTTAAAGAGCATTCAAATACTGTATAAGAACTGTATTACCGAGAAAGCATGCCGAAAAAGCCTTTTCAGTTTATTAACAATTTAATTAAGAATATTTTTAACAAACTTAGCCTCTTCAAAAAATTTTGTTGATCAATTTAATTAGAAAGCTTTCTCACCTCGTCATACCGTTCTCACTTTATGAAAAGGATAGAAAAAGTGTCATATACAAAATCTATTACCATTTTTTACAGTAATATTACTACAAAAAAGCTAATAGATTTTGAATATGAGTATGTATAAAAGACTTATCTTTTTACACAATCTCATAGTACTCTTTTACCCTTAACATACTTTTGCCATTTGCAGTTTTAATCATATTTAAAGGTGGACCTACTAATTCATCTATAGATAAGAGCGCAAATGATGACATGTTTGATAAGTTTATTGCATAAGCCATATAATGTTCTTCGTATTCTACCTCATTCAACTTTTGAGAAAACAATAATACTTTGCCATTTTCATACAATACAATATCTAAAATTTTGTAAATTTCTATATCCTCCCTGAATATTGCAACATAGTTTCCAGAAGTATAATCAATATCCCGATAATTTAAGCGAGAAAAAATCTGAAAACCGCGATCTTTTAAGTTCAATTTTTCAACAATGATATTGTGGTATTTGCTTTGAGATAAATCTTTTACATTTGTTAAAACATTAGTTGGACTTTCGCAATGAAATAGTTGATAAGCAAACTTAAGTTCGTATTTTTTTGCTAGAGATAAACATATATTTTTTCGAGAAGTTATACAGTGTGAATAAACCTTAAATTCGTGATGTTTTGCCTCATATTTAAAACACCATATATTTCTTAATGGTCCTGATTGACGTATTATGTCAGGATAATGAACTAAATTATGATACTTTGGTTTTAACGTATCATTGAATAATAGTACATAATCTTCATTATGTTTTTTTTATTTTGAAGGTAAGTTTATTTAAAGATATGTCATCTATTTCAAAACATAGCAAAATTTCAACCAATTCAATAAAATTTATAAGAAACTTCCAGACAAGGTCGTCAGAAGATACAAGATCACCAACAAATAAAGAAAAATAAAAAGTAAAAGTCATCATTTGTTTTGCTGACATTTTCATTTTTTTGTTTTGTGAATGTTTCATTTCTATATTACCACTCCAAATATTTTTTATTTCAATGGTTCCATAGTCAAAATAGTTCTTTCTAGAATTTAAGGTGTTTAAACTGAAATATTTCATTTGTTCTGTAAAATATAATATGGCATGTGAAAAATTATAGTGACAAATTCCCTCAAACACATCGTGCATTACATCCATATAATAATTTTTTACAACATGAAATGAAGGAATATTGTTAAGTAATGAATTATTTAAAATCCCAGTTATATCAGGTCTTCTGACATGTACATCCAATTCGTAATTTGGAATAGTTCTTAATAAAGTGGGATCTACGGTAGATTGTTTCTGAGTTACAGACTTATGTGCCTTACAAATTCTACAAAAATAATTACTTGAAAATGAAGGATTAAAGTTCAAAAACGAGTTTAGTCCTAAATTGTCGCCTAACACTGAAGCAAGAATCAAATGAACTTGAACTTCTTCACTATTCGAATGAAAAGTAATTCCATTTTTTTCCAGAGATTCCAGTTCTTGAATAAGGTACTGAAAACATTTTTCATTTCCTAAACTTCTTACATCTTTACATTTTATACAGGCGGCAAGGAATACATTTCGTAATTTAGAATTGGCTCTAGGATAAGATGCAAAGGAATAGTATACATTACAAATGGATTGAAAACCTGCACGTGAGCCAAGTGCATTGTTTATTTCAAAATCATCTATATATAAAAAATATGGTATTAATATTTTCCCACGATATAATGTTAATTTTTCTTTCCATAACTCACCTTGAATAAAATTCTTATCATTAGGCAAGGAATTCATATAAGTAAGCATATTTCTTAAAAGATTATCTTTTTCTAATATTTTTTTAATTTGAAATTTCAAAGGCATTAAAACTCCTGTGATAGTTTCTTCCGCATACTCTAATTTACCTACATTATGCGTTACTGTTACTTTATTTTCTATCGTAAATTGCTGAATATTATCAATATAGTCATTCTGATTTAGCCATTTGAGCAACAAATACTCTGTGTCGATATTTTTAAATGGATTTCTGACCTCTGCCAATATACAAAATAATTCGTTGTATATTTGAGGATAAACTTGTAGATTACGTTTAGCAGAATTCAGTATAATATCCAATAAAGGTTCAATTATGCAACTAGTCACTAATTTTTGAATATCAATGACATCTTTTCTTGAAAAACTGTTATTAATATGAAGTGTAAGTAAAAATCGAGATAGCGATATATCAAAATATTTTTGAAATTCTTTGAAATTAACAACTGGTTCTTGTATAGTATCTTCGTTTGTGTTATCTTTAGGTACTTTTTGTGAAGTACCAGGTTCAAAAGTATTAGTTTGATCAATGGCAGTCACACCTGACAGTATATTTGATAAACATTCTGCATTATTAGGTTTCGGAACTGTTTCGTTTTCATGATCTGAAATAGTCAAGACTGAATCTTCTTCAGTAACATTTTTTGATACAAAAATTGTGTTATGCATAATATGATGACGATTTACATGTCTTTTGAAACTATTGAAATTTTGAAACATTTGGAGGCATTCAAAACATTTTATAACTGAATTATTATGAAGATCATGGCTGCGCTTGAAATGTGAAATCAACATTTTTATTACTTAAAATTCTTTCTTACACATAAAGCATTTCATGTTTTTTGTAAAATGTATATTGAAAATTTAATAAAAATATATTATCTTCTTGTTTAAAATTATAAGTAAAATTTGTTATTTTTCTAATGATGTAAGTTGCTAGAATACCTCATACAATATTTATCTTCAATAGCTTTTCCTGAAAATAAAACGAAACACCTATACACTATAAATACCTATCCAGCTGTCCTCTCCGATGGACTTCACTTAAAAACGTCTATCTTTTTAATTTATTATTTATTATAAAAAGTTTTTCTTGTTCTGAGAAATCCTTAGCCATATTCAGAATATCTGTATAACATAGAGGTTATCCAGGATGTACCTATTTACAAACTTTGGTATTTATAATTTTAGAAAAAAAACATTTACATTTTTTTTGGGAAAGTCCTCAGCCGTATTCAGAATGTCCATAACATGCAGGTTGTCCCCGGATGAACCTAACAACTTGGAAGTATGAGATATCTTAATTTTTAGAAACAAAACCATTTCTTTATAAATCTAGACCCAAGAGCCCTACTCCAACCTGGCTCTAGTCTTTTTTCAGAACAAATAAAAGTAACCATAAAAAAATGATTTTTCTATAAAATTAAAAAGATTAACATTTTGTAAGTTAGGTCCATCCAGAGACCACCTGTAGATTATACCCACATTCTCAATACGGATGAGGTTTTTTTTATTTTTTCTAAAATTAAAAACATATAAGTTCACAAGTATACAGTAGATACCTAGTAGGTCCATTGAATTGAGGCAAGACCTGTATGTTATACAGTTATTTTGGATATGACTAAAGTCTTTCAGAACCAGCAAAACTTTATAAAGAATAGTATTTTCTCTAAAACTGAAAACAAATGTTTGTGAGTGTAGTTAGATCCATCCTGGGACACACTGTATGCAGACAGGTAGCCTAACTCAAGTTTTTTCTTTTTTAAATGGCAAGAAATATGAAATCCTACCTACAAATCAAACAGTTTTTACATACATTTTAAGATTTCAGAGTTTTCTGTTTAACGCATGCACTTATTAGGTAGAAGTCACACTCAGTTCCTATTTCTAAACTTTTTGGTTAGATTTATTATTCCTGATGATTAAATACTAATCTTTTCACCATCATATGATAGGTTTATAAGTGGTTAAAAAACTTACCCCAAATTATGATTATTTATGGCACTGCACATAACACAATCACAAAAAAATAGGAATCTTAATCTACAGTATCTTACGTTCTACGACGACACTACCGTGAATAGTGCCACAAAGATCTCTCGTGATGTGTGATGTTGCCATTTTTCCCTTTAACAATGAAAAGGGATAAACATAATTTTATCAATGTTTGCCGTTTTCGCGTTTTAAGGCAACTTTCATTAATTAATACTGCAATGAATGTTCTATTTAGGTACTACTCCTTTAGTTTTGTTAATAGTTATGTATGTATACCTTACATGATATAGGTAGGTAGGTGGTACTACCAAAATAAAAATGTAACATCGAAATACTTTTTCGGTCATCGTATGCTATTTTATAAGATTTTACCATTACGAGCTTTTTTTCTTTGATCTTCTTTTAGTGAAAGACCCTCGGCCCGCCCTCAATTAATGATAAAGACAAACCTTTTCTATTGTTTTCTTGGAAATTATGTTTTAAAATACTTTCCAAACCGCGAATACATCAAAATGTAAGCGATATCGGATTGTTATTTTATAAAGAACTAGAGAAAAAAAGACCTGTATATGTAATTAAACAGAAATTATAAATATGCATAGGACTACAAAATAACATAAATAGGTCTGCATAGGTGTTCTATGGGAAAGCTGACAACTTCGCTTCTAAATGATAGACAAGAATATTTCGCGCGGGAAAGTCTATCACCAGAGTGATTGTTTTAATCACGAAAGTTATGAAGTAAGGTAGATTCACGCGGGAAATTCCGCACTAATTGTTTTGGTCATAATTGTGATCAAAATGATATTTGTTAATGGGTATGGGTACCGCGATTTTACGATTATTTTGTATATATACCCGAGTAGTGTGTCAGTATCATGGAGTAACCAGTTTATTTGGACCAACAGGACTAGAACCACTCTGTGTAGCTTTCTTCCTGGACAAGTAGGTATTCATAATATGCAATGTATTGAACCATTACTCCTTCGATTATCCATCGGTATAAAAAATAAATAGGTATTTAATAAAAAGGTGATCCCAAAAATATTTAAAAATTATATCAAAAGCGGCAAAGTCTATCAATAAAATGAGTAGGTATATTAATTAGGGACGTATTTAGAACGAACAGGTGAGTTGTGTAGTTTTTTCATAGGATACTCAATCATTCTAGTAATTAATTGTTGTGTATACGGTTGGTGTATACTAGCATTAACTCAATTGAAAAAAGTGATTGGTTTAATACTATCAGAGATAGACTTTATTTTCATGGTTTTATTTGATAACTTTGAACTTCTATATAATACCCAGTCGTAATTAAGTTATTCTTTAAACGTTAATTATTAAACAGATTATTACAATTACCAAAATTATAACACTTATTATAAATACATTATATTGATCATCAGCCAGATTAATAACTGTACGCTTATTTGATTAATATCAATCATCATAGTAATAATATCAATACCAGTAAAGTGATTATAATAATACTCATTTTAACTGAATAGATCAAATTCGTCATTAAAATCGATCTTTGGTGGTCGATCACAGCTGGTGATTCATATTAGGTCCGTTATTATTTTCAGTGTATATATATATATAACAATCAGAACACTGGTGTTTAAAAAATATTGTCTCACAAATTTATTTTCATTACAAAACTGCTAGTTGATCGATGTTTAAGGTTCCACTACTCAATCTAGAGTGCAGAGAAGTAGAAATGAGGGAACGATGGGACGAATATTTTTATGAATGGAGAAGTTATAGAGCCTCCAGTGATACTAGAAGAGCACATAGCACAGCATAGATGACCCCACCAAAGATGAAAAAAAATCAAGAATCACAAATGCCCGGGCAAAAATGGAATAGCCATTGGGAACATTAAGTATGCGGGAAAGAGTTTGAAAAGAAAGTTTTCGATTTGTTTAAGGAAATGTGGGAAGAAGAAATTAGGTCAGAAATTTGGGGAGGGCCACAATTATTCCAATTCATTAAGGCGGCGACGAAAGTGACTGTAATAACTATAGGGGGATTGTTCCGCTAGATGTAACGTATAGGATATTGACAACACTTATTAAAACACGATTAAAAATTATAGTAGAATCACAAATTGGCGAATATCAGGCCAGCTTTACGAAAGAAAAAGGAACAGTAGATCAAGTTTTCATGATGCAGGAACTACTCACAACGTGCTATGAATATATTATCCCGGCAGCAATAGCATTTATGGATTCCAAGAAAGCATAGGACTCGGTGAGAAGGGTTGAACTGTCAGAAATACTAGTAGAATTTCAAGTATTTTCGAAGTCGCGGAGACTTGTAATGGTTAGTTGTTGTTAGACCTTCGAGAAATGAACACGTACTTTGCTTTAATTACCAAAAAGTTGCTATCGGCTGGTAATTGTGATAGAAACTGAACATATTTTAAAATAAAAGTAACCATGAATATCGATATCCGTATGCTTTGGGTGAGTGATACATTCCTTATTAATTTAACTAAATAGCCCAGTCAGTAAACTATGATGTATCTGCCGGGAATACCGTAGACTCCTGATGAAGTGCTATTAGCTCAACAAAACAAGGTCCTGATACAATAGAATTAAGCTAAGTCAAACGAAGGGATAAATTATTATAACCTTTGGATAAATAAAGAAGCCGGTCGAGCAAATATTGAAAAAGTAGTTGCTCAACTACAACAGCAAATGAATGTGTGGTAATAACAATTCAAAAACTACGTCGAAACTAGCAGACAAAAAGAAACAAGATATGAAACAGACGAAGAAGAATTAGCCAGGGAAACAGAATGGATACTAAAAGAGAGCAGAAAAAAAAGGAAGAAAATGGATACCTCTCCAATTGAATCACCCATCGAAGAAGCTCCTTCCAGGAAAAGCATCCATCACAAAAGACAGCTAAGTGAAGAAAGTGTCAATCATCAAGTTACAATAATTAATAATGATAAAATAAAAATTAACGTCCAAAATGAAGAGGACTATAAAAACGCAGTAGTAAAATTACAGAACTACGAATGGCACTCAACTGAAAATAAGAGACATAGATCGTTAAAAGTAATGGTCAGAAGATTGCACCCAATGTGCCACCCATACGAATTAGTTAAAGAACTACAAGACAGGGAGTTTGCTGCGGTAAGTGCCGTGAACATATTAAAAAGTAGAGATAAAACTCCACTTTCCCTTTTCATGATTACATTTGAAAGCAAGAAAGACATAAAGGAAGTATTTGAGATACCTGAAATCCAAAACATGAAAGTTACAGTAGAAGCTCTGAGAAAATTGAAAATTATTCCGCACAGTTTGGACATACTATTTAATACTGAAGAAGAGAACCCATATATGTGAAATGCGCCGGAAAATATGAAGCACCACAGTGTACAAAAAATACAGCAATTGGAGCTGCCAAATGTGTAAATTGCGGTGAATCCCATCCAGCAAGTTATAGAGGCTGTGAAGGAGCCATAAAAATGAATGAAATAAAGAACAAAACAATAAATGCGAGAGAAGGAAAAAATGTTATGAAAACAACAAGCAACCAACACCCCAACGCGAGAGAAGGGAAAATATTTAGTAAAGCTGTAAGAGGAGAGGAACAAGTACAATCAACAAG
Source organism: Galeruca laticollis (assembly GCA_963921935.1). Lineage (NCBI taxonomy): Eukaryota > Metazoa > Arthropoda > Insecta > Coleoptera > Chrysomelidae > Galeruca > Galeruca laticollis. The sequence goes on from OY998176.1 coordinate 248,302,765, forward strand.
TATCCAGGCCACAATCACTTAAGTGTTATCCAATCTACTAGAGAGATTTGACAAACAAGAAGAGTTAATTAATAAACTCACTGTTACAGAAATAAAGATTGCGAGCTGTAGCGACAGAACTACACTCTCGACGAAATGAATAGAAAATATCTACGAATAGCACCATGGAATGCAAATGGAATACTCCAAAGAAGAGAGGAAGGAATTAGAAATATTCCTAACCACACAAGGAATAGATATATGTCTTATCCCCTAGGCTAATCTAACTACTCAAATGCATATAAAAATAAGAGGATATGTAACTTATACTATCCATCCACACGATGCAGCTCATGTAAGAAGTGTAGTAGTAATCAAAGAAACGTTACCACACTATGAGGATTTCAAATATGAAACTGAACAAATTTAGGCAACCGCAGTAAAAATTGAGACTGGTCCATGTAACTTCTCTATTTCAGCACTCTATACGCCTCCAAGACATCCTTCTTCTTCGAATGCCGTTTTCATTTAACGGAGGTTGGCCACCACTCTCTTAAAAGCATCTCTGTCCTTAGCAATACGAAAAAGTTCCTCAACGCCCATGTTTGTCCATTCTCGGATATTCCTCAGCCATGATTTCTTCATTCTCCCAATTCCCTTCTTTCCTTCAACTCTGCCCTGCATAATCACTTGTAACAGAGAGTATTTATCGTGTCGTAATACATGTCCAAGATATGCTGTCTTACGTATTTTTATTATATTTAGTAGTTTTCGTTCACGGCCAATTCTATGTAGTATTTCCTCGTTAGTAATTTGGGCTGTCCATGGCACTTTCAGCATACGTCTGTAAATCCACATTTCGAAGGCTTCGATTCTTTTAGTTATTTGTGCCTTTAACGTCCATGTTTCTACACCGTATAATAGCTGGGACCAAACATAGCACTCAATTAATCTCAACCGGAGTATTAAATTCAAATTTTTATTGCAAAACATGGATTTAAATTTTAGAAATGCCGATCTTGCCATTTTAATCCTTACACGGATTTACTGATCCTGATTCAGGTCTGAGGCAATGAAAGAACTCAAGTATTCAAACTTTTCTACCCTTTCTATAGCTTGATCGTTTATTATTAATTGATCATTATGTGCGGGTGTTTTGGAGATTATCATGAGTTTTTTTTTTGTTAATATCTATTCCCATTTTCTGACATTCCATATTAACAGCATTTACAAGTATCTGCAGGTCCTCCAGACTCTCTGCCAAGGTCACAGTGTCGTCAGCGTATCTTATCGTGCTTATTACTTCGCCGCCGATTTTAACCCCTTCGCTTCTTTCCTATAAGGATTTCTCAAAGATAACCTGAGAGTATACGTTAAACAGTTTTGGTGAGAGAATACATCCCTGTCTAACACCTCGTGCAATCGAAATATCATTAGTTTCTGTATTATTTATTCTCACTGTAGCTGACTGATTCCAGTACAGGCTCTTTATGATTTCGATGTCTTTTTGTCTAAATTGATGTTTTTAAGTTCTTCTATTAGTTTTGTGTATTGTACTCGGTCAAAGGCCTTTTGGAAATTTATAAAGCATGCATATACGGTTTTGTTCTATTCTCTGCACTTCTGTAAAAGGACTGTTAAGGTAAACAATGCCTCTCTTGTTGCCATGCCCCTACGAAATCCAAACTTAGTTCTATCTCATTATCCTTCACATTTCTTATGTATTCTGTTTTGTATAATTTTCAAAAGTATTTTTAGTGAGTGGCTCATAAGGCTTATTAACCGATAGTCACCGCATGATTTGGGGTTGTTTTTCTTTGGCAGGGGAATAAACGTGGACTTTAGCCATTCCGTAGGTATTTTACTTAGCATGTATATCTGATTTAGAATAACTGTAAACGTTTTCACTATATCGGTATCTAATGCTCTTAGTAGATCTGTAGGGATTTTGTCTGGACCAGGAGTTTTCTTACTGTTAGCCTCTTAGCCGTTTGTATGGCGTGCTCGACCTCTGACTCCAATATTTCCAGGCACTGGTCCTCGTCTAGCGTCTCTTGTCCATATTCCCTTGCATCGCTGAAAAGAGCTTAAATGTATTGTTCCGATACCTTCTTTATTTGTTCATCCTCCTTTTCTAATTGACCCTGGTTATTCCTAGTAACACAGGGTGTTCTGTGTTTAGTGTTGCCCGTTATGTCTTTTAGTTTTTTATGAAAGTTTGCTGTATCGTGTTTATTATTCAGCTCTTCCAATGCTTCACAGTTCTCTTTCATCCAGTTCTCTTTGGCTCTGTCGATTTCGTATTTTATTTTGTTCTTCAGTTCTTTATATTTTTGCCTATTTTTGTTTTTATATTCTCTTTTTTCGTTAACAAGCTGAGTTATTTCAGGTATCACCCATTCGTTTTTACTAGCTTTTGTTTCCGTGCCAACTACCCTACTGCCAGATTCCAGCAAAGCATTTTTTAACGTACTTCAGTTCTCGTCCACGTCTTCGCTTCGAGATACGGTGTTCAACTTGTCCCTTATCTCTTCATTTGATTGTTCTTTGCGATTTTTAATTCCATTCAGATTTATTTCAGGAGATTTGTTATGTCGTTTCAGGGTCCTTAGTTTTATGTTTACATTTTCAACGAATAAGTTATGCTCTGTTCCTCTGTCGGCACTTGGATAGGTCTTAACGCTCTTAATCCCATTTCTTAATCGATTTTTACCAGTTATAAAATCTATTTGATATTGATATAATTATGAAGAATAGTTATCCAACATCAACAAACAAAACAACAAATTGTAAACAGTTTAGAGAAGAACTAGAAAATAGAATAGATTTCCATATACCATTAAAAACAATTCAACAACTGGAACATGAAGTGGGAAAGTTTGTGGTAGATATCCAAAAATCAGCCTGGAATCACACAGTCCAGATTGAAAGAGAAATGTCTGGAAGCAATTACCCAAGAGAAATATGTGAGTTAGTCACAGAAAAAAGAAAGGCGAGGAGGAAATAACAAACTTCTAGAAACCCTAATGACAAAACAGTATCCAATAGACTCGCCCAACAGTTAAAAGGGAAATACAAAAAATAAAAAACGATGAAGTTTGTTCGTATCTAAACGAACTCACAGACGACAAGAATACAGAATACTCACTCTGGAAAGCAACAAGAATACATGAAAGGCCAATCACCCAAACGCCAGCAATTAGGAAAGAAGAGGGAGGTTGGGCAAAAAATAATATGCAAAATGCAATTCTATTTGCAGAACACCTTGAAGGGATATTCCAACCTATTGAACTAGCGACAGAGAACTCTCTTGGAAGAAGATAATCAGCTGGAGAAAAATATATCAATATGGTCACTCCCAGAGAAATAGCCGATGAAATGAAAACAAACCTGAATTCAAAAAAACACCTGGATATGATCTAATCACAGGAGCAAAAATAAAACAACTACCAAGAAAAGGGATTGTGAAACTCAATAATTTGAGAAATGGAATTTTTGAACTGAAGCATGTTCTAAGTGTCTGGAAAATAGCTGAGGTGATTATCATCCTGAAACTAGGGAAAATGCAAGTGGAGCTAAATCTTACAGGCCAATTCCCCTCTTAACTTCGGTATCAAAACTCTTTGAAAAACTATTTCTGAAGAAACTTGAAAATATTATAGACGAAAATATGCTTAAAAGGGACTACCAGTTTGAATTTTCTGAAAAACATTCGACAATAGATCAAGTGCACAGGATCACAGATATAATAAAAAAAGTCTATGAATACATAGAAGTATGCGCTGCTCTGTTCCTAGATATAGCTCAGGCGTTCAATAAGATCTGACACGAGGGGCTCGTAAATATAATGGAAATAATTCTCCCAAAACAATATGTGAATTTATTGGAATCTTACATAATAGATTGATTTTTCAGAGTTAAACAAGAAACTGAATACTCTGAACTAAAACAAATGAAAGCAGGTATGCAACAAGGGAGCGTGCTTGGTGCAGTTCTATATCTACTATATACATATGACATACCAGATGAATTACAGAAAAATTGCCACATTTGCTGATGACACCGGGAACAAATGTAGAAGAAGTTACTGAAAAGTTACAAAGAGACGATAATCAGTTCAACGAATGGACCAAAAAGTGGAGAATAAAACTTAATGAATCGGTGAACATGAATTTCACAAACAAAACGAGTAATCAAAACATACCATTCGCAATTAACGGAATAGAGGTACCATATGGAAGTACATTAAAATATCACGGAATAACTCTGGATGCTAAGCTAATATGAAAGGAGCATGTAAAGAAGAAAAGGAAAGAACTAGGTACACAATATATATATATATATATATATATATATATATATATATATATATATATATATATATATATATAAATATATATATATATATATATATGAAAATTTATTGGCTTATAGGTACAAAATCCCAAATGTCAACACATAATAAATCGCTCATGTATAGGCAGATTCTGAAATTCATTTGGAAATACGGACTACAGCTTTGGGACTGTGCCAGTTCAATCAACATAGCACCCATACAAAGATTTCAAAACAAAAAACTCCGTAGGTACTATTGTGAACGCTCCATGCTATATTCGAACTGCAAATCTGCACAGTTAAGGAAGAAATCATGAGATATGCCCAAATCCATGAAGACAGGTTACAAAATCATGTTAACATCGAGATGCTCCAGCTACTCGATCAACACAACCTAAAGAGAAGATTGAAAAGGACGAAAACTTCAGACCTGGTGTAAGTGACAAGGACGGTTTGAAGTTAGCAGATGATTCCCGGCAGTTAAAATAGTAAAATTCAAAGTAGTTGCAACAAATTGTGTTTTGAAATTTAGCATGGATAATATAATATAGTTGTGTTTAAAAATCAACTACCGTCCCCCGTACCCAATTAAAAGCCGTCGGGGTGTATGCAACCACCCCTAAACGATAAAAATATGAATACATAATTCAGAACCTCGACTTCTCGTTCGAGTTCCAGGATGATATCCACAGGATACATTGCAAATGTCCCTAGAAATCATTTACCGCCGCCCGTGCCCACTTAGAAGCCGTCGGAGTGGATGGAGCTACCCCTAAACGATGAAAAAAATAATTCAGAACCTCGATTTCTCGTTCGAGTTCCAGGATGATATTCACGGAGGGCGGTAAATGATTTCGAGGGGCATTTGCAATGTATCCTGTGAATATCATCCTGGAACTCGAACGAGAAGTCGAGGTTCTGAATTATTTATTTATTTTTCATCGTTTAGGAGTAGTTTCATCCACCCCGACGGCTTCTAAGTGGGTACGGGGGGCGGTAAATGATTTCTAGGGGCATTTGCAACGTATCCTGTGAATATTATCCTGGAAGTCGAACGAGAAGTTGAGGTTCTGATTTATTTATTATTTTTTATCGTTTAGGAGTAGTTTAATCCACCCCGACGGCTTCTAAGTGGGTACGAGGGGCGGTAAATGATTTCGAGGGGCATTTGCAATGTATCCTGTGAATATCATCCTAGAACTCGAACGAGAAGTCGAGGTTCTGAATTATTAATTTATTAATCATCGTTTAGGAGTAGTTTCATCCACCCCGACGGCTTCTAAGTGGGTACGGGGGCGGTAAATGATTTCTAGGGGCATTTGCAATGTATCCTGTGAATATTATCCTGGAAGTCGAACGAGAAGTTGAGGTTCTGATTTATTTATTATTTTTTAACGTTTAGGAGTAGTGTCATCCACCCCGACGGCTTCTAAGTGGGTACGGGGGGCGGTAAATGATTTCGAGGGGCATTTGCAATGTATCCTGTGAATATTATCCTGGAAGTCGAACGAGAAGTTGAGGTTCTGATTTATTTATTATTTTTTATCGTTTAGGAGTAGTTTCATCCACCCCGACGGCTTCTAAGTGGGTACGAGGGGCGGTAAATGATTTCGAGGGGCATTTGCAATGTATCCTGTGAATATCATCCTAGAACTCGAACGAGAAGTCGAGGTTCTGAATTATTAATTTATCAATCATCGTTTAGGAGTAGTTTCATCCACCCCGACGGCTTCTAAGTGGGTACGGGGGGCGGTAAATGATTTCTAGGGGCATTTGCAATGTATCCTGTGAATATTATCCTGGAAGTCGAACGAGAAGTTAAGGTTCTGATTTATTTATTATTTTTTATCGTTTAGGAGTAGTGTCATCCACCCCGACGGCTTCTAAGTGGGTACGGGGGGCGGTAAATGATTCCGAGGGGCATTTGCAATGTATCCTGTGAATATCATCCTGGAACTCGAACGAGAAGTCGAGGTTCTGAATTATTTATTTATTTTTCATCGTTTAGGAGTAGTTTCATCCACCCCGACGGCTTCTAAGTGGGTACGGGGGCGGTAAATGATTTCTAGGGGCATTTGCAATGTATCCTGTGAATATTATCCTGGAAGTCGAACGAGAAGTTGAGGTTCTGATTTATTTATTATTTTTTATCGTTTAGGAGTAGTTTCATCCACCCCGACGGCTTCTAAGTGGGTACGGGGGGCGGTAAATGATTTCGAGGGGCATTTGCAATGTATCCTGTGAATATCATCCTAGAACTCGAACGAGAAGTTGAGGTTCTGATTTATTTATTTATTTTCCATCGTTGAGGAGTAGTTTCATCCACCCCGACGGCTTCTAAGTGGGTACGGGGGGCGGTAAATGATTTCGAGGGGCATTTGCAATGTATCCTGTGAACATCATCCTGGAACTCGAACGAGAAGTCGAGGTTCTGAATTATTTATTTATTTTTCATCGTTTAGGAGTAGTTTCATCCACCCCGACGGCTTGGAGTAGTTTCATCCACCCCGACGGCTTCTAAGTGGGTACGGGGGGCGGTAAATGATTTCTAGGGGCATTTGCAATGTATCCTGTGAATATCATCCTGGAACTCGAACGAGAAGTTGAGGATCTGATTTATTTATTATTTTTTATCGTTTAGGAGTAGTTTCATCCACCCCGACGGCTTCTAAGTGGGTACGGGGGGCGGTAAATGATTTCGAGGGACATTTGCAATGTATCCTGTGAATATCATCCTGGAACTCGAACGAGAAGTTGAGGTTCTGATTTATTTATTATTTTTTATCGTTTAGGAGTAGTTTCATCCACCCCGACGGCTTCTAAGTGGGTACGGGGGGCGGTAAATGATTTCGAGGGGCATTTGCAATGTATCCTGTGAATATCATCCTGGAACTCGAACGAGAAGTTGAGGTTCTGATTTATTTATTATTTTTTATCGTTTAGGAGTAGTTTCATCTACCCCGACGGCTTCTAAGTGGGTACGGGGGGCGGTAAATGATTTCTAGGGGCATTTGCAATGTATCCTGTGGATAGTATCCTGGAAGTCGAACGAGAAGTTGAGGTTCTGATTTATTTATTATTTTTTATCGTTTAGGAGTAGTTTCATCCACCCCGACGGCTTCTAAGTGGGTACGGGGGGCGGTAAATGATTTAGAGGGGCATTTGCAATGTATCCTGTGAATATCATCCTGGAACTCGAACGAGAAGTCGAGGTTCTGAATTATTTATTCATTTTTCATCGTTTAGGAGTAGTTTCATCCACCCCGACGGCTTCTAAGTGGGTACGGGGGGCGGTAAATGATTTCGAGGGGCATTTGCAATGTATCCTGTGAATATCATCCTGGAACTCGAACGAGAAGTTGAGGTTCTGATTTATTTATTATTTTTTATCGTTTAGGAGTAGTTTCATCCACCCCGACGGCTTCTAAGTGGGTACGGGGGGCGGTAAATGATTTCGAGGGGCATTTGCAATGTATCCTGTGAATATCATCCTGGAACTCGAACGAGAAGTTGAGGTTCTGATTTATTTATTATTTTTCATCGTTTAGGAGTAGTTTCATCCACCCCGACGGCTTCTAAGTGGGTACGGGGGGCGATAAATGATTTCGAGGGGCATTTGCAATGTATCCTGTGAATATCATCCTGGAACTCGAACGAGAAGTTGAGGTTCTGATTTATTTATTATTTTTTATCGTTTAGGAGTAGTTTCATCCACCCCGACGGCTTCTAAGTGGGTACGGGGGGCGGTAAATGATTTCGAGGGGCATTTGCAATGTATCCTGTGAATATCATCCTGGAACTCGAACGAGAAGTTGAGGTTCTGATTTATTTATTATTTTTTATCATTTAGGAGTAGTTTCATCCACCCCGACGGCTTCTAAGTGGGTACGGGGGGCGGTAAATGATTTCTAGGGGCATTTGCAATGTATCCTGTGAATATTATCCTGGAAGTCTACCGAGAAGTCGAGGTTCTGAATAATTTATTTATTTTTCATCGTTTAGGAGTAGTTTCATCCACCCCGACGGCTTCTAAGTGGGTACGGGTGGCGGTAAATGATTTCTAGGGGCATTTGCAATGTATCCTGTGAATATTATCGTGGAAGTTGAACGAGAAGTTGAGGTTCTGATTTATTTATTATTTTTTATCGTTTAGGAGTAGTTTCATCCACCCCGACGGCTTCTTAGTGGGTACGGGAGGCGGTAAATGATTTCGAGGGGCATTTGCAATGTATCCTGTGAATATTATCCTGGAAGTCGAACGAGAAGTCGAGGTTCTGAATAATTTATTTATTTTTCATCGTTTAGGAGTAGTTTCATCCACCCCGACGGCTTCTAAGTGGGTACGGGGGGCGGTAAATGATTTCTAGGGGCATTTGCAATGTATCCTGTGCATATTATCGTGGAAGTCGAACGAGAAGTTGAGGTTCTGATTTATTTATTATTTTTTATCGTTTAGGAGTAGTTTCATCCACCCCGACGGCTTCTAAAAGGGTACGGCGGGCGGTAAATGATTTCTAGGGGCATTTGCAATGTATCCTGTGAATATTATCCTGGAAGTCGAACGAGAAGTCGAGGTTCTGAATAATTTATTTATTTTTCATCGTTTAGGAGTAGTTTCATCCACCCCGACGGCTTCTAAGTGGGTACGGGGGGCGGTAAATGATTTCTAGGGGCATTTGCAATGTATCCTGTGAATATTATCATGGAAGTCGAACGAGAAGTTGAGGTTCTGATTTATTTATTATTTTTTATCGTTTACTAGTAGTTTCATCCACCCCGACGGCTTCTAAGTGGGTACGGGGGGCGGTCAATGATTTCTAGGGGCATTTGCAATGTATCCTGTAAATATCATCCTGGAACTCGAACGAGAAGTCGAGGTTCTGAATTATTTATTTATTTTTCATCGTTTAGGAGTAGTTTCATCCACCCGACGGCTTCTAAGTGGGTACAAGGGGCGGTAAATGATTTCGAGGGGCATTTGCAATGTATCCTGTGAATATCATCCTGGAACTCGAACGAGAAGTTGAGGTTCTGATTTATTTATTATTTTTTATCGTTTAGGAGTAGTTTCATCCACCCCGACGGCTTCTAAGTGGGTACGGGGGGCGGTAAATGATTTCTAGGGGCATTTGCAATGTATCCTGTAAATATCATCCTGGAACTCGAACGAGAAGTCGAGGTTCTGAATTATTTATTTATTTTTCATCGTTTAGGAGTAGTTTCATCCACCACGACGGCTTCTAAGTGGGTACGGGGGGCGGTAAATGATTTCTAGGGGCATTTTCAATGTATCCTGTGAATATTATCGTGGAAGTCGAACGAGAAGTTGAGGTTCTGATTTATTTATTATTTTTTATCGTTTAGGAGTAGTTTCATCCACCCCGACGGCTTCTAAGTGGGTACGGGGGGCGGTAAATGATTTCTAGGGGCATTTGCAATGTATCCTGTGAATATCATCCTGGAACTCGAACGAGAAGTTGAGGTTCTGATTTATTTATTATTTTTTATCGTTTAGGAGTAGTTTCATCCACCCCGACGGCTTCTTAGTGGGTACGGGAGGCGGTAAATGATTTCGAGGGGCATTTGCAATGTATCCTGTGAATATTATCCTGGAAGTCGAACGAGAAGTCGAGGTTCTGAATAATTTATTTATTTTTCATCGTTTAGGAGTAGTTTCATCCACCCCGACGGCTTCTAAGTGGGTACGGGGGGCGGTAAATGATTTCTAGGGGCATTTGCAATGTATCCTGTGAATATTATCGTGGAAGTCGAACGAGAAGTTGAGGTTCTGATTTATTTATTATTTTTTATCGTTTAGGAGTAGTTTCATCCACCCCGACGGCTTCTAAAAGGGTACGGGGGGCGGTAAATGATTTCTAGGGGCATTTGCAATGTATCCTGTGAATATTATCCTGGAAGTCGAACGAGAAGTCGAGGTTCTGAATAATTTATTTATTTTTCATCGTTTAGGAGTAGTTTCATCCACCCCGACGGCTTCTAAGTGGGTACGGGGGGCGGTAAATGATTTCTAGGGGCATTTGCAATGTATCCTGTGAATATTATCGTGGAAGTCGAACGAGAAGTTGAGGTTCTGATTTATTTATTATTTTTTATCGTTTACTAGTAGTTTCATCCACCCCGACGGCTTCTAAGTGGGTACGGGGGGCGGTCAATGATTTCTAGGGGCATTTGCAATGTATCCTGTAAATATCATCCTGGAACTCGAACGAGAAGTCGAGGTTCTGAATTATTTATTTATTTTTCATCGTTTAGGAGTAGTTTCATCCACCCGACGGCTTCTAAGTGGGTACAAGGGGCGGTAAATGATTTCGAGGGGCATTTGCAATGTATCCTGTGAATATCATCCTGGAACTCGAACGAGAAGTTGAGGTTCTGATTTATTTATTATTTTTTATCGTTTAGGAGTAGTTTCATCCACCCCGACGGCTTCTAAGTGGGTACGGGGGGCGGTAAATGATTTCTAGGGGCATTTGCAATGTATCCTGTAAATATCATCCTGGAACTCGAACGAGAAGTCGAGGTTCTGAATTATTTATTTATTTTTCATCGTTTAGGAGTAGTTTCATCCACCACGACGGCTTCTAAGTGGGTACGGGGGGCGGTAAATGATTTCTAGGGGCATTTTCAATGTATCCTGTGAATATTATCGTGGAAGTCGAACGAGAAGTTGAGGTTCTGATTTATTTATTATTTTTTATCGTTTAGGAGTAGTTTCATCCACCCCGACGGCTTCTAAGTGGGTACGGGGGGCGGTAAATGATTTCTAGGGGCATTTGCAATGTATCCTGTGAATATCATCCTGGAACTCGAACGAGAAGTTGAGGTTCTGATTTATTTATTATTTTTTATCGTTTAGGAGTAGTTTCATCCACCCCGACGGCTTCTAAGTGGATACGGGGGGCGGTAAATGATTCCGAGGGGCATTTTCAATGTATCCTGTGAATATCATCCTGGAACTCGAACGAGAAGTCGAGGATATGAATTATTTATTTATATTTTTTATCGTTTAGGAGTAGTTTCATCCACCCCGACAGCTTCTAAGTGGGAACGGGGGGCGATAAATGATTTCGAGGGGCATTTGCAATGTATCCTGTGAATATCATCCTGGAACTCGAACGAGAAGTTGAGGTTCTGATTTATTTATTATTTTTTATCGTTTAGGAGTAGTTTCATCCACCCCGACGGCTTCTAAGTGGGTACGGGGGGCGGTAAATGATTTCGAGGGGCATTTGCAATGTATCCTGTGAATATCATCCTGGAACTCGAACGAGAAGTTGAGGTTCTGATTTATTTATTATTTTTTATCGTCTAGGAGTAGTTTCATCCACCCCGACGGCTTCTAAGTGGGTACGGGGGGCGGTAAATGATTTCTAGGGGCATTTGCAATGTATCCTGTGAATATTATCCTGGAAGTCTACCGAGAAGTCGAGGTTCTGAATAATTTATTTATTTTTCATCGTTTAGGAGTAGTTTTATCCACCCCGACGGCTTCTAAGTGGGTACGGGGGGCGGTAAATGATTTCTAGGGGCATTTGCAATGTATCCTGTGAATATTATCGTGGAAGTCGAACGAGAAGTTGAGGTTCTGATTTATTTATTATTTTTTATCGTTTAGGAGTAGTTTCATCCACCCCGACGGCTTCTTAGTGGGTACGGGAGGCGGTAAATGATTTCGAGGGGCATTTGCAATGTATCCTGTGAATATTATCCTGGAAGTCGAACGAGAAGTCGAGGTTCTGAATAATTTATTTATTTTTCATCGTTTAGGAGTAGTTTCATCCACCCCGACGGCTTCTAAGTGGGTACGGGGGGCGGTAAATGATTTCTAGGGGCATTTGCAATGTATCCTGTGAATATTATCGTGGAAGTCGAACGAGAAGTTGAGGTTCTGATTTATTTATTATTTTTTATCGTTTAGGTGTAGTTTCATCCACCCCGACGGCTTCTAAAAGGGTACGGGGGGCGGTAAATGATTTCTAGGGGCATTTGCAATGTATCCTGTGAATATTATCCTGGAAGTCGAACGAGAAGTCGAGGTTCTGAATAATTTATTTATTTTTCATCGTTTAGGAGTAGTTTCATCCACCCCGACGGCTTCTAAGTGGGTACGGGGGGCGGTAAATGATTTCTAGGGGCATTTGCAATGTATCCTGTGAATATTATCGTGGAAGTCGAACGAGAAGTTGAGGTTCTGATTTATTTATTATTTTTTATCGTTTACTAGTAGTTTCATCCACCCCGACGGCTTCTAAGTGGGTACGGGGGGCGGTCAATGATTTCTAGGGGCATTTGCAATGTATCCTGTAAATATCATCCTGGAACTCGAACGAGAAGTCGAGGTTCTGAATTATTTATTTATTTTTCATCGTTTAGGAGTAGTTTCATCCACCCGACGGCTTCTAAGTGGGTACAAGGGGCGGTAAATGATTTCGAGGGGCATTTGCAATGTATCCTGTGAATATCATCCTGGAACTCGAACGAGAAGTTGAGGTTCTGATTTATTTATTATTTTTTATCGTTTAGGAGTAGTTTCATCCACCCCGACGGCTTCTAAGTGGGTACGGGGGGCGGTAAATGATTTCTAGGGGCATTTGCAATGTATCCTGTAAATATCATCCTGGAACTCGAACGAGAAGTCGAGGTTCTGAATTATTTATTTATTTTTCATCGTTTAGGAGTAGTTTCATCCACCACGACGGCTTCTAAGTGGGTACGGGGGGCGGTAAATGATTTCTAGGGGCATTTTCAATGTATCCTGTGAATATTATCGTGGAAGTCGAACGAGAAGTTGAGGTTCTGATTTATTTATTATTTTTTATCGTTTAGGAGTAGTTTCATCCACCCCGACGGCTTCTAAGTGGGTACGGGGGGCGGTAAATGATTTCTAGGGGCATTTGCAATGTATCCTGTGAATATCATCCTGGAACTCGAACGAGAAGTTGAGGTTCTGATTTATTTATTATTTTTTATCGTTTAGGAGTAGTTTCATCCACCCCGACGGCTTCTAAGTGGATACGGGGGGCGGTAAATGATTCCGAGGGGCATTTTCAATGTATCCTGTGAATATCATCCTGGAACTCGAACGAGAAGTCGAGGATATGAATTATTTATTTATATTTTTTATCGTTTAGGAGTAGTTTCATCCACCCAGACAGCTTCTAAGTGGGAACGGGGGGCGATAAATGATTTCGAGGGGCATTTACAATGTATCCTGTGAATATCATCCTGGAACTCGAACGAGAAGTTGAGGTTCTGATTTATTTATTATTTTTTATCGTTTAGGAGTAGTTTCATCCACCCCGACGGCTTCTAAGTGGGTACGGGGGGCGGTAAATGATTTCTAGGGGCATTTGCAATGTATCCTGTGAATATCATCCTAGAACTCGAACGAGATGTCGAGGTTCTGAATTATTAATTTATTAATCATCGTTTAGGAGTAGTTTCATCCACCCCGACGGCTTCTAAGTGGGTACGGGGGGCGGTAAATGATTTCTAGGGGCATTTGCAATGTATCCTGTGAATATTATCGTGGAAGTCGAACGAGAAGTTGAGGATCTGATTTATTTATTATTTTTTATCGTTTAGGAGTAGTTTCATCCACCCCGACGGCTTCTAAGTGGGTACGGGGGGCGGTAAATGATTTCGAGGGGCATTTGCAATGTATCCTGTGAATATCATCCTGGAACTCGAACGAGAAGTTGAGGTTCTGATTTATTTATTATTTTTTATCGTTTAGGAGTAGTTTCATCCACCCCGACGGCTTCTAAGTGGGTACGGGGGGCGGTAAATGATTTCTAGGGGCATTTGCAATGTATCCTGTGAATATTATCCTGGAAGTCGAACGAGAAGTCGAGGTTCTGAATTATTTATTTATTTTTCATCGTTTAGGAGTAGTTTCATCCACCCCGACGGCTTCTAAGTGGGTACGGGGGGCGGTAAATGATTTCGAGGGGCATTTGCAATGTATCCTGTGAATATCATCCTGGAACTCGAACGAGAAGTTGAGGTTCTGATTTATTTATTATTTTTTATCGTTTAGGAGTAGTTTCATCCACCCCGACGGCTTCTAAGTGGGTACGGGGGGCGGTAAATGATTTCTAGGGGCATTTGCAATGTATCCTGTAAATATCATCCTGGAACTCGAACGAGAAGTCGAGGTTCTAAATTATTTATTTATTTTTCATCGTTTAGGAGTAGTTTCATCCACCCCGACGGCTTCTAAGTGGGTACGGGGGGCGGTAAATGATTTCTAGGGGTATTTGCAATGTATCCTGTGGATATTATCGTGGAAGTCGAACGAGAAGTTGAGGTTCTGATTTATTTATTATTTTTTATCGTTTAGGAGTAGTTTCATCCACCCCGACGGCTTCTAAGTGGGTACGGGAGGCGGTAAATGATTTCTAGGGGCATTTGCAATGTATCCTGTGAATATCATCCTGGAACTCGAACGAGAAGTTGAGGTTCCGATTTATTTATTATTTTTTATCGTTTAGGAGTAGTTTCATCCACCCCGACGGCTTCTAAGTGGGTACGGGGGGCGGTAAATGATTTCGAGGGGCATTTGCAATGTATCCTGTGAATATCATCCTGGAACTCGAACGAGAAGTTAAGGTTCTGATTTATTTATTATTTTTTATCGTTTAGGAGTAGTTTCATCCACCCCGACGGCTTCAAAGTGGGTACGGGGGGCGGTAAATGATTTCGAGGTGCATTTGCAATGTATCCTGTGAATATCATCCTGGAACTCGAACGAGAAGTTGAGGTTGTGATTTATTTATTATTTTTTATCGTTTAGGAGTAGTTTCATCCACCCCGACGGCTTCTAAGTGGGTACGGGGGGCGGTAAATGATTTCGAGGGGCATTTGCAATGTATCCTGTGAATATCATCCTGGAACTCAAACGAGAAGTTGAGGTTGTGATTTATTTATTATTTTTTATCGTTTAGGAGTAGTTTCATCCACCCCGACGGCTTCTAAGTGGGTACGGGGGGCGGTAAATGATTTCGATGGGCATTTGCAATGTATCCTGTGAATATCATCCTGGAACTCGAAAACGAGAAGTTGAGGTTCTGATTTATTTATTATTTTTTATCGTTTAGGAGTAGTTTCATCCACCCCGACGGCTTCTAAGTGGGTACGGGGGGCGGTAAATGATTTCGAGGGGCATTTGCAATGTATCCTGTAAATATCATCCTGGAACTCGAACGAGAAGTCGAGGTTCTGAATTATTTATTTATTTTTCATCGTTTAGGAGTAGTTTCATCCACCCCGACGGCTTCTAAGTGGGTACGGGGGGCGGTAAATGATTTCTAGGGGCATTTGCAATGTATCCTGTGAATATTATCGTGGAAGTCGAACGAGAAGTTGAGGTTCTGATTTATTTATTATTTTTTATCGTTTAGGAGTAGTTTCATCCACCCCGAGGGTACGGGGGGCGGTAAATGATTTCTAGGGGCATTTGCAATGTATCCTGTGAATATTATCCTGGAAGTTGAACGAGAAGTCGAGGTTCTGAATTATTTATTTATTTTTCATCGTTTAGGAGTAGTTTCATCCACCCCGACGGCTTCTAAGTGGGTACGGGGGGCGATAAATGATTTCTAGGGGCATTTGCAATGTACCCTGTGAATATCATCCTGGAACTCGAACGAGAAGTCGAGGTTCTGAATTATTCATTTATTTTTCATCGTTTAGGGCTAGTTTCAACCACCCTGAGGGCTTCTAAGTGGGTATGGGGGGCGGTAAATGATTTCTAGGGGCATTTGCAATGTATCCTGTGATCATCATCCTGGAACTCGAACGAGAAATCGGGGTTCTGATTTATTCATTATTTTTTATCGTTTAGGAGTAGTTTCATCCACCCCGACGGCTTCTAAGTGGGTACGGGGGGCGGTAAATGATTTCTAGGGGCATTTGCAATGTATCCTGTGAATATTATCCTGAAATTCGAACGAGAAGTCAAGGTTCTGAATTATTTAATTATATTTTATCGTTTAGGCGTGGTTTTACACACCCCGACGGCTTCTAAGTGGGTACGGAGGACAGTAGTTGATTTTTATAGACAACTATATTATATTATGCACGTCAAATTTTAAAACACAATTTATTGCAACTACTTTCAATCTTACTATTTTAACTGCTGGAAATCAACTGCTAACTTCACACCCGTGTGATGAGCGAAAATGATGGAGGCAGGGCACAGTGATAAGTGAAAGTTCACAGTTAAGAATTGAGTGATAATTTGGCAATCCTAACAAGAAAATAAACAGAAACTGGACCAAATAATGGAGAAACTAATAAAAGAAGGTCAGAAAATGCGATTATATTGTAATGTTTTTGTTATTTATTTAAACAGTAAACGGGTGGGATAAATTTTAAACACACGGTATGGCTACTTACTAATTTATTTAAACACGCCAATCCAACTGGTTACTTCCTATCTTAAGCATAGCCCGTTTCTTCACGCTGGATTCCAACACATGGTCTCGTAGGTTTCGAAGTGCTTCCCACACATCGCGGAAGGTTGATCGATCTTGAAATTCATTTTTAGTTACCACGTAGAAGACGTACCGCGAATTATGTTTCACTGTCTTGCCAAGGGCTGGAATCTGGTCTTCAAGTTTTTCTAATTGCCCGAACTTCTTTCGAAAGACGGTTGCCAACCCTCGTGCCTTCTTGATACATCGAAGGTGGGGTCAGACACATCTCGAATAAGGTTTACTCCTACCTCTATGTCATGGTCTCCTTCGAATGGCGATAGTCGTTTTCGGTGAACTACTTTTGGTTTTCCGTTGGGGATCTTGTTCATGCGATATATAACATCATTGATCCTTCTCTTGATTAAGTATGTACCTTTCCAGGATTTTTGTAATGTTGGAGAAAATCCTTTTCTCCTCGTCGGGTTGTGTAACCATACTTTGTCCTCTTCTTTGAAACCGCTTTCTTTGGCCTGCGTGTCGTACCGACTTTTCATTCTGTCGCTGGCAACTTGAAGATTTGTTCGGACTAATTCATGAATATCGTCAAGTCTTCTTCTCAATTGGATTACGTAGTCTTCTCCTGCTAGATCTTCTCCAGGGCGACAGCCAAATTCCAGGTCACAAGGAAGCCTCATTTCACATCCAAACAGGATTTTCGCAGGTATTTCACCCGTGGACTCATTGACGGCAGATCGATAACCCAATGCGAATAGAGAAATATACTGGTCCCAATCTCTCTAATGACTAGATACTACAGGTATTTTCCAATAGTCCTGTTGATTCTCTCGACCATTCCATCAGACTGTGGATGTAATGCTGTTCTTCTGGTCTTCTTCATTCACAGCTTCTCGCAAATCTCCTGGATTATATAACTTTCAAAATTTCATCCCTGGTCGCTGTGGACTTCCAAGGGCTCTCCATATCGGCTGATAAATTCTATCACCAATACATCTGCGACAGTTGTGGCCTCTTGATTCGGGATAGCGTAAATTTCCACCCACTTTGTGAAATAATCCATTACAACCAGTATATATTTGCTACCATTTTCTGTCGTCGGAAAATGGTCCAGCGATATCTAAAGCAATCCTTTCGAAAGGGCTTCTAATATTGTATTGTTTCATAGGTGCCTCTCTTGCGATGTGGTCCATTACTCGTAGCACAAGTCGTACATTTCTCACACCAGTCCTTCACATCGTCGGAGCTGTTCCTCCAACAAAACCTTTCACGGACTCGCTGAAGGGTTTTCTTCACTCCCAGATGACCTCTCGATGGACTGTCGTGTAACTTCTTCAGTACATCAGCTACTCTTGTTCTCGGGATAACTAGCTGCCTCCTCATCCCAGAACTATCATCATTTCCAAGGACTCTTTTCAACAACCCTTCTTCCAGGACAAGGGAGCCCCACTGAGCCCAATAATGCTTTGAGTGTCGGTGAAAATCTTGACACTTCTTGCCATGTAGGTCGCCGATTTTCTTCCTTCCATTGCCGGATCATTTTCAGGTGAGGATCATTCTCCTGATCTTCTCTGATCCTGGTGGGTGACCATTCCTCGTTGACTACTGTAATTCTTGGAACTGCAACTTCCTTAGATTTCGACATGTTGCATTGTGAATAGTCTACAGGGTATGACCGTCTATGCAAAGAGTTGGCTTTTCGGTGATTCACATCAGCTGGATATTCACCCCTGTCTGATTTCCCCTGTGACAGGCGTTCTTGGGGCGCTTAGATGGACTGCGTACGTCCTGTAGCTCGCCACACTTCCGGCATATGATCTTCTTCTGTTTCTTGTCTGCCACACCTTTCAACAAGTTGACGATCTGGTCAAGTTTGTCATCGTCATCTTCTTCCTGTATAGTCCTACCTTTGTTGTACCGCGCGCCCTCCATGGCTGCTTTGCATTTAAGAGGTTCTTGGTCTGCAGGAGTCGTAGGACGCTTACATGAACTGCGTGTATGCTCTAGCTCGCCACAATTACAGCACCTGATCTTCTTCGGCTTCACGTCTACCATACCTTTCAACGGGTTGACAATCTGGTCAAGTCTGTCATCCTCACGTTTTCCTGCATGGTCCTACCTGTTCTGTATCCCGAAGCCAACGTGGCTGCTTCGTATTCAAGAGCAGCAGTCAATGCATCGACCAATGTTTTAGGATGGGCTAATCGGAGCTTCTTCTCCATATCGTGGTCACATAAGCCGTCAATAAAGGCCTGGATGCCTAAACATTCCATCATGTTCTCTGGTGCTGATGGATAAGCAAATCGAACTAGTCGGGCAATATCCATTTCATACTCTTGAAGGGGTTCGTCACGTTTCCGCCTTCGGTTCTTCAGCTGGAATCTGTACAACTGTTCCAAATGTTCGTGACCATATCGCATGTCCAACCTCTTCTTCAGCAGCTCGAAGTCATCCATTTCTTCAAGCGGTATAGTCTGAAGTACATCTAAGGCATCTCTCCGAAGCGGGATAGTAAAGTTCACTGCCTTCTCTCTATCGGACCAATTATTCACACTAGCGGCTGCTTCGAATTGTTTCACATAATTGGTCGACGACATTTTTCCATCGAACGTTGGGGCCTTGACTCCGGTAAAACTGCCAATGTCTTCAAACTTAGGTAGTGTTTCTGGCTTGCAAGGTTTCGTTTGCTCGGTCTTCTTTTCTTCCTCTGGCGTGCCTCGCGTTCTTGAATCGGCAATCTTTTCCTCTAACTCCTTGATTTTCTCGTCTATCTTTGTAATCTTATTCTCGATTTTCTCGTCCATCGTCGACATGTTATTCTCGATTTCAGATTTTAGAGACGAAATTCCATTTTCAACGTCAGCGGCAATGTCGTTTTTCAATAATGAGATATCGGCAGATAAATCGTTCTTCAAAGTAGAAATATCGTTTTTAATGGCCAAAATATCGCTTTTCACATTCGTTGAAATCTTCTCTTCCATAGCAGAAATCTTCTCGTCCATGTTCTCTTCCATGGCAGAAATCTTCTCGTCCATGTTAGCAGAAATTGACGAGATTAAGGTGGGAGCCTCGTCATTAAATACAACTGTTTCTGGATCAAATCCGTCATTTCCCAGTGCCACTTTGAGTCTTTCTACTAATTCACTTTTCTCACCGGTAGTTTCCAGCTCACGATCTTCTAATTCTGCTCCTCATTCCGCTACTTTCAGATCCCTTAATCTCTTGGCCATTTTTACGTAGCAATTTATTCATATTACCCCACACCTGACACCAATGTAATGTTTTTGTTATCTATTTAAACAATAAACGGGTGGGATAAATTTCAAACACACGGTATGGCTACTTACTAATTTAGTTAAACACTAAACTAATCACTAACACTCAATTAATATATACAGTATATTCACTTAAACTAATTTATATTCACTTATTTATTTGTTTATCTCACGATGTCAAATTATCAACTACCTCTTCCTGATCGTCCCTTATATATTGAAGCCTTTTTTACTAGTGAATTCCGGACTGCGGCTTACACACACAAAAACAATTGGTTCTGACTTTTTCTAGATAAGTCTGGTCCCAAAAACAATTTTCAGATAATATAGTCGTAAACAGTTATATAAAAAAAACAGTGCGTATCCGCCATAATTTTAACTTTGATACCTGGCTTAGACAGGGCCGGATTTAGGGACTATACCAGTGTGCTGCTTCGTAACACTATATAAACCAAAAGAAAAGGAGGATAATAAAATTAAGAAGCTGGGAATTACTTTAAATGAAAGTAAGAAGTTCCTTGAGGGAATTCAAATTTAAGGAAGTGGAAGAATTCATTTATCTAGGGGAAAGGATAACAAATAAATGCGAAGAGGTCAAAGAAATAGATGCATTATTTATCAAGGGGGATGAAGTCGCTGGAACTTTAAATAACCTATTAAGATCGGATAAACTATAAGACGAATATGTAAGAAGAACTAATGTGAAAGTGTATGAGATCTACAGTGAACTGCAGATAGACATGGTAGTAAAATCAATGAAGATGCAGTGGCTGACATATTTGGAAAGAAAGTCAGACACTAGGACGGTGAAGAACATAGCATAGAAAATACCAAACTCCAACAGGAAATCGGGGCGTTCACGTAAATAATGCAAGGAAGTGATACTGGAAGAGAGAAAAATATGTTGTTAACTGGAAGTTAATAGCAAGGGTCAGAAAGGAATGGAGAAAGATAATAAAGATCTGCGCCTAAAAGGCCTGACAAAAATGCTAGTATATATTAATTCATTTCAAATTTCATGCTTCATCCAAAAGTACTCAAGATGGTTTGCAGTATCACCCTGGAATATAAAACATTAATAACTTGGAAATTATTTTCAATCAATATTTTCAAGAGATATGCTGTAAATCTGATAATTAGGAAAACATTATTTTTCTCAGTGTAGCGATTTGAGCTTGTTTTCTCAGTGTATTTTGTTGTACTTTACGTCAGATGACGTCACGATTTAGAAACCCATTAATCAATTGCATTGTTTGTATTTCTCTGGGATTATAGGTTGTAGTAATTGAATCATCTCTTTCCAACAAAACAAGTAGCAAAACAATTAAGGATTGTTCCCACAATGTCCGCTTAAGTGTCGTTATATGATCACTCTATCCACTTCACTGAGAGTTGTATCCTTAGCTATTTTAACTGACCTACCTACAAAATAGGCTCAGCCTGATTGTGTACGAGATAATTAGGCTTCTCAGACTTCTGTACCACTCTGTACATTCAGTTCTTGGATAAGGAAGAAACTCGCTTGGAATATATTGTTTTACAAATGAATGACGTAGTATTAAATAGAAGACTATTGATAAATATCTCCGAAATATATGTCGTACAAACAGGTACAACTACTTCACGGGCTATATCGATCAGCTGGGATTCAGTTATACTTAATCATAAGACGTGATAGAAAACTGATTATACCTAATCAACACTCCCGTAACGTGATTCGCAATCGACACTACATGTAGCACAACATGTTCATTTGTATTTGCAACTCATTAGACAATTTGCTATATATTTCTCGTTATATTTTTTAACAGTGTAGGGCAGTGGTTCCCAACCTTTTCTGGACCACCGCCCCCTATAGAAGAGAACAAAAATTTCAAAGCCTCCTCCCCCTCCCAGTCGCTGGTTAGTCCCAAGTAGTTAATTTTATTTGAATATCATCTGTACCGTCCCAATTGATCTGTATTCAGCTTCAATTTCAGTTAATATCTAAATTTCATTTTGGAGGAATGATGAAGTAGAAATTTATTAAACGACTACCAAATGTACGATAAAATTGTTTATTAAACTTTTAAATATAAACACAGAATCAATAAGAAATACAATCACAATAGAAATAAGAAATGCAATACAATAAGGAATACAAAATTAATAATAAAGAAAAAATCAATGAGACGGTTGAGGCTGGTGGAGTGTTACCAGTTTGTTACTATCGGGTTCCAATTTCGTTAACATCAATCTCAGATCGCCACGTTCAGTGATGTGTAGTCTGTTCCTCTTCTTTGACAGCAAATCAGTTACTGCACTGAATGCACGCTCAGCCATATAGGATGAAGGAAATGCAATTAACAACTTCATTACTATTGTCCACAATCCAGGATAGAGAACTGGTATTGGTTTTTAAAGCCAGAACTCTTGATATCCACGTTTGAATTTTACTTTCAGTTCTTCGTTAGTTGTGAGTTCTAATAGCTCCTTTTCCAATCTTGATGAGCCTTCAGTATCTGTGTTTTCGAAAGGATCTATAACCCAACTTGGTATTTCCATGTTTGAAATATCTTGGGAACGCTCTCTAAAATCAACATGAAGAACTTCCAAGTGGTGGCAGTAAGTAAGTAAATCTTCCGGTTTTGCAGACACTGTTGATAATGTGGTAAAATGGTTGTACTCACCTATACCAAGATTTTTTTTAAATATAAGAAATTTTCCTGCAAAAGCAGCTATGACGTTTTTAGTTTTAATTAAATTTGAATCATCACCTTGCAATTGTGGATTAACTTGATTAAATACTTTAAACAGGTCCGTCAAATAAGCGATGTCATTTTTTGACGTAATCAGGTTTTCGCGCAATTGTTCGTTTTCTTCAAGAAATTCCAACAGTGAGTCAAATATATTGTAAAAACGATTCAGACAAACACCTTTAGAGAGCCAACGTACTTCTGTGTGCAGCAGCAAGCGATTGTAGTCTTCATCATTTTCAATGCAAAGCTCATGAAACAAACGGTCATTCAATGAGTTACTTCTAATGATATTGATTGCTTTAATAACGTTATTGAGGGACGCATGCAGACGTTCATTAAATTTTTTTGCAACCAAATGCTGACGGTGAATAATACAATGTACAGCGAGTACATTTGGCACTGAATTTCTCAAATGTGCTATAAAACCCTTATGACGCCCGGTCATTGCTGGAGCACCATGAGTAGCAGCAGACAAAATATTGCTAATAGGAATTTCTTTCTCTTGAAAAAATTTTTGCATGATATTAAATATGGGATGTCCCTTTGTATCAGATTCCAAATTCTTGGCAAATAATAACTCTTGATGAATTTTTTCTTCTTTTATAAATCGTACGTATGATAAGAGTAGAGCTTCGTTACTTGGTAGAGTTGATTCATCGAGTTGAATGGAAAATTTGCAAGTCTTTAGGTAATCGTATAATGATATTTTAACGTCATCTGCCATTTCATCTATTCTTCTTTGCACTGAATTATTACTGAGAGGATTTTTTTTAATGATATCAAATGGTGTCTTATGATGGAGAACAGTTTTTAATATCTCTTCGACTGCCGGCAAAATTAATTCCTCGCCAATGGTGTGTGGTTTTTCTGATTTTGCGATTAACAATGAAACGTTATATGAGGCTCGTAGCCCATCATCGTTTCGTTTAGAAGACGATGCAAAAAGGTTTGATATAGTTGGCTGTTTAAAATATTGTTTTTCGAGTTCTTGAAAATAGAATATATATCTTTGTTCTTCTTATCAGGATGCATTTTATGTTAATGCTCTTGTAGCCTAGAAGGTTTCATAGCTTCATTTGAAAAAAACTTTTCGGCAAATTAAACACATAGGTAATGATTTGTTTGTAGAAGATTCCGCAAATCCAAATATTCAATACTGTATTGCCGGCATTACTTTTTTAATTTAGAAGTAGATTCAGCCATTTTCATACCAAAATTGAATTCTCAATAGATTTATAGATAGTAATGTTTATAGAAAGACAAACCACTCACGATTATTTACTACGGCAGAGCTTATGAATCACGACTATATATCGCGGCCAAGCACATACAAATAACTAATTCGTAGATCTGTTGCTTTTATACGTTCCATTTCGTGCATGATTCAACTTGTCTGTGTGCGAACATGTCGAAACATGTTATTTTGTATGAACATCGCGCGTTCGCTTATCAACGTGCGAGGACAAGTCATATACTTCTATTCTGAACTAAAAGAAATTATTATAATCATTAGTATTATTATCAATGCTAATTTAAAACTGTTTATTAACCCTTATTAAATCATTTTTATTCCACCATTCCTCTTGACTGCTTATTATTCGCTTTTAAATCCGCTACCGCCCCCCTAATAGGCTGCAGCGCTCACAGGAGGGCGGTATCGCCCCCGTTGGGAACCAATGGTGTAGGGATTCATTGAAGCCATATATAAAAAAAATGCTAATTAATCATCAGAGTGATATCTAAAACCTTTTATATTATACCCATTAAGTGCACTTGCTGCTTTCATAATTTAATATGCAATAATTTGATGTAGACTGGAATTTCAGTTTTCAAATTAAATATCTAGATGGACGAAATTAAATTACAGCAATGAAAAGTGTGACAATTTATAATGTGCCGACATTTTCATAATTAAAGTAACGTCACAGTCTGTCTGAATGCAATGGAAATATAATTTCCGACTTCAGTAAAATAAAATATAACTAAATAGTGGAGAAATGCTTTGAATTTGGTTTGAACGTTTGTCTGTCATATATAATCTAATAATTGAAATGGAATCGTCATACTTATATTACCGTTATGATTTTATAATATTTGGTGTCAAGTAAAAAGACCAAATTCGGGATATTAACTACTTTTTATTTCTAAACAACAACACAATGTTCGTGCAAGTGGGGTACGCATGTGTGGTTCGATTATAGGCTGATTACTTGGAACAAATATAGGTCAGCAAATATCATAACTAGCATTGTAGTCCAGGAGGAATCGGCGCATAAGTACCGAAAACTATTCCACCTCAATTTTTTCATGCGATCCTCTTTGAATTGCCCTACTGATGATATAAATGCATGTTGCCATGGCGCAACCTATAGTGCCATATTGTTTAAACCGAAATTGTTTAAACAATTGGAAGGAATTGTTACTTTTAAACCGTAAATTTTTCTTATATTCTTTATTGAAATAGAAATAAAAAAGGTTCTATGCCTTTTCACGATAAAGTTAATATTTTTAGAAATATGAATTTTTAAAGGTTCGAAAAATCTCAAATTTGAGTACTTTTGACCCATGAAAAATATATTAAAAAAATAAAATAAAATATGAATAATATTTTTTTTAAATTCTTTATACAATAGTAATAATATTCTTATTTGAGATTTAAGAAAATTTCATTGTTTATACCTGTTTTTTAATTGTTAATTTTGCGCGCTCACAAGCATGCGTCGTTACCTTTAAGTATCGCCGTCTCTCTCTGACACATGCGCTGCATCGACCTCTCTGTGTCCTAAATCATTATTTATCATTTATCTAAGAAACCATTAACTTCATGAAGATTGGTAAAGAGAGCAATGTTATTAATAATTAAATTGTATACAATTTGTTTTTAACAGAAGTAATTTAAGTATGAATCGGAACATGTAATTAAAATTACTTTTTTGTTATTATCATAGTAATTTATGCATTCTTATCAACAATAATAAGATATAATGGTATTTGAAAAAATTTTTGAATCACAATTATATATAAATAATTAGCTTTTGCTCAAAACATTCATTTGGATAAATGCATTGAATCGGAATATAAAACATTAGATTTTACGAATTTCGGATACAAACTGGAGAATGATACTTTGCTAATACCTTTATTTATAAACAAAAGCCCATTTCCAACTGATCAAAATCTAATGTTCTATTTTCCGGATTCAATGCATTTTTCCAAATGTATGTTTAAGCAAAAGCTTATTATTTATATATAATTGTGATTCCAAAATTTTTCAAATACCATTATATCTTATTATTGTTGATAAAAATGCATAAATCACTATGATAAAAACAAAAAAGTAATTTTAATTACATGTTCCGATTCATACTTAAATCACTTTTGTTAAAAACAAATTGTAGACAAATTAATTATTAATAACATCGCTCTCTTTACCGATCTTGATGAAGTTAATGGTTTTTTAGATAAATAATTAATAATGATTCAGGACACAGAGAGACCGTATGCAGCGCATGAGTCAGAGAGAGACGACGATACTTAAAGGTAGCGACGCATACTTGTGAGCGCGCGAAATTAACAATTAAAAAACAGGTATAAACAATGAAATTTTCTTAAATCTCTATTAGGAATATTATTAACTATTGTATAAAGAATTCAAAAAAATTATTATTTATATTTTATTTTATTTTTTTAATATATTTTTCATGGGTCAAAAGTACTCAAATTTGAGATTTTTCGAACCTTTAAAAATTCATATCTCTAAGAATATTAACTTTATCGTGAAAAGTCGTAGGACCTTTTTTATTTGTATTTCAATAAAGAATATAAAAAAATTTGTCCGGTTGAAAAATAACAATTCCTTCCAATTGTTTAAACAATTTCGGTTTAAACAATATGGCACTAGGTTGCCCCATGGCAACATGCATTTATATCATCAGTAGGGCAATTCAACGAGGATCGCATAAAAAAATTGAGGTGGAATAGTTTTCGGTACTCATGCGCCGATTCCTCCTGGACTATTGTTAAATGCAACAAATTAAATGAATACTTTCAAACTAACTCCGCGTGTATGGTCCCTTGGATGAATTGAGTAGCTCGATGGGTTTATCACCGATCCCAAACTCATAAAAACGCGGAGAGAGCACTCAAACCAGTTTAGCACCTTATACCAATATAAATAATATCAAATTTGTTCCTCTGATATAAAGGATGGAGAAGAGAATATACTGAGAGTATCTATTTGGAAAAACAGAACCCTAAACAAAATTTGAATGCCTAACTATGTGAGATAACTACTGAACGAGAGCCCAGGAAGGAGTCAATTATACCGGTGGAATAGTGCAAATATGTGTTAGAAACAATAATTGTTGAAATCAGGGCTAAGGAATTTTGGATCATGTTTTTTTATTTATTTTTTTGAAGGTAGGTAGGTGCTTTAGATGAAGCAAAATACTGAACTTTGGAAGTCATATTTATTTATAGACTAAAATATCAAAATGAACAAAATTATAACGAAATAAATTCTTTTTCGCACCCATTTTAACAGATCTACTTTACTAACGAGGTATAGACACGTTGTTTATAAATACTAGAAAATAACCCAAAACTAAAAATCACATTTGTTTTAGGAACAAATAACAGAAATATTGCCTAATATCTACAAATATAATAAGTACTACTTTCTACTTATACTTTGATATTTCAAAAAATATGCAGATACTTCTGATAACAAATACCTAGGTAACTCCGTTATAAAATAAAAACTGTCATTTAGGTAAAAAAGAAAAATAAAAAATAGCTATTGTAGTAGCGATATTTCCCGATACTTTACTGTTGCAAATTCATTAATTACATCGCTAAAATTTGTACAATCAAACATTCCTTGTTCAATTGCTATAATTGTCATACGAGAAAAACTTTCTTGAAGCGTTGTCGATCTTGAGTAATTTTTAATGATTTTTAACTTTGAAACAGATCGCTCGCCAGAAGCTACAGATACACAGGCAGCGATCTTACAACGTATCTGTTATTGGAATGATACTAAGCAATAACCAGGTGAGCAATAGTACAGAATAAGATATTTACAAAGGAGATGTGTGGTGTGTCGCCATTATCACATCAATTAATTGATTACAACTGAGTATAGAATGGTCCTGAATTGTTTTTCAATTCTTGAGTGTTTAAGTTTTGGAAGTTTGTATTACCTGATATCTCGACAAAGGATTCAAATAAATCCGAAACATTGGAATAGTAGAAAATCTGTTCTCTTTTTATCCTACTGAACCAAAAAGTCGTGAAATAAAATTTCTATTTTATTATTGTGAACCACATTTCTCTAGCGGTGGAGTATTTTTTGTTATCTCTTTCAATCAAACACCTTGTACAATGTGACATCCTATATAATATATCCAATGGTATAAAATACGTGAAATAATGTTGAATGGTCAGCGAAATTTAGAAAGGGAAAAATAATGACGTAATTGTAGACATAAATATCGATTTGTTGATTCGGAAATGTCGATTCGGCCGAACGAACTTTGAAATATCATCATCCATGTTGAAAACTATTGTTTGGAGAACATCGAAAGCTGCGGTCCTACGTACGAATATATGTGGTCCTTGCCTTTAAAACTTCTGCGACCCTAAGGAGGCTATTCGCAGTCACATTATTCCTTTATGCCAATTCATCCGAAAGAAAATCATAAACTCACGTGCACTAATAACTGGACTGTCATAAATTTTTTAGAAATATACATATTATACTGAGTGTTCGTTTTTATAAGTACCCAGTTACTGAATACTTATCTATTATATAAAGAGATGGTCACATGAAAAAACAACATAACCCCGAGCAAAAATTTTATCCTTTTTTCCCTAACCTCAAAATACACCAAAATCGTTATTAAATTGAATAATTTGAGTGTTCATTCATTGGTGCATGTGCTGAACCCAGTAAACGAACAAAATGTTCATTTATTGGGATTTTACGTGTCAATCTAGATTTAATCGATCTGATCCTTATATACTCGTTAAGAAAATCTGTTTCATGGGTTCCGACAGGAAATGTCTACTAAGCTTGCTATCCAGTAAATTAACGACTTTGTTCATTCACTGAATCATCACATAGACCAATGGTGCTACAGTGAATGAACAATTTGTTCTTTCTCTGTTTTCTCAGATTTCATATTTGACAGAAATATGGAAAGTCCAAGCCAGAACATCAGAAAAAGTATGTAAGATTCCGATATTTCGATGACTGTCTCCAGAAGGCCGTGGAAGAAATAAGAAGAAAGGAAATCACCATCAATGCGGCCAGCAGACAATATGGGATTCCAAAAAGTACACTTTTCAACAAAACCACTGGAAATGTTCCCATGATTCGAAAACTGGGACCTCCCACCATTTTGACCTCCGAAGAAGTAACTACTCTAGAAACTTGGATTCTATCCAAAGCTCTATAAGGATTTCCCATGCATCCCGATGAGGTGAAGGACTCAGTCCAACGTGTCCTCAAAGCTGTTGAATGGCCCAATAAATTCGTGGATGATAGACCGGGTAGGAAATGGTTACATCTTTTTTTACAAAGACATCCAAAAATAACCACCAGGAATAAAGAATTAATATTCAAGGCGGGGGCATCTGTAACAGAGGAAAATATTCGAAAATGGTTTCAGGAGATGAAGGAATTTTTAATTGGAGAAGGCGTTGAAGACATCCTTTCTGAACCCGATAGAATTTTTAATGGGGATGAAACCAGTTTGCAGACTTGTCCCAAAACTGGAAAGCATCTGGGTCCTAAAAATTACAGGAATTTTTATGAAATTGCTAGTGGCCTAGAAAAAGAATGCATAACAGTTCTCTGTACATTTTCTGCCTCAGGAGAATCTGTTCCACCTATGATTGTGTACCCGTACAAGCGTATTCCAAGAGATATTGCACAAACTATACCTGAGGAGTGGGATATTGGTCGATCAGATAGTGAATGGATGACGAGTGCAACATTCTACGAATTTATTGCGAATATTTTCTTCCCTTGGCTTCAAGAAAACAACATTAAATTTCCTGTTTTACTATTGTTTGACTGTCATAAATCGCATATCAATATGGATTTGTATAATTTCTGTGTACAGAAAAGAATAATACTATACTGCCTTCTGCCCAATGCGACACATATCTTGCAACCTTGTGAGGTATCAGTATTCAAGTCTCTCAAAAGACACTGGAAAAAGACCATTTTGAAACATAAACCGAACACCAATACATCGGTTACAAAAATACCTTTGCCCCCCTTTTCCAAAAAGCTTTTGAAGAATCGATCAAACCGGAAATTTTCAAAAACGGTTTCAGAAAATGTGGGTTGTTTCCATTCAGTGCAGACGCTGTGAATTATTCCCAATGTATTTCAACAAGGAGACAGCAGCTTGACCTAAATTGTGACAAGGAAGTTTCTGTGACCAGAGACGAATATGAAACTGTTCTGATAGTCATTAAACATCATGTAGATTCAGAAACATTGATATAATTCTATAGAGCCTATGAAGGTGGAAAATAAGTCAACATTCAGTTCTACAACTTTGAGAAAATATGTGAAGAAGCAACCGATGCCGATGGAACGAATAATTTGAGAAATGCTGATGGAATGAACCACGAATGTGAAGAAACCTTCGAAGAAAACTCGCCGAATATTGCTAATTTGGACATACCGGATATACAATAATTCACAACAGACTTAACAGATGACCTGTTGTACCTACCATTGGAAATTGATGGCATTCTCTATCCAGCTAACATATTTGACAATTCAACAATAATAGTGAATGTGGATAGAACGAAAGATATAGAAAACGTTATCATAGAAGAAATTGAAAATCCTGAAGATATATTGGACGGTATCAAGCAAAAGAGTATAACTAATAATGATACTCTAAAAGAAGGTTACGAGAAAAAAATAAGTAAAACATATTATCTTGATGCTGTAGAAGAACTCGAGATTCCAGATAGAATAGACGTAGTAATAGATAACAGTAGTGTCGATTTCCATAATCAAGAACCGCACAAGCCGAAAACTACCAGAGGTGTATGGCTACAACATATTCATTGGCCAAGTATTGAAAAAAAATGTGGCAAAAGGAAACAGGCAACTTTAATTCCGTTTGCCATCACTTCCAAAAAATGGAAAGACTTAACAGATTCAAAAGAATCAGAGAAAAAGGAAAAAGAAGCTGAGAAACTGAAACAAATATCAATTAGAGAGAGAGAGAAAAACAAGAAGCAACCACAAGAAGAACCGTGAAAAGAACCAAAGCACCACCAGCAACAGAAGTTACCTGTTTACAGGCTGATATAATCGATACAAGATATCACTGTAGGAACTTATGTTATAATAACGTATAACCAGAAATATTATCCGGGCATAGTAGAAACTATTGACAATGATGAATATGAAGTCCGCGCTATAGCACCAGCTGGTCTTAATGCCTTTAGATGGCCAGATTGTGTTGACCAAATATGGTACAAGAAGTCTTCAATTACGGAAGTAAGCGAAGCACCCAAGCTTATTAGACGTGGTTCCTACGAGTGTTCCGAAATTCGTAAATATTCTGAGAATATCAATCCGAGCAACATAAGGAATATACTATCTTCCCTAGAGGATGGTATCAACAGGGATAAAAATGGAGCAAAAATCAATGACTCACAAGAAATTATTATTGGAGCTTACGCCATAATAATGTATAACCAAAAATATTTTCCTGGAGTAGTGGAAAATGCAGAAGGTGATGAATATGAAGTTCGCGCTATGACACCAGCAGGTCCCAATACTTTCAAATGGCCAGAACGTGTTGACCAAATATGGTGCGAGAAAACTTGAATTGTGGTATTGATTGAAGCGCCCAAGCTTATAAGACGTGGTTTTTTTCGAATGTCCAGAAATGCTGAAATTTGTCTGAAATGATATTGTATCACCTATGTTGTGTTGTCATTGATAATCATAGATTAGAAATTATTCAGGGTCTATTTCTTCATAAGTTCATTCATTGGATTAGCCATGCTCAATCAATGGTAGCATTCGTTCATTTACTGGGGTATTATGCAACATTTTACAATTTATTTTTTTACTAAGTCTACTTCTGTAACTATCGTATGCAACGTGTTCACTATTTCATTGAACACGAAGTGTTATTTTTCTGGAGCTGAAAATCAGTACGGATGGTTTATAAAAATACAGTGAAGTTCAAAAATGTCTTGAGTGTTCATTCAATGGTGCATTTACCCTAGTTTTTGTTTGCAGAATATCAGCTGCATAACCCATTCTATTACGGTTCAAAAATGAACCATATTGGTATAGAATCTGTAAGACAAATTTAAGATGAAATATTGAATAAATGTCTACATTGCTTGAGTCATTTGAGTACTTATAATATTGACCCTCCTCTATATCCTTTATTTAGACTTATTGAATGATGTTTCATACAAATTTACTTTTTTAGCAGTTTTTTATAATCTATTGTTAAACAAAACATTGGAACACTGGAACGAAAATATCTTACTAGGTGGTTATGTATTTATTTTTTGAATAGAAAAGTCTTTATGCAACTCAATATTTCGAAAAGGCATAAGTATTTTGCTGAGTTAAAAAATATTGAATAATATGTCTACAGCTAATTCAGCCGGTCTTGAAATATCAAGCTCTGAAGATTATAAAATAAATCGCAGTAAATCCACGAATATCCCTGGATATCTGAAATATGGTTTAAATTGTTTTTTATAGAATTCTTGCATAAAGAAATCTAAACACCCTTATTTTCATAAAAATGAGACTCTATAAGTAGGAACAAAAATTGTTTATTGTTAACGAAATCAAAAGCCACATATTTGCATAAAACTGAAACCAAATGAGTACATAATAATATAACTAAAAACTTATCTTTTCAGATTTTATTGGACGTTGTCACGCGCTGTTGGGTTAATCTTTTTTGCACTGGATTCGTTTCTTTCTATGGTTACGTTAATATTGTGAGATTTTCGTTTTTTTCTCTTTTCTTCGAGTTTGGATGGCTTTCCAGACTGTATGCGATTATTACCTATCTTTTCTTCGGGATACAGCGGTTGGTTGTACATGAATTTTTCAGTTCCTGTTAAATCGAGTTGTGTGGGAAAAAATGGACACTATTTGAGACGTCGTCTGAACTGTTTCCAATGTAGTCACCATTTTTCTTAATACTGCGATATTGGAAGTGCATTGGTCTTTCTTCAATATCTCTGAAACTCGTGTAAATTCGACTTGGATTCTATCAATGGCTGCGTTATATTCTTGACTGATTGTTTCGGTAATTGGCAAATCAAAGGAGCTGTCAACAGTTTCAGGTTGATCTGACTGAACAGTGTTATTATTTTCTGTGTAACACGTTTCACTGGTTTCCTCGAGATCGATTATGTCATCATAGAAAGTAGGTAAATATGTATGCCCTAGGGCAATTTTAGCAAAATCTTGCCGATCAGTTTTATTCAAAAACAAGGAATTTTTTAAAGAAGGTCCGTACTTTTGTTCAACTGCACATAAATGCTTACAATATTGTCTTCTTTGGCCAAAATAACAATTACAACACTCAGTTTCTATATTTACTTCGAAATAGTCACTTTTGTGTTTAACACGGTAATTAAGATGGCTGATATGTATTATTTCTTCAATATCGCTTATTTTACGAGAAAACTTATCATAAGCTAGAGTTAAATTTCGTCCTCTGGCGTTTGCAAATTTTTGAAGTC
The DNA here is from genome assembly GCA_963921935.1 of Galeruca laticollis. Classification (NCBI taxonomy): domain Eukaryota; kingdom Metazoa; phylum Arthropoda; class Insecta; order Coleoptera; family Chrysomelidae; genus Galeruca; species Galeruca laticollis. The sequence goes on from OY998176.1 coordinate 248,336,311, forward strand.
CATTTTTGTGAAAGTTTTCGAAAATCCCGGTGATGAAGTCGATAATGGCACATATGTTGAATGCTTTGCATCGCTGCAATATACTGTCCTTGAAAGCTTCAGAGTAGTTGTTAGTATTGTTACCCCTGTGCAAAACGTCTCTACGAAAAGGTAAACACCAATCTTCTCGACGGCTACAGGTACGTTCTAGATATGCCTTGGCATTTTTATAGTTGTTTAATGTTGGGTCGTTCAATAATTGAAACATGAAGTTCTCTGCATATGAAGTAGTTTTAGCAAACAAGACATGACAAAATAACGTCATTATGGTCTTTTGGTAATCTTTCTGAATCTTGTTGTTCGAATCCCATAGCCAGCGCCAAAAATCTTGCGTTACATGAAAAATGCAGAATAGCAAACCAGATTTTGGAAATACTACTTTGAGTGCATTTCTTTCTGCAGTGTCATCGTCGGTCATAATAACTTGTGGCTCAAATGATTTATTTATTACAAGTGGCTCCTAAGTATTGCTTAGACATTTTTAGAGCGTTTGAATAATTATTTTCTGATTTATTTTTATGAAAAATAACAGCTATTGGCAATGCTCCAATTTTTGTAGCTGCAAAAATAAAAGTGACTGAGGTGCTACTCTGGTCACAAGAACCACTGGTGTCAATAAAGATCATCTCATCTGCCTGACCTGCTTTGAAAGCTCTTTTCATACCGGCAGTTATCAGAACAACAGGAAATGGATTTTCGTTAAGACATAAAAGGATATCCTGTTTTTGTAAGTCTTCCATTTTAATCTTGATTTTTCCAATAACACTTTGGTCATGCCTTCCTCCATATTTTTCAGACCTCCATTGTTGATAGAAGTAGGTCACTTGTATTTCTGTTGGGTTCACTTGCGCATTCACTAGAAGCACATTGATGTCATCACAATTTTCAGATAAAAAGAATTCATGATAAGTCTTGGCTGCGAAAGATGTCATACCAGTTTCAAAATATCGGCGAAAAGTTTCTTCTGTATCTTCAATGCATCGTAATAAGCTAAATGCTTGAGCGATGAGAATGGTCATAGTTTATATTGATAACTACATTCAAACCTTTTTTCAAAAGGTTAGACCTTCTCAAAGTGACTTTAGTAATTTTTAGGAATTTTATGTTTATACTTGTCAAACACTCGTAATTTCTTGTACAACCTTTTTTCTTGGATACACGTTTATTCTTCTTGGCTAGATGACACGCATAGAATTTTCTAAATTCATAAGGAACACAATTATTGATCACTTCTTTTACAATCCAGTTAGTACTTGTGCTACGTGAAAAGTCTTTGATGAAGGTTTCACATTTTTCCGTGCAATTTTCTCCTGTTGTTAACTTGCACTGAAATTTAGTCACAAAATGATCCTGATTTTTCTCCTGAAATTCAAAATAATGAATGTCACTACCCACGATACTATTTATTACTGTTTTGGCCATTTCAGTACACTAAAAATCGTTAAACAAAAGGAGCACAGTTTTATAACCTCAAATTAAACTATGTGCCGACACACAATAATAAGAAGAGGAAGGGCAATCTTTTACCGCCAAACTGCTTACTGACAACTGAAATGGGCTTAATTTTGGGCCCGTAAAAGCTAACAAAATGAACTTAACAAATTCTGTTCCAGTACGGTCAATTTTAGCACTGTAATAGACTAGAATGTGTAACTATTTTTTTGCATACAAAAGCTACTCGAGTTTAGTCACCATCTTAACTATATCGATATAGACTTTGTAAAATCGCACACAGGCAATGTCAGAAGAATTATTAGTGAAATGCTTACGTTTGGAAGGGTGGAGATTGAATTGTCCTCAAATATATATTGTAAAATGCTTTAGGGGTCAGTATCATCTGGTAACGAAAACAACGCTTTAATTTCTTTAACCAAATCATTGGAGTCTATATCCTCATTATCCTGATCTGTTAGTCGTTCTTCAAGAATAGAACAACGTTTTGAAAGATCGCTGTCATTTAATTTGAACATGTCGCTAAAAAGTCCGAAATTTTTCTCATACTTATTTAATAAGTCAAATCGGTTTATTAGTGAGCTTAAAGTTTGATCTATAATTTTTAAGGAAAAGGGGGTCTCATCTCGGTGTTCATAGTCAAACAGTTTTGGTTTAAATTTCCTCCTGGCCGTTGGTAACGATGAAAAGTCTTCTTCAATTTCGAGAGAGAGTGCTACTTCTTTCGCTTGTACAAGAATTTCTTGAAAATATGTGTCAGATCTATGTTGCTGGAAGTGATGAAGTAAATTTTTTAGATAGGTTTGGCATACTTTAATATTAATTGTAGCATTTTGCATTTGTTTGCTGATAATATTTATATGAAATAAAACGTCATGCCAAATAAGAATTCAACAAATAAATTGAAAATTTTGTACAAACCTTAAGAGGGAACTCGCTTTATCTCTTGCATCAATGTGAAAGGAATTATCTTCATGTACTGCAAGAGACTTTCGCAAAACTTAATTAAATAAAGTTTAAGGGACTTTATTGCATCAATTCTGCTGGACCATCTTGTCTTACTTAGAGGCCTTAAACTTAACCCGGGGACATTTTTTCTCAAAACATCCCACCTTTTTGTGGATGACAAAAAAAATTATATAACTCTTGCACAAGAGTAAAAAAGTTTATTGTAGCATCTGACACCTTAGACGCGTCATTTACTGTTAAGTTCAAAGTATGAGGTACAAAAAGTATCTCAGATTCGCATCAAGAATACGTTTTTGAAGCTCAACATGCTTTCCCTTCATGTTTGCACCATTATCATAACCTTGTCCCCTAATATTTTTTGTATCTAAATTTAATTTTTTCAAAATTTCTGGCACAAATGTATATATCCCTTCCCTTGAAGAGTCCAGTATTGGATTAAACGCAATCAAACTTTCCTTAACTTCAACCTTTTTTGAAGTGGTGTTACGGACAACACACCTCAGAATAAGACTGATTTGCTCAGTATGACTAGTATCTGATGTACAATCCAATATTATTGAAAAATATTTTGAACTGCGAACCATTTCTAAAATATTATTTCTAACTATAGACGACAATAATTCAACTCTGTATTTGCACTCCTAAATAATGAGTCATTTTAACAAATTTTTTCGGGGAATTACACACTCGGCTAACATGCTGTCTCATCACTGGATGAAATGGGGCAATCATCTCAACAGCATTTGAAAAATTGACATTACCATGTTCGAAATGTAATTTAGAAGAACATTGAAATACCAAGCATTGTAAAGATAAATACTCAACAATTGCAATAATTATTTCCAACACGTCGCGCCAATATTTTTTCCGTTTCTAAAATCCGCAGGTGATGAGTATTAACAGTCGTAGATGTCTACAACATTTTCTTTAAATTTACCCATATAAATGTGTAAAATTGACGTTTCGTGTCTCTTCATTAGCAAAGACTAGTGTTGCCAATGAGAAACTCCAATTGTATCACAAAAAGTGTTAGAAGTTTTACAAAACAACTTACAACAAAAACAAAATAGAGAATCTTTAGAAATAGAGTAAATAAGCCAAGTGCTTTTGGCTTTTTCTCCATTTGCTAGACTTCTCACAAAGTATTTGCACGAAAACTTTCTCTTATCTTTATTACTAGGAAAGCTAAAACTGATGTCTATCAAGGGCGGACCACGTTTAACCAATGTTCTATCGATCTCATTCTTTCGCGCCACAAACCAGGGTTCGACGGAATTATATCGCCATTAGCCTCATTACCGAACTTCTTACACAAGCTGAATTACCTGAAGTGGATTGTTTAAGTGCTGTAGACGAGGATGGTGTCACCGCTTCATCGAGCTCTGTATCAGTAGAAGCTGTTTAGCTGGTAAAACCGCCGCTACTTGTTACAGGACCTGATGTTATCGTGGTCGCCTCTGTTGAAATTTCAGATCGTCCACACACGGTTACTGATATTACGGTTTTAGAATCTTGAGATTCATTCACATCGATTGTCTCCGTGGAGTCTTGATTGTTTTGCAAGAAGTGCTTTGAAGATCCAGCCATTTTTTCTCTTTCTTGTAGTCTCAGTTTCTTTTGCTCGCATAACTTCGCACCTGAAGATCTTTTTTCCTTTATCCTGGAAATAAATAACTAGTATTCATGAGAATTTGGAGTTAACTTCTAAAGTAAGCACAATAATAAGCACCAAGTTTGCATATTTGAGTAAAAAGCAATTTATTCGAGCCCTTTCAGCTTAAACCCTTCCAAAAATCAAGCCAGAAAAATATTGAACTAATTTAATCTTATAACCCTACAAAATGGTTTTCTTAAAAGATCGCTAGTATAGAAACTAAGCGAGTTATGGATGAAAACAGGTCGCACCTTGTATAATTTATCTTTGGTATCTCATGGTCATTGTCATTGCAGTGAATATTCGAAAAAAAATGTTCAAATCTGTTGCGTGACATGGCATTTGACTAGAGGAATCCCAAAGTCTGAATTTCTGTACCAGTAATAATTATAGTTAGTTAACTGGTGGATAACATATAAAGAAGTTGAGTCCAATAAAGGCAAGTAGTTCCTTCTCTGCGAAGCTTAACGTTTCACTTATTTCTGTCACATATGAATTGCTTTGGAAAGTAACCTCCTCAATGCTTGAACTAAAAACTCTTACAAATTAACTGGTTAGGGTCTCAGGACCGTCAATCAGTACTTGAACAACACTTCATGTGATTAACTATCTCGACCCTTACTTCGTGGAATCTACTCATATTAGTGTTTTAAATGAAACTCACTGTTTTTATCTAATTCCACAATATAGTGAAAAATGTTGAAAATTCTAAAAAATTGACAATTGTTTCGATAAACAAATATCATCGTCAGAATGACAGAAGTTTCATTTCATTTGATGCCTACCTGATGTTTAGTAGTTATTTTTGGCTAGACCAAGAAGTGACCTAACTTGTGTTGATAGAAAAAAGAAGAATCATTTTTCCAATTAAGATCAGTATAACTGTGCAATGATATAGAAAACCAGGAAAACTATATCTGCTGATCTTTAAAAGTATCACTTAAAAAGACAATTTATTAGTGGAGAACACCCTAGATTTATCTGTTCCTTGACGACTTCATATTGTGGGTTTTTCAAATGTCTTCTTATTTCCAATTCTTCACGGAAATCCAGTTCTTGTTTCTTATCACAAATATGCAGTACTTCTAGTTCTGTGTTAGGTGTCAATGAATGACTGGTGTCAAGTAGATGTTTTGCGTGGTAGGATTTATCTGGTTGTTTTAATTTGTATGCTCGTAAGTGTTCACTGTATCGGATTTCAAAATTTCTTAGGGTCTGACCCAAATAGACAGAATTACATTCTGGACATTTGAGTTCGTATATACCAGATTTCTTTATTGGTGGTATTTTTGTTTTTACATCTAACAATTTCATACTTTACTTTCTGTTTTAAAAGAAATTGTTGTATTCGTTGCTAAAGATATTATCTTTGAATTATTATTAGAAATATTTCCTCCATATGTGATGGTTTTATAAGTTTTTATTTCTTCAGTTTGTTTAGGAAATATTATCTGTAATGCCACTTTTTCTTCTTTTTTATTAATTAGCTTATTTATCATATGTTATGGATAACCGTTGGATGTCGCGACCCCAGGAAAACGGATAGGACTAAATATGTCCACTGTTTGAAAGGGGATCTGCGAGGAGTCGAGGATATGTTGCCCAACAATAAAGGAGATTTGTAAAGTTATTATGAAACAATTCAAAACTCCATTATTAATACCTACAAGATGTCTTGCCCACTTCGTGGTGGTGCCATGAGATTGACCAGCTCAGGGGGACGGCGAGGAAATCTTTTAATAAGGCTAAAAGAACAAGACTCAAAGAGGATTGGAACTCATACAAGTCTCACCTCAGAGAGTATAAAAAAGTTATCAGACAAAAACAAAGAGAGGCATGGAGAATCTACTGCGAGGAAATCGAGGATTTCCCCCAAGCAGCTAGACTCCAAAAAGCCCTCACAAAAGATCCCCACCGTCATATCGGTTTACTAACCAGAGATGATGGCACTAAAACTGCCAACCTAAAGGAAAGTCTTCAATTATTGATGTCAACTCACTTCCCTGACTCCAGAACCACAAATTCGGCGGCCTGGGAGGATGAGGAGAATCACTACCCGACGGACGATGACTGGCGTATATCACGACAGATCGTCGACGCGGACAGACTGAGGTGGGCCATCTTAGGCTTCTCCCCCTTTAAATCCCCGGGAACGGACGGCATTTATCCAGCCCTACTTCAGTGGTACTGAGGTATATACCAAAAGGTTGGAGAGGAGTCAGAGTCGTGTTCATACCAAAACCAGGGAGAATGGATTATTCCATCCCAAAAGCATATCGACCCATTAGCCTCATATCGTTTCCGATGAAGACTTTAGAGAGGCTGTGCGAACGATACATAAGAGATGTGGTGATAACACGAAATCCACCGCATCCAAATCAACATGCATACACTTCCAGGGAGGTCCACCGATTCGGCTCTTAATCTCGTGGCGGGCCGCATCAAGAGATCGTTGGAAAATAAGGAGTCCACCCTGGGTGTATTCATAGGCATGGAAGGCGCATTTGATAGAACCACTTTTCCTAAAATAACAAACGCACTTTCCAACAAGAATATCCCCCAAACCATAAATGGGTGGATATATAACATGCTCTCAAAAAGAGCAACCAAAATCAGTGTAGATGATGTAACCATCAGAGGCTTGGTTGTAAAAGGTTGTCCACAGGGAGGGGTGCTTTCACCACTACTATGGAACATGGTCTTAGACTCCTTGGTCAGCCACCTCAATGATAACAACTTCTACACAATATCATACGCAGATGACCTAGTGATTCTGCTAACAGGAAGATTCGAGGAGACACTCTGCGCTGTAATGCAGGAGGCCCTCGATATCTTAGAACAATAGTGCAGAGACCATTCGCTGTCAATAAATCCAAAAAAGACTGAGAAGGTCCTCTCCACGAAAAAAAGGAAGCTTGCAAAACATCAAGCCCCAAAGCTCCTAGATACCAAACTTAATTTCTCTTCTGAGGTGAAATATTTAGGGGTCACCTTTAACAGTAAGTTAACGTGGAACTCCCATTTAGAAAACAGAGTTAAAAAAGCATATATTTCTTAAGAGCAGTGTCGTAGAACCATCGGCCGCACCTGGGGAATGTCACCTAAGGTTGCTGCCTGGATCTACACTGCCATCATCAGACCTATGCTAACGTACGGCGCGATTGCCTGGGGATCTAAGGCAAACCAGCTGACAATCGTCCTTAAACTGGACCAAATCCAAAGAACAGCATGCCTCAACACAACAGGAGGCATGAGAACCACACCAACAAGAACTATGGAAGTAATCCTCGGTCTCACTCCCCTTAACATATACATCAAGGATGTTGTTTTGATGACCATGGCACGTCTGCGCTCTACTGGTATACAACCTGATGTAGGATCCGGTAAACTAAGACGTATCTTGTGGCATGAGGCCCTCAGGAATATCCCACTGCTGCAGGCCAATACGGACTCGATTCCACCGGGATATGCCTTCAACAGGCCCTACAAGGTAATCTTTAAAAACAACTCACAAGACCTATTGGAAGAAGGCGCAATCCGCATCTTCACAGACGGGTCTAAATCCAATGTAGGCTCAGGATGTGGTATTTTTTCCAGATCCCTGAATCTAAACATAAAATGGGCAATGGGCTGCAATGCAAGTGTTGCTCAAACAGATCTCACTGCTATCTGCATCGCTGCTAAAGAGATTTCCAAAAGGAAAACCACAGGTAATAATATATACATCCTTATGGACAGTAGACAAACACTACTAGCCCTGAACAGACCACGTATTACATCAGGCCTAGTACTAGAATGTCACATGGCCTTAATCGAAGCCTGTAACAACAACACGGTCACTTTATGCTGGATCAAGGACCATGAGAAATCAAAAGGAAACCGTATTGCAGACTCGATAGCCAGGAAGGCAGCCTCCCAAAAACTCTTGGGACCTGGCACTTTCATTGGTCTATCGGCGTCAGCAACGGCCGACCTATTAGAGGAACACTCCATTAATAAGTTTAAGGGTAGATGTGACGACGCTGAAGGCTGCAGGCTTGCCAAGGAACTGCTACGGTATCCGGATAGCAAAGTAGCCAAAAAATACGTGACTATGAACAGGCGGAACCTACTAACAACCACGGGAATTCTGACTGGTCACTGCCACCTACGAAAACACCTTCACAGACTGGGTCTATCTAACACCCCACTTTGTAGAGGATGTGAACAAGAAGATGAGACTGTCGAACACATTCTTTGCGAATGTCCAGATAAATCCCACTACGCAAAACATCTACTTGACACCAATCATTCATTGACACGTAACACAGAACTAGAAATACTACATATTTGTGATAAGAAACAAGAACTGAATTTCCTTGAAGAATTGGAAATTAGAAGAAACAATATGAAGTCATCAATGAACAGATAAATCTAGGGAGTTCTCCACTAATAAACTCTCTTCTTAAGTGATAATTGTAATGATCAGCAGATATAGTTTTCCTGGATTTCTATATCATTGCACAGTTATACTGATCTTAATTGGAAAAATATTTGTAATATCACATCTTCTTTTTTCTATTAACATATATTAAGTCAATCACAAGTTAGGTCACTTCTTGGTCTAGCCAGAATTAACTACTAAACATCAGGTAGGCATCAAATGAAATGTAACTTCTGTCATTCTGACGATGATATTCAGTTATCGAAACAATTGTCAATTTTTTAGAATTTTCAACATTTTTCATTATATTGTGGAATTAGACTGAAACAGTGAGTTTCATTTAAAACACCAACACTTTATGTATCAAACTAATCAAATATCTCAGTTTCAACATTATATTTTCCCCATTATTGATAAGGTTGCTCTGCAATTTCAATATCAACCTCATCTGCTTGTCCGGTTGCCCAAGATCGCAATTTTCATTTTTTATAGTCATTATTATTGTTTTCCCGTGAAGGTTTCTCTGAAGAGTCACATCTATTTGCGGTATTCTTGTTAGAATCAGTGTCTTGTGTAGGAATAATATCGCATTTTGATCTACCAGGAGGTATAATGACTTCTTAAATACCAATTTTAGTATGATCACTGTAACACATATTTTTAATAAATTTATTTGGAAATGTATGTGCAAATGACGAATCAAATTAGGTATATCATCGTCGTTTTCTTCTATGTCGATGTCAAAATTATTATCTTACGGCAAGTATTCTAACAAAATTTGACCAGGGATCTCTGGCCGCTCTCTTTTGGAAAGAGTTTTCATATAAAACCATTTTATTTAATTTTACTGCTCAATTTCCTGCAAAAAAAATCCCGTTTCCATAGCAAAATATTGTTGTCGTTATGAAATATCTATGTAAACACCTAGCACATGAATGAGTATACATTATTGAAATCTTATTTGTAGCAGGTTTGATATATTTCACACAATTTGCTTCAACTAGAATATCACAAAATGAGGGGAGTATATTGGAGGATGCAATGGATCTACCTATACCATATTTTTAAACACTAATCAATGAGAAACAAATTTTTCTTTTCACATAATTCGTGGCAACCTGCAATATATGCTGTAGAAAATTCACTAAGTGCACTAATTATATAGAAAATGGTAGATTGATTTATATTTGATATTTACTTACTCATAGATTTTAAGCTTATACATAGAAAAATGGCTCTACCGGCCAGTAAAAAATGAGCAATTGAATGTTTTAGGTATTGTAATACCAGTTGTAATAATCCCGAAAGATCATCTCATGGTGAAGCAGCTGTCACCAGTTGTAATACCAATAGATTCCACTATGATCCTAAATAAATAAAGAACATTCTATCACCACTTGTAATAACCAAAAAAAAACTCTGCTGTACAAAAATGTCCCTAATGGACCGAGAAGGCAGCGTAGCTGGCTGTCACCACCCACGTTTCCGTGGGAAACAGGAGTCGGCGGCTCCTGTAAGAAATGTCCGAAAGAGCTGGCTTCGGCCTCCGCTGCTACCAGTTGTCGTTGGTAATGAGAGGTCTTGTATTATGGGGTTACGTCAGTTAGAGGGGTGTGTTGAGGGAAAATTTTAGGTATAGATCTTATGTGTATGGGTTAGGTATTCCTTCTCTCCTGGTTGAGTAAATAAATTAACCGATAACGATTTCTTAAACGAGTTTAATAAAAAAATATATATGAAAAAAAATAAAAATAATTACACCAATTTACAAAGCGTATATAGAGTCCCGTGTCTACAATTGAATAAAACCAGTGATAGGATCGAGAGAAAACTTGAGATATCCCCTTTAAGTCAACGCGAATGACTCGCAGAATAAAAGAAATTGGTTATTTTTTTTTAAAAAAATAATCGTCAGAACCTGAATATTTTCGCGTACCCTAAATATGAACTGTGATATTAACAATTTAATTTTCAACCTCAAATGTGCTTCCTATTCCTAATTCATACGGTGAGATATCACCATTAAATATTCGTGTGCGATATGAACTACCATACACCAATTAAATTATATAAACATAATATAATAGAAAGCGGGCTGGCAATGTTTAAAACCTGACCAAACTACAGAAAAAAAATCATAATACACTGTTAGTATAATTTGAAATCAGACTTACCAATTCCCGGACTGGGTGTTCACAAAACGCCGACGGACACGATTCGCGTTTCGAACAAAAAGAAACCCCTTTAGAACGCGTACAGTAGACGCTCCCTTGTAATCTGCTTTCCCTTTTCGAGAAAAAAAATAGTTATACCTGACTGCTAAAACACTACTTTAATTATAAATTACTATAACTCAGGACTCCTCAAAAACCGCTATTCGCGAAACCCCAAAAGAAAACTTGACTGTTCCCGACCGCGAGTTTTTACCAACTGCCCCTCATTTGTTACTTTTTCGAAGTTTCGGAATTTTTCCTTGCTCAGCAATCCTTTATTTTCTTTGTACCTGTTAGCTTCTGATTGGTGGAACTTATCGTTCGACGTAATTGTGTAATAGGTTTTTTACCTCGATTAACAATTGAATTTATTGGATTCCGCAAAATTTCTTTATTTTGACGCAATTATTATTTCCGGTTAAAATATTATTTTTTTAATCCTTGCACCCAGACAGACGCTTAGATGAGTGGTTTTTTCATTTTATCGATGTGAACGACCGTTTTCTATAGTTTAAACGTTACAAAGTAAAAAGTAATTTGTTATACAGGATGATTCTTATTTTGGTATTTATTACAGTATTTCATATTTTTAATTCGCATAACTTTCAACTTTGAACGTCATCAATAAGTAGATACACCTATATCGACGACACTGGTTCTTAAACAATAGAGATCGAATGCAAATGTCAACTTACCGGAGAGTTTTGTTCGAATAATCGAAATCTTTGTAAATATAATAGCGACGAACCATGTCTTTGAGATTTAAATACACTTACGGAGTCTGCAATAGTACAATAACGTCTAAAAAACAAAATAATCACTTGTAAACAAACAATTTCACGATCTTCTGTATTGGCAATTAGGCGATGATTTGTTTTGTGAAATCAACGATTACACGCACGGGTACATTTTGTGAATGAATCCGGTCCTACAGCGTTGTCATGTAAAGCAGAATCAAATTATTGTGATAATAAGTACATCAACAACACAATCGCAAGTAAATTTTACTCTTGATACAAAATCAAGTGTTTCGATGCACCTCGTATAATAAGAGTGTTGTGCTATATTTCGTTGGTGTATATTTAGTTTCAAGACATACACAAGCTTTTATCAGGAATAACTTTTTGTTGAAAATCCCATAATACATTTTTTCCCTTATGGTTCCTAGTTACGGGATGACGCTGTATAATAATCTCAGTAGGTACCTAGACTTCTCATATACATATAAACCAAATGAATGTATCCATACTTATATTTATTCAATACATCAGAGATAAGTTTTTTGAACCCCCTCACGATCGTTTTCAATATATATGTATTACTTTCATGGTATTGGTATTGATCGTAAGATGAGTTCGGAATTTTAAGCTTGTTTGATACTGTTCCTAGAAGTTAAACTTATTTTATTATTCAGACAAATAACGTCGCTGTTTGCAGATGATATTATCCATAAAATATTCCTAACAAGTCAGTATTTAAATTACGTCGAAATATCCCAGGCAGCAAAAAGCACGTCTTTTAAACGTCGAAAATACGACAGTTTATGACACCAATCTCGTCGAAATCACCAATGAGGTGACGTAAAAGAGACGTAATAATGACGGCAATATGTCACAGAGATTCGACGTCAACATGTTTATAAGACGTCATCATAATCACGTTCATAAGACGTCATCATCAACACGTTTACAAGACGTCGTCATAAACACGTCATAGATACGTACTTTTTCTTCAAAATTTCCACTAAAATTATGTGCTATATATGAGGTACTAGAATTTAAGGCTAGGTAAAATGATCTAGGAAAATAAGATATTTGAAATTGAGATGTATTCAAACAACGGTCCACAAAGATATATTATACTACTTATTCCAGGAATACCATATGAAAAAATGAAACAAAAATGTGCAGGAAAAAACTTTACTTCTTCAGTACCATACTTACATTTAAATGAATATTTTTTAATTTCACCAAACCTTAACTATCATACATGTTTCGAGGTACAATTTCCAATATTTTCATATGAACTAAATAAATTTGATAGAATAAAATGCATAATTATATAAATACTTAACATATTTTAGTGCCAATAACAGTATTTATTTGTTTCACTTCATCCAATTGTCAATAACTGAAGATCACAAAAAATCTACTAACTTACATACTGTTATATGTATGAAAAAGAGGTACTGATACCCAGTTGCTTTCACGGGGCATTAAGAAGCATTTTCCTCTAATATCAGAGAGTGGCCAACTTTTCATATTTTCTGATAAACTGGATACTAAATAAATATTCAAAAGCTGTGATTCAAATGGATAATTATAAAAAGAACAAATATTCATAAAGTATCTGCCAATAATTTTAGTGTTTTTTGTGTCATTCTCATCTGAAACTATATTTTCAATTTGAATGACAGTATCATTTGTAAAACAATAGCAATCACATAATGAATATGAATGAATACTTGGAACATACCTACTTAAAGACACTTTTTTAAACTGTTTCTGAAAATGTCCTAGTACAGGGCCGTTACAATGTGGTAAATGTAGCTTGATCTCATTTACATTATGACTGTCTTGAAGTAATGCTTCATCCAATTCGACCAATCTGCGGTAAATTTGTTGGAGTGGTTTATTAGGTGATTTAACTAATCTCTTCAACTGGCCTAAATAATTTTCGAATGGGAAAGCAGAGAAGTTATCAAGAGAACCATAACGAAGAACACTGTCAGTTAAATGACTCAAGACGTGTACATTATAAATAAGGAATTGTGGACCATATATATCACAACAATCCAAAATAAATGTTTGTAGAAGTTTCTCTGCTATTTTACAGTCCACCTCCTTGGTTGATTTTGTAAATGACATTAATGTTGCTATAGCAGTATGAAACAGAAGAAAATTGTAGTATATTTTTTTACTAACAACATCTAATAAAACGACAATTCCTGTATATAATAAAAATGTTCGAAACTCTGTTGCTTTGAAACGAGCTAATTCTGATAAGCTTCTTGGCTTTCGGTTTATTTCAGAAGGTACATATTCTTTCAAAGATGTTAATCTAGCTGATATTAAGTTAACCAACCTACTGGGAAGTCTGACACTTAAATCACCACTAGTCCAAGACATCAATAGTTTGCGAGTAACTCCTAAGCAGACATTGTGCATGTAATCTATGGGAAAGAGTTCAATCATATCAATATCTAACTGAAGAAGTGGAGAATCATCACCCACATGATGATCTTCATCTGTTTTGTTCCGAAATGATGCATTAGTTCTTTTTGGTGCAGAAAACCCCTTTAAAATTACTCGTCCATGAACATATTGACCAAATTCGGTACACTTATCACAACATGCATAGCCTCCAGGAGACTTGATCGACTTAATAAAAGCTTTAGCAGGGGCATCACAAACAACGCTATGAATCTCAACTGAATACTTGGAGGTATTAACAAAAAAACCATTTTCCAGGTTACTATATTCATCAATAAATTTGTTGGAAAAGGCCACAAGAGGAACTGGTTTGGAAGTTCCACAAAATATACCTATTACAAATGGTTGGTGAGCATTCCAATTTTTTACTAAGCCCAGTATTGGCCACAGTTGCATATTTGTACTATTAAACAATGGGAGTCTATCAATATTCAAACTAATGAGAAAGGTACTAAGAGGATATTTAGGATTCCTTTTGAGAAACATTATTAAACAGTGTTCTAAACCAATATGTATGTAATCGCCATATTGAAGTGTTTCAATATCATATTTGCCTGGCGTACATAACAAAGTTCTACTGTCCAATGGAAGCTCTGGATGGTGATGTGACAAAATATGTAGCAAATCAGTAATTGCCCGATGAGATACTTTCTGCGTTGTGGCCCACTGCTGAAGTTGTGATTTAAGATTAGATGTATTAGTAGGTACATTTAATTTTTGAACCTGATTGCTATTATTTATTTTGCTCTCCGAATATTCAGAAAAATTTATCACAGAATCAATTTCAAAGCTAGTTGTGCAATCTGAAACTGGCACAATATCTGATAAGTTTTCTGCATCCGAGTGTTCAATCAATTGTCAAAATTTATACTAACAAAAATTACTATTATTATGAAATTCTTGTAATAACTGTAATACGTAATTAATGACCATAATAATAGTCTCACATAGAATATCAAAAATGGAATAATTTTTACAGACATACTTACTCACAATAACCGTTCGCAATTTCAATTTTGAAAAAGCCTCTTTATCACCTCTTGATCCACAAAAGTTGAATTCAGTTGCCAAATTATTAGTGACCAGATTTTTCAATATTATGTTGATTCGATTCGTAAGGTCACGGCCTCCAAAGCTGGAACAATGAGAAGTCTAAAACATATAATAAAAACAGTAATAACTGTCATAATGAATTTTAATCTATTTTTCTGTCATTGCCACTCTTACATTGAAAATAATAAAATATTCTTTTGCAATATTAATTTTCTGTGATTAATTTTCAGACAAGAACATTTTTGAAAAAATTTTTTCCACTCACCAAAGTTGCTAACTTTCCATCATCGTTTAAATACTCCTCTAACAAATTAATGTCTTCAGAAGTTTTTGCAGGAAGCTGTATGGGAAAATCTTCTGCATTAATACCCACAGCTTGAATATTTTTTTTTTCTTTGAGGCCGGCAATTATTTCATTATTTTGGTTTTTTATGGCCACTAAGTAGCTTATAATTGTTCTGTTCAAATCTGAAAATACCCAAATAATATCAAATATTATACATCTATGAAGTCATGAGAAATTCATTAGTGGTTACCAACTCTACGGTGGCCCACTTTTCACTTTATAATTGACAAATTCAATAACCTCATTCCCCTTCTGGTGTGACCGACATTTCACTATTTACGACTCAGTGTGAGCATCTCTTCAACCTCTAAAATTATGTAATTTCCTAAATATTTGAAGGTGAATAAAGGTCAATTGAATTGTCAAAAAATTCATATTTGTCACATGCTCAACTTCTAAATTTTATATTTGATTGATAGTTATGAAGCCTTCAATAAACAACTAATTTGAAAAAATAATGTAAAGTATTCATACTGGAAATTGATAAATTCAGCTTACCATTTGAAGTGTCAATTGTAGAGATTTCATTGTTTCGACCTTCTTGTCTATCTTGTACTACGCTATGGGAAGGTTCCTGACACGTATTTTTTTTATCAACACTTATTTCTCGATTCTCCTGCGTATAAAGTGGAGCTGCTAAAATTTAATAACAGATACAAGATAAATAGTACAAACATTTCGAATGCCAAAAAAAATTAATTCAACAGCAATATTCTAAAGTGTTTGTTATTATTTTACACAGAAGAACAAATTATTGAAACAGAACACTGTAAAATTTCTTGACTTACCACAGAAGTCCGTTTTCTTCTTCTCAAGGATTCGATCGAGCCCTATAACTTTCCTTCCTTTTGACTGACTGGGAGTGTCATCTTCATCGCTTGAAGTTTCACTGAACAGAGCCCTCCTTTTTATTGGCCTTTTAGCAGGCAATTCTTCATGTTCACTTTGGATATCCGAAAAGTTTTCAGCTTGCTTTATTTTTTTTGAAGCCTTAGTAAAGTCATCTGAAGCAAAAAAAACATTTATTTTATATAATGGATCATTTAAGAACCTTTTGTTATTCAAAAACTTATATTGAAATTTTTTTTATGAAATAATATCAATTTTGGAAACATTCTTCACATGAATAAATCAGTCTCACCTTCTTCAAAAAATGTTCTAGCTACACCATATATCTTCCAATTGGCAGCAGGAGATTCACCTTTTTTAAGTGCTTTTGAAAAATGGTCTTGTTGTTTAACGGGTGGCCACCAAACTTCTTTTTTCCGGGGAGTTAACCACTTTTCATGGATTAAAGCTACTCCACCACCATCTGCTTCAAAAAACTCTATTCCCACAAAAACCATTATTCTAAATAGCAAAAATAATGATAACTTTTACATCTAAAATAAATACCTATATATGGTTTATGGTCATACAACATGCATTCAAAGAGACATTTACAAAATAAGCAATTACTTTGGAGATGTTTCACAAAGTACAATCTCACCAATACCAACTACTAGTGATGTGCATTTTAGGGCTTTTGTGAAAAGTATTTATGGAATCGGCCATCATAGCAAGCAAAAACTTTTAAAGTTTCTGTGCATTTTCAATAAAAATGAATTCATAACACTATATTGTAAGATAGGTATTTTTTTTCTCAATCTACAATCATATAAAATATTTGCGTAATTGATACACTATGCCAGTCTATTATATAGGTAGGTATTTGATAATTTTTATGTATTCATTGCAAAACAGCTAGGACAGATTTTGCATACCGAAAATGAGACATCAGCCCGCAATAGCTCCAACAGTTAGGTTGGTTTTTTCGTACCGTTGTAGGCAAGTAGGAATCATCTTTATTACCATTCAACGCGGGAATTAAGCCAGAAAACGCCCTTAAATGCAAGTTAATAGAGAATATAGGTACGCTTAAAAAACTGTATTGACCCCATTGAAGCCATCGAAGGGTTTACCATACTATTTTTTATCTTTAATATGTAAAGTTAACTTGTAACTTACCTGATGAATGAGAAAAACTTTCACAATCTTATTTAAGAGTCACGATTCTACACTTTGTTCAATAAATCACCAAAAATAAAGAGAAAAATAAAACACAAGGCACAAGTTTTTATATGGATTCCACAATATAAGTGGGAGTTGGGAGTATACTGTTATTGTGATGGAGTAGGAGAGTCCAACCAACAAAACAACACGACACCATAGAGAAAGTAATTATACTTAGAAATAGTCTACGTATTTGTAGTAATATATTTAATTTGTCTATGTACGACATCAAAGTTGGTTTCAGTTATTTTTTCATTAAAAGTATCAACGTCATAAAGACGTGAAGTAGACGTTTTTCAGACACGTCTAAAAGAGGTCGATACAACAACGTTTAAATGACGTCGAATATTGGTCACTAAATAACCAGGAGACATTTTCGACCAGATATCACCACTTTTCGACGTCATAAACACCTTGTTCGACGTCACTCTGCTGCCTGGGATATACTCCTTTTCTATTTTAACTCCGTAATTTCTCATATGATAATAGGTGTTTTCGCGGAGACAATTCCGAACGCATTTATAATACAAACTGAACCTTCGCTACGGCGCAAGCGCATATAAGAATTAGTTCCGAATAGATTCGGATTTATGGACTCCGCGAACGCGTCTAGCACATCTAAAGGTACGTTTCCTATGAGGCGGCTGACGCCAGCGTCTGTCGCTGAGCGTCTGACGCGGTATACTGCTACTATGAAATCTAATGCAATCATTGTCTTAGAAGCGTCACTGCGTGCGCAGCGGCTGGAGGTGGAAGGGGCCGCGCGGCTAGACCTCTCTTTGAGCAGTACTGACGCAGACGCTCTCATGTAAAATGACTTCCAAACTAGTGTTTTCAAGTGTTGATGATGAAAAACTAGTGGAAAGTGTGTCTAAATTTCCTTGTATTTACGATGTGAGTAATAGACTTTACAAGAATCAAGTTGTGAAAGACAATGCATGGAAGGAAATAGCAGAATGTACGGAGAAATCAGGTAAGAAAATATTATTTGTCCTTACTATGTTTTATATTTTTCTTAAGAATTGTTTTATGCATACCATTTACATTCTTGTATACATGTTATACGTGATACATATTTTATAACTCATCATTCACAAACAAAACAATTTTATTGTAAGTAGCAAACAAGATTTATGATTGTGCTTACAAATTCGGTCTCTACTAATAATATTTTTAGTTTAGCAGATCAGTAAAAAATAAAATAAAACTTCATATGGCAATCAGTTAGTTCCAGTCACATAATTATTCTGCCAAGCTATTGCTCCAACATGACTGTTAAAGTATTTCATAAATGAATCTCTCACATAAAACCCATCAGCATTTGCAAAGCCACCAGACCTTGCAAGTGGTGTAAAATTTCTCGATGGTGGAGGATCGGAAGGATCTAATTCATAATGTGGTTTATTTTGTGTCTCAAGAAATGCATCTCTAAGCATATTATGCAGACAACAAGCAACGATTATTAAGTGATCAGTAGTCTCTGGCTTCAAAGCAATGGGGGTGTAAAATATGCGAAAAATTTGGCATAGCAAACCGAATGCATTCTCAGAAACTCTACGAGCCCTACAAAGACGGTAGTTAAAAATCGCTTTTTGATTGTCAGCACATGCGACGGGTTTCGAAAAAGGTTTCATCATATGTGTATGAAGCCGAAACGCTTCGTCACCAACAAACACGTGAGGCAACACAATGTCCGAATTTGGCAGCTTACCAGGTGGTGGAAACATAATATCGCTTCTGAATCGCTTCCCAAGATTACTTTTATCAAAAATCCCGCTGTCTCCTTCCTTGCCATAAGAACCCACATCAGTGAAGATAAACTTGTAGTTTGCATCAACGACAGCAAGCAAAACGATGGAGAAGAACTGCTTATAATTGAAGTACAAAGAACCACTTCGTGCAGGACAGAATATTCGCACATGTTTTCCGTCGATCGCTCCGACACAATTAGGAAATTGCCATTTTTGTTCGAATTGTTCAGCTTTCTTTTTCAATTCATCAGGTGTGATTGTTGGTAGAAATAGCGGCATCAGTTTGCTGCTTAGAACTGAAAGCGTCTGTTTTACAATTCTGCTGATGTAGCTGAATGAAATTCTAAATGCAAAAGCCAGCGAATGAAACGATTCCCCTGTTGCCAAAAACCTGAAACGAAAAATTCGGAAGTCACTTGTAAAATAAATGAAAACACAAATTAAAAATTATTTTTGCTGTTAGAGATACCTAAACACTTATCCTATACTACTCACACTGGGTAATTGTGTCCATTTTTGTTGCAGCGGATGATTGTAAGAAAAGGTGGAAAAATATAAAAGATACTTTCCTCAAGAGGCAAAAGAGAGGAACGGGAACTGGGACTTCTGCTTCTAGTAAACCAAAGCCATGGTCATTGGCCGATATGTTATCGTTTCTTGGAAAAGTTAATTACAAGCGAGAGTAACTCAAAATATTGAATTTTACTGTACACTAAAAAGCTTTAATATTTTTAATTTACAGAAGCATATCAAACACATCATCTGACAATACCTAAGGCCAGGGAGACGATGAAACAGTGGAAGAAGAAACGATGGCAACTGAAGAACACTCGTTTATTACTGAACATGTGCCATTAGAACCTCAGCAACCTCATACTTCAAAGCAAAAGTCAACCCCGCCTGATGATTTATTTTTTCGCCCTAGTAAACGGCAAAAGCATAATGAGAAAGTGATCAGTTTCTTGGAGGAAACGCGCAAAGAAAGGAATGACATTTTAAGGGGGTTGGTTCAGAAGTGCGATGACGAGATCGATCTATTTTTCAAAAGCATAGCGATGTCCGTAAAGAAGCTGAGCCCAGATTTGATTAATGAGGCAAAAATGAAAAGTTTACAGATGGTCTTCGATCTGGAAAGTCGCAATTCAATTTACATCTTTGCTCCGCAACATTCAGCATCTACAAGTTGTAGTAGTTCAGCAATGGCATCACCTTCAGCAACAGTTACGAACTGTGATCAAATTAATTTTTTAGAGTCACATGACTGTACGCAGTTGGAAGAGAATCGAAATTACGCAACATTGTAACAAGTTCCTTTTTATTCAAATAAATTGTACTGCAGATAATATATAATTCATCATTCTCCCGTACCTCTTTACAGCGTTTCTCAACCTTTCAGTATATGCGACCCAATTTTCAATCATACTTTTCATCGCGCCCCCCTCTCATACAATATTATATTCCCCCCTTTAATTTTATCGCGCCCCATAGGTTGAAAATCGCTGCTCTAATGTATACTTATGTACCAAAAATATTTTTTCTTTGCTTACCGTAAAGTTACAGCCAGTTTTTCTTCAGGGGTGATAGGGTACTGATATCTGTTTGAAGAATCTGTTCTTATATCATCCTTTATTAGATCCAAAACATAATTAAACTGAGCGACGTTTAGCCTAAAAAATTCCCGGAACTTTTTGTCATCCTGCACTAAATGCTGATTGATAAGTTTTACAAAGAAACCTTCATCTTTCCTTCTTTTAAATAAGGTATTGACTTCAGCATTACCCTCAAGCATCAATTGTTCCAATATAATTTCTTCAAGCACACAACTGACGCTTCAGAAGAAACAGTCAAGTACGCGTCAGCCGTGCACGTCAGACGCTCAGCGACAGACGCTGGCGTCAGCCGCCTCATAGGAAACGTACCTTAAGGATATTTGTTCTGTTATATGTATTATGTAAGTCACGGTACACCCGGTCTAGTTATCCTAAAATGGATTATAAACAGCTCATCATCAAAGTTTGCATTTTTTGGTACATCTCCAAAACCCATCAGCATCTCTGCTAAATCTCCGTCACTCGAACTTAAATAGTATATGATCTAAAACATCAGTTATCAAAATGAAGTATATTTGTATACTTTCACTTCTTACCACAAATAATTACCTCACGAAACTACAAAATTTTAGGTTAGGATTCGTTTTGGATAAGATATCCCTCCTTCAATCCGAGGATCTGTCGAACGCGTTACGAACTTGTTCACAGGTTAGCGAACGTGATCCGCGAACACTGAATTTAAAATCCGGAGGGTGTTCTCTTTTCATCGCGAACGGCAAATTTTAAAGTGCGCATGCATTAAAATTCTGAATGCGTTCGGGATTGTCTCCGCGAAAACACCTAATATCATTTGATATTGTTTGAGATCCTCAAATAAAATTATCGAGTTTCATTACTTGACATAATAAATTACAGTCAATAAATTTTGAACAAAAAATCTTTCTCCTCTCAATCAATTGGGTGTTGCAACTAGCGAAAAATTGTCAAAAATGGAAATTTCGGAAATAACGTCAAATTACGGTTGATCCTAATTTTATCCATGGCAGTGTACATTCTCTCATTCAATGGGAATCACTTGAATGTCATAAACCCATTACCTGCCACTACCGTATACTGAACACCACTGTTTGTTTTCGTGTAAGTAAAAATTCTTACATAAAATATATTGATGTTTTTGTGAATTGCAAAGTTAAATAACAGTGTAAGGATTTTTTTCCAAATATAACTAATTAAAGTTCTGTTTACTTGAAAATTTTTTGCTATAGTAAAAATCCAATGAAATCAGTTAATTTGAGGTCATTTGATTGAACACAACCAATCAGAACAACATTATACTGAAAACAGATCCCATGGGCTGTTTTCACTCTATCACGTTGCTATGGATACAATTTGATTCTTTATTTCGATTTTGACGTTTCAAATATTTAATATTTCAAAATGGCACGATTTGGTCATAATACTGACGAGAATATTAATGAAATTATAGAAGCTCTGTACTTCTTTTGTATAATAAGCAAAAAAAAATCTATCCGAATAACCCTCGAACATTGATAAATGCTGATAATTGTTCGAAAAAATTTAATAACAACTTTCTCAAGCTTGTTGCTTATAGGCAACAGACCTCGGCCTGCGGCGTCGGTCTGTTTTCAAGCAACAAGCTTTCGAAATCTGTTATGAAATTTTTTCGAACAATTATCAATGTCCTTGAAAACAAGCACATTTTTATGAGCGAACACTTTTCTAATCAATATTACATTCCTAGTTACCACAGAATGCCATTGAATAAACAATTGAAAAAAGGTTGAGGTTGAAACGAGAGTTCTATACAAAAAATTGTTTATCTTATTCGTAGTAAACTGATTTTCTAACTAGGATTTTTAAATGAAACTCACGGTCTCTAGTTATTTCCACAATATAATAAAAGTTATTGAAACTTCCAAAAAATTGACAATTGTTTCGATAAATTAATATCATCGTCAGAATGACAGAAGTTACATCTCATTTTATGCCTACCTGATGTTTAGTAGTTATTTTTGGCTAGACCAAGAAGTAACCTAACTTGTGATTGGCTTAATATATGTTTATAGAAGAAAGAAGAAGATGTGATATTACAAATATTGAAGCTTAGATATTATTAGACCTATGGTGATATCCTGGATATCATTTTTCCAATTAAGATCAGTATAACTGTGCAATGATATAGAAAACCAGGAAAACTATATCTGCTGATCTTTACAATTATCACTCAAGAAGACAGTTTATTAGTGGAGAACTCCCTAGATTTTACTGTTCATAGACAACTTCATTTTGTGGGTTTCTTAAATGTCTTCTAATTTCCAGTTGTTCAAGGACATCCAGTTCTTGTTTCTTTTCACAAATATGCCGCACTTCTAGTTTTGTGTTAGGTGTCAATGAATGATTGGTGTCAAGTAGATGTTTTGCGTAGTGGGATTTATCTGGTTATTTTAATCTGTATGCTCGTAAGTGCTCACTGTATCGTATTTCAAAATTTCTAAGGGTCTGACCCAAATAGACAGCATTACATTCTGGACATTTGAGTTTATATATACCTGACTTCTTTAATAGTGGTATTTTTGTTTTTACATTTAACAATTTTGTACTAACGTTACTTTCTGTTTTAAAAGAAATTGTTGTATTCGTTGCTGAAGATATTATCTTTGAAATATTAATAGAAATATTTCCTGCATATGTGATAGTTTTATAAGTTTTAATTTCATCAGCTTGTTTAGGATATATTAGTTGTAATGCCACTTTTTCTTCTTTTTCACTAATTAGCTTATATATCATATCTAATGGATAACCGTTAGATGTTGCTATTTGTCTAATTGTATTAATCTCTCTATCAAAATCACATTTGTTCATAGGAACTGAAAAAGCTCTATGTATCATTGAATTATATGCTGCTAGTCTGTGTGACATAGAGTGGTTAGAATTGAATGGAATTGTCACATCAGTCTGTGTTGGTTTTCGGTAAATTGAATAATCAAGTACATTATTAACTCTTTGAATTTTTAAATCAAGAAAATTGATTGAGCTATTTTCTTCAATTTCTAATGTTAATTTAATTTTCGGGTGTAAATTACTGATGTGGTTGAAAAATACATCTAATTGTCGTTCACTACCCATAGAACAAGCTAATATGTCATCTACATATATATACTAGAGACCGTGAGTTTCATTTAAAAACCCTAATATGAGCATATTCCACGAAGTAAGGGTCGAGACAGTTAATTTCTTTGATTTTCTAACAGTCAAGTGCTGCGTTGCGTGGAAGCAAAGTGGGCCTAATAAGTTAAACATATTACTCAGTTGTGTAGACACGTTTAGACCTGTTGAATCACTATTTATCGTAAGACGTTCGGTTCGGTTATTGTGTGCTAACGGTTATTTTTGAATATTTATTTGTAAATATTAATAGCAAAAACTGTTTTCGACTATTCTAATGAAAAATATGTAAAAAACTGTCTCAAAAGTAATTAGAATTGACATTAGAAGATATGGTAAATGAAATTCAACAAGTAGGAGGTAAGCAGATAGTTTATCACGTGTAAAATCACTATTAGCTGCATACATGTCTTGAAAAATCTAGAACGATCAAAATTATTTTATGAGGAATTGATGTTGTTTATATTCCACCCGATATTGATGAGTTGACCGACGAATAATTGTTTTCCTAGAATATGACAGAAAATGAACTACAATATGTGGGTATAGCCGGTTTTTTAGAAATCCATACAGGGAAGGAACATTGTAAGGGAAATTGAGGTAGAAACCAATAAAATAGGCCAATAAAATAACAAAGTAAAACGTAAGATAGGTACTTCTTCTTAGACTTTTTTGAGTTCAATCATTATGGGTTATTTTCCCAGATAACACTCTTCTTTTTGGGTATCAATAACTCATTTATTCCCTGTACCTACTTAGTTTATGATGTTACACTCAATAGAGCTCGTCGAATCATCTTCTCGTACATTTTTCATATACATATATGTGTTTTAACAATAGTTGCCACTCAAGAAGAAAATAAGTTTCGATATTTTAGAAGTAGCTAATATTACACGGGTGTTGAAATAATTACACTATTTCTTCAAAAATCGCTATTCAATAATTCTACCACCGTTCCTCTCGCCGTAACACAATAGAATGAATGCTTAAAAATATCCAATACCTTATTTCTTTCTGTTATCGAATTTATATGCGCTTAGTCCTACTTGTTTTTATAAAAGTACAACACATTTATTACATTTTGAATATATTGCAATAACTTATTTACTTAACAAAATATAATATGAATTCATATTATTTGATACTGAAATTAATTGTCTAATTAACTAAAGAGGATTATTTATAATTCAACTTATGGATTACGTGAATGAATATAAGTAATTCCTCTTTGTCTTATACAGTGTCTAACAATAATATGGTTTGGTATATCTAATCTACTTAAAGGGTAACAAATACATAACATTCGGCCATCCTATTCACTGAGCGTCTTCGCGAGTCGACTGGGTGGGTAGGTTTTTATAATATTTTTATTGTTTCTGAAATATAGAAGAATTTGTAGGTATAAAAATTCACACAAAATATTTAAATCAACTTTTTCCAATATTATTATTATTCAACTTCATTGATAAGGTGATCCATTATCAACTACTATAATATATATCAAATAATTGTTGAATATCCATATATACACATACACATATACATATTTTTTTTTGAGCACTTTACTCACAAGTAATTATTCACTCTAGAGTTATATCTTGTGAACATGTTTCGGTATGATGTTCCATACTTTTCAAAACGATCATCTTGGTTTACATGGTGATCCTTTTTTTAATTTTATTTTTGTTTAAATTTATTACGACTCTAATAAATCAATTAATTCATCCGTGCTATTCACATCAGAATCTAGAGACGTATCAGATTCGATAATAGCGCCGGATTAAATTTTGTTATTGTATCTGCAGCCACTACTGCCGAGTATCGTCGGTAGCCTTTCATTCCTTTGAGGGCGACAATTTCATATCGATCGTTTTCAAAAACTTTGTATATTTTGTAAGGCCCTCTATATTTTACATCTGTCTTACGGCTGGCATCTTTGGGGTCTTTTTTAGCTCCGCGCCAAAGAACTAAATCTCCTATATTGTATTTGGTACTTTCTTTTCGTTTTTTATCAAACCGCTTTTCCATTTTCTTACTTTGAAAGTCCATTGTTTGTTTAGCATTTTCTGCAATTTGTTCCTTATTTTCGGGAATGATGTCATCTTGATATAAATTTCCGTGACGGTCCTTACTAAAACCAAACATTAGTGTTAGAGGGGTGTACCCCGTACTTTCACTAATAGTATTATTCATTCCCCAGACAACATCCAGTAGTTTATCATTCCATTCGTTTTCATTTTCTATGCTTGTATTTATATCGTCTAAAAGAGTACGATTATAACGTTCGACTTGACCATTTGAACGAGGTGAAGATACTGCATTTAGAACTAATTTAATTTTTCTTTCGTCGCAAAACTCTTTAAATGTTTTGGATTTAAAAGCTTTGCCACGATCTGCAATAATTCGATTTGGTACTCCAAACATACTAAATAAATCTTTTAAACAATAAATGACTTCTTTTGAATGTGTCGTTTTAGTTGCCCCGACAAACAAGTATTTAGAAAATGAATCGACGATCATAAAAATGTATGCGTAATTTTTGTTTGTTTTACAGAAAGGTCCCAAATGATCAATACGCCATGTACAAAGGGGTTCCTTCGATTTAGGTATAGGATGGAGGAAACCTTCCTTTTTACCATATTGACTTTTTTTATACGCGCAGTCAAATACACGTATAAACATATTTTTTATTAATCTCGTCATTTTAGGAAACCAAAACTTACTTTTTATTACATTTTCAAACGTTTCAAGCCAATATGGCCTATTTCGTCATGGTATTTTCTCATTATATTAAACCTACATACTTTTGGAATTACAATTCTTAATTCATTATTTAATATTTTCCTATAAACCCTGTTTTTTTAAGACAATATGTGGATTTTATCTGTTGGTCCGCTGGGTTCGATCTTAATTTTTCGCGAATTATTCGAGATTGTTCGTCTTGCATTTGTACTGCTAGTGCCCAATCATCAATTCCAATTTTTAAAATATTTTCAGGGTTTCGACTTAAAGCGTCTACCTGTGACATTTTGCACCCTGGGCGATGTTCAATCTCAAAATCGTAATCTTGAATAGCTAGCCACCAACGGGCTATTCTTGGCACCAATTCTTTTCTCACAAATGTGCTTCGCACAGCGCTACAATCCGTAACTACTTTAACCTACGACCACCCCTGTAAGTAGTCAAAAACACGCAGTCGGCCATCAATGTAAGACGTCTTTTACGCACGGTAAAGGAAAACGCACGGCTGTAAAGTAAATCGCACGGCTTCCATATCAACCACTTAGCAACTGTCAATAGACGTAGCCATTTTATTCAAAATGTATTACTTAGATATTTGACGTTGAATTCTATTCTATATATAAATGGTAGATAACATTTATTAGATTTGAGATAGCATTTAATACTAAGAGTTATTTGGAATTATATGATAATTGGTTCAGTTTCATTCAATTCGCGTCTTTTAGCAGTCTGAATGTATCTCATATTAGTAAACAATAGTATATTATACACCAAGCGACTAAAGTGGCCCATTTAATCCCGCGGGTGGTGTTTCATTCCGGAGAGAAAAGTATTCCACCTAAGGCATTAATGTCACTCAAGTCGAGAGGTGTATACGATATTTTATGTAATTCCGGTAATTCCACATACATTTTTAATAAAAATGAATACTACTTAGGACGGACTTTTACGGAACTTGGCTGACCATCGAGGATGTACGTTTTTACTTGTACTTTAAATACCTTAATAAGATTATAAACACAAGTACAAGTGGGTCGTAGGTAAAGTATAGTACGTAACTCGTGTTGTAACGCATTTTACGCACTCACGGAATTACGCACTCGTCGCTTCGCAGCTTCGTGCGTAACTTTTCCGTTCGGGCGTAAAATGCTTCTTACAACACACGTTACGTAATATACTATAAAATGAGTACTATGAAGGTAAATTCTAAATAGTTTTATTGATTCTACGACTGCTAAGGTTTCCAATTCATTTGATTGGTAAAAAAATTCATCCACGGTTGTCGTTCCACTATAATAAGCTATTGGCTTTAATCCGTCATTTAATTCTTGAAATAGAATACCTGCAATGCCTTTTGAACTAGCGTCAGTGTGTAATTCTTCTTTTGTTTCCGAATTGTAAATCGTTAAAACAGGTTCGTTTGTTAAAATGAATTTTATTTTTGAAACCGCTTTATTTTGATTTTCACCCCATTCCCAATTTCATCTTTTCTAAGTAATTTTGTTCATGGTGCAACTATTTCTGCATGATTATTAATAAATTTCCTAAAATATGAACTTAGGCCCAGAAATTGTCTTATTTCATGAATATTTGAAGGGGTTTTAAAATTTTGTATAGCATTTACTTTCTTTGAACCAGGTTTTATTTGGTTCTCACTAATCTCTTACCCTAGAAAATCAATTTTAGTTTTGAAAAAATAGCATTTCTCTAAGTTTAATTTTAAATTATTTTCGTCGAATTTTTTGAAGATAGTGTTAATTTTTATCATGCCTTGCGATATTGATTTTGTCGGTATTAAGATGTCATCAAGATAGACTAAAATTTCTGAATGACGGAGTGAACCCATGATATTATTTACCCACTTTTGGAAAGCTGCGGGTGCGTTACATAAACCAAATGGTAGACGAAGGAATTCGTATTGTCCATCCGGAGTTATGAATGCGAATTTATCAATAGAATCTTCTGTCAATGGAATTTGATAATAACCCTGCTTCATATCTAGACTACAAAAACATTTATTTCCGCCTTGTTTGTTTATAAGATCTTCAATATTTGGCAATGGATGGCGGTCTTTTACAGTAATTGCATTTAGTTTTCTATAGTCAACACAAAGCCGGTAATCTCCATTTGGTTTTGTTACTAAAATCGCGGGGCTAGCCTATGATGAACTGGAATTTTGTATAATACCTGCAATTAATAATTCATTTACTTAGTGTCGCATTATTGTTTTTTCTTTTTCTGATAATCTATACGGTATATAGTATATTGTTTGTCTTGAATCCAAAGTTATAGAAAATGTAATTAGTGTTTTTAAATGAAACTCAAGGTCTCTAGTTAATTCCACAATATAATACAAGTTATTGAAAATTCTAAAAAATTGACAATTGTTTCGATACATCAATTTCATCGTCAGAATGACAGAAGTTACATTTCATTTTATGCCTACCTGATGTTTAGTAGTTATATTTGGATAGACCAAGAAGTAACCTAACTTGTGATTGGCTTAATATATGTTTATAGAAAAAAAAAGAAGAAGATGTGATATTGCAAATATTGAAGCTTAGATATTATTAGCCCTATGGTGATATCCTGGATATCATTTTCCCAATTAAGATCAGTATAACTGTGCAATGATATAGAAAACCAGGAAAACTATATCTGCTGATCTTTACAATTGTCACTTAAGAAGACAGTTTATTAGTGGAGAATTCCCTAGATTTAACTGTTCATTGACAACTTCATATTGTGGGTTTCTTAAATGTCTTCTAATTTCCAGTTCTTCAAGGAAATCCACTTCTTGTTTCTTTTCACAAATATGCAGTACTTCTAGTTTTGTGTTAGGTGTCAATGAATGATTGGTGTCAAGTAGATGTTTTGCGTAGTGGGATTTATCTGGTTGTTTTAATCTGTATGCTCGTAAGTGCTCACTGTATCGTATTTCAAAATTCCTAAGGGTCTGACCCAAATAGACAGCATTATTGTATTGTATTATGGAATTAACTAGAGACCTTGAGTTTCATTTAAAAACACTAATATGAGCATATTCCACGAAGTAAGGGTCGAGACAGTCAATTTTTCAAGAAAATGTAATATTATTTATGGTACCTAGTTCGGCAGGAGATTGAGCAAAGCATGATTGTTTTAGGTTTAGTACTTTAAATAATTCATCAACATTTTCGGTAGTTAGATCACCATGTTTTATCAGAGATGACTCAATATTATTTAGCTCTTTGATTTCACAATTATTTTTATTTTCGTATTTTGATTTAGTTACCTGATTTGGCTTTATTTCTAGCAATAAATTTGGTTGACTTAATATAGATTGTCATATAATAATATCAATGCCATTCATAGGTGTATTTACTATTATATTTATGAAAAAATTGGTTTGTCATCATTAATTACTACCTTAGTTTTATCGTGCCTTTTGGCATAACTTGAGACCCACCAAAACCTTTTTATAGAGGGCATTAATTGTAGTTTCGTTTTATTTAAAACTTTCATATTTGCCACATTTACTAAACTTCCTGTATCTAAATACCCTCTTAACGGAATATTATTTATCTTAATGCATATTTTATATAAATTATTGTGTACTTGCGCTAGAGTATTGACTTCTTCGACATTTTTGTTTGTATGCCAACAATCTTCTGTACGGTGTCCCGTTTTTTTGCACACATCGCATCGCTGTTGGCCTTTTCTTTGGTTTGATCCACTTTGCCGTTTGAAACAATCCTTGGTGGCATGATTTGTAAGGCGACATATTGCACATCGTGATAGACCCGATGATCCTCCCTATCTTGAAGTGCCTGGTTTACTGCGGCTCCAACAGTCCTTAGCAAAGTGTCCTAATTTTCCACAGATGTAGCACTCAATCTTTGTTC
This sequence comes from Galeruca laticollis, assembly GCA_963921935.1. NCBI lineage: Eukaryota > Metazoa > Arthropoda > Insecta > Coleoptera > Chrysomelidae > Galeruca > Galeruca laticollis. The sequence goes on from OY998176.1 coordinate 248,366,837, forward strand.
GCTTTCTCCAATTTCACTCATTTTTTTCTTGTTGAAAGTTACTTTTAAGCAAAAAAAATAGAAATAAAACTGTACTGTCTATCCCTCTTCTGAATTACTACACGGGTGTTTCGATATTATCTAAATATCATCGTCAGAATGATATTTTGGTAATATCGAAACAATTGTCAATTTTTTAGAAATTTGACGATTTTTCAATAAACTGTGGAGTTAACTAGAAACAGTAAGTTTCATTTAAAACACTGATATGAGTAGATTCCACAAAGTAAGGGTTGAGACAGTTAATTTTATTTACAAAATGGTAGGTCAAAAATATATTTTTGTTCAGTAATGCGAACAGGAAACGGAGTAAGCTTATATATATCGTAATTTTGATTATCGGTCATAGGTATAGATAAAATGTACACTTATCGACCATTTTTATAAAATACACTTAGTTTTATAAAATTCAAAAATATATGAGCGTTATTTACTGTAGGCATTATGGGAAAATGTAAATAACCAGTAGCCGAAATGTTTTGTAATTCTAACATAAGTTTTTCGGGTGTTAAAAGAAATGGATTAAGTTCACCGGACTTCGCTGATAAAATAGCATTTATAAGAACATGTGTTTCAAGTTGATATTGTATGTATATCATAACAAAATTAGAAAAATGTTCATCAATAATTTGTCTTGTTTTTAATAATGTTATGTCTTTCATTTCGGTACATACTTTTCAATTTTATCTAAGTTCTCTTTTAAAATTCTTTCGTTATTATAGTATCATTAAAATTGGTTATTGTTGTTTTAATGACATGACTTTGATCTTTAAGTATTGTAGCCAAATTTTGATCATTTTGATTAAACTGATTAATTTTTGGAGTGTAATAATCAGCATCATCATAGTCTAAGTTGCCGAATAAAAACTTTACCTACAAAATTAAATAATCCACGTTTTTGTCTAATATTATCAATTTCCTCATCTAAATTACGACCTACTGATTGATATAATAAATTTCTTTTATTTTGAACAGGTTTAGTCATTTGTAAGAAAGTGTCACATAAATCTTCTATTTTAAGCGCATAAACTTAATGTTGACAATAAGTCTCGGTATGCGTATAATATGACTGCAAAATTTGTTATTTTTCGTTATGCTCATCCATACCTATATATGTTATAATTTCATACAAATCATTATATAATGGAGAGCTACCTAAATTTTCGTAATGTATTCCGGATGAATGATTAAATTCCGAAAATGAATATTTCTTTTTGTAAGGATAGGCATCATCCATGGAGATCGAACTTCTTATTGTCCCGATTATCCTGTAACAACAAAATTGAATTTTTTTATTTTTGATAGTACGGTTTTAAGCGAATGTTCTGTACTTCCATAGGTTTTTTTTTCGTATTTAATGGTACAGTTTACATTGAAATCGACCGAAACTACTTGGTACGGCCCTGTATAACACGGAAATAATTTTAGACGTCGGCTGTACCTTGTTGCCTCGTCAGTCATTAATACTTTATCTCCGACTTGATATTTTGATATTTTTTGAGTTATTATCGTACAATTTTTGGCTATTTTCTTTGCGTTTTTCTAAGTTTCCTTGAGCATGTTGTCTTATAGTAATTTGTAGTTTTAATTTTAAGTCATTTAAAAAATTATCGTAAATGTTGGGGGCTTGAAATTGAACTTGGAAGTCGCGCTTCTCTGCCATACAATAATTCACAAGGAGTGAAGGTTGTACTATGCGGGGTTCTATTATAACAAAAGACATTGAAGGGTAGCCAACTACACCAATCGGTCTTATTTAAATTTATAAAACTTCTTATATTCCGCTACAGTTCTGTAATTTCTTTCGAGAGAATTTGATTCGGGATGATACGCAGTGCAATTTAATTTCAATATTTTCAATAGTTTCCAATAGTCAGTAAATTTGATCCTCGATCCGTTACAATGGATATCATTATACCGTGTCTACAAATAACATTCGTAACTAATTTTAACGCGATAGTTGCAGCCTCTATGTTCTGTAAGGGAATAGGAAAAATTTACTTAAAGCCTCTTGATACGTTAAGATATACCTATTACCGTTTTCGCTAATAGTTAACGGACCTACTATGTCCATGTAAATTTTTTCAAAAACAACTTCTGATATATCAGTAATTTGTAATGGCATTTTTAACTTTCTATTCAACGATTTATTTTTTTGACAAGACTGGCACATTTTAACATAATTTTTTATATCGGTTTTTAAGTTTTTCCAGTTATAATTTTTTCTAATACTTTTATACATTCGTCTAACTCCTGGATGACCTCCGGTAGGTATGTCGTGATATTCTTTAAATATTTTAAGTTTGTCTTCTTCTGTCATAGATTCGGTACAAATGATATTATTATGATAAATGAAAAATTTATTATTGATATTTCTAAACGAAACTCTTCTCCATTTGAGAGGAATTTCTCCCAATTCGGCTAAAAGTGAGGATATGGGTGAACTTTTCATTGCGCACAGTACTTTTCGTAACGATGTATATTGTACCCTGTCTAGACGGTTTGAATATTGCTGTAAGGTGTTAAATGTTATAATAATGCCAAATTATATGTGTGACCTTACTAGTTCTTTATATATCATCATTAACACTTTCGGATCTGCTCCCCACCAGGTGCCTGATATTTACCTCTTAATGTCTATACTCTTTTGTACCTTGGCAGTTATGTTATCAATGTGGTTGACAAGTTTCAATTTCTCATCTAGTACTACTCCCAGGTATTTATTTTTTCTCGTAGTCAATGACATAATTATTATATCATAGTTCTAGTGATATTTGTTTGTTTTTTTTTCGGCAGTATGCTACCGCATCTGATTTCTCAGCTGAAAGTTCTAGACAATGTTTCATCATCCAACATTAAGATTTTGGAGTGTTTCATTTATGGATCTTCCCATCTCGGTAACCTTTTCACCTTCTATAATTAAAATGATGTCATCTGCATAAGCGAACATTAGCACCCTTAGCTACCATATTGAAAATATCTTTTGTATATATGTTGCATAACGAAGGACTTTGTGATGACCCTTGTGGCAATCTTTTAATTAGCTCTCCTTTTGTCGATTATGTTTTTGAGATGTTGTCTCGAATGATAATTTTCCTTGAAAATAACCCGTTTGTTACATTTATGATTTCCTGTGATATTTTAATTTCAGATTATTTATTGTTAAAAATGTGTATCCTGACATTGTCATATGTAGCTTTAATACCTAGGTAAACTATAATTGAAGGGGTCGGAAGCAAAAGGGTTCAAGTGCAAATTTATAAAACTGGAGAAAATGCCTTCTAAAGTTAACACCTCCTTATAAAATCCAGAGTACCAAAAGCAAAAGAGTGTTTTTTTCAACAGTATTGTAATATACCCAAAATTTAATCTTATTATTTCAAAACATAATAAACATAATATTTTTGTAAATATGAGGAACTTAAACCCTTTTTCCACCAAAAAAAAAATTAAAAAAATGTACTTGTTTCAGTTTAGACAAAATTTTTTATTTATTGCTCTAAAATAAAAACAAAAACCTCAATATAATTAACAAAAAATATAAAAAATAAGCTGCCCAATCCTAAATAGGTATGTTTTATTCATCATAATCGGATTCTAATTCGACCCTTGAGGTGTCGAAATCAATATCACCATCTGGAGTAACGGTATCGTCAGTTTCTGCTTGTTTACTTTTCTTTGGCGGGTCTTTCAATTTTTTAATAGTCTCTTTATTTGCATGTGGTAGAGTCCTATAATATTCATGATAAATAGGAGGTACAAAAGGTAAAAGTTCATTTAAATTATTCCACTTTATATCCGTTATGGGCAGGCTGCCGCCATATAAATTTTTATTTAGAGCAGATATTTTCAAATTTGGTCTTCCTTTCTGTAGAGTGGAACACTTTTGTGTTTGAGTAAAAGGCCAATCTGCATGTCTGGTGTGTTTAAATGAAAACGAAAAAAAGTCTTCCTTTCGGTAACGAAACCATACCATGTCATGCCACTTTAACGAGATTTTTTTATCTTCCTGCTTTTTTGGATCCATTATTATGCTATCCAAATAGTCAAAAGAAACAAAGTCAGCAGGTGTCATGTTGATGATGTTAAAATTTTTCGATGTTTTTCGAATCACATCTGTCCAATGGTCAGGAATAAAAACATTAATAGACCGTTTCTTCTGTTTTTCAATGAGCCCAAATGCTCGATCACACTCCATGTAGGAGTGCCCAGGCTGAAAAAACTTGTGGTCTATAGTTTTGACACTGGTGCTTTGCACTAAAAACATAAAAAGCTTTGCAATATTTTTGTTTTTATTTTGCCCACCGCAGGAATCACTATAGCAGATAAGATGTTCCACACTTTCCGGTAATCCTTTGATATACTGAAAAAAATAAATGCGGTATAATCAAAAAAATTATAGTTTTTGTTAATATCTTACCTTTAATAGGGCAGAACCAATTTCCTTGGAGCCTCTTGATGCGATGGTCTCATTCCAAATATACATGTTAGATTTACCAGAAACAATGTCAGAGATACAAAAATTGTATGTCCAAAGTTGTCGTAAGTAATATACCTTGTTTGTGGTTAATACTGGTGTAGGCAGGGTTTTTTGCAAATCAAAGCATACTACTCTTACTTTATCTGGATTGTTTTTACCATACTCCTCATCGTTTTTTTTAGATATTGTTACACTGTCTACTTTTTTTTGGTGTACTTCCAGGTCACGTTCACTCTTTTTCTTAATGTCATCATCGGTGCTATATCGTATCAAATTGTTCAACTTATCACATATATGGCAGGTATCGGAATGTGGCTTATGAAATTTTAAGTTAAATTCTGTACAGAAAATATGTCTGTAGTATGATTTTTTTACCATTGGTTTCTGATTTTCTGTACACCATTCTGTGTAAAGTTCGTACAATTTGTTTATATTTAAATGTTGTGGCAGGTATCTACAACCGATGTTATCAGCTCTTGAGTAGTGACTTTTATATCGAGGAATTTTTTTTATGTGTGTAATAACATCATTCCGGACAACATTATCAATTTTATTTGGAGGCTGATGCTTACCGCGTTTATCTGTTTCAACAAAGCCATCACTGGTCTTCTGATTACAAACTGTTAAGAATCTTCTCGTGCTTATAACTAGCGTTTTTAGGAAAAAAGCCTTGCATACTCGTAAACCCATTAGTTTAATTATGGACGTGAATTGTTTATGGGAAGTAGCCTGACGTTTTGTACGGTGTGGTTCAATTTTTGTTATGCATGATCCGATAAAACTGCTTTGCAAATCATAAGATTTCAAAGCATAAAATTTTCTAAATAAGTTTTGTCTGTCTGCTTCTGATATTTCGTTGCATTGATATCTGCATCTATGGTCAAATGGTTGCAACACCTTTTTCTTGATTGTTTTTCCTTTACTGGTCTTATACTCCAACCCACTCGCCCTACATTTTTTATTTTTTTCCCTTTTCCACTCATCAGGATTTCGTCTTCTCTTTCGCGTTCGTTTAGGAGTATCTAAAAATAATCGTTATTTTATTTTAAACATATGCATTTATGTAGAACGATAAGTAAGTTTAATTAGCCCAATGGTTTTACATACTATGAACTTCATTATCTGTGCTACTAGAGGCATCACCAGTATTCTGCGGGCTTTCTAAGTTTGTCTTTAATCTATGTTCATTAATATTTTCAATATCTGGATTGTAATCACTATCCTCATCCGTTTGGTATGGATCTGACTCACTAGAACTTAGATGGTGATGGCTGCATCCAGCTGAAAATTTCATAAAAAAATGTATTTTAGGTTATATTTGCAAGATATTTTGTAAACCTTAAAAATATTATTACTAGTCCACAAACTTCAAACCTTACCTTTAGCCTCTCTGTCTTCATTCATTTCACTACATCAGATGCACAAAATAACGATGTAAAACAAAAAATATCACACTTAGATATCCACGTGCTAACTTGCAAATTACTGAATATTAAGTAACTGATTTCTGGCAAACGGGTTTAAGTGCACTTGAACCTGTTTGCAGCTAACGTAGAGTACCTATTTCAAAACATGGTTTTTCTACCGACCAATAGATGTCACCTAAGTACAGAAAAACGCTTGAGTCGTTTTACTACCAACAAATTTATGGTTTCTAGTACACAAATATGTACTTATCTCATTTTTTTTAAAAATGTCACTTGAACCCTTTTGCTTCTGACCCCTTCAATTACAGTATTATTATTTTTAAAAGCAATAATTATTCTATTTTGAACTACAATTAGGTAAGACTACCTAATCCACGGTCTTTTCTAAAAGATTGTAATAAATTGCCGTATGTATCTACTGTAACCACTGTCACCACTTGTAATGTGTGAGTAATGATCCTCCTCGTTTTCTCCTTCTATCGTTCCCCTATGTCGAGGGAGAGACCGGACGGTCCTATTGTACTCTCCTGTCGAGAGAACAATATGTTTGCAGCGTGCTGTCACCAGTGCCTTACGGCACAAAAGGGGTAGAACTAGGAGTCCCTCTTTGAGGTTTGTCTCGTGGGAGGGCTGTTCCTAGCTCGAGCGATCAAGGTCGTCGTGGGGCCCCTTGGGCTTATACAGTGTGCCAAGCCCGGGTCCGTACTGCAGATTGAGTCCTTATTCTGTGCCTGTACTGCGGCTGTGAGAGGTAGGGTTAGAGAATTAAACTGTAGAGGATTAACCTAGAATATATACATATATTACAAGAAAAAAAACAGTAAATTTCTAACATCAGGTGAGCAAACGTATCTAAACAAAACAAAATTTCTAAATATGCTTTCCAACAATTGGAGTCCACGGTATATTACATAAACAAATCAAATCTATAAATAGATTCCTTAGTAAACATTAATTATGAGATTAGACAACTCAACAAAATTAAGGAACGAACTCGATATTGATTCAGCAAAAGAAATACTTTTATAAACGGTCACTGTAATACTAAATCTATATTCCCTGATATACCATAGTGACGGAAAAAAACTATAAGTGTAATTTCCGATAAGAGTAGACAATTAGAGAAATTATGTTACAATTTCGGCGAAAATACTTTTATAAATACGTCACTATGATGCTAATTTATAATCCCTGTGCTATGAGAGAAAAATCTTATAAACAAATTTATAACTGCGAGAGAAACAAAAAAAACTTGAATACTTCTGCTAAAATCCACAATATCCGTCTAATACTTATCTAAAAAATGATGAGAGGCGCTGATATATAAAACACATTCGATATGACTGCAAAGAAATAATGATGAAGGAACAATATCCCTTGCTAAATTAATTACCCTTTTGGCAAAAGAATAATTCAACATATAAATTCATCCAACGACAAACAATAAAGTAATTATGGGTTAAAAACTTACGTTTTCGGAAATATTCACAAAACACAAACTGTACACTTTTTCTTCGAGGAAATGAGGGCCTGGGTTTACTACCTAGGTTCCTCACTATGGGAGAGTTACTTTTTCTCTCTCCTTTCCTCCGAAAAATTCCCAATATTTATTTCAACAATTAACCTTGTTTGAAGGTTAGTTATATAAGTCGTGTTTGTAATTGTTTAATGTTTCAATAATTGAACCTGACCTATGCATAATCTTTCGTTACTAATAACCTTGTAGTAACACATATTGTTGGTTTTGGTTGAGGTCAGTTTATAAATTATGGTGTAAAGAAAAATAATTTTTTTTTATATAGGGTGTTTGAAACTTCCTATGTCATATCTTGTGTTTTATTACAAGATGTTTGATTATCGGAAGTAATTACACAAGTGCATCAAAATTACCGATAATTTTTCATGAAATCGTGTTGTCTAAATACTGGACGAGTTTATTTTCACGTTTTGGCGAAAGAGCCCGACTCCAAAGGAGGAGGGCTCCGTCAACAAAATATGAAAATAACCGAATGCAGTTTTTACTGACAACATGCTTGAATGAAAAAGTATCAGGTTTATTTTGATGCACGAGTGTAATTCGGTAGAATATGTCTCGAGTAAAAGAAATAAAAGTACGTTAGTTTGAAATTTTTATCTAAACAAAAATTAGATATATGAACAGGTTCAAACTTAAATGAGACTGAAATTTTATTTTTGGGTTAACTTTCGGTCTCTTTTTCTTGAATACAACTTATAGAAACTTCTCCAAATCGCGACATTTCAACGAATTTTAAAATTTGGCATAAGTCAAAATGACAAATGCGCAATTTTAACACCCGTTACTGTAGTTACGGACCTGCTGGGAAATTTTCGTAAGTAATATCATAAGGGCATCTAATTTTTCCGAAAAAATCGGAAAAACACGTTGCTGAGTAATATTTTAACAAGATGCATAAGTGCTAGTGGCAACAAAAATCTGAATCGAAGACGAGGATTTTTGCACCTGCACGAATGCATTTTGATAAAAAAAATATTACTTTGCATTGTGTTTTTTCGACTTATTTGACAGGAAAAATTAGATGCCCGAATGGCATTTGATAAGACTATTTCCTGAATAACAGATTATTCTGCATACACATAGCTTACGAAATATGCTACCTTACATGCATACATAATAAATATGTAGGTATTAATTTGGAAGCCGGAAAACATCAGGTAATTTATTTAATCACAAAATACTACAAACCTAATAATATGTTGTAAAGCCCTAATTTTACACCCTCTTCGAGGTATCGCTCCCATCTTTCCTTTATTCTATTAATTGATCCTATTTTTTTTATTTCTATTATTCTATTGTTGAAATGCATACTATTACATTATTTATATTTCTACATAATATATTTCATAAAAGGTTTTATTTCGTAGTTAGCTGAGCTTTCTGTTTTTCATATCTAGTTCATAGAAATACTAACATGGGCGCTTTGGTCTGATTGATCGGTATTAAAAAGGTTGTCATAATTTCATCGGTGACACTTTAAATTCTAGAAGCTTCAGTCACGTGATTTACATGTCCTACAAAACACACACATTTTGTCGAGATCTACAGTGTATAATTTGAAACAATTAAGGTTTTTCTTCTGCACAAATCTGCTTTTACTTGCCGAACTCACCAGAATACAACATAAAATGGTGTCAGGTGTGGGGTTACTTTGTGTCTAAACCAAATCGGATATCTTCAGAAAAGTTCTTGTTCGACTTGGATGTTCGAGTTTTGGAACATTGTAAAGGTACCTTTGTATTATTGTGGTATTAGATGAGATTAGTGCTAAAAGTTGAGGAAGAAAATCTTGAAATCTGTTGAAGAAAGTTGTCCAGTAGTAGTTATTTCCGAGCTACCGCATCTTAAAGCTGCTGCAAGTTCCTGAAAATCCTGATTCATCAGGGTAGCCTACAGTCTGCATCCCTTTCATTGGATTTAGTCAACGATCTGTGAGTGATCTACGCACAGATCACTTGGAAGTTCGAGTTTTGGGACATTGTAAAGGTACCTCTGTATTATCGTCGTATTAAGTGATTAAGTGCTAAAAGTTAAGGAGGAAAACCTTGAAATCCGTTGAAGAAAGTTGTCCAGTAGTAGTTATTTCCGAACTACCGCGTCTCAAAGCCGCTGCAAGTTCCTGAAAATCCTGATTCATCAGAGTAGCCTACAGTCTGCATCCCTTTCATTGGAATTAGCCAACGATCTGTGAGTGATATGTGCGTAGTGCCGGTATGTAAATTGTGCGAGAGTGACCCGTGAGAAAGAAAAAAAAATTACAATGTAAACTTTTTTTTGACATCTTGTAACAAGGTTATTATTTTTTTTATATATACATATATACATCAATATATTTTATTTCGTAACATTTTTCTATCATTTACCCATGCTGAAAAAATCTAATTGTATCAATTTGATGTAAATTATTATCTGATGTCAGATGATGAATTAGTAAATGACGAAATTTTAGACCCTCAAGAAGAAAATGACAGCGCAATAATGGCTTTTTCTGTAGACTTTGCATTTAAAATGATCCCGGAATTTAACGGGAATAGAGCTAACTTACTTAAATTTCTATCATGTTGCGATGTTGTTTGGGAAACTGCGACAACTGGGGCTAGTCAACAAAATTTTTTAAATATAATGAAAGCCAAACTAATAGGCCAAGCCTATAACTTATTAAAATATGAAGTTTATGATGATTGGCCTCAGTTGAAACTTATATTACAAGAAGAGTACTTGGAGCGAAGGACGATAGCTCAAATTCAGGTAGAACTCCTTAATTCTAGACAATTTGTTAACGAACCCATAAGAAATTTTGCAAACAGAATTGAACGTTTAACTTTAGATTTGAATGACGCTTGTATAGCGAGCGAAGGTATAGCCGCTAATGCAACCATAGAAAATTTGAGGCATTTGTGGATGGGTTGCGTCCACCTGTTCAATAAATAATAAAAGCTAGTCGGTTCGAAAGCTTCACAGATGCTGTGGAAGCTGCTTGTGAGGAGGAACGTAATATAAAATCATCAAATTCGTCAAATGTCACAGTAAATCACAGAAATCGCTCAAATAATAATAATAACTCTAATAAAAGGAACTGTAGTATATGTGGTAAACCTAATCATGATCTAGATCAGTGTTTTCTAAACCGAACTCCTTCTTTCGCGTCTTATCCCAAACATACTACACCAAATCAGAATTAGCAGATAAAAATAGAGAGAAATATTAATTTAGGACAAACTCAGTGTCGATATTGCAAGACATTCTCTTGAAGAATGTCGGAAACGTTTATATAATAATTCTGATTATAATAATAATGCACGTCCCAATTACGGTAACGCAAATCGAAATCGAAATTATCAACCAGAGTCTGTATCATTTCAGCAACAGGGAAACGAACAGGGCGCGAGTACTTCCAGAGGCCACGGTTCTTGCGCCCAGAATTTGAAAACGGCCCAAGAGAAACGACCATATATCCTCCTAGCCAAAGCTCAATTATAATTCCTTATTCATTAAGTTCAAGCTCAAACACACATAAAAATCTGTGTGACGGCTCTAATTCAAGATCAAACCTCATTTTCCACTCTAATTCAAGCTCTAATCTTTCTAACTCTAATAAATCAGGCTCAATTAATCCAAGTTCAAGCTCTAATTCAATATCTAGTTCAGTTTTTTATGATTCTTCAACAAACCCAAGTCCGAGCAATAATTTTAGCCCACTATCTTAAAACGAAATATATAAATTCAATCATGAATCAAGCATTCGAGGTCCGAAATATATCACAAATAACGACTCCGTAATAATAGCAGAAAATCAAGAAATATCAAAAGAACGTCACAAGTTCGTCCTATGTAAAAATTCCTTGTTCTTTGATCACCCGGATTTGCTAATTTACTAGTAGATACCGGCGTAGATATCAGTGTGATAAAACTTGGTCGTCTCGATGACAACGCGATTGTATACACCGAAAAAACTATAAAAATTAAAGGTATAACAAATGAATGCATCACTTCGTTAGGCATCAGCTACGCGAAAATTCAACTAAATGACATTATTATTGAACTCGAATTCTATGTGGTTCCTCACAATTTTTCAGTTTTAACAGATGGTATATTAAGAAAAGAATTTTTATCAAAGTTTAGAGTGTCTATCGATTATCGGTTATCTAAATTATTCATTCCTGTAGGTGAATGTAATTTCGCTTTTGACTTAACGAGCCCATACAGTATAACCATTCCTTATAGATCTGAAATTTTTGCAAGAATTTATGTAAATTTTCAAGAATCCAAAGTTTGTTAAAAAAGGAAATAGAAACCGTTATGTACATTGTATCGTCCAACCTAAGGACGGAATGTGCACTATAAGCATAATAAATTCCTCAGAGTCAAACGTTCTAATTAATTACTTGAATCTTGATTTTCATAAGCTAGAAGTCTGTCACGTGGTTCACATTACCAGTACTAACAACGAAGAAAGAATCGCAAATATCGAGTCAGTAATCGATATTTCGCATATGAACACGGAGGAAAAAGAATCGATTCTAGAAATTTGTAAAACATTTAATGACATATTTCACCTCGATGGTGACAAACTAACTAAAGTCAGGAAGTCTATAGGGTTTTACGAGAATGGGTTCACTTGACTTAAGGGGAATAGAATGTTTGATGGCATCGGTACAAGTTAGTTCGTCACCATCGAGGTGAAATATGTCATTAAATGTTTTACAAATTTCTAGAATCGATTCTTTCTCCTCCGTGTTCATATGCGAAGTATCGATTAGTGACTCGATATTTGCGATTCTTTCTCCATTGTTAGTACTGGTAATGTGAACAACGTGATAGTCTTCTAGCTTATCAAAATCAATTTTAGTAATTAATTTGAACGTTTGTCTCTGAGGAATTTATTATGCTAATAGTGCACATTCCGTCCTTAGGTTGGACGATACAATTACCAATGTACATAACGGTTTCTATTTTCTTTTTTAAACACACTTTGGGCTCTTGAAAATTTACTTAAATTCTTGCAAAAATTTCAGATCTAGGAGGAATGTTTATACTGTATGGGCTCGTTAAGTCAAAAGCGAAATTACATTCACCTACAGGAATTAATAATTTAGATAACCGATAATCGATGGACACTCTAAACTTTGTTAAACATTCTTTTCCTAATATAACATCTGTTAAAACTGAAAAACTGTCAGGAACTACATGGAATTCGTGTTCAAAAATGATGTGATTTAGTTGTATTTTCGCGTAGCTGATGCCTAACGAAGTGATGCATTCATTTGTTATACCTTTAATTTTTATAGTTTTGTCAGTGTATACAATCGCGCTATCATCAAGACGACCAAGTTTTATTACACTGATATCCGCGCTGGTATCTACTGGTAAAATAGCAAATCCGGTAGTGATCCAAGAACAAGGAATTTTTACATAGGACGAACTTGTGACGTCAGATATTTCAAAAATTTCTTTTGATATTTCTTGATTTTCTGCTATTATTACGGAGTCGTTATTTGTGATACATTTCGGACCTTGAATGCTTGATTCATGATTTAATTCATTTATTTCGTTTTTAGATCGTGAGCTAAAATTATTCCTCGGACTTGGGTTTGTTGGAGAATCATAAAAAACTGAACTAGATATTGAATTAGAGCTTGAACTTGGATTAGTTGAGCCTGATTTATTAGAGTTAGAAAGATTAGATCTTGAATTAGAGTGGAAAATGGGGCTTGATATTAAATTAAAGCCGTCACGCAGATTTTTATGTGTGTTTGAGCTTGAACTTAATGGATAAGAAATTAGAATTGAGCTTTGGCTAGATTGATTTATGGTCGTTTCTCTTGGGCCGTTTTTAAATTCTGGGCGCAAGAACCGTGGCCTCTGGAAGTACTCGTGCCCTGTTCATTTCCCTGTTGCTGAAATGATACAGACTCTGGTTGATAATTTCGATTTCGATTTGCGTTACCGTAATTGGGACGTGCATTATTATTATAATTAGAATTACTATAAAAACGTTCCCGACATTCTTCAAGAGAATGTCCAAACTTCTTGCAATGTCGACACTGAGTTTGTCCTAAATTAATATTTCTCTCTATTTTTATCTGCTGATTCTGATTTGGTGTAGTATGTTTGGGATAAGACGGAAAAGAAGGAGTTCGGTTTAGAAAACACTGATCTACAGTATGATTAGATTCACCACATGTACTAGAGTTCCTTTTATTAGAGTAATTATTATTATTTGAGCGATTTGTGTGATTTACTGACATTTGGCGAAGTTGATGATTCTATATTACGTTCCTCCTCACAAGCGGCTTCCACAGCATCTGTGAAGCTTTGGAACCGACTAGCTTTTATTATCAATTGAACAGGTGGACGCAACCCACCCACCAATGCCTTAAGGGCTGATTTTTCATTTAAATTTTCTATGGTTGCATTGGCGGTTATACCTCCGCTCGCTATACAAGCGTCATTCAAATCTAAAGTTGAACGTTCAATTCTGTTTGCAAAATTTCTTATGGTTTTGTTAACAAATTGTCTAGAATTAAGGAGTTCTACCTGAATTTGAGCTATCGTCCTTCGCTCCAAGTACTCTTCTTGTAATATAAGTTTCAACTGAGGCCAATCATCATAAACTTTATATTTTGATGAATTATAGGCTTGACCTATTAGTTTACCTTTCAATATATTTATAAACGTTTGTTGACTAGCCCTAGTTGTCGCAGTTTCCCAAACAACATCGCAACATGATAGAAATTTATGTAAGTTAGCTCTATTCCCGTCAAATTCCGGGATCATTTTATATGCAAAGTCTACAGAAAAAGCCATTATTGCGTTGTAATTTTCTTCTTGAGGGTCTAAAATTTCGTCATTTACTAATTCTTTATCTAACATCAGATAATAATTTACATAAAATTGATATACAGTGGACCCCCGATAATCCGGCCCCTGTCTAATCCGGCGCCCCCTGTAATCCGACATGACTTAGAATTACATACATGTATGTTTGACAATCTTTGCTAATATAGATCACGCAGGTTTGAACAGGTCACATTTCGTACGCGCCACCGCTATTGTGCTCGACGCGTATGCATTGTTTTACTTAGTTTGAATTTGACTATTAGTGATAGCGGTACGGCCTAGCGTGCGTTCATTGTTTACTATTTATTCATTGTGTATTAGGTATAGTACCTAGTAATGTCGTCACAAACCCAGAAGCGAAAGCACAAAACGTTGACAATTAAAGAAAAATGTGATATTTTAGATCGCTTAAATCGCAATGAAACTTTTAGAAGTTTAGCAAGTGAATACGGCGTAGGCCGATCTACAGTTTATGACATTAAAAAAACCACGAGAATATTAAGAAGTTCATGTCAACTACTGACTGCGAGCCAGGCAAGAGACAGACACTCAAGAAAGCTGAACATCCAGAAGTGGAAGAAGCTTTGTACATGTGGTTTCTTCAGGAAAGAAGCAGGCATGCACCAATTTCGGGACCCATGTTGGCGATGAAAGCTAAGTTTTTTTATAAGGAAATAACAAAAAAAGATGATTTTGTGGCCAGCAAAGGATGGCTACAACGTTTTAAAAGTCGTCATGGCATACGTTTAATGACTATTACAGGAGAGAAACTTTCTAACGATGCCACCTGCATAGAGCCCTTTAAATTAAGATTTTTGCAAAAGGTGTACGATTTAAATCTTGACCCGTCACAGGTGTACAATGCAGACGAATCAGGGCTTTTTTGGCGTGTGATGCCTAACAAAACTTTCGTTTCTTGTAACGAAAAAGACGTACCTGGACGAAAAGTGAGTAAAGAGCGTGTAACCATACTACCATGTGCTAATGCTGCAGGTACACACGCGCTTAAGATAATGGTCATTGGGAAATCTAATAAACCAAGGGCATTCAAAAACATTGATTTACCTGTACACTATTACGGACGAAAAAGTGCATGGATGACAAAAGACCTTTTCAAAAAGTGGTTTGATGAATGCTTCGTACCTGAAGTTAGAAAATGGTTAAAAGATCATAATTTTCCTCAAAAAGCGTTGTTGCTTCTTGATAACGCTCCCGGTCATCCGTCTGAAGAAGAACTGACAACTGAGGATAAATGCATCACTGCGATGTTTCTTCCGCCAAATTGCACTGCACTGATTCAACCAATGGACCAGAACATCATTCAGTTTGTTAAGCAAGACTTTAAAAAAAACCTACTTTTGAGAGCCGTATCCAAAGACCAACCAATAGAAAAAACTTTAAAAGAATTTAATATGACAGACTTGGTTTTTGCTCTTAGTCAGTCGTTGAGTGCGTTACCGTCATCAACTATTAAATCGTCTTGGAAAAAGTTATGGCCAGATATAATCACCACTCCTAGCAACGATCCACAAATCAGTGTAACTTCGGAAGTTATAGAACAAGTCGCTACTGAAACACAGATAAGTCCGGAAGATTTGGAAGTCTGGTGCCGTGGAATGGATAAAGAAGAAAATGTTTTTCTTGAAATGTCTGACGAAGATATTATAAAAGAGGTTTCTAATAATACAACAAACGATCAGGAAGATAACGACGACGTGATTGCAACTGCTCCACAAGTCACAGATCAAGACGCAGTTACCGCTTTTGAGCTAGGTTTACAATGGGCTGAAGAGAATGGTACATCCTACAACGAACTTTTACTTTTGAGAAGACTGAGGGACAAAGCTCTGATCTCGCGTTATAACAACCTTAAACAAACAAAAATTGATGAATATTTCAAAGCTTCATAATTTTATATATGTACATAGTATTCACTATGATTCACTATGATATTCAATATATGATTTTGATTAATAATTCTTGATTATTTTGGTAGATATGTATGTGCATTTATGCCTAATTTTATAATAAAACGTAAGCTCTCAATTGTTATTTAATTTACTAAATTCGACTTACATAAATTAAGTCTGATTTGTACTTCAAAGTACATACATATGTACGTATAATATGTATGTATATAGATTCTTGTCATTAGATATGTAATTTGTCGGATTACAAGGTACTCTTTCGTAAAAAAATCCGGACTATAGGGGTCTTAGGCAGTGCTCTATAATCCGACAAATTCGATAGTCCGACACTGCCCTGCATAATGTTTGCCGGATTACCGGGGGTCCACTGTAATTAGATTTTTTCAGCATAGGTAAATGATAGAAGAATGTTACAAAATAAAATATATTGATGTATATACATAAAAAAAAATAATATTCTTGTTACACGATGTGAAAAAAAAATTTTACCTTATGATTTTTTTTCTTTTTCACGGGTCACTCTCGCACAATTCACCTACCGGCACTACGCACATATCACTCACAGATCGTTGGCTAATTCCAATGAAAGGGCTGCAGACTGTAGGCTACTCTGATGAATCAGGATTTTCAGGAACTTGCAGCGGCTTTGAGATGCGGTAGTTCGGAAATAGCTACTACTGGACAACTTTCTTCAACGGATTTCAAGGTTTTCTTCCTTAACTTTTAGCACTTAACTCACTTAATACGACGATAATACAGAGGTACCTTTACAATGTCCCAAAACTCGAACTTCCAAGTAGAACAAGAACTTTCCTGAAGATATCCGGTTTGGTTTAGACACAAAGTAACCCCACACCTGACACCATTTTATGCTGTATTCTCGTGAGTTAGGCAAGTAAAAGCAGATTTGTGCAGAAGAAAAACCTTTATTGCTTCAATTATACACTGTAGACCCCGACAAAATGTGTGAAAAAATGACCTAGAGTCATGCCAAGCTTTCTGTTTTGTAGAACATGTAAATCAAATTTAAAGTTTCACCAATGAAATTATGACAACCTTTCTAATACCGATCAATCAGACCAAAGCGCCCATGTTAGTATTTCTATGAACAAGATATGAAAAACAGAAAGCTCAACTAATTACGAAATAGAACCTTACATGAAATATATTATGTAGAAATATAAATAATGTCATAGTATGCATTTCAACAATAGAATAATAGAACCAAAAAAAATAGGAGCAATTAGTAGAATAAAGAAAAGATGGGAGCGAGACCTCGAAGAGGGTGTAAAGTTATGGCTTGACATCAAATATAATAATAATTACTTGTTATCAAGTACTGAACTGATGGACACAATTCGAAACTGCGCCGTAGAAGTGGGAGGTCTGCAACAACGAGGTGAACACAAAAAACTAACTCCGGAAACAAAAGCACTATTACAAAAACGAAGAGAAATGAAAAAGACAACAAACATTCAAAGAATTGAATACACCGAACTGTGCAAGACGATACGAAAGAAAATCGCAGAAGATATCAGGAATTACAACGAGAAACTGGTACAAACAACAATAGAAAACCGTAAAAGCTACAAAAATGCAAAAAGGGCACTAATAATAGGGAAAAGACAGATAGTTGCATTAACTGATGGAAACACAAGAACCACAGACAGGAATGAAATAATAGACCTAGTAGCCAAATTCTATGGAGACCTATACAAGGCCCCTGAAAATTTGGAAGAAATAATAGAACACTTAGAAGATGCCATACCAGAAGTTTTGGTGGAGGAAGTAGAAATGGCACTGAAAAGCATGAAAAATGGCAAAGCAGCGGAAAATGACGGCATCACGACCGAAATACTCAAATATGCAGGAGCTAAAACATGGAAGTACCTTGCCAAACTATACACGAACTGTCTGATGTCCAGGAGCATACCTAAAGAGTGGAACAGCGCCCTTATAGTGTTGATCCACAAGAAAGGCAGCAAAGAAGACATTAAGAACTACAGACCAATAAGTCTACTACCAGTGACGTACAAGGTATTCACAAAGATCATTCACAACAGAATACAAAATACACTAGACTCGGCCCAACCACGAGAACAGGCTGGATTCCGCAAAGGCTTTAGTACAATAGATCACATCCATATTCTCAAAGAGGTTATCAGTCAAACCAAAGAATACAACCAACCACTAGCACTAGCCTTCATCGACTTTGAGAAAGCATTCGACTCTATATATCCCAGAGCAGTAATAAATGCCCTAACAGAACAAGGGGTCGACAAGCCATATATTGAGACCCTAGCAAATATATATAGGGAAGCCAAAGCGAGAGTTAGGATATATGAGGGCACACCAGAATTCCCCACCAGCAGAGGAGTTAGACAAGGAGATGCAATATCACCAAAGTTATTTACAGCAACACTAGAAAGCATCTTCAGAAAACTGGGCTGGAACAACACAGGTCTGAATATAGATGGAGAATACTTGAACCATCTAAGATTCGCTGATGACATCATCCTGATAGCGAGTAACCCTGGCAAAATGCAACAACAAATAAATGAATTGAATGCAGCAAGCAACGAAGTAGGCCTTAAAATAAATCTGAGTAAGACCAAGATAATGTATAACGAACTGATAAACGCACAAGAAATAACAATTAATGACACTGCCCTGGAAATAGTAGAGGAATACATATACCTGGGTCAACTAATACACATATCAGGCTCTCTACTTCCAGAAATAAACAGAAGAATCAAATTAGCATGGAGAACATTTGGACAGAACTCTATCATCTTCAAGTCTAGAATGTCACTCCGTTCGAAAAAGAAAGCGTTTGATCAGTGCGTACTACCAATATTAACATACGGCTGTGAAACCTGGACCCTGAAAACTGATATCATTAGAAAACTCCAGGTAACGAAGAGGTCTATGGAACGATGCATGCTTGGAATAACAAGGAGAGATAGAAAAAGGCTTGATTGGATCAGACAAAAGACCCAAGTGATAGATGTCATAAATAGAATCAGATCCCTAAAGTGGCAATGGGCGGGGCATCTCGCTAGAAGGACAGACGATAGATGGACCACAAAGATAACGCAATGGTATCCCCGAGGCGTGAAAAGACCAAGAAGACGCCCCAACTTAAGATGGGACCACGACATAAACAAACTCGCAGGATCAACTTGGGGCCGCATAGCTAGCAATAGACAACAATGGGCCCACATGGAAGTGGAATATATAAATATGTAAAGGGAGGCTACACCATAACAAAATGGTTGAATAAGCTGCATGTGATGATGATGATGATGATGATGACTTGTTATCAAAGGTACTGTAATTTTTGATAACGGCAGTCAAGTTTTGCCGCGGGTAAACTTGAAAAAACTGCTGACAGGTGCTGTCATACAATTGTTCCATCGAGAATTCATTTGTAATTCAAAATTGCGCGTTTGTGATTGGTGGAACATAAGAGGAGGGAAATAGTCGCCGAAAAAGTCCCGCTGCATATGGGATTTTTAATACATGAAGGAAATATTCACTCATATTTCCTTCTGATTCAACATCAAATTCAATTCTGTTTTTAATCAAAGTTCCAAATGTTTCCATCACACAGGATTGCAGCGCTATGATTGTATAGCTAAATAAGTGTAAAAGTTATTGTAGGGTTTCAGAATAGGGCAATTATTTGTATTTCCCAATCTTTTGGTATTGGCTCCCCAAATTTTCATAATTTTTGGTAAGAATTTTAGTTGTGATTATGTGATTGGATCTGCACTAGGGGCGCTGTCTTTGCTTTTGAGATTTAGAGTTGCGTTTAGCTCGTTGATTGAAAATAGAATTTGTTCATGTACATCCGAATTTACCGAAATATTTGAAATGAGATTTGTATCTGGGATTTCCATAATGTCTTTCATAATGTCAACAAAGTTGTCTGTTATTCTCAATAAAGTTGTTCTTGCACTGGTTAGTGTATATGTTACTATTTGTTTACTATTCTCCATGTTTTACTTATACTGCTATCTCTATTTAGACCTGCACAAAAGTTTCTGACGCTACTTTTTTTTTTAGTTTTTAGTATGTTTTTTGTTAATGCTATTGTTTTGTTCATATTCATGTAGTTGATGAGAGAGCTATCTTGAAAGTATTTCTGGTTGG
Source organism: Galeruca laticollis (assembly GCA_963921935.1). Classification (NCBI taxonomy): domain Eukaryota; kingdom Metazoa; phylum Arthropoda; class Insecta; order Coleoptera; family Chrysomelidae; genus Galeruca; species Galeruca laticollis. Next base: position 248,387,243 of record OY998176.1, read on the forward strand.
CAATTTTTAACTAGAATTGAGAATTCTTCATCCCACCATATAGTGGGTTGTTTATTAGTTTTAGTTATTTTGTAACCTTTTTTTGATGCTTAAAAGTATCTGTAGCTTTATCAATTGTATTGATGATATTCTCATATGAGATATTCCTAGTTTGGTGATTAATATTTTCTCCAATCTATTTTTTAAGATTGTATATCTGTGTTATTATACCATATGTATTGGGATATGTACTGTTGTGTTTGAGTACTTCCATGTTTGTCTCTCTGAATTTCACAATAATAGGAAAATGATCACTATTACCCCTATTCAGGCGAATAAGGGTCCATTCACCCATTCAGCCTAATTGGGATGTGTAGAATGTTAGGTCCGTAATACTTATCACTTGTCCTGGAAGGCTGATTCTTGTGACTGATCTATCATTCATGCAAATAAAGTTTTCGTCCAATAACGCAAGGCAAGAAGTTTTCTGTTGTGATCATTTTTGTTGTTGCCTGATACTAAATTTTTGATTTGGAATCCCCACCTATTACAATGTTTTCAATATTATCTCTATTCAGACATATTTCCTTTAAAAATAATTTATTAAGTTTTACATTATGTTGATTGTAGATATTTACAGTAAGATAATTATTTATGTTAATACTTTGTATAGCTATACCATTATGACCTTCGATAGAATCTATTCTAAATATATTATATATTATCATACTTGGTATATAGTAATTTACTAAGTAAAGTAAGTAATAAGTAGTAACTGTCACATTGTACTTTCATTATGCTTAAACACAATTGTTTTATTGAAGGGATCTGTCAAGAATATCGCTTTCCAAAAGGCTTCTGTCGCCAAAAAAAATTGAGAAACGCTGCCCTAGATGATACATAAATTCTTTTATCTGACCATTTCAATTTCCAAAACTTCTTAAATATTTTTTTCGGTCCTAGTCACTTAGTTTAAAGCACTGGATTTTTGTATTTGTTTTGGTACATTTACACCTATCCTTTAAAGTTTTCTTCGGTTCTTTTATTTCAAACTCTATACCTTCTCTGCCTGTCCAAACCATTTTCTCGTTTTCTTTTTATAGCGTTGTACTTCCAATATTGAAGGTTACTATATTTTCTTTTTTTTTCGTTTTCTGTCCACGTCTTGGTTACCTAATCATCATCTGCGGAGATACTTTCTTGTTCTCTTTCCTCCAAATCACGACCTTGGTCACTGACTCCACGATCGGTAGAATTATTTTCTCCTTCACCATCGATCAAATCATTTTCTCCTTGTTTATCATCGGTGGAACCATTTTCTCCTTCTTCTTGTTCTACTTCAAAAAAATTTGCAACACCATCTCCATTTTCCTTCCACGTTTTTACTTTTATGTTCATTATTATTTGTTCTACTAATGCTTTCTTTATCTTCCAAGATTGGAATGCGGTCAATATTATTATTTGTGTTAAGGATAGTATAAGTTTCGTCATGAACTGTATTCCATCGATTGTCTTCACCATCAATAATATTATTCGAAGCTAGTTGAAATCTCAATAGAACCATCAAATAATATATCTTCATTATTGAAAAGTTCCTCTGTCAATCGGCATTTCTCTAACAAATCATAATTTCTGCTGCATTTGATATTGTCGTAGTTTTCTGATCGTTGAAATTACGAGGTTCTAGATGCTAATTATTATCAACTGTGTTTGTAAGGTCTTGGAGTACAACAGACTATTTCGTTAACTGCATAAATATATAGCGTTTTTTTTTAATTTATACATATATGAAAACAAAACAAAAATTAGTATTGAAAAAAACTTTTATTGAAATGCCCAAAAAAGTAGAAAATAAGTTTTGATGTGAATCAAACTCATCATTACTGTTACATTATACTATTTTATTTGACATATAAGCTTGTCGCGGTAATTAGCAGGTAGTAGGTACAATGCAAGTTAAATACTAGCTTTTAAAAAATTATTATTGCTGTCCAGTGTCCCCGAAAAATATTTATATTATTATAGTCTACTAAAAAAATTAGCAAAGTTTAAAACCAACTCCTGCAATTATTCACCTATCCATAACTCCATAAAAAAAATATGTGAAAATTGCATAACTCCCCAAACAGTTTGAATTACGATTTTTGTGCCCCAATTTATATAGAAATAAAAGAAAAATTTGGTAATAAAATCGGTACTAACTTGGTTACAATAAAAAACACAATATTTTGTTTAGTAAACACTAAAAACATAAAAAATTGTATAATTAAGTTGGAAACGTATATCCAATACGTTTAAACTACAAACAATGATGGACTTATGCCGGTTTCATATCATTGTCAAAATAGTTGAACTTATGCAGATTTCATGTCTGCGATTTTAACGAAATCTAGTGGTTTTTTTATAACTAAAACAAGAACCTGCATAAATTTGAGGTAGAACTAATGGATGCCAGCAAAATATCAAAATGAAATTAACTATCTCGACCCTTACTTCGTGTAATATACTCATTTTGGCAAACATTTTTATGGACAGTTTATAAAGAAAAATCTTTGAAAGTAATATTTCAAAAAATGTTTTATTTTGGTATAGATATGTAGATGACATATTAGCTTGTTTTATAGGTAGTGAACGACAATTATAGTCTATTTCTTAATGTCTGAGAGCACAATAGCCTCATTAAATATTCAAATAGAAAATTATTTCTTACAGAGTGATCCTAAGAATTTTACAAGTAAATACTAACATTTTAATGCAAAACAAGTAGGTGTCTGTATTGGTTATCTGTACACCCCTGTTCCAGCTAAAAATACAATATGCTAATAAAACTGAACAATGCCAGCAAAAGGATAAACTGTGCGGCAGTGGCGGAGATTACGATATTAGTTCATTTTGCTTATTTAATTAGATTCGGTCAACATTACAGTTGAAACAAAATTCATTCGATTAGGCCTATTAACAAGTTACATTTTCATTTTTATTAAATTAAATTAATTAAAGGAAATATAGTTTAATTCTCATAATTCAAATTTATTGACAATGAATTAATGTATATTAAGTGAAGTAAACATATCAATTATAGGAAATATAAAATTCAATCTATAGTATCATCCTCTTCGCTGGCCATACAATAATCATCCGAAAACTCGTCGAGAGAGATCACTATCGGTTCTATAGTTTGTTCTATGAGGTTATCTAAAACCCACATTTTCCCTTCCTCTTTAATTACATGATTCACAGCATCTCTCCCGTTCTCTTCAGTTATTGTTGTCAATGAGTACTTCATGAGTTCACGAACATCTTTCATTTCAAATGTTTTATTATGTCTAGCTACATAACCTTTCATTTGGGCCCATTAACTCTATCGCATTTAATTCACAATGGTATGGCGGCAAACGAAGCACTGTTATCCCACGATTCTTGGCTATTTCATCAATAACAAAATTTTTAAATTGTAGCTTCTGATATGAAGCAACCTTTAAAAGTTCTTTTTTCAACATATCATCTTCGAATGGTATATATTTTTCTGATTAACCAGTTTCTAATATCAGCGTTTCTCCAAGATGTAGATTCTCTGTTAATCGCGAATGATAAGTGGCATTGTCCATAACGATTACAGCATTATTTGGAATTAATGCGACCATTTGTGTAATATACATCTGCAGTCATTTCTTCATGATAGTCTTTGGTTGATGTTGACTGAAACTCCAGTAAACCACCAGTAAACGAACCCTTGATTACATCTAATATGCGTTATTATTAGTCGGCGACCTCTACCGATAGGAGTTTTCAGTCCAGTAGATAAACCTTCTATGAAAGCTTGACCACTGGTTTGAATACTTTTATCCTGCCATATTTTTTCACTGAACGTCCTTCATTGAGCCATGTCTCATTTAGATAATAGATTTGTCTTCCCTCCTGTCTATATTTTCGGATATCTCGTAAATACTGGCGTCTCCAACATATTATTCCTTCGTTGTCGATTAGCACTGATTTGCGACTTTGCTTCCCCCAAGTAAAATTTAATTTGTGTAATATTTTCCACAAAGTTTTTCGCCTTATGTCAGGCAAATTCTCGTCCTCCATTCTTAGAATTCTATCAAGGGCTGGGATCTCTTTTTTAAAATATAATTCATGTACTTTTCGTCTTATTGTATTTTGCATATGTTCATCAAGGTGAAATGGTTTTCTTCCAGTTGACATGGTTTTCTTCCAGTTGACTTTTTAGGTGGAGATATATTTCCATTTTTCCTCTCTCTTAAAAGCCTGTAAATAGTAGATTCACTAACTCCTGTCATATTGGAACATGTCGAAACTATATTTCTAACAGTAGCAGCCGGCATTTGATGTACAACAGCATCATGCACATTTAACACTACAGTCTTCGTTTGTAAGCTAATCACGCTCTTACACTTCACTGGAGTGAAACTTGAAGACATTTTTCACAACACAGTTAACACTTATGGAACATAAGCGACTCTAAGCAAAACAGATTATACAAATTTGGGCGAGACCAAGTTTCACCGTATATACCTGCAAAATTTCTAAGTAGTCATTGGGACAATCCCTAGTAGGACCCTATTGTAATGTTTCTTGGAAATGTTATTATCAACATTTCGAAAATCAGAAAGTAATTATCTTGAGAATGAATTGATAAATGGTTTATTAATATGTCTCCCAAGATTTGACACGCTCCAAATTCTCAAGATAATTAATGAAATATTCAGTCAGAATAGTAGCGTTACAAGATTATTTCAAAAATAATTTGTTCTAACTGTATGTACTCTATAAATGTATGTAGATCAGTTAGTTGTTTTAACTAACTGAATTTACATTTATATTACCTTTATATATCAGATCGGGTATAAAATTAAATAGAAAATAAATTCCTTAGATGAACTGTGACGCTTATGCTTTACTACCTGGCTGGCATCTGTGACCTTTTCCCGTGCTGTCACTCAATAAGAAACAGACTATAGATATATTTTTAATCCACATTAATAATTTACACCCAAAAATTCAATTTACAATAGAAGTTGAAGAAAATGACTCGATCAATTTTCTTGATTTAAAAATTCAAAGAGTTAATAATGTACTTGATTATTTAATTTACCGAAAACCAACACACACTGATGTGACAATTCCTTATAGTTCCAATCACTCCCTGTCACATAAACTAGCGGCATAGAATTCAATGATACAAAGAGCATTTTCAGTTCATATGAACAAATGTTATTTTGATAGAGAGATTAATACAATTAGACAAATAGCAACATTCAACGGTTATGCATTACATATGATAAATGAGCTCATTAATAAAAAAGAGGGAAATGTGGCATTACAACTAATATTTCCTAAACAAACTGAAGAAATAAAAACTTATGAAACCATCACATATGCAGGAAATATTTCTAATAATATTTCAAAGATAATATCTTTAGCAACGGATACAACATTTTCTTTTAAAACAGAAAGTAACGTAAGTACAAAATTGTTAAATGTTGAAACAAAAATACCAACAATAAAGAAATCAGGTATATATAAACTCAAATGTCCAGAATGTAATGCTGTCTATTTGGGTCAGAACCTTAGAAATTTTGGAATCCGATACAGTGAACACTTACGAGCATACAGATTAAAACAACCAGATAAATCCCATTACGTTAAACATCTACTTGACATCATCCATTCATTGACACCTAACACAGAACTAGAAGTACTACATATTTGTGATAAGAAAAAAGAACTAGATTTCCTTGAAGAGCTGGAAATTAGAAGACACTTAAGAAACCCACAATATGAAGTCGTCAATGAACAGATAAATCTAGGGAGTACTCCACAATTAAACTGTCGTCTTAATTGATAATTGTAAAGATCAGCTGATATCGTTTTCCTGGTTTTCTATATAATTGTACAGTTATACTGATCTTAATGGAAAAAATGATATCCAGGATATCACCATAGGGCTAATAATATCTAAGCTTATATATTTGTAATTTCACATCTACTTCTTTTTTCTATTAACATATATTAAGTAATAAGGTTATTCATATATGTTGAGTCAATCACTTCTTGGTCTAGCCAAAAATAACTACTAAACATCAGGTAGGCATCAAATGAATTGTAACTTATGTCATTCTGACGATGATATTCAGTTATCGAAACAATTGTCAATTCTTTAGAATTTTCAACATTTTTCATTATATTGTGAAATTAACTAAAAACATTTAAAATACTAAAATGTCAAAAATTTCATATTTTTCACAGTGAGCCGACGATATATTGTTTTGAAAAATCCCATTTAAGAGATTCAGCCAACATTGCGTTCACGCTACAGTAATTTTTTCTACCCTCCGGTATTATGATAATGAAATGTTAATTATTTACTTTCATTTCATGTACTAGTAAATTATCATAAACAATTATTTCATTAATTCACCAATTTTTTCATTGCATGGCCAATAATTGAAATAAGGATAAACCTCAAGCATATCCAGATCTTTACATATCTAAATTTTTGAATTGCTGGTATATGATAAATTATCCAGACAACTTAACAAGAATATTATTTTTTGAAATTTAATGAGGCGAATTGAATATATTACTAATTATTCTCTGTTAATTTACAGGTGATAGATTCCCCAGAGATACGACAGAAACGCCAGTCACTCTTAATCTTTTTCCGGATCATCCCGTTCAAGAAGCTTGTAAGCCATTTGTCAACGTCACAAATAACCAATTTTTCAGCCCCGGATATCCTGGTGAAACTTACACGAATAATACGAATTGTTTCCTTGTACTTCAAGGTAAGTGGAATCGATTTCTTTTTCCTTTTGTACTTCTTTCAACTGTGACTCCAAAGCACTTTTAAAGCTGAACACAAATCGGAAGTTTCAAATGACGTAATGGATGTAAAGGATATATGAAGCGATACAGTTAATGTAAATAGGAATAATGATAATTTTTTGCATTTTATTATTAATAAATAGTCTCCATATATACCTATAAAGCTGAGTTGATGTAATGATGATATTTTTTGGGACATTTTAAAGCAAAAAATACAATGAATAAATTGAATGCGGCTAATTTTAGGCATAGAAGACGTGGATTCAAAAACTTCTGAATCCATCTCTCTCTAGCTCGCTATCTATATTAAGCATCTGGCACCGATACGTGGATAGAAGCCTCCTCTATTTTTCTCCATCCCTATCTACTGAGCTTTCAATATCTAATTTTTTCCTGCAATATCCCTAATATCGTCGTACCATTTGGTGAGCGATCTTCCAATTTTTTGCCTGTCCATTGCTTCTATTCTGTTGATATTCTTGTTCACCATCCATTCTTGCGATGTGTCCAACAACAGCCTCTATAGTAGAAGGCCTGGGCATGCGATGTGGCAACACTGCATGATTTGAGAATAGATGGCTGAAAATAGTGATGTTTTGTCCACAGAGAAAGTAATAAGAGAGTGTTCGTTCCCGTATAAACAGCTGGACCCCTATTCTGTAACTCAAGCGAGAGCTCGTGCACGACTATTCATTGGTATGAGTACTCTCTCACTCCTCACTCACATAATTCTTAAAAACGTATTCACGATGAATCGGCGATTCCACTACATTTGGCTCAGCGTTGCCAAATGGAACGACTAGTTTTGACCTACTATTTAGTAGTTTAAATGTACTTTAGATTATATGAGGATAAGAAATAAAGAAATATTTTTAGATTATGTTGTTATTCACATATTATATATGTTGGTATTGTGGGTGATTTGAGATTGTGTGTATATTTCAGTTTTGTGTATCAGTTATTTACTATATTAAAAAAAGACAATATTAATGTTGTGTAAAGCACAAAAAACATTATTAATAAAGTTTATGATCATCCAGAATTGCGTAATGGAAAATTTACGCCAAATTTTACAATTAAAGCAGCACAGCACAGACATTATGCGCAGTCCGTTATCTTACTCTCCTGCTTTCACCCAGTAGAGTAGTCGCGAAGGAGTATGTGAGCACTCTCCTACCTTAGAGAATACGGATTTATAATTTTTAGGAGAGTGGCATGCGCAGTAACGCTAAATTGCGAGAGAGAACTCGGGCACGAGGCTCACGATCTCTCGCTTGAGTTACAGAATAGGGGTCCTAGCATCGCGTCGATCTGAGAGCACCACTTACGGGTGGCAGAACTAATTCTCATAGGCGGGATATTTTGATTTGATAGTTTGGGTTATGGGTAGGTAACTTTTACAGTTTATCTTAAAATTGTTTATTATCTCATTATTTGTAATAAACAATTTTGAGACAAATAATTTAGATACATAAGAAAACAGCAAACATTTGAATTTTTCATTAACCTGCACATAATATAAAAAATTATTAATCACAAAATTACATGTTGAGTTGAAAACTAGATTCTCTATATCCATGAAGACAGGAAACAAAAGATAAATTAAAAGTAGTATCAAAAAAAATATATTTGTTTGTTACTCCTCTTACTATCAATATATTCTCTAATTAATAAGGGAACACAAACTTTTATTAGTTGAAAGAATACGTCTGATTTATGTTCTCGACAGGTGAATCAGTCAAAATTTATATGACCTCTTGTAGTAAAGTGTTAATTTTTTCCAGTAATATTTTCTACGTGAACTAAAAGTGTTAAAATATGATAAAAAGTGTTGAAAGAAATTTAACGACTTCTCTGTACATAAATCAGACGTATTTTATCATCATTTTCTTTAAAGGAAGTGAAACTATGGTGAACATCTAAAATATCTCCCTACAAATTAGCCTTACATTCTTCGCTATTAAAATTTGTACAAAACCAGAAACATAGCTTATTGTTTGCGTTTCAACATTTGAATAATTTAATTCTCGGGAATTCAATTTTCATTATTAGTTTTAGAAGTGAATGGTTTTGGTTAATTATAACAATTTTAAAAAGACTTTAAATTATCTAATAAATTACATCATCTGTTTCACAATTTGTGTTGTTGTTTTCGACTTTTTTGACTATCAATGTTACAAGAAGTTAGGTTTCTTTTCACAGAAAATACGGTACTTCAAAAACGTAGGGTATTATTACTATGTGGTGGTGTATGATGTACATATTGAAAAGGTAAAGCAAATTTTAAGTCTTTTGCGACATGTACTTGTAATTGCTTCATCATAAAAATTATCTTCACACAACCTTTGATCATTGGATATATGAGGAAGTTCTGAAATTTTATACCACTGTTTGAAAAATATTTTGTTCTTAAACCCCAAATTGCGAAGTGGCCAAAAATATTTACTATTAACAATTTTTTACAATACAACTAAGACGCATTCTACCTGGTAATGACATTCTAAAGGTTCACTTACTTTTCTTTACTTTATTAGAACGGAAAACCTAAATAAATTGAAAAAAATATACTAATTTTACTCAACCATAACCATGTTTTTAGTAATTTTTATTTTTGACGCTTTAGTCTGACAAACATAAGCCGTGTTCACACAAACCAATGTAAGATGGATTTTGTATATTTTAATTTTTAATGACTTGAAAGTTAGAATACTAGAATTTTTTATAATATTTATCGAGATTAAAGACAATACATTGAAATTTATTACCATTTCTAATATTTTAAATCATTGTATTCTATTTTGTTTATGTAAAACAGTCTGGTAGTTCGCGCGACTGCAGAGATGCACCCGATTAGAAGAACATTATTTGAAAGAGTACGTTTTGACAGTACTTTGCGTTTCTCTTTAACGGGTGTTGAAGAAGAAAGATAACTAGTCTACTTATAAAGTTGACCGTCGTGCCAACAGCCCAAAATTTCATTGTTTGCCATTGGCTCTAGCTTTCCAGTCTACCACAAGAATTCAATTTTTTTTAATATTTTTTTTTAACTCGTATAGAGGCGTTATTAGTTGCAAATACTTAGTTCAGACCGAGGGGGAAACCACTGGAGATTTTTTGTGGTAATGATTGCCTCCCCTCAGGATCTCCTCGGATTTCCTTGGATCTCCTCGAATTTCCTTGAATCTCCGCGGATTTCCTCAGTATTTCATTGGATCTCCCCGGATATCTTTGGATCTCCTGGGATCTCCTCGGATTTCCTCGGAACTCCTCTTAATATAGTTACGGGGTCTTATTTTTCGGTTATAACCGATATTATTTGATTGAAAAATATTGAACTTTGTGGAATTGTATGAAATATGTATTGAAATTACTAGTACCTTATATATATGATCGTTGGCAGTGTGTCAAGATATCCATTGAAATATTTTGTGGGAGGATTCTACATATTGAAAACTTTTTAGGGCTTTCTCTTCCAATACCTGAAACAATCTCCAATAATTGAATTAGAAAGTTTTAATAATGAAAATTCTCCTGCATAAATATTTGCACCAATTTGTTCAGGAAATTCAGAACTGTATGTGGATATTATGTGGAAACGATGGATGTTTGATTAAATTAATTTTAGGTCATGTTATATAAATACTAAATAACCTACTACAAAATTTATAATGAAATCAGAACAGAATATGTTCATGGTCTTTCAGAAAAGATGTACCTGTATTTTGTTAGAAAGGAGTAGATATTTGGATATCTCTATTGAAAACCGAATTGGCATTGGGAAATTTCAAGGTACAGTGAATTAACCTTTCAGTGTGTTTACCAATGTCAATTTGACAGATTTTGAAAGAAAAATAGCGATTCTGAGGATAATTAAAGTTTGTCCTATGAAGGAGTCTGATGTAGACTCTGAAATGTTCAACAACTCCTTAATTTCACGTTTTGTTTATTCATTGTTGGCAACATTTTTTACGCAAATTGCTCCTAAGAAATTGATGTACGAATTTACGTAAGATCATTTTTGACGTGGTATCATTGAATTATATGCTGCTAGTCTGTGTGACACAGGGTGGTTAGAATTGAATGGAATTGTTACATCAGTTTGTGTTGGTTTTCGGTAAATTGAATAATCAAGTACATTATCAACTCTTTGAATTTTTAAATCAAGAAAATTGATTGAGCTATTTTCCTCAATTTCTAATGTAAATTTAATTTTCGGGTGTAAATTATTGATGTGGTTGATACATAGAGCTTTTTCAGTTCCTATGAACAAATACAATTTTGATAGAGAGATTAATACAATTAGACAAATAGCAACATCTAACGGTTATCAATTAGATATGATAAATAAGCTAATTAGTAAAAAAGAGAAAAAAGTGGCATTACAACTAAAATATCCTAAACAAGCTGATGAAATTAAAACTTATAAAACCATCACATATGCAGGAAATATTTCTAATAATATTTCAAAGATAATATCTTCAGCAACGAATACAACAATTTCTTTTAAAACAGAAAGTAACGTTAGTACAAAATTGTTAAATGTAAAAACAAAAATACCACTATTAAAGAAGTCAGGTATATATAAACTCAAATGTCCAGAATGTAATGCTGTCTATTTGGGCCAGACCCTTAGGAATTTTGAAATACGATACTGTGAGCACTTACGAGCATACAGATTAAAACAACCAGATAAATCCCACTACGCAAAACATCTACTTGACACCAATCATTCATTGACACCTAACACAAAACTAGAAGTACTGCATATTTGTGAAAAGAAACAAGAACTGGATTTCCTTGAAGAACTGGAAATTAGAAGACATTTAAGAAACCCACAATATGAAGTTGTCAATGAACAGTTAAATCTAGGGAATTCTCCACTAATAAACTGTCTTCTTAAGTGATAATTGTAAAGATCAGCAGATATAGTTTTCCTGGTTTTCTATATCATTGCACAGTTATACTGATCTTAATTGGAAAAATAATATCCAGGATATCACCATAGGGCTAAAAATATCTAAGCTTCAATATTTGTAATATCACATCTTCTTCTTTTTTCTATAAACATATATTAAGCCAATCACAAGTTAGGTTACTTCTTGGTCTAGCCAAATATAACTACTAAACATCAGGTAGGCATAAAATGAAATGTAACTTCTGTCATTCTGACGATGATATTGATTTATCGAAACAATTGTCAGTCAATTTTTTAGAATTTTCAATAACTTGTATTATATTGTGGAATTAACTAGAGACCTTGAGTTTCATTTAAAAACACTAATAAGATCATTTTCATTAAAAAAAAATGTCAATTCAAGTATTCAAGTTTCTTTCAGATATTGCGACAAGATGCCCTAAAAACTTTCATGTCTCTTCAAGTTGACGTATGAAATAATTTGATGTATAGCAGGGTAGCATATTTGGAGTATTATTATTCAATGATAAGTGATATGTGTGATGTAGCAGATACAGTATTGACTAATATTGTGGATGATGCTAATTTTTAATGTTGAAACAATCCAACACAGGTTGTTGCCAAGTAGTTCAAGGAAAAAAACATAAAAATAATAAACAAAAATTATATATTCTCGAAAAATCTCAACGAAACCCATCAGTAATAGAAATACAAAAAATATAAAAAATACTTGACAGTTGTTTAAATAAAAACGTATAAAAACAAAACGGTCTTAAGATCTCATGTTGAACTGTTTTCTTGAAGATTTGTATAAGACTCACTATCTTTACTCGCTACGTCAGTAAAGCTAGCACCCTCACTTTTTCAAATTTAAAAAAAACCTATGTCTAATTTAAAACTAATTTCTAGCTAGGAAATTAGGATTTGTACCCACTTAGTTTTTCTGAAAAATCACTATTTAATGTGGGGGTGCTAGCTGGAGCTCAAGCTAATACCCCCACATTGACAAAATCAAATTTTATTGGCATAAATCTAAACTTCTAATTAAGGACTGATTTGTACCCAAAAGATAACTCGTACCCAATCAGTTTTTCTGAAAAACCGTTATTTGAAGTGGGGGTGCTAGTTTGAGCTCAAGCTAGCACCCTCACTTTTAAAAATCAAATTTCAACAGCATACCTTTAAACTTTGGATTAATATGTACTCAAAAGCGTTTTTTCATGAATATATCATTTTGTCATAAAAGATGATAGTAAATTAGACCACGTGTTTTATTAACTTCCAAGAAATTATCAAAGATAACTAAATATTATTAATTTTCAAATATAGGACTAATTTGTACCCAAAACATTAAAATTTGTACCCACACTGGTCTCCCTGTAAAATGAATTTCAATGCGGGAGTGCTGGCTTGAATACGTCCACCTTTATAAAATCCAATTTCAACAGCATACTTTTAAACTCTGCATTTAGGACTAATTTGTAACCAAAAGCGTTTTTTCATTATCACATTTTGTTTATTAAAGATGATAGTAAATTAGACCACGTGTTTTATTAATTTCCAAGAAATTATCAAAGATAACTAAATATTATTAATTTTTGAATATAGGACTAATTTGTACCCAAAACATTAAAATTTGTACCCACACTGGTCTCCCTGTAAAAGGATGAGTTTTAATGTGGGAGGGCTGGCTTGAATACGTCCACCTTTATAAAATCCAATTTCAACAGCATACCTTTAAACTTTGCATTCAGGACTAATTTGTAACCAAAACCGTTTTTTCATTATCATATCATTTTGTTTATAAAAGATGATTTCTAAGAAATTATCAAAGATAACTAAATATTATTAATTTTCGAATATAGGACTAATTTCTACCCAAAAAATTGAACTTTGTACCCACACAGTTTTCCCTGTAAAAGGAGTTTTAATGTGGGAGTGTTGGCTTGAACACCTCTGCCTTTACAAAATCAAATTTCATCAGCTTACCTTTAAACTTTGAATTGGGGACTAATTTATACCCAAAATCGTTTTTTCATTATTAAGTATATCATTTTGTTTATAAAAGATGATAGTTAATTAGACCACCTGTTTTAAAAATTTCCAAATGAATCGTTAAAAGATTTGAAATTATCAAAAGTAACTAAACATTAATTTTGGAATATAGGACTAATTCGTATACTCACATTTCACCATATTTCACTAACTGTGCTTAAATACTCCTAAAAACGCCTTCTAAAATTGTTTGAACCAATATAGAATTATTATCAATCAAAACAAAAAATATTACCTTTCGGTATTTGCGAGGGTAACAAAAAAATGTTTTAAAATTGTTTAGTCCCTAGAAATAAACGGAAAGTCTGACGTGATATTGCACATATTTACTAAACCGCCAAGCAGTCAAAAAAAGTGACAAGACCATAGTATAATCATTCTTTTAACCACTTTGAACTATTTACGCACCTGCACTAGGGAATTTTCTTGTCTCGTCAAAGAATCGCCGCAGTTATTACAAAAGATCTCACTGAAAATAAAAATAAGAGTTATGGTATCTATAAAAAATATGGAATTATATTAATATAGTATTTTATTAGAGACAGAACAATATATAATATATGAAAACAAACATTTCTGGGAAGTACCTGGTTAGGTAAGTGCTATGTTTCATAAAACACTTCATCTAAGAGTTTGTCCAGTTTTCCGTCCATTTTGAACTTTAATCAGGATGACTGCTGTGAGGTGACATTAAAAGCCATTTTTAGGGAAAACAGTGTGGATACAAATACAAATTGGTCCTATATTCGATAATATTTAGTTACTTTTGGTAATTTCACATTTCTTTAACGATACATACATATTAGTCCTAAATCCAAAGATTAAAGGTATGCTGTTAAAATTTGATTTTGTAAAAGTGGGGGTGCTAGCTTGAGCTTAAACTAGCACCCCCACTTTAAATAACGGTTTTTCAGAAAAACTGAGTAGATACAAATTATTATCTTTTGGGTACAAATTAGTCCTTAATTCAAAGTTTAGATTTATGCCAATAAAATTTAATTTTGTCAATGTGGGGGTGTTAGCTTGAGCTCAAGCTAGCACCCCCACTTTAAATATTGATTTTTCAGAAAAACTAAGTGGGTAAAAATTCTATTTTTTTGGGTAAAAATTAGTCCTAAATTAGTTCTAAATTACACACAAGTTTTTTTTCAAATTTGAAAAAGTGGGTGTGCTAGCTTTACTGACGGGCTCTGATCTTGACAGTTTTAATGATTGACATCCAAGAATTTGAATTGGACCATAAAAAATTTGGTCTTCTTCAATTCTTGCATATCGTCCTGCTTAGACCATACAAAATCTTCCAACTCTTCTTTCAGAAATTTAAGTTTTATTTTACGTTTATTTTATTTTTTTTTCATTGATGGTCTTACCTATGTACCTATGTAATAACAGCATGATATTTTTCCATTTCAATTCTTGTTTTTTTTCATCCTTTAAATTTTCTGTACTTTCACATTCATCAGAAGAATCTTCCAATGAAATTTCTGACCCTTTTTTTTCAGATTCAGATACCGGAATTTTAAGATATGAACATAAGGATGTATACTGCTAGTATGCTCAATTTAACATTATTCCCAAAATTTTCGTGTTTATTTCTCGATGATAATATATATTATATTGATTTGATGATTTCGCTTAGACATACGAGAAAATTATCATGGTTTATTTTATACCCTCAAAATTTAGTACGAAAATCATACAAACACCTGAATAATGAACAGCTTGTTAGGGTATTAACGTTTTCTTTCCAAATAGGTTTTTTTGATATTAGAAATTTGTGTTTTTCTTTTAAAACTCGGCAGGGACTTTTCTAGTGAAAGGATGCAAACCAGGGGTCACTTCAGACAATTCGACCAGATTCAGAAACTTCGTTATCTTCTTTCATTTTCAAGATAAAACTAAAATCAGTTTTTAAGAAAAAATATATCGATAGGTAACGATCATTTCAAGGAATTCAGAAATATGAAACTAACCTGTAATAAAATAATACAATTATTATTAGGTATTCAATTTATTCACTTTCTTCGACATTTAATAGCACAACAGAACGAAATCGATCTCAGAAACACACGAAAAATACACAACAAATGAACAAATTCAATAAGTAAAAACGAAAATCCTTCGATAAGCAATAAGTATGAAAGTAGCGTTGGCGAAGTTGAGATTTGTCCGATGAATCCTTGTTACTGAGTATCAGAATCGAACAAGGCGGTTGAATGTTAATACGGGAGAAATACCGAAAAATCGGTAACGACGATGTAGCTACTAGCTGTATCCTTCTGATGTGTACATGTGTTTAAGAGATCTATGAAATCTCACTTCGCTTAGGTATAAATTAACATCAGACAGTTTGCGTATGCAAAAATGATACTCAAATTGACTTAAATCTCCTCGGATCTCCTTGGATCTCCTCGGATCTCCTTGGATCTCCTCCGATCTCCTTGAATCTCCTCGGATCTCCTCCCACTAGAAGCACAAAATCTCCTCGGTTCGGACCCAATATATCTTGTGACATTTTCATTGAAATTCATGAAACGAGCCCATTGTAATAATTTGTATATCTCTTTCTTATTATCAACAAATACATATTTATTTCTCGACTCTTATGGCAGGAGGTTAATTGTTGAAGTTTGATAACCTCTTGCACGTCTAGCGACGTACGATTCTCGATTACATCTACAATTTAATTCCATTTTTCTTGATATTTTGTAGAGGTGGAACAAACACAGATTCGATGACAAATGTCAATCAATTTTTGAGAAAATAATGAACAGTCCTATAATTGTCATAGTAACGATAAATACTACGAA
Source organism: Galeruca laticollis (assembly GCA_963921935.1). Classification (NCBI taxonomy): domain Eukaryota; kingdom Metazoa; phylum Arthropoda; class Insecta; order Coleoptera; family Chrysomelidae; genus Galeruca; species Galeruca laticollis. Next base: position 248,403,848 of record OY998176.1, read on the forward strand.
TGGAGAAAAGTGAAATCTCGTCGTCTCATTGATCAGTAACCCGTGGAGAAAGTGCTCAATTTTCTCCATAGTTGAAGAATCAACAAATTTCTCAACGAAAAACGTATCAGAAATGTATTAATGTTTACAATAATAAAACTACCACTAAGGAACAAAACTAACTTTGAAAGAAGAAAAAACAGCCAATCTTCACGTAATAGCAGAGATACATATTTTCAGTAGGTATGGACCTTAGAGTAATAATATACATGGAGAGGGCTATTCATTCATGGACACGTTTATTTTTGCGGCCAACAATTCTAAACGCCAGTAGTCGAATCATGAATGAATTACAAAAAGTGGGGATTGTATTGTGGATACATCGCCTTGGCGTCATCGTCAAAGCATAAGCGTACCAAATATATTTAAAGACAACAAATTTTAAAATTATATTATTGGAATTTTAGTGTTTATAAATATTTCATTGGATTGAATTGAAGTTTGCCACGATCGGTAAGGCGAGTGCTGCAGATCAAGGGAGTGCAAAAAGTGCCTTGCATACGAATTGTTCACAATGTTTCTTCTACGCCCAAGTCTCTTAATGAAAGCAAAAAGTAACTTATATAGTACTTTATTTAAACGTTGAACTGCAAGGATTCAAAAAATGAGAAACAGTTAAACCTAGGTATAGTTAATTTTGAAATTTTAACAATTTTGAATTGTTATGCCTGGTGTATCTTTTTCTAATAATAAGTTTTAATTGCTTCTAATATTAATATCTGTCAACGAAATTTATTATAAATATAATATTAGATTGTCAAAAGGGGTTTTGACATTGATATTTCCTTCCCACCAGGTCAGCATATCCACTTCTATATCGTTTACTTTTTCCACGAGCGCAGAAGTTTGTGGCACGACCCGTAAGGCGAGAGCTGAAAATCAATGGAGTTGTGCACAATACTTTTTCTGCAATCACGTTTATTAATAAAAGAAAAAAGTAACTTATATAGGTGTTTTTATTAAAATATTGAATAGAAATAATTTAAAAAAAAATAATTGAAAAATTAGTTAAACGTAGGTACAGCTAGGTAATAATGAAATTTGAATAATTTTGAATTGTTTAGCCTGGTCTATCTTTTTTGATAATAAGTTAGAATTAATTGTAATATTAGTGTTTGTCAACGGAATTCATTACAAAGATAAGTTTAGATTGTCAAAATAAAATTTGACATTGACATTTCCATTCCAAAAGGTAGTGCTGCGGCTTATCAACTTCTATATCGTTCACTTTTTCCACTAGTGCTGAAGTTTGGGGCACGAGCTGAAAGGCGAGTACCTCAAATCAAGCGAGCGGCAAATGTAATTTGCGTATGAGTTGTACACGATATTTATTGTACGACCACGTTTATTAATGAAAGCAAAAAGTAACCTTTATAGGAATTTTATTTAAACTTTGAACAGAAAGAATTCAAAAAATGAATATTGGAAAATCAGTTAAAGGATAGTTATTAGTGAAATTTGAACAATTTTAAATTGTTATGCCAGGTGGATCTTTTTTTGTTGATAAATTTTAATTATTTGTAATATTAGTGACTGTCCACGAAATTCACTATTATGAGATTGTCAAAAAAATTGACATTTCCGCGGGAAAAAGTGCCATAGAATGTACTCAATTGGCCGTCAGAATCCTCACCATGGTCTGTACAGTTGGTACATGTAACTAATGTAGTTATGGTACTTATGTTCTTTACATATAGGGGAGGCATGTGTTCCACATTGTTGTATCGTAAATCTGTTTTTCTGTCAAGACAGTATCTGCATATCATTTTATATTGATTACCTTGTAATTTTATAATGCACACTGGACCAACTATCTTCCCATATACACACACGTGAAATTTGGAATAAATAAACGATTACGTGATAGATTTACAGTAACAAGTGCCTTTATTTCTCGTAACAGTTATCTGTTCACCTTCCATTGTTGCAAGCGTTGGTATGTGTCATCCCTGGAGCATTCCTAGATGACGACAGAATTTTAAATACTTAGTGAGTTATTATAAGAGAGAACCTAAAAACGTTAGACAAAATCTAACAACGTGACTGTTCCCGGGTTTATTTTACCTTTTTGTTATTTTCACCATTTTCAATGCACCTCTAAAATCAGATAAAGGGCTTACATCATCTTCGGACAGCTTACTTGGTTTTTCTTTTAGGACGCCTAAAAGATGTTTTTCAGTTGAAGAAGCAGTGCTGGTAGTAGGAGGTAAGGACTCAGCTGGCGTATTATATTTAAAAAGTCCTGAAGGACCAGGTTCCATAAACCTTAAACACATAAATCAGAATAGGTTGTTAATTCTAGTCACTGGAACAAACTGTAAATAAATTTTATTGCCTATTACAAAAACCTTTAAACGTTTAGGAGAAAATATATACTACAACAAACCTAACTAAATAACTAACCTTTATGCAAGTATACGAGAATCTGTAGTTCTCAATATATGACATATATACAGATAAATGAATGATTCTCAGGTACTGTTACTAGATCATCAACAACTTCTTCTACTGGTAAACTAAAAATAAAACACAATTAACAATTTTTTTGTTCTAATAATAAACTTTTAAAAAGCATTACTTTTTAAAATTAAACCAATTGTCAATTTCTTGGAATTTTTAACATATTTTCAATATATTGTGGAATTATCTAGAAACAGTTAGTTTCATTTAAAACACTAATATGAGTAGATTTTACGAAGTAAGGGTTGAGACAGTAAATTTTATTGAGAAGCAGTTTAAATAAATATACTCCCTAATAAATTACTTAAATATTTAACTTTCGACGTTACTTAGAGTAGCACTAGAAGCTTGCTCAGACACATATTGTGCTGATAAATCTTTTTGATGACAATCTGAGTTATTTGTTGAAGACCTAAAATAGACATATTTTTTTAACAAATTATTGTAAGTCATCTCAGTCATCATTGCTAACTGAATAAAATGGATCATATGTGGCCAAATGACCTCTTAAAAAAATTAAAATCATAATTTAATTCTTAAATACAATCCAGTTCCAAAATAGTAGGTACTAAATTCTCAGAAATATTGCATTAAACCAAGAACAATTGTAGTTTAGTTTAGTTTAGTGCCTACTATATTGGAACTGAACTATAGTTATCTAGACAGCCTAGAGTGTCACCAGTCGCCTAATAAAGTAATGACTTATAATTAATAAACTGTTTAAAATTTGTCTTTTATGGCCGCTTTATCAGCTGTGATAAAAAGAAATTATTGTATTGACAGGAAAGGAAATTTTGTTTACCATGGCAGTGACTTATTTATTTTGGGAATTACTTTAAATGCCCATTGTACCCAGAGAATGTGTAGGTGCATTACATCTGGTGGATCAAATTAAAAAAACTGACATGGGAAGAACATCTTTGTTTAGAAACTTACAGCCACTACTCTTATATATGAAATCAGATTGTTTAAAATGCTCCGAACAAACTTCAGGTTGTTTTGGTGGATCATGAGTCTCGCATTAAAGCAAACCAAATTCTTCTTGCTTCCAAATTTGTGGGAAAACTAGAATAAAGCAACGCCAAATAGAAATTTGCTTTTTATAATTAAAGAACTTTTAAGCATTTTAAATATTATTGAAATGAATAATAAGAGTCGCCGCCACTGGATAGCCGTTCAAATATTTACTTACCTGTGGAATGAGAGTTGGGGGTAATTTCGGTCGTTTTTCCGACAGACTTCGAACTGACGAACCATGATAATAAAAAACACTGAATCAATTAACTTAAAACCAAATTTAGTCACTAGAAGTCTTGAAAACACACATAACATCGAAAGAACTCAATTTTTACTTGCTAGTCCTAATGGCGCTCGTAATAAACAAACCAAGTTTGACAGTATTTACTATAATACTACAATCCAATAGAAATGTTAGTCGAGAACGCTCTGGCGATATTCGCATCTCTCTTTATATCGTAACTGAACAAAGACAAAACTTCTAAATAGTTTATACTAGACAAACAAAGCAGGTACCGAAATTTTCAGCATTGTTGTCACTTTTAGTTACAACAAATACTTGTTTAAAATTTATATAAGAATATGCCTTTATTATATAAAATTCAAGTATTATTAATTAAAGTAATTTTAAAAGCAGCGACTAAAATGCATAAATTATTATGACTTTTTTTATTTGCTTAACTTTTTAACAAATTTCCAATAAAATTTCTAATTTCATTTTTCCTGCATGTAAAGAGGATTTGTAAATATGGCAAAGCAAAGGAAGTGTCCCGCAAGTGAGCTTAGAATGTGACTCAATGTTTGGGGCAGGAAAAAGTGAAAACAAACATATCTATTTTATTTGATAATCTGAGGTATGGACCAACTTGACGTAGCTATTATTTGCACAACACAATATTATTTCTTTATTCAACTACAGTAAATGATGCTTTAGGCGAAAACCTCGCTGCAACGCAAAATTTGTCAAATTATTGATGAATGTGTGACAGGTTCTAATACTCACCTACTAATAGCTCTAAATATTACTAAGCAATATTCTGTGGTCTCTGGTTTCTGTACGAGAATTCAGAAATAAATTTTGTTACAAAAACCAACTTGCGAACAATGAGTTTTTCTAAGAAAGCTGTTTCTTGAAATGTGAATCCAAGCGTGGAATGACTCCAATGAATTCAAGTTAAAATAATATTCACTTCAAAGTGATAGTAAACATGTTTAGAGGTGGTAATTTCTACTTGCACCTCTGTCAGTTTGGAAATAACAGTTTCTCACGGCTAGGCTAGGCCTTAGTAGTGATAGCTGTATGTGTTGAGAAAGTAGGTGATAGTTTATAAAAAAAAATAAGATGTATTTGATTAGTGATCTTATTATATCATAGTGTGAGATTGAAGTTTATATAAATAAAAAAGAAGAAGATTTGAGGCAACAGTCAGTTGTAATGAAAAAGCTGTGTATTCTGCTAAAAATAAAATAAAAACTAAAATTAAAATAACATAAAAAACCAAGAGATTATGGGTTCAGGACATTGCAAGTAAATAATAAAAAAAATACCTACTGAATGAAAATTCTGGTGAAAAATCACAAATAACCTAAAAAAACACCAATAAAAATAGAAAATGAAACGGACGATATTGGAAATATTGCAAAACTGATAAACTGTGGATCTTTTGAAATGTAGAATTTTCAAACATCTGTTTATTTTAAAACTAGGTGACTATATGCAATAGTGAATAATGATGAAACGATTGAAAGGTTGACTGAAGAAAGAGACAAAAAAGATGGATACAAAGGGACGCAAAATCTCAAAAAATAATAAACTCTACTGTTGACAAAAAGGTTTTAGTGCATATGATGAACTGTATTATCGCTGAAGATATGTATAAGAAACTCAAAGATTTGTTTCAAAAAGATAGTGAAGATCAAAAGTGCACATTGCTGGAATAATTTTTTTGTTTTAGCTATGAAAGGCGCAGCAACCTATCGACACATGTGAGTAAGCTACAGAATTTAGCATATAGACTTAAAGCATTAAAGGAAGTCGTTACAGACGGAATGTTTATTTCAAAAACAATAAGCACTTTACCTGATAGATTTAGATTTTTTAAGACTGCTTCAGAAGAAAATGCAAACAAAAAGAAAGAAAAAGGAAGATCTGTCCCATTCCAGTGTTCTAGTAGGAAAAATTTATGCCATATTTGTATGAAACCCAATCACATAGCTCGATTTTACAAATATAGAAATGAAAATTACCATGAAAATGAAAGACATCAGAATGAAAATTGTGATAACAATCAAAACCATCAAAACACAACAAGTTTAAAAAGATGTAGTATTTTTAAGAAAACTAACCACACAGAAAACAGCTGTTTTTATAGAAATAAGTAATGGGAATGAAACTAAAAAGAACACAGAAAAAAACGTGTACTTTTTGACAAAAAATAAAAATTTTGATGAACCGGAAAAGAATCTGTTTATATTAGATTCAGGAAGGACTGCTCATATGGTAAATGACATTGAATTGTTTGAAACCTTATCAAAACAACAAACTGACATATGCGTAGCTAAAAAAGATACTCAGATTACTGCAGAAGAAATTGGAACAATTGATACAATAGAATGTATTCTGAATGAGGTACTATATGTACCAGAACTGAGCAAAAATTTTATATCAGTAAAAGATATCACACAAAAGGTGGGAAAGGGATATTTGAGGATAATAAAGTATACGTGATGAAAGAAAATGAAAAAGTGCTAGAAGGATTGAAAAATGAGAGAGGACTTTACATAAAAATAACAAAAGAAGATAAAATGAGTGAATATATGGTAGACTGTTGACAGAAACACAACTAGAAAAGGTAGAAAACTGGCATTATAAGCTTGGACATATGAACATAAAAAGTATGAAGAAAGTGATTGAACAAGAAATAGTGACAAGAATGGATATTAATTCAAAAGATTGTGACTTATTTGAACTACCGTGTGATATATTTATGACAGGAAAACAGACAAGACCTCCATTCAACACCGAGAGGATCAGAGCCGAAGTACCATTAGAAATTATACACAGCGATTTATATGGCCTAATCGACCCACCGATATGGGACAATAAAAAATATATTCTTACAGTATCAGATGATTACACACACTACAACGTAATATATCCTCTGGAACATAAAAGTGAAACAACAGATTCTCTCAAACAATATATAGCAATTATGAAGAGAGAACAAGATTTAAAAGCTAAGAAAATAAGATATGACGATGGTGGAGAATATGTGATGACTTGAAAAACTATTGTAAAGAAAATGGAATCATTCTGGATTATACAATACAGAACACCCCTCAGATAAATCGTAAAGCAGAACAGCTCAACAGGACACTGATAGAAAAAGTGAGGGTTTCACTATTTGAAACAAATACAAACGAAAAGGTTTTTGGGAGAAGCAGCAAGAGTCGGTACATACATTTTAAACAGAAGCATTACAGATTCTCTAGATAGGAAGACCACAAATTTTTGGGTTCAGAAGTATACTCAAAAAATCTTTGGTACTTAAAAAATTAGACAGCCGATTTGAAAAACACTTATTCATGGGATATGCAACAAATGGATACCGCTTATGAAATGAAAGCCAACAAAACATGATAAGAAGAGATGTAATCTTAAAAAAAGCTAAAATTGAAAATAAAACTTTGATAAAAATGAAATTGAGTGATTAAAATGATATACAATCAGAAAATGAGATAGATAACAGTGGAGAATAAGAAAATCAAAAACAGAAAATGCAACAGCAAGAAGTTCAGATACAGAATAAGATATAGCAAGTAAATGTAACAGAAAACAATGACGAGATACCTAAAAATGACACAAAATCACAGGAAAACTAAATACAATACATTATTGAGAATAGCGACGAAGAAGATTTAAATTTGAGACAAGGTAAAACAGTTACAAAAAAGGGAGGGAAAATAAATAAACCAAAGCATTTTGAAGATTATTTCTTACTAACGTACAATGAAGCAATAGAGGGACAAGAAAATAATTTATGGAAAAATGCTATAGAAGAAGAATAAGAATCCTTAAAGAAAAACATTACCTGGGAGTATGTAGACATAGATCAAGCATATGAAAAAAAATTGACAAACAAATGGGTATTCAAAATAAAGGATGATGGAACTTACAAAGCCAGATCGGTCGTAAGAGGTTGTCAACAACAGAAGGGCATAGATTACGCAGAGGTACTTAGTCCAGTTGTACAGGTTAGCAAATTGCGTTTGATGCTAGCGGTTTCAGTGCAAAAAGAATATGAAATAAAGAAATTTGACATTAAGACAGCTTTCTTATAGGGTACAATAAATGAAGACATTTACATGCAGATACCTGGAACTTATGAGAGGCAAGATGACAAAGTTTGTAAATTAAAGGAATCTCTATATGGGTGAAAACAAACACCTATGAGATGGAACGAACATTTAACAAAATTCTTGAAATAAAATAATATGGAACCTTTAATTGTTCATCAGTGCATTTTTAGTAACAGAATAGGAACCCTACTTTTAGCAATCTATGTAGACGATGGGTGGCAGCTCTGTAGAAATAGATGAATTACTAAAAAAAATCCGGAACAGTTTGAAATAAAATTGTTTAACAAAGTTGAAGCATTATTGGGCATAATAATAACAAAAGGTAACAATTGCATTAAACTGGACCAAGAAAACTTCGTTGAAAGTGTTCTAGACAGATTTGAAATGACAAATGCAAAAGCTGTATCTACACCAATGACAGATTATGATGAAAAATCGGCAGACTACAAAACAAGAAATGAAATTCCCTTATCGAGAGGCAGTTGGAAGCCTCTTATACTTATCCAATAAAACTATACCAGACATAGCATATGCAGTTGGGTTTTGTAGAAGAAATTTGGGAAATCCAACAATGTCAGACATAAATACGGCGAAAAGTATTTTAAGATATCTCGGAGCTACAAAGAACAATGGTATAGTTTACACGAAAGATAACAAAAAAAACAAAACTAGGGGCATACAGTGATAGTGATTTTCCTGAAGACAAAACTACGAGGAAGAATACTAAAGGGTATGTTGTTTTTTATGCTGGTGGACCAATAAGCTGGTGTTCCAGGAAACAACCCATTGAGTTCCACTGAAGCTGAATTCATAGCAGCCGCTGAATGTGTTAAAGAATTATTGTTTTTGATGGTACTATTGGAAAGTTACATTTTTCAAGATTTAAATGTTATTTTAAGTATTGACAATCAAAATGGAATCAGTATAATGGAAAACGCACAGTTTAATAGAAGATCTAAACATATTGACGTTAGGTTTCACTTTATTCATAAGAAAATAAAAGATGGCTCAACTTTGAGTAATTATTTGTGTACTCAGAATAATATTGCTGATATTTTTACAAAAGCATTAAACATAGGAATTTGCTAGTTAACTTAGACTTATAAGATTATGTTTTTTGCGTATAACTAAAATAACAATTATTTCTTTATAAATATTGGGACAAAGTGTTGAGAGAGTAGGTAATAGTTTATAAAAAAAAGACGTATTTGATTGCTGATCTTATTATATTATAGTGTGAGTTTGAAGTTTATATTAACAAAGAAGAAGATTGGATGTAACAGTCAGTTTTAATAAAAAGAATAAAACAAGTATTCAAAAACTGTGTATTCTGCTAAAAATGAAATAAAAACTAAAATAACATAAAAAACCAAGAGTATGTGCCGCTGTTATGTCAAATGTGGATGTCATGTTATTGGATAGATGTGCGAGGTTGTTGTAATGGTGGTGAATAAAGGAATAAAGCATACCAGTATAATCTATAACCATCCTTTAATATAACTATTACTATTAAGAAATAAATCAAATAATCATTGTTACATAGTGTCAGAAGCCAAGAGAACCATAATAATTTTGGCTAACAGTACAAGAAGCAAAAGGCAACCTAAAAGTGTGAATAGCAAACTTACATGCCTTTTAATAAAAGTCCAAGGATGTAATCGATCAAGCCGCGTACTGATTTAAATCTAGTAGAGAACGCTATAAATAATTGGAATAATTTCAGACGGAAGTTTTACTTATTCCTAGTGGCTGTAGATCATATATCAGTACCGGAAGCCCGTAAAAGGGCAATGTTCCTGAACTGCATTGGTGAACAGGCGTTTGATGTCTACGATAATTTTAAAATGCATAAAACCACACTAACCTTGCATACATTGTATGATACCTTCGAGAACTATGTCAAGGCCAGAATAAACATTGTCATAGAAAGACATACATTTTTCACAGAATCGCAGAATCCAGTTAAACCGGTTATTTCCTTTTAGAATGGTTTACAAAAACTAGCGAAGAGTTGTTATTTTGAGCTAGCATTTTAAATAATTGCTACGTAACAAATACCATAAAAGTTTCCTTTAACGTTACTGTTACATTTAGCGCTACGTAAGTAAACCGTATTTGTTGAGCCTAAGCCCTAAGCGGGGAATAACAATTACGTAATCTTGACGTTATTGTTCCTTGATACTATTATTGCCACATCGTTACTGAACAAATACGTAACGATATAGTAACAAATACGTAGACATGGCGAAGATGCACGTTGTCTTTCGAAATATCTTTCTCGCTTTCACTAATGTCAGATGTATTATGCTTCTCCTCTGTGCGATGAAAAGTATTTTCAGAATCTACATATTTTTATAAGTTATAGTAACTGGATATAATTGCAAAATTATGAAACTTGCAAAGACATTCCTGAAACCTCAAAATATCAACGAGTTCCACTTTACTTTTAAATGTGAACATAAAATTAATGCGCTACCTGCATATAAGTAAAACAAAAATATAAATTTAATTTTCTTCAGCTATTCAGATGAATCTGAACTAAAATGAACTAAATACCAATGTCGCTCAAGATTAAAAGGTTATAACTCTTAAGCCTTTTTGGCAATGTTAAGGAATCTCTCGTATTTAAATTTTGTCGCGTAAAACACATCATTGGCGACATGCCCAGAGCGGTAGTAGCTCGTAAAACTTTGTACGGTGAACATTAATTTCGATAAAAAAACTGGTAAAATCGTTCTGACAACAGTCAACCAAAAAAGTGTGCCAAAACATATCTTCACCCATCCCTGGCGCCTGGATAACTGACAGTAATATAGCTTCATCAGGTAGGAGCGTTGATGATGTGCTCAATTTTATATAACCAACAGAAATACAGTCCATAATCATTTTTCATATTTCTGACATTAACAGGTAATGTATTCAAACAATATTTTTATTAGTAAATTAATTCATATAACTGTATTGATTTGAATGATTTCATTTAATAAATGTGGCTACCCCAACCTTTTGGACTGCGCAGTCAAATATACTTTAAAAACAGACGTTCAGGTGTTTGTTGCTACAAAGTTAGTTACATTAACCATAAACCTAAAAGTGACTATTTCTTTGGAAAATGCTGTAACTAGTTATCCGGGAGCAGACTGTTAAAAGCGTTTTTCTCATTTTTGCTAGAAATAAACATAATAGCCCTGGAAATTGGAATGCGTATCAATAAAAATTTGATTTACTACCCAATATAAATCGGCAGAGATTTAATTTTCCCATTTAATGCCTCTTTATGATCAGCGCATCGGATTTGGAGCCACAACCATTTACCTCTTGACTATTATTGACACCTACAGGGCTTTTCGGAAACTATGATCGGGTTAAACCGATTATGATCTAAGAGTTCGGAAAGAAATCCGAATTCCGTAACACGTTCACTTACCTCAGGAAACTGAACGATCTGAGCGGATCATAATCATATATTAGGATCCTTTCTACCCTAGTATATCAGTGGGTAATTAAGGTCAGCTGACGGGTTGTTTCGTTAGTTTTTGTTTTATTTAACCTAAAAAGATATTAATTCTTTAAGCTGCGTAGCTGGCAGGTTGCTGAGGCTTGCGGATTTATTGTTTTTGTCTTTTCTATATAAAAAATAGGGAGTGGTATTGAAGTTTGCTGTTCTCGTAATTTTTGTTTTTGTATAAATGATGAGTGAAAATCCAACTGTAGCTGTATAAAATGAGCATGGAGAGGAGAACATGAAAAATAGAAAAATCAACGCACGAAACTAAAGTAATAAAAATAAATGGTTTTTGTAGGTCAAGTTTTAAGTTTGACATTTCCACGTAAAACCGAATGTGTCGTTCCGAGACTCTGATAGAAATCTCGTTCTGGGTTAGAATCCGCAATCAGCTGATAGATGATCTATATGATCCAGGAATTCCGTTTCCGAAATACATTACCTATAATTTTATTACTTATACCATACGTTACCTTTTCGTTTTTTCGTTATCGTATTCTTAGTAAAAAGTGGAAAAAAGTTGAAAAATATAATGTTTTGAAGTTGTATCGATCAAAGGAGAGAAGAGAGGTATATTTAACGGCCATTCCATCCCAATAGGATAAAACAATTTTGTGTATTGGCCGGCAAATATGCACTTTAGCGTGAGAGAAGGAATGAGGAGCGATGTTCAGTCCCCGAATATATCGCCTGGACTAGATATGAGTGTGTTATGATAATCAATAACATTGCAACCTTTCAAGCCGCTGTTAATTTCGGAAAACAATTAACAGAATGTTCGGATACCGAAGCAGAAGTGTATAGTGGCCACTTTAACTTTGTCAAATTCAACATTCTCCCCTCCCTACAATTAACACAGTCGTTTTCATCATACTATAATTTTTTTTTAAATTTTCTATAAAAATTTGAATAATTAAGAAAAATTTTGGCACTACTACACGTCGCCGTCATGTCGGTAATATATTAATAGAAAAGTAATTAATTTTCTTTAACATAACAATGCCCTTAAAGTAAGTTTTGTTAATTTTCCAGTAATCGAATATGTGTAATACTGGTAATGTGGTGGTTACTTAGTAAGGGTCCCTCGTATACTCGATGTTTACCATAAGGGCATATTATTATGGAAGAGACCCCTTACCTTGCAACCTGTGTTCGGGAACAGAATAAACAACGACACATTTATAAAATCACTGGGTTCAAGTTTAATACATTAAAAATACACTACTATATCAAACGACTTATTCGAAGTATTAATAACAATAATAATAATCCCATCCTGGTTCGTTCACATCCATTATATAGGAAACATAGTTGTGTTTTTCTGCACAGCCGACCTCGATATGTAAACTATACATGTCTGTTCATAAAATAACAAAAACAATCTTTCTTTGGTGAATGACATTGAGTATGGTCGGCCGATGCTCCTTAAATACTATAATTAATATTAGATTAAATATTATTATTTCTAAGGTAGTGTCCTTTTGTCTTTAATGTCTTTTAGGGATCACTACATCATCCCCTCTTGGAAGAGAAAAATTATCATTTTAATTTTTCGATAACACTTATATATATATATATATATATATATATATATATATATTTAAACGGACCTAGATAATGTGAATCAAATTTGTTTCTTGCTTCATTTTTTAGAATAACTAATTCCCCTATTTTAAAATTTACGGGTGAAGAAACGTTTTCGCTATTATTAACTCTACTTAATTTATTATTTATTAAAAACTGTCTGGCCCTTTCATTACCGCATTGTAATTTATATCTCAATTCATTATCATATTTTTCAAAATTGTAGCACGGTTCAATTTTTGCGTTTAAAAATTCTGGCAAATTGGGTTTTCTCCCATATAATAACTCAAAAGGAGTGTATCCGTGATACGTATTTGGTGTTGTATTATAACAATATGCGAACATTCTTACAAACTCACACCAATTATCCCTAGAATCTTTGATAAAGTTTCTTATATATTCGTTAAATGTCCGATGTAATCTTTCGCCACTGCCTATTGTTTCGTGGTGGTATGCTGTTGAAAAATTATGTTTCATATTCAATAGTTCTGCTAAATTCTTCATTATTTCGTTCTTATATTCCGTCCCTTGATCTGTTCTCATTTCTTTCATCAATCCGTAATTTGGTATGAAGTTGTCGAGAATTGCTTTTGCTATTGTGTGTGCTTCCTTATTCTAAACTGGTATCATAACTGCGTACTTAGTTAATTCGCATAATATCGTAATGCAATAACAATTTCCGTTGTTACTCTCTACAAACGGGCCTATTGTGTCTATGTAAATAATATCAAACGGTTTTATAGATGTATCTGTTATAACAAATTTTTCTTTGTGACTGGGCTTTGCCTTATTCACTTGACATTTATGACAATTTTTTACGTATTTCCTTACGTCTTTCTCCATGTTTTTCCACTTGAAATTTGCTCTTAGTTTCTTTAATAACCTATTATTTCCTACATGTCCCCCAAACATTGGATCATTGTGGTATCTTTCTAATATTTTTTGGATCTCTTCTTTCTGCTGTACCGTTTTTGGTACGTCGCATATACATACTTGAATACTTTTTAACCTTTGATTTCCTATTCCTATAAATTCTTCTACTGTGCACTTTTTAAATATATCATCATTTGTATATATTTTCATTCTTCTTACTTCATTTCTCAGCGATAGCTCTTCAAGCTTTTCCAACGTTCGTCCTAGGTCGAAGTTGTGTGAACCGGTATTTAAGGCTTCACTAAATTTCAATTTGTTTTAGATCCGAATGCTCATCCTAAGCGAGATACGGTTATTTCCAAAGTGTAAAATTGGTAATTTATGTGCCTCAAGGTTATTTAAAACTTTTACTACTGCTGGTTTTTGTATTCTTACTTCTTTTGTTTCCACTTTATTCCTTTGATCCTTTGCTGTTTGTACGTTTTCTTTTTGCGTTTGTGCTCTTGCGATTGTCAAGACATGTGAATTATTTATGTATAAATCCTTAAGCTCTTCAATGGATATTCTCGATATGCTGTCCGCGTAGTTCGCTATACCTTTAACATACTGTATTTCAAAATCATATTCTTCCAAATCGATTGAATTTCACGTTTTTTATAGACAATTTTTTTACCTCTTAGTTGATTAAAACTTTTATCACTGAAAATTTTATCCAAAATTTTCGGATCAGTTTCGTTATTTTCCTTAAACGTTGTTTTGTTCCATCCTGTATGTATTTCTAATTTATTCTTCCTTTCTTCTAGTTCTTTTAAACTGTACACGTTGTCATTAATCATTAATGTAGAGGAAAGGAGGCAAATATGGGCTACCCATTTTATTTTTGTTTGTAAAAAAACAAAAAAAAATTCTATTTCAATTCCAAAGCTACCTAACGATAACTACATTAGTTAGTATCAACCTGTTTAAAGTCCACATTGATTAAAAAAATATGTAAATTCATTAATGAGTAAATAATGAAAATGTGCATTTTTGCGCATTTTGAATATAGACTCTAAATATGGGCTACCCCCAAAAATGTGTGATAAATGTATGAGAAATGAGATATATGCGTGAGAAATATATTTTAATATTTTAAATTAAACAATACATGAAATAAATCAAAACTAATGTCTACTACTTGCAAAAATCACAAACATATTGTTCATTTTCGGCCCCAGCGCACTCGTTATGGGCCCATAAATTGCACATGAAGCACTTTATCCAGATTTCACCGTGGTTATCCTCTGCAAAAGGTGCTTCGCAAAATATACAAGTCACGTCAGCTGCGTCCTTTGGAGACTGGGCATTTGGAAATTCATTGTAGTCGCTATCCTCATCTGCGGGCACATATTCCTCCTCATCCTCGGTGCTCGAATCAGATTCCTTTTTCTGGTTCTTTGTAACCTGCTTGCGTTTCCCCTTTTTTTTATTCCTTTCTTTAATTTGTTTTTCTTTGCCTTCTCCTGTCCCTTTTTTCTTTTCTTTAACCTTGTCAAGAGACTGGAGCAAGTCATTTTTATAAGGTGAAGAGGTTATCACCGAACACTTACTTGGCTTACGCCCACGATTTGAGGTTTTTTTCTTCAAAGAAGGCACAGGAGAAAGATCATATGGTGTTACCAGAGATGTTCGAGAAGACCCGGACCCAGATGTGGAAGGAGTTGATGGAGTTAACTTCTGAAATAACTTTCTTTTTACGCCATGTTCTGGCAAGGTCCTCTGAAAGGCGTGGCAGACTTTTTATAAAAGCTTGTTGTAGGAATAGCGACTAGCTGTGTATTACCTGCAGAAATAGGAACAAGCTGTGTATTAGTTGTAGGAATATCAACAAGCTGTTTGTTAGGCCCAGAGGGAGAAGTGGGAGAATTAGACGATGAATTGCTCTGGTTTGAGCGACGATCAGGTGTTATCTCAGAGTTGGTAGATTTATCGTATGTTGGAATGTCAGAATTTGTAGGTTCATTCGAATTGACACCAGAGGTTGAAGCCACCATCATCTCATCCTCTTCATCACTAGCGTCATCAGGTGCGACTGACGTAGTCTTTTCTGCTTCAATTTCAGCTGCAATGAAATCAGCATCTGAAAATATGTTTTTATTCAATGGATAAATGCCTGTAGCTCGGAAACCATTAACAGCAATCTCTCCAGTTTGGCATTTCAAATAGGCTCTCCCAAAGAGCTCTGACACATCAAATGGACTTAGTGGGCGATTATTGTGGCGTAACCAGACCCTGATCTCTTCGCTGTGGTAAGACTTAAGAACTCCCATGAATGTTTTGTCCAACGGCTGTAGTTTGTGGGTACAATGGGGAGGTAAGACAATTATAGTCACATGATTATCTCTAGCTAAATCTATGATATGAATATTGCGTGTATGGCTGTAATGGCGATCCAAAATAAGCAGGACTGGTGATTTCTCTGTGGGTTTCACTGTGTCAATAAAATGTTGAAACCATCTTTTAAAAATATTACTTTGTATCCATCCACTGGGGTGCACCTCCATAATGGCACCTGGAGGAGCTCCTCTCATCAGTTGCTGGTTAATATTTTTTCGTGGGAATATCATCATTGGTGGGATGAATTGTCCAGCAGCGCTCATCGCTGCCACGAGGGTTATTAATGAACCCCTTTCAGCAGAAGTTAATGATGCAATTTGTCGTTTCCCCTTTCGGCCTACAACCTGTGCAATCTTGTTTTGTACAACCGTAAGACCTGTTTCATCAACATTGAAGATACATTCAGGGGGGTATAAATGTTTGTCATATTCTTTTTCCAGAACATTAAAGAAGGATGCAACATTTTTTTTGCTAAAGCCTCTTGCTCGAGAATACGATGTTCCCGTTGGTCGTCGTACTGATAGCTCTTTATGGCGTTGCAGGAAAAGTCCTAGCCAGGCTCTGCTCGCCATGTTACCTCCAAACGGATGTTTGATGTTGTTCCTGGTAGCTAAAGTGTACGCCATCCTCCTAACGTCTTTTCTGGTTAATCCATGAAATTTAGCTTCCATCTCTAAAATATAACGAACTAACTCGTCTTGTAGATCGTTCCCTAATATAGCTTTACGCCCTAGCTTTATTTGGGCTGCTTCAATTGGCTGTAGTTCTAGCTTTTTTGCAGAACGTTGCAACGTAGAACGTGGGACCTTAAACATTTTTGAAGCTTTTAGCGTACCCATTGCATGCTGCCTGACAGCTATTATTGCACGTTCCATATCTCCCACATTCCATTTTTTTCTTTTTTTACCATCTTTCTGCTGTTTGGTTGACATCCTGAAACAATTTTGTAATATATTTTACATAGTTCTAAATATGGGCCACTAGCCCATAATAACAACAAAGGCATAGCCCATATTGCAAACATGCTGGCTTCACACAACAAAAGAGGTTATGTCCAAAAGTAATCAATTTGAAGAAAACTAATTAGCATACATTAAAGGCTAATTATAGGGCTTCAACGTGAAACAGGCGAATTTTTAAAAATATTGTTCATTTTTAAGTAATTGAATTTATAAACTTACCCGAAAAAGTTTTGACACTCACAGTAACTGACAAACACGTATTATAAATTTAAACTATTTTCTACTGTGGCGCCATCTCCACGGTAAACATTTAACTTCCCCAATTACCGTTTGCGATAGTCAGATGTAGAGATCTGCATCGAATAGCTGAGAAACCTACCTAGCCCATATTAAGAGACCAGCCCATATTTGCATCTTTTCCTCTATTTTCAATTATCTTAGCTCTAGCTCCACTCTCTCTCGCCTGTTTCATGTATCTAATTAGTTGTTTTCTCTGTTCCAATATATCTTTTGAATAATCTCCATCAATATATATTTTTGTTCCTTTTAGTTTATTCGTTCCGTTCAAAGTCTCTACTTTCTTATTCACATCTTTCATCATTATTAGTACTGGTCTATTTTTGTTACTGGTTTTGTTTCCTAATCTTTTAAATTTCCAAATATCTGTTTTAACATCTACTGTGTTAATAACCTTGTTCATTACATCTTCTAATTTGTTTTCTAGTTGTTCCTCATCTTCTTCGTTTTCTTCTTCTATACCATGTATTACCAAATTCTTCTCTCTAGAATTTTTCTGAGTATCTGTCATGTTTCCTTGCAAAAATTCTGTTTTTCCTTTAGTTCCTTATTTTCCATCCTTAAATCGTAGTTTTCTTTCTTTAACTGCGCTATTTGTCTACTCATTTCTTCAATTTTCTCTTCTATCTTGCATATTCTCACGTTACTGTTGACTCGATTATTGTAATTTCCATTATTATTGTATTTCCTATTTTTATTAAAATTTTCGTATCTGCCGTAGTTGTTTCCTTGATTATACTGTCCAAATGTTCCTCTTGACTGATTACCATTGTAAAATCCTCTGTTGTTTCCTCTCCGGTAGTTATTCCTGAAGTCAAAGTTTGATTTCCTGAAGAAATTCCTGTTATCTTTCATATGTAAGACGTGTTGTTGTCCTACTATACCTTCTACTGAAACCACTTTTGATAATACTTCTTGTGTTGTTTCAAAACTTCCCGCTGCAATTATCGTTTTGCTTGCATCCGTTGCGGCATTCATAGTTACTGCCTTAATCGTTGCTTCTTTCGTATATTTCTCAGCTAGTCTTTCAGGCATCCCTTCTGATATGTATGCTGCCTGTAATCTTTCGGCCAGTTTCTCTATTTCTGTTGCATACTGTGTTACATCCTTTCCGTTCTGTCTTATTTTGCTCAGTTTCGCTAGGAGAAGGCTTGGATTGTCTCCTCTTATCCCTGCTTTTAGTTTATCTTTGATGTCTGCAATGCAGTTTTCCGTTGTGATTAAACTTCTAGCTTTTCCTGTTAATCTCGTTTTTATCAATAGGAAAGCATTCTCCTCATTACCATTCGTGTTTGTCTGTATTAAATCCAATGAGTCTAAGAATGACTGTAATTTACTTGCTTCGCCGTTAAACTCATTTGGTAAAACTTTACTCGCAAAATTAAAAAAATCGTTCATACTTGTCGCCATTTTCAACTGTTTGCTTATTGTTTGTAAGACAACCGTATTAATTTCCTCAAATATAGAGGTAGGTATGTCTATAATACAATTTATCGCTTGAAATGCCCTTTCAGCTTTATCCCTAATCCTACTCGAATAAATTTTACAAGTCTCTTGTTGTATTGAATTCAAATTTTTCCAATTCTTGGCTATTAATCTAGTAAAATTATTGTAAAGACCTACTATGCTACTAATTACTTCTATATGTATATGAGGATTTTTAGGAGTTTCTTTCTTCAAAACCCTTTTCTCCTGTTTATTAACTCCTCCTACAATCAATCGTAATTTATTCTCAAAATCTTCCCACGTTATTGATATTTAAGAAAAAAAACTTTGTTCATAAGAATAGAATGCATGTGTACTTACAAATTATTTATACGGTGAGAGTTCCTGTTGCCTGCTTTATTGCATTGCTTCTATTGATATCCCTTTTCAACGCTCTTCGGTGTGTTTTCCATACTGACCAAATGAACTTGCAGATGAAAGCTATTGTTATAATGTATAGTAATATCATGATGTGCATCGCAACATTATCTTGCTGTACCATGAAAGTGTTATTGACAATTCCTGTTTCTTTTGCTTCCTGTTTGGTTGATGAACCTCACATTGTTTCTTTTCTCCAAGGTCCCAAATTTAAGTAGAAAACCATATAGTTCTATCTCTATAACATCAATTGTACCATAACTTATCATTTACTTTACAGGATAATTATTATACTTTTAATTTTACCATAACCATGTAGTGGCGATATCTATTTTACCATTAATTCTACCATAATCATTTTATAATTACCATGTCCCATTAGTTTGCAGGATCGCCATGTGGTGGCGATTACCATTTAACTATCAATTTTACCATTTCCATTATATAATAAACATTTATTTCCATTTTACCATTTACTTCGCAGGATCGCCATGTGGTGGTTACTTAGTAAGGGTCCCTCGTATACTCGATGTTTACCATAAGGGCATATTATTATGGAAGAGACCCCTTACCTTGCAACCTGTGTTCGGGAACAGAATAAACAACGACACATTTATAAAATCACTGGGTTCAAGTTTAATACATTAAAAATACACTACTATATCAAACGACTTATTCGAAGTATTAATAACAATAATAATAATCCCATCCTGGTTCGTTCACATCCATTATATAGGAAACATAGTTGTGTTTTTCTGCACAGCCGACCTCGATATGTAAACTATACATGTCTGTTTATAAAATAGCAAAAACAATCTCTCTTTGGTGAATGACATTGAGTATGGTCGGCCAATGCTCCTTAAATACTATAATTAATATTAGATTAAATATTATTATTTATAAGGTAGTGTCCTTTCGTCTTTAATGTCTTTTAGGGATCACTACAGTAACCTTCACTGAAAAATTAATTTCATAGACATATAATCTACTAAGAAGGATTAATGAATTTGTAAAGACGTGTGTAATAGTTTTTATTAAATTCAGCCAAGCGCTTTCGACATTACGTACGTCATCATCAGGGCTTTCGTTTATAGGTCCAGAGACATATGAAAATTGTAAGCAAACAACAAATTACAAACATTTACACATATATCGAATTAAAAACGACACTACACAAACCATGTCGACCAAATAATCACAATTTTAATACGTCTCTGGACCTATTGACCAAAGCCCTGATGATGACGTAATGTCGAAAGCGCTTGTCTGAATTTAATAAAAACTATTACACTCGTCTTTAAAAATTCATTTATCCTTGTTAAAACAAGAGTGTGTACACTCCATATTTTGATTTTTATATAATCTACTAAGTTATGAAGAGTTTAACTGCAAATATTTAAACTTATAAATACTAGTAAGAAACACGTAAAATTTAACGTAATACCTACTCCAAATCCTGATGACTGTGAAGGTATAATGTGATGTAGCATAGTAGTTTATCTTACTTCATCAATTTACTTAGAAGTTGTATTTACTTCAAAGTCATGATCCAAGTAGCAAGAACGTATCCAAGACTAAAATTTCACCCTATCCTCTTATTTTACTTTAGATTTTAAATAGTAAGTAACAATTAATCAGTTAACAATTGAATTATGATAAGCTTTGTGCACAATTTTCGGATTTGAATCCGAAAAGAAAATTCTTTATATATAATGTGCAAAGTTTAATAATAATTATCAGCAGAGCGCTTTCCACTATGACTCATCATCAGTGCTTCTCTATAAAAGCAAGAATATAGCAGAACGAACCCTACCAGGCTATACAGCTCTATCTACAGTACCACCTTCATGTAGATGCCCCGCACAACGTCTGAGACTCTGTTATAAATGGTAAGATGGCGCCACTCGAATCGCCTTACACCACACCGATAGTGATGTAACCTAGTCCTATACATAGTAGCATGGTGAAGGGTAGAAGCGAACACGGATTACGTATTGTTATATACTTTAAATAGTTCATGTTATTTTCATTTAGTAATATTTTTGTTTGTTGTTAAATAAAATTATTACTACAAGAAGAATTAAATTTTGGAATGTCAAATTATCATAGAAAATACATACTTGTCCAGTAGATTATATCAATCGTTGAGGTGGTAATAATTTACATTAAAATATCAAAGTGAAAAAACATAAAAAATTGGCTATCAAATACATCCTGTACAAAAATTCATAAAAACGTTTGGATACATGAGGAATCTTAAGATTTATGTTACATGTGCATAGCACTATCAGCCACATCTGACATGATATACATCAAGACAGAAAAATACCAAACTAAATAGAGAATAAAATGAAAACAGCAATATTTTGTGGTTTTGTTAGAAAAGTCTAAAAGATTATCAAGACACTGCTAATGTTATAACGGGTTATGACAAAAGCCTGTATAAAGGGATGAAGTATCTGTCCACCTTATCGTTATTACTTAGTTCAACTTAATTTCGATATCCTCTAAGAAGTCTAATAACGTACAATGGGGTGTTAAACCGATATCCGGTTTTTTATTAAAATATATTAGTACTACTTTGCAAAAATTAACTAAACAATTTTTTGAACCTAATATTTTAGGAGAAAACTGGAAATTAGGAATTTCTAAATGTTTGCAACTTTCACTACAGATGCGTCACAAACCTAAATATGGGTTAGCCACTTTTTGATTATATGTTTCATGAACTGATAGCCAGCTAGAAAAAGGCCATTCGAATTTGAAGTTTAAAGAACTGTCAAAGTCGTAGTTTGTATTCGTTTTTTGTTTACAGCATAGAGAAATAATACTTTTTGTCTATGGTTTACAGTTTACACGAGCTTGACGTGTCAATATTATGAAAAAATAAAAGCATTGTGTTAATATTTTTTAAGTTAAGTTTAGTTAGCTTTTCTCCACAATTATTTAAGTTGGAATAATGTCAAATCTTGTTTTATATCATACTGCACGAACACAACAGTTAGAACGCCTCGTAAAAAGTTTGTAACCGTGCCTGCAGTAGAAGTTACACGAAAATTGTGGTTTGAGGATGCTGGAAAAAAATATAAACAGACTACAACTAGTTACTATTGCTGTGAAGATCATTTTGATGTAAGTAACTACATATGTATGTGTAGAAAGTATCAATATATTTAAATATGTTTGATTTTTAGTTTGAAAGTAACATGGAAAATTATGTTCAACACTCGATAATGGGAAGGAAAATTATTTTGAAACCATTAGTTGTGCCTCATGTTTTCAATTGGCCAGAATCTTCTTCAAACAAAAAGCTAAAATTAGATGAGTTGGTAGTTCCAGATGAACCAGTTTTAACAGAAGATTATGATATTGGTATTCAAACCTCAATCAATACCAACAAAAAAGTACCCTAGAGGTAGAAAGTTTTGCTGTTAGTTGTCGGTTAACATCTTGAAATACTGTTAAATTGGATACTTTAGATCTGAGTATTACAAAAGTAAATAAAATAAATTTTTAAAAGTGGAAGATATCACACCAGCAGAGGCAATAGCTGAAACTGTACCCTCAAGCAGCGATTTTGTGTCACTAACTGACACAAGTGAATCAAAAGACGAACAGTTGGAGAATACAATCACTCTTGTTGAAAAATATCCGAAGAGATATATTGGTGTTCCTAATGTGTGGTATAACATTCTAATAAACTTACTTTGTAAAAATAATTTAAATAAAGAACATGTTATAATATGCTTAATGAAAATCAAAATAAATGATTCATTTGCAAGATTAGTAGATCAATTTTCATTATCAGTAAATGGAGTTTCAAAAATATTCTGAACTGAAATTTATAAATTTGAACATTATATAAAAACATTCATATTTTGGCCTTCAGAAAGCCAAATAAAGAAGCATTTGCCTATTCCATTTCGAGCAAAATATAATAATGTGCAATCTATTATGAGTGTTTTGAAATACAAATTCAGAAGCCTACTTATCCTGTGCACCAGGCATTGACTTGGTCACAATACAAAAAATGTAACACAGTCAAATACCTTATATCTTGTAGCCCTGATGGATTCGTAAATTTTGTATCAACATGCTATGGTGGACGCATTACTGATACAACATTAACGCAAGAGTGTGGTTATTTAAATTGTCTACCTGACAATGCTGTGGTAATGGCAGATCGTGGTTTTAAAGAAATTGAATCCTTGTTACAATCGAAACATTGTAAGCTCTTACGACCCCCCAAGTGTGGGTATTTCAAAAAAACCTTCAAAGCATGAGGTGATAGAAACGAAAGTTACAGAGAGTTTGAGAATTCATATTGAAAGGGTAATTAGTAGATTAAGAGAATTTGCTTTTTTAAAACCACATTCTGTTATTGACCATAATTTATTACAACATACAGATGCTCTTGTTTCCATAGCATGTGCATTAATAAACAATCTCCATTAATTAAATCTTAAGATTACCGTTTCTTTTAGAAGATTTGTACTTGTTATCTAATTTCTCTACAAATAAATCATAAATAAAGTTGTTAAGTTTAATGTATTTAGTTACTTTGAATTCAGTCTAAGAGAGAGAGAGAGCGAGAGAGAGAGAGCGAGAGAGAGAGAGAGAGAGAGAGAAGTTCGTGAATTTTTGAAGTTTGGACTTGTAGTGTTTCATTTGGATATGTTTTTGTATGGAGTAAGGCCCTGTTATAGGATTCGTTTCCTCTTCAGGGCTGGTTGGGGGTGTTTTTGTGGGTGGTTTGTGTGCGCGTATTGACTTGGCTTAAGATTTGGGTAGGGCTGAAATTTTTTTTAAAAAGTGTATGGGAAGTTGAGAAAAAAACAGGTGTATGGAAAATTGGAAGTTTTGTGGGTGAGTTGTGTTTTTTGCTAGAAATCAACCGGAGAGAGAGGCAGGAACAATTAGCAGCGAAACTGGATGTTTTTGAGCGAACGTGATTTTAATGGTGTATGGAATGGGAAATTAAGAAGTGTCTGGTAAAGGTAGAGAAATGAATAAGACGAACCACGTTGTGTTACGGGTAGTTAATAGAGCGAGGTGGGTGTTTGAGATTGTTGGAAAATATGGATGTTTTTGGGATTTTGGTGTCTCCCATGTCTTGAGAGTTAATAAGAAACGTTGGAGAAAATTTTGAGATTTTAGAGTTTTTTTGAAATTTGTTGGAAAAGTGACTAGGAGACATTGAAAGATGTGTGGGTAATGTCGGGTGGTGGCGACTGGCTTCTCTCTAATTCGAGGTGAGGATTGGGGAGTTTAAAATGACTGGTTAGTATGTTGTATGTGTGGGTTGGGTAATAATAATCTTAAATCCAAAAATTTCGTCGAACGTCGGCCCATTTGGCTAGCGAATAAATTCACTATGCTACAGGGAAAACGTGAAAAGCCTGCAGCACCTACGGGGTGGGTGGGGCTCGCGGATCAATTTGAATCCCTTTCGCTCCTGATGGGAGTGAAAGCAAAGTGAGCACGCCTGCCTATATTTGTTATAGAGCAGTTGTGTCGATAAATGGAAGGTATTAAATGACGAAGTGTTTCGGCTATGATATCTCTTGAGTTAGGGATGGCATTCATGAGTGTGACGGTGAGTATTTCGATAAGGATTTTGGAGTCGGTTGAGAGGTCGTAAGGAGTTGATGGCTTTTCGAGGGTGACTGGTGCGGTCTCTTGGAGGATTTTGGGTGTCGATAGCCTGTGGGGGCAGCGAGGGTGGAAAGCGGGGTGAGGACCACCGCAATTCGTGCATTTAGGGGTTTTGGACGTGGGGCAATTCTCGGTTCGGTGGCCAGTTTGGCCGCAGGAAGGGCATATCGTTTTAGACCGACAAGTGTGAGAGGAGTGTCCAGTTTGCGTACAACGACTGCAATATATGGGGACTGGGGGCAGTGGTGGATTGGAGTTGGATGGCTCGCACTGATTTGGGGGGCCATGAAATGTAATGCCGGAGGTGAGGACCTGGTGATAATGGTTTTCGGATGTGGTGACGATGCGGAACATCGATGTTGGTTTATTGGTGGCCTTGGCGATGATTCGCCAAGTTTTGAGGAAAGGGATTTGTTGGTCGTGAAGAATTTCTTCGAATTCTTCGAGGCTGACCAAGGCGTCTACGTTTTTGCAAACGAGAGTGTAGGTGGGAATGAGGGTTTTGTTGGCCGGGCGGGGTGGACGTTCGGTGGAGTTCAGAACGTGTATGATGGTGTTGTTATCACCAGTGGAGTTGTGGACTTGTCTCAGAATAGTTGAGACTGACTTAGGGGAGGACGTTTTGAGTAAGGCGGTTCGGTTGAAATTTACTTTCAAATAGAGGATGTGGCCGTGAAGGAGTTCGAAGGTGTTGAGGAGAGTGTAGAGGGATTTTTGTGTGGCGTATTGTGTAGGGATATTTCTGAGGTTGAGGGTTTGTATTGGTGTGTTGTTGTTGGTGTCGGTTGTTGTAGGAATGTTGGTAGGTGTCGGTGTTTTAGGTCCGGATTTGGTTTTACCAACGAGGGTGTAGCCATTCTCGTCGGAGGCAGTTGGTTGTCGTGTTAGTGTAGGTGTAGGGGATTGGGATCTTACGGAGGAAGCGTAAGACCTTCTTGAGGATGTGTATGAGGTTTGTTTGTGCTGTGAGGATGTGTATGGGGTTTGTGTGTTATAGTATGTGTTTTGTAGGTAGTGTGGTGTTGTTTTTGGTGGGTTCTGAAGGGAAGGTGTTGAGGAGTGGTGGGTTTTGTTGGAAGCGTGCGAGGTGGTGCTAGATGTAACCGGTGAGAGAAGAGGGAATTGTGTGTCAAGGGTTCTCTGAGAGTCGTCGAGGAATTTTTTGGTTTCGAGTCTAAATTGTTTGTTCTCGTCTAGTAATTGTTGGATTTTTTGGTCGGTTAGTCTGGAAGGTATTTTTGCAGATCTGCTGCTGCGACGATGTCTGGAGGACATTTTAGGATTCAGTGTATCATGGAATGGGGTCGAAAGCTAATACCGACAGCGGACTCACTGCCGGAGGGAGTTGCCTACCTAGTCAAAGATTTCCTGACTTATTAGCTTTCAGGAGTTTTATATTTACCTAGATGCTAAATGTCCTTCCCTCTTCGGATGGTGTGGCTTGCTTGTGTGTTGGCTGAAATTTAAACAAGATTAACACTGTTTATTATTTTCATAAATAGAAGTTGTTTCGAGAGAAACAATTTACACTTCCAAGTATATTGAGTGAACTGTCGAACTGAAAAGTTCGGCAGAACATGGAGTTGGTTGGTCTTCTGGTGAAGGCGTCCACGTTGCCGGCGAAATCGCGGTGAACAGGTTTGTATCAGTGACCCGCTCTTGCTGTATCACCTTCCTCAGGCGATGGACTGGCGCTACTGAATTCAGTCTGTGCTCCTATCTATCTATATATAATATACAGGGTGGGGCACTATTAATGAACTATTCTCTGGCGTCTTAACGGCATTCTGACGATGATATTTAGGTAATATCGAAACAATTGTCAATTTTTTAGAATTTTTAACATTTTTTCAATATGTTGTGGAGTTAACTAGAAACAGTAAGCTTCATTTAAAACACTAGTTCCAGTTCTGTTCATCAAGGTCATTATTAAGATAGAAATCATCGTGTTGAGAGTCGTTACTTAGATTTTGTAAGTTGTTAACGTGATATTCTTTGTCATCATCAGAATAGTTAGTGGTAATACGTATACTTCTAAAAAATAATTTTCTTGATCACAAAGAGTATTTGGGGACACAAATTTATTGCAATTATTGATTAAAGTAGTTTCTTGTATAATAACATCCGTTACGCTGATTGGTATAATCGAATTATTGTTGTAATAAATAAAGCCATTATCCAAATATAGTGGTAAATTTGCCACTGAACAATTATCTGTAGAATTTTCTGAAGATTGATTTATTGTTATAACATCATTTTTGTTTTTCTAAAGCAAGTGTAAGTATTTCTTTGCTGCGTTTCATACTGAAATGAACAAATAACTTGCACAAGCTCCTATTGTAACAACAATTGAAAGTTTACAAATATTTTTACTTGCATTACAACGTAAGGATATGATCAAGAAAAGTAATCGAATATTCGCAAAAAGGGAACAAACTTATAAATAAACTAGCCTTAACTTGATTATTCGTATGTTTATTTATGCAAAAGTTATAATTACTTCTGAGTTTTATGTATTCTTACGTTAATGTTACACCAAAATGTTTAGAGGTTTATGTACACACTCGTTCTATAAATACACATACGAGGAATTGCGTGAATATTTTGTGGGTTAGGTATTGACACTTACAAATTCATTGAAATCTGTAACAATTTTAGTGTTGAAACTAATTTTGCCAAATAGGTGGCCATGCATCAAATAGTTTTATAATGAAAAACTATTTTCGAGGAAAATTGAACATACAAGGTTTTGCACTTAGGCCGTCGATATGGTCGTATGAAGTTTAGTTTTCCTAATTAAACGCATCGCATCTAAGTACGAAAATGTATATGAAACGTCGAACAACGAGTCTGAAGTGTCCTAAATATGATGTATAATAGTAGATAAAAATTTAAAGGAATTAGTCGAGAATGTACCTGCTAAATTTAGTACATACACATTTGTTGCCAGAGAAGTAACGAATAATGAACAATAAAAGCTGATCTCACTGCTTAACTCGACGATGGTCATCGACGAAAAGCATCATAAATATTGTTATCTCTGATCCTGCTGTCCACAACTGTATAACCATAAATGTGGCGTGCCTGAGTTACAGTTTCATTCACATGGAAAACATTGTTACGAGAAACGAACTAAATGGAATATTGTGCCAAAACAATAAAAACTTTCAATAACTCCAGTGATGAACAATCTTGTTTCTAAATCAGATATATTTTCCAAAATTATTCATGAAATTTTATACAAAATTTGGTATTTTGGTTAAGTATATAATAATTAATTTGGAAATAATTTCATAAAATTACATTGTCCAACAGAGACCAACTAGGAGGTGTGAATATTATTTTTCGGGTGAGAGAGGAGGAAATGGACAAAGTGAAGGAAAGGTACAGACATCCAAAAAAACATTTCATGGATTTTTTTGGTACTTCTTGTTTTTTTATTGTTCAAATAACCACAAGTTGAAAATAATATATTGTATTACACGGGTGTTGAAATAATTACACTATTTCTTCAAAAATCGCTATTTAATAATTCTACCACTGTTCCTCTCGCCGTAACACAATAGAATGAATGCTTAAAAATATCCAATACATTATTTCCTTCTGTTATCGAACTTATATCCGCTTAGTCGTACTTGTTTTTATAAAGGTACAAAACATTAATATCATTCTAAATATTTTCCACTAACTTATTTACTTAACAAAATATAATATGAATTCATATTATTTGATACTGAAATTAATTGTCTAATTAACTAAAGAGGATTATTAATAATTCAACTTATGGATTATGAGAATGAATATAAGTAATGCCTCTTTGTCTTATATACAGTGTCTAACAATAATATGATTTGATATATCTAATCTACTTAAAGGATAACAAATACATAACATTCGGACATCCTATTCAGTAAGCGTCCTCGCGAGTCGACTGGGTGGTTAGGTTTTTATGATATTTTTATTGTTTCTTCTTGTTTCTGGAATATAGAAGAATTTGTAGGTATAAAAATTCACACAAAATATTCAAATCAACTTTTTCCATTATTATTATTATTCAACTTCATTGATAAGGTGATCCATTATCAACTAGTATAATGTATATCAAATAATCGTTGAATATCCATATATACACATACACATATACATATTTCATTTAAGCACATCACTCACAAGTAATTATTCACTCTAGGGTTATATCTTGTGAACATGTTTCGGTATGGTGTTCCATACTTTTCAAAACGATCATCTTGTTTTACATGGTGGTTCATTATTTTTATTTTTTTATTTTTTTTTGTTTAAATTTATTACGACTCTAATAAATCAATTAATTCATCCGTGCTATTCACATCAGAATCTGAAGACGTATCAGATTCGATAATAGCGCCGGATTTAAATTTTCTTATTGTATCTGCAGCCACTACTGCCGAGTATCGTCGGTAGCCTTTCATTCCTTTGAGGGCGACAATTTTATATCGATCGTTTTCAAAAACTTTGGATATTTTGTAAGGCCCTCCATATTTCACCCCTGTCTTACGACTGGCATCTTTGGGGTCTTTTTTAGCTCCGCGCCAAAGAACTTAATCTCCTATTTGGTACTTTCTTTTCGTTTTTTATCAAATCGCTTTTTCATTTTCTTACTTTGTAAGTCCATTGTTTGTTTAACATTTTCTGCAATTGGTTCCCTATTTTCGGGAATGATGTCATCTTGATATAAATTTCCGTGACGGTCCTTACTAAAACCAAACATTAGTGTATGAGGGGTGTACCCCGTACTTTCACTAATGGTATTATTCATTCCCCAGACAACATCCGGTAGTTTATCATTCCATTCGTTTTCATTTTCTATGCTTGTATTTATACTGTCTAAAAGAGTACGATTATAACGTTCGACTTGACCGTTTGAACGAGGTGAAGATACTGCATTTAGAACTAATTTAATTTTTCTTTCGTCGCAAAACTCTTTAAATGTTTTGGATTTAAAAGCTTTGCCACGATCTGCAATAATTCGCTTTGGTACTCCAAACATACTAAATTAATTTTTTTAAACGATAAATGACTTCTTTTGAATTTGTCGTTTCAGTTGGCCTGGCAAACAAGTATTTAGAAAATGAATCGACGATCATAAAAATGTATGCGTAATTTTTGTTTGTTTTACAGAAAGGTCCCAAATGATCAATATGCCATGTACAAAGGGGTTCCTTCGATTTAGGTATAGGATGGAGGAAACCTTCCTTTTCACCATATTGACTTTCTTTATATGCGCAGTCAATACACGCATAAACATATTTTTTTATAAATCTCGTCATGTTAGGACACCAAAACTTATATATATATATATATATATATATATACAAACTGAAAAATATCTTATTGGAGATTGCAGCATAAGAGGAAAAATACACTCTATTCAATTCTCCAAGCTTTCGTAAATCTTTATTTACATCATCAGGGAACTACAATAAGGAAGGAAAAACATAAATTATGAAAAGTGTTAATAAAAACATTTCTACAACTTACATTGATCGAGATTGCATCATTGATCTTGAACAAAGGAAAAGTGCACAACAGAAAGTCATTAAAGAAATAGGTCCAGTCGGCAATACATTTGCCTATTACTGGTAAACATTTTTATTAAAACATTATTAAAAAGTAAAAAGTTTAAAAAACATTTAAAATCGAGAATCCACACACCCACGCGGACTTGTGAGAATAATGGCGGAAACTAAAAATGTCAGGTTAAGTACACCAATCATCATTACTAAATGAATGAAAAGAATCGATCTTTGCAATGACGCGAGACACTGAAACAATCGAATTGAAACTTTAAAGAGAATACAAGGGTGGTACCAAAATTATGGAAATGTATTTGAGTAATCATTCCAATGAAAAAATTATTTTAATCACGAGAATTAATATGTGATTATTAATGTTATTAATTATTATTATAAATATTATTATGGAGCTAATAATAATGGGGGAACACCTACAAAGAGGGGGAACACCTACAAAACAGGGGGAACAACTACCATGATGCCACAAGTAGGAAACTAGTGAGAATTATTCATATTCTCATTATTATTATTATTGTTATTAATATGGAGACAATTGTGCTTATCAAGCGTTAGGAGGAGGGAGTAGAGACTACTCAAATTTTGAATGTCAGTCTTCCTATTCATACAACCTTCTTCCTGAAAGATGAAAGCCATTTCCAAAAACAGTCTTTTATTATAACTTCTCTCCCGAGAAAGGATTTTAACTCCCTCAAAGTCAATGACATGATCCAAAGAGGAGACATGATTAGCCAGAGAACATCTTTCAGGGTGTAACCTTATATCACTTTTATGGAGGGATACACGGCTTGAAATTTTTTGGGAAGTTTGACCAATATATGATAGACCACAACTGTTACAACAAAGCTTATAAACAACATTACTACAATCCACAACAGGTATCTTGTCTTTTAAAGGACTATAAATTGACTTAACAATCAAGGAACTCCTGGAGGCAAACCATAATAATATTTATAATAATAATTGATCAGCAACGATCACGGCGTTTTTCGCTTTTCAGCTATATATATATATATATATATATATATATATATATAACGGATTTTTTTTACAGCTGTTGCTGTTTCTCCGTCCCCAATTCCCATTTTTTCTTATCCAAAACCTCGTCTTTCTCTAAGTTCCTCGTGGTCATAGCTTGATCAATATCATCTCGCCAGCTCCTTCTTGGCCGACCCCTCCTTCTTTTTTCCGGTGGTATCCATTCCAGAACCTTCCTAGGCCATCTGTCAGAGATCATCCGTTTCACGTGCCCGAACCAAGTTAGCTGTCTTTTCTCTATGTCTTCATGTATTTTTCTATCCATTTGCATTTGCATCCAGATGTCGTCATTCCTGACTCTTTCAAGCTTTGATCGTCCGCAACTCCTTCTTAAGAAATCCATTTCGGTTGCCATGAGTTTATTTTTGTTGACCTTGGTAACATCCCATATTTCCGAACCGTAAAGGGTTACACTTTGGACTAGGCTATTATATATATGCTTCTTTGTGGCTATTGTAATTTTGCTATTCCAGAGAAGAGAGTTCAGCGTTCTTGTTATTGCTCTACCTTTATTGATTCTTTCTTGGATTTCGTTTCGTGAAAACGAAAACAAAAACGAAAACGAAACCAAAACTTACTCTTTACTGAATTTTCACAAAGTTTTAAGCCAATATGGCCTATTTCGTCATGGAATTTTCTCATTATATTAAACCTACATACTTTTGGAATTACAAGTCTTAATTAATTATTTAATATTTTCCTATAAACCCTGTCATTTTTAAGACAATATGTGGATTTTATCTGCTGGTCCGCTGAGTTCGATTTTAATTTTTCGCGAATTATTCGAATTTGTTCGTCTTGCATTTGTACTGTTAGTGCCCAATCATCAATTTCAATTCTTAACATATTTTCAGGGTTTCGACTTAGAGCGTCTACATGTGACATTTTGCACCCTGGGCGATGTTCAATCTCAAAATCGTAATCTTGGATAGCTAGCCACCAACGGGCTATTCTTGGCACCAATTCTTTTTTTACAAATATGCTTCGCACATCGCTACAATCCGTAACTATTTTAAAATGAGTACCATGAACGTAAATTCTAAATCGTTTTATTGATTCTACGACTGCTAGGGTTTCCAATTCATATGAATGGTAAAAAGATTCATCCACGGTTGTCGTTCTGCTATAATAAGCTATTGGCTTTAATCCGCCATTTAATTCTTGAAATAGAATACCTGCAATGCCTTCTGAACTAGCGTTAGTGTGTAATTCTTTTTTGTGAATCGTTAAAACAGGTTCGTTTGTTGAAATGATTTTTATTTTTGAAACCGCTTTACATTGATTTTCACCCCATTCCCAATTTACATCTTTTCTAAGTAATTTTGTTAATGGTGCAACTATTTCTGCATGATTATCAATAAATTTCCGGAAATATGAACTTAGGCCCAGAAATTTTCTTATTTCATTAATATTTGACGGGGTTTTAAAATTTTGTATAGCATTTACTTTCTTTGAACCAGGTTTTATTTGGTTCTCACTAATTTCATACCCCAGAAAATCAATTTTAGTTTTGAATAAATAGCATTTCTCTAAGTTTAAATTTAAATTATTTTCGTCGCATTTTTTTAAGATAGTGATAAGTTTTTCCATGCCTTGCGATATGGATTTTGACGGTATTGAAATGTCATCAAGATAGACTAAAATTTCTGAATCACGGAGTGAACCCATGATATTATTTACCCACCTTTGAAAAGCTGCGGGTGCGTTACATAAACCGAATGGTAGACGAACGAATTCGTATTGTCCATCCGAAGTTATAAATGCGGTTTTATCAATAGAATCTTTTGTCAATGGAATTTGATAATAACCCTGCTTCATATCTAGACTACAAAAATATTTATTTCCGCCTAATTTGTTTATAAGATCTTCAATATTTGGCAATGGATAGCGGTCTTTTACAGTAATTGCATTTAGATTTCTATAGTCAACACAAAGCCGATAATCTCCATTTGGTTTTTTTACTAAAACCGCTGGGCTAGCATATGATGAACGGGAATTTTGTATAATACCTGCAGTTAATAATTCATTTACTTGGTTTCGCATTATTGTTTTTCAATTTTCTGATAATCTATACGGTTTATAGTATATTGTTTGTTTTGAATTTAAAGTTATAGAAAATGTAATGTTATTTATGGTACCTAGTTCTGCAGGATATTGAGCAAAACATGATTGTCTTAGGTTTAGTAGTTTAAATAATTCATCAACATTTTCGGTAGTTAGATCACCATGTTTTATCAGAGATGACTCAATATTATTTAGTTCTTTGATTCCACAATTATTTTTATTTTCGTATTTTTATATAGTTACCTGATTTGGCTTTATTTCTAGCATTAAATTTGGTTCACTTAATATTGGTTGTCCTATAATAATATCAATGTCATTCATAGGTGTATTTACTATTATTATTTCTGAAAAAATTCGTATGTCATCATTAATTACTACCTCAGTTTTTATCGTGCCTTTTGGCATAACTAAAGACCCACCAGAACCTTTAATAACCGTATTAGAGGGCATTAATTGTAGTTTCGTTTTATTTAAAACTTTCATATTTGCCACATTTACTGAACGTCCCGTATCTAAATACCCTCTAAACAGTATATTATTTATCTTAATGCATATTTAATATAAATTATTCTGTACTTGCCCTAGAGTATTGACTTCTTCGACATATTTGTTTGTATGCCAACAATCTTCTGTACGGTGTCCCGTTTTTTTGCACACATCGCATCGCTGTTGGTCTTTTATTTGGTTTGATCCACTTTGCCGTTTGAAACAATCCTTGGTGGCATGATTTATAAGGCGACATATTGCACATAGTGATAGACCTGATGATCCTTTTGAAGTGCCTGGTTTACTGCGGCTCCAACAGTCCTTAGCAAAGTGTCCTAACTTTCCACAGACGTAGCACTCAATATTTGTTCGCTTTCCCAGCTGGGACTGTACTGCGTTTTTTCTTCGTCACTTTCTCCAATTCCACTCATTTTTTTGTTGTTGAAAGTTACTTTTAAGCAAAAAAAAAAACAAAGAAAATTGTACTGTCTATTCCACTTCTGAATTATTACACGGGTGTTGAAATAATTACACCATTTCTTCAAAAATCGCTATTTAATAATTCTACCACTGTTCCTCTCGCCGTAACACAATAGAATGAATGCTTAAAAATATCCAATACATTATTTCTTTCTGTTATCGAACTTATATCCGCTTAGTAATACTTGTTTTTATAAAGGTACAACACATTTATTACATTCTAAATATTTTCCACTAACTTATTTACTTAACAAAATATAATATGAATTCATATTATTTGATACTGAAATTAATTGTCTAATCAACTTAAGAGGATTATTAATAATTCAACTTATGGATTATGTGAATGAATATAAGTAATGCCTCTTTGTCTTATATACAGTGTCTAACAATAATATGGTTTGGTATATCTAATCTACTTAAAGGGTAACAAATACATAACAATTGCCAATTTTTGGCCAAACTGTTTTAAATATGACTAATGTCTTAAACATCACATATTTTAAATATTGTTTCAAATTTCGCGTGAAGACGCCAATATTTGTCACGTCACCAGTCAGTGTGACGTCATTTGTTCCCAAACACCAGTGTAAATGGAGCTTTTACGTAATATCTAGTTGTTGTCATAGAAGATGAATCCAAAGCTATATAAATATTGTGCGGTGCCTCAGTGTGCGAGTACTACAATAAAAACGACCGAAAAGCTATGTATTCCTGTCCCACGTTCGAAAAATAAAAGGAAAATGTTCGTAGCGAAGAAATTTGGCACTGTAAAACAGCCAATTCTCGGCAAATTTGAACTGTTTGCCTTAATAAATCCACTCTCCATTATGCTTATATTAGTTTTCAAAGATGATACAAATTCGATTGAATTACTTAGAAACCGATGAAGACATCAACCAAACATCGAAGAATTTTGATAACCTCATGTGATGCTTGTGAATATATGATGTCATAAACTCTGATTGGTAAAATGAGACTGATTTATTCAAATTTTATATATTAAATATTAATTAACTGGCTCAAATACTGTGTGTCTTATTTAAATTTTCCCTCATTTTAACTGCCCATAACTTCTAAACGGTGTGAGATAGAAACATGCTATGTTCATTAGAATGTTTCGTTTTAGCTCAAGTTTTGTCGAGAAAGTTAAGGTTTTTTTATTCGTTCTGCCTACGTCACAACAAAAATGACACTTGACAATTTTTTGTTGACTTATGGTTTCCGGAGAATGGAAATGTTTCGTTAAGTTATGAAAGGTTACAAATTATATATAGAAAAATATGATGCAAGCAAATTGCCCAAGATGGCATTCTTACCTGAAGGTCTGTGATGATCTTCTGCGGAGTTGCAACCCTTCTTGAAAGCGTTATTGTTAACTGTATCAGGGGGTTAAATGGGGTATTATTAAAGTTCCTGGCACTAGCGCGTTAAATATTAACTACTCACTGCTCCTGTCGACAACTGTTATTATTCTCTCTTCGTTGCTTGGAGAGCTGGGTTTTGAATTGAACATAATGTATATATACCGTATGTCCGCTAGCTGTAAAAATACCACCAACGATTTGCATGAGAATTTCACATTTAAATTTTATTATTAAATAAGCTTACATATTCAATATAGATAAAACAATGTTCATAACCTATTAAATAAAATGAAACAATACTTAACATACCCCTCACCAAAATACATAGTATTTTTCCTAACTTATTTAGAAAATGTCGGAAAGGTCATAACTTTACCGTTAGTCTTTGAAGAAGACCCTAAGTGGTTCTGACATTGGCAACTCTCGCAATACCATCAGAACCCGGAAATAACTTCACAATTCTTCCCAATTTCCAATTTAAAGATGGAACATTGTCATATTTAATAATAACTAGGTAGTTAAGTTTGAGTGGAATATTTGTTGACATAGCCATTTATTTCGTTGTTGAAGTGTATTTAAATATTCACTATGCCACCGTTTCCACACATCTTTCTGTAGTCTCTGTATAAGCTGCTATCGATCCAACTGATTCATCTTTAAATGGGAAAGATCTGGATCGGCTCTAACATAAGAAAATGACTTGGGGTTAACACGTATAAATCATTGGGGTCTGAACTGGGAGAATCGACCGGCCTGGAATTGAGAATAGCTTCAATCAGAGCTAATAGGGTGTAAATCTCTTCAAAATATAAAACTTGAGAGCCAACAACTCGAAAAACACGAGTTTCAACAGACTTTATGCTGCCTCACTAAGACCGTTAAAATGAGGACCGCACGCAGGCGTAAACGAAAATTTAATTTCTTCTGATTCACAAGCCTTTTGCTAATATCCATGGAAAATGCAAGAAGCCCCTACAAAGGTGGTTGCATTATAACAAAAAATGAACAGTTTTGGAGATTAAAACTAACTTTTCTTTATCTATGAGATGCCCTGAACAATGTACTATCATAAAATTGTCACATGTATACAATTCGGGGATGTATCGTTCTAACAAACCAAAATATCTCCACAAATAACCAAAAATGTAGTATATCTGGATTTATAGGACCCGCTGTACACGCTCTAGTCGGCTGAAAATCAATAGGGTACATCTGTGAGACACCTTGAAAATTATCCAGTTATAAAATTGGTCATTTGTATACACTACGGTGGCTGAATCGTGTTAACAACCCGAAATTTCTGCGAAAAAGACCAAAAATGTGGCACTGCAGGTACCATAGCACCCGTTGTACTAGATCTGTTGCGCTAAAAATCATAAATTTCTATCTATTATGTGCCCTAATCCATATTGATTCATAAAATTGGACACTTATATACACTCTGGAGGCTGTATCGTGCTAACAAACTGAAAATTATAGAAAATTGACAAAAATTTGGTACTTTAAGTACCATAGCACTCGTTGTACTGGCTTTAGTGAGCTAAATATCCATAGGGTTCATCTTTCAGATGCTCTAAATAATATCCAATCACAAAATTGGTAACTTGTATATATTCCGGAGGTTGTATCGTGCTAACAAACTGAAATTTCTCCAAAAATTACAAAAATGTCGTACTTAAGTAATATAACACCTGTTTTACTAGCTCGGGTAAGCTAAAAATCAATAGAGTTCATCTGTGAGAGGTCCTGAATAATATTCAATCATAAAATTGGCGACTTGTTGCCCTCTAGTGGCTGTATCGTGTTAACAATTGAAATTTCTCAAAATGTGACAAAAATATCGTACTTCAAGTACCATAGCACCCGTTGCACTGGCTCGGGTGACCTGAAAATAGGGTTCATCTGTGGGAACCATATTCAATCATAAAATTGGTGACTTGATGCACTCCGGAAGCTGTATCGTGCTGTCAATACATAAAAATCATCCCTTTCATTTAGTTGATATTAGTCCTTGACCTTTACTAGGGGCTATTAGAGCAATAACAACTATAATAGGATTAATCAAATGATTTCATTTTTATAATAATAAACTATTATTAATTGGATTAATAATAACAATATTAATTATATACCAATGATGACGAGATATTATTCGAGAAAGAACTTACCAAGGATTACATACATTTTTAGTTACTAAAGGCTTACGTTGAGGAATAATCTTATTCATTACATCTGAAGTATTTTTTTTATTTCATTTTCTGAGGATTTTTCCATAGTTCTCTAGCCCCAAGAATTGAATTAGGTCTACTCTGACCTCCTAAAGGTATTCAAACATTTAATCCTAATGAAATTCCTCTATTAAATACATTAATTTTATTAACTTCTGGATTAACAGTAACATGAGCTCATCATAGTCTAATAGAAAATAATTATACTCAAGGACTTCAAAGTTCAGTTTTTACTGTTATATTAGGAATTTATTTTACGATTCTTCAAGGTTATGAATACATAGAAGCCAATTTTTCAATTGACAAAAATATCGTACTTCAAGTACCATAGCACCCGTTGCACTGGCTCGGGTGACTTGAAAATCAATAGGGTTCATCTGTGGGAACAATATTCAATCATAAAATTGGTGACTTGATGCACTCCGGAGGCTGTATCGTGCTAACAAGGCATGTAAAGAAAAGTGGCCGACGACGACAACGACGACGATGACATAAACACAGGTTTTTTTTAAACCGTTTTTCGTGTTGTTCTTGATGAAAAACGCAAATATTCTAAATTCCAACTTTTCTTGGGGTAAACCAATACTTTTCTCGCATATTGGATAGGTTGGACGGAGAAGTAATATGGGTGCAACAAGCCAACGCAAAGCAGCAACCTTGTGGTCTGTGTAATTGTTTGATTAACTTTTTCTAGCTCTGTTAGCGAAACTAGGTCGTTTTATTTATTTTTTTTTATAATAAATTCAACTTATATTTGATTTAAGGAAAATTATATTCTATATAGGGTGTCCTATATTTCCTTGCCATATTTGTGCTTATTACAGAAATCCATATTTTATATAGTTACAAGTCGTCAGCGGCATAGCAACAGTTTCCCCAGAAATGAACTAAAATAGCTGAAGTTACCGATAAAACAAGAAGTTAAGGTTAAAACCATCTTTATTTACAATAATTTGTAACAAATAGTAAGATATTTCTCTTATGGGGCAATGTTTTGGCATTCCTGTGTTGAATGTGTATTAATAGATATATCATTGTAGCTTCTTGTCTATTACATTATTATCCATTATCACCTTTCGAGTGGGTTATCCCAGAAATGCAGCCGAAAAACAGGATTTCAAAAACAAGAAATTGTTGACAATCCCAAAAACACATGTATTTAGTTGAGATTGAATTTTTTGCTATCACGTCTTAAGCCTTGTTTATGTTCGAGAAAAATTATTTGATTTAAGATTCACTCACAGTTATGATAGTTTGGTGTGGTTTATTTCCCTTTATAAAAATAAGCTGTTTGAGTTCCATTAATATGAATAGAGGTTAGAAGAAAATTATTTGAACCATGTTTAAGATGTGCTGAAATTCAATTTGTGGTTGAATTCGTTAACAGCTCAATTATATACAAACACGCCTTATGTTTAAATGGCTCAAGACTTCACGGAATAATTTTGATGATACAGTTGTCGGATTTGGAGGGTTAAATGCGCAGGAATTTTTAACATTATAATTTCAAAAAGTGTAGAAGATCGAAATTTAATGCAGCTATTTTCAATTTCTTCAATGAAAGAAAATTTAATACCTACCTGATATGAAGGTCTAGTAAATCACTGTTTCAATAGAATAACGAATTTAGTGATTCTCAACCGAATTGTCATTTTAATTTGCTTCAGAAGAGAGACTGGATACTATCTAAGTATACGGCTTTTCTGGCGAAACACACAAAGATACAAATATAGACCTTATATGACTTAATGCCACGTCCTTTAAGGGGAGTGACCAAGAAGGGATCTGCAATTAGTACCTACACAAGAAAATGGTTTAATTTGGTTGATGCGGGTAGGAGGTAAGTTTCTCATGAAAAGCTCGTGGGCACAGGTTTCAGTTTAAAGCATCGAATACAGCGGCTCAACACACTCCGAATTGCGCGTTTGAAATAGAGAATCCAAGAATTCTGAGCAATTAGGAAATGTAAATGCTGTAAACCTGGATGAAAATATTTTTTATGAACTGACTCAATTATTAAATCTGTCAAACGATGTTGACAGGGTAGATTTGCTGGAAATTTTGTATCATAAGACAATCTCGAGAACGCGTCCGCCACCCTCAAAACACCCTCGCTATCCAGAAAAGGGCTCAACTTTCCAAAAGGTTTTGATAATTGGTGCCTCTTTCCAAATTTTCAATTTCTTGTGCGAAACAAATATGTTGCACTCTTTTAATGAGAACCATTAAAGCTTTATGAAGTTCTTAGTCAGTGAAAGAATCCAATAAATTATTTTGAGGATTTCTTAAATTGGCTACAAAACGTAGCGCATACGCAATAATTCGTTAAACTTTACTCAAGGATGAGTATTTGTCCAATAGAAGATCTACTGCGTCCAAAAACATGAGTGTTACAAGAACTGAGGGTTTTTCTTCCAGACAGGAAACTGGAGAAAATTTAAAATTGGGCCATATGTGCTTTGGAAACCACAACAGATTATTGAGAATTTTACTGTGCAGAAGGTCACGAGAGGCACAATCGGCCGAGTTATCGGAGCTTTCAACAAAATGCCAACAGTCAGGATGAACCTTTTCTTGTATGTGAGCTACACGATTACCGACGAAAGTTTTCAAGCGGGAAGCGGGTGATTTAATCTATGATAAAGTTACCATTGAATCAGACCAAGCAAAAATTTCACTAATTTCGAGGTTATCTCGGAATGCGTAGAGGACGAATTCTATCAAATTGGAGAGTATAACAGCTGCACACAGCTCTAGACGGGAAATTGAAAGAGTTTTAAGTGGGGTCACACTAGTAACAGTGGTAAGCATAAAATCTTGAACGTGATCTTCCGGAGCGAAGCGCCAAATAATTCTTTGGTAATGCTGTTGCTTTCTCGATATTGATATTTGCCTATACATTTACTCAATATCAGCAATAAAAGTAAAGTGGTGAAGTCTGAATCGCAATAAAATTTCAATTATATCCTTTTGCAACTTTTGTCCTATAAAAAGAGTGTCGTTCAGCGAAAAACCTGTAGGAGATTTGCAGGAATCATCAAATACAACCCGTAGCTTCGTTGTGTCACTATTAGGATTTATGACGTAATGATGTGGGATATAACAGATTATGTCGAATGAAGAAGTAGGAGAGATCTCAACCATGTGACCACGGGAAAGATAATCTTTCATGAAGCTGGTATATTCATTGATAAGCTGGGAAATTTTCAAAAGACAGTTTTCCATATTTTTCAATCTCTTCAGAGCAGGAATTCTGATATCTCCAAAAAACAGATCCACAGTTTTAAAAGGACAACACTGAAACGACCCGTAGATATTCTTTTATGAGTTTTTGGGAATATCATTCCACATTTTTTTCATCATCACAAATAGGTAAAGACCGAGGAATATTTTCAAGTTCCCAATATTTTTGAAGGGTATTGTCGAGGGTCGTAAGACAGGATGAGAGAAAAGAGTGTGAGACGAATGATTTATTAGCGGTATTTATTTTCCCCATTAAAATCCAACCAAATTGAGTGTTAACAGCAATCGGTTCCCCTTTCGTTGTTTGAACTTTGTCAGGTTTAAAGATGATTGCAAATATATCTTATTCCAGTAACATATCTATAGGAGACAAAATGTTAAACATCTTATCAGCCAAATCCAACTTAGAAATACAGGGAAATTTATCGATTGAAAATGATTGGACGGGCATATTGTTACAGATTGTTGACACCATTTGAGCTTCTAAATTAAATAAAGGAGATGACTTATTCAAAAGTTTCAAAATACAGCTTATAGCTTTGTTAGAGAAAGTTCCAATATCTTAGACTCCTCATATTTGCATAGGAGTGTTACATCTGGGCAAACCCAATCTGCTGGCATATTTTTCAGTAATTAAAGAAACTTGACTAACACTATCAATTGAAATTCTAACCTTTTGAAAGTTTCCACGGCAATCCAGTACCTCAACCGGGGTAGTAGGAAGTAAATTAGTAGAACGTACTGATGTGTGCAAGACAGGGACGATTTTAGGATCAATAGGATCTAAATTAGAAAGAGTTGAATTTTAAGATGAGGGAGCATCTATAGCATGCATATTGCTATTTACTAAAGATTGTTGATCGAAATGTAAAAGAGTGTGATGTCTTTTATTGCAAATTCTACAGCCACCATTAGAAGTAGAATTCTATGAAGTATGTTTGGTTCCTGAACAATTAGTACACTACTTGTATCGTTTGGTTATCTCGTATCTTTCCTTTGGGTGCTTGGCACAAAAATCAGGCCACTTTTAAACCGAGTGATTATTTTTACAAATCACACATTTAGTTAGATCTGCAACATTAGCAAGACATGCAGAATTGTACGGTTTAATATTTTTTATTTGATATCTACTTGAGTTATTTTTCTTAGGAGGTTGAATTAAAACAACTGAATCGTAAGCGTCGCATCTCTTTTCAAGAAATTTATATAAATCATCATATTTAGGAATTTCGGACGCTAAAGTGGCATTTTCTTGAGCGAATCGCTGTAAAGTTTCCGAATAAATTTCATTGCATAAAAGATGAAATAGTACAAAATCTCACTCTCGGACTGGTAACCCCAAATTTTTTGGAGCTTCCAAGTTATCAAAAATCAGTTCCAAAAGCTGTCTTAAGATATTTTGGGTTCTCCGAAGTTAATTTTTAACAATTATAAACCTGTTCCCAATAAAACATGGCTATTGTACGCGTATTTTGATAATGCTTAATCAATTTAATAAAAGCTAAATCATAATTAACCTCTGTAAGTTTAATATTTTTAATCAGAATTAAAGCGGCATAAGACAGTGACGATATTAAATATCTAAATTTCTCAATTTTTGTAAGAGATTCATCAGTATCTATAAGAGACTTAAAAAGATCAAAAAATGTTGGCCATATTTTTAAATCTCCAGAGAAAAACGGTATATTCAATTTTGGCAGCTTTACATTTGAACCTTTGTTCTTGGAATGTGAGGTAGAGTCAGTATCAAACATATCAGAATAAACACTCACTATATGAAAATATTTATTATCCACTTCCTGTCTGAGTGATGTTTCAGTAATTAGATAGGCCTCCTCATTCACAGCCAGAGCTGTAATAATTGTAGAATGTTGAAGATTAAAGTCACTGTAAAATGTTTTTAATTCAGCATATTTAGCTTTCAAATGGTTATGAGCACATTGATCCCTCTCTGCCTGTATGGTAAGGTCATGCAGTTATGAAATTCTATCAGAGGCTGAATCTCTAAGA
Organism: Galeruca laticollis; assembly: GCA_963921935.1. Classification (NCBI taxonomy): domain Eukaryota; kingdom Metazoa; phylum Arthropoda; class Insecta; order Coleoptera; family Chrysomelidae; genus Galeruca; species Galeruca laticollis. Next base: position 248,447,324 of record OY998176.1, read on the forward strand.
GCTTTTGATTGACGTAATCTAGCCATCATTGTGATACGATAATAAGCTTGATCAGAGATAACTGATAATGCCAAACATTTTACTTACATAAAACTTATGAACATAGAAATAATTAATTTCCATTGATAAATATATTATATAGGAAAATACAGATCAAAGTTATGCAACTCAAGCTAAAACACTTGATTTGAGAAACTAATATTAACGTGTGTCTAATGAATATTCCACTCAATCTTTATACTACATAATCATCTGAGACAACTAAATTATAAGACCGATACACAAGAGGGTAATAGGTATCTAATAATGATAGGTAAATAGAGAGAGAGAGAGAGAGAGAAGATTCAATCTTTAATTCAATAATTATTTTTTATTGAATAACTAGAGTTGAATCCAATAAATTATAAATATTTAGTACACTCGAGAATGGGGCTATTTGAAGGGCATAAATGGGACAAACTGCATTAATTAAGGGAACTTATTTTTATTTAAACTAATTATATTATGATTAAATAGTCAAATTTCGGATAAAAACTACTTACCATTATCGAGAATGCTAATGCCAGTTAACCATGAGACTTATAAAAAGCTTGTATAAAAACTTATATTTTCAAATTTTACAAAGCCAAGTTTGAAAATTAACATCCCGGGAGAAGTGACCAAGAAATATTTCCTGTAAATTGTTTCGTTGAGTTATGAATGGTTACACATTATATATAAAAAAAATTATGCAAACAAATCGCCCAAGATGGTGTTCTTACCTGATGGTCTCAGATGATCAACTGTTATTATTCTCTCTTCATCGCTTGGAGAGCTGGGTTTTAAATGGAACATAATGTATGTATACCGTATGTCCGCTAGGTGTCAAAATACCACCAACGATTTGCATGAGAATTTCACATTTAATTTTTATTATTAAATAAGCTTACATATTAAATATAGATGTGTGTGTGGGGTTGTGATATTGACTGCGGATCCTAATGGTTCCATTAGCCTAACCAATTGTTTGACTTACTATAGTTTTACCATACATTTATATTTTTTACATCTAATTTATACAATAGTTTTCGAAATATATACGTTTTATAATACAATACGATATGTTACTTAGATCCTATTTTTTTTCTTTTTTTAATTTTCTTTTATTTTTTTTTTATTTTTTTTTTCTTGTTTCCTTTTTTTATCTTTTTTTCCTATGGGATTCCACAGGGATACTTTTCACGCTAAGGTGCCTTTCATAGCGACTTTACAACACACAAAACGGGCAACGGAAAGAAGGTAAAATATATAACATGAGGATAGACACGAGGAACCAAGCTAAAATTATCTATTCTAAATCAAACATTAATTTTTTCCCTTTTGATTTTATTAATATATAGGCGTACTCTTTAAGGCCCCTATTGCTAGTCTTAAACATTTATTTGCCACAATGTCTAACTTCTTTAGATGGGTTGCAGCTGCTTGCGAATACAATATAGATCCGTAGTCAAATATGGATCTTATGTATGACCTGTATAATAGTAGAGATATTTCTGGGTCTGCTCCCCAGTTGTAGGAGCTTACAGCCCTTAAAATATTCAAGCCTTTTTCACATTTATTCGATATTTTCTCTATATGTTCTTTCCATAGAAGTTTTCGGTCCATCGTCACACCTAAGTAAGTTACACTTTGTCCTGCAGTGAATGCAGTATTCTGTAACATGATTTCATTTGGAATTGTTCTTTTTCTATTAAAAATACATGCCTTGGTTTTTTTCAAGGATGTAGTCAGTCCTTTTTAAAAACACCAATCTTCAAATATTCCAAAAAAATTACTCAGGTAATTGCATCCATCCTCTATATCACAATTGTCAACATAAGCACATATATCATCCGCAACCTCCAACACTGTGACGTCATTACACCGGTTCACAAAATTTTCCAAATCATAGGTATATATAACGTACAGAAGAGGACTTAAAATACTGCCCTGGGGTATGCCCAGAGAGGCTGTTCTGGGTCCTGTAATCTCTTGATCTATTTTGATAGATATATTTCTATTAATATATAGTTTGATAATTCTCTGAGAAAATGTGTGGCTAAATCCGATTTGTATCATTTGCTGTTATAAAATTCGTAGGTTCACATTATCATAAGCTCCTTCAATATCTACAAAATTAGCAATAACAATGACAGATTTGCATTTATTACAAGATGAGATACATTTTCTATCGTGTAGTGGGATTTTCTAAAACAAAACTGATATTTTGGTAACTTCTTGTTTGTTTCAAGCCACTGTTCCATTCTTGTCTTAACCATGCCTTCAAATGATTTCAGTATATAGGAAGCTAATGATATTCCCCTATATGATTCTGCTACTTCTGGATTTTTGTGCGGTTTTATGATAGGAATAACGATGTATTTTTTCCAATCTTCTGGATAGGATCCACTTTCCCATATATTATATATTATTTCCAACAAAATAATTTTACATGACATAGGGAGGTTAAATGGATATTATCTACTCCAGGAGCTGTGTTTTTGTGTGATCTGAGATTGTCTCTAAGTTCGCTTATAGAAAATTTTCTGCATAATAGATCTCCTGTATCATCGACAATATCTTCCCTCACTTGTAGGATGCTATCCATATCTTTTTCTGCCCACTGTGGTGATATCTTATTTATAAAATCCGTTGACCATTTTCCGGGGCTTAGTCTACTTACTGGTTCGGTATATGTGTTTTTAAGTTTTCTGACTGCTGTCCAGATTTCTTTAATACGCGAATTTTTATTTAATTTAGAGCAAAATAATCTCCAAGATTCCCTCTTGCGTTTTTTATAACTTTTTTCGTTATAGCCATCATTTTTTTCAAATGAATGTTATATTCCAAATTTGATATTTGTGTAAAACGCAAAAGGGCTTCTTTTTGATTTTTTATGAAATATCACATTCTTGATTCCACCAATTTTTATTAAATTTTGGGTTGACCATTCCTTTCTTTTTGGGTATGGAATCTTCTGCTGCTCGATTTAGTTCATTTATAAATTCATTGTAATATGTAATATTTTTTCTAGAGGTGCTATAGTCCATACGTTCAGAGAAAAGTGGCCAATTGGCTTTGTTGAGGTTCCATCTTTTTGAATCTGTAATTTTATTAGGTAGTTCCAACTGTACTTCTATAAGTATAGGGAAGTGGTATGAGCCTAATGTCATTTGTTGCGTATGCCAATTGCATAACGTAGCTATATCTGGTGTTACTATGGTAAGATCAATAGCCGATTTATTTATTTGGTTAGGTGTTGGCATTAAAGTTTGATAACCGTTGTTAAGAAATATTGAATTTGCATTTTCTATTGCTGCAAGTAGGTTTACTTCTGCTCTATCAGTATTATCACAACCCCACCCATTATGGTGACAATTTAAGTCACCTGCTACTACAAATGGTTTTTCCAAACTATCAAAAAATTGTGTCCATTCTCTCTCAGATATATTCAATCTTGGTTTTGCATATACCGAATAAAAGTTTATTTTCATTGATGTATTTATTTTAACACTTAAGGACGTATACATCACGTCTCTCAAATTATAGGTTGGTTTATTCTTATAAAATGGAAAACTTTAACTAAGAAGTATACCTACCCCGCCATATCCGTCTTCTCTATCTAGCCTAAATACATGGTACCCACTAAAAGATATTTTTTGATTTGTCTTTAACCAGGTTTCACTGACTAAGCTCATATGAATATTGTTGTCAAAGAGAAATTTTTCAAATGCCTTATTATGTATAATTGATTTTATGTTGTACTGTAAAATGTTAAAATTGTTCATCAAAGAATTAATTTAATTTTTTTAATAATTCACCCTTAATTTGTTATCTTTTAATGACTCTGTATGATTATCTAACAATTCTTTTATAGCATGTACTATGGTATCACATAATTTTATTGCCTCTCTTGCTGGTTGCGTATTAGAGATATCGAATAATTGATAATTTGAAAATTTCCCATAAACTGGTTGAGATCAGACTTTAGGCATTTCTAGTACAGCCCTATGTTCTTCCGAATAGCCGACGTCGACGCCTGAGAGCAAATCGTATGACTGTTATCGTGCTGCTTCTTAATATACGCTGTATAATAATTACTTCTGTTTGAATTATTATTTTTATTTTTAATTACATTGGCATAGCTTTTTTCTTGTTTATTTTTTGCTCCGATATATGATATGTTTTCCGTTACCATAATGTTTTTAATAGTTTTTTGTTTATCAAACTCCGTACATTTTTTTCTATCCGTGGCTGCATGATCACCCCCGCACATGATACAAAAAGGCTGACTAGTTTTCTGACAATTTTATGTGTCATGTTTATCCCCACAATGTCTACAACGTATTTTCCCCCTACATTTCGTACTTAAATGTCCATATCTCATACATTTTAAACAATGCACTACTTTTGGTATATACAATTCGACATCGTAAACTAGTTTTTCTATGACTCCTTGGTTAGGTATCATCTGACCCTTAAAGGTGACTACAATAGTTGATGTAGGAATAATCTCCCCATTTTTCTTGAGGATCATTCTTCTGACATTAACGACCTCTAATGTATTTCCATACCTAGGTTTAATGATATTTGCTAATTCTTCATTCGTTAAATCTAGATCTATATGTTTAATAACGCCTTTTTTCTGTGTGTAAAATACTGGAATATATGCTTCATACTTTTTTTCCTCTAATATTTTTGATTTTATTAATTTATTTGCAATGTCAAACGAGTTCAGTTCTACTTTCATTTTATTTAATCCGATTACCGTTATATTAACAATATTATTTTGTATCTCTGGTAGTGCTTTTAAAATTTTTCGTGCAGTACCAATTTTATGAAGTTTGCCGATATTACCTTCTTTATTTTGAATAAAAACATAATAAGGACCCTGATCAAATTTAGAATACATATTTTTATTGTTCACATTCACTTGTTTTTGTACAATTTTTACATTAGTTTCCGTAATTATATTGTCTCATAGTTTTACCTTCGTTGTCATTTCGTTATCTACCTCATTTTCCCTATTCCGTTTTGTCTCTGATTCCGTCTCCAAATCAATTTCCACATATTTAATATTACCTTTCCCTCTATCAGGTGGAACTTTTTCCGTTGTTGACATCGCTTATCTTCTACCTAGAAAAGTTTAAACACTAGATATGCTCGGCTACCGTATACACGTCTACTCTGTGTTAATACCTTTACCGAACTGTAATTAAATATAGATAAAACAATAATCATAACCTATTATAATAAAATGAATGAATACTTAACAACTTTTGTTAAAGGAACACCCAGTATATTATTTTGCAGTTTGAAAGGACCGACCTTCACTTATACTTCAGTGCAAATTTTTTTTAAAGTGGTTAACTTGTGACTGAGCAGTTAACTTTTGAAATAAGAGATGCTTACTTTGTTACGCGCTTTATCCATTATTGTCTACTCGCTAGCTCCAGAAGCGCAACCTCATGCCCAAGCTCAGTTCGGTCAGGGGTCGGTATGCGAAAATTCCTATTTTATTTAGTTGTTGAAAATTGGCGCCACCAGTTAAATTTTAATGAGCCAGCCCTAACTAGTAGACCGCCACGATGGTCTGGATGGAGCAGACAATATATAAGATGTTAGGTATTACAATGAAAATTCTATATTACTATTTACACAAAAAAGAGACTATATACAAAAAAACTTCTTCACCAAAACGGAAGGAAATGCGCTACTGTGACGTCACGGAGCCGCTTACAAAAGAAAATATAATGCCTAAATCTATTATCAACTACTTTACCACGATACTACCAAAGGGGTCTGTTCGCCTCTAATATAAGTTTTCGGAAATATGGTTTCAAAATAATGCCACTAACGTAGGCGGAGAGGCTATACTTATTCTCTTGGTGTCCCCTGACTGAGACCCTACAATGTTGTAAATAATTAAAATGACTAACCAATCACATTCATCACGTTTACATTACTTCCGTTAGAGGGTTCTCATCCTATTCTCTCTAAACTCCTTTTTTTCACTCTACAAATCCACATGCGCTTCTACTCTTCCCACCATTTTCCTTCGACACCTGATTCCCCAACAAAATTAGCTAAAATTTAATTAACTCCTTCGTATTCTACTCAAATTTCATTTTGACAAATTCTACGTACTATCTCCCTGACAGCCAGCAGACTCCTTGATAATATATTAAAAAGTCAAACTGATGTTTCTCAAATACAATTCGATTGAGACTACATTGATCTATCAATGCACTGTCAAAGTAAGCTTGTCAGCGGAGAATGTAGTTAGTGAACAGGTTATTTAAAGGGAACCTTCCGGTTTCTTAAATGTACATGACCGATGTGATTGATAATGTCAACAAAAAGTATTATGAAATATATTAACAAAAAACTATAATTAAAGTGTTGCGGGGTGATTTGCAAGAACTTATTACTTTTAATCATGGTAAGTTTTGGAAGTTTTATGTAAATGTCAAATTTATCAACTTTGCGAATTGTCGGTCATTGTTATTGTCTGTTTTTATGTGAAAATGGTGTTTTCAGACGTAGAAAAAGCAAATATTGTACTTACTTACGTTGAGAAAAGTTGCTTCCCATTTCAATATTAGTGAGTCTAAAGTTCATAATATTTTGAAAGCAATAAAACTAAAACGTTATAAAATTCAAATTCCTCAGAAATTGAATGGGGGGGGACTTCGAAAAGCGTGTTTTTATGTGTACAACGTTAATGGATATCAAAAGGAATGTACCAAACGTCAATATAATAATGTCTGATGAACCCACATTTCATTTGACGAGAGCAGTTAATTAATATAATTGCAGAATTTGGTTTGAAGTAAATCCGTACGAGTTTGAACAATATGAAAGATATTCACCTGAGGTAAATGTGTGGTTTACTGTCCACGACAATAAAATCCATGGATTATTTTTTTCGCTGAAAAATCAATCAATGGAAATACTTATACAGACATGTTGGAATTATTCTTTTATCCACAATTGGATCAAGACGTACAATTAAATGGTAATTGGAATTAAACCTATTTCTAGCTAGAAACTCTGATTACAAAAATTTGGTGCATCTGGATTGGCAGAAGTGGTCCAGTAGAATGGGCTTCTAATTCATATGACCTAATAATTTCTGATTTTTTGTATGGGGATATATAAAATGTTTAGCGTATAATCCTGCACCACAAAATTTAGACGAATTCAAGATTAATATTCATCATGCATTCAACAGCATTACCCAAGATATGTTGCGCAAGATATACAAATTGATATGTAAGGTTAAACAAGTGTATTGATCAAAAAGGACGGCATAATGAACATTTAATTAACTAAAACTATCACTTTTTTGTTTTTGTCTTGTTTTGAATAAAATCCCTCATTTCAAAAGTTAATTGCTCAGTCACACATTAACCGATTTAAGAAAAATTGCAATGAAGAATAGGTAAAGATCGATTCTTTGAAACTACTTAAAAATATATTGGGTGTTTCATTGACAAAAGTCAACAAAAAAACTGTCAAACATCCGCCATTTTTGTTGTGACGTAGGCAAAATGAATTAAACAAAACTTGTGCTAAAATGAAATATTTTAGTGGAAACCGCATGTTTCTATTTCAAACCGTTTAGAAATTATGGGCAGTAAAATGGAGGGAAAATAAAGATGGACACCCAGGTAGGTTGGGAATAGATATTTTTGGTAAACTTCGATGTTTAATAACTCGGTTAGTAATGTCGTATATTTTTATAATGGTTTCATCTCTCCTCTTTCGATTTTCATCAATTTCGGTCTTTCCAATTCATAAACGTAGCTGCTACGCTATTGACTCTACCTTGACCGATATTATTGAAAATGACCAACAGTATGGTGATGATCATTTAATGTTTCAACTGACGCTACTCCTCCGCATTAGAGCGAGGCCCCATTAGTGCGTTGCGCTGCGTTGCGTCGTCGCTGCGTCGGTTTCTATATATTTTTTACGACATGACCCATTAGACCCTAGCGTCGTCGCGCGCGACAATTCAACGGATCGACGGACGAGAGAAGAAGCGAGAGGAAGGGTGATGAGCTGCGTTGTCGGAGCTCCGCTGCGACGACGGACAGTGATCCACTGCTAGAGGAGGAAGCTAGACGAGCGTTACTACATTTTTCAACATCATGAGTGAGCAGGAGATTAAAATAGATTTTGTCATATCCTTGGTCCAAGAAAGACCCATTATATGGGATTAATCACACGAACGCTACAGTGATAAATTTCGTTAAGCGAATGAATGGGCAGCTGTATGTAAAATAATATTTCATGATTACGAGTAATTTGAGGACCAAAAAAAAAACAAGATTGGTGAGTTGTTATTTATTATGATTAATAAGTTATTTTATATATTTTATAAGTTATTTTATATATTTTTCAACTGCCACGGTAAAGCCCCTTCCGGACTCATGAAGTAATTAGCAAATTGATCTCTGATAAAATTTACGGCTAATGATTCTTCATTGACGTGGGGTCTCAATTGTGGGAACATACTTATTGCCATTTTGTCTTGTTGTCGTAAACCATCATGTTGTGTAACAAAATTGTGTAAAACACAACATGCTTTTACGATATCAATAGTTAAATCATATGCTGTATCAATTGGCCTATGTAAAATGCGCCATTTATTTGCCATGATGTAAAATGCGCCATTTATTTGCCATGATCCCAAATGCACATTCCGCGTATCTACGCGCTCTGCTAAGGCGATAATTATAAACCCTTTGTTTCACGTTGAGATTTTGTCCGCCGTATGGGCGCATAACATGCTTACTTAAACCAAAAGCTTCATCACCGACGAGTACGTATGGGATTGGTGGCTCGTTATTACGATAATTTCCAAGTGGTTGAGAAACAGGCAATGGTAATTCATTTCTCATTAAAATCTTGTAAAGCGTCGAATTTCTAAAAATAGTAGAATCACTTTCCTTTCTATATGCTCCCACGTCGAAAAAACAAACTTATAATTTGAGTCAACAACCGCTATCAAAACAATTGAAAAATAATTTTTGTAATTACAAAACAGAGAGCCACTTTTGTCCGGTTTTATTAAACGTATATGTTTCCCATCAAATGCCCCAAAGCAATGAGGAAAGTTGGCTTTGAGATCAAAATCTAATGCAATATTTTGTAGTTTTTCTACTGTGATCTCTTCTATGTACTGTGGTCGATGATATTTCCATATAGCTTGACAAACTGACGAAATAGTTTTTTAAAAACGTTGACGCAGTTCCTGGTTGTGGCTCCGTTTCGTTTTCGTCCAGCCACCATATATATATTTATATAACGTTGTACTTTTCCAAAAAATATAGTGTATAAGTAATTTTCATAGATCATATTAATTAGTTGTGTCTGAATTATACTTTGTTTCGGCAAAGAAGTCTTTATATTTCATCATTTCTCAATTATCAGCAATCGACGTGATAATTCTAGGACATTAATTATATGTATAATTTCTGAATTTCGAACCTCACGAAGACTGAAATTGGTATAAGAAAATGTTCGGTATTTGAGCCAGCGACAGGAAATTGAGAACTAATTAATTCATTTTACAATGATAAACGATGTCAAACTCAGAATTTCAATTTATTAACTGAAAACTAAGATGATATTAAGATACAGTTTGGAAAGTTGAACTTCTTCCTACATAATCATTACATCAACCTTATCTAGAAAGATTCAATCAATCCATATTAATATTCTAAAATTAGTCTTGTCATTTGCTTGATAAGAATATTATTTATCTTTGAGAGTTAAGTGATATTGGCAATTTTTCTTAATAATTACTCCACATTATGGTGTTATTTCTGTTGTTTTTACAGTTATTTTTTATCCAGCTCCTGTAAGTTTGAATCACCAAAAACAGCCGGATTTTATACACGAAAAATATTGGTGATAGAACTTTTGTTTTCACAGTTTTGGTAAAAATGATACTTCAAAAGTACCTGCTAATGTTTTCCAACAATAAAAATGGCGCAGAAAACCTACATTTTATGTCCACTATGGCTTAAATTGTTGTTTGCGATGATAAGCTTTTAGTCTTATATCAACAATGCATAGTTTTACATGGTTGTTCAAATTACAAATATGTAACCTTCAAACAGCAGATGATATTGCATTATGCGGTCATAGAAAGACGACTAGAAATTAACCAGATAATACAATTATGAATTATTATACAATTTTAGATATTTGGGTGTAGACATACATGAAAAAATGACCGGAGTACAAAAGAAACAGATCATATGATATAAGGCATATTGAAAAAACAGACTCCTAAAAGACAAAAGCATCAGCTAAAAGTGACAAATACATTAAATAGGTTCCGGAGATTGACAACGGCGTTTCTGCTTGAGAGACCTCATTATTCAGTGGCAGAATCTACCCTAGACTTTTGAGTTACATCGGCGTAGTTCAATATTTGGTATGATATACGGAGCTAACATTGTATTATAATTATTAATTCAAATTTGTATCTTTATATATTATGTTTTGTATTGTTAGTATAGTCAGTATCTTTTATATATCTCCATATTGTTTTTTATATACTTTTTTTATATTTATCTATTTTTAAATTATTTCGCTTTGTCCATAAAATTGTATAATTTTTCATGACAATAAAGCTTATGTCTCTCTCTCTCTCTCTCTCTCTCTCTCTCTAAATTGAGAATATACAACGTAGCGATACCTCCAGTTACAGTCTACGCAGCTGAAACAATGTGCTTCTCAGCTAAGGACATAGAACAGCTGAGAATATTTGAGATGACAACTAAACGCAGAATCAATGTACCCTATTGAACAACAAAGAAATAAAGAACATCCTAGAGGAATAAGACGTTGTTAGGGTGATCAAGGCACAGATGTTAAGGGATAAGGTCATGTATAACGAAGTGATACTGAGTTATTCATTAAAAATGTTAGAAAATGGCCGTAAGCAACAGGTCGAGCGAAAGACCCAAATGAGAATGAGAAAGCGAAATAATGGATAATATCAAAACACTGAAAGTTAATGATTGAAGCCAGACAGGGAGGAACATTGTGATTATCCCAAAAGACCCTATTATATTTAATTAGATAATAATTTATTTATTGCTAGCGGCCAGTGAACTTGAAGGTCACTGCCAAGGTGTAGTAAGGTTAGTAGCATATTAAGGAATCACGACTGTTTTGTAAATAAATAATGTGTCAACAAGGTCGTCGGAAAGATCATCGACTGTGTTTGTCTAACAATACATTTATAGAAGTTCCTATATAAAGAGAGAGTTCATTTCTCTATAATTATTATTAGTACAAATGTTTATAGTGTATGTTATATAATCTTCCTCAATTAAGATCAGTATAACTGTGCAATGATATAGAAAACCAGGAAAACTATATCTGCTGATCTTTACAATTATCACTTAAGAAGACAATTCAAAAGTGGAGAACTCCCTAGATTTATCTGTTCATTGACGACTTCAAATTGTGGATTTCTTAAGTGTCTTCTAATTTCCAATTCTTCAAGGAAATCCAGTTTTTATTTCTTATCACAAACATGTAGTACTTCTAGTTCTGTGTTAGGTTTCAATGAATGATTGGTGTCAAGTAGATGTCTGGCATAGTGGGATTTATCTGGTTGTTTTAATCTGTATGCTCGTAAGTGTTCACTGTATCGGATTTCAAAATTTCTAATAGACAGCAATATATTCTGGACATTTAAGTTTATATATACCACATTTCTTTAATGGTGACTTTTTTGTATTTACATTTAACAATTTTGTACTCATGTTACTCTCTGTTTTGAAAGAAATCGTGGTATTTGTTGCTAATGATATTATCTATAATATTATAAGAAATATTTCCTGCATATGTAACGGTTTTATAAGTTTTTATTTCTTTAGTTTGTTTTGGAAATATTAGTTGTAATACCACTTTTTCCTCCTTTTAACTAATTAGTTTATTTATCATATGTAATGCCTAACCGTTGGATGTTGCTATTCGTTTAATTATGTTAATCTCTCTATCAAAATTACATTTGTTCATAGGAACTGGTAACGCACTATGTATCATTGAATTATATGCCGCTAGTTTATGGGACATGGGATAATTGGAACTGTATGGATTAGTCACATCAGTGTGTGTTGGTTTTCGGTGAATCGAATAATCAAGTACATTATTAACTCTCCGAATTTTTAAATCAAGAAAATTGATTTAACTATTTTCTTCAACTTCTAATGTTAAATGTTAATTTTTGGTTGTAAATTATTAATGTGGTTAAAAATATATCTAATTGTCGTTCAGTACCCATAAAACCAGCTAATATGTCATCTACATATCTATACCAAAATAAAACATTTTTTGAAATATTAAATATTACTTTCAAAGATTTTTTTTTCTAAACTGTCCATAAAAATGTTTGCCAAAATTGACGATATGGGGCTTCCCATTGGTAAACCTTCATTTTCAATATATATCTTATTGTCAAAAGTGAAATAATTTTGATTAATGCATACATCAAATAAATTAAGTATATCTGATATTATTCCTGGATTAATATTTTTATCATCTAGTAACTTTCTTAAAAGTATTAGTCATTCTTTTGGAGGAATTTTAGTGAACATATTGGTAACATCAAATGAAATAAGCTTAGAGCAAGTTGCATCTTTTTAATTTTTTGATCAGTTTCATTGAATTTTCAGTTGAATATTTAGATGTATATATCCGTAACTATTAAATATATTGTTAAGTGGCTTTGCCCATATATTATTAGGAGCATTAACATAAGAGACTACAGGTCTAATTGGTTTCGTTATTTTATATAATTTAACTGTTCCATATAATTGTGGACAATGAGGATTCTTATTTATAATGGACCTCTTTCCGTAATCAGTGAATTATTGACAATATCTCTAACATTATTATAAAACTTTTTTGTTGGTTCTGCTCTAAGAACCTTTACATCGCTAGATTCTATGAAGTTATATATCTTTCAATTATAATCACTAGTTAATATGACAGTAGCGTTCCCCTTGTCAGATTTTGTAACTGTTATGTTATTATATTCTACTTTCTTTTTCATTGAATTTAAAACTGTAGTGTCATTTTTTGTTTGACGTTTAACATTTGAAGGTTCAATATTTTTGATTAAATTGGCAATTTTTAGTTTCTCATATAGAAAATTATTCGAATTAGATTTCAAAGCTATTTCTGACTCTGTAGCCATAATCTGTTTAATATTATTAGTAAATTTTGGTGGTATGCTGTACTTTAAACCTTTATTTAATAATTCTATTTCACTATCTGTAAAATTAGTGTCTGAAAGGTTTTCATATTGTGGTGCAAAATGTGTTGGTATGTAATTACTTACAGTTTCATGATATTTATTATTGAACTCTATGTTGTGTGTGTGTTCAAGTTTCTGTAGATTTTGTTCTTTTTTCTTAAATTTCTTGTGCTTCATCGTGCTGACACTTTCTCTGATTTTGTCATCTAAATAGTCAAATTCTACTAGATGTAGTTGGAACGTGAGTTCAAAATGTACCACTTTTATGTAGTTGTCTAAGGAGTCCCTTATTCTAAACCATTTCTTACACTCATCTTTAAGCCAAACTCTTTGAGCACATCTTATAGCTTTTTGTGCTTGAGTTGTTTTAGTATGGTATTTTATATTCACATAATTTGATATTACCTCTTTTCTAAGGCATTATTGGTTAAACCAAATGTTTTGTGATGCTTTGTAACGTTTTTGTTGTAACTTTTGTTACAGTCGGGTCAAATTTTCTCTCAAAGATTTTTTAATGAAATTAACTGTCTCAACCCTTACTTTGTGGAATCTACTCACATTAGTATTTTAAATGAAACTTACTGTTTCTAGTTATCTCCAAAGTTCATCGAAAAATGTTAAAAATTCTAAAAAATTGACAATTGTTTCGATATTAACTGAATATCATCGTCATAATGACAAAAGTTACTTTTCATTTGAAGCCTACATGATGTTTAATTATTTTTGGCATCAAATGAAATGTAACTTCGGTCCTTCTGACGATGATATTTAGGTAATATCGAAACTGTTAACATTTTTCAATAAACTCTGGAGTTAACTAGAAACAGTAAGTTTAATTTAAAACACTAATATGAGCAGATTCCACAAAGTAAGGGTTGAGACAGTTAAATTCATTTCAAATTATAGTTTTTTAATTCGCTAGATCTTTGTTTTTTATGAAGAATATGGTCTTGGAGGGATTTTGAAAAGATTACTATGTCATCCATGTATACGAAACATTGTTTGTAGAGAAAAGTACGGACAATTGTGTCCATGATACGTTTAAAAGTGACAGGAACGTTCTTTATGTCAAATGGCATACGAGTATATTCGTAGTGGCCATTATCTACTGTAAATGCAGTTTTACTTTTCCGCCCAACCTTTCTATATGCGAAAGAAGTATTGGTTTACCCCACAAAAAGTTGGAATTTTGGAATTTTTTTTTAATTATTTTTACGTTTTCCATCAACTACAACACGAAAAAACAGTTTTTAGAAAAAAAATCTTGTGTGTATGTCGTCTTCGTCGTCGTTGTCGTCGGCCACTTTTCCTTACATGTCTTGTTGGCACGATACAGCCTCCGGAGTACAACACATCACCAATTTTATGATTGAATATTATTCAGGACATCTCACAAATAAACCCTATTGATTTTCAGTTCACCAGAGCCAGTACAACAGGTGCTATGGTACTTAAAGTACGACATTTTGTCCTTTTTTGAGAAATTTCAGTTTGTTAGCAGGATACCGCCTCCGAAGTTCAACATGTCACCAATTTTATAATTGAATATCATTCAGGACATCTCGCTGATGAACCCTATTCATTTTCAGCTACGATATTTTTGTCATTTTTGGGGAAGTGTCAGTTTGTTAACACTATACAGCCTCCGGAGTATATACAAGTGACCAATTTTATGATTGGATATTATTTAGAGCGTCTCAAAGATGAACCCTATCGATATTCAGTTTACTTAAGCCAGTACAACGCGTGCTATGGTACTTGAAGTAACAAATTTTTGTCATTTTTGGAGAATTTTCAGTTTGTTAGCACGATACAGCCTCCAGAGAGTATACAATAGATAATTTTATGATTGAATGTTGTTCAAGGTGTCTCACATATGTACCCTATTGATTTTATGTTGACTAGAGCGAGTACAGCGGGTCCTATAAATCCAGATATACTAAATTTTTGGTTATTTTAGGAAAAATTTTTGTTTGTTAGCACGATACATCCCCCGAAGTGTATACAAGTAACAATTCCATGATAGAATATTGTTCAGGGCCACAAGTGCGGTATAGTTAGTTTTAATCTTTAAAACCATTTATTTTCCGCTGAATCTGGGTGTATTTCGA
Source organism: Galeruca laticollis (assembly GCA_963921935.1). Classification (NCBI taxonomy): domain Eukaryota; kingdom Metazoa; phylum Arthropoda; class Insecta; order Coleoptera; family Chrysomelidae; genus Galeruca; species Galeruca laticollis. The sequence continues at coordinate 248,462,744 of OY998176.1, forward strand.
TTTTGTGAAAACCTTGTGCCAAATCTAAAGTGGAAAAATAAGTACTTCGACCAAGATTGTCGAGAATTTTATCGATACGAGGAAGGGGATATTTATCTTCAATATTTTTTTCATTTAGTTTTCGTTAATCGATAAGTAATTGGAATTTTTTCTTTCCACTGGCGACCATTCGTATAGGACGGGGGGACTGTACGAGGATATACTTGGTTTGATTATTTTATTGTCTAGGAGTTTTTGGATCCGATTTTTAATTTATTGTTTCAAATGGCAAGGGTATCTATATGATTTTTGATAAATCGGTACATCGTCCACTGTTCTAAGGTGATGTTTAACTACATGAGTAAACGTTAAGTCGGAGTTTTCGTTAAAAAATATATTTTCAAATTTTATACAACGAGAAATTATTGCATCTTTTTCTCCGGGATTCAGATGATCTGTTCGAAGAAGTCTGGTAATATCAATATTATTATAAGATGATAAAGGGATTGTTACATCAAATTTCGATAGGGGTTGCTCTTGAAGAGGTTCATGAAAATTTATACAAATATTATTTAAGGAGGTTTCTTGTTCTGTACGTATTTTACAGTAACCGTCTTTCGCTAGAGCTATACATTCAGTTACTATTATATTGTTTAATTTTAATTCTGGAAGAACTACATGCTCATTATCGATATTCACAGGAATATTTAAAATTCTTTTATCTAGAGATTAGAATAAGTGGTAAATAAGTTGGTATTAACTTCCAAATAGAATGATATTTTAATAGAACTAATTTGTAATAAATGATTCTCGAAATTATTAAGTGCCTTTAATTTATCAAGATCCTGGCTACATATTGCATCGAATCTATCGTGCCAAGGTAGGATAATCGTATGAACATGTATTTAATGCCGAATTCTTTCAAAAGAAGATATTTGCAGCTAAAATTGCCATTGTAAGTTGTTTTAATTGATTTAACGGAAATTTTTGATTCACAAATGGAATATGAAAATAATCTATAGGCTGGTTCTGGAATTACAATGGATTTGTCTGCACCGGGGTCAATCAATATTTCTAAGTCTAAATTTGAGAGGTATATAAATGGAAGTTTATATTATTTACATCAATTCCGAGCCTCGTGATTAAAAATTTTGAGTTTCTTCGTATTGTTCGTTTTGGGAGTTAGCATATGATGATTCATCAGAATTGTGGTCAGTATCTTCAATATTGAACAATTCTTCGACAACTACGTTTGTCTAAAAAAATTTTGTTGTGGAGGTCTATAAGTAATTGCTGTAGATATACTTATTGGGGTTGGTTTGTAATTACTTGTGGAAGGTTGAGAGGGACGATTAAAATTTTGATTATTAGATTGCGTTTATCTATTATTTGATTGATTATTTGGTATTTGATAGTTATTTTGGTAATGGAATCTTTGATTGTTTTCATTATATCTATCAAATGATCTATAATTAGATTGTTGAATTAATCATTATTTTCGGTTTTTAAAAAAGTTAAATATTTTTCAGATTGTCTTAAATAATATGCCAAATCTTTAGAACCACCGGTATATGATGGGACAATATTGCTTGCCAACGATAATTGGATTTGTGTAATTGTAGTAGACATCTCGGTATTAGTAATTAAGCTACGACTTAGAGGTAATGGATAACTGGATCGACCTATAGATAATGGAGGTCTGGATCGATCAGGATTTTGTGACATTAAGAGATTGGCTTTGATAGTATATTAATTTCATATAACCATTAAAATTGGAATGTTTAAATTGCAGTTCAAATAACACTTATAATGTGGTAAACAATTATTATAATATTCAAAACAATTATTAGCCGATAAATAAAAAAAGTGAAAGAAAAACTTAGAGGAGGTTGCACTGAAGGATCATCTGTGAGGTTTTTCTTTAAACAACCGTATTTATCACTGGAGGAATGATCGGGTTGGAGTCAGCCTCTTCACACACAGTAACTTGTTTTACACAGTTCATTGGTTCGGATACTGTCTGAATCTCTTGGTAGAAAACGTAGATGTTTTACCACACACAGGGGGTGTTTTTCTACTGACAGCATCCTGTTCGTGGCGCCAGTCAAATTTAATGAGTAAAAAATATAATTTTAAAAAGATTTAATTAAACTTAGTTACAGTTGGTGATATTTTCATGACTGACCTCTTTTTTACTTTACAAAAATAAGGAAAATGTAATATAATGCCGAATACTGAAGAAAAAATATCATGATGAGAAAATTATAATTATTGTTTAAACTGGATGTCTCCACGTGTTTGCTGATTAAAGGTAAACATTATAAATTCAATAATGTGGAAAACGTCCTATCAGAAATTTAACAATGATTTCATATGAGTTCAACAGGATGTCTCAATATGACTCGCGTCTTTGATCGTCTAGACTTTTTATTTATTGTGTAGGTCCTCTTTTTATTAATTTCTTTCACACATGTGTTTAATGGAACACGGCTCCCTCCAAATGTTCCCATATCCCAAAAATGCTGAGAAAGCTTCTCTCTTGTTTCAAGACAAACCTTCTCCGTGCATTTTTTTTGGCACTCAAATATAGGTATCTTTGATTTGTGTTACAATATTTTTTTCTGTCTTCTCTTGTTTGGCTTTCCTTCTTTCTTTTTGCTCCGCGTTTCTTTCTGCCTTTCGTTGGGTTTATAGATTTTTATTTTATAGAAATATTATCTTTTGTGCCAATACTACATATATCTTGTTCACCTAAACTACCATCTGATTCTGACTCCTGAAGACTGGAATGGTTCTTCGGCCTCCTCGCATTCAATAGATCTAGAATTAAAACTTTTGATAGCTAGATTGATGCTTATGTTGATATCACCCATAGAAGGTGTGTCACAGATGTTGTAACGTGATGATAACAAATAAGGTTTGGCATTTGCATCGACCATTGTACAGGGAGGTTCAAAAATCAAATCACATGTGGAGTTTGGGAGAAGCTTGTAGGAACTGTTTATTGCAGCAGTACCAATTAGATTCCCTTTAGTTTGGGTGTAAAGTGAACTAGCAGAACAAGTATTTACAGTATTGCATTTTGTAGATGTAGATTCACTAGAGTTCTCACAAAGAAATGTGGGAGGTGGTAGATCTCTCGAATCATTTGTTTTTACACCTGTATCATAAAATAAAAAAATAAATTTTTGCTTTTGGGAAATATAACTTTCACCTTACTTTTTTATTACAATACCACTCCAAGAATATGTACCACGAATTTTGATATCAGTTTGCGGTAATGAAGGCACAACACTCCCAGCAAGAACTAAATCGCTTGCATTCTCAGATTCAGACTCTTGTTTACTTATGGTAGCGTCCTTAGTTAAGGTTGGAACTTATTTTTTCAGAGCATGCGGGATTGCTTCTTTCTGTTAAAACCAAATAGCTTTGATCATCAAGTAAGCTGGAAGGTAGATGGGCTTTTAACATATCCAAGATTTTTTGAGTCCTGCTAGACATTTTTACCGTAAACGAAATAAAAAATAATGTTTCTGACATAGATACCTTCAATGCTCAACAGGAAAAAAACATGCAGTAAAGCAGTATAAAACCAATTTCTTGAATAAACTAACCTCATTCTTTAAATAGCTAATTTTTTACATTACTTTATACCTATTCTCTAAATAATACATATTAAACAAGATGTATAAACAACAAAATGTTATTAACACATACCTCTAATAAAAATTAACGATATAATAATCGCTTATAATAAAGTAAATATACAACAACACGTCATGTGGTGAACTGTCTAACCTATAAGCAGATCTTCGGATTATCTAGTATTCTTCGTTTTCCAGAACTGGCCTATCTCACTCATATGGCTTAAGCCATTTTAGCAAAACCTGTTACCGACTATATAGAGATTGTGGGTTAATATTTGGTTGAACAGATGACGGTAGAGACGCCTGTTAGGTTAAATCATTTTTGCTTGTCTATTGTTTACTTTTAAATATTATGGGATCAATATATAGGTATACATAACGGTCGAGTTTTGAGATTAATTACCAGAATCTATGTGAAGATATACTACAGAAATAATTCTGTTCATGATATAATATGAATACGAAGAACTTCTTTTTTAAACAAATAATCATTCTCTATTTGCTTAAATGAAAATTTGTTTACAATTCACTCAATTATTCGATCATAATATATGTCAAAACTGCTGAGTGAAATCCTCTAATTTGCTCAATCAGCAGTCTTCAGAATTGCCATCTTAAATTCAAGTCACTCCTCTTAGTTTAAAAACAGTGATAATGTAATTTTATTGTATTTAAAAAATTCAGTAAATGCGAATTATAAAAAATATTGTGTAAAACTTGTGTCACAAGGACTTTTTGTAGTAATAATGCTATTCGTACTACAAAACGAGACATGGTGGCACTTGTTTTACAAATAACCTTTTGATACCTAAAACTTGTTTATATTTTTCACCAGATTTCTCGCGAACTGCTATAAAAAATGTCAAGTATGTGGTATTTTTGAAAAGGTAGTTGAACGACATTCAAAATTAGGTATCACTCAACCCCCTTTTCCATTTAGAATTTTGGGGTTGTGTTCGCCTCCATTAAAAATAAGTGTGGTATGGCTTTGCATATTTTTGAATTTTCTATAGGGACCGAAATATAGACTATGATATGTTTTCAAATTGACACTCCTTATATATTTGTGGGAAATACATGGTAGGGAATTACTTTATTTTTATTCCATTATAAAACTTATTGATAAGTTCAATATCCAACGAAGTAGTGAAACTAACAAAGAATTTGAGAACTTGTACAAGCAATTATGTAGTTAATTAACTACCACCAACTTCTATTATTATATTCCAAGCAACGACTTGTAAAGTCATTTGTTATAAACTACAACTCAGGCATTTGTAATACCATTAACGTAATGCTTTACCTCAAACTGCTCTTATCCTCCTTGCAAAGACTTGGGAATTCTTCAAGCTCGTTTTAATCATATTATAGGTTAATAGACCACTGCTGCGTAGATCATTATACGAATAAAGGACGGAAGGAAGGAAGTCGGAATTAATAGTCTTAACGAGAGAATGGCCGAATGGAGCTAGTTTAACTTCGTTAAGTACCCATTGAAACTCTCCAGGCTTTGTTGCTACCGATCTATAAAATTCGATTAGTTTGTAGTCGTCACAACAAATTTTTTTCACTTATAATGGATGAAGCAGTTGAATTTAAAAGCACGATTGTGAAATTATATAGAAACATTTAGTTTCATTTATAACGGTAATATTCTTTGTTATATTACCGATAATTCGTAGATTTGATTCCATTAGAGAGGCAATTGGAATTATAGGTGGAATGGGATGAGAAACATACGCATTCATGATGATGTAAGTTAAAAATCACAATGCAATTATTTGAAATATAAATTAGCCGAGATTTTTACTACTTTTTCTGTAACTATGATTCAGTTAAGTTGGAGTTTCTGCAACCCATGGTGATATCCATACTGCACACTATGTGCGATCTAGGATAATATTTTTTAAATGATAAAATTCAAAATTATTTTTATGCACTCTGTAAAGGAATAACCTCGATCGGATGTATTATTATAATCTTAACCCTTTCATCTGTTGTCTGTATTGTTGAATATTTCTGTTCTCGCAAAACCGTCTTTTGAGACTGTCAACGTTTCTGGAAAATATAAATCCTCATATTTCCTTTCCGATACAATTACCTCGCTATCTGAGAGACGAACCGGTACTTGTAATCCGACTACTTCGTTTGCATCCACAGAGATAGTGAACTGTTTCCTATCTAGTTTATATGAAAGTGGAATTTCTATATTTTTAATGAAATTAACTGTCTCTACCCTTCGTGGAATCTACTCATATTAGGGTTTTAAATGAAACTCACGGTTTCTAGTTAATACCACAATATAATGAAAATTGTTGAAAATTCTAAAAAATTGACAATTGTTTCGATAAATCAATATCATCGTCAGAACGACAGAAGTTACATTTCATTTGATGACTACCTGATGTTTAGTAGTTATTATTGGCTAGACCAAGAAGTGACCTAACTTGTGATAGACTTATTATATGTTAATAGAAAAAAGAAGATGTGATATTACAAATATTGAAGCGTAGATATTATTAGCCCTATGGTGATATCCTGGATATCATTTTTCCAATTAAGATCAGTATAACTGTGCAATGATATAGAAAACCAGAAAAACTATATCTGCTGATCTTTACAATTATCACTTAAGAAGACAGTTTATTAGTGGAGAACACCCTAGATTTAACTGTTCATTGACAACTTCATATTGTGGGTTTCTTAAATGTCTTCTAATTTCCAATTCTTCAAGGAAATCCAGTTCTTGTTTCTGTTCACAAATATGCAGCACTTCTAGTTTTGTGTTAGGTGTCAATGAATGATTGGTGTCAAGTAGATGTTTTGCGTAGTGGGATTCACCTGGTTGTTTTAATCTGTATGCTCGTAAGTGTTCACTGTATCGGATTTCAAAATTCCTAAGGGTCTGACCCAAATAGACAGCATTAGATTCTGGACATTTGAGTTTATTTATTCCTGACTTCTTCAATGGTAGTATTTTTGTTTTCACATTTAACAATGTTGTACTAACGTTACTTTCTGTTTTAAAAGAAATTGTTGTATTCGTTGCTGAAGATATTATCTTTGATATATTATTAGAAATATTTCCTGCATATGTGATGGTTTTATAAGTTTTTATTTAAGCAAGCAATATACTTAATAGTTTCGGACATACATCTAAATACTCAATTAAAAATTCAATAGAACTTATCAAAAAATGCAAAGCATTCAACTTACAAGATAACTCTAAACTTACTTCATTTGATGTTACCAATATGTTAATTATAATTCCTCCTGGAAAATGTTTAACATTAATCCAGTAATAATAGCAGATATACTTAATTTATTTGATGTATGTATTAATCAGAATTATTTCAATTTTGACAATAAGATATATATTCAAAATGAAGGGTTACCAAAGGATAGCCCTATATCACCAATTATGGCAAACATTTTTATGGACAGTTTAGAAAGAAAAATCTTTGAAATATATTTCAAAAAAGTCTTATCATGGTATTTATATGTAGATGACATATTAGATTGTAGTGAACGACAATTAGATATATTTTTCAACCATAATAATAACTTACACCCAAAACTTAACTTTACGTTAGAAGTTGAAGAAAATAACTAAATCAGATTTCTTGATTTGAAATGAGTTATAATGTACTTGATTATTAAATTTACAGAAAACCAACACACACTGATGTGACTATTCCATATAGTTCCAATCATCCCATGTCACATAAATTAACAGCATATAATCCAATCATATACATATAGCATTTTCAGTTCCTATGAACAATTCAAATTTTGATAGAGAAATTAATACAATTAAACAAATAGCAACATCCAACGTTTATTCATTACATATGATAAATAAACTAATTAAAAAAAAGAGGAAGAAGTAGCATTACATCTAATATTTCTAATTCAACGATAATATCTCCAGCAACAAATACAACAATTTCTTTTAAAAAAGAAAGTAACGTGAGTCCAAAATTGTTAAATGTAAAAACAAAATCCCCATTAAATAAAACTGGTATATATAAACTTAAATGTCCAGAATGTACTTACGAGCATACAGATTAAAACAACCAGATAAATCTCACTACGCAAAACATCTACTTGAGACCAATCTTTCATTGACACCTAAAACAGAACTAGAATTATTACGTATTTGTGATAAGAAACACGAACTGGATTTCCTCAGAGGATTGGAAATTAGAAGACCCTTAAGAAACCCACAATATGAAGTCATCAATGAACAGATAAATCTATGGAGTTTTCTCCACTTTTAACTGACTTCTAGAGTGATAATTGTAAATATCAGTAGATATATTTTTTCTGGCTTTCTATATTATTGCACAGTTATACTGATGTTAATTGGGTAAAAAACGAGTATATCTAGGATATCCCCATATTGCTAATATTATCTATCTATCTATATTAATAATATTTGTAATATTATATCTTCTTCCTTAGCATATTGTTATGTTTTTCTTACTTATTTGGACGTTTTTATTACGGGTGGGATAAATTTATACACACACGTTTTGTCTACTAACTTAATTTATTTATTCAATACACTATTCACTAATTTTTCATTATACACACAGTATATGCACTTAAACTAATTTATGTAAACACTTCACTAATTTATATTCACCTATTAGTAAAGGGGCTAGGCGGGTTCGGCCTCATTCCTTATGTAAATTAACATGGGAAATCGCCAAGGTCCATCGTGGTAATTTTTGACGCAATTTCGATCTGCGCATGCGTCGGCCGTCAGCAATTTCCACATGCGCATCCACCTTAGGACACGTTCGATATACATACAAAGATGCCATAAGGGCACTAGCATATCTCCAATTGGACAACATGGACAACGAAGAAGAGGGGACAAGAGGTAATGTAGCACTAGCATCTCTGATTGGTTGGATTGAAGTGGAATAAACAATGAAGAAGAGGGGACAAGAGGTAATGTCATAAGGGCACTAGTGTACCATGACATCACCCAAGCTCAGTCAGTCGATAATGGGGTATCAAAAATAAAGAACAATTGAATAAACATTTTATTGTACAATATAAAATTGAAAAGTTTAATAAATGAAAATAATAACAATAATTTCTATTCTTATATAAATCTTTAAGGAATAATGGTGTCAACGTCCATATAGGCATCAATGGAATAGTGGCCCCATGGTAAGGTTTCATCGGAACCAGGAAGTATAAATCGCTTTTCATCCTCAGGACTCAACGCTACTTTATCTTGAACAATTGAATGGACTAGATGTTTGTCGGCACGAATTAGATTTTGGGAAACGGTTTTCTGTGTGAAGGTGTCAAGGCAATTTTCATAGTCTTCAAACGTGATTACGGTCTTCACAACTGACGATTTTACCCCTTTAGCTTTCTTAGTTATTCCAACGTTTCGAATAAGGCAGTCTATTTCTTCTTTCTCAAAACCATCATTCGCAAGACGTTTTCGTTTTTCTGCTAGATCATCTTCAGAGGTAAGTAACCGTATTGCATACAATTTAGATCGTAACCCAACATAATCAGTCATTATGATACCATTGTTCTCATCCTTCATCATCCCAAGAACCTTCTTATTAACTTGAGGAATTCCATAAACGTTATCAAGAGGATAGTCTGAGGTGTCGAAATATTTATAACAATCAATCTTCATTACTTCATAGGGATCTTGATCTCGAATCTCATATATCAGACTATCGGTATCGGTGTACAGCACAGTACAGTTCTCACCGAAACGGTTCATCATGTACTCATAGTGAAAATCATATATCGTAGTTTTAGCCAGATCTAAAATTGCCATTCCTACATATATCGGTTTATTTAACCATATTTGCAGCTTCCGTAATTCGATGGCAACTAGGTTTTCGCTGAAAATCGTACTATTCTTAAACTCGGGCTTAGCTATGTATGATTCAGCACCATATCGACCGCTCCAATGAGAAACTAGCTTTACATCAACGCGTTTGCGCACGTTTTCCATGGTTTTACCTGCAACAATTAGAAAAAGTGATTAGTATAGAAATATTTATATAAAACTAGCAATACTCACCAAACACAGCATTGTTCATCAGTTTGAATAGGTTCTTCTCAAACTCATTCTTCGCAGCCTTACGTAACTCGGTGTTTAAGTCAATGTAGGGCTTTAACCATGAACTCTGCTTGAATTTCAATACTCGATGTATTTTTGTCAATACAAGCCCATTCTGTAACGCTTGCTTCAATGCTCGGTAATGTATAACGTATTTTATTTTATTAGTTAGGGTACCCATCAACTTGGTCTCCTCATTCGATCTTGTAGCAGGCATCACAGTCTTAGGATTTAGGTGTTCAGGACAAAATGGAATATCCTTATGCAAATCATGTAAATGAGAAGGATACTTCAAATCAACTTCGAGCATGTACCCCTCAGAAGCATTGTCAGCAATTTGTGTAACGTCTATATTAGAGTCACACCACTCAAATCCTCCATATGGTAACGCTTGACTCATCGCCCATCCATACTAAAACATTAAAATTAATTGAAATAATTACCTAAAATGAAAAAACTAAAAAACATACCTGATTATTGATATCATTGTACATTACATATTTCGATGGATTTGAAGGATTATAAGTGGGCATATACTTATTGTTGGCTCGAGCACGACGTTTTCCGCAAACTTGACTAAGTCCACCACGTATACCACGCTCAACAAACAAAAACATGTCTACATCAGTGAGAAGTTCCAATTCTTGTCCAGTATGTTTCAGCATAGCATCGAATGTAAATCCTGGCAATGTATAATAATGTGCAGGATCGATGTTATACGTGCCAATACAGCTGGAACGAAACTGCTCAAAAACATCAGCAAGAAGAAGGATATCGGTCTTCATATACAACTCTACATATTCCCCTGAGGTTTGACATTGAAACGTATTCCAGACGCGTTGTGCTCTACTATAAAGTTTACGTGAGCAGGGTTTATCTTCGAGATTATTATAGAAAGACTCGATAGGAGGTAACCGTGTTTCTTCAAAGCGGTCGAAAGAATTGAAATAGTCATAAGGCATCACCCCCTTCTTAGTTAACATTGTGAATTCTTCTTTAGGAACACTAGAAAACTGAGATCTCAAATTAGGAAATTCGGTTAAATACGAAGAGAGTTTATCGAGAGATGATGCCATGAATCGGAAGCTATCAATAAATCTGAAACGGATTCGTGCATCTTCAACATGTTTTGTGAAGGAAATATATTTTTCTTTTGTAATAGGAAGCAAATCAATAGATCCATCCATGCGGGTAGCAATGTCTTCGATGATGAAATTCGCATCATAACCAGATAAGTTGTGGAACACTACATTAACAGTAGGCGAATCCTGATAGTTGATATTGCACCCCTCATGTGCTGCACCTCTATAATTGTTTTCAGGAATAAGATGATCATGATCTCGGACTTTCTTATCGGTAGCGGAAAATGGATTTTCACAAATATGACATTCGGTAGCAGCTTGAAACTGACGTTCTTGATTAGGAGTCATGTGAATTCCATAAGGACATAGGAGCACCGTACTAATATCTTGAGCAAGGAGATTTAGCTCATTAGCAAACCAGCGCATACAATCTTCACCCAAATAACTTTTATAAAAGGAAAGCGTATCATCATACGAACACTTGAAGTAATACCCAACGGCTGCAGGGATATGCTGTTGTGGCTTCTTAGAATCCCCTGTCTGCTTCAAAACACTCTCGAGATCTGCATATACTATAAAAGGTGCCTTTACCTTATTCTTGAAGTTTTTGAATTTGAGAACGTTTTTTCCAGGTTCCGGCATTTTAATTGCAGTTTCGTTCAATTTTATACAGTCTTCAAGGTGGTTATTGAGTGTCTCCTGTGATCTATAATAATGTAGACATCTATCACAGAAGTATTTCTTACAATTATGTTTGCTTAACTGCCTCGAAAGAAGTCTTGATAGATTCTTAATCCAAACAAAGTGATATTTCGTTGGCGCTGCATCATATCTATCTTGTACCATCAACAAATTGACATGTTTATCCATCTTATTCCTTGCAAGGTAAGTTGGTAGAGTAATAAAGGACTTTCGATCTTTTTGCAGAATGTAAACATTTACGGATATATTATTTTGCTTCTCAAAAGTAGGGATCTGCTTCATAGTCATAGGAAACTGAATGCCCTTTAGTTTTAATATGGTCGAATAGTGGGGGTATGATGAAATTCTATCAGAATTGCTTCCAACAGGATACAGTGCCGACGTCACCGCCCAAGCAAAACAAGAATCATCCTCATTTTTGATGTTAATACATGCCTCCCTCTTTTTTATTACTGTAGGTAAATCAATATACGAGGATCCCAGTTGTGGAGTATATTTATTGATATTAACACCTAAGTTCACCACCTTCTTCAACGCCCAACCACTATCACGTTCTTGAAACTCCTCCAGGTCTTTAAGGATAGGTGCAACGACCTTAGTATCAAACCAGTTATCAATGTTTGTATCTTTGTAAATTGGTGAATTGTTCGTTGTAAAATATTTAAACTCATTGAGAATCTGATCTCCTTTAACAATTTCAAATTCACCTCCGAAAGCTACATTTACCTTAACAGCTACCTCCTTTTTTAATATATTATGTATACGTCGTTTAAAGATAGCCTTACAATCTTTGAGAAATGCAATAGGATCCTTATGCTTCAGGTTCGAGATGGTGCCAGTTCTGATGCGGTTGTTGAATGATGCCTCTAAATCATCCCATTTTACACGATGTTTTGCAGTTTCAATATGAGATGATAAGTCTCCACCATGTTTTTGAATATATTTAAATTGGTTACGATATGCCTTTATTTGAGTTATACTAGTTAGAATATGCTGCTTTTCTCCAATATTTTTGGCACTTCGTAACGCATCATTTAGTTTCTTTATAGCTTTCCTACACTCCGTAAGCCCTTTCGTCACTTGGTGTTCATTATAATTAGATGTTATAAGCCCGAACAGAGTAGCAACATGTTTCATGATATTCACAATGAGACTCATAATAAGGATGAAACTTTTTTACGTAAGCACTTTGAACAAAGAACTGTAATCGAATGAGCATTATCGAGATATGAGGGGTAACAAGTAAACTTCTAGTCGGACGGAAGACTGAACGATAACATTTTTTCTAAAAAAAGACCCGCGATTGAGGAAATTTGTGTCTGTTTTTCCATAAGAAAGCATGTAAAAATGATGCATTTTAAGCTAATTGAGCAATTCTGACACTTTTTAACCGTAATATTTGAGGAAGATATGATATATTCAAGTAATGATTCCAATTAACAAACAGTGAAACAAGAAGTTTATGATCTGTATCTGCAGGCTACGATTTAGCTAGACTACAAATTCCATTCCGACAACCTTCAGGACCATTGATTACGAGAAAAAATTACCATTCGAGGAATTTTAGAAGAATAATAAATTACTTATAAATTGAAATCCTGAATTTATCGATCACGAATTGTTTATTACTTTTCTATATTATCTATTTACCCATAGTTAAACATATACTATTATTTATTATCTATTTTTTATATGTGAGGTCGAAGGAGATTCTTTAATAGCCTTTAGGCAACAATTTTCCCTGATATGTGTTAAAAACATACAGAAAATACTATACGCACTTGAACTAATAGATAACCGCATGTTTTGTAGGCATGTCTTACAGATATCCTAGTTAAGTACTGCTCCCACAGTGTGGTAACTACCGTATTTCTGTGCGGAAAGAAGTCGATCCCCCGTTTTATATCCGAAGAGACCTCAAAAAAATACTTATATGGTTAACAGAAATCGATATACGAGACCCACTACTTTTTTCCAACCAAAAATTCAATTACAATTTAAACTACAATACATCTCAAACATTTATAAAAAATTTACATATGAGGTCATAGGCACTCTTCAATAGCCTTTAGGCGACTCTACCCCATAACAGAAGGATAATGTTCGTACATAACTCAAAAGGTGACTGCTCGGGTTGTAATCGAGTCTAACCGACACCCTAAGTTTTTTGTACTCCTCCCACTGTGTGGTACCTGTCATATCTCTGTGTAGGAAAAGTCGGTACCCTTTTTATACCCGAAGGAACCTCATTGTATGCTATCAAAATTATATATCACAACTAAAACAATAAATATTTTTGTAGGTAAATATTCAAAAGATACTTACTCGTTTGCCTATTTCCTTCTGCAGCAATCTTCACCCCAGGTGTGAGCTGTTGTGTACCACACGTCATTGCGATTTTAGAAGAGCCTATCTAATTCGGACGTCAGACTAGAAATAAAAATTTATTAGTCTAATATTTACTAACCAAAATTTTTAACAATTGACAATCAATTAAACTTTTTTGCTTGAGTCTATCTACATCCCACCACTTTTTATAACAAACAATGATGATCTGTAAAGAGCAAATAAAAAATATAAAGATAAAACTTACTTTGTTTTTTAAAAAAACTCGAACTCGAACTAGGCTCGTTGATTGTCAATATGGAACTATCGTTGTCGTAATACCAAAAAATGTATTTATACCTTTTTTCAAGGATTCCATATCACTTTCGTGAAATTGTGATAAACTATTATTTTTGTAGGCGTTTGATATATCGCATTTCCTGTTGTTATGTTGATTTTTTCTAATTGTGGGTTGAGTCATATCAATTTTACAAAATTTCTGTGGTGAGTTGATTTTTTTTTTCATATTTATCATTTCCTGTTGTGATTACAGAATTTCAGAAAAACAATTTAATTATTTGCAAAAGTTTATTTTAAAAATATTATTGATAAAAAGAAATTATTTTTGTTAATAAAGTCTTGAGATGATTTAAAAGGTCTCCATTAGGACATGGGATATCAAATAGGTTCCAATTGAAGGGTCCGGCTGCAACAAGTTTTTTGGTAAACTCATTATATTTGTAGTATGTGGTGTTTTTGAAAAAGTACATGTGTCCGTCAATGTACTGGAATGCTCCTGTAACATCTGCGGGTAGTCCAGGGAAAATATCTTTAATTTGTCCTCTATTTAAGACATTTTTTGAGTTCTTATCTTATTCAATATAATTATTGTTATTATAAAATACATAAATTTTTCCGTGGTTGCTTTGAAACATTGTGTTTATTTGAGAATTTTTTGGTATAAGTAAATTACCTTGCTCAAGTATTCGCAAACCTGGGAAATCTGCTATATAGTATTTACGAACATCTTTATTGACTGCTATTAAATTACCGGAAGAACTTTGAAAAATTTGAATTATGGAGCCCACTTCTTCGGGTAGATAATCATCGAGCATTTCTGGTTCTGAGGGAATAAGTTTCGAATTCAAATCCATTTTCCATAGAAAATCTTTATAAATAATATATAAGTGATAATTTTCAAATGTACCAGCCATCGCAGTAAACATATACTCCGGCGTTATGTCGCATAAATTTTTATTTGGTGGATGGGGCCTATGATGACCTGTAGTCGGTGGCGTAGGTTTGAAAGGATTATTTGCATATTTATTGGTGGGTCCATAAAGAGCTTCAAGAGCCATTTTATCATCTTCATCCAATTTTGGGGTCGCGTTTCGTTGATACCATGGATACATTATTGCTTGTTTATTATCACTATGGGATATACCTAAGATATGTCCAATTTCATGAATTAATACCATGAGTAGACTAGTCCTATCATCTGAACTTGATCCATCTAAACTTAAATCCCACTTTTCATCAGCATCAATATGAAGTTCTATACAGCTGTTGCCATTTGGGAAATAACCATGTGCCAACACCTTTCCAGGACCATCAAATGCGCTGGGGCATTCATCTCTACCTTGGCAATCTGCACGAAAATAGTGTTTTCCATGTACAACAGTGATAGATATATCGGGAGCATAAGGTCTTGTTTTGTGTATTAATTCAAATTTGAACTTTGAACTGTTACTCCACACTTCAAAAGCCTTTTCGATTACATCAAGATATGCTTGATTTGCCTGAGGGAAGAACCATTTCAAATCAAATTTGATCCATTTTGATCTAACTCTAAAAGAATGATCATCGTCGGAAGCTGTTTCACTTACAGAACATCTTGGCCTATCCATAAGTTGTATTGTATCTTCATCTAATTCTCCCGTTGCAGGAATATTATATTTTTCCTGAAAACTCAACAAATAATCCTCAAGTTTAGTCAAATCATTTTCATTTGCGTATCCGAAGCGTTGTAAATAATCCATAGCATACTGCTGGTCGACAACACAAAGTGCTGGACATAGCGCTGCAGCTAATATAATTATTAACATGATCTTCACCCTTCTGTTATCCTCAAGAAACTAATCTCCCAACACATTATTAACAACATATATATATTTTTTAAAAAACCCCCCAAAGATTCAATTACTGCGTGTCACGCATAAAATATTATATGTTACTTTCAAGCCACCCGGTACGAAATTCTTAGTAATATTTCAACATAAGTTACTTTTAAGCCCCCGGTAGCGCGCTGCCTTATCATCCTAACGGATCTTTCTCGACTACGTCACATTTTACAGCAAGAAGCGTACGGTGCGCTCACATTGCAGCAATACCTTCCTTCGCTAATAATATGCATGAGAGCTTATGGCGGTAGATAGAGCTATGGGGATTCTGGCTCACTACTTCAAAAATCTCCGCTTGGTGGCGCTGAGAGCGGCGGCGCGCGCGTTTTTAATTTTAGGCCGCCATTTTTTAGTCCTGTTTTAAAAATCTGAAAAAAAACTTCAGTGAGATTCGATCGCACAACCTTCGCGTCTATAGCAAGGCATTCATCTAAGCTCTCATGCATATTATTAGCGAAGGAAGGTATTGCTGCAATGTGAGCGCACCGTACGCTTCTTGCTGTAAAATGTGACGTAGTCGAGAAAGATCCGTTAGGATGATAAGGCAGCGCGCTACCGGGGCTTAAAAGTAACTTATGTTGAAATATTACTAAGAATTTCGTACCGGGTGGCTTGAAAGTAACATATAATATTTTATGCGTGACACGCAGTAATTGAATCTTTGGGGGGTTTTTTAAAAAATATATATATGTTGTTAATAATGTGTTGGGAGATTAGTTTCTTGAGGATAACAGAAGGATGAAGATCATGTTAATAATTATATTAGCTGCAGCGCTATGTCCAGCACTTTGTGTTGTCGACCAGCAGTATGCTATGGATTATTTACAACGCTTCGGATACGCAAATGAAAATGATTTGACTAAACTTGAGGATTATTTGTTGAGTTTTCAAGGAAAATATAATATTCCTGCAACGGGAGAATTAGATGAAGATACAATACAACTTATGGATAGGCCAAGATGTTCTGTAAGTGAAACAGCTTCCGACGATGATCATTCTTTTAGAGTTAGATCAAAATGGATCAAATTTGATTTGAAATGGTTCTTCCCTCAGGCAAATCAAGCATATCTTGATGTAATCGAAAAGGCTTTTGAAGTGTGGAGTAACAGTTCAAAGTTCAAATTTGAATTAATACACAAAACAAGACCTTATTCTCCCGATATATCTATCACTGTTGTACATGGAAAACACTATTTTCGTGCAGATTGCCAAGGTAGAGATGAATGCCCCAGCGCATTTGATGGTCCTGGAAAGGTGTTGGCACATGGTTATTTCCCAAATGGCAACAGCTGTATAGAACTTCATATTGATGCTGATGAAAAGTGGGATTTAAGTTTAGATGGATCAAGTTCAGATGATAGGACTAGTCTACTCATGGTATTAATTCATGAAATTGGACATATCTTAGGTATATCCCATAGTGATAATAAACAAGCAATAATGTATCCATGGTATCAACGAAACGCGACCCCAAAATTGGATGAAGATGATAAAATGGCTCTTGAAGCTCTTTATGGACCCACCAATAAATATGCAAATAATCCTTTCAAACCTACGCCACCGACTACAGGTCATCATAGGCCCCATCCACCAAATAAAAATTTATGCGACATAACGCCGGAGTATATGTTTACTGCGATGGCTGGTACATTTGAAAATTATCACTTATATATTATTTATAAAGATTTTCTATGGAAAATGGATTTGAATTCGAAACTTATTCCCTCAGAACCAGAAATGCTCGATGATTATCTACCCGAAGAAGTGGGCTCCATAATTCAGATTTTTCAAAGTTCTTCCGGTAATTCAATAGCAGTCAATTAAGATGTTCGTAAATACTATATAGCAGATTTCCCAGGTTTGCGAATACTTGAGCAAGGTAATTTACTTATACCAAAAAATTCTCAAATAAACACAATGTTTCAAAGCAACCACGGAAAAATTTATGTATTTTATAATAACAATAATTATATTGAATATGATAAGAACTCAAAAAATGTCTTAAATAGAGGACAAATTAAAGATATTTTCCCTGGACTACCCGCAGATGTTACAGGAGCATTCCAGTACATTGACGGACACATGTACTTTTTCAAAAACACCACATACTACAAATATAATGAGTTTACCAAAAAACTTGTTGCAGCCGGACCCTTCAATTGGAACCTATTTGATATCCCATGTCCTAATGGAGACCTTTTAAATCATCTCAAGACTTTATTAACAAAAATAATTTCTTTTTATCAATAATATTTTTAAAATAAACTTTTGCAAATAATTAAATTGTTTTTCTGAAATTCTGTAATCACAACAGGAAATGATAAATATGAAAATAAAATCAACTCACCACAGAAATTTTGTAAAATTGATATGACTCAACCCACAATTAGAAAAAATCATCATAACAACAGGAAATGCGATATATCAAACGCCTACAAAAATAATAGTTTATCACAATTTCACGAAAGTGATATGGAATCCTTGAAAAAAGGTATAAATACATTTTTTGGTATTACGACAACTACAGTTCCATATTGACAATCAACGAGCCTAGTTCGAGTTCGAGTTTTTTTAAAAAACAAAGTAAGTTTTATCTTTATTTTTTTTATTTGCTCTTTACAGATCATCATTGTTTGTTATAAAAAGTGGTGGGATGTAGATAGACTTAAGCAAAAAAGTTTAATTGATTGTCAATTGTTAAAAATTTTGGTTAGTAAATATTAGACTAATAAATTTTTATTTCTAGTCTGACGTCCGAATTAGATGGGCTCTTCTAAAATCGCAATGACGTGTGGTACACAACAGCTCACACCTGGGGTGAAGATTGCTGCAGAAGGAAATAGGCAAACGAGTAAGTATCTTTTGAATATTTACCTACAAAAATATTTATTGTTTTAGTTGTGATATATAATTTTGATAGCATACAATGAGGTTCCTTCGGGTATAAAAAGGGTACCGACTTTTCCTACACAGAGATATGACAGGTACCACACAGTGGGAGGAGTAGAAAAAACTTAGGGTGTCGGTTAGACTCGATTACAACCCGAGCAGTCACCTTTTGAGTTATGTACGAACAGTATCCTTCTGTTATGGGGTAGAGTCGCCTAAAGGCTATTGAAGAGTGCCTATGACCTCATATGTAAATTTTTTATAAATGTTTGAGATGTATTGTAGTTTAAATTGTAATTGAATTTTTGGTTGGAAAAAAGTAGTGGGTCTCGTATATCGATTTCTGTTAACCATATAAGTATTTTTTTGAGGTCTCTTCGGATATAAAACGGGGAATCGACTTTTTTCCGCGCAGAAAAACGGTAGTTACCACACTGTGGGAGCAGTACTTAACTAGGATATCTGTAAGACATGCCTACAAAACATGCGGTTATCTATTAGTTCAAGTGCGTATAGTATTTTCTGTATGTTTTTAACGTATATCAGGGAAAATTGTTGCCTAAAGGCTATTAAAGAATCTCCTGCGACCTCACATATAAAAAATAGATAATAAATAATAGTATATGTTTAACTATGGGTAAATAGATAATATAGAAAAATAATAAACAATTCGTGATCGATAAATTCAGGATTTCAATTTATAAGTAATTTATTATTCTTCTAAAATTCCTCGAATGGTAATTTTTTCTCGTAATCAATGGTCCTGAAGGTTGTCGGAATGGAATTTGTAGTCTAGCTAAATCGTAGCCTGCAGATACAGATCATAAACTTCTTGTTTCACTGTTTGTTAATTGGAATCATTACTTGAATATATCATATCTTCCTCAAATATTACGGTTAAAAAGTGTCAGAATTGCTCAATTAGCTTAAAATGCATCATTTTTACATGCTTTCTTATGGAAAAACAGACACAAATTTCCTCAATCGCGGGTCTTTTTTTAGAAAAAATGTTATCGTTCAGTCTTCCGTCCGACTAGAAGTTTACTTGTTACCCCTCATATCTCGATAATGCTCATTCGATTACAGTTCTTTGTTCAAAGTGCTTACGTAAAAAAGTTTCATCCTTATTATGACTCTCATTGTGAATATCGTGAAACATGTTGCTACTCTGTTCGGGCTTATAACATCTAATTATAATGAACACCAAGTGACGAAAGGGCTTACGGAGTGTAGGAAAGCTATAAAGAAGCTAAATGATGCGTTACGAAGTGCCAAAAATATTGGAGAAAAGCAGCATATTCTAACTAGTATAACTCAAATAAAGGCATATCGTAACCAATTTAAATATATTCAAAAACATGGTGGAGACTTATCATCTCATATTGAAACTGCAAAACATCGTGTAAAATGGGATGATTTAGAGGCATCATTCAACAACCGCATCAGAACTGGCACCATCTCGAACCTGAAGCATAAGGATCCTATTGCATTTCTCAAAGATTGTAAGGCTATCTTTAAACGACGTATACATAATATATTAAAAAAGGAGGTAGCTGTTAAGGTAAATGTAGCTTTCGGAGGTGAATTTGAAATTGTTAAAGGAGATCAGATTCTCAATGAGTTTAAATATTTTACAACGAACAATTCACCAATTTACAAAGATACAAACATTGATAACTGGTTTGATACTAAAGTCGTTGCACCTATCCTTAAAGACCTGGAGGAGTTTCAAGAACGTGATAGTGGTTGGGCGTTGAAGAAGGTGGTGAACTTAGGTGTTAATATCAATAAATATACTCCACAACTGGGATCCTCGTATATTGATTTACCTACAGTAATAAAAAAGAGGGAGGCATGTATTAACATCAAAAATGAGGATGATTCTTGTTTTGCTTGGGCGGTGACGTCGGCACTGTATCCTGTTAGAAGCAATTCTGATAGAATTTCATCATACCCCCACTATTCGACCATATTAAAACTAAAGGGCATTCAGTTTCCTATGACTATGAAGCAGATCCCTACTTTTGAGAAGCAAAATAATATATCCGTAAATGTTTACATTCTGCAAAAAGATCGAAAGTCCTTTATTACTCTACCAACTTACCTTGCAAGGAATAAGATGGATAAACATGTCAATTTGTTGATGGTACAAGATAGATATGATGAAGCGCCAACGGAATATCACTTTGTTTGGATTAAGAATCTATCAAGACTTCTTTCGAGGCAGTTAAGCAAACATAATTGTAAGAAATACTTCTGTGATAGATGTCTACATTATTATAGATCACAGGAGACACTCAATAACCACCTTGAAGACTGTATAAAATTGAACGAAACTGCAATTAAAATGCCGGAACCTGGAAAAAACGTTCTCAAATTCAAAAACTTCAAGAATAAGGTAAAGGCACCTTTTATAGTATATGCAGATCTCGAGAGTGTTTTGAAGCAGACAGGGGATTCTAAGAAGCCACAACAGCATATCCCTGCAGCCGTTGGGTATTACTTCAAGTGTTCGTATGATGATACGCTTTCCTTTTATAAAAGTTATTTGGGTGAAGATTGTATGCGCTGGTTTGCTAATGAGCTAAATCTCCTTGCTCAAGATATTAGTACGGTGTTCCTATGTCCTTATGGAATTCACATGACTCCTAATCAAGAACGTCAGTTTCAAGCTGCTACCGAATGTCATATTTGTGAAAATCCATTTTCCGCTACCGATAAGAAAGTCCGAGATCATGATCATCTTATTCCTGAAAACAATTATAGAGGTGCAGCACATGAGGGGTGCAATATCAACTATCAGGATTCGCCTACTGTTAATGTAGTGTTCCACAACTTATCTGGTTATGATGCGAATTTCATCATCGAAGACATTGCTACCCGCATGGATGGATCTATTGATTTGCTTCCTATTACAAAAGAAAAATATATTTCCTTCACAAAACATGTTGAAGATGCACGAATCCGTTTCAGATTTATTGATAGCTTCCGATTCATGGCATCATCTCTCGATAAACTCTCTTCGTATTTAACTGAATTTCCTAATTTGAGATCTCAGTTTTCTAGTGTTCCTAAAGAAGAATTCACAATGTTAACTAAGAAGGGGGTGATGCCTTATGACTATTTCAATTCTTTCGACCGCTTTGAAGAAACACGGTTACCTCCTATCGAGTCTTTCTATAATAATCTCGAAGATAAACCCTGCTCACATAAACTTTATAGTAGAGCACAACGCGTCTGGAATACGTTTCAATGTCAAACCTCAGGGGAATATGTAGAGTTGTATATGAAGACCGATATCCTTCTTCTTGCTGATGTTTTTGAGCAGTTTCGTTCCAGCTGTATTGCTACGTATAACATCGATCCTGCACATTATTATACATTACCAGGATTTACATTCGATGCTATGCTGAAACATACTGGACAAGAATTGGAACTTCTCACTGATGTAGACATGTTTTTGTTTGTTGAGCGTGGTATACGTGGTGGACTTAGTCAAGTTTGCGGAAAACGTCGTCCTCGAGCCAACAATAAGTATATGCCCACTTATAATCCTTCAAATCCATCGAAATATGTAATGTACAATGATATCAATAATCAGGTATGTTTTTTAGTTTTTTCATTTTAGGTAATTATTTCAATTAATTTTAATGTTTTAGTATGGATGGGCGATGAGTCAAGCGTTACCATATGGAGGATTTGAGTGGTGTGACTCTAATATAGACGTTACACAAATTGCTGACAATGCTTCTGAGGG
This sequence comes from Galeruca laticollis, assembly GCA_963921935.1. Classification (NCBI taxonomy): domain Eukaryota; kingdom Metazoa; phylum Arthropoda; class Insecta; order Coleoptera; family Chrysomelidae; genus Galeruca; species Galeruca laticollis. Next base: position 248,485,411 of record OY998176.1, read on the forward strand.
GTACATGCTCGAAGTTGATTTGGAGTATCCTTCTCATTTACATGATTTGCATAAGGATATTCCATTTTGTCCTGAACACCTAAATCCTAAGACCGTGATGCCTGCTACAAGATCGAATGAGGAGACCAAGTTGATGGGTACCCTAACTAATAAAACAAAATACGTTATACATTACCGAGCATTGAAGCAAGCGTTACAGAATGGGCTTGTATTGACAAAAATACATCGAGTATTGAAATTCAAGCAGAGTTCATGGTTAAAGCCCTACATTGACTTAAACACCGAGTTACGTAAGGCTGCGAAGAATGAGTTTGAGAAGAACCTATTCAAACTGATGAACAATGCTGTGTTTGGTGAGTATTGCTAGTTTTATATAAATATTTCTATACTAATCACTTTTTCTAATTGTTGCAGGTAAAACCATGGAAAACGTGCGCAAACGCGTTGATGTAAAGCTAGTTTCTCATTGGAGCGGTCGATATGGTGCTGAATCATACATAGCTAAGCCCGAGTTTAAGAATATTACGATTTTCAGCGAAAACCTAGTTGCCATCGAATTACGGAAGCTGCAAATATGGTTAAATAAACCGATATATGTAGGAATGGCAATTTTAGATCTGGCTAAAACTACGATATATGATTTTCACTATGAGTACATGATGAACCGTTTCGGTGAGAACTGTACTGTGCTGTACACCGATACCGATAGTCTGATATATGAGATTCGAGATCAAGATCCCTATGAAGTAATGAAGATTGATTGTTATAAATATTTCGACACCTCAGACTATCCTCTTGATAACGTTTATGGAATTCCTCAAGTTAATAAGAAGGTTCTTGGGATGATGAAGGATGAGAACAATGGTATCATAATGACTGATTATGTTGGGTTACGATCTAAATTGTATGCAATACGGTTACTTACCTCTGAAGATGATCTAGCAGAAAAACGAAAACGTCTTGCGAATGATGGTTTTGAGAAAGAAGAAATAGACTGCCTTATTCGAAACGTTGGAATAACTAAGAAAGCTAAAGGGGTAAAATCGTCAGTTGTGAAGACCGTAATCACGTTTGAAGACTATGAAAATTGCCTTGACACCTTCACACAGAAAACCGTTTCCCAAAATCTAATTCGTGCCGACAAACATCTAGTCCATTCAATTGTTCAAGATAAAGTAGCGTTGAGTCCTGAGGATGAAAAGCGATTTATACTTCCTGGTTCCGATGAAACCTTACCATGGGGCCACTATTCCATTGATGCCTATATGGACGTTGACACCATTATTCCTTAAAGATTTATATAAGAATAGAAATTATTGTTATTATTTTCATTTATTAAACTTTTCAATTTTATATTGTACAATAAAATGTTTATTCAATTGTTCTTTATTTTTGATACCCCATTATCGAGTGACTGAGCTTGGGTGACGTCATGGTACACTAGTGCCCTTATAACATTACCTCTTGTCCCCTCTTCTTCGTTGTTTATTCCACTTCAATCCAACCAATCAGAGATGCTAGTGCCCTTATGGCATCTTTGTACATCCTGTAAAATGTTCCACCAATGGCGTTTGTTCGACTTCAATCCAACCAATCAGAGATGCTAGTGCCCTTATGGCATCTTTGTACATCCTGTAAAATGTTCCACCAATGGCGTTTGTTCGACTTCAATCCAACCAATCAGAGATGTTAGTGCCCTTATGGCATCTTTGTACATCCTGTAAAATGTTCCACCAATGACGTTTGTTCGACTCCAATCCGACCAATCAGAGATGCTAGTGCCCTTAAGGCATTACCTCTTGTCCCCTCTTCTTCGTTGTCCATGTTGTCCAATTGGAGATATGCTAGTGCCCTTATGGCATCTTTGTATGTATATCGAACGTGTCCTAAGGTGGATGCGCATGTGGAAATTGCTGACGGCCGACGCATGCGCAGATCGAAATTGCGTCAAAAATTACCACGATGGACCTTGGCGATTTCCCATGTTAATTTACATAAGGAATAAGGCCGAACCCGCCTAGCCCCTTTACTCCTATTTACTGTTTTTCTCACGATGTCAAATTAAAAACTAAAACTAACTCTCCCTGGTCGGTCCTTTATATATGAGTGCCTTTTTACTAGATGATTCTAGATTGCGGCTTACACAAAAACAATTGGCTCTCTGGAGTTTTATAGATAAGACTGGTCACAAAACAATGTCTAGATAAGAAAGTCACAATCGTAAACGGTTCTAAGAAATCCCTGCGGATCCGCCATAATTTTAACTTTCACACATGGCTTAGACAGAGTCGGATTCAGGGATTATACCAGTGTGCTGTTTCGTAACATTACCTCCTCTTTAAACGGAAGTTCCTCCTGGAATTTTTGTGTAGCCGAGACTGGATGTTTGAATCGGCAACTGGCCCCATTTCTACACTTATGGAGACTGATGACGGGGGTTCTAATTGCAAATTAATATCTGGACACCGGTATCTTGGAAGATAACCTCTACCATGTTCCAGATGGCTCGCCAATCCAACTGGTTACTCGCTATATTAGGCATAACCAGTTTCTTCACGCTGGACTCTAACACATGGTCTCGGAGGTTTCGAAGTGCTTTCCACATATCGCGGTAGGTAGATCGATCTTAAAATTCATTTTTAGTTACCACGTAGAAGACGTACAGCGAATTATGTTTCAGTTTCAGTGTCTTGCCAGGGGCTGGAATCTGGTCTTCAAGTTTTTCTAATTGCCCGAACTTCTTTCGAAAGACGGATGCCAACCCTCGTGCGTTCTTCATATGGGCGGGGATGTTGTATGCCAGTGAATAATCTTCCGGGAGAGTGAACAAATCTTGTCGTTGTTCTGAAGTGACTCCATATCTAGATTTCCCGGTACCTCCATACGCGCCCATAAATTCATCGAAGGTAGGGTCAGACACATCTCGAATATGGTTTACTCCTTCCTCTAGGTCATGGCCTCCTTCGAATGGCGCTAGTCGGTTTTGGTGAACTACTTTTGGTTTTCCGTTGGGGATCTTGCTTATCCCTTTCTCGATTAAGTATGGACCTTCCCAGGATTTTTGTAATTTTGGAGAAAATCCTTTTCTCCTCGTCGGGTTGTATAACCATACTTTATCCGCCTACTGTGGCCTGCGTGTCGTACCGAATTTTAATTCTGTCGCTGGCAACTTGAAGATTTGTTAGAACTAATTCATGAATATCGTCCAGCCTTCTTCTCAATTGGATCACGTAGTCTTCTCCTGCTAGATCCTCTCCAGGCCGTCAGCCAAATTCCAGGTCACAAGGAAGCCTCATTAATTCCAAACAGGATTTTCGCAGGCGTTTCACCCGTGGACTCATTGACGGCAGATCGATAAGCCAATACAAATGGGAAAAGATATTGTTCCCAATCTCTCTGATGGCTGAAAACTACTTTGAACAGGTATTTTCCAATAGTCCTGTTCATTATCTCGACCATTCCAACTGACTGTGGATGTAATGCTGTTGTCCTGGTCTTCTTCATTCCCAGCTTTTCGCAAATCTCCTGAACTAGATAGCTTTCAAAATTTCTCCCCTTGTCACTGTGGACTTCCAAGGGTACTCCATATCGGCTGCTAAATTATTTCACCAATACATCCGCGACAGTTGTGGCCTCTTGTGTTGGGATAGCGTAAATTTCCACCCACTTTGTGAAATAATCCATTACAACCAGTATGTATTTGCCACAATTTCCTGTCGTCGGAAATGGTCCAGCGATATCTAAAGCAATCTTTCCGAAAGGGCTTCTAACATTGTACTGTTTCATGGGTGCCTTTCTCTTGCGATGTGGTCCATTACTCGTAGCACAAGTCGTACATTTCTTACACCAGTCCTTCACATCAGCGGAGCTGTTCATCCAATAAAACCTCTCACGGATTCGCTGGAGGGCTTTCTTAACTCCCAGATGACCCCCCGATGTACTGTCGTGTAACTTCTTTCGTACTACAGCTACTCTTGTTCTCGGGATAACTAGCTGTCTCCTCATCTCGGAACTATCATCGTTTTCAAGGACTCTTCTCAACAGCCCTTCTCCCACGAAGTCCAATACGCCTTGAGTTTCGGTAAAAATCTTGACATTTCTTGCCAGGTAGTTCGCCGATTTTCTTTCTCCCATTGCCGGATCATCTTCAGGTGAGGATCATTCTCCTGATCTTCGCTGATCCTGGTGGGTGACCATTCTTCGTTGACTACAATAGTTCTTGAAACTGCAGCTTCCCTAGATTCCACCTCGTTGCAGTGGGAGCAGTCTGTTGGGCACGGCCGTCTGGACAGGTAGTCGGCATTTTGGTGACTCACACCAGCTCGATGTTCGATGTTGAAATCGTAGAAATCGTACTCTTGAAGTCGTTCAATCTATCTAGCGATCTGGCCCTCGGGATTCTTGAACTGCATCAACCACTTGAGTGCTGCATGATCAGTCCGGATTAAAAACTTCCTACCATAGAGATACTGGTAAAAGTGTTCCACGGACTTCACTACCGCCAATAGTTCTCTTCTTGTGACGCAGTAGTTTTGTTCTCGTTTGGAGAGGACTTTACTGAAATATCCTAGCACTCTTCTTTGCCCTCCTTGGATCTGTGAGAGCACTCCTCCAATTCCTACGTTGCTTACATCAGTGTCCTCTGGTTATGGGTATCCTAATATCATCGCCGTGGTTAAATGCCTTTTCAAGGTTTGAAAAGCCGTTTGACAGTCTTCGTCCTATTGGAAAGCTCTTGCTTCTTCTGTATGTCGAGTTAGAGGCTTGGCAATATCTCTAAACTTCCTGATAAATCTTCTATAATACGTGCAAAGTCCAAGGAAACTCCGAATTTGATGTTTGTCGGTTGGTTGCGGGCATTGCTGAATGGAAGCAATAATCTCTAGATCCACCGCCACGCTTTCATTGCTCTCTATATGACCTAACCTAGATAGTTGACTCGGTTTTAGAACCGCTGACATTTCTTCGGGTTTAATATGAGCTGTACAGCTCGGAGTCGTTTGAATGCGTCTTCCAAATTCTTCAGGTGTTCGTCAAATGTCTTCCCCAGTACTAAGATGTCGTTCAAATAGACCAGGCATGTCTCTCAAGGCAACCCTCTCAAGACATTTTCCATGGGTCTTCCAAATATCGCAGGCGCATTACAGAGCCCGAATGGCATGACGTTGAATTGCCATAATCCAGATCCGGTGGTAGAAGCAGTCTTCTCTTTGTCTTCTGGGTCCATTTCCACTTGCCAATAACCAGACTTCAGGTCCAAGGTGAAAAACAGTTTGCTGCCAGCCAAAGTATCTAGCGTATCGTCAATTTAAGGCAGAGGATAGCTGTCTTTCTCCGTCACGTTGTTGAGCTGGCGATAATCCACGCAGAATCTCGTAGTTCCCTCCTTTTTCTTGACGAGCACTACTGGAGACTCCCATGGACTAGTAGATAGTTCTATTACTTTTTCTTCTGCGATTTCTCGAATTATTGTTTCAGCTTCCTCTCTCTTCGCTCGTGGAAGTCTTCGAGCTGATTGCCTAATTAGATTAGCATTACCAGTATCGGTTTTGTATTTGATGGCTGATGTTCTACCAGTCTTCCCTTTGGTAAAAATAGGTCTTGATACTGCAATAAAAATTCTCTAATTCTCTTTTTTTCAGCTCGATTCAAGGATTGACCAGCTACTGATAACATCTGTTCGAGTCTGGCATTAGAATAGTCAGTGGTCGTTATTTGACGAACTATAGACGTCACTGGTATGCAGGATCCAATCCTGGTTTTTTCCTTGATGATAACTGTATAACCATTCACGTTTATCACACGTACTGGGATCTCTTTTGCCGTCGTAACCAATCCTTCTCCAATTAGTACTCCTTTGCCAACCTCTTCGTCGTGGTTCCTTGGATCCATCATAACCGGTGTACCTTTTTCCATGATTCCCTGTATCCGTGCTACTATCATGTTTTCGCTTCGTGCAGGTAGAACGGTATCTTTCTGTACAGCTGCCAACATCGCGCTGCCTTCATGTGGATGGAGGAATACATCGTTGGAACCCACTTAATTCGTTCTGTTTCTAAAGTCTAATTGGAAACCATGTACATTCATTACGTCCATTCCCGGAATCACGTCTGCTTCAATGTCAGCTACGATTACCGTATGCGTGAACTTTTCTGCGCCAATTCTCAATTGGATTTGTATGTCACCGTGAACGTTAGCACTCTCACCTGTGGCGGCCTGCAGTCGTAGTCTCGTTGGTAAAAGCTTCTTCTTAGAGTTTATTATTTCTGGTCGTATAATGGTTCTAGTTGCTTCAGTGTCTACCAGCAGAGTATATCTCTTGCCATCCACTTCGACATCTACATATACACTGTCGTTGCGACATCTGAGCGAAGCTATCAGTATGAGAGGGTCTTTGGAATGATCATGGGTCGGTGATGCCACTTCGTAGCCGACCCGTTCTAGATTCCCGGTAAAACTGCCAATGTCTTGTAACTTAGGGTGTGTTTCTGTCTTGCAAGGTTTCGTTTGCTCGGTCTTCTTTTCTTCCTCTGGCGTGTCTTGAGTTCTTATGTCGGTCATCTTTTTTTTCAAACTCCTTGATTTTCTCGTCCACCGTTGTCATCTTATTCTCAATCTTCTTGTCCATCGTTGTAATCTTATTCTCAATCTCTTCGCCCATCGTTATAATCTCATTCTCGATTTTCTCGTCCATCGTTGACAACTGATTCTTCTCGATTTTAGATTTTAGAGACGAAATTCCATTTTCAACGTCAGCGGCAATGTCGTTTTTCATTAATAAGATATTGGCAGATATATCGTTTTTCAAAGCAGACATCTTGTCGGTAATATTAGCAGAAATGTCGTTCTTCATAGCAGAAATATCGTTTCTCACATTCGTTGAAATTTTCTCTTCCATGGCAGATTTAGCGTTCTTCATAGCAGAAATCTTCTCAGAAATATTAGCACGAATTGACGAGATTAAGGTGGAAGCCTCGTCAATAAATAAAACTGTTTCTGGATCAAAGCCGTCATTTTCCAGTGCCACTTCAAGTGTTTCGACTAATTCACTTTTTTACCGGACATTTCCAACCCACGATTTTCCAATTCTGCTCTTAGTTCCGTCACTTTCAGGTCACATAGTCTCTTGGCCATTTTTACGTAGCATTTTATTTATATTATCCTACTTCTGATACCAATGTAATGTTTTTCTTACTTATTCAAACGTTTTTATTACGGTTGAGATAAATTTATACACCTACGTTATGTCTACCAACTTTATTTATTCACTACACTATTCACTAATTTATATTATACACACAGTATATGCACTTAAACTGATTTATATAAACACTTCACTAATTTATATTCACTTATTTACTTTTTATCTCATGATGTCAAATTAAAAACTAAAACCAACTCTCCCTGGTCGTTCCTTTATATATTAGTGCCTTTTTTACTAGATAATTCTAGATTGCGGCTAACACAAAAACAATTGGTTCTTTGGCATTTCCTAGATAAGACTGGTCACAGAAACAATGTCTACATGAGTCACAATCGTAAACAGTGCTAAGAAATCCCTGCGCATCCGCCATAATGTTAACTTTCATATATAGGTTAGACAGAGTCGGATTCGGGGACTATTTCAGTTTGCTGTTTCGTAACAATATATTAAGTCAATCACTTCTTGGTCTAGCCAATAATAATTATTGAACATCAGGCTAGCATCAAATGAAATGTTGTCATTCTGACGATGGTATTTAATAACGAAACAATTGTCAAATTTCTTAGTATTTTTAACATGTTTTAAATATATTGTGGAATTATCTAGAAACAGTAAGTTACATTTAAAACAGAAATATGAGTAGATTCTTCGAAGTAAGGGTCGAGACAGTTAATTTCAATTAAGTTATTAGTTTTTCAAAATACAATGATATATAATACCACTACCTTAACAAGTATCCCCCAACCAATGCATTCAAATATTTTAGGAGAACAACAACAAAGTGATGGTAATACATCCACACCCTCATCCCATCCTCAAACGTCCTCACAAACGCAATATTTTCAAACTCTAACCTGATCAATCTGACAAATTGAATAATGGAAAAAATAACAAAAAAAGATATATGAATAAATTATGAAAACAAACAACATTTGATGATTACTGGTTAAATTCTTCAGTTAAAACATCAAATAATTCTAGCAGTTCAGATAACTGCAAAGACGATAATGAAACTGCAGGGAGAAACAGTATTGTTTCCTCCAAACAATTGAAACTACCACCGATTTTTGTAAACGAACTACCTACAGAATATTAAGCATTTGCGGGAACTACACCATATAGTGGCTAAGGACAAACAAGAAATGAAGATCCTCAAATACAATCAAGTTAAATTACAGCGCGCAAACCCAGAAGACTGTAATATAGTTGGTATAATCGGTTATTTTCATATTATAATAATAACCAAAGCCCTCCAAGAGTCAACGTAGCTCCAGAGTTGTTCTTAAAAATACGTACAACTGAACTTATATTAGACTTTTTGAGGAATTTGTACATGAAAAGTTTATCTGGGAACTCTATGGATCATCCCTCTTTTTCTACAGCTCCAAAATTCAAATAATATATTTACAGTGTTTCACGATATACCTACCCGAGCTAAATTTTCGAACGGTATTTAAGTTTTGATATCTGCATATTTGAAAGTCAGTTAGGTTACCCTCCCCCCCAATAGATATTTGCAACAGAAACATATATTGTCGTTATGCACTCCCAATACACCAATACGCTACATGAATGTTTTTCTTTGCACCCCACCCCTCAGTTAGTAGTATCGCAATATTCAGAGTTAAGTAGATCACCCCACCCACAATGACATTTTGCAAAAGACATATAATACAGTCGAATCCACTTCTAATGTTCTCATATGCACCACCAAAAAAAAATCGAAATCCACTCTCTCCCCACTTAGTCAAACCTCAATATATAAAGTAATGTTGGCCTTGTCGAATAGTAATTTTCCAAAAAAATAATTGGCATTGTAAGCAACAGAAACAAAATCCCTCATCCCCCTAATTAGTTAAACCTAATTATACTTAGTAAAGTAGCCCCCCTCCCAACAACAATTTCTGAAAAACGGATAGGGTAGTGAGTTCACTTCTAATGCAATCATATGCACCATCAACGAAAACAGAATCAGTCTTCCACCTAGTTATTCAAACCTCATTATACAGGGTGGTCCTTAAGTAATTGTACATAGAAGTATGGTAGATTCCTGACTTTAAAATATTACGATTTAAACCAACTTGCTTTAATAAAATGTGGCTAGTAAGGAATATACAGGATGTTAAATTTTAAAATATCTTTTTTGCAATAACTTTAACGTTTTTGGATATGTATACATAAAAATTTGGAAATAGATGTTTTTGGGCACGAAAAATCATGATCTGGTACCTACTTCGATGAAATTTGTAGAAGGCGCTACATAGGCCACATTTGTGGCATCAATGTGCCCACATTTTTTTGCTGTTTAAGTTAGCGGTAAATGTAGTAGAAGAATATTAAAGCCACGTTATTTTGAAAAAAAAAGTATACTTGTTATTAACCTTAAAACTTAACGGTTTACGATATAATCGCATTTTAGGGATCAGCTGCATGATTATTATTAAAAACATTTAGAAAACAAATTGAAAAAAAACTAGCTAAATAACATTATAACCTCAATTGTGTCACATTAAATGTTTGATATGTCCTCCATTCTCGTCGATGCATTTATCTACACTTTCTATAAAAGATCGTCTCATATTAAACAACATCATTGGATCAACAAAACCCGCTGCTCTATTTATTTCTTCCCAAAGTTGGTCGCTGGTATTTATGGGATCCTTATAAAGAAGTTGTTTCTTTGCACCCCATATACCGAAATCGACAGGATTCAAGTCTGGACTACGTACTGGTCAAGTAAAACGGTTACCACGACTAACCCAGCGTTTAAATATGTTTTGACTGCTCACGTATAATGCGGCGGTGCACCATCTTGCATGAACCACATATTTTGTCTTATATTCAGTGGCAATTGTGCCAATGGATTAATGAAATTATTTTGCAAAAAATGTAAGTAGTTCTCACCATTCAAATTACGAGGTAACTCGTATGGTCCTAAGAAATTTTTACCAATGATACCACACAATACATTTATTTTGAATACATATTGGAAATGGCTTAGTCGTTTATCATTCGGATTTTCAATAGCCCTAAGATGATTGTTCCTTAAATTAAAAATACCACGGCTGTTAAAGGTAGCTTCGTCGGTAAATAATATTCTGTCGACGAAGGTGTGATCAAGATTTTGTCTGTTTCGGATAGCTCTTGCAAATTGGTATCTTAACAGTAGATCCGCTGACAATAAATTTTGTACCGGACTGAAATGGTATGGATGATACTTCTCGAGGTGTACCCACTATGCAAATAAATATAACAGTTATGTTAATTCAACATCACATTGTGACAATGTTCTTCCTTTTTCCCTCTTGTTTTCATCACATGCACATCTACTATACATTCCGTATATACCCGCAACTTACCATAAATGGTTGGCGTGTTTCAGTCTGGTTTTCTTGGTTGGTGGGCGACCTCTAAAGATTTACGGAGTGATTGTCAAATGTCAGTTGGCATAAAATTTCGAATTACGTATCAGCGACAAACCACGTGATATCAGATTCAGATAAATAAATAATGCTTCTTTTTTATTCCACTGTTTGTATATTCTATCAAGACCTATTCGTTTAGAAGAAATGGACGAGGCAGTTGCGTATTTTTTTTTAAATATGGTACATCATTATCTATTCTTCTACAATTATATCCATTGTCCCTAATCTCGTTTTGCAATGCCCACAAGAAAAAGGTTCGTCACCCTAGAGAACAAAAGAAAATGGAGTATTTTGCAGACTTTTTCGGTTATTTTTATAATAGTTTTGTACTTACTGCATCCATCTCGGAAATAAAAAACAAATGTGATTTTTCTGTGAAAACAACAATACAAAAATCAACTTTGCTGGACAGATTAATATCCGTATATAAAGGTTATCTATGGATAAATCACATAAAAATACCAAAAGAACCTACTTGAAGTGTTGGTTGTACTGGTGACATATAAATGACCGATATTTCAGTCAATCGCGTTCCATAAATCGAATATATTTCAGCGGATGTGTATTTACGAAATACAATAATTGGAACCAAAGCAACCGAGGTGATTTACGGAATATATTGCTATACAACCGCTTATGCCTAGCTTGTGGCTGTTAACTTTTGTGATGTTTCAACTTAACTTTTCAGCGATGTTAAAGCGCTGTCTTTTTACATTACTGTGATGTCACTAGAAATTCTTCGAAAGGAAGTCTTTATAACGAACTAAAAACAACATTTCTGTTACATTCTGAAATGCCTCTTAATATCTTGTCGATGTTAATGCAATGTCTAAAAAATAACATCTTATCAATGATCTAAATGCGACATTTCAAAAACAATACAGTGTATTCTCGTAGATGTTGTATGAACATTACATAAACCTCTGAATAATATACCTGAAACATTCTGGATGACATCCGATAGATGTTTCTGTGCCTAATCAGCAAATACAGGGTGAACAACTAAGAACGCCGGCTGTCGGCCATATTTCAAAAAATAGTCATAGTACAACTTTAAAAAAATACCTTCAGGAAAATGACCCTGAAAATTCGCTGGAAAATATTTTTGAGTTCCTAAAATATCTCCTATGGGGTGGAATGAGCACTTAAAAACATAATACTGTGATTATCTCCAAAAAAGACATACTAAACGTATCCTAGAAATACAATGTTTGATATATTGTTGAGATTATGAAAAAATCTAGTCAGGGACTTTTTGTCTTTATTCTTCAAGTAAGGGGTGGGGGAAGGTTGAACCCAAACAACAAATGTCGTAGCACTTTTTTTTCAATCGACATCCATGTTTTTGGCTTCATTTGAAAGAGTTTTTCCTTTTTAATAAGAAATGCTTAACAAAAATGACAAAATTAAACAATTTTGTCAACGCTTTGTGAGAAAGTCCACAATTTTCCCATTTTTCTCGGAAATTTCAAATGTAATGAGGCATTTTTTAAATTCTGATGAAAAGGGGTAACAAAATAGGAATCTATTCCAGGATATAAGATTTACAATATCAGATATAAAAATTTAAAAAATGCTTCAATTTACATTAGAAATTTCCGAGTGGATACAAAATTATCTTATTTTGTTATCAATCTTATTCAACAGAAAAACTTTTAAATGCTGCTAAAATCATTAATATCGGTTAAAAAACGAAAAAGTTGTACATTTGTTCATAAGTTTGAACTTTCCCCACCCATTATTTGAAGAATAATGGTAAAAATCTCCTTAATTAAATTTATTCATAATCTCATCAAGATTTCAAAAATTGTATTTTTAGGTCACCTTTAGTTTGTTTTTTTGGAGTGATTATGTTTTCGAGTGTTCATTGCACCCCTAGCGGATATTTTAGAGACTGCAAAATATTTTCCAGCAATTTTTCAGGATCTCTTACCTAAAGGTACTTCTTTTTAAAGTTCTACCATGATTATTTTCTAAGATATGGTCTACAGCCGTTCTTAGTTGTTCATCCTGTACATTTAAAATAAAATAGCGAAAAAGCAATAAAGGATTTGAAAGGTTTATTCACTATTAATGAAAAGTACAGTAAATTTGAAAAAAAAAACAGGTACAAAATTAGAAAAAATAATATCTTGTCCTGCAATCCAACCTAAAAAAAATGAAATTGTGTAAGCATATTACATGAAAAGTCTGGAAAGTGGAAACTATTGAACACATTCAGTGAAAGCAAGAAATAAAAAAGGGTATATTAATCCGTAGTTACCATAACGTACCATACTTTGAAACTAAATTAATAAAGTTTAACGGATACACATACATTACAGCTAGTTTACAGAAAATTTATAAGAATAATTTTTTAATTATAATAAAACTAATAAAAATTTTACACCATAAAGATTAAATGAAACATTACGTTACATCAACAGAAATCCAATCTGATTTAAGAAAATTCTATCGTTTACTTACGGTTACTTTTTCTCACGCAAGAGTCGCTGTTTCGAGTACCTGAAACATTCCATAACGTACACTTCAAAATCCTTATCTTTGAAACATTTAAAGGTGTTCTGAACAACAGCTAATAAAATAATAATAATAATTCAACTTTAGATCAAATTGTGCCCATGGAGACCTTTGATCGATCATCATAAATTACATCCAACTTGATTTTCAGCCAATTGAATGGGACCAATTTTCCATAATATACATGCGGGGATCTTCAAAGGAATAATAACATATTTTATTTCGAGAAGTGACTTTTCATGATTTACCTTCTATTCCATGCCTCATTCCATTTGGCAGGTAAATTCAGGTGTGCTATGAAAATGCATACTTCTTTTCTGTATAAAATAATATATTATTTTCATCTTGTTATTTCCATCCTGGAACAAATTGTATATTAACATCGTGGAATAGTAACTTAATGAAAACTAAGCATTATTAATACACTGTATACAAAAAAACTACTTATGAGGAAGAGATATGAACACATTATCAAGTTAAATGAGTTTATAATCAATTGTATCCAATTGAGTATCCAATAGCTGTGTTTCTACAATAATATATAATTGGATGCTGTTTGTTGACTGGAGCATTCAGTATCATAAGTTACATATTCTTCAACTAGATTAATATAGGTACCATTGTAAGGGACACCTACAGATTATTCATTGTATTCAGTGAATTTTCAAATGGAAATGAGCTTTTATCAGAAATTTCTGTTTTTAAAGTCTTAAACAGTCTCTAATTGTTCACAAGAATTGTTAGTAATAATGTTACAATTTTCTAAACCTGCAAAACTATATTGATGGCTAAGACTACTACTAAAAGAACTAGAACTAGAGATACTTGATTCAATATTTTTTGTACTGTTTAATACAATGTTTGTATCAGACTATCTGAAATAGTTACTCCCCTTTCATTAGATAATTACCAACTATTTGTTTTTTGTTTTATTTGTGTGAGTAACTTCTGAAACATCTTGAACATTGAAAATATTTTCTTCTAGATTTGAATATCGGCCAACATATGAGCATGTTTTATTATTAATAATAATATCTACCCTATTGCAATATCAAGTTTTTTGTAGGGTATAATGCATATCTAGGATTTGAAATATTGTGAATCGTTTTCAAAATATACTTACTAGGTAACTAAAATATTTTGAAAATTGAAAAAACCCTTATTTTGTAAACTCTATTATATAATGTTAGTGTACAATTCCGCCACCTGGAATTTCAATGTATAATAGCCGATTAAAGTATTGAATGAGTTTTTAGTTTTAATAATTATGATTTTGGAATAGGTACTTACCGATAACAACTGTTGTTCGTCCATTATAACAAGAATTATAACTAAGTATAGAAACTGTAGCTTAGTAGGTACTAACGAAAACGAAGACCACTTTATTCAAGTACTACTTGCAAAATATGTGCTTCCTGCAAATAAAATATAACACATAACTGGAAACCATCCATTTCATGCTTGTAATTTTTGTTTCCACAGATAACTACTGTATGTTTCGTTCATCAGTTCCTCTTCTGTTTTCTTCTTTTTTATCTTACTGTGATGTTTGATATGAGATATAACTGAGAGTTTTATGAACTAACGTCGTACAGACGTAATAAGTATGATGTTAATAAAAATTATTTCGATAGATGTAAAAGTAACTGCAACATGTGATCATCTTAGAAACATGTTAATTTGTAATATCACAGTAACGTTCTGTATGTGACATGAGTGAGAAGTATACAAATTAACATCGTATGAATGTTTCCTATAGGAAGTTACTAAAAAGAAGTTCATTGGATGTGTATGTAACTGCGAATTAAAGTATTATTGTGTACATCAAAAATAGGTTTTATGTACATGACATGGATGTTAATAGAGTTAGGTGATAAAATTAAGACATCTAGGAGATATATGATTAACGTTTTAAATATACATCACGCAACGTCTCTAAAAAGAACATCACAAAAAAGACTTGTTATGTTTCTTGTTTAGTGGGTAGTCTTTTCAAAATAGAAGTTTCACTGATTTCTAAAGCAGTAGATAAACGCCGTGTACTAACTTGAGAATCATCTTCAATGCGAACGATTATTTCGTCATATTTATCAGGCGTAATTATTATTGGTCGGCCTAAGTTATCACGCTTAGGACGAACCGACCCACTTTCGCCTAAATTCTTAAATAGTTTTTTGAATGTTTGATGATTAGGTTGCTGCCTCTTTGGATATCTTTTCAAATATTTTCGTTTCGCAGCACGCCCATTATTTTGCTGACAGTAAATAGCAACTATATCTCTCAAATCTGTATTAGAATAATTATTATGCCTCGGCATTTTCCGCTTTTTTTAAATTAACCAATAAAATGCAATCTAAATATTACAAGACTGACATAATATTGAAACAAATCGAATGCTTTGCTGTCAAAATCATTTGTGACGTAAGCCTACTACGTTAATAGTTTTCGAAATGACTAATTATTACTTTGGGAAGAAATAAATAGAGCAGCGCGTTTTTTGGATCCAATAATGTTGTTTAATATGATCATGCAGCTGATCCCAAAAATGCGATTATATCGAAAACCGTTAAATTTTAAGGTTAATAAGGAGTATATCTTTTTTCTATTAAAATAACGTGGCTTTAATATTCTTTCTTAAAAAAACCGCTAACTTAAACAGCTAAAAAATGTAGGGCACATTGATGCCACTAATGTGGCTTATGTAGGTAGCACCCTCTACAAATTACATCGAAGTTGGAACCAGATTATGATTTTTCGTGCCCAAAAAACTCGATTTCCAAATTTTCCTGTATACATATCCAAAAACGTTAAAGTTATTGCAAAAAAGATATTTTAAAATTTAACATTTAACATTCTGTATATTCCTTATTAGCAACATTTTATTGAAGCAAGTTGGTTTAAATCGTAATATTCTAAAGTCAGGAATATACCATATTTCTATGTACAATTACTTACGGACCACCCTGTATAGAGTTAGCCCCCTTAATGACAATTTCCGAAGTGGAGTCCATTCTCAATGCATTCTTATGGATCACCAACAAAGAAAAAATATTCTTGGTATATAAAATATATTTACCACCTTTTTATTGCAATAAATTTTCCGAAAATAAATAAGAAAAACTCCCCTTCCCCTAGTCTGTTAAAACTCAGTATTTAAAATGAAGTTGATCCCTCTCCAATGACAATTTATTAAAAAAATATTATAATGATTCAAAATTGGCAAGTCCAATAATTGTGGATTCAAAAATTTTGAAAATAAAAAAAACATGAATTAATAGATTCATTCAACTATTAGGAAATATCATACTAGCTAATGTATTTAACACATGGTATGAACATAAGCAAAAATTTTATCAGTGAATCTATTTATCTAGTTTAAAAAAAATCGGACTAAAAAATTCTAACATATTATAAGGAAATTCAACACACTGGATTGGAGAATAGATTGAAAGAATTTTATGGAAATAATAATAATTATTAAATTTCAGACGCATTTAAAAACATAACAAAATTATTTTAACTATAATACACTATTTGTATATAGTGGAGATAATATTTGTTTACTAAACAAATCATATCATTACATATAAGATGTGAAGTGACACTGTTTTATCGCAGACATTGAAACAAAAACCTCTTACTCTCAGGGTAAAAATTATTTAAATAATTGAAAGTATTAAAAGAGAGTAGGTTCTTTCCAAACTGACAAAGAGATTGGAGATAACGGAGCCAGTTCTCAGGGCTCTGTTATCTGAAGGAAGTTTAATTAAAGAAAAAAAATGTGAAAAAGAAAGAGAAAGAGAGAGAGAGAAAAACTAAAAAACAGTAAAGTTACATCAATAGTAAGGGCGCCACTAACTTTGTTCCTAAACAAAATTAGAAAGAAATCAACCTCCTTAATCAGTCAACTCTTACCTGCTGTGCTCTGCTAGTTTTTAGACAATACTTATGCAAAAAAAATGTACTGAAGGCTATTTCACAGGTCTTTCTGTATAATAAATAAAACAACAGACTACTAATATGAATGAATATAATGAATGAAAAAAATATTTAAACGTGTTACATAGTTTGACAATAATAGGTTAGTAAAAGTGTGTATATGAGAAAAAAAAGAAAGTATAAATAAAAACTAAGACAAGCTGTACAAATATGAATGGTGAAGCCATACAATATAATTTTACTTATCTTGAAGTAGCAAGTCGAAGTCGATTCTCCATAAAATCTTCCTAGGTTAAATAATTCTCAGTATAATACATAGTTGAGTATCTAGATCATGAATTGGCTCTTATGGAAACACCATTTCTTGTGAGTCAATGCAAATTGCCGACAAATCTTCACCTTAGTTCTTCCGTCGGGTGATTTTAGTTAAATTTACCGGAATAGTTAAATTATTCCAGGCGGTATCGCTACAAGAACACCAAGTGTGTTATAGATAGACCTTTTTTTTAATTAACACGATAATTAGATATCTGTCCAGTGACATATATGAAACTGTACTTATCATTTTTTTACAGATATACAATCTAGTTTAATGATTTGTCCTGGACAAAAACCTTTATCAATTTACGAAAATATTACACAAAAAATATAAAACCTACCAGTAATCCCTGCGAATTTGTTCTTAGAACAAGTTTTTTTTAATAACCATACAGAATATTTAAAACTTTTATCAGGATTTCTGCGACTACCATTCTCTATTACAATCTCTCGTATAGTGCCGCATTCCGAATTTCTATTCAGGATTTTTTTTCTGTGAGATATCTACACAGTTTATTCCACCAACATTTAAATAGTTGTTTAAAACATTGGCAAGGAAGGACGTGTGGTCTATTCCACCAATACATTTAACATGCATCGCTGAATTATTTATTTAAAACTCTATTAGAAATGTTAACTGCTAAGTGAACGTTTCATACCCCTAACAGCCAAGAAAAAAAATTTTCAAAAAAAATTTTTTGTTATATAATTAAACTATTGAGACCAAAAAAAAACGAGGGAAGAAAATTTAAAATAGAAACTTTAAAATATGAGAATCACGTATGAGTAAAAAGGAAAATCCTTACTATTTTAAAAAAAACATTGATGAAGTCAATATTAATATATATATACATACATATTTTGTACATATTTATACACCCCCAATAAAGTTCATCCCCATATTGAGACTAACATAAACTTTAAGCTTCTGTGTTATTAAGTACTTATTCAAAGGAACAGTCTACCCAATTAGTAACTGCTCTTACTTATCAACATAGAACCCTAAATCGAATATGAAAAAAATTTACATTAGGAAAACCAAAAACCCAGATATGCATTTTCAGGGACTTTAGTACTGATACAAGGGAACAGTCTACCCGTTTAGTAACTGAACTTACTCAAACCCTTAAAATACAGCATAACAAAAGAAAATTTTGGACAAAAAAAATGAAAGATAAAAAACACACCCTCATACATGTTCTGCACTGTCTGCATCCGATATCCACCGTCAGGTCAGATGCTGAGAATCCCCATGGCTCAATCTAGAAACAGAAGGTGTGCCAAGTTGTAAGTGATCACACAAGACCGAAATTGCGCAAACTTAGCAGCAAAGAGAGCCTCGTATTCCGATTCAACTGCTTCCACATTGCCCCATAACAACTTCAAACACCCCACACCGCAATGTAGCTCGAACGAAGACACTACACAACGTCCAGTTCAGAGTACTGCACACTCAATGATATTCTAGCATATCATTAACGCTAAAATAATAACCTGAAGGGTTATTAAATAATACCAAAAAGACAAAGTCGGGAAGAAACATAAAAAGATATAGAAAAAGATTAAAAGTTGGAAATTTATTAAGATGGTCCAACATTAACCACCCATTATATGAAAGACAAGTTAGGTATTTGTCACGAACCTTATTTACTGAGTGCATATTTGTTCTGAAGGTAAGGAATATAGGAAAAGACATTTGCCCAGGAGTGATATTTCAGGGTTGCCCCTCGTTATCCGTAGACCGAACTGCAAGCAACACTGGTGAGAATAAACTCACAAGAATACTACCCCAGATAAATTCTTTAAATCAAAAATAAAAGTTAAAATAAAATGATAATAGGAAGAGAAAAGAATAACATAATATGGCTCAGATAAATAGGTCGATAAAACTCATAACTAATTGTCGTATCCTATAACTAATGAAAGGAAAGAAAAGAAAAAAAATAAAAAAACTTACTATTCTCATTGAGAATATAGACGTCACAATCAGGTAAAGGAACATCAAAACCACTTCGCTATATTCACAAGAGGGAAGAAGTAAACTTTAAAGAAAATACAAATACTGTCACAAGGGAATGGACGATGATTCCTGCACTAACATATTTAACAACAACATGTCATTATCTAATGGTGAGGTAACCAACTCCAAATTTATTCGTATTTATTTTTCGATATTGTGAATCATTAAAGTAAAGATATTGTGTTTTTAATGCCTAGATTAATATTATAATCTAGTGTATATGAGTCATAGTCAGGTAAAGAAATATCAAAAAGATATTTTGATGTTTCTATGTAGATAATAATAAGAATTCATAAGAATCCTAAATAGCAAACAGAGAGAAAGTAAATTAGAGGAAATACAAATACTGTCACAAAGGAATGGACGATTATTCCAGCACTAACATATTTAACAACCATATGTCATATTCTAAAGGTGAGGCAATAAACTCCAAACTTATTTGTTCTATCCTCTCAAATTCCCTTACTATAAGATAAAGAAAATATGTTTTCTTGACAGATAGAAATTTTAATTTCTACGGTAAGATATATCAAGATAATTATAGATATTTTTGAATAGTGAAAATAACTATTTGTTAGATAGAGATAAGCGTTTAAGAACACTGAAAATTAAATTCCTTACAATGAACTGGATTCATTTGGAATCTAACTAGAAAAGATAAAGATAAAAATTTTAAGATAAAATTAAACCAACTATTAAGTAACATAGATAGATCATTTCTGTGTTGCTGTGCCAAAAGAGGTAAGAGTCAAATTTGCTATAACTATTATAGCAAGCTAGGATACTATACAATAGATGTCTGGTGGGACAATATTTAAATGTACAGAAAACGCACGATTTATGTCTGCTGCGACACAAGATAAGATAAGGTAAAGATAAATTTTCGACAGGAGATAAAATAAGGTAAAGATAAAGCTCTGTGTGTCATTCTCTCTAACACACAAAAACCCTAGGTAAGATAAATTATTTCAGTTTGTGTCATTTGACACAATTCAACTGAAAACGGTAAGATAAGATAATATTTTTCAGTATGTGTAACTACACATTTCGACTGAAAAGATAAGTCTACAAATTAGAAATATAATATGGAACATTCAAATTTAGTGATACTAATTACCGTTCCAACATCACATAACTCTAATTCAGTAAACAAAAATAATATTAATTTCTTAATACTTTCTAATTCCAAAAATATAATCTACAAGATAAACCTAGGTTACCAACAAATTAATTTAGCCAAGAGATTATTTTTAACTCTCTGCACAACACAGAAAAATCTACAGTAAAATTACTTTTGCAGATAAGGTAAAAATGTGTTCATCTAACAAATGTTCATTCACTATCCGAAGATACTGAGTCAAGATTATTTTCATCATCGGTAGAGTCACTTGATTCATCAGTAGATAAGTTATATTCTTTTAGATCTTTAATATGCCATCGTCCTATATTTTTGCCATTACTATCTTTAAGTTCATAAATCAAGGGAGATATAACACGGTTAACAGTACAATGTATATATTTAGGCATAAATTTTGCAGAAATAAATTGAGCTTTATCAGATTTCTGATAATTCTTTTTCCAAACATGATCACCTACATGAAATTTAATATCGCGCTTACGAAGATTATAACGGTTACTCGATTTTATGTAAGCCTTGTGTAATTTTTTTCTAACATCTTCGAAAATTTTTGGCATTTCTTGAGTATCCTGTAAACGGTGTATTTTATCAGCAATTGCAGGCTGATTATTTGCATTTTCTGCAATATTCCCGAAGAATGACCCTGATACAGGTACGTTTCTAGCAAACACAAGAAAAGATGGTGGAAATTCTGTGACTTCATGTTTAGACAAACGAATTGCCTGAGCTATTTTCTGTAATTCTACATCCCAAGTTCTATGATCAGAAAAACAATATGAACGTATTGCAGTGACAATAGATTTATTCACACGCTCAGTATGATTGGCTTGAGGAGTGTAATTTGCAGTGTACCAAATACTTTGGACATTGTACTTAGACATCAAACTTTTAAATAACTGACTAGTGAACTGTTTACCATTGTCTACAGCTACTATTTGAGGAACTCCCAAAAATTAGAAAAACATTATTTTCAATAAATTTCACAATCGCAGAAGAGGTAGCTTGTTTTAAAGGTTGAATTAAAACAAATTTAGAGAAGAAATCAACAATGACCAATGCACACGTATTTCCCTGGCGAGATCTAGGATATGGGCCTATTAAATCACAGGAAATTAACTGGAAAGGAAACCCTATGTTACGATATTTACCCATGAGACCAGCTTGTGGCAAATTTGTGGGCTTACAGGCAGCACAAACTTTACAGCGCCTCACATATTTTTGTACACTCTGTCTCATTCTGGGCCAATAATATAACTCTGAGATTCTCTCTAATGTTTTGAAAACACCGAAATGAGCTGCAGTAGGATCATCATGAAATTTCGATAACAATTCAAGTATGTTTTCCGTTGGAACTACAATTTTCCAGTCAGTTAAATTGCAAATATTGGCATACTTGTTAAAGACATGCTTATATAGGATATTATTTTCCACCTTGAAACTAGGATAACTATCCGGATCGGATTGAACCTTATTTATCATAATTTTATACCAATTATCAGGTTTTAGTAAAGATAAATCTAATACATTTATTTCCGGCACCCTTGATAGAAAATCTGCAGGTACGGTACCCGTTGCTCTACGATGGACTATCGAAAAATTGTATTGTGAAAGTTGTAGAATCCACCTAGCTAATCGTGGTGATGGTTTCTTCATGTTATTTAACCAAACAAGAGAAGAGTGATCGGTGATGACAGTAAAATGTCGTCCCAGAAGATAATAACGAAAATGATCAATAGATAATAGGACTGCAAGGGCTTCTTTTTCAGTAGTTGTGTATTTCTTTTGACATTTATTCAATTTTTTACTATAATAAGCTACTGGATGTTCCAACCCATCTTCTAACTGAAAAAGCACACTTCCAATACCTACATCACTTGCATCACACATTAGATAAAATGATTTGTCAAAATCAGGACTACAAAGTACAGGAGCGGTAGTTAAGACAGTTTTTATATCATCGAAAGCTTTTTGAGCTTCCGGTGTCCAACTTATTGGTTGATTTTTTTTTCTATTAGATAAAAGATCCGAAATGGGAGCAGATAAAGTAGAAAAATTATTTAAAAAACGACGATAATATGAAACAACACCTAAAAATCTACGCACCTCTGTAGTTGTCCTCGGTACAGGATAGTTAGTAATAGCTTTAGTTTTTTCACCGTCAATACTTAACCCGTTTTCATCCAAGGTATAACCTAAATAGCGAAGAGAAGGACGACAAAAATGACATTTATCAATATTTACCGTTAAATTAGCCTCTTTTAATTTCTCATAAACTTTAGACAAAATTTCAACATGTTTATCAAACTGTGATGTACAAACAATTATATCATCAAGATAATAAAAACAATATGGTTCTAAAGATGGACCTATTACCATATCCATTAATCGTGACATGGTAGCTGGACTTGAGATTAAACCAAATGGTGTACTTGTAAATTGAAATAGTCCTCTAGAACGTATTGCGAAAGCTGTTTTTGGACGAGACGACTTTTCTAAAGGTATTTGATAGAAAGCATGTTTTAAATCGATACTAGAAATATATCGCGTATCCCTTAGTTGACTAAGAATTACCTCGATATTTGGAATCATATACGAATCTGCTTTAGTTTGCTTGTTTAAAAATCTAGCATCAAGAAGTAACCTTATACTACCATCAGGTTTATGAGTTAAACAGATAGGAGAACAATAAGGAGATGTACTTGGTTCAATAACCCCTAATTTTAATAATGTATCTATCTCATTATTCACATGAACTTCCATAGCTTGAGGCAATGGATACTGTTTTATTTTAAATGGAGGAGAATTTCCTGTGTCGATAAAATGCTCTAAGATATGTGTCCTACCAATTTTATCCTTGGGGCTAATGCTTTTAAATTTTTCGATAACAACATCAAGTTTAATTTTTTCATCATTTGTTAAAGTTGTGACGTCCTTAACAGTATTGATGACATTTAAAGATAAGGCATTTAAATTCATAGTAAATTTAGAAAAATCTATTTTAATATTGAATGTCTTTAAAAAATCCATTCCTAAGATAACTGTTTGAGTAACTGAAGGTAAAAGATATAATTTTAAAATCCGAGATAACTTATCCACTGTGACATAAGTTTCTACAAAACCACCAACATCATGGTATGTACCATCAGCAGTCGAAACTTGAAACTGTTCGGTAATAGAAATAGGTATAGATAAATTCTTAAGAAACTCAAGACCTAGAGAACCCAAAACACTCAGATTACTTCCTGTATCAATCAAACAAGAGAATGTCTTCCCAAAAATAATAATATCCACATAAGGCCTGTTATCATTATCTTTTCGATATAACAAGTCTAAAAAGTAATTACTAGATAATTGAGTATTTATAGAATTCTGAAATTTATTTACTTTGCTTGGTTTGTAAAACGATCTTACTATATTTAACCAAGCTAACCAATCATTTTTATTGAAATAAGATAAGTTAGTTTTATTTGAATTTTTAGATAGATTAGGTAAGGAATAAATTTCACTTATTGGTTGCTGGTTGAAGGCGTTATTTCGGAAACTGTTCTTGACTTTGATTGTTTTTTTGAATTTTTTTGCTTTGGATGTGTGGATCCTGAAGGATTTTGAGGAGCGGTAGGTGTCACCAAAGCATTGACCTGACCGCTTGGTTCGTTTTTTGAACAATTTGGACATTTAGATTTTATAAATCCAGGATTTCCACATCCATAACAGAATACTTTTAAAGCGTATTTACATTGCGGATAAAAATGATTCTGTTCACCACAATTCCAGCAAACTTTATGTGAACTTACTGTAGACACTGTAGATAGATGCCTTGAATTATTATGATTCCTAGACCGATAAGATGAGGTAAAAGTATTATTTAACTGTGGTTCTAGATATATTTTAGGTTTGCTCGAACTAATACTTGAATTCTGAGAATTCTGTGAGTAGGTAAAAGATTCTTCCAACTTTTTACATTTATCGGTTAACTCTTCGATACTGGTAATATCTAATAAAGCTAGCGGTTGAACATAGTTAGAAAGCAAATTTCTCTTAATGATTCTAATTTTTGATGATTCATCCTGTTTTATTTCTAATCGATTAAATAGACTACACATAGAATTTATATATAAGGTAACTTTTTCATTAATATTTTGTTTTCTATTTTTAATTTCATCCAATAAATCTTCCTGATAATTATATGGGAGAAAATCTGACTTTAATTTAGAAACTAACTCTGACCAATTTTGAAATTGACTTCTATTATTTAAATACCAATAAAATGCCTGATCAGTGAAGAGATCTGCAGCGCTAGAAAATAATTCGTTATCTGTTACCCCTCGAGAAATCTTTAAACACTCTACACGTTCTAAAAATCCTGCCAAAGATTCATTTTGTGCAATTCCTGAGAAATGTATTCCCCATTTATATATAGGTACTGGCTTAGAGAAAGTAAAGCTTTGGTTCTGACCCACAGGAGTTGATTGAGCCTGAATAGTTCCCGGTAATCTACCATCAAGTTCACCCTCTAACAACAAAATCTGAGTAGCAAACTGTTTTTTCTTTAATTCTTCCTCATCATTATTACATGACAAACGAGACACCCGATTATTTGCATGAGCTAATCTACATGTTAATCTGAGATATTCATTGTCCCTATCTGATCCTACAAATTCTGAAATTTTTCTGCTCAAATCAGATAAAGTTAACTCTATACCGTTTATTTCACTATCAAAATTCAATTGACTATTCTCATATAAAATAGAACTGCGACCGGATGCTTCTTGAGCTAAAATACCCCTCAACAATTTTCTACGCTCCGCTACTGTCGGTAATACTTCAACATTTCTATATGCCAATTCGTGTTCCAGCTCATGGGATAATAAATATTCGACCTTCAATTTATAAGGCAAAGACATTTTTGTAATTAAATTCAATACAGTTTTCTTGGTAATTAAAGTTAAGTTAAAATTTTATACTCTAATGATAGGAAAAAAAATTTTGAAACAAATACTCAACAACATTAATTTACAATTTGAAGGTCACTGAAAGGTAACAAATGAATTGATATAAAAACTGAGTAATATATGAATCGTTAAGCTACACACCAGTTATAAATATAATATAACATAGGTATATCATATAATATTTCAAACAACGAAAAAGATGTATATATTTATTACACAGGACCTGTTTTATAAAAGCAGAAAGCATAAAATATAATTAAAAGTTAAACAGTGAACATTATATCAAAGATATTTCCCCCCTAATAGCAGGAAAAAAAAATTTTCAAGTATTAAAATTTTTTACCAAAAAGAAATAGCAGATAACAACATGTAAGAGTTAATACACGTTGGAGCGCCAATGAAACAAAAACCTCTTACTCTCAGGGTAAAAATTATTTAAATAATTGAAAGTATTAAAAGAGAGTAGGTTCTTTCCAAACTGACAAAGAGATTGGAGATAACGGAGCCAGTTCTCAGGGCTCTGTTATCTGAAGGAAGTTTAATTAAAGAAAAAAAATGTGAAAAAGAAAGAGAAAGAGAGAGAGAGAAAAACTAAAAAACAGTAAAGTTACATCAATAGTAAGGGCGCCACTAACTTTGTTCCTAAACAAAATTAGAAAGAAATCAACCTCCTTAATCAGTCAACTCTTACCTGCTGTGCTCTGCTAGTTTTTAGACAATACTTATGCAAAAAAAATGTACTGAAGGCTATTTCACAGGTCTTTCTGTATAATAAATAAAACAACAGACTACTAATATGAATGAATATAATGAATGAAAAAAATATTTAAACGTGTTACATAGTTTGACAATAATAGGTTAGTAAAAGTGTGTATGTGAGAAAAAAAAGAAAGTATAAATAAAAACTAAGACAAGCTGTACAAATATGAATGGTGAAGCCATACAATATAATTTTACTTATCTTGAAGTAGCAAGTCGAAATCGATTCTCCATAAAATCTTCCTAGGTTAAATAATTCTCAGTATAATACATAGTTGAGTATCTAGATCATGAATTGGCTCTTATGGAAACACCATTTCTTGTGAGTCAATGCAAATTGCCGACAAATCTTCACCTTAGTTCTTCCGTCGGGTGATTTTAGTTAAATTTACCGGAATAGTTAAATTATTCCAGGCGGTATCGCTACAAGAACACCAAGTGTGTTACAGATAGACCTTTTTTTAATTAACACGATAATTAGATATCTGTCCAGTGACATATATGAAACTGTACTTATCATTTTTTTACAGATATACAATCTAGTTTAATGATTTGTCCTGGACAAAAACCTTTATCAATTTACGAAAATATTACACAGAAAAAATAAAACCTACCAGTAATCCCTGCGAATTTGTTCTTAGAACAAGTTTTTTTTAATAACCATACAGAATATTTAAAACTTTTATCAGGATTTCTGCGACTACCATTCTCTATTACAATCTCTCGTATAGTGCCGCATTCCGAATTTCTATTCAGGATTTTTTTTCTGTGAGATATCTACACAGTTTATTCCACCAACATTTAAATAGTTGTTTAAAACATTGGCAAGGAAGGACGTGTGGTCTATTCCACCAATACATTTAACATGCATCGCTGAATTATTTATTTAAAACTCTATTAGAAATGTTAACTGCTAAGTGAACGTTTCAACATACATGTGAAGCTATCTTTAGTTTGAAACGAAAAATAATTACATTACCTAATACAAATCAAACCATGATTATAAATTAGCAAGTCAGAAAGACGTCGATGCTTTTGTAAACAAGACAGAGGGAAAGTAGTTGATTTTGGAAACGAGAAGTTGGAATAACGGCAGAAATTGTGTGAGAAAAATTAGAATAAAAACCAAAATAAAAAAAAACGTAAAATCAAACTTATAAACGTTAAAATCAAAATTTTTACTAAACTGAGAGTCACAATGAAAAACGTTCAACGAAATAGATGGAGAATCATTATCAAGAGCTACTAATGAAAATCTGATTAAAAGAGTCCATAAATGTCTGGAAGTTGATGGGCAACATCTTGAACATTTGTTGCATTAACAAGCTAGTGCCTTATCTTTGATAGTATTTGTATAATTGTTCAATGTTTAACTTAATAAAGTAATACCACATAGCCTATAAAAAAAGTAATTTTTTGTGACAAAAATGTATAAAGCTAATTTATTGGAAAACTGCTGGAGATAGGTATAGGGAATAGTGATACATATCGATAGTGGGCAACGTATTCTTCTAAAATAAATAATCACATACAGAGTGTCCCATTTGAGAAAAGGGAATTACGGGAAGATTGTGGATTCCGTTTTTATTCCAATTTTGACAGCCCCCTGTATAATAAAAAATGTATCTTCACAATTTAAACGATAAAGCGGTATGTGGTAAATAATTCCTAGGAAATTTAAACTTCTATTCAAATTACATTAGAGGATATTGAATTTTATGTACATGGTAAAAAAGTGTAATTTTCATATAAAAAACATTACAACACAAAAACGGTTCAAAATTGGTATAGGGAAGTATTAACAAAAAATGTTCAGAATAACGTGAATATTTCTAAAATTGAAAAATATACGGGGTCTCTCATTAAAAATTACAAAGTTATGTGCAACTTCCGGTGTAACCGGAAGTAGAATGGTGACGGCAATATTTTCCTTAAATAGTTCATTATTCAGAACCCTTTCATGCCAATTTTCATAATTCAGATACCTTTAGTTCTCGAGATATTTCTAATTGACCGTTTATCTGCCGCACCCTGTAGATATTTGTATGTATCATTATCGTTTTATGAATATTCTGACAATATATTATCGTTCAGGTACAACTGTAGGTTTGATATGCTTGATCTGAATATAGTTCAGGTACAGTTTATAACCTTGTCAGATATTAACGAGGCCCTTCCTAAAATTCACGCGAACGTCGATGACAATGGCCACACCACCGTCAACCATTTGCGCTCACAATTGTTTTAAAATCGAGTAGTTAGAAAGCTGAAAAAACTGATGTTGTATATATGTGGAGTGAATGTTTTCATTTCCTGTAAGGGGAATGAGACAAAGCTGTTTATGAGAATCCCGATTTTATAAAAAAAGGGATGGGAGTAATTCCAATCTTTGTTATATTAAATATCGAGCATATAGTCCCAAAAATAGTATCACGAAGCAAAAATAATGTGAAGCTAAGCGATAAGAGAGAAATGTTATGGCATCAAAACGCGGAGATAAAAGAACTGGGATTTTGCTGAGTGTTTGTTTTGTGAATCGGACATTATTTTTGAAGTACACAGTTTACAGTCCTAGTTTATTTTGGTTTTCATCTGATATTGTTACATATTTTTACAAAGTGCTAGTACGACTATTTTGGTATATTTATTTGTTATCTAATGTTGCCCTAAGAAGTAATCCACTTACTTAATTTGCTCAGCGATGACATGAGTCATCAGTCTTCAGTTAATTTTCGTGTGTAATAAAAGATAGCAGCTGGTAACTTCTCCGCGTATGACAAGTCTAAAGTATTGATGTAAATGTAAATAATGCTAATATTCAGTTGTATACAACAACAATATAAAAGAAATAGAACAAGAAAGAAAGAATTGTACTACCAAGAAATTTTATAAAAATATAAATGAACAAAGCCGAACTTATAAGGGCAAAACGAAAGGTATAAAAAACCAATATGGCAAAGTCATTGAAGAAGAAAAGGAATACAAACAAATATGGATAGATCACTTTAGGACTTTACTAGTAGAAGATTCAGATATTGAAGAAGACATTGAAGAAATATCACAAGAAAAAATTTTGAAAGAACCTACAAGAGCAGAGATTATGGAGATTATTAACAACAGCCGAAACGGAAAAGCTCCTGGAAAAGATAAAGTACGGAGGTGAGAAGCTTCATGATATAGTATACCAACTTATAATAAAAATATGGAAAGAAGAAAAAATGCCTATACAATGGGAAATAGGCCAGATAATTACAATCCACAAAAAAGGTGACCAGCATGAATGCCAAAACTATAGAGGTATTACATTACTGAACACTGCCTATAAAATATTATCAGCTACAATAAACAGAAGGCTTAGAGACACTACAGGAAATACTATAGGACGATATCAGTGTGGATTCATAAAAGGAAGATCAGCGGTGGATGCCATATATACACTGAAGCAGATAATGGGAAAAGCATATGAGCATCAAGTAGAACTGGAAATGTTATTTGTAGACTGTCGGCAAGCTTTCGATTCAATAGACAGAGGCAAACTTTTGTCTGCTTTGAAAGAGCTATGCATTAATGATAAATTAAGAAGGTTAATCAAGATGACTATGGAAAACTCAAGGGCTACGATAAGAACACAAGGAGGAGAAACTGATGAAATATACATAAATAAGGGTGTAAGACAAGGTGATTCGCTATCTGCAACTTTATTTAACCTAACACTTGAATATGCAATGAGCCGAATACAAAAAAGCAATCTCAGGACGAGCGGAAGACAGATAATTGCCTATGCGGACGATATAGTAATCATATCAAAGACAAGAGAGGTTCTGGAAAACACTATAAGGGAAATCACAAGTGAAGGAAGTAGGATGGGATTAGAAATAAATGCAGATAAAACAAAAATAATGATTTTTCGTAAAATACATCAAACCAGTGCAATAAAGATCGGAGATTTCGAATTTGAAAAAGTGGAGAAATTCAAATACTTAGGGGTCACAGTAACAAACACTGGAAACAGGAAAAATGAAATAGAAGAAAAAATCATTAATGCAAATAGGGCTTACCATGCCAATAAAAAACTTTTAAAAAGCAAAGTACTCTCAAGACAAACCAAAATCAATATTTATAAAGTGCTAATAAGACCCGTCCTGTTGTATGCTGCTGAAACAATGACACTGACTAAAAAGGAAGAAGAAGACTTGAGAATAATAGAAAGAAAGATAATGAGAACAATATTGGGACCAATCAAATTGAGAGATAACGAGTACAGACAAAAAATGAACTATGAAATTGAGCAAGAACTGGAAGGACAGGACATAGTGAGGAAAATAAAAAGGCAAAGAATGAAATGGCTGGGACACATATATAGAGTAGAAGAACAAGAAATAACACTGCAAATGACACAGTGGGATCCTGGGGGAAGAAAACGTAGGGGTAGACCTAGAATAAAATGGCTGGAACAGGTGAAGGAAGATATGACGAGAGCCGGAATTGGAGGATGGAAGGACAAAGTTAAGGATAGGTAACTATGGTGAGCATTGACAGAGAAACTCTAAAAGGAAAAATGGGGATTGATCCACCCAAAAAAAATGGATCTATAAAGCGTGAAGCGGCGAAACCCCAGAAGGGGTATCAAGCCATTATATATATTCAGTTGTATATTAATCTTTTTGACAAATCAATATGTTAGTTTTAGTAATTGAGGGTGTGAATAAGTAAAATGATTTTCGTTTGAATATGCTTTTAATTTGACATGTTTTATATAATATTCTGACACATTTTGTCTCTCACAAGCTTTTTACATTGATAGCAACATGCACGATCGCGACGCTAATATCCATCGATCACATTGTTGCCGTGTTTTAACAAAAGTAGAAAAATAAATTGGACATAAACTCCTCCCTTTTGAAGGGAACCTCCAAATGAATACATAAGTAAATGTGCGAAAATAGATATGAACATAAAATGGCGTTAACATTGCACATAATAAAAATATCACTAAGTGTTTGTATCTTCTTCCATTGGAAATGGGCAGAAATGTCGTACTGAACGGTTCAAAATTCTTGCAGTGGCTTGGATTCTTGCAAGTCTGGAAACACCATCTTTTCCTTGGAAGAGATGCAGGATTCTACCACGAGGCCATGTGTATGGCGGTTGATTACAATGTTTGATTAGGACAAGGGTTCCAGTCGCTAGCAATGGTGTTGCTGGATGCTTCCATTTATATTGCATATGCAGTTGAGAAATATATTCTCGTTTGAGACGTGTCCAAAATTGTTGATACATAGGTTGGATGTCTTGAAGTCGTGATAATCCATTTGATGGGGTATTTACAAGATCAGCATCAGGGAGTGAGGTTATAGGGCGACCAATTAAAAGATGTGCAGGTGTGAGAGGCTCTAGATCGTTCGGATTAGTGGATTGGGAATAAAGCTGGCGTGAATTTAAAATTCCTTCTATTTGTACCAAAAATGAATGGAACTCTTCATATATAAATTGTTTGTTATAAAGTATGCATTGTAGATGGTGCTTAGTGCTTTTGACGGCTGCTTTCCAAAGGCCACCAAAAGTTGGTGTGCACGGGGGTTTAAAATGCCACCGTATGTGATCTTTGGATAATTGATTATTGATATGATCTTGGTGATTATGTAAAAAAGTACCAACTTCTTTTAGTTGGTTGTTTGCACCAATGAATGTAGTTCTGTTGTTTGAAAAAATGTCAGATGGAATTCCTCGTTTGGCAGTGAACAAGGTAAAAAACATTCAGACAAAAGCGCAAACATAACATTTTAATATTTTGCATCCTCGTCTATCTTTTAATGGAAATGAGCCTGCATAGTCAAGTCCACTAAATTGAAAAGGTAATGATGGTTTTATTCTATGATCAGATCAATTGGATATTGGATATATAGCGAATGTTGGGTTGAATTTGCAACAAGTTACACATTGTTTGGATATTTTCCTTGCTAAATTGCGCCCACCGATAGGCCAATAGAACTGTCCCATGGATGCCAATAATAGTTGAGGACCTGGGTGTAATAAAATGTGATGTTTATGTATAAATAGTAGTTTCGAGAAAATGTGTTTCGAAGAAAGTAATATCGGATGTTTTGTATGAATGGAGAGTGATGTAAATCTTAATCTACCTCCTACTCGTAATATATTATTTTCGTCAAGAAATGGTGCAAAAATGTAAAATTTGTGTTTTGATGATAACTGTTTGTTTGATTTTAGAATGGCTATTTCTTCAGAAAAACATTCTGATTGTGCTATTTTAGTTAATGTAAAATTGGCATGATTTAATTCTGCGACTGTAAGAGAACCAGTTAACCTGTCTTCTTTCCATTTTTGTATGTTGGAAATAAATCTGAGACAATAGCAAGTTATACGTTTTAATTTGTTTAAATTTGAATATCTAGAGAGAACTGAAAATTGTTCGATAGTTGTGGTCTTCAGTATGGTGCTGGTTTCATTTAAATCGGGTAAATTGATGTTTAAAATAGTATCATTACATAATGAGTTATCAATAGGTCCATAGAGAAAATCAGGTCCGTACCACCAGAATTTTGAAGTTCCCAACTTTTCTGGTAAAACTCCTCGTGACGCTGCGTCTGCGGGGTTTTCCTTTGTATTGAGATAATGCCAACTGGTAATATCGGTCATAGTTTTAATTTTAGATACACGATTTGCAACAAATGTTTGCAACTAATTGGGTTCCTTTTGAAGCCAACATAGAACAATTTGTGAGCCACTCCCAATAGTATACAGGTACTGTTGGAAAATTGATATTACAAATTTCTTTTACTAATTGTGCACCTAATATTGAGGCACATAATTCGAGCCTGGGTATCGTAAATGTTTTTAAAGGAGAATTGTCTTTGAACATAGTAAGACAATAGAATAGTTTTCTTGAGCATCTTGACTTCTTAAATAGATGTAACTGGCATAAGATTGCCTCGGAGTGTCACAAAAGCAATGCATATCTAGTAATTGGTGATTCGACACGATTGCTATCCGAGGAATTTCCAATTGATTTAGTTGAGCTGTTTTATTATGAAATTGTATCTATGATACTAATAAATATTGCGGAATAGGCTCATCCCATGGTCATTTGATTGACCATAGTTTTTGAATGAGGATCTTTGCTACTATAATAACTGGACTAAGAAGACAAAGTTACGATATGATAGAAAGAATGTGTCTTTTAGTAATCGATTTATGACAACAAGATGGTTTATATTATATTTTAAAATATCTTGTTTACTGTCCTATTGAACACCTAGGGTTTTGAAACTTTCAGATTCGCCTTAATTTAAAATCTTATTAGTAATGTCTTCGGGATCATGGTTTCTAAAATGTGAGGATGATTTGAAACCCATTTTCTTGAAATGAAATTTGCTGATGATAAAATGGATGAAATGTTAGTACATCTAGTTTGCAATTCATTGATATCATTTGCAATTAGTCGTCCACATAAAAATCTGACAAAAAGTATTTTGATGCAGTAGGATTTGAACTATGATTTTCGATAGTTAATTGATTGATACATCTAATTGCTAGATAAGACGTTGAATAGTCCTCATTTGGGGTTTCTCTCCAAATTATTAGTTGAAGTTGTTTATGGTCAATGTGTATTTAAATTTGCCTATACATTTTTGACACGTCTGCTGACACGACATATTTGTAAAGTCTGAACCTGATTAGTATATCCAAAATATTATTCTGAATTTTAGGGCCCCTTTTACTGTAAGTCGTAACGGGATCATCCCGAACTAGTTATACATGATCCATCGAAAACTACTCTGAGTTTTGTTGTAATACTTGTTTCTTTTTTTTTATTAAAATTAACGTGTCTCGGCATCCAGCGGCCACTGACACGGGATCTGTCATACATTTAGTTACAAATAAAAATCAAATTAAATTAAACAATTGACAGTCTTTGAGGAACTGAATCACAGCACTAAACTGGTTAGGTTGTCCGAGAATGTTTTTGAGAGTTCCACTGAACTTATGTTTGCGACGAGTTGGGCTGTAGTGTTTGCAATCTGAAAGTATATGCTCTATTGTAAGTCTTACATTATCACAGGATTCACAGATAGGGGGATTCTCTGTAGATATCAGGTAACCATGGGTTAGCCGTGAGTGACCTATTCTGAGTCTTCTTATAACACTTTTGTCTTTTCTTGTCATGGGAGGCATCTTCTGGGCGGTGACTGTTGGTTGTATTGTACGGAGTTTTGTGTTACATGTATTCCAATGTGTTTGCCATGTTTGAGTCGTCATAATATGTCGAGCTGCTGATTTTAAATCTTGATGAAGTTGAATTTTCTTTACTGGCAAGTCGGCTGAACAAGTTTGTTTCACTGCTTGGTCTGCACGTTCATTGCCTGTGATTCCTATATGAGAAGGGATCCAGATGATATTCACAACGATGTCTCTAGTGTAATGGTCGTGGCAGGTGTCGAGGATTTCATGGACTAAAGTATATTGTGAACGGTTGTATTAGATGGAGTATAATGATGAGAGGGAGTCTGTACATATGGCAAGTTTGCTGTTATCCTGCGTTGGAGTCTTCAAGGCTTGTAGTATTCCATATAGTTCGGCTGTATGTATACTACATACGTCAGGAAGTTTGTATGTTGCTATTGTTGTATTTACAGTAGTAACAGCACATCCCGTACCCTTGACTTCTTTGGAGGCATCAGTGTATAGGATTTTGTCGAACTGCTGGTTATTTATCAGCTCACTGAAAATTTGTCTAAGGACTATGTTAGGCGTTTCGTACTTGTTGTAGTTGTTTAGGCTTGTATTCAGTAGTGGCGGTTTTTTGGTCCATGAAGGAGTATTTGAAAGTTGTATGGGAGTTGTATCTCTAAGATTAATGTTTCTTGAAATAGGGTATAGCATTTGTGGAGATGAGAGCGATGTTTTGGGTTTGTTTTCAGGAGCTGGTTCTATAGAATCAATCAATTTAAACACTGGGTTTTGTGCGTAGG
This sequence comes from Galeruca laticollis, assembly GCA_963921935.1. NCBI lineage: Eukaryota > Metazoa > Arthropoda > Insecta > Coleoptera > Chrysomelidae > Galeruca > Galeruca laticollis. Next base: position 248,520,676 of record OY998176.1, read on the forward strand.
CGGATATTCTGGAAAAATAGGATAATAGTTGGAATTCTCGTCGTATGAAAAGAGGTGGTTCAGAAGATTCAATGTAGATGCTCTCGGCGGGACTGGATCTAAAAGCGCCTAGACATATTCGTAATGCTGAGGTTTGGATAGTGTCAAGAGATTTGAGATACGATTTGCATGCGCTCATGTAGAGGATACTTCCATAATCTAGTTTCGAGCGGACCAGTGATCTGTAAATCCTTATTAGTATTTCCTCTTCTGCTCTTCATTGATGATGTGCTAGTGATTTTAAGATGTTAATCCTATTTAGACTATTGGCTTTAGTTTCTTGGATATGTTGCCTCCATGTGATCTTTTTGTCAAATGTTACTCCTAGGAATTTATGTTGATCAACCACTTGTAGCAAGTCGCCATTGAATTTTAGTTGTGGAGGGAAAAGATTTAGTCTTTTGCTGAATTGGATTACTTTGGATTTGTTTGTTGAAAACTGGGAACCAGATTTGAGAGACCAATTGTGGATGTTATCTAGAGCCTTCTGAACTAGAGTACAAGTACTGGTAGTGACTTTACCTTGGCAGTAGAGAATGAGGTCGTCGGCATATAGTACATATTTGACAGGTGGAGTTATAGAGGAGCAGATATCGTTGATACTCATCAGAAATAGAGTGGAGCTAAGAAACGAGCCTTGTGGTACTCCATTTTCTGGCGCGTACGAAGTAGACTTTTGCCCATTTTTAACGACTTTGAACGATTTGTTGGTTAAGAAGTTTTGTAGAAAGGAGAGAATATTTCCAGTTAAATTAAAGTCTTTGAATTTCTTAAAAATGGAAGTTTTACGGATTGTGTCGAAGGCGCTGTCAATATCTAGACTCACGGTGATTATATCTTTTTTACTTTCAAAGGCTTGTGAGATATCTGTGTGTAGAGTAATCAGATTGTCCAATGTGCATCTGTTTGATCTAAAACCTGCCTGCGCTGTAGATAATAGGTTGTGCTATTCTAGGTACCAGTGTAGGCGCCTGTTAACCATTTTCTCGAGAATTTTACACAATGTACAGGTAAGAGAGATTGGTATGATAATTGATTCTTTCCATTGAGCCGGAAATTGTTGACTGCACCATATTTTGTTGTAAAGTTCGAGCAATTTTGTTTTTGTTGCTGAATGTAGGTGTTTTAGAAAGATCATAGGGATATCGTCCGGTCCTGCAGCTGTGTTCTTCAGTGAAGGTAGGACTAAATTTAATTCAGAAAGGGCGAAAAGAAAATTGAGTGGGTGACAGTTGTGAGAGATTTGTTCAGGATGTGAGTTATTTGGTGAGTTTGGAGGTTCGGGGTTGGATTTTGTTTTATTAAGAAAGTGTTGGGCAAGGATATTAGCAATTTGTTGGTCATTGGTAATGACTTCACCCTCTTGGGTTAAGCCAGGTATTTTAAAACTAGTGTTTTTTCCTTTAATCTGTCTTATCTTTGTCCATAATTTTTGAAGGAGAGGTTTCAGAGGTTGTAGTGCTCGTGTATTTATTCCACGACTCTCGTTTACTTTGTTTAAGAACCCTTTTGGATTTCGCTCTCATTCTTTTGAGGATTATTAAGTCTGAGTCGTTTCTGGTTCTTCAGTATTTATTGAGGGCCTTTTTGCACTCCTTTACTGCATTGTTAGAGGATTTATTCCACCAGGCAACGGTTCGTTTTGGAGGGTTGACGTAGTATTTTCCTATACATTTATTGGCTGCTGAAATTATCGAGTTAGTCAATTGGTCAACAGCTTCGTCTACACCATTAGAATAATTGATATTGTCTTTATTTTCCTTCAGCGTTTAGCTGTAAAGTTTCCAGTCTGCTTTTGCGATTTTCCACTTTCCTTCAATGTTAACTTGTTTTGGTTCGTTGTCGGAAATTAGGATAGGAAAGTGATTGCTATCGTAGAGGCTATCAAGGGTGTGCCGCGTTAGTAGGGGTGCTGTTCCTGGATCTGACATGCTGAGGTCTAATGAGGAGAAGGATCCGGATTGTACATGAAAATTTGTGCTGCTGCCAGTATTTAGTAGATTAATGTTACTATTGTTAATCACGGTTTCACTCATTAAGCCACGGGCAAACGTACGTTCTGAACCCCACTTTGTGTTGTGAGCATAAAAGTCACCTACTAAGATATATGGTATAGGTAGTTGACTCATGAGATCCATTATATCTGTGTCTCTTACAGTGTCGTTTGGAGGGACATATACACTACAAATAGCAATTTTCTTAGGGCACCATGCGCTGATGGCAACTGCTTCTAAGTTTGTATTTAAATTTAATTTTTGGTGAAATATATCATTAGAGACAAAAACTGAGGATCCACCACTAGCACGTAAATGAGTAGTTCTTATAAGATGATAACCAACGTAACTTTTTAAGTGAGGGTTGTGAGATTCAGTAAAGTTCGTTTCTTGTAAACAAAGGGAGTCTGGCGAGTAATCAGTTGAAAGCTGTTGTAATCGTTCCAAACGAGAGTAAAAACCGTCGCAGTTCCACTGTATTGAGGAGAGGGGCATGGTAATAAGAAATTAAGTATGACGATTTATGCGACTGTTGTGAGCCTTCGGAACTATTTTCGTCCTCACTTGGTTCGTTAGACATATCCAAACTCTTAGTTTCTACAGTGTCAGATTTAAGCTTTTTTCAACATGTTCGTTATACGGGTAATTCTGTTCTTTATAGACCCATTTGTGAGATCCGGGTAAATTAGGTAAAGGTTTGAGACTAGACCGATTATGTTATCTGTGTGTTTTAGGGCTTCCAAGTATGGATCAGAGTTACCAAAAGTATTTTCTAAGAAGTCATAAAGGTTTTCTATGGGAAGTATGAAGGCATCTGGCGTTTTCTGGTAGGATTTTGCTATACAATCTTTTATGGATGTAGAAAGGTTTGATTCAGTAGATACACTCAACTTATGCTTCTTCTTCACTGCTTTATTAACTGCTGTGGAGAGTGGAGAGAATGGAGGGGGAGGCATATCGTCCGTGTTAACTTCTGCCTCTGCAGGTACACTTGAGTTTTCGCTATGTGATGAAAGCTGGGAATATCCGCGTTTTGGACTGGAGGCAGAGCAGCAGCAGGCTGGTTTTCTTGTGGGGTTATCGGGTCTTCGTTTGAACTCACTTCGTTGCTTTCTATTGGGTTTATAGAGTCTGTTTTTGAGGATACCTGTTCAGTTTGTTCAGCAAGAGTGGATTGCGACATTATATTGTTGGTTGGGGGATTTGGACAATTTGTAGCGATGTGTCCGGGTTGCTTGCAAATGAAGCACTCCATTTTGTCCGTAGATAGAAAGATTCTGTTTTCGTTGCCGTCAAAAGGGATGATTAATGAGGTCTGCAATTCGATGTTGTCTGATGGGGAAAGAACGTGGGCTTGTCGTATAAAACTTAATATATGAGAATATTCGTCGCCTGGGATACCAGCTCTCAGAAACGAGACAGGGGAGGTTAATTGTAAACCAAGGCTTTTTATTGCATTTTCAGCAAGATCATGGGGTATATAAGGAGATATGTTCGAGTTGATTATCCTTTTTGTCGGAAATACGAGTCTGCGGATGTTTATGACATTATTGTTGATAGTTACGGATGGATGGGATTTTAAAAGATCGTCAACAAGATTAGAATTGGTTATATATATGCAAATTCTGTTATTCGAGATCTTCGGAGCAAGAGAAATATGTTTGGGGACTACAATATCGCCTATTGCCTTAACATAGTCAAATAATTTTAGGTTGTCTTCAGCGTACATCACTATAGTTTGATCCTTTTTAGGTGCTGACTTAACGGCTGATACAAACCTGTTGCTAGTCGTTGGGTTGTTGATATTGAAATTGTGCGTCATTTTAATTTCTGTGGGTTGAGGAAAAACTGTTTGTTTCTTGCCCTTGTACTCATGAGCAAATTGTTAGGATGACTTAGTTAATTACAACTTTATGGTTTTATTTTAGTGTTCAGCAATATAACCATAATGAAATGTTGCCTACGCCTCTGGTAATGAGGTGCAGGCAAAAACTAAATTTATCGAAACTCGGTTGATGAGCTGGCTATTATCAGTTCATTTAACGAGAAGAAACGAAAAAATCGAAACAATCAATCAACGCAATGACAAAAACTCGATTGAAGATACTTAAAAATGTTCAATACATACGTCGGTTTTTGTAACACTGATTAACTATAAATTTAACTTGGTAGATCACTTGTAATAGAAATAAATTGAGGAGCAAAAATTCAGACGATGTTGACTCGTTTAAGCACACGCATCGACTACTTGTTTCTTTGAAAACGCCATTATGTGGAAAATAATAATTTGGATTTTTTATTGATTCTGTTAATTTTGACATCTGGCCTAATTGTATATATTATCATGAATGGAATTCTTGTAAAGATTATGAAATTCTGCATTTAATTCAAATAGTTTCTCTAATGCCTTAAATCTATTAATAGTTGTTTCTTTAGAGTTGCCCAATATTTCAGGTGGCTTTTTAATGAAAGTTTGACAATAAATTGACCATTAGAATGGCGTGAAGTGGTTTCTTTGAATAGAGTTTCACAAAGAAGATCGTCTTCAGGAATTGAAGTAGGTTCAATGATTTCATTGAGTTCCCGAAATTTTTCTAGTTGATAATCCTCGGGTATATTTTTAGAAAAATTGCAATTAGACATTTTCATTGGACTTGAAATCAACCCGGAAATTATCCAGCCTAGCTTCGTGTTTTGTAAAATTGGACGATTTTTACCTAAAGTGATTTTGTCATCTAATAAAAGGTCCCAAATTAGAGTGACCCTGATAATCATGTCGATTTGCTGAGGCAAATAGAATTCCGGATTAGCTAAATTAAAGTTATCTGGAATATTGATTGATGAAATATCAACTTGTTCTGTGGGTGTGGTTGATGATATTATTGGAACAACATAACAACATATATTGCATTGAAAATTGTAACAGTTCGAGTGAATGGAAATAGAAGTCCTTTTTGTTAGAGTATATGTTGTTTGATTGATTCCCATGATTGACAAATTGGTAGGGATCAATGTTAGGTTAAAACGTTTGCAACAAGATTCAGTAATTAGATTGGATTGAGCTCCAGAGTCTAATAACGCTAAATTGAATTTGTTTGTAGTAAAACATTTGAATGGTTTCCTTGGGAGCTAGATGAATTACTGGAATCACTGCATGACTGTTTGATTAATTGAGAATTGCATTGATTGCCTTGTTAGATACTTTTAATTGTATTAGAATTGTGTAATAGTGTATTGTGTTTTCGTCTGCATTCCTCACATCAGCCTAAATTGCATGTTCCTTTTGAATGTCCTATTCTCAGACAAAAAGCGACAAATCAGATATATTGGTCTAGACCACCACCTCAATAAACGGGGTGTACGAAACGAACTTCTTTGACTGAACGAGTCAAAACCCCGACCTGACATTCGACCTTCGCGCATTTTCATTGGGGTTCATCAGAAACATATCAATTTTTAATCATTTCTTTGCGCAATAGAAAATAACGTAAGACAGCGACATTGTTAGCTTATCTTACTTAAGGGTCATACTGTAATTATTGTAGGTAATATAGACGTAATTGTTTGTTAAGTTTCCCTACCCAGATCATTCCAATAGTTCCTTTTTTTTTGGTATTTTGCGCACGTTGCTGGCCGAACAAATCTGGTCCTGGCGAATGTTTAAGCCCAGGTGATTCCTACGGAATCTCTTACTGCTCGAGCCCGAGAGCCCTCTCTCTCGAATGCCTTTTGGAGTTTTTCGTTCTCCTTCGTGCCTTTGGGCACTGGTGATAGCGCTGCTTATACTGAGAGAGGAAACGAGGTACAATAAATAAGCGTCTTCGCCAAGACATTATGAGATTTATTAGAGTGAAGACAGCGTTGGTTACACTTCGATCATATGCTCAACTGTCGTACATCCTTCTCCTCTCCTCCGTCACTAATGTCACTAAAATTTAAATAGAGAAATTATTAAGTGTGGCACATTGGTAGTAGTAGTTTTATGAGTAATTAGATTATGTGACTGTTAATTATGAAACTTTTGGCAATGGCGCCATCTTGTTTGAATAACAAGTGTGATGATATTTCATTTGAAAGCCAAATTCAACAGGATATTGCACAATTCATAATGAAAATAACAAAATGAAAAAGATGTATACTGTATGAACATAAACTTAAAATTAATATGAATAATTAGAAGATGCTCAAAGTTTTCTCCATTAACTGACCTACAAGAAGATGAATTAGGTATCTTCAAAACGTTGTCTGATGTTTTGGAGCATTTCTGGAGTTATTTGGTGACATTCGATAATAATATGTTCAGGTAACTATTATAATGAGCCTGCCTGCTAGACTTTTATATTACTTTTAAAATATCCCCATAATAATTATTCTAATGGGGATAGATCAGGAGGCCATTCAATAAATCCTCTTTTTCTACAACTACTATGCAAAACACGCTTTTCTACACAAATTTTTATGCGCAAAGCAAGCCTTTTCTTAATTAGTTTGATATCCATTAGAAAGGTAATATTGTAGAGTGTGAGAAAAGTACACGTTATGGTACTTTTCCGCACGGAAATGTCACTTTGCCCACGGAAATGTCAAGGTCAAATTTTTTTGACAATAGTTTATAGTGGATTTCTGGGTGTTCAAATTTTAAATTAAAACTAAAAATTCTGTGAGTAAACTATTTTTTAGATTATGTATTTCAGTTTATTGATTATAGATTATAAACAAATTCATTTATTACCCATTATTTTAGGAACTATGAACCGAGATCATAATTTATCTTTCGAGTTGTCGAATTCCGATATTGAGAATACTCCTCCAGATATTATCGAAAAGGCTTAAAATGCAATCGAAAATTTGTTACCTGAAGTTTCAAAAAACAATACAGCAAATTTATGAACTGGAGGGAAATAAACAATATTAAATCATTCTCAAAAAATGTTTTGTTGGCTTATTTTCAAGAAATTTCTGCAAACTTTCAACCGTCTACACTGTGGTCTATATATTCAATGATAAGGAGCCTCATAAGTATCAAACATAACATAGATATTTCAAAGTATACAAAACTTCGAGCATATTTAAAAAAGCAAAACGAAAAAGGCTGTGACAAAAAAAATCCCTTACATTGACATCTGCTGAAATCCATAAATTTTTAGAAGATGCATTGAAACGAAGGGTTCAAATCCTGTCGACTTTTTTATATATTTGCAATGTATTTAATCGTTTTACTTCAATTTTAGAACTAAATTAAAATTTTAATTTAAATCACAAATCTGTGGCAGAAAGTCAAAAAGGCATAACTCAAAAATTCACGTTTTACAGGAGAATTAAAAAACTGACTTTATTGGATTTCGCTTATCAGCAATGAAGATACGAAGAATTTTGTTACGTAAAACAAAAGAGATTTTTGTCGGGAATTAGAAAAACACTTTTTTGAGTTTTTTTTTCAAAAATGCTACGGTAAAACCTTTTTTTTATTTGGAACTCAGAGTTGTGCCTTGAATTAAATGTTCTGACTTTCTGACAAAAAGGCATAACTTTAGTTAACTAGATAGCCACCTAATATAGAATCTGACAAAAGGCAGCATCTAAACATATTCCCTTCTGTCAAAATATTTTTTGTGATTGATATAATAAAAAGATTCAGTAAGTGTAGATATAGTGTATGCTTTATTATTCTTAATAATAATTATTTGAAAAACAAATAATCAAATTTTACAAAAAAACAACATTAGGACAAGCAAAAATTAAAATTCTTCACCACTGAAATAATTATCAATGTCTGGATCGACATCCCTACTTTCTTCAGACGAAGTTTTTAGGTTTCTATAGAAAAGTTTAGCACTCTCATCGACGAGATCTAGCAATTCTAATAAATTTTGTGCTTTTTTTTGTCTATTGGTCTGTCAGTGTCATATAGAACTTTGAAATCAAAGTTTGCATTTAAAGGTGTTGTCTTCCTTTTAAAGTTTATTCTTTCAAAAGGGCAGTTTTCCTCTAAACTATTTTCAAATTGTACTATGCCAAATTCGTGTTCATACCTCAGCCATTTTACTGGCCTCCATGAAAACTTTTCTTTCGTTTCGGTGATTTTTCGATTTACAAGTGGACACTTTAACAATGCCGCAAAATCCAGAAAGTTCTTCCGCTTCATTTCGACAACTGTAAATTTGTTTGCTTTTGAACCTTGATTGCCTGCAAGCCTAACAAGGTTGTACCAGTCTCGAGGAAGGTGTATGTTAAAGGGACTTCTTTTTTTCGCTTTTTCAATAATGGCATGATCAGAGTCGCACTCCATGTGCGTATGCCCTGGCACAAGAAATTTATGGTCAATAATTTTTATGTTGTTTCTTGCAGATGCTACATAAGACAACATAGCAGCTACATGTGAATTTTTATTTTGGCCGCCACATGTGTCGCTGTAGCAAATGATGTGCTCCGTTTCTTTTAATTCGGAAAAATATTTGTAAAGACAAGATGCGATCTCGTTTGCACCTCGTCCAGCAATTGCTTCGTGCCACATAAAGTGCATTGATTTTTGGGTCACACAATCATGAACTGTTAAATTATAGGTGTGAAGTTGTCTTTTGTAAAGTACGGTACCTGTCGAAAGGTATGGGGTGGGTAGCACTTGTTGCAAATCAAAAACTATAACTTTTGTGTTTGGCGCATTGGTAGATAAAAGTTTGTCATCTCTTTTACTATTATAAGCTTTATCAGCATCTAAATGGTGTTGAGTTAATTGCTCTTTAAGCTGATCTTTAATATTGTCATTTAAAGAACTTTGAATTTTCATATGAAAAACATCACATGTGTTGCAGGTATCGTTGCTCGGCTTTTTAAACTTCAAATTTAAATTATCAACAGCTTGTGAATAGATTTTAATTGAAACAGGCTTTACTCCATCTTTCATTGCTTCTTCACAGTAAAGTTTATGCATTTTAGCCTTTGTTAAATCAGCTGCTAAATATTTTTTTTCGGTGTGTCGTCGAGAATAGTGGGACTCGAACGCAGGGAATTTTTTAATATAATCAACTACTCTTTGCAAACTACTTTCTGATAGTTTGTGGCTCGGGGCATGTTTATCGCGCTTGTCTAAATATGGAATGCCACTATCAGAAGCTAGTTTCTTTTTAGTAACAAACAGAATGAATTTATTTGTTTCGTCAAAAGTGGCACAAAAGCATTCTTTGCACACTTGAAACCTTCTGCTTTTGACTTCCAAAAAGTACGAAAATGTTTTTTCTCTATTTTTTGCCTTACCTCGAGCATCACTTTTAAGAGTTGCAATTTTTTTGTCGTCACAACTGATTAAACTTGCAATATAAGATACTCGTCGGTCATAGTTTCCCATTTTCCAATAATCATTAAATAAAATAAGCCTTGTAGCCTCATCTATCTGTTCTCTGCATTTTCTTCTGCAATTTAATTTCAGTGGTCTTATTTTTCTTTCTCTAACTGGCTTTTGACTGCTTGAGATGTACGCTTTGCCGGAGTTTTTGCAAACTTTTATTTCTTTTTTTCTTTGTCTTTTTTCAGAAATTTTTCTGGGTTTTGGATTTTGCTTTGAAGCACTTGATCCACTGGGCTTGTTAAGGTTATTTTCTTTATCTGAATCTGAAGTTTCAGAGTTTGGATTTTACTTTGAAGCACTTGATCCACTGGGCTTGTTAAGGTTATTTTCTTTATCTGAATCTGAAGTTTCAGAGTCTTCTTCTTCAGCAGTATAATCCGGATCTTGCACACTATCATCCGAGTCTTCAACAAAAGTGTATTGTTCCAAGCACACTATAACAAAATTAAAAAATCAATACCGAGTTCTTCTAAATACCTATTAACGACCAACTGGCTATGAAATGAACAAAATTGACGCGCTTACATGAGTGATTAAGCACGAACAGAAAACGTTTTTGTTTATTCTATAGCCAGTTGGTCTTTACAAACATTTATAAAAAAAAGCAATAATTTTCTGTACTTATAATAATTTTCTGTACTTATCTGCATTTAAATAAAAAATCTTTTAAAAGGCATTAATTGAATTAGCTTACCGTTTTGAAAGTTGTTGCTGACACTCTCAGGAAATAGCTCATTTTTGTCGTATTTGTAATCATTAAAACAATTGACGGACGTGCCTGTCTCATTTGAAACTGGGGGATGAAATACTAAAAAAAAAAAAATTAAGCAGTTTAAATTTAAAATATTTTAATACCAACCTTCACCATCTAAATGATATTTAATTCGGACAGGTTTTTTTAATAAACTTTGCTGAACATTTTGGCCACCTGGCAGTTCTACAATGAAAAAAAAAACAAAGTACCGATCTACTTATTATTATTATTTCAAAATAATAAAAGGATTAATTTTCATCATTGTAAACTTTATTTGATTGAATTGTTTGATATTATTTTTAAATGTTTTTAATTAACCAATAATATTTTTTATTAAAATAGAACGCTAATTAAGTTTTTAAATAAAACAAGTTTTATTTTCTTTAACAAATTCTATAACTTTTTTGACTAGGCTTTGTTAATTTGCCTTATTTAAAGCAATTCCGCACTAGAATGAATACAAACACGTTTTCTTTTATTATTTTTTTAAATTCTGTAATAAAAAAATACGATAAAGAATACTTACGGCAGTTGGCCACCATTAATTCGGTGCGCTTGCTTACACTCATCATCAGTCTACACACATCACACCTACTGCAGTGATTATAATGAAATGCGAAAGAATCCGTACCGAAGGGGTGTTTTTAATAGACTTTCCGCATAGACAATCGTACGAAACGTGCCGAAATTACACGATTATTAAATTCTAGATAATTTCTTACCGACAAAAAGACATATATCTGAATAAGACCGAAACATTTTGTCGGCATTCGAAACCGACAAAGAGTCATAAGTCGACTTATGCCGCTTTGTCTGACTAGATTTCCCCGAAAATATGATTCAACTGTAGTTATGCTCTTATGTCGGATGACAAGTTTAAAAAATATTATAATATCTAAAGATATACCTTCCTGTCAAAAAAATAAAAAAAATTGTTAACTCCAATTATATCTTTATGCAAGGAAGAAAAAATATTTTTCATTCAGATATTCCCTTATGTTAAAAAAAACCGTTATTTTAAAGGAATATAGATAAACCCTTTTGCCAGATTATCAAGCTTGAAAAATGCTATCGATCGGTATAAATAACTCATTTTGCAAAAAAATTACTTATGCCCTTTTGACTTTCTGCCACAGAAATTTACTTGTAGGTTGTTATGGCTTTTGGATTAGCCGGAGCATGTCGAAGGGAAGAATTATGGAAATTAACTATTGATAACGTAAAAGATTTACAAGAAGCCTTATTGGTAACTGTTCCAATAACTAAGACAAAAATACCACGTATATTTACTGTAGTTGGAAAATTCTATGATTTATACAAAAAATATGCACGTCTGCGTCCACAAAATACAAATGAGAAGAGGTTATTTCTTAATTACCAACACGGAAAATGCACGCGGCAAGTAGTGGGCATAAATAAATTCGGAAATATGCCTAAACAAATTGCAGAATATTTAAAATTACCTAACTCTAAATTGTACACGGGTCATTGTTTTAGACGATCTTCAGCTACAATTTTAGCAAATTCGAGCGGAGACCTATTAACCTTGAAACTACATGATGGATGGCGCTCAAATACAGTGGCGAAAGGATATATTGACGACTCGATATCAAACAAAATTGATATTGCCAACAAAATTGAAAAATCCATTATACCTGGGGCTTCGACTTCATATAATATTATTCCTAATGAAAAAAGAGCATCAACATCTTCGTTGACAAACATTAACGATAACTTATCATCAGAAATAGATAATATAACAGGCATGACAATTCGAAATTGTTCCAATTTTACTATCAACTTTTAACTAATTTTTCTATATTCTGTGTTCATTTCTTAAATTCGTTCTGTTTAAGTTAAATAAAATACATATATAAGTTACTTTTTTCTTCAAATAATAAACGTAGTTGTAGAAAAAATATTGTGTACAACTCGTACGCAAAGCACTTCTCCCACTCGCTGGATTTGCTCGTGGGAAAAGTAAGGCTTTGCGCACTTGTTGTACAAACTACTATTATTTCATAAAGGTTTTCCATGGGCTACAATAATTCTAATAAATTTTTTATTGTCAACTAGATACTACATAAAACATACACTTATATAGAAAATATCATGAGGTTGTTACTGTATATTCTGTAATATATTCATCAAAAATTTCCAGTCAATTTCCTTTCGTTATTCAACGTCTATGGTTTGTGTATCTACCAACAAAACATCCTGAATGGAGCTAGTTGAGCTGCAGATAACACAACCCCAATTCGCATGAAAATACTGAAATTTCTTTGGTCATCCATCACGAATTTAATGTAGGTGGTTGGTCGCATTCACTATTTACAACAGAATTGGTGTTGCACTGTTCGCCACGATAATCTGTTTAAGCCGGATAATGCTCTATGCCGAATTATGCGACAAACACGGGATTTTGGGTGCGAACATCCTAATTTTGGAGTTAAACTTGACAGTTTTTAGTATACATACATAATATTCAGGAATAGTACTAGGAATCATTGCAAGTAATGATTTTAAGCTACTATTTCGAATATTTTCTAATTGGAATGAGAAAATTATGGAAACTATGCAAATCTCTAAATCACTAGACATTTATACCATGTGCATCAATTTATTAAGAAAAATATGATTCACAAATTGGGCAAACAGCAATATCTCGGAACGCGTGTGTCCCATATCTTTTGAGAAAATATTATGACAAAAAAACATTTCTCAGTCCTTTGTTTTTTGCAAGGTGACGCAATATATTAATAACAAATCAGACAGATATACGAGGGTGTGATGAACATTTACTATTTTATTATATTATATTAAAATTCGTTTCTAGTTACCAGGTAGAAGACGTACCGGGAATTGTGTTTGAGTCTCAGTGTCTTGCCAGGGACTGGCCTCTGATCTTCGAGTTTATCTAACTGTCCAAACCTCTTTCAAAAGATGGTTGCTAATCCTCGTGCGTGTTTGTTTCTGGCGGAGATGTTATGTGCCACTGAGTACTCTTCCGGGAGCGTGAAAAATCTTGTCTTTGTTCTGTAGTGACTCCGTATCTAGCATTCCCATAAATGCGCCCATAAATTCTTCGAAGGCTGAGTCAGACTCGTTGTAAATGGTTCACCCCTTTCTGTTTGTCATGGTCTCCTTCGAATGGCGCTAGTCGATTTCGGTGAACTACTCTCGGTTTTGAGATGATGATGATGTCGTTGATCCTCTTCTTGATTAAGTGTAGACCTTCTCAAAATTTCTGTTATATTATTATTATTTTCTTTTTTGTGTGTTTGAGCATCGACATCTAGGTCATTGTGCTCGTCGATATATCATTGGGGTGATTTATATTTTATAAAATAAATTTGTGGGCTTTAGATGAGTTATAAGGATGTTTTCGATCTGAGGTATTTTGAGGAATTGTCTGTGAAAATTGAAGGCTGCACAAGTAGATATATGTTGTGCTGTCAGTGGGCTGCCGCACGTCTCACATCTAGATCTGTTCTTTCCAAGGAGGATGTGTAAATGGGTTAGGTTTGTGTGGCCTATCCTTAATCGGCTGAGGACGACTTGTTCACGCCTTGTTAGAGTTTTGGGGTAGAACCATTTTTGTACGCTCGGTTTAATGTGTCTTAATTATCCATCATATGTATTCCATCTGTTCTGCCATGCTTCGTGAATTTTTTTCTTTACATCCGTTTTCATATCCAGGGAGGTGTTAGGTATGCCTTTGTCAACTGTTCCGCTTGTGGCTTTTTTTGCTACTAGATCAGCTTCAGTATTACCGGTAATATCGGTATGCCCAGGTTTCCACATTATTGAAATAGTCCTTTGCATACTGTATAGATGGGTTGATAATTCTTGAATGCGTAAAACCCATTCGTTTGCAGAAAAACGATTTTTTGTCGAGAGAGTGGCAGTTAAGGAATCCGTACAAACAACATTTTTCAAAGCTGCTCTGACTGAAGTACAACAACGCTTACCATATTGCATACATCTAGGCATTAAGTATACTAAACTCTTGGTTTAGGGTCAAACAGAAGGAATCTACACCGATAACGATTGCCGCCTCTGTTCCATTATCTGATTTTGAACCATCTGTGTAGATGACTAAATGTTGTATAGATCAATTTGTTCTAAAAATAATGTTCGGTAGATCGATGGTGCAGTATCTTCTTTTTTGTATTTACTGAGAGATATGTTTATTTGTGGTAGTTTTCTTAGCCATGGAAGAGTGTCATACGTATAGGTTATTTTTTTCTGTTTGTAAGTTTATCCTGTACTCTTCAGATGTATCTGAAAAATGAATACTGGATGGTTTAGTTGAACTACGTCTTAGTGTGTGTGGACTGTGAAGGTTTGTGAAAATCTTGTTATTTAAATGGTTGGGTAACGTTTGTATTTTCACGTCATATGTTATGAGCTACATATCTCTCCTTAAGTTTAGGGAAAAGGACGAAGCATCGCATAAGATTGCCTCTATAGGGCTTGTTCTAAATGCACCGATTGCATGTCTTACTGCGAGATTTTGGATTTTATTTAGCTGGTTCAAGTAGCATATACAATACAGCCAAAGTCGATCTTGGATTGTACTAAAGTTTGATAGATGCGTAATAAAATTTCTCTGTCGGAACCCCCATCGGATACTCGACAAACATTTGATAATGTTAACAACTCTTCGGCATCTTTTAATCAGATATTCAATGTGCGGTCTCCAGTTTAATTTTTGGTCAAGTATATATTATTATTATTATTATTATTATTATTATTATTATTATTATTATTATTATTTTTATGTTTGTTCTCACAGCGATAGTCGGCCTCAGCGGCAAGACTTTCGTTGGGCTTACTTATTCCAGAAAAGATCTCACGATGTTTGTCGCATCTAAGACTACAGATTTTTGCATCGTTCGATATGCTGACTCAGGAATACCAATGTTTTTGAGGGAACTACTTAGTTTCTTTGGAATTAGTCCCATACAAGACAAAACGATTGGAATGATTTTAACTTCCTCAAGGTTCCACATTTCTTTTATTTCGGTTTTTAGCTGAGCATATTTGTTTAATTTTTCACTGTACTTATCTTCTATGTTGGAATTACTTGGGACCGATATGTCTTTTATCAGAGCTTTCTTGGATTGTTTCTTAATAAATGTGATATCGGGTCTGTTGTGTCTTATTGTTTAGTCCGTCATGATTGTCTTATCCCAGTAGATCTCAACATACTGGTTTTCTATAACTGGCGGAGGTTTGTACTTATAGTATGGCACGTTATTTTGAGGATTAATATCAAATTTTTTCATTATTCCCAAATAAACTATCGTTGCAACCCTGTTGTTTCTGCATTTATCTGTTGGTATTTCTTCCTTGAGAATGTATTTTTGATAATTCTTTGTTTTTATCACCTGGTCAGTTTCAGTTTCTGGAAAAAGTGTTCCAGTTTTAAGCCACTCAACGGATTTAATTTCATCTACTGTAGTTTTCTGCGGGTCATTAATAAATCTTCCGTTTAATTCTTTTGAACGCCATTTTTCAACTTTCTCATCGTCGGTTTTGGTATTGAATGGTTTAAAATTTTATACCCTCAAGTTTAGTGGTGTGTATCCCATATCTGCTCTCACCACAGCTTGATGAAGTTCATTATTTTGGTGATGGAAAAAGTTTCTTAAGTTTGTAATTTGCTCAGAGCAGGCTTCCACGATATCTCTTATTCCTCTGCCTCCCTTTCCTCTAGGTAGAGTTATTCTTTCCACGGACGCCTTTGGATGGTGCTTTCTGTGTTTTGTGAACTCTGTTCTGATCTTTCTGTTTAATGCTTCCAAGTCCGTGTGAGTCCATTTAACTATTCCGAAGGAGTACTGAAGAGCGGATATGGCATATATATTTATGGCGGTGGCAAGATTTCTTGAGTTAAGCTTGCTTTTGAATATGTTATTAAGGCGTCTTTCAAATTCTTTGATTACAGTGACTTTTATTCCTTTGTGTTCTATTTTATGAGTCTGCAGGATTCCTAGGTATTTGTATGGATGATTGGTCATCGCTTCGATCAGTTTTCCTGGTTCAAGTTCTATAGTCTCTCCTTCCTCTAGGATTCCTTTTTTGACAGATACAGTATTACATTTTTCCATTCCAAACGACATTCTTATGTCTGTGCTCCACTGATGTATAAGCTTTAGTTTTAACTATAGATGGTTTTCACATGCGGCGTATATTTTTAGATCATCCATAAAAAAATAAATGGCTAATGGTTTTCGGGTTTTCATTTGTTTTGATAGTAGCTCCATATCCGGTGTGAGTTAAGCTGCGTGATAGAGGGTTCAAACATAGACAGAACCACAAAGCTGAAAGAGAGTCTCCTTGGCAAATTCCTCTGTTGATGTTTATAAAGTCAGTTTCTACCTCTACATCACTTAGGTTAATTCTTAGTTTCGTTCTCCATTTACCCATAATACTTTTCAAAAACTCTATCATCACAGGATGTATATTTCCAGGGTTTTTATTAACCAACTGTGGGCACTGAGTCGAAAGCTTTCTGGTAGTCTATATAAGCAATGTACAAGTTCCTCTTTTTGTTTCTTATTTGTTCTAGTATTACATTGTCGATTGTGATTTGTTCCTTGCAACCCATGTATTTTCTTTTACACCCTTTCTGCTCCTCAGTGAGAATGTTGTTTGTTTCTAAATATGTGTACAGTTTCTCACATATTGCTGCCGTAAAGATTTTGTACAATGTGGTGAGGCATGTGATCGGTCTATATTGTGACGGAAATTGGATTCTATCAGATTTTGGAAGAAGATAAATAATACCGTTTTCTGAAAGCGAAATTGAATTGATTGGCCAGGTGATGATGAACAGCCGTAAGTTTTTTGAACCAGAAATTTTGGATACCATCGTTCCCTGAAGCTTTCCAGTTGGCCAAATTCTTTATTACCTTTTTTAAATCTTCTTCCTTGAACGTTATTTCTTCCATGTGTAGATGATTGTTGTTCTGTATTTCTGCCTTGATCCAAGGCGTATTTTCCTTGTGACTGGTTCCATCGTACCATATACTTTCCCAAAATGTTTGCAAATCTTGTTTTTTTGGTGGTACCCCTTTCAGATTGTGGTGTTTATTAAGTGATCTGTAGAAGCCTTTCTGGTTTTTTAAGAAGTTGTCTTGTATTTTTCGTTGGTAGCTTTCCTTGTATCTTCTTAATCTTTTGAATGTAACAGCAAGTTTTTGTTTAAAGGTGTCCAAGGAGTCATCAATAATTGTTTTAGTTTCATTAATTAATCTACCCTCTAGCTTTTGTTTGACTTCGACTGGGATTCTATTCATTATTATTATTATTATTATTATTTTTTTTTTTTTTTTTATTCACGTTAACCGGATGTTTAGCGTGAGAACCGGCAAGGTTTCCAGCATTTCCTATGTATTTTTGTTCAACACTTTTCTGATTATATTGCACGTGCTCAAAATGACCGCTTTTTGTAGCTCGTAGAAAAGATTTTTCTGGAGTCCTAGGCTATCCAGGTTCTTTTTCAGGTCTTTCGGTATTTCTCCAGTGGCTCCAATAATAATTGGGATGGTTTTAACCGTTTTCGCCTGCCATGTCTCTTTCAGGTCCTCGCACAATGGTAAGTATTTTTCTATTTTTTCCATGCCCTTTTTTTGTATGTTAGCAGCCGCTGGAACCGAAACATCCACCAAGAGTATTTCTTTTTCAGTTTTATTGAAAACCAGTATGTCGGGTCTGTTGTGTTGTACAGTCCTGTTATTATTATTATTATTATTTTCCTTTTTGTGTCACCGGATTTACACCCGGCGTGTTTCAACGACAGTCGGCCTCAACAGCAAGACTTTCGTTGGGTGTCACTATTCTAGAAATGACCTAACAATGTTTGTCGCATTATTATTATTATTATTATTATTATTATTATTTTTTTTTTTTATATCACACTTGTTAGTGGAGGATTGGCATGTCCAGGCTGGGATTCTCAAGGTTTCAGCAGCCTAGTCATGTGTGAGCACTCGTCGGACGGTTCGGCATGTTCCCAATATAGCTGCTTGTTGGGCGGTAATTATGTTCTTATCAACATTTTCCAATTTCAGTTTCTTTAACTCGTTTTGTAAATGTACTTCAACGAGGCCAGTGGTTGAGATAACCAGCGGATGTATGGTTACATGTTCTAATTGATAAGCATCCTTTAGTTCGTGCGCTAAGTCAATATATTTGTGTATTTTTTGGGTCCTAGCTTCTTTAATGTTGTGATCGTTAGGTATAGTGATGTCTATTATATTAGCTGTCCTTCCTTGTTTTTCTAGTACAAGTATATATGGTTTATTGTGTGCTATTTCCTTATCTGTAATCATCTTTTTGTCCCAGTATACTTTTACATTTTGGTTTTCAAGTTGTTCTTTCGGGGTGTACTTGTAATAGGGCACTTGTTCTGTCAGCAGACCATATTTTATGCAGATTGCCTGGTGGAATACTTTGGCTACATCATCGTGTCTTTTCTTGTGGTCCCGAGATACCAAGTAGGAGCATCCTGCCAAGAGGTGTTGAATGGTCTCTGGTTTTTCCTGGCATAATCTGCAACTATCGGATGGGATTTCCTGTCGGATGATGAATCGTCTGTAGTTTCGTGTGCTTATTATTTGATCTTGTATGGCCAGTAGAAAACCCTCCGTTTCGGCCATGAGTGTTCCACTCGACAGGTACAGATTTGATAAGCGTTTATCAACCTCTTGCCCTGCTAAAGCTGCAGCATATCTTCCATGCAGTTCTTTACCTTTCCAGATTTGTTCTAGTTCAGCGAAGTAGTTCTTATTTTCTTTTTCAGGTGGATTTTCATTCGCTAACTTTAAGGGTGAAAGAGAGGAGTCAATAGCTGTTATTGCTCTATATGCGGGGTGTGTTACGGACTTCAGATAAGTAAACAGCTTTTCACATTCTTTATTGTGCATTTCTTTCAGATTTATAAGTCCTCTGCCGCCTTTGCTCCTTGGGAGATATAACCTGACTGTAGATGCATTGGGATGATGTAACCTCCTCCTTGTAAGCGATGTTCGAATCAATCTGTCTAGACTTTCCAGATCAGTAGGACTCCATTTGACAATGCCAAAGCTGTATGTTACCACTGGTACCACCCAAGAGTTGATAGCTGAGAATTTTGATCTAGAATAGAGGTGTGATTTGAGGATTGATTGTAATCTCTTTTTCAGTGTGTTTTCAATCTGTTCCTTTGAGTGTTTTTGATCTATGTTAACTGTTTGTTGGATTCCCAAGTATTTGTACATTTCTTCTGGAGGAAGTGGTTCAAATTGGCTTTGATCTATAAGTGTAATATTTTCGGAGTCTTGTACTTTTCCTTTTTTGACATGGACAAATGCACACTTCTCAAGCCCAAATTCCATCCTTATGGATCCGCTGAAACTAGATACCAGTTCTAGCAGTGAGGTGAGCTGGTCTGAGTTCGACGCATATAGTTTCAGATCGTCCATGTAGAGAAGATGATTGATTTTCACGGATGGCTCCCTGGATATTGTGTAGCCACAGTAGCTGTCTTCAAGTAGACTACTAAGTGGATTTAGAGCCAAGCAGAACCATAGCGGGCTGAGGCTGTCCCCTTGGAAAATGCCCCTCTCTATTCTCACTCCTGCGGTGGTGTAATGAGTTGCTCCCACGTTCACGTTCAGGGAGGTTTCCCACGTCTCCATAACTTTTTCAAGGAACTCAATCAAGTGGTTGTTGATTTTGTAGATGTTTAGTACTCTGAGTAACCACGAGTGCGGGACAGAATCAAATGCCTTTCGATAGTCTATCCAAGCAACCGAAATGTTCCTTTTCCTTTGTTTGGCATGGTTAGTGATCACTGCATCAATAATCAGCCACTCTTTGCTTCCCCGTGCCCTTGCCTTACAGCCGTTCTGTTGCCAAGCTAGCAGTTGGTTTCTTTTTAGGTGGGAACTAATTTTCTGCTCTATGATTGAGGTGAGTATTTTATATGCGATGGGCAAGCAGGTAATCGGTCGGTAATTTTGGGGGTTTTCGACTTTCTCGTTTTTGGGCAGGAGGTAAGTTATACCTTTTGTGAAGAAGGGTGGTATCTTTTGTGGATCTTCCATGGATTCATTTAGTTGGTTGGCGAAGATTTGATGAATCGACGTTAAGCTCTTCCACCAGTATGCGTGAACTTTATCAATTCCTGGTGCTTTCCAATTAGCCAGTTTCTGTGCGGCGTCTTTAACATTTTGGGAAGATATCCGGATATCCTCCATTTCTTGAGTGTGGGCCGTTCTTTCTTCCTCTTTCTTGATCCAGAACGCATTTTCATCATGTTCCACTCTGGTTCCCCACAATTGTGTCCAGTATTTGTGCATGTTTGTTTCATTAGGTGGAGCGTTCGTATATTTTGTTTCTTTCGATCCCAAGTTTCGGTAGAATAGCTTTTGATTTTGTTGGAATATACGATTTTCTTTGTACCGGGCAACCCTCTCTTTGTATCTTCTTATTCTATTTCCCAACATTTTGATTTTTTGTTTTAACTCCTCCATATAAGATGACAGACGTTGATTCCTGTCAGGTGAGTTATATTTGGTCTTAAGTTTCTTGTGTATTTTATGCATTATATTTTTTATGCGGGTTGTGGGCTCAGGGCTATTGAGGTAAGCATGAATCCGTCCAATTTCCCTTCTAAATTTTTCTAGTTTGTATTGTATTCTTTTAACCCATGGAGGTTCTGTATTTGTTGTGTGTTTCTCTTTAACAGTTTCAGGGTGTCTCAATGGAGTGCCTAGCAGCTCTAAAACAGTAAGCGCCGAGCAGTACATCAAATGACATGTGTCTTCCAGTGACGAGCAGTCTCTCAGTTTCTCCTTAAGGGCACTGTTGGTTTGCGTAACGATCTCTTTTGCTACCTGCGAGTACCTTAATTTTGGGAGAATCGGACGATTTTGGAACGGTACTCCAGCATACTTTAGTTTGTTTGCTTCTAATGTGTTTTCAATTTCAGCTGGAATATCTTCTGCTGCTACTTCAAAAATGGTTGATCTTCTCTGTACAGCCGCTGGTTCTCCGTTGGTGTTTTGATTTTCCTGGTTATCCTGGCGTCTTGAATGGTTTTTCAGGTATTCTATTTCAGCCTCTGTTAGGACCTTACGTCTGATAATAGATCTTACTTGATCAGATAA
This sequence comes from Galeruca laticollis, assembly GCA_963921935.1. Classification (NCBI taxonomy): domain Eukaryota; kingdom Metazoa; phylum Arthropoda; class Insecta; order Coleoptera; family Chrysomelidae; genus Galeruca; species Galeruca laticollis. Next base: position 248,541,970 of record OY998176.1, read on the forward strand.
TTGTTGTGGGTCCCGTAGGAAGTCGGGTCTGGTTTCGGACCAATGTTCGTGTAGTCTGGTTCTATTATTATTATTATTATTATTATTATTATTATTATTATTATTATTATTATTATTATTATTATTATTATTATTATTTTTACACAGTGATTACGAGCCCAAGCAAAGCTTATACGGCTCAATTACAAAATCAAATTACATAGGTACTAATAGCAGAACCAATTTTACAAACTTAGCTTATAATAAATTGAGATTTCAAAAGATAGCAGCACTATAGAAATTATAAAAGTATAGCACCAGATGAAGAAAACCTGTCCAGCCCATTATTGAAGCTATTCATAAAATGAGCTGATACGATGTCACTACTTAAATTGTTCTATTTATCGAATACTCTATTTACTAGAAAGTTTTTCCAAACACTAGATCTAAAGGATTTATTTTTCGATTTACAACTGTAACCCCTTATCCTGTTATCTTCATTTAATGTATAAAAGCTAGAAGTGTCCCAAAACTCGTCTCTTACAATCCTCAACGTTGTAATGATATCACCCCTATCTCTTCTCTCAGATAGTGTCGTCAGCCTGAACCTGCTTAGTCTTGTTTCATAGTTTAGGTGAGAAAAATTTAGTGGCAATTTTGTAGCTCTACGTTGAACTCCCTCTATAAGGTTTATATCACGTCTGAGGTGCGGAGACCAAAAGAAGATAATAAATTCTAAGTGAGGTCGGACGTAACTTTTGTATAGTCTCAAGAACAAGCTTCGAAATTCCTTAGATATCAAGTACAGAGCTAAGTTTGCTCTGTTAACCGCTTTTGCAGTCTGCGAGGACCAACCCATACCTGTATTAATTATCACACCAAGATCACTGACTTCCGTAACTGCTTTTATAGGCTCTGATTCAAGATAATATGTGATACATGGATTGTAGTAGCCGCACTGCAAAACACAACACTTGTTAAAGTTTACTGGTATGCTCCACTCATTGTACTATTTTAATAATTCATTCAGGTCGTGTTGAAGAGAGTTTTGGATATCAGGACAATGGAAAAACTTCATGTCGTCGGCAATCGATTTGTTTTTGTATTTAAACTTAGCAGTTAAGTCAGAAGCGTATACCAGGAAAATGATAGGACCCAAAATGGAGCCTTGAAGTACCCCACTGCGCACTTCACGGGAATTACTTAAGTTATCCTCATATTGTACTTGGAAAATTCGACCTAATAAAGAAATTTTCAGCGATATCAACAGCTCACCACGCACTCCAACATGTTCCAATTTCGCTAGTAGCTTTTTAATGGATACCCCATCGAAGGCTCGAGAAAAAGCTATGTATACCACATCCACAGGTTCGTAATGATCTAAATATAATGCCCAGTCATTAAGAGCGGTTAGAAGATTACTGGTTACTGATCGATTAGGTAGAAAACCATGCTGAGAATCTGGAATGATTTTATTCTCTAACAAAAATGGAACAAGTTCATTGACGATTAATCTCTCCATAATTTTCACTGAGGTTGGTGGAGCCGTTATAGGCCGATAATTCGTCGAAAGCATTTTATTTCCATTTTAATGGATAGGCGTAACTATTCCTGATTCACATGAGGCAGGACTGGAATTTTCTTTTAGTGATCTGGACATAAGGTTGGATAGTGGGACTGCTAGACTATCTGCGCAATTTTTATAGACTGTAGAGGATATTTTCTCAATTCCAGGAGGAGCTGCGATTTTCAGATTCTTTATTAGTTGCCACTGTGATATTAACCGTATTTAGTGAGTTCATATTTCCAGTAGCTAGTGGCATTCCAGGAGTTGTTGAATCAGAGTCTATTGTAAATGCATTTGCAAAAGTTTCGGCAAAAATTTCGCATACTTCTTTAGTGGTGCAAATGTCTCCGTTTGGTTTTTCTAATAATGGTACATCGGTTTTAGAGGCAAACTTGGATCGAACATATTTATAAAAAGCTTTTGGATGTCTTGTGGTTATTCGATTCTTGCAATTGCTTCGTGCTAATCTCAACTCCTGTGTGAGTGTTTGAATACTGCCTGTGAAAGCGAATGTTTTCTTCGGATGGATTTTTCCTAACTCTTGTCCACAAGCATTGTTTTCCTTCACTCATTTGGATTAAGTGATTATCAATCCATGGACATCTAATGTTAGTTTACACTGTATAAGTTTTGGAACATTCTTCTATCCCCTTATATATAATTTCTTCATATTTTTCCCACACAAATTCTTAGGTGTGACCATCTAGTACCGGCCAATCTGTTTGATTGAAATAGTAATTCAATTTTTCATAATCGGTTTTTGTGAAGGATTTTTTTTTTCACTGATATTATTAGATAGATCCAGCAGGACTTTGGGATGAAGAACAACATGATCTGAGATACCAATTGGCGGCAGATAGAAAACGTCGGAAATCAGCTCCTCTTCATTAGATATTACAAGGTCTAATACTGAAGGTTCATTACCTTGACAGAACCTTGTTGGCTCATTTAAAAATTGTTTCAGATTAGTTTGAAAAAATAAGTTATAAAAAGGGACACTAGGATTATTGCCAACAAGAGGTGAAAGAATAGGCCATAGCAAATCTTTAAAATTAAAACCGCCAATAATGATAAGATTTTCTTTATGTTCACTACATCCTTCAATATACTCACAAATGGAGATTGTGAGATCATATGACAGAATAGGTCTATATAGAAATGTATAAGCGAGGAGAAAGATGATAGCCGACCTAGATGCACAATCAGAAAATAGAATATTATAAATTCAGTATACTCATACTTTTTACCGGCTTTTTATAGTAAGATCTTTATTATATACGTTGTTTTAATAAAATCTATTTATACTGTTAAAATTTCCAAAGTTAGTTGTAATTCGTTTATATTTTCAAAATAAAAGTTTTTTAAAAGTCACAAAGTGCTCCGAACTACATTTCTGGCGCTGCTTGAACAGTATACTCGTACAGAAACATCCGTCGTTTCCTGGTCAATTTCAATTGTTTGACGAGAATCCACCGAACCTGGGAACAGAAGGAAGAGCATGCAGGGGAAATCATCAGTGATCATCCTTATGTAAGTTTTTATTTCCTTTGTTTCATTTATGAGCATTTTTAGTGACATTTCTCAAGATAATTTACATTTACTTTTTGACACTCTTACCATAAATAATTCTACTAAACGTAGTTCAAATTTATTAGATAATAAAGTAACCAATATGCCAATGAATAATAGTGATATATCTAGCATTTGCGCTACTTTGCCCGAATTTTCTACCGGTGACAATCTTTCTACGTTCATTTAATCAGCCGATAATTTAATTGCATTTTTGGCAACTCCAGAAATTACCCCAGCAGAAGAACTTATATTAAATGCTAATATTATTTCTCGTATCAAGGGAGAGCCAAGAGATTTTTTGAATTATTCTAACAAAACCATCTGGACTGACGTACGATTGGCCTTATTAGCCAAGTACGGTGACAGACGTTCGGAAGACATCTTAGTAACACAGTTATCGACAACAGTACAAAAATTTAACGAGACTTACGACCAATATCATCAGCGTGTATCAAATAATTTAAATGACTTACTCCAACATATTACGTTAAACAACAATGTAGAAACGGTAGCATTCAAAACCCCTTATTTCAAAAATATGGCCCTGAAAACTTTTTGTTCTGGCTTAAGTGAACCTTATTGTGAATATTTGTCACATTTTCAAATTACTTCTCTTGAAGAAGCCCTTCAAAAATGCATAGCCTATGATAATCATAAAAATCAGCAACAATATATGAACTTCTTAAAAACGCAACAAAACAAAGGACCGACATCATCTAGACATAATTCATACCAAAATCGGCATAATAATAGATCCAGCAATTTCTCGATACAACCATATAATAACCCACAGCGTAATTTCAATTCTCACAATACTTTTCCACGAAATAATAATAATTCGCAACCAACAAATTCTTCACCGTCCCCTCGTAACGATTCTCAACAAAATCTCATTTTTCCAAGAAATAGTTTCCAGAACCATTCCCAAAGAAATATTTTCCAACGTCCGAATTATAATAATAACGCTCAAAATTTCAATAGATCTCCTCTTCTCAGAAATACCCATAATCAACAAAATAATTCCTCTTCTATGAGCGGTGTACAAACAATTCACGAAAGAAACCAGCCCATGAGTGTGTCTACTAGACGAACCCACAATTTTAATATAAATTCCTCAAACGACGACGAAATTGAAAATTACAACGAGAATAATGTTCAGGATTTTCACGAGAACCGTCCTGTATAAACGTGAATAATATTCGATAATACACTCAATTGCCTTATTTTATAATGCCAAAATCGAAATTAGAAGTTTTAATTGATTCAGGTGGATCTTACACCGTAATTTCTCCCGAAGCCGCAAAATTTTTCAACAAATCCCATATTTATCATAAACCATTCACATTAACGTCTATGAAATTAACTCGAAAATACAACTTGAACATAAATACACCTTTATTTTATGAATATAACATAAATGAATTTATTGATGCCAGGATTGCTCCATGGAGTGAAAATTTTGATATTTTACTTTAATTTTGATTTAGAACGGTTTAATGCTATTCTAGATTATTCGAATAAGACATTAACCTTGAGAAACTTAAATATAACAATTCCGTTTGAAACTTTATATAATAAAATTCCTGTTAGCATAAGTCATGGTGAAATACTACTCCCAGAAACAGTTGTTGATAATATAAAAATTCCAGAGTCTATTCACACAGTAAGACATGGTTTTATAGATGATATTATATTACAGACACCTGTTAACATAAAACGCGTGGTAGTTGATAACTTGGAAGATTATGAAATAAAGAATCCTACGTGTAATTTTGACGAGTCAGTTATTCGAACGGAACATTTAAATGCTGAAGAAAAAGAAAAACTTTTAAAATTATGTAAAAAATTCAGAGACGTATTTTATGACGATAAATCAAATTTAACATTCACATCCGCTATTAAACATGAAATTGAAACAAAAGACGAAAATCCGATTTATGTTAGAAGTTACAGACACCCTAAGGTAATGCAAGAAGAAATCGTTAAACAGGTTAACAAATTATTAGATAATAATATTATTAGAGCCTCTAGCTCTCCGTTTTCCGCGCCTGTGTGGTTGTGCCGAAGAAGACTGACGCTTCCGGTCAGAACAAATTTCGAATGGTAATTGATCATCGAAAACTTAACGAGAATACTATTTATGATAAATATCCGATACCCAAAATTCACGAAATTTTAGATAATCTAGGAAAAGCTACTTATTTTACTACTCTCGACTTAGCCCAAAGATTTCATCAAATCGAACTCCATCCCGATTCCATTCAAAAAACAGCCTTTACTGTACCACAGGGTCATTTCGAATACACAAAACTTTCGATGGGACTGAAAAACAGACCAGCAACATTTGAAAGATTAATGGACAATATTTTGAGACCTTTCTTATATAAATCTTGCTTTGTATACATGGACGATGTACTCGTCTTCTTCGAATCTCTTCATGAACATCTTGTTCATATTTTCGCTATTTTAGAAATTTTTAGGAAAAATAATTTAAAAATTCAATTAGACAAATCCGAATTCCTTAAGAAGGAAGTCGCTTTCCTTGGTCATTTAGTAACTGTTGATGGTATTAAACCAAACCCTAGTAAGATTGAAGCTATCCAAAAATTTCCTTTGTTGAAGACAGTAAAAGAGATGAATTCGTTTTTAGGACTTATAGGATATTATCGAAGATTTATACAAAATTTCGCTAAAGTCACATCCCCATTTTCTAGATGCACTAGAAAAGGAGCAATAATCGACCCCACTAATCCTAATTATTTAGAATGTTTCGAAAAATGCAAACAATTATTAATTAACGCCCCCATTCTTCAATATCCCGATTTATCAAAACCCTTCGTACTAACTACAGACGCCTCGAAAATAGCTATCGGATCCGTACTTTCACAAGACAATCATCCCATCGCCTATTATTCGAGAACTCTAAATGCAGCAGAACAACATTACTCCACTATTAAAAAAGAACTTTTGGCAATTGTAGATTCTTGCAAACATTTTCGTCCTCATTTATACGGACAGAAATTTCTAATTGAAACTGATCATAACCCTCTCGTCTGGATTTATAAAATTGAAGACCCCACTTCTAGATTAACACGTTGGAGACTAAAATTAGAGGATTATAATTTTGAGGTGGAATATAAATTAAGAAAAGAAAATCAAGTAGCCGACTCTCTTTCTAGAATACACATAAATGCACTTACAGACAGTTCAAACTGTGCTGAACACCCAGACTCCGATGGAATGTTGACACAGATGAATTTTTAAAACATTTCAATCAAAATCAATCATCTGACAATACACAACATACTGCAACCGAAAATCCTATCACGGGAATCTTAATCTTCGAAGAGCCTATTAATTTATCAACAAATCCAATAATTTTCATAACAGATTCGGACAATTATGATTTAATTTATAGAAAAATATTTAATAAACATAGATACACGGTAAATTCAACTCAAAATTGGAAAACCGAAATAGTTGATGTTTTTAAAGAAATATTACGACCAAATCAAAAGTTTGCAATTAAAATAGATCACGAATTTAGACCTTATATTTGTAATTACTTTAGATAAAATTTAGATTCAACAGTTAAAGCTCATTTTTGTACGTCAATGTTACAAGACATTGAAGACGAACAAGAACAAACAGAATGTGTTAAGACATATCATTCTGAAAATTATAACGGAATATTAGAAACCTACAAACATTTGCGACATCAATTTTATTGGCTCTCTATGCAGACAACAATCTCTAGTTTTTCTTGAAAAATGAATATGATAGACACCCGTATAAACTTCCACAATTAGGTCCACTTCTTGGTCAAAAACCTCTCGATATTTTACATATAGATGTATTCCATTGTAAAAAAAATTTGTATTTGACAATATTAGATTTATTTTCAAAGTATGGACAATGTTATAAAATACCCGACAAATCATCAATTTCAATATTAAGTAAATTACGACACTATTTTGCACATCACAATTATCCCAAGAAAATTTTAGCCGACAGTGGTACCGAATTTATCTCTTCTCTAATCAATGAACTCTTGGGAATGCATAAGATCGAAATTCATTATACGACAGTAAATAACTCTTCTTCTAATTCTCCAGTTGAAAGGTTCCATTCAACACTTTCCGAAAAAATTAGAACTTTAAAAGAACAAAACCCGAATGACCCTATAGACGACATTTTTACTCATGCCGTATTAATTTACAATCAACCTATTCATTCTGCAACAAATTATTCACCTTTTTCAATCTTATATGGCCCATATGCTGAAGAGATACATTTTGACTCTGACCTTCCTATATACGAAACTTATAATCAAAGACACAAAGACGAGTTACAACCTTTTATCGAAGATTTATATAATAAGCAAAAAGAAAAAAGAGAAAGAATCTTAAATGAACAAAATGAAAATGCCGAAAGTATACCAGAGATAAACCTTGATCAAACCCTGTACGTATCCAAGAAAAAAACACCGACCAAAATTACAAGCTCCTTATACGACTATACGCCCAGAGAAACAAGAAAAAACGAAAATCGTCGGAAAAATCAAAAATCAAAAAGACACTAGCACCCACTCGAAATTTGTAAAGAGAATTCGACAACAAACTGACAAAAAGACTCATGACGAAACTTCTTTGCATGATAACCCTATCCCTGGGACATCCTATCAAGATCCAGAACATTCCGAATAATGGATATTATGCAGAAGAAATAGGGAAATCTAAAGAAATCTCTCATTATCATCGACACATATTACACATAGACTTAGATTTATTAGACGAAACTTTAAGTATTGACCCAAATAGTTTCTTTGGATCTACTATTAAAACTGGACCCCTCTCACTCCTATACGCTCAATACAAGCACCTACGCGAAGAAGCGAACGACGACCTTCATAAGATAACAAGGAAACAAAAGAAAGCACTTTTTAACTTTCTTGGTACGACTATAAAATACATTACAGGAAACTCCGATGACTCAGACTTGAACTTATTAAAAACACACATAACTGCCATAGAATTGAAAGAAAATGAAATAATAAAGAAATTTAATAATCAAATCCCGTTTGGAAATTCCCTAGATACTAGATTTAATAAATTATTAGAGAAAATGGATAATAATCGTATAGTACTTGTATCTGCAATTAATAAACTATCTGCTGATTTTGATGGTTACACTGCTCTACATAATGAAATAATTAATCTTCAAAATATTTATGAATTCATCATGAAGCTAATTAGAACAATTACCCTCTCTCATTTAGATATATCAAATATTGAATTATTTACTTTGAAAGAATTAGAAGCTCTTAAAGATAAACTTCTTCATATTTACTCCAGAGACGCCCTTCTTGTCAATGACGAGCACCCCTACGAACTTATCGAATCTTCAAAATCCTTTATATGTGTTACTTCAAAGAAAATGCTCGTAATAATCAAAATATCAATCCTACATGTAAACTCCTATCCTACATTCAGAATTTATCCCATACCTAATAAAGATCACATCATGATGCTGCCGCCTGCCCATTTCTATGCCAACAACAGATGGTACGAAAAATGTATTGGCCGAGAAGAAAACACTATCTGTACGAATCATGTATCGTCTAGATAGTTAATTCCAAATGTTTACAATTGCACCAAATGCATAGCAACAGAAAATTTTGTACAAGAAACCTCGAAAGTCATAATAATAGGGATAGTTCACCCTATTAATAAAGTTCAAGATCAATGGATCGAATCCACCAGTATCCTGCTAACCGATGAACCAATCGCCATTGGAGGTGTACTCTACACAAAGAAAACAGTTCAGGAAATTCTCGTTCCAGAAGCCGTACCCATGAAGCTCACACCAGACCACAAAATCAAACTAGAAAAGCTGAAAATTCCAGAAACTCACGGTCAACTTCAACCAATTGAACCATTGGAAAATCTAGCACAAATATCTACGGGTCTCAGTGCTGCTTGTATCATTTTATTATTATCTGTTTTATCATTTTTGTTTATAATTGTAATTAGGAAGAAAAAAAGAATTTCAAATTTCTTTTTTGGACCTAAACTGCAACCGGCCCATTTTCAAATATTGGACGAGTTATTCGAGAATATTCCCAAGACTTCTAGGACGAATTCAGAACCAAAGGAGGGAGGAGAAATGTAGCCATAAGCGAGGAGAAAGATTATAGCCGACCTAGATGCACGATCAGCAAATATAATATTATAAATTCAGTATACTCATATTTTTTACCGGCTTTTTATAGTAAGATCTTTATTATATACGTTGATTTAATAAAATCTATTTATACTATTAAAATTTCCAAAGTTAGTTGTAATTCGTTTATATTTTCAAGATAAAAGTTTTTCTAAAGTCACAAAGTGGTCCGAACTACATTTCTATATATAATAAATATATGACTGAGTTAGGAAAGACAATTTTCAACAAAAGAGATTCGATTACCTCCAGATCATGTGGAATCGACTTAAAATACAATTTTTGAAGAACTCTTTATAAAAGGAAACGCAAACACCTCCTCCAATTCTATGCAATCTATCCTTGTGGTATAAGCTATACCCATTGGGGTAAATAAGAGAGCTAGTTATTCTAGGGGATAACCAGGATTCTGTTATCGCAAAAATGTGAATATTGGAAGTGGATGAAATAAATGAAAAGAAATCGGCTTGTTTTGCATAAAGAGAATCTTAATTAGTGTAGAATATATTTATGATTGTGAGTTTTAATAGATTTTTGCACCAAGTTCCTCCGTAGTGTTCACAATAGTTCGAATTTTATTAACGTATTTTATGGTTAGATGCTCATCCTCCATTTCGCGCTCTTCCAGCTCCTCTCTCAAATTATTTAAGTAGTTAATTTGATATTTAGTTTGGTCATCTTTCATTTGAATTCGGGAGAATCGCCTACCTTGTAATTTTTTCTTATTGTGCAGTATGTAGAATGGAGTATTATTATCCTAAAATTGAATTTTAGCGGTCTAGATTTGTTCCTATTCTCGTCTGCTTTGCCCATACGAAAAACTGCAATCACATTAGAGTTATGAGGTTTGAATATATCATCAATATCAGTAACCTCGTCCATATCATCTATTTTATCTATGTTTGATTCAGTTAAGTTTAGATTCGATCAATTGTAGGATTTTTGAAAGCGAAGATTTGCCTCCTGCACGCATTCCTCAAATTGTATCTGATTTGACTGAGTTGAATTTTCTAAGGCAGTTAAACGATTCTCCATTTTTGTAAATCTATCAGACACATTAGTTAGTTTCAAGTATTCGTCGAGCACAGGCTAACATACGCCAATATGAGGGAACTTAATTCAGGCGACGTTATCGCCTACTTGAAGGAAGTAGGCTGGATGACGAGCTAGAAGGAAGTTTTGAACCTCAAAAGGGTGCACAATGGGCCAATTGTGGCCTAAGTGCTGTGGGGCCACCCACCCTTCAAACCTTTACAGATACCGATAGTTAGTTTATTCAATTTATCATCAAATGAGTAGCAGCTGCTACAAACAATTCTAACCGACTTAGATTTAGCCCTTGTTATTCTTTTTGCCTCCTCCTGAGCGATATCTAAACAGCGAAAATGAATTAGTGCCTGACACGACATGCATGGAGTACAATTTTTGTTATTATCAATTGCCGATATGCAATTCGGACATTTATTCATGATGAATACTTCCTTATATACCTACCCAGTGCGCTATTTACAGGTATACTAAATGAAATAAACAAACAGTTGGAGTAGGTCGTCGAATCACAGTCAGCTGATTTGTGCTAGTGATAGGAGGTTGATAACGAAATAATTGTAACCTCTTTCTTCTGATAATTTTTTATTTCTTGAGAAGAAACCACTTTAAAGGCTAAATATGACTCACCCGTGGTATTGATATGAAGCTGGTATATTAAGTGCAAAATCTAGCAACATATTAGAAAACCACTACTATTTTATACAAGTTAACAGAGCGGCATAAACACGTCTCACCATCAGTACTGTATGTCAAAATCAAATCCTCTTCTCCTTGTCGGGTTGCATAACCATACTTTATCTCCTTCTTTGAAACTGCCCTCTGTAGCCAGCGTATCACACCGTTTCAGACTTCTAAACAATAAAGAAAATTCGAAGAATTTCTTTTGTCTTATGATCTGGCTTTGACTGTCCGTCCGTCGCGAGTTTCAGCGGCCAAACGGTAATAGATAGAAACAAACAGACAACGCCATTCGATTCGGCATGGTCCAAAACCTCTGCCGTTTTAAGGAATTTGACCTCTGTTCTTTAGATCACGCGATATCACGTGATCTCTGTATCTCTGTAACTATAAGTCATAGAAATATATAAGTTATATGTTGTTGCTATGGAATTATTTGGAAATAAAAGATTCTTGAGAAATCAAATCAAAAATGACCAAAATTCAGACAATTCAACCATACTGTGTACTGTTCTCAAATCAATGTTTAGAGTTACTTTGGTATATTTCTGAAAAAGTTTGAGCCTGTTAAAATCTATTTTCATAAACAATTTTATCCAAATATGAGAAAAAAACAAAAAATAATTATTCCATCTTTTTTGTACACCTGAACATAAATTCGCCATTGCAAAAAAGAAATCTGACATTGTCATGACCATTGTTCAGAGAGTAGCCTTAAATCCGTCACTTTAAGAACAATAATCTGACACTTAAATAAAAGCTTGTGCTTACTCACCTAAGTACCAAGTACGTACCTATACTCACTTACTTATACTTAAAATATATTGGATACTTATAAAAAATGTTCAATATAAAAAACAGACTCCTCAAATGATGTAGTCCTTGCCATTTTTACACTTTTTGAACTCTTCAATAGAATAAAATCTCTTTGATTAATCTCGCGTTGAGGTTTTATTTCTGAACTGTTTCCTCGTAATTATGATCAATTTCATCTTTGGTGTTTGGCCATTTCCAGTTATCTCTTCCTGATTTAGTCAATGCATTAACCACGATCTTATTACTAATAGTTGACAAAGTTGACAATAAGATAATCGTCAATATTGTAAATAGTGTTTGTACTAATATCATTGGTAAAATCATATTGCTTAAAACTGCTATCATCTCCTTTGAATAGTTCCTTGCGTCGTTTTTTGGTATCATCTTGATCTTGTTTCATTTTTTTCTTACGTAATTTTTGAGCTAGTTCGTTTTAACGTAAAGTAGTAATTTCTTTTATCTTCCTTTTTCGATCTTCTTCTGTTTCTTCGATTTTTTTATCGCTCTTTTTTATTATTGTAATATTATTTTCAAGCATCTGATGTTCCTTCAGAAGCGACTTTTATTTGTCCTTTAACTGTAGACTTTTGTTTCTCGATGGTTCAGGCCAAAATAGCTATTATTTAAAAGAAGTAGGAATAGGAAGACTACTGGAAAAACTGCTTCTCGTGGTCCATTTGGTTCAGCTAATGATATTTTTGTTCGCCTTTTCGCATACTTCATTCATCCTCTTTATTTCTCTCTATTAGTTCATTTCTTGGATTTTCTTTGTTTGCTTTATCTTTGTACTGATTTTTTCATGTTTCAACATTCGTGTTTGTTTGTTTTGGTGTTACTCCGTTTTTTTTGTTGATTCTCTGATGGATTATTGTACCTTTATTTTGGTGTCATTTCATTTTCGTACTGACTTATTCGTGTTGACATATTTCTTGTTTCAATCTTTGTCTTAGTTCTCCATTCCGTTTTGTTTTCAAGCCGTTATTTTCTTTGCTTAAATTTGGGTTTCACCCTATAACACTATTATTTCTTGATTATCGTCTGTTACATCTGTTGTTTCGGTTTCGTATCGAAAATCTTAATTTTGTTCTAGGCTGGGACTACCATTGTCATTTATTAATATATAAATTTATGCTATGTCGCTCGGTAATTCTAAATTTTCTTCTAAAATATTGTTCTCAACATTTTCGATTCCGGTTTCTGTGGTTTTTCATGGTAAATTTGAATTTTCCTCTGAATTTTCATTGATTCGTACGTCATCATTTTCTAGCAGAATCGTATTTTCACATCCATCTTCTAATACTAATCAGTTCAATACCGACATTAGAATCAGGTAGAAGTTATTGCACAATTTCATGTTTGGAGGTTAATCCTGAATTTTTATATATTTGAAGTCAAGTATAGTACGAAATTTTGTCTTCATCGTATCCTGCCCAGTCTAATCCCATAAATTTCTCAAATGTTTGAAGTGCTACTGGATTAAATAGGTTTCTAAGAACTGCAAATGCTTTATTAATTAACAGATCACCAACAAGTCATAGGTATAGAAAATGGCCGATGGCACGTGGTTCATACCATTTATTTTTGGAACTATCTTGGTGAAAAACCCTTGTAAAAAACAAGGCAAGCTTTCGTCCTACATGTATATTTTTCATATTATAGCCACAATTTCTGTTTAGGGTTTTTTTACTGCATAGTTTTGCACACATTTTTTGCCACATGGATATGGTTTAGAACAGTTTTATGGGTCTTGGTTATCGATGGTAGATATTATGATCAAGTTGGGATTTTAAGAAGCCTCAAGCTTCGGATGTTTCCAGTATGAGATATATTTTCGTAAAAATAGCTGATAAACTATAGGTACCCCATTCATGGTAGTATCTCGGATGGCGTTAGCGTTACAACAAGAGCTCGTGATGGCGTTTTGCTTCATGTGGTGATGTTGGACTTATGGTTTGTCGGTGCCACTGGCGAAACGTTATAAATAACGGTTATTAACAGGATGGCTGAATCTTGTTCCACAAGTGGTTTGTCAATTAAGATGATTAACGTTTAGTAGATGGGACACTAACCGCAAGTAGCATTCAAAGTTTTATTTGTTTTCATCCAAATTTTATGCAATTCATTAACTTTGTAATTTCGTGCTTTGATATGTAACGACAAATTAACTTTTATATTTTAATATTTTGGTATTTAGTAACTTCAAATCTATATATAGACGTATATCGACTCATAATCTTATTATTGAATTCTATCAACTCTGTTATGTTGAAATATTAACATTATCATTGCATATCGCCCTGAAATTTTATTTCGGCCTAATTTTATTTGATAAGACACTCTCTATCTACTTGGTGACATTTTATCAATTATTACAGTTTGGAAAGCTGTAACTGGTATACCACTTACATGTTACTAGGAATTTGGTGTATTGTACATGATGTTCTCAGATAATTGATAACATAAGAAACTATGAAATTGACTGTCTCGGCCCTTGCTTCGTGGAATATGCTCATATTAGTGTTTGTTTTCAAATGAAACTCAAGGTCTCTAGTTAATTCCACAATATAATACAAGTTATTGAAAATTCTAAAAAAATGACAATTGTTTCGATAAATCAATATCATCGTCAGAATGACAGAAGTTACATTTCATTTTATGCCTACCTGATGTTTAGTAGTTATATTTTTGGCTAGACCAAGAAGTAACCTAACTTGTGATTGGCTTAATATATGTTTATAGAAAAAAGAAGAAGATGTGATATTACAAATATTGAAGCTTAGATATTATTAGCCCTATGGTGATATCCTGGATATCATTTTTCCAATTAAGATCAGTATAACTGTGCAATGATATAGAAAACCAGGAAAACTATATCTGCTGATCTTTACAATTATCACTTAAGGAGACAGTTTATTAGTGGAGAATTCCCTAGATTTAACTGTTCATTGACAACTTCATATTGTGGGTTTCTTAAATGTCTTCTAATTTCCAGTTCTTTAAGGAAATCCACTTCTTGTTTCTTTTCACAAATATGCAGCACTTCTAGTTCTGTGTTAGGTGTCAATGAATGATTGGTGTCAAGTAGATGTTTTGCGTAGTGGAATTTATCTGGTTGTTTCAATCTGTAAGCTCGTAAGTGCTCACTGTATCGTATTTCAAAATTCCTAAGGGTCTGACCCAAATAGACAGCATTACATTCTGGACATTTGAGTTTTTATATACCTGACTTCTTTAATAGTGGTATTTTTGTTTTTACATTTAACAATTTTGTACTAACGTTACTTTCTGTTTTAAAAGAAATTGTTGCATTCGTTGCTGAAGATATTATCTTTGAAATATTATTAGAAATATTTCCTGCATATGTGATGGTTTTATAAGTTTTAATTTCATCAGCTTGTTTAGGATATATTAGTTGTAATGCCACTTTTTTCTCTTTTTTACTAATTAGTTTATTTATCATATCTAATGGATAACCGCTAGATGTTGCTATTTGTCTAATTGTATTAATCTCTCTATCAAAATTACATTTGTTCATAGGAACTGAAAAAGCTCTATGTATCATTGAATTATATGCTGCTAGTTTGTGTGAGACAGGGTGGTTAGAATTGAATGGAATTGTCACATCAGTCTGTGTTGGTTTTCGGTAAATTGAATAATCAAGTACATTATTAACTCTTTGAATTTTTAAATCAAGAAAATTGATTGAGCTATTTTCTTCAATTTCTAATGTAAGTTTAATTTTCGGGTGTAGATTATTGATGTGGTTGAAAAACACATCTAATTGTCGCTCACTACCCATAAAACAAGCTAATATGTCATCCACATATCTATACCAAAATAAAATATTTTTGGAAATATTACTTTCAAAGATTTTTCTTTCTAAATTGTCCATAAAAATGTTTGCTAAAATAGGTGATATAGGGCTTCCCATTGGTAAACCTTCATTTTGAATATATATCTTATTGTCAAAAGTGAAATAATTCTGATTAATGCATACATCAAATAAATTAAGTATATCTGATATTATTCCTGGATTAATATTTTCATCTTCTAGTTATTTTCTTACAATTATTAGACATTCTTTAGGAGGAATTTTAGTAAACATATTAGTTACATCGAACGATATGAGTTTATAGTTATCTTGCAAGTGGATTGATTTCAACTTTTTGATAAGTTCTATTGAATTTCTAATTGAGTACTGAGATTCATATCCGTAAGTATTGAGTATATTGTTGAGCTTTTTTGCCAATATATTAGTAGGAGCATTAACATAAGAGACTACAGGTCTAATTGGTTTCGTTATTTTATGTAATTTAACTGTTCCATATAATTGTGGACAATGAGGATTCTTATGTATGATAGACCTCTTTTCGTAATCATTTAAAAGATAATTTGAATTATTAACAATATCCCTTACATTATTAGAAAACTTCTTTGTTGGGTCTGCTTTAAGAACTTTTACATCGCTGGATTCTATAAAGTTATATACTTTGGAATTGTAATTTTCAGTCGTCAAAATGACAGTAGCATTCCCCTTATCGGATTTTGTAACTGTTAGGTTATTATTCTCTATCTTCTTTTTTATTGCGTTTAAAACTGAAATGTCATTTTTTGTTTGACGGTTAACTTTTGAATGTTCAATATTTTTGATTAAATTGGCAATTTTTAATTTCTCATAAAGAAAGTTATTTGAATTAGATTTTAAAGCTATTTCTGACTCTGTAGCTAAAAGAATGTCTAATACTTGTAAGAAAATTACTAGAAGATAAAAATATTAATCCAGGAATAATATCAGATATACTTAATTTATTTGATGTATGCATTAATCAGAATTATTTCACTTTTGACAATGAGATATATATTCAAAATGAAGGTTTACCAATGGGAAGCCCTATATCACGTATTTTAGCAAACATTTCTATGGACAATTTAGAAAGAAAGATCTTTGAAAGTAATATTTAGAAAAATATTTTATTTTGGTATAGATATGTGGATGACATATTAGCTTGTTTTATGGGTAGTGAGCGACAATTAGATGTGTTTTTCAACCACATCAATAATTTACACCCGAAAATTAAATTTACATTAGAAATTGAAGAAAATAGCTCAATCAATTTTCTTGATTTAAAAATTCAAAGAGTTAATAATGTACTTGATTATTCAATTTACCGAAAGCCAACACAGACTGATGTGACAATTCCATTCAATTCTAACCACCCTGTCTCACACAGACTAGCAGCATATGATTCAAGGATACATAGAGCTTTTTCAGTTCCTATGAACAAATGTAATTTTTATAGAGAGATTAATACAATTAGACAAATAGCAACATCTAAGGTTATCCATTAGATATGATAAATAAACTAATTAGTAAAAAAGTGAAAAAAGTGGCATTACAACTAATATATCCTAAACAAGCTGATGAAATTAAAACTTATAAAACCATCACATATGCAGGACATATTTCTAATAATATTTCAAAGATAATATCTTCAGCAACGAATGCAACAATTTCTTTTAAAACAGAAAGTAACGTTAGTACAAAATTGTTAAATGTAAAAACAAAAATACCACTATTAAAGAAGTCAGGTATATATAAACTCAAATGTCCAGAATGTAATGCTGTCTATTTGGGTCAGACCCTTAGGAATTTTGAAATACGATACAGTGAGCACTTACGAGCTTACAGATTAAAACAACCAGATAAATCCCACTACGCAAAACATCTACTTGACACCAATCATTCATTGACACCTAACACAGAACTAGACGTGCTGCATATTTGCGAAAAGAAACAAGAACTGGATTTCCTTGAAGAACTGGAAATTAGAAGACATTTAAGAAACCCACAATATGAAGTTGTCAAGAACAGTTAAATCTAGGGAATTCTCCACTAATAAACTGTCTTCTTAAGTGATAATTGTAAAGATCAGCAGATATAGTTTTCCTGGTTTTCTATATCATTGCACAGTTATACTGATCTTAATTGGAAAAATGATATCCAGGATATCACCATAGGGCTAATAATATCTAAGCTTCAATATTTGTAATATCACATCTTCTTCTCTTTTCTATAAACATATATTAAGCCAATCACAAGTTAGGTTACTTCTTGGTCTAGCCAAAAATATAACTACTAAACATCAGGTAGGCATAAAATGAAATGTAACTTCTGTCATTCTGACGATGATATTGATTTATCGAAACAATTGTCAATTTTTTAGAATTTTCAATAACTTGTATTATATTGTGGAATTAACTAGAGACCTTGAGTATCATTTAAAAACACTAATAAGAAACTATGTTAAACATTTCAAATTTAACCAACCTCTAATAACTTGACTGTCTCGACCCTTACTTCGTGGAATATGCTCATATTAGTGTTTTTAAATGAAACTCAAGGTCTCTAGTTAATTCCACAATATAATACAAGTTATTGAAAATTCTAAGAAATTGACAATTGTTTCGATAAATCAATATCATCGTCAGAATGACAGAAGTTACATTTCATTTTATGCCTACCTGATGTTTAGTAGTTATATTTTTTTTTTGGCTAGACCAAGAAGTAACCTAACTTGTGATTGGCTTAATATATGTTTATAGAAAAAGAAGAAGATGTGATATTACAAATATTGAAGCTTAGATATTATTAGCCCTATGGTGATATCCTGGATATCATTTTTCCAATTAAGATCAGTATAACTGTGCAATGATATAGAAAACCAGGAAAACTATATCTGCTGATCTTTACAATTATCACTTAAGAAGACAGTTTATTAGTGGAGAATTCCCTAGATTTAACTGTTCATTGACAACTTCATATTGTGGGTTTCTTAAATGTCTTCTAATTTCCAGTTCTTCAAGGAAATCCAGTTCTTGTTTCTTTTCACAGATATGCAGCACTTCTAGTTCTGTGTTAGGTGTCAATGAATGATTGGTGTCAAGTAAATGTTTTGCGTAGTGAGATTTATCTGGTTGTTTTAATCTGTAAGCTCGTAAGTGCTCACTGTATCGTATTTCAAAATTCCTAAGGGTCTGACCCAAATAGACAGCATTACATTCTGGACATTTGAGTTTATATATACCGGACTTCTTTAATAGTGGTATTTTTGTTTTTACATTTAACAATTTACATTAGAAATTGAAGAAAATAGCTCAATCAATTTTCTTGATTTAAAAATTCAAAGAGTTAATGATGTACTTGATTATTCAATTTACCGAAAACCAACACAGACTGATGTGACAATTCCATTCAATTCTAACCACCCTGTCTCACACAGACTAGCAGCATATAATTCAATGATACATAGAGCTTTTTCAGTTCCTATGAACAAATGTAATTTTGATAGAGAGATTAATACAATTAGACAAATAGCAACATCTAACGGTTATCCATTAGATATGATAAATAAACTAATTAGTAAAAAAGAGAAAAAAGTGGCATTACAACTAATATATCCTAAACAAGCTGATGAAATTAAAACTTATAAAACCATCACATATGCAGGAAATATTTCTAATAATATTTCAAAGATAATATCTTCAGCAACGAATGCAACAATTTCTTTTAAAACAGAAAGTAACGTTAGTACAAAATTGTTAAATGTAAAAACAAAAATACCACTATTAAAGAAGTCCGGTATATATAAACTCAAATGTCCAGAATGTAATGCTGTCTATTTGGGTCAGACCCTTAGGAATTTTGAAATACGATACAGTGAGCACTTACGAGCTTACAGATTAAAACCACCAGATAAATCTCACTACGCAAAACATTCACTTGACACCAATCATTCATTGACACCTAACACAGAACTAGAGTGCTGCATATCTGTGAAAAGAAACAAGAACTGGATTTCCTTGAAGAACTGGAAATTAGAAGACATTTAAGAAACCCACAATATGAAGTTGTCAAGAACAGTTAAATCTAGGGAATTCTCCACTAATAAACTGTCTTCTTAAGTGATAATTGTAAAGATCAGCAGATATAGTTTTCCTGGTTTTCTATATCATTGCACAGTTATACTGATCTTAATTGGAAAAATGATATCCAGGATATCACCATAGGGCTAATAATATCTAAGCTTCAATATTTGTAATATCACATCTTCTTCTCTTTTCTATAAACATATATTAAGCCAATCACAAGTTAGGTTACTTCTTGGTCTAGCCAAAAATATAACTACTAAACATCAGGTAGGCATAAAATGAAATGTAACTTCTGTCATTCTGACGATGATATTGATTTATCGAAACAATTGTCAATTTTTTAGAATTTTCAATAACTTGTATTATATTGTGGAATTAACTAGAGACCTTGAGTATCATTTAAAAACACTAATAAGAAACTATGTTAAACATTTCAAATTTAACCAACCTCTAATAACTTGACTGTCTCGACCCTTACTTCGTGGAATATGCTCATATTAGTGTTTTTAAATGAAACTCAAGGTCTCTAGTTAATTCCACAATATAATACAAGTTATTGAAAATTCTAAGAAATTGACAATTGTTTCGATAAATCAATATCATCGTCAGAATGACAGAAGTTACATTTCATTTTATGCCTACCTGATGTTTAGTAGTTATATTTTTTTTTTGGCTAGACCAAGAAGTAACCTAACTTGTGATTGGCTTAATATATGTTTATAGAAAAAGAAGAAGATGTGATATTACAAATATTGAAGCTTAGATATTATTAGCCCTATGGTGATATCCTGGATATCATTTTTCCAATTAAGATCAGTATAACTGTGCAATGATATAGAAAACCAGGAAAACTATATCTGCTGATCTTTACAATTATCACTTAAGAAGACAGTTTATTAGTGGAGAATTCCCTAGATTTAACTGTTCATTGACAACTTCATATTGTGGGTTTCTTAAATGTCTTCTAATTTCCAGTTCTTCAAGGAAATCCAGTTCTTGTTTCTTTTCACAGATATGCAGCACTTCTAGTTCTGTGTTAGGTGTCAATGAATGATTGGTGTCAAGTAAATGTTTTGCGTAGTGAGATTTATCTGGTTGTTTTAATCTGTAAGCTCGTAAGTGCTCACTGTATCGTATTTCAAAATTCCTAAGGGTCTGACCCAAATAGACAGCATTACATTCTGGACATTTGAGTTTATATATACCGGACTTCTTTAATAGTGGTATTTTTGTTTTTACATTTAACAATTTACATTAGAAATTGAAGAAAATAGCTCAATCAATTTTCTTGATTTAAAAATTCAAAGAGTTAATGATGTACTTGATTATTCAATTTACCGAAAACCAACACAGACTGATGTGACAATTCCATTCAATTCTAACCACCCTGTCTCACACAGACTAGCAGCATATAATTCAATGATACATAGAGCTTTTTCAGTTCCTATGAACAAATGTAATTTTGATAGAGAGATTAATACAATTAGACAAATAGCAACATCTAACGGTTATCCATTAGATATGATAAATAAACTAATTAGTAAAAAAGAGAAAAAAGTGGCATTACAACTAATATATCCTAAACAAGCTGATGAAATTAAAACTTATAAAACCATCACATATGCAGGAAATATTTCTAATAATATTTCAAAGATAATATCTTCAGCAACGAATGCAACAATTTCTTTTAAAACAGAAAGTAACGTTAGTACAAAATTGTTAAATGTAAAAACAAAAATACCACTATTAAAGAAGTCCGGTATATATAAACTCAAATGTCCAGAATGTAATGCTGTCTATTTGGGTCAGACCCTTAGGAATTTTGAAATACGATACAGTGAGCACTTACGAGCTTACAGATTAAAACCACCAGATAAATCTCACTACGCAAAACATTCACTTGACACCAATCATTCATTGACACCTAACACAGAACTAGAGTGCTGCATATCTGTGAAAAGAAACAAGAACTGGATTTCCTTGAAGAACTGGAAATTAGAAGACATTTAAGAAACCCACAATATGAAGTTGTCAAGAACAGTTAAATCTAGGGAATTCTCCACTAATAAACTGTCTTCTTAAGTGATAATTGTAAAGATCAGCAGATATAGTTTTCCTGGTTTTCTATATCATTGCACAGTTATACTGATCTTAATTGGAAAAATGATATCCAGGATATCACCATAGGGCTAATAATATCTAAGCTTCAATATTTGTAATATCACATCTTCTTCTCTTTTCTATAAACATATATTAAGCCAATCACAAGTTAGGTTACTTCTTGGTCTAGCCAAAAAAAATATAACTACTAAACATCAGGTAGGCATAAAATGAAATGTAACTTCTGTCATTCTGACGATGATATTGATTTATCGAAACAATTGTCAATTTTTTAGAATTTTCAATAACTTGTATTATATTGTGGAATTAACTAGAGACCTTGAGTTTCATTTAAAAACACTCTAATAACTGATTATTAGTTCGTAAGTAGTGTCGGTTACCTCGTATTTATTGAAACAGGTTATTACACCATCTGCTCAAGGTACCCTTAAATTTAATTAAATAGACAAAAACCCAATGAAATTTTTTTTGGAGTGTTCAAAGATAACTATAATTAATTCAAATAAATATAATTGTTAAGAATTGTAAATTAATTTAACTAAACTTCCTATATCTAATGATTTTGTCCCAACGTGACAACAGCGCAGATCCTTAGAACATTTTTACAGGAGGTGACTGTTGCCTGGCTCTCTCATGATGTAGCTGTCGGATGAGAAGCATCGCTGCTCATAAAATGTAAATTGAATGTATATGTGAAAACGTTGTTGTTCTATTATTAAAAGTGTACGGCAATTAACTGCAGCTCAGGAAATATCCCTGACATAATTATGGTCCTTCGTAGCCAAGATGAAATGTGGATTTATTGAGAAGAATTTGGTTTGGTAAAAAGAATAACGTTGGAAGCCATTGACGGGTTGCAGCGCCCCCTAAAGGAAAATGGTTATCGCCCGGTCAGCTGGTTTATGAGCTGTTTCTTGTTAGCAGCAATCAGCTGTGTTTTGGAAGTTTAAATTGAAAGCAGGTACCTAGTTGGAAAAAATGGTAAATAGTTTATGGTACTAGCAGGAGAAGGGGTGAGTGGTGTATTCTTTTTTCCATATATTGATATTTTTCCTTTAATATTGGCTTTGATTTGGTGTAAAGTTTTTTTTATAATATGGGATAAAATATAGAAATAAAATATTACTGATTACTGGTGGTAATAATAAAATACATTTGCGGTATTTTATGGAACTTTATTGGCTTTTATAACTCGATATAAAATTATTTGTTTATCTAATCATTTTAATAATAAATCATGGAAACTGCAATAGAGGAAGCTGAACTAAAAATAAACATTAAAAACGTGGAATTTGCAAAGCAAAGTTAACTTATTTTAGTAATTTTCTTTCAAAATTAGTGTCTTTGTCATCGGACACTACCATCGATAGTGTAAAACTTACAGAATTGGATAGTAGGCTGAGTAAACTTCCAGATATTTTCTGTGAATTCGATACTCATCAAACTCTAATTGAATTAAAGCATGAAAACCTTGAAGAACAGCTTGCGGAAAGGGAGAGTTTTGACAATTCATATTATAGTTTATTAGCTACGGGCAAAGATATATTGAATAAAAATTCTGATAGGGAAGATAGGATTTCACAGATTAGTGGTAGTAGTAGTCATTCTGGTATTTCTCATGCTGGTATGCCTCAGTCAAGACCCAAACTTCCAGCAATACCTTTACCAAAATTTTATGGTAATTTTCAAAAATGGCTCGAGTTTAGAGACACCTTTAGTTCGTTGATTCATACAAATGAAAGTGTTTCTGATATTAAGAAATTCCATGTTTTAAGGGGGTCATAAGAGGGTAACGCTAAAGATATTCTGCAAAATTTAGAGGTTAGCGCAGCAAATTACCCTGTTGCTTGGGACCTGTTGTGTGAAAGGTTCAATAACAAAAGTATGTTGGTAAACAATTATTTAAAAATGCTTTTTGAAATCCCTTGCCTATGTAAAGAATCAGCAATAGATTTAAGAAAATTATTGGATGGTATGGTAAAAGGTTTACGATCTCTTGCAGCACTCGAAGTGCCCGTTGGGAATTGTGATACTTTGGTAATTTATGTAATGGGAAATAAATTTGATCCAGTAACAGCCAGGGAATGGCAAGAACAAAATTTAAAAAACGATTTACTTAATCTGGATGAGTTTAAAATATTTCTGAAAGCAAAAGCAGAGTTATTAGAAACGCTTGAGGCAACCTCAAAAGGAACTAAGGGTTTTTATAAAGACAAATCAAGCAAATCCTTTTTTGTTTCAGAGCAAGACTGTTGTGCATTATGTAATGAAAAACATAATATTACAAACTGTTAAATTTTTCTCAAACTTTCTACATATAATAGATTTGAAAAAGCCAGACATTTAAAATATTGTTTGAGTTGTTTAAAAAAGAATCATTTAAGCAAATATTGTCATTCTAGTTGTTGTAGAAAATGCTCATTGCGTCATCATACACTCTAACATTATGACAAAAAGAGTCCTAATCAGGAAGTTTTACCGCAACAAACTGTCAAAAGACAAAATGACTTGGAAAATGGCGTTTTATCCCAGAATACTGACAATGTTGGTATTGCAGGTAATAGCGGAAACATAGTTTTCACTATGTCCTCATCGAACATAACTCAAACGGATTCCTTGTTGTCAACCGCACTGGTGCAGGTGGTGGATTCGAATGGTGAGTTACAACCTTGTAGAGTATTATTGGACTCTGGTTCCCAATCAAATTTTGTTACGGAGGAGTTCTGTAACACATTGGGTTTAGTACAAGGAGAAATTAACATGTCTATAGTTGGTATTAATCAGGTATCTTCATGTATCAAAAACAGATGTACACTTAACTTTCATTCAAATCATTTTGCATATAGTAAGACAGTTTCATGTTTAGTTGTATCTTAGATAAGTGGATGTATATCTAGTAAGAGAATAGAGGTGTCACATTTGAATATACCTGGACATCTTAAGTTGGCCGATCCTGGTTATGCAGTTTCTGGTTTAATTAGTGTTTTGTTGGGTGTGAATGAATTTTATCAGCTTTTACGCATTGGGCAACCTATAATGCAAAAGACTCGACTTGGATGGCTAATTTCTGGTCCTTATTCAATTAATGGGTCTGTTCAGGCTGTGAACTACTGTAATTTGAATGTAAATTCTGATCTTCATACTAAGTTGGAAAAGTTCTGGGTACTTGAAGACCTCCGAGTAGTTTAAAACCTATTTTGTCAAGTGAGGATAAGGAGTGTGAATCAATCTTTCTCAGTAATGTGAAACGTGATGAATTTGGTAGATTTGTGGTTCAAATTTCCCTCAAGCAATCCCCAACCGTTTAAGGTGAATTTAGCGTGTCTGCAAAAAGACAATTCTTTTCTTTAGAGCGCAGATTACAGAAAAACCCAAAAATGAGAGAGCTTTATGTAAATTTTATGGCAGAGTATGAGTCAATGGGGCATATGAGTTTGGAGACTTGGCTGAATCCTACTGAACATTCTTATTTTATGCCGCACCATGGTGTATTGAATGAAAATAGTTCAACAACACGTTTGAGGGTGGTGTTCATTGCATCAGCTCCGACTGATAATGGTATGTCTCTGAATGACATCCAGTACACGGGACCCAATATTCAGGATGACATACTTTCTATTTTATTGCAGTTCAGAGTCCATAAGGTGGTAGTGTGTGCAGATGTGGCAAAAATGTACCAGATGATTATGGTGCACGAAGATCAGAGGAATTCACAAAAAAATATATTGGAGGGTTAGTCCAAATGATGAGTTGAAGGTTTTCAAATTAAACACAGTCACTTATGGGACAACATCAGCTCCATTTCTGGCCATTAGATGTCTTAAGCAACTTGGACTAGACTTCGAAGAAAAATATCCTGAGGCTTCTAATATTATTTTGCATAATTTGTTCGTGGATGATATGTTATTTGCTACAGATTTTGTTGACAGGGCTGTAGCTCTAAGTATGCAAGTCAATAGCATTTTAAAATCTGGTGGGTTTATCTTAATGAAGTGGATTTCTAATTTCCCTGAGGGTGATGATGGTATTGCTTGTGATCGACAGTTAGTTTTTGGTGACAAGACTGAAAATAAAACTCTTGTTCTCTATTGGTCTTTTAAATCTGATGTTCTTATGTATCATATTTCTTTACCTTCACCTCAGAAGTATACTAAGCGTACTATACTTCCAACAGTTGCTAAAATATATGATCCCCTCGGCTTACTTTCTGTGAGTGTGATTCTTGCTAAGATAATTTTACAAAAATTATGGAGTGAAAGGGTTGGCTGGGATGAAACTTTGCCTTCAGATATTCATTCTTCTTGGCACAAATTAAGTCAAAAATTGGAAATTTTGGATACTTTATCAATTCCCAGGAAAATGGTGTGTGACAACTATGAAAGGATTGAACTGCATGGATTTTGTGATAGTTCTTTTGCAGCTTATAGTGCATGTTTATATCTTAAAAGTGTGAGTGCCTGGGGTGAGGTGAATGTATCTTTGGTGTACGGGAAAGCCAAGGTGGCTCATTTGCAAGTTATTACTTCACCTCGCTTAGAATTATGTGGGGCAGTTGTTTTAGCACAAATTTAAAGAGTCTGTTAGTTTGGATATATCGAGAACCTACCTTTGGACTGACTCCACTGTAGTCTAAGGTTGGATAGCACATTCTTCTCATAACCTACATACATTTTTCGGCAATAGGGTCTCACAGATCCAAACATTAACTTGTGTTGGAGACTGGCATCATGGTAGATCTGAAATGAATCCTGCAGATATGTTGTGGAATGGACCTAGTTGGTTGAAACTAGAGAGTCCAGAGTGGCCTCGCCCAACATATGAAATGGAACAAGAGTCACCAGAAATTAAGAAAAATGTAAAAGCGTGTCATGTGGTTTGTAGTGAATTTCCGATGAATCAGTTTTCTAATTTCTCTCGACTTAACCGAAGTTTTGCTTACGTGTGGCGGTTTTACCATAACTGTAAAATAAACAAGAAATCTCGTGTAACTGGTCCCCTCTCATCAAAGGAATTGAAAATGTCCCATGAACGTATGTTAATTATTTCTCAGAAAGACTCATTTGCTGAGGAATATACTTCACTAATGACAAATGAGCTCATCCGCAAAGGACCTCTAAGTACTTTAAATCCATTTATAGATTCTCAGGGTGTCTTGAGGGTAGGGGGTAGATTGCAACTCTCTACCCCACCCTTTCACACAACTGGTGTTGACTATGCTGGCCCCTTTAATTTAAAGGATAGAAAAGGGAGAGGCGCGAAACTAGTAAAATGTTATATCTGTTTATTCATATGTTTCTCAACTCGCGCCATTCACTTGGAACTGGTGTCAGAATTAACTTCTGAAGCCTTTATCGTTACATTTAGATGGTTTGTATCTCGACGAGGTAAACCGGCTTATGTTTGGTCCGATAATGGCCTAAATTTCGTTGGAGCAAATTCTGAATTAAAAGAACTTGTCAAATTTTTTAAAACCCAGAGTACACTTACTGAAACTTTGGAAAATGAAGGAATTAACTGGAAGTTAAGTCCAGCTAAATCCCCTAACTTTGGTGGTATCTGGGAAGCTGGGGTAAAGGCTTGCAAATTTCATATTAAACGAGTGATGGGGAATGCTTCACTGACATTCGAGAGTTTTTATAGTTTATTGACCCAAATCGAAGCCACATTAAATTCCTGTCCTATAGTCCCTATTTCTGCTGATCCCAGTGATTATGATGTCCTCACACCAGCTCACTTCCTGAATGGAAGACGACTTACTTCACTACCAGATTTGGATGTCAGAGATGTACCTGACAATCGCCTTTCTAGGTTTCAACATATACAGAGGATCTACCAACACTTAAGGCAACGCTGGTCAAAGGAGTATGTCATATTGCTACAACAACGACTGAAATGGAAACATCCTCAAAAAAACCTACAAGTTGTTGAACTGGTTCTGATACGTGATGAGAATGTCCCTCCGCTCAGCTGAAAACTCGGCCGTGTTACAGTGCTTCATCCAGGACTTGATAAATAGTGTTGTGTCGCATCAGTAAAACCAATCCGAGGTGGTATTAAAATACCTATCTCTAAGCTTTGTCCATTACCAAATGAACTTGAAGACTTATGAGCTCTTAAGTGCTCATTAAACAAAAATGTATAGGTTATAGCAACATTTATGTACCTTTAGTTCATTGTTATATGAACAATTATGTACCTTTAGTTTACTGTTATATCTACAGTTATGTGTTGAAAGGAACCCTTCCAAGGTGGGGGGTATGTTAGGAATTGTAAATTAATTTAACTAAACTTCCTATATCTAATGATTTTGTACCAACGTGACAACAGCGCAAATCCTTAGGACATTTTTACAGAAGGTGACTGTTGTCTGGCTCTCTTATTATGTAGCTATCGGATGAGAAGCATCGCTGCTCATAAAATGTAAATTAAATGTATTTGTGAAAACGTTGTTGTTTTATTATTAAAAGTGTACGGCAATTAACTGCAGCTCAGGAAATATCCCTGACAATAATATTAATCTGATTTATACTTATTCTCATGATTAGATTCGGTAACAATTTAACTGAGCTCTACCTCACCTAATTTCAACATTTTCTGTACATAAATCCTACACCCCTGTCGGATTTATGGCAAGTGAATACATTATTAGTAAAAATGGAAGAGAAAAAATATACACTTTGCCTATTGAAATTTGTACATAATTTCGATACCTATGTTAGAATTAGGACACTTGTTTTTGAGTGTACCTCAATCCGACACCCTAAAAATATTCAAATCAATTCAAAATCTTAACTAATTTTCATTTCAACCGTTAACCACAGACACCCTTATGACGGGACACTATCGCAGACGCCCCGTAATTGTTACCGGTTTTTCTAAAATGACAATAAATTTGAATAAAAACTTTTTATATTACGAAATTTCCAAAAAAAAAAACATATAATATCGAATCTACATTGTCACTTTAAACCAATGAGAAGCTGTTTTGAATGAAAAAATATATTTTTCATCCAATTTTGACATGGAACTATAAAATTGCATAATAAAAAAAAACACACAGAACTGAATTTTTTTTTTTTAAGAGAACATAATAAAATATATAGTGTAATACAGGAAAAAATAGATTTGAACAAAAAAAGTGCATATGCAAAAATTTCAACAAGCAGTAAAGTATCGGTAATTTTCTACGACGAGCAACATTTACACATCCTTTCGGTACATTGCAAACATATAGGTGTTTTACATATGGGACATATATGGGTGGTTTTCCTTTCTTTATTCACTGGGCACTTTCTGCAAGTAGTTATTTTAAGAGGCTGACCTCTTTCAATCGGATAGTCCTCGTCCAGTTTAATAATTCGTTTTATGGATAGCCTTAGTTCGCGGTCAAGATGCATATTATTATAAAATCGACGTCGCATATGAGGAGTCACCAATAGCATGCCTAATTGTTTACCAAACTCGAAGCGTTCTATATTTTTATTATCTCTCTAAGCTTGGTGAGCAATATATAAGTTAACAGATGCAATATCCAATATCCTAAAGAATATAGCTAGAGGCCATCGACGAGTTCTGCGACTTGGAGAGTGAACGCTGCATTTTTTATCCAAACGGTCGACTCCTCCTTTTGTGTTATTATAAAATTCTATATCTGGCTTACCTGTTCGATGTTCATTTGATTCGTTGTGATGCATGGAGGAGATCAACAACACAGCCCGATTTTTTTTGCCGTGTATGACAATAATGTCATATCATTAGTAAAACCATAACAGCTGGAGCCGACATATTTCTTTCTATGTGGTAAAAATGCCGTAGGTATCTCGCCCTCATTTTTCTTAAGCGTTCCTACATAAGTAAGCTTCCCTCTTTTCAGAAGATTCACTAGTTCTACTGAGGAAAACCAGTTGTCAGCCGTCACATTTATATTGGTGTTTGGAATTGGTTGAATCAGCCTTAGTACGGTCTGTATCGATTTTGAGTATTTATTTTCTTTGTTAGTTAAAACATAACCGTCAGAATTCTTGCCACAATATATATATATATATATATATATATATATATATATATATATATATATATATATATATAAGAATTATATAAATATCCTGTTCTGGCATCTGTCAAACCCATGAGTTTGAGACCATACTCGGTCGGTTTTTTTGGCATAAACATTTTGAATTTACATCGGCCGCGAAAAGCAAGTAGCATCTCATCCACACAAGCATTGGCTCGAATATTGTACACAGACTGACAATTTAAGATGAATGCATTGAAAACTTCCGAGATAGCTGCTACTGGGTCCTTTTTTTTCCGCTCGTTTCTTGTTTCAGCATTATCAAAACATACAAGTCAGAATAATGGCAAATCGATTTGCATTCATTACCGAACGAAAGATCTCTCTACCAAATCCGTCTGTAGCAAAAATCGATCGTATATCCTCATGGCTGGATTTAATAATTGAGAATAGAATTAATAATCCAAGAAACGCTCTAAGTTCTATTATGTCTAAGTCGCGAAAACCGGGTTTGTTTTTATCATTTTCATATTTTTCTCTTATTTTTTAAAGACGAGTATTAGATGAAAGTAGTATTACATTTAAAATGTGTTCATCAAAGAAACTATTCCATACCTCTTCAGGATTTGAGGTGTGGATTCCTTTTGTTTTTACATGAGGGCACTTTAGTACTATATTATGTTGTAAAGTGCGAGTATTTTCAGGAACAGGGGAACTTTTGGCCCATTTAAATCTATTCTTACTATAAAAATAGTTATTGGTTCCTGCCTCTGTTTCGGGTAGTCATTAAATATCTTCCTCCTCCTCTTCGCTTAATTCAATCTCAGATTCACTGTTATGTTCCGTTGGAATAAACCCATCATCCGTATCAAGATCGCTAGCAGGATCCTCTCCTTCGTTCCATTTCAACAAAGTTTATTGGAAATTAGCATCGCCAAATCTAACTCTCTTAGAAGGACCAGGAATACATTCATCACTCATTCTAAATGATTAAAAAACGATCCAAGAACAGTTAATCGAAATTAAAATATAGTAACGTAAATAAAGACCTCCGGTAATTTTTACCGGTTGGGAATTTCAAACGACAATAAGTCTAAATGACTTTGTATGACCCTCACACTACGGTGGTATGCTTCATACTGATTGCTTAGAAGGTACACAGACGCACAGAGCTGCAGGTGAGGGCGATCACTGAAACCTAGCTAAACTGAAATGCTCGCCGGTAAAATTTACCGGTTTTCTGTGGTTAAGGGTTAAATCCTCAAATTAACAAATAAAATAGATATGTTTGTTCTGACTTTTTCCTGTCCCAAACATTGAGTCACATTCTAAGCTCACTTGCGGACGCTTCCACTGCTTTGCCATGTTTAAAAATCCTCTTTAGTTGCGGGAAAAAAGAAATTGGAAGCTTAATTGAAAATTTGGTAAAAAGTAATGCAAATATAAAAAGTCATACTAATTTCTGCATTTGAGTCGTTGCTTATCAATTAATAATACTTGAATTTTATTTATTGAAGGCATATTTTTATGTAAATTTTAAACAAGTATTTATTGTATCCTTGATATATTTATGGATATAACTAAAA
Organism: Galeruca laticollis; assembly: GCA_963921935.1. Classification (NCBI taxonomy): domain Eukaryota; kingdom Metazoa; phylum Arthropoda; class Insecta; order Coleoptera; family Chrysomelidae; genus Galeruca; species Galeruca laticollis. The sequence continues at coordinate 248,573,504 of OY998176.1, forward strand.
GTGACAACATTGCTCAAAATTTCAGTACCTGTTTAATGTGTCAATAGTAATCTTAGTTTTGTCCTTGTTTAATGAACATATAAATAGAGATGCAAATATCGTCAGAGTGTGATCGACGATCATTTTAAATACGGCGTAGTATTGTAGTAAATAATGTCAAACGTGGTTTGTTTATACGAGCGCCATTACGACTTAAGAGTAAATATTTAGTTCTTTTGTTTTGATGTGTTTCCCAAGACTTTAAGTGACAAAATAAACTTTCAAGTTAATTAACTTAATGTTTTTGAATTATCATGGTTCGTCGGTGCCAAGTTTGTCAGAAAACCAGCCGAAATTAGCAAGGCCATGTATCTACAATACCATCCCCACTTTTTGTATTTCAATAATTATTTCACTACTGGCGTTTAGAATTGCTGGCCGCAAAAATGAACGTGTTTATGAATAAATATTCCTCTCTATTACTCTAAGGTTAAATCATATATTTAAAGGTTATTAAAGGCAAAACTCTAATAAATCAAAAATGTTTTTGAACTAATTATTAATACATGGTACAACTAAATTATAACAAAAGTGGCTTACCTTATAACAACATCAACACATTGTTGTATCTAATATGAGTGCAGTGACACGTGTCTGTTTTAGGTTATGTTTCATTATTACTATTTTACGGTAAAGAAAAAAGCTTTATACACAAGTACCGGTAACAGTGGGTTAAATATTAATTAGTCTATTTTTTCATAGATTTATTATTTTTAGTAGGTTTTTAAATATATTTTGGAATTATGTACGCTGACTAGATTTAGGTCATTCACGTTATATAATTCCCAATTTTCCCGCGCTATCACAACTACAACTTTAAAATAATTTTTTTCAGCCTACTCTATCATGAATTCATGGAGCGACATGCACCAGTATAACAATGTTCGTTCATTTATCTGATTGTATTGATAATTTGTTCACCTACAAGGAAAATATATGCGTTTGTTCTAAACAGAGAACATCCTGATCGAAATGAATCATACGCTGTTAACCTTTAAGTAGTCGCGTGCTTGGACTTAAATTTATATATCCTTATAATGGTACAAATCTCTTAATATGAAAAAAAAAATAAAAAAGCATTACAAATAATAATTTGCTTCAAAATATATAATACAAAAACTGAAAATATTTTATTGATCATTATAACAATCGGAACAAACATTTCTTTGGTGATCTTGACATGCATGTCTATGGTAAACTATACAAGTAATCCTACTCGACTTATTTTTTGATCGTGGGCAAATATGGCATCTATTTCTGGAGTTTGGACCAACAACACGAGGGATTTGGACTTCTTCTTCTGCTTCTTCTTGGAAGTAACTATGCATCCGTTTGTTAATTTTTCGTGGAATGTGTGAATCATCCTTTCGTTGCATCTGATAGGGTTGCGCTAATTCGCGATCTAATTTTTTCAAAAAATTTCTTCTTTTCATTAACTCGCCGTTGCGTGCGGAGTTATAGATCACAAGAGCATTTATGACACACACATTGATAAGATGGAAAAAAATAGTCATGGGTCATCTTCTTGTTCTTCTTCCAACATTGTATGTGACACATAGCTTGTCGTTGGTATCCACTCCACCTTTCGTGCTATTATAAAATGTCAATTGTTCTGCTTTCTGAGCATCTCCCGAATCTTTACCGATAGCAGTATCTCTATGTAGAGTTGAAATTATTATGAGCGATTTTCTTTTTTTGGGGACATACGGCATCATTGTAATGGTTTTCGTAAATCCAAATAGAGTGCTTTTCTCAATGCGTGGTTTATTAGGCTGGAGTTCAAAAGGAATTTGTATTTTATTCTTTCTTAGTGTTCCAACTAATGTTACTTGATGATTCTCCAGTAAGTCATTAGCAAGTGGAATACTGGTAAACCAATTATCCATGGTTATGTTTCTCCCAGTTTTACTTACAGGAGTAATTAACCGGATTACCACATCTGAGGCAGAATTGCTTACTTTGATAGGTCCATCTGCTTGGTTTCCAAAGTAAACTTCCATCTTCAGGTTATAAAAAGTTCTGGCATCCACCAATGCAAATATCGTTATTCCATATTTATTAGGTTTGGAAGGAATATACTGACGAAAATTGCAATTTCCACGAAACGCTACCAATTGTTCATCAACTGTAAGATATTCACTTGGTGTATAAAGCTCGGCACACTTATTCACTAAATAATCGACCATATCACGAATGGGTGCTAACATATCAGTTTGTAGTCTCACTGCTCTTGTTGCTTTGTCATCAAACCTAATACATCGCATTATGAAAAGGAATCTCTGCTCACTCATAATGGAATAAAAAAAGTCATTGCCCATATCATCAACATAAAATAAATCTTCAAAATTCAAATGAGATAATCCCATTACTCCACTGACTACCAAAATCGCTAAAAACGTTTCTATTTCACCTTCAGTTACTAAACGAGCATCTCTTTCACGTGTAAACTTATCTTTTACTTCAGCAGTAATGAAATTATTAGTGTTTGTCACAAGAAGTTGCATGACGTAGTCATCAAAAAATAGATAAAAAGCCTCTGAAGGCGTGGACATTGTTCTTGCAGGTCCTTTACAGCCGGGCAAATGTGTTATTATATTATATCTTCGAGTTTTGGTTTTAGGCGGTGGCACTTCTCTCCACTTTGTATTTTTGTCTCTACCTATATAATAATCAGCATCTGTCGGTAGAGATGTTGGAGAAGCATCATCCTCATATTCGTCCTCTTGGCAAGAGTCTGTATCATGTTCACTATATTACATAAAATCTTCTGCAACACTGTCATCACTTTCTGAATCTAGTTCCAATTCACTTTCAGAATCATTTATCAAACGTTCTAGTTCAGTTTGAGTTAGCGGGACTTTATTTCGCCAACTGGGACCTGCTTCTGCACTAAAACTTTTACTGGTATCTTTACTTGAACTGGCCATTTTCAATGAAATAAAACACAGATAGAAATATTGAACCACTACGGTACCAATTGTAGGTTTAACTAGATTTTCAACATTCGGTCGCACAGCCTAAATAATTCGATCATCAACAATGGCTTCTTTTATTGCCCTAATTTACAAATAATCATAAAATAATATTATGAGGTGAACGTGACAAAAACTGATTACCTAGACAATAAAACACTCATTATCCGCCGACAAATTTATACCTACGTGACTAGTCGCATGGCGCCAAACGGAGCCTTTCAATGCACCGCATTAGTTTATTGCTTCTATAATTGAAAACACTTGAAAATATAATTTCATATTTTAGTATCTCATTCTTTATACCCTATTTGAGGAATAATTGGGTGAGATAATTTTCAAAAAAATTTTTCAAAATAACTACTGGGTACTAAATTTGTGTTGGCGCCGTATGGCGCCGCGCGACTAGTTAAAGGTTAACGATATAGATTTTAAAACGGTCATCTAACGCAAAAAACATATGAAGTAATATTACTCCAAAATTTATCCACGTTGAGTAAAATTATCATTTGAGTAGTTTGAAAATAAATTTCCTTGAATCTGAGTGGCAATTCGAATACCATTGACATTGAAATGAAACACTTCCATACTAAGCGGAAACCAACTATTTATTCCACAAATTTCAGTATGAATGAAACTCCAGAATATTCTAACGTTTTTGTTGTTTTCGAGTTTTCCGCCTATTCATATGCACTTAAGAACGTTTCGCCATATGAATATGGAATTATGGAGAAAATATCTTTGACATTCATGAAATATGGTTAGAATGAAATCTGCCTTCTGAGCGTATATCTCGGTTATGTTTATGTGAAATTCGAATAAACATAATAACGCTTCTTCTGATTCACCACGTGTACGTTTACGAGTTGTAACTTTTGTTGGCAGAAAAAATATTCATTCTTTATTTATTATTTGTTTTGTTCCATAGAAGAGATTCTCTCACAGATGATTTATAAGGCACGTTTCCCATAAAGTATATCGAAATAAAACATTAATATCTAGCTCTCTCTTAACAATATTGAACTTGCAGAAATATCTATTCACATTATAGTTGCTTGGTAGTCAATACAATAATAAATAAATTTAAACTTTTGCTATTATGAGGATAAAAACAGTGTTTATTGCTTCTTCAATCAAAGCTTGCACCAAAAAGTGTAAGTGACATATCAGAAAATTATGAATAAATTTTATTCAACAACAAATCGTCGATGACGTGGAAATAGCTCTTACGATTTTACCTATATTTTACAGGAGGGGCAAAAACCGCATATCTTTTTATTTTGAGTTTTCTTAAAATCATATCGTTTCTAAATGTTTCATTACTCATATTACGGATATTTTCACATTTATTTCTAAATTTTAGTCGCTGCGACATATAGGAGAGTTTGGACCAGAAGTTCCCAACCAGGGGGGCAAGTCTCCCAAGGGGAGGGGGGGTAGAGAGATGTCAAGGGGGGCGAAAAGCGTATGTAATTTCTTTTTTCATACCACTGAGGTCGCAAACAGGCAATAAAAAACAAAAAACCACGTGGTAGAAGTGAAACCTTCAAAAAAAGATAATGAGACGAATGTAAAATTTCGGGAAGAGAATAACTGTGTTGTTTCATTGCGAAGTCCCTATAGCGACCTTCCAGCTCCATCATCAGATCAGTACCATGATGATAAGTCATCATAATATTCACGCGATTTGCACATACAAAACAGCACGATTGTTATGATGCCTTTTCTCAAGATTTGTACTACGCACGCGCGCACGATAACGACAAACGTCATTCTGTCGCTTTTTCGTTCAATAGATTTTCAAATCACAACGATCCTAAAGAAGTTTTCACTTCAAAAAATGAGCAAATAACATTTTATTGTAATGTTTGATTTACACATAAAATGAATGAAATTGAATATCATGCCTAGTCACTTTTTATGTCAACCACTGTTTTAAAACCTGACGTCATTCCTATTCAGGTAGCAGACGAGTACACACGAATTTTGTACTATCTGAGTAATTAACGTTATCTTCGTGTTAATTTCATATTAAGCATTTTTATTCTATTGATAATTCTTCTTCTTCTTCTTATTCGTATTTAAGATCTTGCGATCTGTTAGTTTTGAAGGTCCCTCTTTATCATTTCCTGGGAGGTGGACTGCCAACGGTCCTTCCATCTCTTAGGTGGTCTACTGGGTGCTCTTTTCCCTGTTGGTTTCCCTTCAAGTGCGATGCGTGGCAGTCTGCTCTCCTCCATTTTTTTTTCAAAGAGGTTTAGGAAATCTGCTAGCAGACCCCCCAGGCATTGGTGTTTCGGCGCTTGGGGGAGTGTGGGGATGGGGAGACCCCCCGACCCACTAAAACCCTTTCCTCTTTTAAGAACTTCCACTTTCCTTCTTGGACCCGCCGTTAGGACATCTCCTCAAGAAAGAAAGGAATATTGCCTAATATTCTGCATTTTCCTGGGCTCGTAACTCAACTTTCTTTTTTGCGCTTATCACATAGGTTATGAAATCTGTTACCTTATTCCACCCATTTTCACATTTAAGCATATTGTCAATGACGTTGCTTGCACTTATTCCTCCTAAATCTGAGCACAGTTCTTGGCGCTTCTCTGCCCATTGAGGACATTCGAAGACAGTGTGATTTGGGTCATCTACAGCTGCCCCGCAGCATATGCAACTTTCGTCTCTCTTTTTTTTAATTTTAAAAGTAAAAGTGCCGAAAGTACCGTGGCCTGAGAGGAACTGAGTAAGATGGTAGGATACTGTCCCCCATTTCCTATTGTGCCAAGGTCGAATATTCCGGATAAGGCGTCTGGTCCAAGTTTCAGGGCCGCTCTGCCACTCTTCCTGCCATTGCTGCAGAGTCATCTCCCTCTCTATCTGTTTCTGGATAACAGAAGCTACACCAGCCATGTGGAATATTCTCCTCTTCTCTTCCGCCAAAAGGTGCAGCGGAATGAGACCAGCAATAACCATTGCAGATGCACCTGAAACGGTGCAGTAAGCAGAACAGACTCTAAGCGCAATGCTTCGCTGTGTCTTCATAAGTCTCATTTTATTGACTTCTAAATATGTCTCAAGGGCCCAAATTGGCGCACCATATAAGATTACACTTTGACACACCATCGCCAGAATTCGCCGCTTCGGTGCTGTTGGTCCTCCTATATTTGGTAAAAGACAATTTAGAGCCTTTATTGTTTTCTCAGCCTTCAGACAGGTTTCTCGGATGTGGTTTGTCATATTTAGCCTTCGGTCTAGGTGGAATCCCAAATATTTGACTGTTTCCTGGGGTTTTATTTCTTGGCTTTACATTTTAAATTTTATCGCATCGGTCTTTCTTTTGTAGCTAAGAAGAATAGCTTCGGTTTTTCCAGGAGCAATCTCTAGATGATGTTGAGTCATCCACTGAAATACAAGATCAAGAGTATGGTTTGCCTTATCAATCATTTGGTTGGAGGTCCGAGAAGCTACGAATACCGCTAGATCGTCGGCATAGCACAATATTACTACTCCATTTGGCGTTGGAAGGTTCATCACTTCGTTATATAGAATATTCCACATACTAGGGCCGAGAACCGAGCCCTGTGGAACACCACCAAAAACTTGTCTTTCAAGGTCCCCCTTCAGGATAATTACTCTTTCATCCATGTAGGAATTTAAAATGTTCTTAAGGTATGCACTCACCCCTATTCTGTTAAGCTGGTCGCTGATGACTGTCCAGGATGCGGTGTTAAACGCATTTTTAACATCCACCAAGATTAATGCACAATGTTTTTCTTTGTTTGCTGCTACCATGTCTTGAATCTTTTCCATTGCATGTGAAGTAGACCGTCCTTTACGGAATCCAAATTGGTTTTCGTGGAAGCCATTAATTTTGTTTTGCAATTCCGCAATCAACCGGGTATTTAAGAGTCTTTCGTAGACTTTTCCAATTTCATCTATTAAGCAAATTGGGCGATATTTTGCAGGGTCGTCAGGTGACTTTCTTGGTTTCTCGATAAGCGATAGCTTGGTTCTTTTCCATTCTCCTGGAAAACACTGCCTGGTTAAAAAGGAATTATAAAAATTTACAAAAAATTGGACATTACCAATAATCACAGCTTTTATTATCACAGATAGTATATTATCTGGGCCTGGGGCTTTGCCAACCTTGATACTATCACAGGCATCCAATATTTCCTGGTGTTTGAGCATATCACAGTCTTGTATCTCAGTTAGTTCTTTTTGTCGCTGTTTTCTATTTGGGCAGTTGGTGACCAACAACTCCTTAAAATGTGTCTCCCTTTCCTCTCTTGACATTTCAACACGAGCCGGCATTTTTTGCAATTGAGCTCTTGTTATTTGGAATCCCTGGCCAAATATGTCGTCTTCGAGTTCATTGCAAAGGTTTTGCCAAGCTCGCCTTTTCAATGTTTTGATTTCAGTCTTTAGCAGATTTTTTGCAGTCTTATATTTTCTATATTTTTCTTCACGCCGGTTTGGGTCATTTTTTATTCTCTGAAAGAGATGCCTCTTATGATGAACATCTAAGATGGCCTCTTGTATTGACTCGTTCCACCAGTAAGGCAAGCGATAGTCCTCATTGCAGCAAACCCTCGGTGTGCATTCTTGGTAAGCCTTGCGGATGCGACTCACCAGATCAGAAACACTCGTGGAATCCAGCATATCTCTGGTCTTTTTTCAAAACATGTGAACTAGTAATTCTTTATTCGGTTCACCAAACCTTGTTTTCCTTTTCTTGACTACAGGCTTCACGGTTGAGAGTTCGGTTGAAATAAACCTGTGCTCCGTCACGTCAGGATCCACAAGCACCGTCCACTGAGGGTCTTGTCGTTGTATTCGGTCACACACCACAGTAAGATCGATGTATGATTGCCCAGTGTCTCTAACAAGCGTGGGGACAAGTCCATCATTAATGACATTTAAGTTCGTAGCATTGCACCAGGACAAGAATTCTCTGCCCCTACGGTTTGTTACTCTGCCCCCCCCAGACTTCGTTCTTTGAGTTGAAATCTCCAGTTATCACAAATGGTGTGTTTTTATTCCCATGCCGAAGGCGCAGAACTATATCCTGCAACTCCCCTAAGCAGTTTTGGACGCTTTGAAAAGGGATGTTTGGGGAGATATACACTGACATTACAAACAAGTTCGTATACTGGACACACACAAAACAGTTCCCACTAAACACATTTTAAACAGGCATGGAGCTATTTACATTAACAATTAAAGCGTCTTTGATAGGGTTTACGTATACATTTCTATTCCCAGTTTCACACTTTTTGATATTGGGCTCCCACTATAGTCCTGAGCGTTTTCATTTCGGCTACTCTAAGCATGCTTTTCGTTTTGTTGGTTTCTTCTCTGGTTTCTATTCCGTGTTCCCTATTGATAATTGTTAAAACTAAATATCACAATGTGAACATTATAAACAAATTAGTGACCGTTTTGTTTTTCGATTTGTGATATTATCATCAACAAATAAATCAAGAAATATTCCAGTATTGTAGCAGTACAACAGGTAACTGCTATTTTCCTACTATTTAATTCACAGGGTCCTTTTGGACTCCTGTTCCTTTTTCAATTTTAAACGTCGTGGTTTTGGCATCCCGGACCACTCGCAAAATGGGAACTACCACCCAAACATCCTTAACTCAACAAAATTCACTTCATATCACAAAATCATATGTTGACGCAACTTTAACAAAAACCCCATCACCTATGTTTCCCAAACGCGAGCAAGCAATTGTCTTGCACTCTATTCCGAACACCGTTCTATTCGAATACATAAAAGCTATAGGAGACATCGTCTCCCCCAAAAATATCACATTTGCATCGAGAATCTCTGATAACCGTATTTGTATATATCTATCTTCAACCGCAATTCTAGATGACCTTCTTAAGACTCATCAGAACATTTGCATCAATTCTACAATAATTCCTATTCGAAGACTTATATCGCCTGCTAAACGTATTTTAATGTCGAATGTATCTCCTACTATCCCCCATTCCCTTATCGAGAAAGCTCTCAAGGACATTGGACTGCAAATAGCCTTTCCAGTTCCATTTGTTAAATGTGGCGCGCAAGGAGATAAATACGCTCACATCATGAGCTTCCGCAGAATTACTTACGTTATCCCAGATAATGATAACTTTAGCTCACAAACTTCAATTCTTATTACTCACGAGAACACTCCGTATATTCGTTTCCACTGACAAATTGGTGTGTTTTCTGTGTAAACAGAGCGGATACACCGCCGACACTTGCACCAACACTACATCGTCACAACCACAAAGCGAAATATCCTCCCATCCCCCTTCACTATCACAATTACCACCTACTACTTCAGTGAGTGGCACTCCCTCATCTCCCTTTCCACTTTCCGAAACCCGATCGGATAATATATCAACAGCCGACCCGACTGATTTCATACTTGATGTTTTCAATTCATTTTTTAATCACTTACAATTCACTATGGAACTGGAGTTTGAAGCCAGCTTACCATTCTTGAACACCAAATTAATGAAATCCGATAATAACATGATCTTGTTGGATTGGTATCAAAAGCCAGTATCATCTGGTAGGTTTTTGAATTTCTACTCTTATCATCCTAAGAGTCAGAAGTACAACTTGGTTACAACAATGAAAAATAGAATCCTACCCGTTAGAGATGAAATTTTTTTTAATTATAACTTTATATCGCTATTTGACAGTGACGCTGCTACTGTGGTACTCCTAAAAATTTTCACTATCTTTCTTTTTACAAGAATTATTCTTTTCCTGGCGTGGAAAACTCGTTTACACTGACTCAACACTTATCTCTATCGATTTATCAAATAGATTTTATTCAAATGCCCAACTTTACTATAATTTTGGCTAAAACTTTCTCAGACTCCAGCAACAAGCTGTTCTCTCTCCAAAAACCGACGCCGGATCTCCTTTTGTTTCCGAATCAATAAGCTTTTTTCAAACAGAGAATTCATGGCCCACTTGCTGATAAATTTGTGACAATAATTGACTGTCTATATATGAATTGTTCGTTATTGTATCTAATTTCACTAATGTATAGAATGAATTTCTTTATTTATATCTATTTGTTTCTACCGATAGAACTTACGCTCCGTTAAATTTATTTCTAAACCCATGACATCAGTTCAATATATATATATATATATATATATATATATATATATATATATATATATATATTGCTGCTTCTCCCAAATAAATTGGTTTTTCGATTTTGTTTCTAACTAGTCAGCAACTACTTTCCACTTTATATATATATATATATATATATATATATATATATATATATATATATATATATACATATATATATATATACATATATTGTGCTGTATTTTAATTTGAGTTACAGGTTGTATTTTAAAAAAAAATTGCGATGATGATTATTTTAATTATTATGTTATTATCAAGTTGCAATATTGTTGTGGAATTTTCTATTATTTGTTATGAATATTAAATTTGTTAATCATTGTATTTCCTTTTTTTATTATGGGCGCCAGAACTCGCATGGTCTGCTTATTATAAACAGAGCGATTTCGTACCTAATGCAAGTTCAAATATTAATACCAAAAGCTTTATTCCTTTTTTTTTAAGATCTCAGGGGTGTGTCCGGCACTAGCGTTGAACAGTAACAGGAAACTGATAGGTTTTGAGAACACTTGAAGGAAAACAAGGAGGTTTGAATGTAGTTTTGTTTAATTAATCAAAAATTCTATGTATTTTTTAATATTTCTCCCTCAAAACTTACTGACGATAAAGTCAGAACAGATTACATAATTATTTACCAACATCTATATATAATTCTCATAGTTAAATGTTTTAAGTGAAATTATTATGATAAAATAACTAAAAATAACTAATAAATACCGTGTAACCATGATATCATCGTTAACCCGCAATCAATTCCCACCTCTAGTATTTTAAACCAGAAGAATGATATTGGCGCTGTGAATCGTCGTCATGTGACCAGAGATATGGCTTGTGAATCGTAAATGGATGTTTGGAAGTAATAGTTTTCAAAGTTTATTAATATATTTAGTCCTTAATAATGAAATCAGTGAGTGATTTCGTCGTTGTTTGGGATTAAATTGAATTAGTAGGATAGTGGAAATTGATTATTCTTAAATAACTAGGTAAATTCAAAAAGATATGTTCATAATATTATACCTAACCTAAATAATAATTCCAGAAACCAAATGTTTGTGAATATATACAGAAATTCATGAGCTTGAAGATAACAAATGTCTAGTGTTTCCACTCATTTCAGTTCAATGAAACTTGTGATGAACAGAATGTATCAGCTTTTCTATTCGACGAGGAGTTAAAAGTTTATCATATTCGGATTACTTTCAATGTAAGTAATTTCTGCTACGAGGAAAATGTCACCATAGCCAGGAACAAATAAGGTAAAAATTAAATTATCTTACCAAATTCTAGTAGACGATTATTGAAAAGTTTTTTTATTTGATATTCAGTTATTGGAAACTGGATCATTCCATTTATTGCCAATGACGTTGTCACAGTATTTAGTTAAAATGTTGTCCTTTAATGATTTTTTTAACTTAATTGTATTATTTTATTCTCGTTCTCACATCTTTCCATACCACCTTTTCAACCTAACAACCCTCTCTCGACGCTCAACAATCAACAACCTCCTTCTGTTTTTTTCGATCCTCTTTTGTTAACTTGTAAACAGTTATTGTTTTTTAAAAAAACTATTTATCCGCGTCTTGTTCTTTTTCAATTATTCACTCCGTTCGAAAATACCTCCGCGATTGCACTAATGTCACTTTATTTACACTTAATCTAAATATTGATAAAGCTGTCACTTTATATATAATACTATTCATGTCTATTTGCTTTTTTAATCGTCGTCAAAAAAAATACTTTATCGTATACAGGGTTTGTCAAAAGTTATAGCAATCGGAAAAATACAATTATAGAAGTTGGTTTTTTTTTTAAATTTATGTTACGAATGAATAGTATCTTTTTATAATTGACTCACGTGTGTGCAACACACAACTATATGTTAATAGTTTCGTTTATCAATATTGTTTTTATCATGAATTTAAATATCATGTAACTATGAGCATTATAATTCTTTTTAGTTGCAAATGGGCATTTATATACAAAATTTTATTTGTTCATTTTCCTGTTAATAATATTTCACTTTAACATTCCCTAAAGTTCCATAAAACTATTCTTGACTCGACGAGAATGTTTTATTGAAATTTACCATAATTTATAAAATTTATAACTATTCTTGATATCTATTTTAAATTAGTTACTAATGTTCGTCAATATTTTATTTAGGCTAAGAATGGTTGATGTTAAATTGGTGCAGTTGGTTAATATTAAAGACTCCGCGCTCTCTCTTGGTATCAGGATGGATCAATTTATAGCTATTTATACCATGGTCGTTGGCTACTAAGTAAGGACCCTCATAAGGTAATTGTAGTTTTGAACATAATCCTTTTCTACGATTAGGTACCCTTAATGCCTCTATGACTACTAGATCCCCTTTTTTAAAAGTTTTCTTATTCCTAAGGTTTTCGAGTTTTTTCTTGATATATTTGTTAGCATGTTTCAGTTGTTTTTCCCTGGCTATTTCAATTAATTTTTTATAGTCCATTTCACTTGACCATGGCCTGTCAGATTCTATTCCTCTAAATAGTGTAATGGGTGGTATCTCTGTTATAATGTTTGGAATATTATTAATAAAGTTCGTAGTCTCTTTTAATCGTTCTTCCCACATACGGTTTTCATAGTGAGTAAGTATTCTCAAGTGTTTAATTACTTCTTTAATTCCTCTTTCTGCAGGATTACTACTCGGATGTCTAATACTTGTGAAAACTTGCTTAACTCCCAAGTCTTTCAACCATTTCACAATATTTTTATTTCTAAAGTATGTAGCGTTGTCCATAATACATTGTTTCGGTTTTCCATAAATTTCAAAGTAGTTTCCTAAAGATTCCTTGATGGTATTTTTATTAGTTTTATCACATGGATAAGTGCTAATGAATTTTGAAAAAACATCTATAATCAACAAAATATGTTTCTTACCATTATAACTTGGCACAAGGTTTGATAAGAAATCGATCGCTATAATATCCAATGGGTTTTCCGCTATAATGGATTTTGGTATGTTTTCATGGTGTAAATTCTTCTCCTTTGCCAGTTGGCATAATTCACAGTGTTTTATGATATCTTTTATTATAGTAATGTCATTCCTTGATATGTAGTTTTCTCGAAAAATCATGTGTGTTTTTCTTATGCCTGTATGATTGTATTTTTGGTGTAATTTTTGTATGACTAATTTTGTCAATTCTACCGAAATTACATATAACTCCTTATCGTTCACCGTTTTATATAATATTCCATCTTTTTCTAGACATCGACGTTTACTTTTATCATCTAAAAGTTGTTGGTCCTGTTTTATTTGTTGTAACGAGAACATACCACTATCACGCTTCATGATGTTAATTCCTACTCTGACCTCTCTCGTATCCTTTCTTTTTTCTCCATCCATTCTACTAATTGCATCTGGTACTACATTTTGTATGCCTGGGATGTACTTGATCTCGAAATCATATTCCTGTAGGAGTAATGCCCATCGATGAATTCTAGCATTATTCATTTTATTGGTTAATATTGTCACTAGAGCTTGATTATCTGTTTCAATTAAAAACTTTCCCCCCAATAGAAAATATCTAAGTTTATTCACGCAGAATATAATACTAGCGAGTTCCAATTCGCTTACTCCATAATTTTTCTCTGCCCTTTTTGTGATTCTTGATACAAATGAAATGGGCACATACATGTTATTAAATTCCTGCATTAAAACTCCAGCTAACCTGCTCTTTGATGCATCTGTCTTTAAAATAAATTCTTTTTTATAATTTGGATGATATAACTTTATGTTTTTAATAAATTCATTCTTAATTTTGTTGAAAGCATCTTCCTGCTTACTAGTCCAATTCCATCTTACTCCTTTCCTTAATAATTCCATCAGTGGTATTTCTAAGTCTGTTAAATTTCCCAACATTCTTTTAAAATAATTTAGCATTCCAAGAAAACCTCGTAGAGCTTTTAGATTTTTCGGTCTCTTATATTCCCTTATTATTTTCACACTTGCTGGATCCATCTCGATTCCAGTTTCCGTAATTTTATAACCCAGATATATCACTTCCTTCTTCAAGAATTGACATTTTTGTATATTTAGTTTCAAACCATTTTTATCATGTTCCGCCAGAATTATTTTAAGATGTTCTAAGTGTTCTTCTACGCTATTCGAATAAATTAATATATCATCCACATAATGTATTGTAAATTGATCGTATGTATTTAAAATCTCATTTAATGCTTTCAATAACGCAGATGTAGCACTTTGTATTCCAAATGGTGTTACTCGAAACTGGTATACTTCCCCATTAATTTTAAATCCCACATACTTTCTGCTATCTGGATGTAGAGGTATTAGCCAGAAACTGTGCTTCAAGTCCAATTTAGAAAAAACTTTAACCTTACTGATTTTCCCCAGAATTGACTCAATAGTTAAAGGTGATTCGTATTCGGGCATTGTGCATTTGTTTAAATTTCTTGCATCAAGGCATATTCTTATATCTCCATCTTTTTTTTTTACTATCACAACTGGATTAATGTATGAAGTAGTGCTGTGTTCTATTATCCTATCTTCTATCAATTTATTTATCGTCCTCTTCACATCTTCCTGATATTTATAAGGTATCGGATAACTCCTTTGCTGAAATTGTTGATCTTGTTTCAGTTCGATTTTGTGTACATAATTTTTCGCCATTCGAGATTCTTCATTTATTAAACTTCTATGTTCTCTCAATATTCCTATTACTTTATTTCTCCATTCTATTTTCCCGTCTATATCCAAATTCCATTCCGGCTGATTATTATTATTTAAATTTATTACCTCATTGCCATCCAACATCATATTTCCACTCATTTTTCCTTCCTGTTCATAATAATACATCTCCTCCACATTATCTTCAAATTCCTTATTGAAATTAACATTTTTACTTTCTTCGTATACAAATTCTTCATCATTTCTCGAATCATCATTCTTTACTTCATAATTAAAATCGATTCTTTCTTTATTAAAAATTATATATTTTTCTTCGTAATTGATAGTAGCTTTCATTTCATACAAAATATCAGATCCTAATAATAGTTCACATTCTATGTCTTCCACCACCAGCAGTTGTACAATTGTACTATTCTCCTTTAACTTTAATGCTACAGTTATCGTAATATCTGAGTAAGTTAGTTTCTTCTGATTTATGCCTATCAAATTTATTTTTGGAACCTTAAGAAAATTTTTCTTAGATGTTGAGAGCTTATTTACAAAATTTTTACTAATTAAAGATATCTCCGATCCAGTATCGATCAATATTTTTATCATTTTGTCTTCTACTGTGCCATATATGTAAATTAATGTCTCATTATTCTGTTCTAGTTGATCCTGTACCTTGAGAAATTCGCGTGGGTGAATATAGCTGCACCAACTTAACCTACCATATTCACCCTCTAGTGGAAAAACGGTTGTTCCGCACCAGAAGATGACGTGTTGACCACATCATTATTATTATTATCATTGTTAACTCTATTATAATTGTTATCTTTGTTAGTTGTACTATTTCTCTCCAAACTGTTAGTTCTGTTAACTCTAGTGTCTCGTCTAATACTATTTGTTTGTCTTATGTCACCGTCTGAATTCCTTCTCTCTCTTCGTTGGTGATTATCGTTAGGTTGTTGTCTTCTTTCAGGGTAGTTCGTATATCTGTTATTATTGTTTCTTTCATTGTTTCTATCGTATCGTCTGTTGTTATTATCGTTTCTATCATTATTGTAATTTCTGTCATTATTGTTATTTCTATTATGATTGTTATTCCATGTATTGTACGGTCTTTGTCTGTAATAATTATCATTGTTTCTATTATAGTTAGTCCTTCTATTGGTGTCATTTCTTTGGTTGTCCGTATTGTCATGTCCTTCGTTATTATTAATTGTTCTTTGTACTCTGTTTAGATAATCCAACAATGATTGGAAATTGTTAATATTTTGTATGACTATACCTTGAGTAATGTTAATATTAAAGTGTCGAGACAAGAATATAATGATTTCTTGTTCTGAAATCATTGGTTCTAAGTATTGTGCTTGGGAGAATATTGAGAGTGCGTAGTTACTCATATTGTTACTTCTCCTAATATCAAATTTACCAAAATACAGTTTTTCCCTTACATAACCTTGTTCTGTTTCCCCCCAATACTGTTTTAGAAAAGTTATCTCGAAATCATTAAAGTTGTTAATATTTGTGTCGTTGCAAGTAAACCAAAGCAATGCTTGATTATTTAAATGAGACCTTATTGTCTCCTTCAAGTCCTCAACATTTATCATACCTTTCAGCTTATGTTTGAGACACCTCAGGAAAATCTTTGGGTGTATCTTACGTATGTCCCCATCGAATTTTAGATTACTTTCACCATGATTGTATATATAATTTACCCCTTGTATATTATTATTTTGTTGTGTTTTATTTTTCACGTATTCCATTTCCCTTTCAAACTCCATCATTTTCTTTTTGAAATCTTCCTTTATTTCCTTCTCTAGAGTTTCAAAGTCATGTGTGTTCCCATTTTCTTTAATTTTTTGTAACTTTGTATCCATTTCCCTCAGTAATTCCCTCTGCGTTTTCAGATTCATTTCTTCTACTATAGATAAATTCAATTGTATACCTTGTTCTACATCTTCTATTCTTTCATTGGTTTTCCTAACGTTCCATTGTACCTTCTCCATCTGTTCTCTTCCTTCTCCTCGTATCTTGTTTCCCATATCTTCTATCTCTTGTTTTCTATTTATGCTTTCTTGAATTAGACTTTCTTGCAATTTATTCGTTTTTTCTTCTTGTTCTTTCTTGTGTTCTTCAAATTGTCTTCTCATTACCATTATGTGTTCTGTAAATTTTTCTTCTTGTTTATCCAATTTTCTATTGATTTCTTCCTTTGCACTTTTTATCTCCTCTTTTGTGCTTTTTATATCAGACATTATTGTCCTCATCATGTTCATCAATTCTTCATTTTCGTTAGGGTTTTGTTTAGTATTATGGTGTACTTCTTCTATTAAACTATCTCCTTTTTCTTCTTCTGTTGCTTTTTTTTCTTGCATAGCCGCTGTTAATCTCTCCTTCAATGTTTGTTTGCTCCCCCTTGTATCCATGTCTCTTGATTTTAGTTGTTCTTTTAGTTCTTCTACAGTTAAATTGTCAATGTCCATTTTTTTGTCTGCCATTGTAAAATTTTACCAAAATTCCTCCGATGTCTCAAATATGACCTGTTCCTGTCGCTAT
Organism: Galeruca laticollis; assembly: GCA_963921935.1. Classification (NCBI taxonomy): domain Eukaryota; kingdom Metazoa; phylum Arthropoda; class Insecta; order Coleoptera; family Chrysomelidae; genus Galeruca; species Galeruca laticollis. The sequence goes on from OY998176.1 coordinate 248,590,905, forward strand.
TTCGAACGCCTTACGTTGGTTGGGCCATATATTGTGCTGTATTTTAATTTGAGTTACAGGTTGTATTTTAAAAAAAAATTGCGATGATGATTATTTTAATTATTATGTTATTATCAAGTTGCAATATTGTTGTGGAATTTTCTATTATTTGTTATGAATATTAAATTTGTTAATCATTGTATTTCCTTTTTTCATTATGGGCGCCAGAACTCGTATGGTCTGCTTATTATAAACAGAGCGATTTCGTACCTAATGCAAGTTCAAATATTAATACCAAAAGCTTTATTCCTTTTTTTTAAGATCTCAGGGGTGTGTCCGGCACTAGCGTTGAACAGTAACAGGAAACTGATAGGTTTTGAGAACACTTGAAGGAAAACAAGGAGGTTTGAATGTAGTTTTGTTTAATTAATCAAAAATTCTATGTATTTTTTAATATTTCTCCCTCAAAACTTACTGACGATAAAGTCAGAACAGATTACATAATTATTTACAAACATCTATATATAATTCTCATAGTTAAATGTTTTAAGTGAAATTATTATGATAAAATAACTAAAAATAACTAATAAATACCGTGTAACCATGATATCATCGTTAACCCGCAATCAATTCCCACCTCTAGTATTTTAAACCAGAAGAATGATATTGGCGCTGTGAATCGTCGTCATGTGACCAGAGATATGGCTTGTGAATCGTAAATGGATGTTTGGAAGTAATAGTTTTCAAAGTTTATTAATATATTTAGTCCTTAATAATAAAATCAGTGAGTGATTTCGTCGTTGTTTGGGATTAAATTGAATTAGTAGGATAGTGGAAATTGATTATTCTTAAATAACTAGGTAAATTCAAAAAGATATGTTCATAATATTATACCTAACCTAAATAATAATTCCAGAAACCAAATGTTTGTGAATATATACAGAAATTCATGAGCTTGAAGATAACAAATGTCTTGTGTTTCCACTCATTTCAGTTCAATGAAACTTGTGATGAACAGAATGTATCAGCTTTTCTATTCGACGAGGAGTTAAAAGTTTATCATACTCGGATTACTTTCAATGTAAGTAATTTCTGCTACGAGGAAAATGTCACCATAGCCAGGAACAAATAAGGTAAAAATTAAATTATCTTACCAAATTCTAGTAGACGATTATTGAAAAGTTTTTTTATTTGATATTCAGTTATTGGAAACTGGATCATTCCATTTATTGCCAATGACGTTGTCACAGTATTTAGTTAAAATGTTGTCCTTTAATGATTTTTTTAACTTAATTGTATTATTTTATTCTCGTTCTCACATCTTTCCATACCACCTTTTCAACCTAACAACCCTCTCTCGACGCTCAACAATCAACAACCTCCTTCTGTTTTTTTCGATCCTCTTTTGTTAACTTGTAAACAGTTATTGTTTTTTTAAAAAACTATTTATCCGCGTCTTGTTCTTTTTCAATTATTCACTCCGTTCGAAAATACCTCCGCGATTGCACTAATGTCACTTTATTTACACTTAATCTAAATATTGATAAAGCTGTCACTTTATATATAATACTATCCATGTCTATTTGCTTTTTTAATCGTCGTCAAAAAAAATACTTTATCGTATACAGGGTTTGTCAAAAGTTATAGCAATCGGAAAAATACAATTATAGAAGTTGGTTTTTTTTTTAAAATTTATGTTACGAATGAATAGTATCTTTTTATAATTGACTCACGTGTGTGCAACACACAACTATATGTTAATAGTTTCGTTTATCAATATTGTTTTTATCATGAATTTAAATATCATGTAACTATGAGCATTATAATTCTTTTTAGTTGCAAATGGGCATTTATATACAAAATTTTATTTGTTCATTTTCCTGTTAATAATATTTCACTTTAATGTATATATATATATATATATATATATATATATATATATATACATATAGTTATAGAGTTATAAAGTTATCGTGAATAAGCCTTCTCAGAAATAAGTAAACTCTTTTTACTCTATGTTGAGAGCTTTCGAAATCTCTTTATTTCTTCATCAGTCAACTACAAAGATGTAAACAACTAGTTATATAGGCAAAAATATTAATTTAAATATATTACTTACAAGTAATCGAGGTTAATTCTTGAACAATTTCTTTCCCAAAGGATACCATTGCACAGAAAACCACTCACTTCTTGATGTTTTTAAAACAATAAAATGTGAAATGTGTTGTCGTTTACAGCACCCAAAAAGAATGAAATGAATTTTGTCAATGAATGTTATTATTTTTTGAAAAACAAAAAGAAGACGGCCTTGTGAAATGAAAAAGTTAGTTAATGACTCTTAACTTAAAAATTAGTTCACAACAAAAGAGGAAATGATTAAAAACAACTGTGTTGAATGGTCAAAAAAAAACATCAGTACAGAACATACTCGGTTAATCCTCTCACTATCAATTCCTATGATCGTCTGATGAGGGAATCATACAACCCAGACCATGAATCGGTAGATTATTTTCATGTCATTCTCCCCCACACCCTGAAAACCACTGTCACTAGCAAGCAGCGCGGAGGGGAAATATGTTTAAACCACAAGCTGTGAAGATGATGATAGGCAAAATGGTGTCGGTTAGGTTAGTTGTTTTTCAATTTTTGTTGAAATCAAAATTGAGGATGTTTGAATAGATAATACTCAGACTTTTTTTGTCTGAACGTTTGTTCATGGCCAAAGGTTCATTGTTGATATATACCATCTCTAGGAAATTTCTTTTGAAATAATTACTTTCACAAGTCAAAACATTGGCGGCGTCAAATTTTAAATTGTGTCCCGTATCTAGGTGATGCGTAGCCAGAGCACAAGATTCCTTTTCTAATTTTATGTCGCTTTTGTGGGTTATTATGCGATCTTTAAGTGTTCTTGAACTTTGACCAATATAGACCTGATCGCAATTTCCACAATCAATTTGATATACTGTGTTGCACTTCCAATCCCTGTGCACTCTATCCTTAGTTTTACTGAATATTTGGTTCACCGTTTTAATGGTTCTATTAGCTATTACTAGATATTTTTCATTTTTCAGTATTTTTGTAATTATAGGTGTAATTTCTTTAATGTAAGGGATGCTAACATACCTTCTTCTTTCTAAGGGCTGTAGATTGTTTTCTACTATAGGAGCAATGTCACCACGATCACGGTGATTCGAAGTTGTAAAAATTAATTTTTTCAGAAGTTGATGTGGATATGAATTATCTAACAATAGATTGTAGAGCTTTTTCAAACTGTCATTTCTAAGGGAAGGGTGGCAAATTTTGAAGATACGGTGTTTGAGGGCTAAAATTAGGTTAATTTTCATTTTGTAAGGATGGTAAGAATGAAAATTCATGTATCTACTTGAACTTGAGGGTTCCGTGTACCAATTCAATATTATTTTGTTTTCATTATTCCTATTAACTTTAGTGTTAAGGAACGGGACACTATGGTCCAAACCTTCTTCTTCGATGGTGAAATTCAAGTACTCATTGTAGGAATTGAAAACTCCTAGTAGTTCATTGCAGCCATTCAGAGGTATGCTACATATAATGTCATCAACATATTTTTCTATAAAAGGGATGGTGAATATCAGCTTAGGCAAACACGTATCTAATAGATCGTCCATTATGTATTGTGCAATGATCGGAGATAGTACCGATTCCATAGGACACCCATGGACCTGTCTGCAAAAATGTTCATTGAAAGAATAATAGGTATTATTGAAAAAAGAGCGAGTAAAAGGTCGAGTAAAAGGTAGTCGGCTTGAACTAGTTAAAACCAGAATAGTTATAAAGTTATCGGGAATAAGCCTTATCAGGAATAAGTAAACTCTTTTTACTTTATGTTGAAAGCTTTCGAAATATCTTCATTTCTTCATCAGTCAAAGATGTATACAACTAGTTAAATAGGCAAAAATATTAATTTAAATTCATTACTTACAAGTAATCGAGGTTAATCCTTAAATAATTTCTTTCCCAAAGGATACCATTGCACAGGAAACCACTCACTTCTTGATGTTTTTAAAACAATAAAATGTGAAATGTGTTGTCGTTTACAGCACCCAAAAAGAATGAAATGAATTTTGTCAATGAATGTTATTCTTCTTTGAAAAACAAAAAGAAGACGGCCTTGTGAAATGAAAAAGTTAGTTAATGACTCTTAACTTAAAAATTAGTTCACAACAATATATATATATATATATATATATATATATATATATATATATATATATATATATATATATATATGGTAACCATATTTTTCTGTATCTGTATCCATTTCATAGCAATCAAATCAGCTATTTTAAAGAAATAAATCAACTGTGAGAAAAGATGAGTTATTAGTTAAATGAAGAAATCAGAATTTATCATTTCTGCCAACAAAATTTACCATCCTGTTAAAAAGAAATATAAACGTCAAAATAGGACTTGGCAGATAAAAGAAATTTTTGGAATTTAAAAATGCAAGTAAAGAGATAAAAGGTATTTATTAGAAATATAAATAAAACTGTTTATTCATTAGTTATTAACAATTATATATAATGTGAAACTTAGTGGATAAGAAAAATTGTAAAAAAAATTGTGACTGGTAGCAACTGAAGCAAGCAAAATTTAAGAAGAATCCATGGAGACGGATATTTTGGTTTTGACAGTGATTGATGATTTGAAAAAGAGATAGCTCCTTTGTGAGAAAGATTAGAGAAGAATTAATAAAATAAATCGAATTGAACAAGAGAAACCATCAAGCAAAACTTATATCATGAGAAAACCAATCCTGTGAGTAAAATTTGAAGAAAAATATTCACCAGAATATTACTTAAAATTCAATTCATGAATTAGCGAAATAGAGAAGACGTCAACGTATACAAGGTAAAGACAATTTATATATAAATTTCATTCCCCCGCGATAAACTATCGACCGTGAGAGACACTAAAATGCATATTAATAGTGAGTAATTTGAAGACTAACAAAAGCAATACAAGAAAGAAAACTTTAATTTTGAATAGAGTAAGTTTAGGTTAATGGAGTATAGATATATATATATATATATATATATATATATATATATATATATATATGACATTATAATATAAAGTGTAAATTAAAACATAGTAAATTCAGGGTGGGTTTTTAGAAAGATTGGGGTTTATTGAATTTGAAAAGAATTGGATAATAAGAATTTTGAATAATGTATAATATTGAATATTTCTGATAAATACAAGTTATCACGTTTATTTGTACATTTGAAGTTTAGTTGTTTATTTCAATAATTAATTTAGATAGCATATATGTCTAACGGAACCGCCTGAAAGGGAAATATTGTCGTGTTCTGATCCGACTGAGCTAAGAAAAGAAGAATATAGTAGGAGAGAAATACAGGTAACTGATGAAAAATTGATAAATTTCATTCTAAAATATACTGGTTAAAATCGAAACAAAATTACATTATAACAAAAACTAACAAAATCATAACAATATATATATATATATATATATATATATATATATATATATATATATATGTTATATTCACAAATTCACATTAAACTTTTTAAAAACAATTTCTATTGAGTTACACAGTTTTATGATATATAAAAAGGAAATAATAGTTTGAAATTATAATTGTAACTGACTATTTTACATAAAGTCAAAGAATTTATAGATTTGGGTTAAATCAACGTCAGCGTTTATTTTCGTGGAGAACTCGATGTAGCGTCGCTCCCATGAAAGTGCAGAAATCATTATTCTTCTGTAAGATGATATTTGTGTTACTCAATGTGTTTATTTTATAAAAACGCAACGTAGCATCGTTCTCATGAAAATACGGAAATCGTAACCTGATGTTTGACATTGCGTAACATTACTTAAACATAAGCATTTCTTCCGATATAACAACTCCCCCCTTAATTAAAATTGTTGTTTAATAAACAACAATTTAGAGAATAAAAACCTAAATACATAAAATATAAAATAGACTATACAATATATACAGAGATTTCAAGATTAGAAGGAAAATACACAAAATAAAAATATAAAGGTATACATTAAACCATAAAATTGTCAATTTTCGGTTTCCACTTTCTCAGAGGCTTCGGTTTCAAGTTTGGGTCTTCTTTTTGGCAGAATAATATAAATTTTACTAAAAACATCATTTGGTTGGTCCGGAACAGGTTTTCCTGGCGATTTGTTAAATTTAATATTTCTACACTTGTAACAGGTGTAGAGGACGATCAAGGCAACGATGAGTGAGATCGTACTATATGTGAACCAAGAAATATTTTTCTCAACAAACGGTTTGTTTATGAGTTCATCTAAACTTTTTGAGTATTGGTCCAGTTTGTGTTTTGTCACTTGCAGATCACTCAAGTTAATGTTATTAAGATCTAGTGGTTCTATTTTGGGTACTTCTACTTTGTTTGGAATGTCCAGACAACAGTTGTAATCAACCATTACGGGATGAAGTACATGACGAATGTTTATAGTTTTTCTGGTACTAGCTTGTATTTTAGTAATCCCAACAAAAGCGGAATATCCTGAGTATAGCTGTAAAATAGAATTTTCATTTACGGTTAATGTTTTCGTTTTTGTGTCTGGAAGACTTATGGTCACGTGTACCGGTTCGGCAATCGACACTAGCCACACGTTTTCTTCGAGTTTTTGCACATTTTAACATTTTCCGTTGACTACTGCACTTTTACAATTCGCAGGAAATGTCTTATATTGTCTTAACAAACGGGTTCCACATATCGCGTTATCGTCTATAGGGTACGCGTAAACATCGGGACACAACTTTTGATGCGTAGATAACTGTTTACATTCTTGTAAATCGTGGATTGGAGTGTAGGATAAAGAATCATCATCTCGCGTTAAATATTTTTGTGAAAATGATGAAATGTGGTGAAATCCAGTTCTATTATCATAAATTGGTATTGGGTATAGGTGGAATAAAGTAAATACTTGTGGTTCACTCAAAGGTATTTTAAGAACGAAAACAAGGTCTGAATTTGTTTGATACGCTTCGAGATCGATTATTTCCAAATACTGTGAAATTTCAGAATATTTTATTGGTAGCGGTAAACCTTTCCTTACTGTATTTTCTGATATTTTCTAAGAGCAGTGATCAAATTTTCTGGTTCAGTAATAGAAGTATGAATTATTTGAAGCTGTGCAAAAGTGATAGAGTTCAGAATATCATTAATAATATTTTCAAGATACGAATAACTATCCATTAGTTGTTGGCAAATTTCAAAGAAATTTAATTTGGCTTCGATAAGCGCAATTTCGTTTGTTGATTGTCGAATGGTGGTTTCAATTTTTTCTATATCTGAATTGAATATTTTCTCATTTAATTTTAATTGTCCTATGGTACTGTTGAGATTTGTTATGACTGAGCTTGTTATTGACATTTGATTTTTTAATAAGTTTTCTATCTGGTTTTGATCAGTTTTTAATTTATTAATGCAGTCCATATAATATTCACTGTCAGACGCATCGAGATTTCCGGTTATTGATTTAAATATAAGTAGTACCAATACCATTAATTAACCCTCGTTTTTGTCTTTCAACATCAAAAGACATTTCACTAAATTTATCGCCAATAGATTTTGTAATTTGTTGCAATAATGCCAAATGTGATTCTACTTCGGATCGGAAGGACTTCATACTGGAGTAGTTTGAAGTAAAGGTATTTTGAATTGTGTCAAGAATTCTATTATTTCTTTCAAAAGTTTGTTTAGAAGCTGATATATTTTTATGCACTAATAAAGTCCATTCGTCGTTCGGAACCATTATTTTGGTTTCGTCGTGGTAGTAGATTCCAACTGTATTGTTTATGGGTTCGATTTTATATTGACATGTTGCTGTTCCGATCAGCAGCAGAAACCTGAAAATAAGTTAATTTTCAACATAAGGTTTCATAAGATCGAAATTTATTTTTGATTTTTTGATTTGTTATTTGTTTCTAAGTTTAATACTGTTGCGGAATTTCTGTGTATCTCTAGTATTTCAAAAGGGCCATTGAACTTATTTTCTAATTTGTTTTTTACTTGAGTTTCTTTTATGTTAACTTTGTCACCTACTTCATAATTTGGTTTGTTTTCGGAGACATGTTTGTCAAATCGATCTTTAGATCTGTGAAGGCGGTCTTGGGTATATATTCAGGCATTATTTCAATTTGATTGAAGCCTGATGCAATATCTAGTGTCGTGAAATATTGACACTCACCAAGCTGGTCCAATAAATCTCCAATGTTTGGTAACGGGTATTTGTCGTCTACAGTAATCTCATTCAGTTTTCTGTAGTCTACGACAACACGCCATTTTTGTTTACCTGATGCGTCGAGCTTCTTGGGAACAAACCACACGATAGACGTCCATGGAGAATTGCTGGGTTGTATAATGTTTTGTAAAACCATTTCATTGATCTGATCTTTCACCTCTTGTTTATGAATTTGGGGATAGCGATATGATTTTACATAAGTGGGCTTAGAATTTTGCGTATCTATAGAATATTTTATTTCGTTAGTGAGAGAAAGTATGTCTCCTTCTAAATAAAAAATGTCAGAAAAATCATGACAAAGTTGGGAAATTATGTCTCGTTCTTCTTCATTAAGATGATCAAGTCTTAGTTGATTTTTTAATTCCGATGTTCTATCGGTGCACATTTCTTGGGTAGTTAGTTGAATATTATTTACAGTATTTATTCCATATGGTTCTAAATTAAGTTTTGAAAATGTTACAGTTTTAGGTATACAATTAACATTTAATACTGAAACAAAAAATTCTCCTTTTTCATTTATTTTAACTAATGCGTTTGGTAGTTTAACTTTCTGTACTTCTTGACCTACCAGTATAGCATCAGTATTAACTAAATCGCATTCTAGTTTGAAGATTTGTTTAGTCCTAGGTTCAATGGAAATTGTATTTTTGTAAATTTGTGGAAATTGGTTTTCGATTGAAATATTGGTAGTTTCATTATCTGTTACTTTAAATAATGGTACAATTTTGAAATCAGTAATAAGTTGTTTATTTTTTAGATCAACTATACAATTATAATGTTCTAAAAAATCCATGCCTAATAATCCATCAAAATCAATATCTAAATTACAAATAAATCTTCTGTGTGGATCGGTAGGTTTAAATGGAATAAGGGTTGATTCGTTAACTCTTATTTTTTGGTTCGTTATACCTTGAATAATTACATTTTCAGGGGATCGATTTCTATAATTTTCGCATGTTTTGGGTTTGAAAATTGATAATCCAGGACCTGTATCAATTAGAATTTTATAAGTGTTTGTTCTGTCTTTAATATAGTATAAGTTTTTATAATTTACGGGTAAGGTAATTTTTACATGAACATCTGTTCGAGGCAGTCCGATTCTGGACTGTTCAAACTCATGGTTTGAATTTGTGAACTGAGATCTGGGATCGACAAATTTGAAGTTTGATCGTTAAGCGGATCTGGGGGTTTCGTTTGTGAAGGGCCTTGTCGAAAATCCTGATATTGATCATGATTTGGATTTAGGAGGTTATCAGAATCAAAATTATAAACATTTCCATTATTATAATTAAAATTGTCTTGTTCGATATAGCTATAATCGAAAGTTTCGTCTTCATTCGTATTGCAAACTGGTACACCATTATCAGAGTTAGGGTCACTATCAGCAGTATAATAGTTTTCCTCTATTTCACTATTAACAGTATAATAGTCAGGAGCACTGGGGTTAATTTCTTGGTAATATTCTTGATAATCAAGTGAATTATCGGAATATGGTTCTTGATTTTCATAATAATTTTGAGTATCATCTGTATAATAGTAATAACTGTTATGAGAGTGTTTGTTAAAATCATGATTTCGATTGAAATGAAAAGTTCTTTGTTGATTAAAATTTGTGTTGGGTCGATTTCCCGGTGGTCCTTGAGGTCTAAAACTTGGATTTGGTCTAATTACAGATAGGCGATTTTGATTTAGTTGATTATTTTGAAATTGTGGCCTTTATTAAAAATTTTGGCCTCTTTGTTTATGTGAATTAGGGGTTTGATTTGATCTAAAGGAACCCTGAGCCAAATTTTGAGATTGTCTTTGACTCATTTATAATATGTCGTATTCTATGACAAAAATTACATTGTTTTGGTGAATTTTGGCTAAATCTACGAGTAGGTATATTATTTGTATTACGATTAGTCTGAGGTTTGTGGTTTTCATAGTGAGTTAATTGAAGTTCTCTTCTGACTCGTGAAATAGCTGATAAAACGCTTATTGGATTACTAGCTCTAATATTTTGACCAGTTTTTGGATCTAGACCGGTTAATAAAGTAGTTAAAGTTGATGATTCTATAAGACGTGTTTGTCCTACTTTTTGATCTGTTGTTAAATGCTGTTGTTTACTTATAGCTGAATACATTTTTGCTTCCAGAGTTTGTAATCTCTAAACAAAAATTAAAGGCTATTCGTTTGGTAGTTGTTTCATTCTTTGAAGGTCTTGAATTAATGAATTTAAGTCGCGGGAATCTCCAAAGTGAGTATTTAATAATGTTTTAATTTCTCCCCAGTTTGAAGGGTCGCGTGAATTTACTAATTCAGCGGCTCTTCCTTTAAGTTTGTTTTTTATATGAAGAGTTAAAAGTACTTTTTGGTCGTTGCCGGCCATTCTGTGAGCTGTTTTACAAGCATTTATAAAAGTATTTAAGAAAATTTGATTACCGTCATATTCCGGAATTATTGAAAATATTTCGGATAATCTGTAAGGTTCTAAATTTGACGCTTGATTGGTTTGAGCAACTGGAGTATTAGCATTGGCATTAGTGTTTGTTGCACTACGTGTTTCAGGCATTTTGCTTTATATTAAAATAATTGTATTCGAAATAAAAGTAAATTATGACAATAGAACTTGGTAAAAATAAAAAATAAATTGCAAAATATCAAATAACAATAAAACGAGATGATTCTTACGTAAATATTTTCATTCCTTCCTTGACAGCTGAAATCCTTATCCGTGAGCTTTGCTACACCTGGTTAGAAGTTTGCGTGTTCCTGGTGCCGGAGAGACCGTCTGCTCCTTGAAGATCTGGAGCTGGTACTTGAAAATTTCTTAAAGGTTTAGGAATCACCTTACTTAGTTAGGCACTCCTTGTTCTAAATGTGTTTAGGAATGCTACTGACTGCGCCGCTGTTATACTCACAAATTCACTTTAAACTTTTTAAAAACAATTTTTATGGAGTTACACAGTTTTATGTTATATAAAAAGAAATTAATAGTTTGAAATTATAATTGTAACTGACTATTTTACATGAAGTCAAAGAATTTATAGATCTGGTTAAATCAACGTCAGCGTTCATTTTCATGGAGAACTCGATGTAGCGTCGCTCCCATGAAAGTGCAGAAATCATTATTCTTCTGTAACATGATATTTGTGTTACTTAATGTGTTTATTTTATAAAAACGCAACGTAGCATCGTTCTCATGAAAATACGGAAATCGTAACCTGATGTTTGCATTGCGTTACATTACTTAAACATAAGCATTATATATATATATATATATATATATATATATATATATATATATATATATATATATATATATATATATATATATATTAAGCCAGTCCTCTAGTATAGATAAATATTCATATATTAGATTGAATTAAAAAGGAATTTTTTTTGTATATACGTATGGTGTATCATTAGACACTACCTAATTAAGAACAAAATTTAACATAAAACGAATGAATGACTTAAGCAAATGTATTATAAAATATTGAGTACATCAATTTAAGAAATGGATTAAGGATAAGGAATAGAATGGTAATGATAATATAGAAATTAATTCTTAAGAAAATGTTACCTTCACAAATAAATCCTAAGGTCAAGTCAATGTCAACAATTTTCATTAAAATCAATCTGAACGCTGCTATGTCCACACTTGAATCGGGAAAAGGATGTTAATTTGTTCAAAACCTAAAATAATAAGAATTAATAATCAAATCACTAATTTATTAACGATATGCAAATACAATAAAAAGTTACAATTTGACAAAAATAATTTATAAAAGTGAAACTGTATGAAATATGACATTCGGAATAAGAGCCATATTGTATGTCATAGAAATCTAGTAATCAAATCGAAATCAATGAAGGAAGTGATTGAATCTAGTTATTATATTGCCAACCTAAATTCAATGAGTTGGAAGTTAATATAAAACAGAGAATGTAAATTTGAAATTAAGTTAGAGTTTATATAAAGCGAAATTAGTGCTAATTAAAGAATTAAAAAATAAACAGTTCCATATATATAAATTATAAATTTAGATTGTAGAAATTGTATATTAATTGTAAACAAATTTACTAAAAAAAAAGGAATTACAAGGATTGAAACCATTGTAATACATGTAAAAGACTATTTATATATTCTATAAGATATTGTTAAACCATTTATACAAGTGATTTCACTCTCCAAGACTATTTTAATTGAAGAATTCAGTATTTCCATAAAAAAAAACATTATCATTGACAATTGTTGAATAAAATAACAAATTAGGAGGCTGTGTTTTAGAGATTGTAAAAATGTTGTTGATTTTAAAAAAAAAGAGTGTCGAGAGTTAGTTGGGGGAATGAGGAACTGGGATGTAATTCTCTGAGAAGATTTTTGTGAAAACTTTAAAGTAAAAGTAATAATTTTAAATCTAAATCAATAAAAAATCCATAATATTAATGTCGATTAACCCCTGTGAAAAAGTGAAACGTGCCGAACGAGTATTTCTTGGGTAAGGAATACCTAAGAAAAGAGACGGGATGTTGCAGGTCCACCACGCCGAGAATGGAATATAAGGTCTGTGTTATTTGAGTTTTTTTAATTTGGAATTCCAAACAAACAAAGAAAAAGTGAACTTTTGAAATTAATTTGAACATTTAAATTTGAAAAATCTAAAATTGGCCAAAGAAACTTTAAAATAATTAATACCAAATTTTATCCATGGATAATTAAAGAACTCTAATTTTCTGCAACAATAATTTTAGATAATAAATATGTACTTACTTGTAAAAAGTTTTTCGTTTGTAAAATAATCAAAGTTCACACCACTCATAAATGCTTTTCCAATCTTAATTTCCGCTTTGCATGCTGACCTATTCTTATAACTATCAAACACACACTTAATTCACAACTTGAATTATATATGTAACTGTTTAATATAAGTTTTCAACCATATTATTCTAAATGCACTAAATTGATGAACATTGAACTGTTAAACGTTTGCATCCTCCACGTTAACTGTGTACTATAATTTTGTGACGACGAGAAACGTTGAACCGGAAGAGTTGCTCCGTTGCGCCGAAGCAGCTACTATAAGCGTTCAGTGCGCATGACCATAAAAGAATACAGGGGAGGTTCAGGAATATTTGTGTGTGTAAAATTTTGAAGATTTCATCAACAATTTATTAAAATATTTTTATTTAAGTGTTGGTATTTTTCTTATTCCAGTCAATGTCCATAACACTTTTCACGAACATTGTTTAAATCATTCATTCGATTATCATATGGTGAGGTGATTGAAATAAAGATATATAATTTATTCAGGAATAGACCTATCACGAAATCATAATAAGTAAATGTTCATATGTGTAAAAATTTTTTCTAATAGGTGTCCAGTACTCAAAGAGAGAAGTCTCATGCTCCCGACTGCAATATAAAATTTAAACAATACATACAATTAAAAATTTTCATATAATCATATAGGGCTAGCCGAAGGTAAAAACGGGTAAATAAAGGTAAATCATATAAGTATATATTAAAATATAACTATATCCACTATAATATATATATATATATATATATATATATATATATATATATATATATATGTATATATATATATATATATATATATATATATATATGTATATATATATATATATATATATATATTTATTTAAGCAACGAATAGATTAGTGGGTATTGCACGCAAATAGAAGAAGGGGCTACTGAAAAGAGTGGTAACCGCAGACATGCATGTTTCTAGCTCATTAGCCGTCATCGGTACGGTACAACCAAGAAAAGATGTGAAACATGAGAGCAAAGGTGTTGAATGAAACATGAGAAAATATAACAGAATTCAGCAGGATAGTCAAACACAACATTTGTGTCAGTAATATTAGAAGATCTCGAATATTCGAGACAACAACCAACATAGACACGGAGGTGCATATAACACTCCCGTCTGAAACTTCCGACCCAGATTAATGAAATAATAACAAGATGTTGTGTTTGACTATCCTGCTGAATTCTGTTATATTTTCTCATGTTTCATTCAACACCTTTGCTCTCATGTTTCACATCTTTTCTTGGTTGTACCGTACCGATGACGGCGTATGAGCTAGAAACATGCATGTCTGCGGTTACCACTCTTTTCAGTAGCCCCTTCTTCTATTTGCGTGCAATACCCACTAATCTATTCGTTGCTTATTGTTCATATGTCACGCACTATTCGTACATCTTCTTTATATTTATATATATATATATATATATATATATATATATATATATATATAAATATATTTATTTATATATATATAAATATATTTATATATATATATATATAGAGAGAGAGAGAGAGAGACGGAATCAGTGGCAGCTTTAGGATTTGAACTTGGGGGGGCGCATCGGCCTCTTCCTCCCACCTATAAAGTTCAAAATTGAAAATATATCAAAAATGCTTGCAATTTACAAGTTGTCACTTTTTACATACCGGGTGATACATTGCCGAGTGAAACATAGGAAATCCCATGAAAATTTTGAAGTGGCTGAATATTGGCTTCCTAGTATATTTTATTGAAAAATGTTATAACTTTTTGAAGAGGCCAATATGATAAACTCATGTGCCGAGTTTGAATAAAGTCAAATGAGCAAATACTAAGTTATTCAATTAAATGTAATGACAAAATTACGAAAATGTTCATAGCTCAGGTAATACAGTAAACACCAGCAAATTAAATTTTTACATTGACAAAACAAAAAGTAATGTGAAACATACTTTATACGTCAGTTTTTGGCGATAGCGTCATAGAAATTATTTGCTGGTGTTCATTGTATTACCTGAGCTATGAACATTTTCGTAATTTTGCCATAACATTTAATTGAATAACTTAGTATTTGCTTATTAGACTTTATTCAAACTCGGCATATGAGTTTATCACATCGGCCTCTTCAAAAAGTTATCATAAAATTTTTCTATAAAATGTACTGGGGAGCGAATATTTAGCCACTTCAAAATTTACATGGGATTTCCTATGTTTCACTCGGCGATGCATCACCCGGTATACATTGCCGAGTGAAACATAGGAAATCCCATGAAAATTTTGAAGTGGCTGAATATTGGCTTCCTAGTATATTTTATTGAAAAATGTTATAACTTTTTGAAGAGGCCAATATGATAAACTCATGTGCCGAGTTTGAATAAAGTCAAATGAGCAAATACTAAGTTATTCAATTAAATGTAATGACAAAATTACGAAAATGTTCATAGCTCAGGTAATACAGTAAACACCAGCAAATTAAATTTTGACATTGACAAAACAAAAAGTAATGTGAAACATACTTTATACGTCAGTTTTTGGAGATAGCGTCATAGAAATTATTTGCTGGTGTTCATTGTATTACCTGAGCTATGAACATTTTCGTAATTTTGCCATAACATTTAATTGAATAACTTAGTATTTGCTTATTAGACTTTATTCAAACTCGGCATATGAGTTTATCACATCGGCCTCTTCAAAAAGTTATCATAAAATTTTTCTATAAAATGTACTGGGGAGCGAATATTTAGCCACTTCAAAATTTACATGGGATTTCCTATGTTTCACTCGGCGATGCATCACCCGGTATAAAGATAAAACTTTATAAAATGGGTCATTCGGAGGGCGCGAGGAGAAACATCGAGATACAATTAAAAGAAAATACGTTTGTTAAGTTTCCTATAGGTATATTAAAAGGAGACAAAACGCTTCTAAACACGGAACAAAAGAAAACAAACATAACTGAAACAACTCACATATTACACAAAAACTAAATAAAGATGAAAACAAAGACCAGAATTCAGAATTTTTGTCTGTATCTGTGACCAAGCTCTTCTTTTAATTCAAGCAAAGACTTGGTAGCACCAGTCATTGAGACTGACAGAAATTCTAAACCTCGTATATAGCAATAGGAAGCTGTAAAAAATAACAAAAACAATAACATATAATATGTATATACAAAAATATAAAAGAATACGTATTCCAAATACGAAAAAAATATACATATAAAAGTTAAATTGTAAAATCTAATCTTCTTTTTTTATTGGCGAATCGGTTAATTACGCTTTCAATGTCTAAGTCAATATTTCTATGAACATATAATAAAGCTAACCCATTTAGGCGATCTTCTGTCATGGTGGACCTTAAATAACTTTTAATTAACCTTAAGCTTTAAAAATTTCTTTCTGATGTTGCTACAGAAATAGTCAACGTACATAAAATTTTTAAAATTTGGTGAACTAGTTTTTATCACATTTCTGCAAAGCTCCTAATGTATTTTTAGTATTCACCATTCCTTGTTTATACAACTGTATTTCCCCGAGCAATTGCATGAGAGAAGGATATCCTAGTAGTCCACCAAATTCCAAAATTACATCCGACAAGACCTGTTTAAGGGAATCGTGATTTATTTTATCAAGGTAATAGGGAATTAGTGTGTCAAGATTTAACGGTAATAAATCGTTGTTGCCAAATCTATCATTTAAATCTGCAATAATTATATCTAAAATTGGAATATAGACAGACCTTTTCCAATAATCGTTAGGAGAAAGAGTAGCAGAGTCAGAGAATGTTTGTCTTTGGGTTTGTCGTCCGCAAAGACGAGGAGTTGTGAGATCTACATCAAGATCTAAAAGAATTTGTTGAACTTGTGGAAATATTATCGATAAAAAATATGAATCCAAGTCGGTCCTTTTTTGATTAAGGGAATTTAGGAGATCACTTACTTTTAATTTGGCCGAATGTATATCAATGTCGATACCTTGTAAGTATCTAGCTAATGATAAAGTTAAGCTAAAAATATCAGAAAGACAAAACACTGTAAAAATTAAATCACAGTCACAAACTACTTTTAACAGAATGCTTGCTTTACTGGAAGACAAATTGTCATCCCATTGAGAAATCTCTCTCAAGGCTTTGACAATGTTTAACAGGTCTGTAGTAAATTGTAAAATTGAGTCATGCCTCTCAATCCAACGTGTTTGGCATGGACTTTTTAATTTACATTTTAAATATTTTTCCAAGACGTAATTTCTCTTAGCAGAAAGGCTAAAAAAAGTTACGATTTCTTGGATACTGCCAAGACAATTTTTTACAGATTTTACTTTTACTGACTGCGATAAAATTAAATTTAAACTGTGACTAAAGCACGGGCAAATTCTAGCGTTTTTAGCTTCTTTATTAATTTCCTGTGCAGCCCCTTTAACTTTGGATAAATTAACTGAACAATTGTCACAGCCAATGCCGACACATTTTTCTAGATTAAGCCCCAACAGTTTTATGTGTTTCAATACTGACTTACCTAAGATCTTCCCAGTAATTTTTGGCTCAAAATTGGTCTCAGCGTTATCGTTATCATCAGAGCTAGTAGAAGTGGACGCTTTGGTTGTATAATAAGATTTATGGAGATCTACAAATCCTAAAAAGCATTCTTTTATTTCATTTTGATAAACGAATTTAACTGTCAAACTTAGTGGGAAATGGTGAGATATATCTGTTGTTTCGTCAAAAATTATTGAGTAAAATTCGGCTTCGTAAAATTTACCCACAATTTTAGATATAATTTCTTGCTCACAACAATTAATTAATTGATTGGCCGTATTCTTTCTAATATATGTAGCACGAGCGCCCGTATTTTTAAGATGCTCTTCTAACTGCACATCACCAGCATCTATCCTAAATCTAAGAAGTGCTCTAAAACAACCATCATTGTTTTCCACTAAATTAAAATCACCATCTTTGTTAAATAGGGGTCCAGTATCGCGGTGTCCTCTCAGAGGTATATTTTGGTGACCAATGAAATATTATGGTTTTTAAAATAGGCACTAACCTTAGCCTATTTTGTTGTACTTGTTTGGCTCGTTCTTTACTTAGTCTATTCCTAATATCCAGCTCGAGCTTCTCAAAAACCCTTAAAAAATTTTGTGCTCAAATATAAACAAAGTATAAATTATCAGACATTAGTAATTTAAAAATATACAGTGCGTCCCAGAAGTATAAAATCATTTAAAATTCAACGGTGTGCTTTTAGAAAAACACTCGGATCCGACGATATTTATTTTTTAATGTGCTTTTTAAAACTTTTTTGATGGGAATTCATGTATTCAGGGTGAGTATTTTTTTCGATAACTGTTGACCTATAGGTATATGACATGGTACATGAAATATACTTAGAATTCGGAAAAAAACTCAAAAATGAAATAAAAAATAGAGGTCTTCACTTAAAAAATGAAGTTGATTGTCTTAACTTATTTTTGAGTCACCCTGTATACATGAATTTAATGAATTTACCATCAAAAGAGGCGCTTTAAAAAATAGAAATCAAAAATTTTCCCGAGTCGCAGACGAGGGAAAATTTTCTAAAAAAATGCGTGACTGAGGAAAAATTTCCGGACATTAATTCAAGGACGTGGGGGATTCGGTAAGAAAATTTTACACCCAAAATTTATTTTAAAAATCTGGTATGTTTCATTTTGAAAATTACTTCGCCAAAATAAAGTTGGCTAGACATCGATTTTCTATAAAAACTTACTTTCCTTCTATTTTAGTAATACTAAATGAGATGTGTTGCAAAGATAAATATTTGAATCCAAAAACTGAATGCCTTCTTTATGACTAAAGTGAAAGAAACCTGTTTTTTTTTTATTTTATTAAGAATCTTTGATAAACTGCCATAGACGTCGCTTTTCTATAAAACCTTCCTTTCCTTCTATTTTAGTAATACTAAGTGCTGCAAAGATAAATATTTGAATTCAAAGATTAAATGCCTTCTTTATTACTAAAGTGAAAAGGACATGTTGTTTTTTTATGTTTTATTAAGAACCAATTTGTTTTACTAAAGACCATATGATAGCTGTCAAAAAAAATTTCCACTTATTAATTTTGTTTGCCTAGTTTGGCAGGAGGAAAAAAAAATTCTGGACAATTTGAAGGCTGCCATGGGCGCAACTGGCGAAATCACAGTATGTAATTGACTTAAAATGACAGGCGTAAAATTTTCAATACTATTTTTCTTACCTTTAAGGGTTGATTCTGTATGGTATTTCGCGTTTTCGTGGCGAATAAGGTCGCCTTCCTTTTCCATAAGTTTTGCAAAATTCGTTAGAGGAAATCTAACCAATTTTTGTGGTATTGAACATTGCGATGCTCCAACTAATTGTTCGTATGAAAAAACAGCACAGTATCTACAAAAGAGGCCTTTCTTTTCTTCCGAAAAAACTAGCCATTCAAATTTTTTAAAATGCGCTTTTGTTGGACGTCTTCGTTCCTCGCGACCTCGTTTGGTATGAATTGAAAAAGGAAATTCATATTGTGGTTCAGGAACCCAATGATTTTTCAATAAATTATATTTAGTGATATCGGGGATGGTATCCATTTTCGCTAAAAATGCGCCGACATCGTATTTCAATTGTTCAGTTTCCATAAAATCCAAATCCGTATTTTGGTTTTGAGTGGGAGTAGAAGCAACTGCAACATCGGTTGGTAAAACATCTGTATTTTCATCTTCTACTCTCTCCTCCGTTCTTGATTTTTTAAAATAATTTAAAATACTATTTGAAACTCTCTTATTCGACATATTGAATTACACACTATCATAATACCACTAAATCACAGATGCATCAGTCTTCAAGTCTTCTAACTAACTAACCAAGTCGAAGTCAGAAATGGATAAAAACGAAGCGCCGAACATCAGCGAAGCCGACAAAGCAAAGACGCCGCTGCCGCTCTTGGAAATCTGGAGTTTGGAGTTCAAAGTAAGAAGCCGCTCGCACTCGCCGCCGCATTAACAGACCAAGAGCAATAGCAATAAGACCTATTAGATAATTTAGGCCGGGTGTTCGGGGTGTTCGATTCAAAAATAATTAGGCATATTATTTTTTCATGGCTGAGTCCATTGTAATGTTGTAAGGTAATCAGAACAAAATTGGAAGCCGTTGGGGGGGGGGCGCCCTCCCCCCTTAAAGCCGCCACTGGACGGAATTATCGGGTATGCGGTCAGTGATATTAAATGAAACTATTATCCTATACTCAATATTTCGCCACCGTTTGGTAGCTTCATCAGAAGATACTACAAAATTTATCTAATAAACAATTGCACACAATAACAAATAGTGAACTTACAGATTTTTAGAGTCTGGAATCTAGTAACGTCTATGCATTAAAAGGTTTAGGACAAGACTAATTAAAATGATTTTAAAAAACCAATAAGGTATAGATATAAAAATGTTTACGAAAAACTGGCAAGAAACACACTGAAACAAATTACAGGGTGATAAGACAAATTAATTTCTAAAACTATTTTAAAAGTTGACAATAAATATTATTGAGTCCATTAGTGTCTGATTTTAGGTTTATCGCGTTAGTGTATCACGTTCTACAACTTTTATATTTACCACTTTTTTCTAAAACGTACATGAAAACATTTATTCAAGAAAATTCACAAATTTACCAAGAAATGTTTTTAATTTGATGCAAAAATGTTTCTTCAAATAAGCCTCTCCAACTGGTGTTGTGCCATTGGGATGTTTTTGGTGTTTATTTTTGTAGTTTCTGAAAAAGACACGGACTATTTTGTTTCAAGAGTGAAGGATATTTCTAACAAATTATTTTCTTTTTAATCACTCCTGTAATACGATTTTATTCTGCATAGACATCTATGCAATGAGGATTACTTTGTGGCGTGGCTGCATG
Source organism: Galeruca laticollis (assembly GCA_963921935.1). Classification (NCBI taxonomy): domain Eukaryota; kingdom Metazoa; phylum Arthropoda; class Insecta; order Coleoptera; family Chrysomelidae; genus Galeruca; species Galeruca laticollis. The sequence goes on from OY998176.1 coordinate 248,611,888, forward strand.
TAAAAATAAATCTAAGAAAGCAAAGGAAACATGGGAGAATTAATTATTTTCACATTCCCTAAGGACCCCAGAGTTTGCAAAGAATGGGAAAGAAAATGCCTACGTGAGGATGAATGGTCTTCTAAAAATAAATGAATTTGAAGCAAACATTTTAAGTCAGAAGATTATGTAGACGAAATGTAAGCAAAACTGATAAACTTGACTGATAAGAAGCTTAATAAAGGTGGTAATAATATGTTTTAAATATGCGGCATCAGATAGTTTTACAATTTTTTTAGCTATACTTTCACTGTTTTTGGTTTCGTCCAATGCCCAACCTGCTAAATTCACAAGAGCATTTAAAAACGAAAGAAGTTGGTTGATAATAATAACACGAAAATATTATTTTTCTTCAATAAATGCACAGCGATAGTACCACAAAATTTAAATATCCGTAATCTTCGGATCATTTTTGGTAAGTTTGTTGTAGTACTTTTTCCTCTATCTTGTAAAATAACTGAAAGGGCACTCAGCTCAGGGGAAGCTTACCCAATGAAATATAACTTTCGTACCGCTTTATGAATTTTTACAAACCTAGTATCATTTGGAATAGAATTGAATTCTTAATATAACTCTAAATATTATTTATATTTCAGTTTTTTGTAACGCTCGCTAGGGGACGTCGTTTGACAATTATAATTTTTTCAAGTTTTTTTTTAAATTTCAATTGCGATGCTATGTTTTTAAATTATCTTCTTAAAAGTGCATAGAATATAATAAGAATAGTAGAAAGTGCATCTGAATATCTATTTTCTAAGCGAAAATACGAGAAAACATAGATATACTAGGAGAGCGACTTTTATACTTAAGTAAATTGAAATTTTTACATAATCTAGTAGGAGTTGAATTTCGTTTCAAATATTCTTCAGTTCAGTTTACGTAAGTCTGTTCCAGTACTCTTCCTTTAACTTGTAAAATAACAGCTAGGATTGAGTTGAAAAGTTGAATCAATAAAACTATAACTTTCCTTCCACTTTATGCATTTTGATGAACTCTATTTGAGAATTAATTTTAGGTTTCAATCGGTATATTCCTTTAAATGTCAAAGCAATTCAAAGGACAGTGTAGAAATTGTTGTGTGACGTTTACTCAATAATATCTAGATCCTGTTGTCTGTTTTTCTTTATTTCGTGATTCCACGCTGATTGCCTTGTTGTTGCGGCTTCAGTTCATTTATTTTAACCTTCAATCGATAACAAATGTCTGTAAAAAAGCGCCGCCGTTGTTCTCAAAAACTCATTTCCAGTCTAATTTCTGAGCAGAATTTACATGCGGTCTCAGAATTGCTCTATCACGTCATGTGCTTGAGTTATTTCTAAGATAAAAACTGCGAAAATCTCGATTATACGCAGTATTGAAGGTAATGTTTAATTGTTAGTCGGTTTTCTAATAGAACTTACAATTTTACTTGATATCTAGAAATATCGTTAATTAAAGTTGAGTATTTCAACGAATTTGTTGCAAGTTCTCCATTTTTTGAATCCCTCAATTTCTCAATACTCAGTCAGAGAGAGATCCGGAATTATAAATCATAACAATGTGCCTACAGTATAATATTATTCAGTTTCCCTTTTTCCATGCTTAGTATAAAGTTCCATTTTGTGAATGGTATTCTGGAGTTCAATACATTATTGTAAAGGAAAATAAAAATGCTGTTTGATTTGTTTTCGACCCACTGGTTTTTCCACGATGACAATGCTTTGCTATGGTTTTTTTCTTTTCCTATGATGTTAGCTTTGGAAAAAAAATTCATTTTTTTGAGCGACATTTTATTTGAATTTGGATATGAAATATGAAAAGAATATTCCTGAAGTGACCAGTGTCAGGGACAGATAACAAAAGCAGTATTGTTCTTCAGCTAGCATTACCTTCTCTCTTGTTTTCATATAGTATATGCGGATAACGTATTTTCACGAGAGCTCCAAAATAAAGGTGTTACTTAGAATATTACAATCATTTCTAAGTCAAATTTACATTGAACACTTGAAGTTTTTTATTAGTAATGTCATATGACCTGGGTATTAAATATTACGTTAGAATTGCAAATAAATCTGATCGGTCTACACAACTATATGAAAAATGTGTAGTTTCCTCACCTGATAGATGGTTCCAACAAAATAGTCGGCAGTGAGTTGCATCGGTATGGAAACGAGAAACTATCTCGATAATCGGTAGGTGCTTAAGCAAATTTGGTTGTACGTTCTCTCAATTTCTTCTGGTGGCATATTGGATTTATAATTAGTCCACTTAACAACTTGACCTACAATACACTATTTTCGGAATATATGCGAACTAAGACAAAAAATAAACGGTTTTAAAGATTAAAACTAACTTTTCCGAACTTATACACTGTGAAATCACTCATAAATTTATATTAGTGTTTTAAATGAAACTCACGGTTTCTAGTTAATTACACAATATCGTAATAAAAATTGTTGAAAATTCTAAAAAATTGACAATTGTTTCGATAAATCAATATCATCGTCAGAATGACAGAAGTTACATTTCATTTGGTGCCTACCTGATGTTTAGTAGTTATTTTTGGCTAGACCAAGAAGTGACCTAACTTGTGATTAACTTAATATCTATTCATAGAAGCTTAGATATTATTAGCCCTATGGTAATATCCTGAATATAATTTTTCCAATCAAGATCAGTATAACTGTGCAATGATATAGAAAACCAGGAAAACTATATCTGCTAATCTTTACAATTATCACTTAAGAATACAGTTTATTAGTGGAGAACTCCCTATATTTAACTGTTCATTGACAACTTCATATTGTGGGTTTCTTAAATATCTTCTAATTTCCCATTCTTCAAGGAAATCCAGTTCTTGTTTCTTTTCACAAATATGCAGCACTTCTAGTTTTGTGTTAGTTGTCAATGAATGATTGGTGTCAAGTAGATGTTTTGCGTAGTGGGATTTATCTGGTTGTTTTAATCTGTATGCTCGTAAGTGCTCACTGTATCCGATTTCAAAATTCCTAAGGGTCTGACCCAAATAGACAGCATTACATTCTGGACATTTGAGTTCATATATACCTGACTTCTTTGATTGTGGTATTTTTACATTTAACAATTTTGTACTAACGTTACTTTTTGTTTTAAAAGAAATTGTAGTATTCGTTGCTGAAGATATTATCTTTGAAATATTATTAGAAATATTTCCTGCATATGTGATTGTATTATAAGTTTTTATTTCATCAGTTTGTTTAGGAAATATTAGTTGCAATGCCACTTTTTCTTCTTTTTTATTAATTAGCTTATTTATCATATCTAATGGATAACCGTTGGATATTGCTATTTGTCTAATTGTATTAATCTCTCTATCAAAATTACATTTGTTCATAGGAACTGAAAAAGCTCTATGTATCATTGAATTATATGCCGCTAGTTTATAGGACTCGGGGTGATTGGAATTAAATGGAATTGTCACATCAGTCTGTGTTGTGTTGTTCATTATTAACTCTTTGAATTTTTAAATCAAGAAAATTGATTAAGCTATTTTCTTCAATTTCTAATGTAAATTAAATTTTTGGCTGTAAATTATTGATGTGGTTGAAAAATACATCTAATTGTCGTTCACTACCCACAAAACCAGCTAATATGTCATCTACATATCTATACCAAAATAAGACATTTTTCGAAATATTACTTTCAAAGATCTTTCTTTCTAAATTGTCCACCAAAATAGGTGATATAGGGCTTCCCATTGGTAAACCTTTATTTTGAATATATATCTTATTGTCAAAAGTGAATTAATTTTGATTAATGCATACATCAAATAAATTAAGTATATCTGATATTATTCCTGGATTAATATTAATAATAATATCTAAGCTTCAATATGCGTAATATCACATCTTCTTCTTTTTTCTATTAACATATATTAAGTCAATCACAAGTTAGGTCACTTCTTGGTCTAGCCAAAAATAACTACTAAACATTAGGTAGGCACCAAATGAAATGTAACTTCTGTAATTCTGACGATGATATGATTTATCGAAACAATTGTCAATTTTTTAGAATTTCCAACAATTTTTATTATATTGTGAAATTTACTAGAAACCGTGAGTTTCATTTAAAACACTAATATGAGTAAATTCCACCAAGTAAGGGTCAAGACAGTTGATTTCATAAATTTATGTTTTTCGGTTTATCTATTGTGCCTCGTTCCTTCTCTCAGTATAGGCAGCGCTGTCACGAGTGCTATCACGCACAAAGAAGAACGAGAGATTCTCCCAAAAGAAAATTGAGAGAGAGAGAGGGCTTTCGGGCTTGAGCAGTAAAGGCTTCTGTGGGAATCGCCTGGGCTAAAACATTTGCCAGGACCAGGTTTGTTCGGCCAGCTTTGTGCACAAAAGATAAAAACACTACAAGAATGATCTGGGTAGGGTAACGTATGAGTCAGATTCAACTTAACAAACAGTTACATCTATATCACCAACAATAATTATAATATGGCCCTTAACTGAGATAAGCTAACAATTTCGCTATCCTACGTTATTTTCTACGGAGCGAAGCAATATTTAGAGACAGATATTTTTCTGATGAAACCCAAGGGAAACGAGCGAAGGTAGAATGTCGGGCTGGGGTTTTTACTCGTTCAGTCGAAGGAGTTTGTTTTGTACACTCCTTATATTGAGGTAGTGACCTAGTCCAATATATCTGATTAGTCGCTTACTCAGACGTTACAATTACATGGAAGGAATCCACTATTTCATAGGTGTCATCAAAAAAATTAACAGTAATTTGTGTAATACAATCTGCTGACTTGCGACCTTCGGCTTAGTTTGTTTATGGTGTCGATGGCTTATAAAAGGTAACAGCTAATTATAAGCGTACAATTTTATTATAGCGAAAATCAATTATGGGAATCGGGAAAACTGTGTCCTTATAGTCAAACAAGATTTTGCCAGTTATAAAATACAATATTAACCTTTCACACAAAATACAAAAACATTAAATAGTCGGAGGTGAGTTCTTTCACTCCCAGGGAAAGTATTCCCTGTATACAAATACGACGAACTAAAATTTACCAAAAGCTACCAAAATCTATCAGAATTCACTAAAATTTATCAAGGTTTATCAAAATTTATCAAAATATATCAATTTTATCAAGATTTATCAAAATTCATTAAAACGTAACAAAATTTTTTCAAAATTTACCAAAATTCACTGAAATTTACCAATATTCACCAAAATTTACCAAAACCTACCAAAATTTACCAAAACTTACCAAAATTCTCCAAAATTTTTCAAAATTTACCAAAAAATTTCTCAAAATTTTCTAAAATTCTTCTAAATTTACCAAATTTTTCCATAATTTACTAAAATTTACCAAAAGTTACCAAAAGATACCAAAAATTTACCAAAATTTACCAAAATTTACCAAAATTTACCAAAATTTACCAAAATTTACCAAAATTTACCAAAATTTACCATAATTTACCAAAATTTACCAAAATTTACCAAAATTTACCAAAATTTACCAAAGTTTACCAAAATTTACCAAAATTTACCAAAATTTACCAAAATTTACCAAAATTTACCAAAATTTACCAAAATTTACCAAAATTTGAAAAAGTTTAACAAAATTCACCAAAATTTACCAAAATTTATCAAAATTTACCAAAATTCACTAAAATTTACCAAAACTTACCATAATTTACCATAATTTACCATAATTCACCATAATTTACCATAATTTACCACAATTTACCATAATTTACCATAATTTACCATAATTTACCAGAATTTAACATAATTCACCATAATTTACCATAATTTGCCATAATTTACCAAAATTTACCAAAATTTACCAAAAAGTTTCTAAAATTCCCCAAAATTTTCTACAATTCTTCAAAATTAACCAAAATTTACCAATATTTACCATAATTTACTAAAATTTGCCAAAATTTACCATATTTTAGCATAATTTACCAAAATTTACCAAAGTTTATCAAAATTTACTAAAATTCACGAAAATAAACCAAAATATACCAAAATTGACCAGAATTTACCAAAATGCACCAGAATTTACCAAAATTCACCAAATCTTACCAAAATTTACCAAAGTTTACCAAAATTCACAAAGATTTACAAAAAATTACCATGTTGTCGTCGTCGTTGTTAGAACGATACATTCTCCTGAGCGCCTATCACCAATTTTTATAATTGGCCATTATTCAGGGTATTTCACAGAGAAACCCTATTGATTTCCAGCGTACCAGAGCCAGAACTACGGTACCTGTTACCTGGGTACTATGGTACTTGCAGTACCACATTTTTGGTAATTTCTGGAGATAATTTGTAAGCAGGATACAGCCTCCGGAGTGTATAGAAGTGACCAATTTTATGATTGGATATTGTTTAGGGCGTCTCACAGATAAACCCTTTTGATTTCCCGCTCACTAGAGCTAGTACAACGGGTTCTATAAGTCCTGATATACTACTTTTTTGGTAATTTTTGGAGGAATTTCGCTCTGTTAGCACGATATAGCCTTCGGAGTGTAAACAAGTGACCATTTTTATGATTGTATATTGTTAAGGGCATCACACAGATGAATCCTATTGATGTTCAGCTCACCAGAGTCAGTACAACGGACAGCGGGTGTTGTGTATCCCGACATTACTGCGACAAGGCGCCTTTGAATGAGTTTAAAAATGCGCCTTTTAATTAACTTGAAAATATGCCTATGTGAAATTGGAGGCTGGTTAGTTAGTGTTTCGTGTTCTGATTCATTCATTCACTCGTTATTAGTAAAAAATTCAGTTTGCTGGGGCGGAAAAATGTCTGACTACGGCCCTGCTCATTAAACATTTGTTATGTTCACTTGAGTATTTCCCCTTCTTATGTCATGGATAATCCGCTATAGTAATTCCATTAACGATTATCACAACGCTGCAATTACGTGTATCAATAAATTGTATCGATGAATAAACAAAAATGTAACCGGAGCTCTCAAATAGTAAGTGGTGTTATGACTGTGATAGTTAATTTTTAATAGTTTTTCAAATTCAACGTACAGTAATGGTAATACCATGAGGCTATTTCAAAGGTGCGTTATGTTACTTTTTGAGTTATCTACGACGCTTTCCTGCGATTTTTGAGAGCAATAAACACGAATAATGTTCCATTGTGCTTCTGAAAAGACTTCAACAGGCCTTGTACTTTTTTGTTACTTGATGTATGATTATTTTCTTGCGTTGAATTCGCTGATTTTTCGTCTCAGTGCTTCATTTTTGTTCGTAGAATGAATAACTTGGAAGGAAGTTTTCATTTGAAAGTTTTGTATCGAAGATGATGGAGAAATTTGAAAAGACGTTGGATATTATAATACCACCATTTTTGGTAAAAGGGTGCAAAAATTGGGCCAAGTTTATAAAAAATTTCTCCCAAATTATTGTTTAGATCAGCTTAAAACTAATTGGAAAATAACTATGTATATATAAAAATTTTAACTGAATAAAGTTCAGTCAATAAATTGAGAATTATTTGGAAGAATACTTATTTGTAATTATCAATTGAAAATAGAAAAAATTGGATAAATTCAATAAAAGACATGGTATTTTATGTGATTCCAAAAATGTTTGTGATTTAAATTTCATAACTTTGATTGTTTATTAAATGCAAATTTTATTTTTTCACTTGAGATTTGTACAGCGTAAAGTTTTACTGACACCGGTAGATGGCAGTTTTGGTGTTATTTCAATTATTTTTGTAGTGTAATCTTTTAATTCACACTATTGTTCATTTAGTGATTAGGTTTTTCTACATGTTACATAAATATACTCCTCAAACGTGTAGGACTAATTATAATACCAATATTTAAAAAGGCAAGGGAATCTGAGTTACCCAGATAGCAAGAAATGTTTTCTAAATATTTTTAAAAAATGTCTGTTAAATATTTGTAGCGACAGATTCTTAAATATTAAACAAATATTATTTTTAAATATTAAATAAATACTAGTTATAAATATTTACGAAATATTTGTTTCGAATATTTATTGAATATTTGTTATAAATATGAATGAAATATTTGGTATAAATATTGTAATAATTAGATACATGATTGACAAGTTAGAATTCTTTGGGATCCTGCGAAACCATTTCCCTGGAAAATGAAACACTTTGTTAATTTATAAAGATTTTAATTCTAAGAAATATGATTGACCATAGTAAATTGTCAATCTTAAAATTCTTCGTGATGCTGCATTTCCCTAAAAAAGAAAACACATTGCTACTAATCATTATTATAGGCGAGGAAATTAACAGTCTTTATATTTGGGTAGTTTCAAGGTTTTCATGAAGGACTTCATGTAAATCATTTCAAGCTTTTATCTTGTTATAATGTATATTAACTATATTATCAACTGATTTCATGGATTTTTTTTAAGTAGAGGTTGAAAAATAATATAAATACTTAATATATCAGAGGTTAACAAACATGTTGATAGTATATTATACACTACAGGGATTTGAAGACTGTTATTATCTTAGATCATATATACTACCGTGGATCAGGTAACAGCCGTAAACTCTGTTTCTAACGTATTCACGACGTACTTCTACGACCCATCCTTGTTTGACACTCACAAGTTTCTAACGTAGCTTCTTTGTTTTGGAACCTTTGACTATTTTGACGTACATAGTCAGTTCCAAATGTAAATAATCATGTTTCAAATCTAGATTTTGAAATGACTTTTAGGAAGGTTCTCATTCGGTTGTATTTTTGTGATGCTTATTTCCTTAGAACTTTGTTATTTATAAACCGTTTTGGAAAATTTCTTTCATTTGAAAGGAAATATTTCAAAACATAGGTTGAGTAGTTTTGGTTTTTAAATCAAAATAAATACAATAAGCAATATCATCTAACTAAATAAAATTGCGTATTTTTGCTTTCACGTCTCATTTGATTAATGTTGGTTAATTACTTTAGTAGGTACAAAAAACTATTATAAAAGTGAACTATGGACCAAACCTTACACACGTTTTAAAAGGTTTTGAACTCGTTTAATTTTTTTAAAGCTTTTAAGTATATTTAATATAGGTACCTATTTTTACTTAAATTGTGAAAGTTATTGGAAAAACACTAAAAATTGTGTATAAAATACATAATTTTATGTTTGAAACATTTCACATTTAATTCGTTCCTAAATGAAACATCAAACTGATTTCTAACTTTACAATTCCACTATTTTCTAATATACATATTGGATAACTTTAAAATATCGCAAACACTAAATACTTGATAAACTCAAAAAACTACTCGCCATATTATTATTATGATGTCGATGCGAGAAAAGAACGCTCAACATTGCCAAATATCTAAGTTATTTCTTATTTCTTGTTATCCCGTACTAAAAAAATAAATAATCGAGTAACAATTTTGTACAATAATTAGTTGGTTAAAATGTATATGTGTTTTTAAATGAAACTCAAGGTCTCTAGTTAATTCCACAATATAATACAAGTTATTGAAAATTCTAAAAAATTGACAATTGTTTCGATAAATCAATATCATCGTCAGAATGACAGAAGTTACATTTCATTTTATGCCTACCTGATGTTTAGTAGTTAATTTTGGCTAGACCAAGAAATAACCTAACTTGTGATTGGCTTAATATATGTTTATAGAAAAAAGAAGAAGATGTGATATTACAAATATTGAAGCTTAGATATTATTAGCCCTATGGTGATATCCTGGATATCATTTTTCCAATTAAGATCAGTATAACTGTGCAATGATATAGAAAACCAGGAAAACTATATCTGCTGATCTTTACAATTATCACTTGAGAAGACAGTTTATTAGTGGAGAATTCCCTAGATTTAACTGTTCATTGACAACTTCATATTGTGGGTTTCTTAAATGTCTTCTAATTTCCAGTTCTTCAAGGAAATCCAGTTCTTGTTTCTTTTCACAAATATGCAGTACTTCTAGTTCTGTGTTAGGTGTCAATGAATGATTGGTGTCAGTAGATGTTTTGCGTAGTGGGATTTATCTGGTTGTTTTAATCTGTATGCTCGTAAGTGCTCACTGTATCGTACTTCAAAATTCCTAAGGGTCTGACCCAAATAGACAGCATTACATTCTGGACATTTGAGTTTATATATACCTGACTTGTTTAATAGTGGTATTTTTGTTTTTACATTTAACAATTTTGTACTAACGTTACTTTCTGTTTTAAATGAAATTGTTGTATCCGTTGCTGAAGATATTATCTTTGAAATATTATTAGAAATATTTCCTGCATATGTGATGGTTTTATAAGTTTTAATTTCATCAGCTTGTTTAGGATATATTAGTTGTAATGCCACTTTTTCTCTTTTTTACTAATTAGCCTATTTATCATATCTAATGGATAACCGTTAGTATTATATTTTGGAATTAACTAGAGACCTTGAGTTTCATTTAAAAACACTAATATGAGCATATTCCACGAAGTAAGGGTCGAGACAGTCAAAATGTATATGCATTGAAATAACATTATTGAATTTAAACATAGCTATTTTAGATGATGAACAAAAAAATTGGAGAGTGATAATATATGTGTATCAATCTGTCAACAAAGACCACGGACGTAAGGTCTTAAATAGAACGTGGTCGTACATTCAGATTTTTAAAGCGCATGCTTAATTCATCATCACGTAGCGCTACAACCCTGGGTGGGTCTTGGCTGACTGTACAACTTTTTTCCAATTTGTTCGGTCTTCCATCAACCTAGGGTCAAATGGAATGTTCATTTTCCAGAGATCTGCTTGGATGTTATCTCTCCATCGCATTCTGGGACGTCCGAGTGGTCTTTTGCCTGTGAGAATCTCCTCCCATACCAGTTTTACAAGTCTTTCGTTATGCAGTCTGTGCACGTGGCCTGCCCATCTTACTCGCTGTGATTTAATTTCTTGGTCAATATCGGCGTCGTTGTAGAGTGCTTTCAATTCGATATTGGTTCTGATCTTATACTGGTTTGTGGTGATGTAATGGTGAGGTCCGAAAATTTTTCTAAGTATTTTTCGTTCAAAGCGTCTGAGCTATTCTTCGTTTGCTTTGGTCATGGTCCACGTTTCGCATCCGTATGTTATAATAGGTCTGACGATGGATTTATAGATTTTGATCTTTGAACTTCTTGTGAGATTTTTTGATTTTATGAGCTTATTCAGTGCATTAGTGTTTTTAAATGAAACTCAAGGTCTCTAGTTAATTCCACAATATAATACAAGTTATTGAAAATTCTAAAAAATTGACAATTGTTTCGAAACAATTGTCAATTTTTTAGAATTTTCAATAACTTGTATTATATTGTGGAATTAACTAGAGACCTTGAGTTTCATTTAAAAACACTAATATGAGCATATTCCACGAAGTAAGGGTCGAGACAGTCAATTTCATTATTCAGTGCAAATAGACAGCGGTTTGCAGATTGGATTCTGTCTTTTATTTCTTCGGTAACATCGTTGTCCGCTGTGATTACGACCCCCAGATACTTAAAACGTTGTACTCTTTACAAATTAAAGGTGTTGATCGTCACATATTGTCCTATTCTGTCTCTTCGTGTCATTCTATTTATACACATATATTTCGTCTTCTCTTCATTAATCTTCAGCCCTACTTCACTTGTTGCTCTTTCCACCTTGTTGAAAATGTCTTTCGTGGATAGGATGGAGTCTCCAACGAAATCTATGTCATCTGCATATGCGAGTAACAGCTTGGGACCTTGAACCGATAGCAATTCTGTTTTTGTTTTGGCCGACCTCATGGCTTTCTCTAATACAAGGTTAAAAAGTAGTGGAGATAACACATCACCCTGTTCAAGTCCACTGTTAATGTCAAAGCTGCCAGACAGTTTATTATTTACACGTACTTTAGATATTCCACCCTCCATACAGACTTTGGTCATCCGAATGAGTTTCTTTGGTATTGAGAACTCCGCCATGGCATTCCATACTTGGCTTCTTTCTACGCTGTCATATGCCTGTCGAAAGTCTATGAAAAGATTGTGGATGGGTCTGTTATACTCCCATCCCTGTTCTAGAAGTTGTCTCAGCGTGTATAGTTGATCTATTGTTGATCTGTTTGCCCTAAACCCGGCTTGATATTCGCCTAGGACATTTTCAGCATAAGGGATTAGTCTACTAAGAATGATGTTTGAGAGGGTTTTATATGCCGTGTTTAGGAATGAGATTCCTTTATAATTCGCGCATCTTGTTTTGTCCCCTTTTTTGTGGATGGGTACTATTTCTTTTCCTTCTATCGTGCTGGTATCCTTTCTTCTAACCATATGTGCGTTATTAGCTGGTGGATTTGGCGATGTAGTGCGTCTCCCCCATATTTCAGAAGTTCTGCTGGTATCTCGTCCGTACCCGGCGCTTTGTGATTTTTCAGCTTATTTAAGGCCTTTTGGGTTTCTTCAAAGGAGGGATTTTTGACGGGCATGTCCGCTGTGATATAGATCTCTTCTTTGTGCTGTCCTTCCTGTATGATGTTTAGAAGGTCTCTAAAATACTTTTTCCATTCTTCAGTTATTTCTTTACCGTCGATTATCATGCGGCCTTGGTTGTCTCTCAGTGTATGGATGGAATTGGTTCTATGCCCTCTTTTCTCAGAGGAAATTGCTTTATAGAATTCTCTGGAGCCTGGTTTGGGCCGGTCTTTCTCCATTGTTTCATATTTTTGTTGTTCGTAGTTTCTTTTCTTCGTGCGTATTATTTTTCTTGTTTCTTTTCGGCAGTCGTCATATTCCTTTTTACTTTGGTCTTTTTGCAGTTGTATCCAAGTCTTTCTTACTGTTTGTCTTTTTTCCAGTTGTTTCCGACATTCCTCGTCATACCATGCTTAATTGAAGAACCGAAATAAAGACAAAGCTATGGTGAATTTCATACAGCAGAAGTAGATAGTGTAATTTAGTCATGTTGTACATGTTGGAAACAGGAACGTGTATGTAGGTAGCTCTTATGACATCGATGCATCCACGGTAGTATATATGATCTAAGGTTATTATTGACCGAGCATATTACTCTTCGGAATAAAAATATACCTAACCTTATTAATAGCCGGACAGAAGCACGTAAATAACACAATCACTATAGTGTACACACACAATCGGAACGAAAAAATAAACACAACTTCGAATACACACACAATCACAATAAATCACAATTAATAAACGATGTCTTTGTATGGACCTGAAGAAACAAAAAACAAAACTGAACACAAAATGGCTGCTATGTTTACGGCGCACGGTACCGTTCGTTTTCATGTGCAAGGCATGCTCAGTCAATAAATCAGAATAATGGACTTTTTGCTTACTTCTGAATCTACATAGGTATACAACAACAGAAAATGATTATTTCAATTCAATAATGAAAGTGTACAGTGGATTACCAAAAAATATGAAGCAAATAATGAATTTTAAGAAATATAAAAAAATTATAGATGATGTTCTCATAAAACTAGAACCATACACCTAGTATTGAGGAATACATGTCCGCTTATTTTTATCCACTGTTAAAGCTTTACAGTTTTATTATTGTTATGTTATATGTCATCGGGGTAATCAAAAGAATGAATGGAGTATTTGCCACCTAGGTGTTATGTATTGAACAGCTTTTAGGAGATTTTTCCGTGCATTAGTGCATCTATGATTGTTACTTTTTTGAGTTGTTTACTTCTTATAATTTCCTCACTCATTTTGTCTACAAGTAAATAAATACAAAAATAATAATTAAACTGAGGTAAAAAGCCATAAGATATACACTTATATAATACCACAATTTTCAGGTAATAATAAAATAATAAATAATTCACTTTTTCTTTTAGATTTTAATGTTATTATCACTTCGATTTTTCCACTTTCAAACCAGTAGATGTCTCCTATGAAACATTTTAAATTAATAAGTATCGTCCAATATATTGTAATGTTTTTCATATTTATGTATAAGCAGTTTATCCCGATGGGTGGGATAAATTCATACACACGGTAGGTTGGTTGGATTACTTAATTTATTTAATCACTAAACTATTCACTAATTCACTCTACGGCAAGGAGGTAGTCTCTTTATATACTAGTCAGCCTTCTGGAATATTCTTTTTTCGGAATGTTTCTCGAATGCCGGCTGAATCCTTAAAAGATCTTCGGATAACATTTCTATAAAAGAACTGTCACAAGAAATCCCAATGGACCTTCCCAGAATTTGGCGCGCTCGCCATTTTTTAACATTGTTAACATAAGGTTACAGGACCGTACTTAGTATCTACTTCGCTGTGCGAGTTCGTAACATTACCCCCTCCTTACATAGAAGTTACTCCTGAAACTTTTGTGTAGCCGATACTGGATGTTTGAATCGGCAACTGGCCCGATTTCTACACTTTCCGATCTTATGGAAATGCCATGGGGATTTTCATGTTGGAAGCGTATTTTAATTAACCATAGGCCAATCTGACTCTCCTATCGATCTTAATTTCTTGGTTTTGTTGACTTAGTGTCACTGATTGTCCAAGATATATGTATGATTGTGTTTTGTTTATAGTTTGTCCATGAAACGTAATGGTTTGTGTTCTAAATTAACCCTTTTACTTTGGGTTAGTTAGAGGGAATGTAGTTTCTTTGTTGTTATACGATGTACTCGAAGGACCAAATGGATATTTTTCACTCTAGGTATGATGTAAATGATGTACTGTACGATGCAATGAAACACTTATGTCACTTTAGATTTTATATTGTCATGAAATTATAAGTTTTTGTTTGGGTCGACAATTAAGAATTCACTTGATATTCACGCGATGAATGCTATGTCGTTTTATGAAAAAACTAAACCTTAAATACACATGTTTGTTCCCGCTATATAAACGCCGGGTGCTCTTCTAAACTCAGTACCTGTGTGTACCACGTTCAAGGATGAAAAGAGGAAAGTGTGTCTGGGAAGTCTGTCTGGGAAGTGAAGTGAGAATGAGGTTATTTTCGTACTTATACGTCGTGTGACGTAGGTGCGAGGAACGAACAAAATAGTAGAAACTAGCCAATGGGATGAAAGTATTTTAAAATGTAATGTTCGAACAACAAGTGAATTTGGCAGATATGAAGATGTTTTTTGTGGGGGTTTCAACGATTTCGTAGATACAGATAACAGAGTTTGGAAGAGATAAGATGTCGGGGACTTTGATATGTTTAGTAGAATTTCAGAAAACGATATTTATCTGTTTTTCTTAGGTGTTAGTAAATTTAAAATGACTTTTTTGGTGATGTAAATAAAATATTATTTGTTGAAAATAAGGATATATTTAGTTATATGTTTTGAGCATAATATTCGATTTGTAGTATACAGGGGAAGTTGAAATAAAATCACGGGATAATTTGGTGATTAAAAACCAAATTCGAACAGTTTGGTCTGCATCAGCAACGTTTGTCATGAATTGTGTTTTTGCATTATTCATATGTAGTCCAATTTTGGCAGCTTCTACATGTAGTTCTTCCAACATCTCAGTTAGTTTTTGTTTATCTCTTCCAAACAGGACGACATCATCAGCAAACTTTAAATTGCTTAGGTATTCAACATGGATGTTTATTCCCTTTTCCCTCCAATTTTCTTTCTTGAAGACATCCTCCAAAACCAGAGTGAACAATTTTGGCGAAATTCATCTCCCTGTCTGACGCCTCTTTTGGATTCTATTTTATTTGTCTGTGCGTGAATATTGATAGTCATTGTAGAAGTTTTGTATATATTTTCTATTAAGTTGATGTATCTTTGATCCACTTTGGCATTTCTCCTAGATTTCATTATTGCCCAGGTTTCTATAGTGTCGAAGGCCCTCCTGAAGTCCACGAAGGCCATCCGTATAGTTATATTATATTCTGATGCCTTCTCTATAAGTGGTTTTACTGTATGGAGGTATTCGGTAGTGCTGTAGGGACTTCTAAATTCAGCCTGTTCTCTTGGTTGGTATATTTCAAGTTTCCGCTCTAGCCTGTTTGTAATTATTCTGATTATCAGTAAACTATTTATTACCACATATTTTTCTTGTTAGTTAGTTAAGAATTGTAGTGACGAATCCGTAGAACCTCTTCATGTAAATAACATTTTAATACTCACACTGTACTAATTTAAATTAATTATCCAGTTACCGTAATATTGTTTACATCCGATATAATTAAAAAATGAAAGGTTATCTATGAAAAAATCGACAAATACATTTGTAACGTCAACTGACGCTGAGTTGCGCTGTTAAGTATATTTAAGAATGAGAATGTATCATTCGTACAATTTTAGGACCGCTGCTCTAGAATATTCTTTTTAGGAAGTATTCGCAAATATAACATTCACAGGCTTGCGTACACGTGACATTGCGAACTATGTAAAGAATAGCTCTCCGGTTTGAGATTTACGGCGGACGAAACTGAATCACCGATCAGCACATCTGCCAGAAGTTCATCACCGGTACCGACAGTGAATTTGTTACTGATATATCGCACAACCTAAGCCAAACGTTTGTAACATTCAGACTTACCTTAAGCATTAAGAAATTAATTTGTGTCTACTTTGGAATATATTTTATTTTAAATCAGTAATCAGCTTAAACAGTCACTAAACTATCTACACAAAGTATTGTTATTAATTAACACAGGTGATTGCATCTTGAACAGTAATTTAGTTAACAGCTACACAAGTTCCTAAAAGAAATTAAAACGTTGATTGAATATATAATCAAAAGTTAATGTATTGTTTACTTACCAGTATTGGATAATGATAAAACTCATCAAACTGCTTCTTTCAATACAATGTTTATATTTGAATGAGGTCACATTTCGTAAACAGATCATACAACGAGTACACAACGTTTAGAATGGCTTCAGGCATAAAATAAATAATCTTTGTCGTTGATTTCAGTCGTCGTTTGGTAATACCTTTATTGCGAACGCCTTATTGAATTTTGTTTGGTTTTCAATGTCATTCACAATGACATTCATAATAGGTACCACTTTTGATTAATTTGACGTTGACACTTCACATTTCACCAAACAGGTTGAGCACTAGGGTACTACATAAATCTGAAATTCACTAAGCCAACTTGGTTGAGTTCGGAGTTCGTTTTATGTATTTAAGATATTTCATTGGTCAGCCGAAAATAAGAAGGGATTATAGGGATTATTAGAACTTGATTGGCCGTTGAAGTTTACAAAAAAATGCAGTTCGTTTAGTTTCGGGTTAACTTCTCCAGTTTTGGAAATATCGAAAGGAAGTAGCAGATTTTTGGTTTTTCGTTTGCTGGCATCCTTAAGTAACTGTTCTCTGCCGTTGTAATTTAGTTAAGAGGTTTTCCTGTCACAAGGAGGTAAGCGTAATAAACATTTTCTTGAAATAGTACAGTCGTTAATTGGTACATTAATTCCAGATTTGCCGACCTTTCAATGTTCCTTCATCGGTAACTTTTTCTTCCATCACAAATCTAATATTGAGTCAGCCATTTTGTACCTAACCACATAGTATATTTGAATGACTAGAAATAGTTACATCAACACCCTGACAATCCGCCTGAGACCCTTGAGGGAGGAAATCCTAGAGGAAACGGCGTTTTGAGCCATCCACCACCCTGGACTCGAGTTTTCGACATGATTGATCTCGTTGATGCACGTGTTCGCCGCATGTTCTGAATATTATTCCTTCAAGATGGATGGGGCTCAGCAGAATAAATCTAGTTTCAAAGATAGGGTCTGAAGGTCTCAAGCCGTCTTCAAACTTGGGTGAGTTTATCCCAATTCAACGAAAATCTACTGAGGAAGTGCACCGGTATACCTTTACTACTATTTCATTACGTAATACTATATTCTTACTATAGTACAGTGATTTATTGGACCTTTCATAACCTAAATTCCTAACTTAATCACTAAATATCTCAACGGAGGGAAAGTTTGTTTTTTTAATCTTTAATAAACTGATATATTTTTTTGGTACAAGGCATATGCTATATATACATATATTTCTCAATTTGAATAAATTGTTCACCCAATGTGAACTTGAATACAGCTGTATTCAGTGGTTCTGATGGTTCTTGTTTACAATAAATGCACTTACCAAATATTTTTTATTTTATTATCATAATTAGCTGATTATATGTGATTATGAATCAACTTGATTAAAAAACCATATAGTGAGGTTCTGTTTTTATTTTTATTTTTAGTATTTTTCTCTTCTACGAAATTAGGTTGAATTGAGTCAAGAAAGTAGTTAGAGTTAGTCATTTCTTGTTTTTGAAATAATACCAAAAAATGAGTGGCGCCCTATTCCTGCCAATTCTTGTGATACGTAAGATCCTACGACCACTGCGCACCAGACGAAGAGCCACCGGAGCTTTGTAACTCCAAAAAAGAGTTACAAAAAATTGGCGCCTGAACGTGTGTTTAGAAATATTGGTTTTTAGCCTAAATTCATTTGGAAATCTCAATCTGATAGATATACACTAGTTAGTTACAGAATTGCAGGAAATTTATCACATTTTAGTAATACAGCCAGTACACTTTCACAATGTTTTAAATGAACTTGTTTGACCTCGAGATATCCTATTCATACTGCACTCCAAAAAGGTATACAAGAGAGACATACATTTATTTCATCAATGTAGGTATATAGTGTAGCTACATAGTATGAAAACATTTCATTATAACTCGATATGTGTTGTTGTCCAATTTACATACAAAAATGGTAAACCAGTTTTGGGTTCTATTTTGAGTTTTTAGTACTTAATAGGTATATCCCGCTGCATCGTGAAACTAGTTTTATAAATAAGTAGAAGGAATTTTTTAGGACATTGTTTTCACAATTACACATGAAAATATTGTTTGTTTTATTTAAGTAGTTGGTAATATATAAATATTACTGTTGATAAATTTTAAATTGAGGAAATTTTTCGGTGAATTGCTAGAAACATAATTTTAGGACACTACTATTACCGTACTCACTGTTTTTTAATACATAATACCATCTGTTACATTATTTTTGAGTAATATTAGTTTTGAGTAATATTAGACTATCACATTTACAAGCTTTTTAATCAATAACATCATTTTCCAAAATGTATGAAATGAAAGCAAAACACTTGTTAATGTCTGAATTAGAATATAAACTACGTATTAGGGGAATAGTAACTTCTAGGGACAGAAACGATAAACATAAAATATTAGATAAACTTTTGCAGAAAGAAAAAGGTGTTGCACCTATCGTTCAAGTAGATCCAGAGTATAGTTTTGCAACAGAAAAAATGAAATAAACACAATTCTTGATAATATAAAAAATAACATAGCAGATTTTGAGGGTACAGCTAAATATTCTTTATATTTAAGGACAAAGTCTCGTTTAATTCACGTTCAAGCTAGAATAGGGAGAATGCTAATTGATGTTAGTAAGGCAGAGAAAGTTACATTCAAAAATGCAGCTGCTGCAACCTTTATTACTCGTGAAGCTGATTTGGACGATAAAGTTCAATCGGATGATGTTTCACCACAGTGTGTAGCTGATTTATCTCAAACTTATGCATTCAATCAACCTTCAACTAGTTCACCTTATGGTTTCTCCAATAAATCAGTTCCTATTTATAAATGGGACTTGAAATTTGATGGTTCTACAACAGGTTTAGGGGTAGAAACATTTTTAGAAAGAGTTGAAGAACTTTCAGAAGCTAGGCATGTAAACAAACAAATGTTATACGAATTTGCTATTGATCTTTTCTCAGGAAAAGCTTTGCTTTCGTTTGGACACTTAAAAGTGTCAGGAACAATTAAAGATTGGCATACCTTGGTATCAAAATTAGAAACAGATTTTTTGGATATTGATTATGATTAATCCCTCTGGGAAACAATAAAATGTAGAAAACAACAACGCGACGAATCAGTTGTTGTCTTCGTGGCAGTTATGGAATCTTTATTTAACCGCCTTTCAAATAAACCTGCACCTGTAACGAGACTTAAATGGATAAAAAAGAATCTTACAATAGACATTAGTGGTAAATTAGCTTTAAAAGATTATAATTCAGTTGATGAGTTAGTACAAGATGCGAAAATTTTAGAGTCGTTTTTAAAAGAACGGCATAAACCTAAATCAGGTGATAACTGTAGTGTTGTGCGTTCAGAAATCGATATTGAGTTAGGTTTGCCATGCAGTAGTGGTTCTTCTAATTTTAACAGTAGTTCTAGAAATACTTCGAACACTAGAACTTTCAATAATTCAAATAGGAAGAGAACAAATAGACGAAAATTTCAGGAAAATTCACAACCATTTAGCTCAGTTACACAAGCATGCAGTTTAAATTCAAATGGTAGAGTTATTTGCTGGAATTGCAAAGGTCCTAATCACACGTTTCAGTCTTGTACGATGAAAAGAAATAAATTTTGTTATAAGTGCGGACAGCCTGGGGTTGTGGTTAAAAACTGTGAAAAATGTTCGGGAAACGTACAGGGGAGGTAAATAGAGCTAGCCACCGTTTATCTCAAAAATTTATTGGCTATCACATTACTAAAAAGCACTACAGCGGGAAACACTTTGATTTATTAAAACTTCTTTGAAAATTTAAAAACGTAAAATGTGATACCCATATTCAAACAAAAATTCAATGATAATCGACCATATATTGATATAAATATTTTTAATAGAAAAATTTCTTGTTTGTTGGATTCTGGTGCAAATAAATCAATCTTATGGAAAAAAAGTTTGGAAATGATTTATCACTTTAGGGTAAAAAATGTCAAGAGCTAAAAATAATTTTGTTACTACAGCAGATGGTACAAAACAAAACGTTACTGGTCATGTAGAATTGCCACTAATGGTTGATGAAACTTGTAAGTTATTAAAATTTTTAGTATTTCCAAACTTGAAGTATTCAGTTATTTTAGAAAGCGATTTTTGCAAACATTTTGGATTGCAGGTAGATTTTAAAAACAATACATGGGAAATCCAAGGAAAAAGTAGTATCGTATCAATCGGATCAGAGACATATATTTTTACTTTGGACCATGTTCAGACGTTTGATAATTTAAAAGATACACAAATTAAAAAAGTAAAAGAAATTACAAATAAATTCAAAGAAATATCTGGAAATGACAAATTGAGACGTACTTCAAAATTGATTTATGATATAGACACAGGGGCGCAAAACCAATTGAGCAAAGACAGTATCTTCTTTCACCTTACATGTTCAAAAATTTAAATATTGAATTAGATAAAATGATTGAATTAGATGTAGTAGAAAAATCAAATAGCGCATGGTGTAGCCCGGTGTTATTAGTAAAAAAGGCAAACGGGGACTTTAGATTGTGTTTCGATGGAAGAAAATTAAATTCTGTTACAAAAAAGGATAGTTATCTTTTACCACATGTAGATAGAATTTTACAAATGTTGAGACACACTAGGTTTATCTCATCGGTAGATCTAAAATCAGCCTCTTGGCAAATTCCTTTAAACGATTCATCAAAGGAAAAAACTGCTTTTTCGATACCGGGTCGTGTTTTATTCCAGTTTAACCATTCGGCTTAGCAAATGCAGCGCAGTGTCAGCAAAGGCTGATGGATGCCATAATAGGTGCAGAATTAGAACCTAATATTTTTGCATATATTGATGATTCAATTGTTGTTTCATCAACATTTGATGAGCATATAAAACTTTTGCATGGAGTATCTAGGCGTCTGAAAGATGCAAACTTAACAGTCAATCTTGACAAATGCGAATTTTTTAAACCATCATTAAAGTATTTAGGCTTTGTCCTAGATTCTAGTGGACTTTCCACGAATCCGCAAAAAGTTTCATCAATTGTAAACTATCCGGTTCCAAGAACAACAACTGGAATAAAACGGTTTACAGGAATGTGTAGTTGGTATAGGCGTTTTATTCCAAATTTTTCCAGCGTCATGGCACCCATAAATAATTTGCTGAGAAATAAAAAAAAGGGTCAGAAAATATAGTGAAGTTTAGAAGCCGAATCAACTTTTAGAAAAATTCAAGAATTATTAATTTCAGCACCAATTTTAAGTTTTCCGAATTTTGAATTAGAATTTTTTATTCAATGTGATGCAAGTGATACCGGCTTAGGTGCTATCTTAACACAAATTCAAAACAATGAGGAAAAAGTAGTTGCATTTGCATCTAGGGAGTTAAGTAAGGCTGAAAAAAGTTACACAACAACAGAAAAAGAATGCTTAGCTTGTATTTTCGCTTGTGAAAAATTTAGGGGTTATGTAGAAGGTACAACATTCAGTTTGATAACAGATCATGCTGCCCTAAAATTTTTAATTAAAATGAAGGAACCATCTGGTCGGTTAGCGCGATGGAGTTGTAAACTTAGCCAATTTGATTTTGGAATAGTACATAGAAAAGGCACATTGATGGTAGTACCCGACGCGTTGAGTAGAAGTCCAGTAGAGTTACCTAATTCAGAGAAGGAAGTATTGGTTGTTCAAAACCCAGATGATGTAATTTCTTTAGATATTGAGTTAGATAATGTTGATACTTTTTACGTTAAAATGAGAGAAAAAATTGAAAATTATCCTCAATGGTTAGTAAAAAATAATTACGTGTATAAATTAATTCCTTCTAGAGTACCATTAAATACAAACATTTCTGATTGGAAATTACTAGTTCCAAAAAGTCAGAGAACAAAAATTATTAGGACTTGTCATGATGAGCCTACTGCATCGCATGCAGGATTTCGGAAAACATATTCCAGGGTCTCATTAACATACTATTGGCCAAAAATGCGTCACGATGTTTATAGGTACGCTAGAAATTGTAAGGAATGTGCCGCACAAAAGCCGATAAATCATGCTAAATTTGGGTGAATGGGTTCAGAAAAAGTAGTACGAATTCCATGGCAGGTCATTGCTTTAGATTAGTTAGGACCTTTACCTAGGTCATCGAACGGCTATCAATATCTTTCAGTAGTTAGTGATTGGTTCACTAAATATCCGGTTTTGTTTCCTTTGCGAAATGCAAAATCACCAAATATCATTAAACATTTAGAAAATGATATATTTTTACTATATGGTGTACCTCAAACAATTATTTGTGATAACGTTAAACAATTAGTTAGTAAAGCTATACAAACGTTAGTTTCAGATTACGGGTCACGTATATCTTATACTCCATTTTATCATCCTTCTCCAAATTTTGTAAAACGGTGGAATAGAACAATATGCACAGCTCTTAGATGTTACATTTCGGGAAATCACAAGTCGTGGGAAAAACAGTTAGCAAAAATCGGTTATGCACTTAGAACCAGTATTCATGAAGTGACTGGGTATAGCCCAGCATTTTTGAATTTTGGTAGAGTTGTTCCTTGTTCGGGAAGTTATTATGGGAAAAATCCTAGTACCGAAATACTTCCAAAAAGTCACGAATTTTGGGCAAATAATGTCACAGATTTAAAAGAAATATACAAAGACGTAGAAACAAGATACATTCAGCACATCTAAAAAATAAAAAATATTACAATTTAAGAAGAAGGGATAAAGAATTCCACGTTGGTGAATTTGTATGGAAAAAAAAACATTGTTTTATCAGACGCTACCAATGATTCTACTAAAAAGTTAGCACCTCGTTATATCCTTTGGAAAATAGTTGGAAAAAAGTCATAATTAGTATACATTTTGCAGAGAGAGGGTGGTAGTGATGCGGGTACATGGCATATTGAATATTTGAAACCTTACGATGAAATTGTATCCTCTGATGACGAATCAAAATGGGAAGCTGAATAGTTTACACATAATTCTTCAATGTAACTACTAGTTTGGGATCTGTCAAGCTACATTAAAATGTAAATAGCTTACAAAATTAGTATATTAGTAGTTAGATTTAGTCAATTTTTTATAGGAAATAGGTTAAAGATATCTTTAGAAAATTGCGCTTGATCATGATCATATGGGGGTTAGTATAGTATAAAGAAATTTTTTCTCATTATATCAGTTTCAATTAATCACTAAGTAAATCTAAATTGAATACTTCAAATATCTGTTGAAGAGTCTTTAAAGATATTAATCATTTTGTATTGGTGTTACTGCCCAATAAAAATAGTTGCTATTAACTGGAATAAACAGACAACTATTTTTATTTTCCCAAGGTAGGGGGATGTAACATTCAGACTTACCTTAAGCATTAAGAAATGAATGTGTGTCTACTTTGAAATATATTTTATTTTAAATCAGTAATCAGCTTAAACAGTCACTAAACTATCTACACGAAGTATTGTTGATTAGAACAAAAATTTCGCTGGATCATTCAGTAATTACTTTAAAAATCAAGAATTTAGTTCGAAAAATGGTACTTTTTCAACACTAGTTAATGGTATTTTACTATTTTCACTTTAAATTGTTAAGGTTATTATCTTGAACTAAATATAAGTATGTATCACAAAAAAATTTTAAAAAAATATTCTTAGACATCATTATTTTCACTTGACACTTACAGGTTATAAATTAGACACTGACATCTTATGTCTAGACAGCCAGGGTCACAAATTAGGAGACTTTTCTGTCATCATGTGATTTTTAGCGGCGTTGTCAAATGGTATTTATTTTCTTTCAGTTGAATTAATTTGTGTTGTAATAGATATATGAATATATTAGAAAAGTATTTGCTTAATAATGAAGATATCAATCTACTTTACTATTTCAAACGGAAATCCGATCTTCAATAACTCAAATGATTATCCACATTATTATGAAATAATACGTGTTCAAATAGGTATACTATTACGAATATATACCCAATTGAGTGAACAGCTATCGACAGATTTTGAAAATGCGCGCCGGTTCGACGTTTCGCAATTCGCGCGCGCGAATTGCGAAACGTCGAACCGACGCGCTCGCTTCGCTCGCGATATCAATCTGCTTTACTATTTCAAACGGAAATCCGATCTTCAATAACTCAAATGATTATCCACATTATTATGAAATAATACGTGCTCAAATAGATATAATATTAGGAATATATACCCAATTTACAAATGAATAAATTAAGTGAATAGCTATCGACAGATTTTGAAAAATGCGCGCCGTTTCGACGTTTCGCAATTCGCGCGCGCGAATTGCGAAACGTCGAAACGGCGCGCTCGCTTCGCTCGCGATATCAATCTGCTTTGCTATTTCAAACGGAAATCCGATCTTCAATAACTCAAATGATTATCCACATTATTATGAAATAATACGTGCTCAAATAGGTATACTATTACGAACATATACCCAATTGAGTGAACAGCTATCGACAGATTTTGAAAATGCGCGTTTGTAACCGAGGGAATTCTTTTCTTTTTCCCCACGTTTTCCACATCCCTCAACACAACAAAAAGCAGGCATTTTCACGATTAGCCATTGTAAAAATGATTAAAATTCGTGTTAAAGGGTTTTAAACAAGCGTTGTGTACAATGCACCCTACAGCTGTGTGCGACCCATAACAAAATAACCATATTTGGTTTGTCTATGGTATGACCCACAGATGTCTTGTTTAAAATTAAATGACATTTCGCTTGCGTGCTCTATAGCACAAATAAAATTATATTTGTCAATTGAACATTTGTCAAATGTAAAATAACACCAATATAAATATAAAATATGACTAAAATTGAATAAAACAATCCACCTTTAAGTATCAACAATACCTCCGTTATAAAAAGAATATTTATACTTATCGGAATATTTAACGTTAATTTTCAACAATCACAAACATATACATAGTTTTTATATTTATCCCAACCACATAAAATATACGAACTAAGTTAGTACCTGTGGAGCATACATAAATCGTCCAATAAAGTACAGTTTCAATATATTTTAGATCATGAAGATAATTAAATCTTGTGTAAATTAATTCCAAGCCGTCACGAGTCACGGAATTGAGAACTGGCAACGTTGTGCATCTTCTTCTCCTCCTAAAATTTGTGACTATCTGAAATCTAGACATAAATGTCAAATTTTTTTAAAAAATGGCGGTTTTTTAGTACTTTCAATTGCGATTTTCTCTTTCAAAAGTGCATAATCCAAGAATTTTTTTCTCTTAAAATGTTCTATAACAATGGGGCTTTCTAGTAAAAAAAAATCGCTCAAAAATTCGGAAGGTCGCGAAGTGCACCGGACCCGTTTACTTACCAGTACTGGATAATGATAAAACTCATAAAACTGCTTCTTTCAATACACTGTATATAATTGACTGAGGTTACATTTCGTAAACAGTTCATACAACGAGTACACAAAGTTTAGAATGGCTTCAGACATGAAATAAATAATCTTTGTCGTTGATTTCAGTCGTCGTTTGGTAATACCTTTATTGCGAACGCCTTATTGAATTTTGTTTGGTTTTCAATGTCATTCACAATGACATTCATAATAGGTACTACCAAAGAATACACCAACCAACAAGAAGCGAAACCCGGCGTAAATCCTTTGATGTTTTGGGGGCAAAATTTCGTGACCTTCAAACTGACGTTGACAGATAACTGACCATCGTTACTTGATTTTACACTAAGAAAAGTGTTCAAAAAATGTAAATTAAATCTTACCTACACGCAAAAAAGTGAAACCAAAGAATCTCAAATAATTATTGTTTATTTTTATGGCTTGCTTCGAAAATTTTTTAATTTTCAAAGAAATATTTAAGCATCCAACCGTGTAATATTTTGAATGTTGGTTGATAATTAGTGAAAACTCATTTAATATGAAGAAATACCAAAGTTTAATTTTCACAATAGGTGTGTTGAACTTAATTTATGAATTGTTAAAGTTAATTTAACAGCTAAACAAACAATGTGAAAAATATACTTTAACAATTCTTCATACATACAGTTTTAGCTTCTGTTTTTGGAGTTCCATCCATTATTAAAAATAACGAGCTATTGTTTAACCAAATGATTTTCATTTTCTATATTGTTATCGAAATTATATGTGTAAGTATGTAAGTAGGTAGGTAGGTAGTAGTATGTAGGATAGGGTGAGTATAAAAACCAATACAATAATATAGATTATATATTTAGAATACCAGTTTACAATAGAAACAATTTCAGTAAATGATGATATAAAATTACAATAAGTATGGTACTTGAATACAAAATTTTTATAATTGATATATTTAAAAGTTACACCTCACCAGATTCTGAATTAAATATTTTACAAGAGAAAATCTACTGATGTATGTGACAAAGAAGTTATAAAAAAGTAGCGACAGTAAGCTTTTCTGCATAGTTATCGAAGTTTTGTTGCGTTTTTCGTTATTATCATATTTTGAGCTTTTTTCTGGTTGAACAGTTTATACTGTTTTTCTGGTAATCCCTCCAATTAATATTACGATATAACTTAGACACACATAATATAGTACTTCTTGTGGCACTAGCTTATTTTTTGTGATCGCTTGTAAAGGATAATTTGTATGCTTATTTCGTGGATGATCCTCCAATACTTGAGAAGGGAACTTTGTTACTATCCCCAAGGACGATGTTAGGTATGTGTAATTTATAATGTTATTTAGTCAAACCAAAGCATTATATTATGCTTGCCAAAACCATAATCAAAGTACTGTTAATTTTTAGAGCCTAAATATATAAAAAATGTCTGCTTTTCAGTAACATTTTATGTTTAGTATGTCTACAATAAGTGAAAAGAAATATAAAAAGTCATTTTTCTTGTCAAACAAAAGTAAAACATATATATGTATTGTTGTTAGGGTTCTGAATCATGTACATGTACATTTCCAAAATATATTATATTTAATATACTTTTATAGATCCATAGGAAACTTCTGTTGTAGGCACCCATTAGAAACAGCTTACTCTTGAAAATTCTTCAACAACTTCCTTTCAAACTCCTGCTTTCTCAAGTCCTGGACACCACAGAAAAGCAAGGTGAAATTAGTGGTTATGGCTGGCTCTAGGGAAACGAAATTTTGCAAAGGAAACCAGAGAAAACAAAGAAATATGCAACCTGGAGGACTTCTAAGAAATGTGTGAGAAATCTCTTGAATAACTTCTGGCATCATTTGTAAAAGCGCAAGTACTACTGAAAGTCAGAGAACCTCTAGGTAGAAGGTATTTTGTAGAACACAAACGATTTGCCTTGACACAATATTTTTTGGGATCACAGACATACAACTTTATGATTAAATTATTAGTCTTCCAACAAAACGAAACCTGCAAAGAATCACCAAAAAACTTGTTTGCAAGCCTGGTTTAGGTTACGATTCAATATTTAAAGCTGTAGAAATAAAGCTTCAGACAATGTCCAATGGTAACAAACAGTATACCATATGTATTGATGGGATGTCACTGAAAAGTCATGTCTTCTATAGTACTGCATGAGATGAAGATACTGGACTGATTGATATTGGGACTGGATCAAAAGTCTTTTGTCCCGCAAACAATGAACTCGTAATTATGCAAAAGGACTGTAAGCGAACTGGAGGCAATCGTATTTTTTTGTGGGTACCAAATTAGCAGTGAAAGAGTTTCTTCCTATCATTGAAACATGCATACTAAAGTAGGAGAGCCGAAGTTTGCATGTTGATGGTGATATGGGGTGTTATTTCATTAAACGAACCAATTCCTTTTTAGTAACTTCTGATAATCCAATATTCACAGTAGATTATTTACTTTTTTGATTCTAGTCACTTAATTGAAGCTACAAGAAATAATTTGAAAAGAGATACATTTTGTTTTGATGGCAAACAAACATCCTGGTCATTTTTAAAGTAGTTTTGCGGTCAAGACAAACAGGCGTATTATATTAGATAGTACACAAAAATTAACAAACAGGCAAACTTATCCATCGAATTTCGACAAAATGAAAGTACGTCTACCAACTCAAACTCCAAATAATAACGTAGGAAGTGGTATGAATATGTATATGAGCTTGGGGGCAGTTCCTAGTATTGGAACCATTAAAGTCATTGAGACATTTGACAAACTTATTTCATTCCACAAAACCAAGAAACATTAACAAATACAAAAATGAGTTTGTATCAGCAGACTACCAAATACAATTTTTGGGTAAAATGTTGCTTTTTTAAAACATTTAAGATTCAATAAAAAGGGAGGAAGTGTTACTTCCAGATCAAGGATGAAGAAAAGCAGAACAAACACAATAAGTAGTTAAAAAAAATTGTAATTAATTGTAATCCAATGATTTTAAATATTTACACTGCACAGAACTAATACAGATTCTCTTGAAAGTTTCTTCAGTAGTGTGAAGAAGCAAGGGGGCAATTGTATTAAACTCACTTCTATCCAATTTGAACATGCCTTTAGAAAAGTGTTTTGCCAAAAATTTACCATTTCAAATTAAATGTACTGTACTGATGACCTTCACAATTTATTAATTAAGTTGAATTCAACAAATGTTTGCATTATTCCTGAAACTCACCAAGCAGCAGTTCAGAATGTAGCAATATCATTATCAGATTAAGATTACAGTAACGAAGAACTGACAATTTTACATGCGTTCAATTTTGTTTGTGGCTATTTTATGAAGAAAGCATTATGTCACAGGTGTGAAACGTGCATAGAATTCTCAAAAGAATGTGGAGATCTGGATACAAAGTAGCTATTGACATATTTTGAAAAGTATGATAAGGACAAAAGTATTAATGGAGGCTTTAGGGTTCCAAGTGAACACTTTATAAATAGTATTTATCAATTGGAAGAAGCATTTACTTTAATTTTTAGTGAAGTGTTTGTTTGCCAAAGTATTTCACATGTGGTTCAGATATTTTAAAACTATTCATTAGATTGAACATATATAACTGCATGAAATATGAGAGTAGGGATATAATAAAAAAGGAAACGTTTCAATTAAAGAGTTATAACTCTTTGGTATATAGATATACAATATTAAAAAAACATTTATAATTCAGTAAAATCATACTAGTTACTTTACAAGTTTACAGTGATACTAACGCCAAGGTTTACTAACTTTACAGAGAGTGCCAAAGATAGAAGAGTGTTGTTAAACGAGCTCACTTGCTGCTGCAAAGACAGAGCTATGATATAATAATAATGATTTTATCTTTTATCCCATCCTACAGATGGGATAAAATCATTATTTTCGGATGTTCTTTCTGTTTATTATTTTTTTTTATTTTAAAATTGTTGTTGCAATATTTCAGAGAATAAAATATTTTCAACCTAATGAATAATTTAATAACATATTCCAGGGGGAATGAACCACATGGATGATGAAATTCAATTTTTTTCATATTTGAATATATATTTTGTGAAATATGTTGACCTGTCAAAATATTTTCGAAAGATGAAGTAAACAATTTTTCTAACTTATATATATATATTCCACAAATGTTTCACTTGGAGCTCTCAAACTTCCAAAAGTACCAAAATCATTGTTGTATGCCTTAAAATATGTTAACAAATGACCAATGTCTAAATCTCTTACTTCACGAGAATACTGAATGCAGGTATTGCAACTATGAACATTAATACATTTTTTAATCAAATAGCCACATACATAATTAAAAGAATTCTGTATAATTGCTGGTTGTTGGCGGTAATCTGTATCTGGAAGAGATATTGCTTTTAATGAAATTTCAGGTATTGGTTTTTGTGATTGTTTCCTACTTGATTGAATAGATCTTAGATTTAATAATAATTGATCCATGTCATTAATGCAATTCATATTATTTGAATGAAGGTATGCTTGGCAAAATAATTTTTTAAAAGCTCTTTGAAATTGTATGGGAGTTGGATTTATAGAATTACCACCTTGTTGCCTGATAGAACCAAAGAAACTTTCAAGACAATCCTGATTGATTCTTCTACAGCGTAGATATTTAAAATCGTTCGAGGAAAGTCGACTCCAAAGAATCTTTAAAGAATTTATTGTTATAATACAACAATTTCTGCACTTCGATCTGGCGGTAACATCCACATCTTTTTTATCAAATATCTTAAATTTTGTAATAAATTCCACCATTTCATCCAAATATTTTAATTGAAAATCTGTGCCTTCAAAAACATTTTTGTAAGGATTGGAATTTCTTATGTCCACAGAATTGAGCATGTCAAAAAGCTTATCAAACTTTTCAATAAATTCTATGGTCCCTATGGCACTTGTAGGAAGTATTCCTAAACTTATATATGTATTCATTGAACTTGCCACGGTATTGCTTAATACCTGAGTTGCAAGTTTAACACGCATTTTTTCAAAACTTGTTGGATATATATGAGAGTTTGTAAGTTTTGGTGCACATCTGAAAAACTGTTTTTTGTCATATTCATAAAAAGATTTTACAAATGTCCAGGACGTTTTCTTATCATCAAAAGAAAAAACATTGTTTATTAAATTATTTCTAAATGCTTTAATCAAGTGACAAGGATCAAATATGTATACAATATTTTTATTATTTATTTGAAATTCTGGATTATTTTTAGAAACTCCAAGAAGTTTGCTTAGTTTAACAAAATTAGATCCCA
The DNA here is from genome assembly GCA_963921935.1 of Galeruca laticollis. NCBI lineage: Eukaryota > Metazoa > Arthropoda > Insecta > Coleoptera > Chrysomelidae > Galeruca > Galeruca laticollis. Next base: position 248,643,373 of record OY998176.1, read on the forward strand.
TGTCACTTACTAAACAATCCACAATCAAACCACAGTCAAACAATTTGCATATGCATTTTGTTACGACAGGTAGTAACTTTTCGGCCTCAAATTCAGAATCAACAAAAAAGTACGAAATTGGTAATTTCCAATTAGTATACAGTCCTCTTACCATAATGACCAAAGCATGTTTTGCCACCAAGCTTTCCTTTGTTCCGGTTCCAAAATCACATAAACCAATTATCTCATCTTTTCCAGTATCAAAGTACAAAAAAGATTTTAAAGACATCTCATCAATAATTATACTACAATGTTTGTCTTGTGGTAACATTGTGTTTGTTTTTATTTTTATTGCTTGAAAAACTTCTTCATTACTTAAACCTGCTTGAGAAACTAAACCCTTGGTCATGTTTTGCAAAGTTCTTGGAGTTGGTAGACTTATTATTTTTCTAAGAAATTTGTATGCTCTAGGTCCTAAAAAATACAAAGTGAGGGCAATCTTCTTTAATTCATCAGAATAACGTCTACCAAGTGATTTTCTGTTTTTCAAATTAATTTGGGTTTTGACAATGTCTGCCAATGGTTTGGTCAAAAAATGATCACACATATCTCTAAAGAGTTTAGGGCTATATTTTGGTGTTGCCTCCACATTACATGTTTTCTTGAATAACTTCTTCTTTATTGTTTTCAATTTAAACCTTAACTTTTCCTTTCGTGGTGTGCCAAAGGTCATGCTTTGTGGTGTTTGAGTTGAAGCTGAAGGATATTGTAAATGTATGGGTTCCTCCATCTCAGTAAGAATTTTGGAAGAACTATTATCTGAAACAAAAAAGTAAAATGGAGGAAGGCTTTATTATAGACTATGTGTTGTTTTATTCATCCATCACATTTTCCAGTATCTATTTTCTGAAGACCAGCAGGAACATTTTCTTACATTGATAGCAAGTGAACTTTGAATGAATAACCGAATATTTTTCCATTTTAGCAAAACCATAAAAAAGACTATTGTATAAGAAAAACAAAACAGTTAGGCTAAATGCAATCTAATTATAAGAAAGTCATCTATTTTGATGCATATTATCTACAAGAGTTGTATCTAAACGGTGATTATATTTACCAAGAGATAAAGAAGCATCACCAATATGTCTTGTTGTGGCTTGAGACGAATGTCCCACTTGCTCAAACGACATGGTATCTGTAATTATAAAAATAATTGTAATAAACAGCAATTTCAAATAACCAGTTCAAAAAATGTCAAGCATTCTTAGATTTGTCACTCTACACTCTAAAGAATACATAACATTGCAATTCTATACAGCTGTTTAAATACAAAGCATATGGCGATTCACCGATAGGCTAAACGCAATCTAATTATAAGAAAGCCATCTATTTTGATGCATATTATCTACAAGAGTTGTATCTAAACGATGATTATATTTACCAAGAGATAAAGAAGCATCACCAATATGTCTTGTTGTGGCTTGAGACGAATGTCCCACTTGCTCAAACGACATGGTATCTGTAATTATAAAAATAATTGTAATAAACATCAATTTCAAATAACCAGTTCAAAAAATGTCAAGCATTCTTAGATTTGTCACTCTACACTCTAAAGAATACATAACATTGCAATTCTATACAGCTGTTTAAATACAAAGCATATGGCGATTCACCGATAGGCTAAACGCAATCTAATTATAAGAAAGCCATCTATTTTGATGCATATTATCTACAAGAGTTGTATCTAAACGATGATTATATTTACCAAGAGATAAAGAAGCATCACCAATATGTCTTGTTGTGGCTTGAGACGAATGTCCCACTTGCTCAAACGACATGGTATCTGTAATTATAAAAATAATTGTAATAAACATCAATTTCAAATAACCAGTTCAAAAAATGTCAAGCATTCTTAGATTTGTCACTCTACACTCTAAAGAATACATAACATTGCAATTCTATACAGCTGTTTAAATACAAAGCATATGGCGATTCACAGATAGGCTAAACGCAATCTAATTATAAGAAAGCCATCTATTTTGATGCATATTATCTACAAGAGTTGTATCTAAATGATGATTATACTTACCAAGAGATGGAGAAGCATCACCAATATGTCTTTTGGCGGCTTGAGATGAATGTCCCACTTGCTCAAACGGCATGGTATCTGTAATTATTAAAATAATTGTAATAAACAAATAAACAAAATGCCAATAAGGTATTAATGAATCCTGTTGAAAAGTTATAATTAATTCTGCACTAAGGTGGCAAAAATAAGTATCAATAACAACTGATTGTAATATTTACTTAAATTTAATATTTACCAGACTGAATAGCTATTTTTGTTGGTGGATCGCTCAATAAAACATGGCCCTTGCGTTTTAACCATGGAAATATTGTAGGCACAGCTTGAAGACATAGGTACTTTTTACGTCCCCTTTTGGAAATAAATTTATCCTCAAAGTGGAGTTGACATAACTTATAATTGTTATGTAAAGAGTCTAGGGTTTTTTCAAACAAATCTCCACGGTTACATGCATCCAACCATAACTGTGCTCTAAAATGTAAATAAAGCTAAGTAAGTATATTTATATTTTTATTTATCATATGTGTATAAAAGAAATAAACTACTACCAATTTATATTGATTATTGTGTATTATTATTCAACATATTCAAGCTGAACTCATCAGCAGTGACGCTTATTGTAGTGTATTCCTTGATTGTGTTATTATTATTTATGTTATCAAAGACACAGAGAAAGAGGAATGTTAACACTCAAAACATAGATTCGCGCAACTTACAATGTATAGGTGCAATGGAAGAATAACATATTTAAAAAAAGAAATATATATTTATAATTTATTGCATATAGAAACAATTCCTCTTACCTTACAGGATCTTTAGGAAATCTAAACATAGTTGTTCCGTCTCCATCTCTTGAATGACACCCACGAACTGCACAAGTTCTTGGCGCCATAACTAATATAATAGTTTTTTAAACAATTAAAAACACAAACAAAATATATATTATTATATTGTAAATAAGGGAAAACCGTACAACAAAGAATATTCTTTGCTAAACAATGTAAACATGTAAACAATAAATGAATAAAATCACATGACATTGACAGATAACTGACTCTCACTCAGACATGCGCACTTAGAAAATGAATTCTAAAATAGCACAAGTTTCGCTTCTTGTTGGTTGGTGTATTCTTTGGTACTACTTTTGATTAGTTTGACGTTGACACTTCACATTTCACCAAACAGGTTGAGCACTAGGGTACTACATAAATCTGAAATTCACTAAGCCAACTCGGTTGAGTTCGGAGTTCGTTATATGTATTTAAGATATTCCATTGGTCAGCCGAAAATAATAAGGTATTATAGGGATTATTAGAACTTGATTGGCCGTTGAAGTTTACAAAAAGTTGCAGTTGGTTTAGTTTCGGGTTAACTTCTCCAGTTTTGAAAATATCGAAAGGAAGTAGCAGATTTTTGGTTTCTCGTTTGCTGGCATCCTTAAGTAACTGTTCTCTACCGTTGTAACTTAGTTAAGAGGTTTTCCTGTTACAAGGAGGTAAGCGTAATAAACATTTTCTTGAAATAGTACAGTCGTTAAGTGGTACATTAATTCCAGATTCGCCGACCTTTCAATGTTCCTTCATCGGTAACTTTTTCTTCCATCACAAATCTAATATTGAGGCAGCCATTTTGTACCTAACCACATAGTATATTTGAATGACTAGAAATAGTTACATCGACACCCTGACAATCCGCCCGAGACCCTTGAGGGAGGAAATCCTAGAGGAAACGGCGTTTTGAGCCATCCACCACCCTGGACTCGAGTTTTCGACATGATTGATCTCGTTGTTGCACGTGGGTCTGAAGGTCTCAAGCCGTCTTCAAACTTGGATGAGTTTATCCCAATTTAACGAAAATCTACTGAGGAATTGCACCGGCATACGTTTACTACTATTTCATTACGTAATACTATATTCTTACTATAGTACAGTGATTTATTGGACTTTCCATAACCTAAATTCTTAGCTTAATCACTAAATATCTCAACGGAGGAAAAGTTTGTTTTTTTTAATCTTTAATTAACTGATATATTTTTTTGGTACAAGGCATATGCTATATATACATATATTTCTCAATTTGAATAAATTGTTCACCCAATGTGAACTTGAATACAGCTGTATTCAGAGGTTCTGATGGTTCTTGTTTACAATAAAAGCACTTACCAAATATTTTTTATTTCATTATCATGATTAGCTGATTATATGTGATTATGAATTAACTTGATTAAAAAACTATATAGTGAGGTTCTGTTTTTTTAGTATTATTTTCTTCTACGAAATTAGGTTGAATTGAGCCAAGAAAGTAGTTAGAGTTAGTCATTTCTTGTTTTTGGAATAATACCAAAAAATAAGTAGCGCCCTATTCCTGCCAATTCTTGTGATACGTAAGATCCTTCGATCACTGCGCACCAGACGAAGAGCCACCGGAGCTTTGTAACTCCAAAAATGAGTTACACGTTTAACTTTAGAAAATATTTCTACAGAAGTTTGTACTTTTATTTTTTAGAACTGAATATCTTTCTAAAATAAATGCATGGAAAATTATCATTTTTGCTGCATATGGAAGATCATAAGTTATATGGCAAATGTCTGCATACTTTGCCAGTAGATTATATACTTTTTGAATTAATGTTAAAAATAAAAGGCATTAAAGATCAAAACTAACTTTTCCGCATCTGTGAAACGCCCTGAACAATATCCTATCTAAAAGTGTCACTTGCATACACTTCGGAGGCTGTATCGGCTATTTGAAAATCAAGAGAGAGTTAATTCCCAGAAATGTTTTGCAGTTATCAGTGTTAAAGGCAGTAAACCATAGACGTGCGTTTTCAAAATTAAATTAATATGGAAATAGAAATATTTAATTTGTTTTAGTTATTTATACCTAGATTACCAATTTTAGATAGATAAACATAATTCGTAAGTAGTAATTTAATTTGGGTAAAATGAAGAAAAAGTCAATATTATTTTAGGCATTTTGTTTAAGGCATATGTTTATTTATAAAATATGTATATAATATGTACAGATAATTACAATTATTTATAAATTAATATGAGGAGCTAAAAAAACAATTAAGTAGGTATATGAGAAAAACAAAACCAACCGCAAGGATAAAATTTGACGAGCAACATGCAAAAAATACGACAATATTAAATTTTAAAAAATTAAAATCTAAAAATAAAATCAAAGTACATAAATTAATAATTTTGAAGTTATGGTTCCTCGCACTCTGTGTCACAAGATTCACCATCTGATTCTAGAGAAATTACAATGGGCTCTATAGTAATATCAATTATGTTATCTAGCTCCCACATTTTTTTTTCTATTTCTGTAACGTGTCTAATACATTTTTGCCAATTTTCACTTGTTACTTCAGATATTGCCTTATTGAAGAGATTTTTAACATCTGATAATTTAAAAGTCGTGTTATTTCTGGCAACATAACCTTTAACTTGAGCCCATATTAATTCTATCGGATTCATCTCACAATGGTAGGGTGGTAAACGAAGGATTTCAATTTCTCGTTTTTTGGCTATCTCCTCAATATTATATTTTTTATAATTTTGCTTATGTTTTTTAGCAATAGTTAACAATTCTGCCCTCAGCATTGTATTGTCAAAGGCTAAATTTTTAGAAGATAACCATTTTGCAATTTCATCCTTTTTCCATTTAGTGGTTGTTAAAGGTTCAAGTAATCTGGAGTGGTAACTTGCATTGTCCATTATAATAACCGATCCTTTTGGTATGAATTGAATCATCTGTTCAAAATATTCCTCAAACACGTCTCCATTCATTTCTTCGTGATAATCAACGGTTTTTTTTGATTCAAATAAGAGTAAACCATTCTCAAGAAAACCGTTTGTACTGCCTATATGACAAATAATTAATCTTTTACCTTTTCCTATAGGTTCCTTAAAACCAGTAGTATATCCTTCTAGAAAAGCTTGATGGGATGATTTTATATTTTTGTCTTTCCAAACTCTTCCTACACAATGTCCTTCATTAACCCATGTTTCATCTAAATAATAAATGTTTTTATTTTGAGCTTTAACTTGTTGTATTCTTCTGAGGTACTGTCTTCTCCAACATACAATTTCTTCAGAATCAATTATCATTGAGTGTCTGCCCATTTTTTCAAATTTAAAGTTTAACTCATGTAACACTTTCCATAGTTTATCCCGGCTTATTGTGGGTAAATCAACATCATTCGTAATGGCTTGCAAAACTTTATCTAAAGTTGGTATTTGCTTGTTTATAAAAAATGAGTGAACAAGCTTACGAATAGCATTTTTAAAAAACTCGTCCACGTTGACTTTTAATAGTTTTGGTCTACCTGGTTTCGGCTTTGGTGAGGTTACTCCACCTGATTTTTCCTCCTTTAGAACTCTATATATTGTAGATTTTCCATATCCCATTGCCTTAGATGTTGTTTCAACTACACTGTCAATAGTGTTTGAGGGATTTTGATGTTTAAAATAGTGGTACACATTCACTACAGCACTCTTTTCATTGAGCGATAAATGGTCTAGTTTTAATTTTTTCACTGGCGTATACTCACAAACTGCTTCCATTTTTAGTCACTACTATTTGTCACGTTTATCGAAAATCAAATAACTGCATTTCTAGAAACTTAAGCACTATTTAAGTCAAAATATCTGTCATTAGAAGCGGTTGCCATTCTTGCCATTCGGAGGTCGTTAAATAACAATTATCCCTTTCTATTCTGGTTACGCCTATGACGCACGTTAATCCTCTTAGGCCTACTGTAGTAACAATGAAAGATCATAAAATAATGTGATAGTCCAAGAAATGTAATAAATTTTGTATTGAAATTAACAAAAACCATTTAGAATGCATTACAAATATTGAAGTTTTACCGCACGTACTGTACTATAGTTTTGCACACCGAATTAGTTTTTATTCTGGGAATTTACTCTCTCTTGATTTTCAAATAGACTATAACGATCCGATATTTATAAAAAAATGTGGCACTTCAGGTACAATAGTACCCATTGTACTAGCTTTGGTAAACTGAAAATCAATGGGGATCATCCGTTAGATGACTTGAACAATATCCAAACATAAAATTGGTCACTTGTATACACCACGCAGGCTGCTAACAAACTGAAATGACAAAAATGTCTTACTTCAGCTACCATATCACCCGTTGTACTGGCTCTGGTAACCTGAAAATCAATAGGGTTCATCTTTGAGATGTGCTGAACAATATTCCATCATAAAATTGGTGACTTGTTGCACTCCGGCGGCTGTATCGTGCTAGCAATACATGTTACGAAAAGTGGCCGACAACAACGACATACACACAAGATTTTCTTTCTAAAAACCGTTTTTTCGTGTTGTTCTTCCTGAAAAACGTGAAAATAACTAAGAAATCCAAAATTACAATTCTTTTGAGGTAAATCAATATTTTTCTCGCATATTAGGAGGAAATTCTGTGTATAATAAATAGTGTCTACCATCCAGCGCATTATAACAGAGAGAAACACACAGAGTGTGACAAAAATAGGTGAAGGGCATAGTCGAGATTTGAAATGGCGGAAGTGATGAGAATTCATTTGTTAGAGTAAGGGAAACTGAATGAGAAGTAGACCAAATGGATGCGATATAGCGTCCCCTATTCCCCCATTGCGTTTCGATAGTCTAGCGTGAAGGACCACTCGGGAAACCCGAGAATAAAACAGAATACTTAATAACTTAAGTTTTACTAAACTGTTTGAACCATTTGGCAACAGCGTACGTTTTTCACTAAAATCTGGCGTCTTTGTCACTGAACAACCGGCACTAATACAGTTACTAATAATTACAAGTATTTTTATTCGTCTCGAATTAATAGTGTTACATTAACTTGCACAATAACGGATGAACAGATACTACATAAAAAAAGCGGGTTATTGAAGCGTCGTTGGCGGTAGTTCCAATTAGCGGCATGGACCCTACGAGTACCATAGTTATACTGACTTGGACCCAGGGTGGAGGGTTGAACTAGTAAAGATCCTTTCTAAAAATAGAAAGCGAAGTGGCGAATATTTAACTATTAGAGGTGGGACAAATCTTCTAAATAGAACCGCCTGGGGAAATTGATTCATGCAAATTCCTCCATCACTTTTGATAATATTTGACTTATATTCACTCACCACACCGATCACTTTCTGCTAATCAAACTGAAAATATATATCAAGATAATTGACGTTTCATTTGTAAACGGAAAACACAATAATTATAATGGAGTTTTATGCATTCATTTCTGGATAATTCCGACTAATCTTGTGTGAACTCAGAATAAAAGACATGAAATGAAACATTAAATCATAATTAAGTTGGATAACATCAATTATACGTATACGTAAATAAGCGCTCCGAGTTTATTAGAAGTAATCACCGTTTGCACAATAAATCTAGCATTTTCACTGCTATTTTATTATGAACCATTACTGCTTGATGGTATTCAAATTGGCTGACGTGAACGTTAATGATAAACGTATTTAACAAATTCACGGTATATTGTTCTTCAGAGCAATAATAGTTCATGAAGTATTCATAAAAGTAATCTTTATAGAACTGAGCGGAGCAATTAACATAGTTTATTAAAATAATTCAAGAATAAACAGTTAATTACCTTATTTTGAGCAACGAGATAATGATAAATAAATCTTATAAATTAACGATTAACTCATATGTTAGTTAAATATTAGATTTAAAGCTGGATATAATTTGATTAGATGGTCAATTGATTCTGGCAGTCAAAAGAGTAGAGATGACAAGATGGCGATTTGAAGTTTGAATCGACTCAATGTATTGTCAAAAGACGTCATTTCAAGAAACAGTTTCAAATTATAATAAACATTACTTTTTTATTTAGATTAACGTGCATAAGACAGCTATGGCCATTAGCACGAGTTACAATACAGACAAAGTTACATTACATAATCTAAATCAAAACTGATAGATTAAACTAACATGAATATGGGATTACATGATATGTTGATTAAATGGAATTTTTTGACTAAATAAGTTGTTCATCCTCTAGGAACTTGATCACTTTGCGCACTCGATTATCACTATTTAGGATCTCCTTGTAGTTTGTATGTATTCCTAGTTGTAGGCGTCTTGTGGCGAAGTATGGACATTTAACGAGGATATGCTTGATGCAGAGCTTTACGTGGCAATACTGACAGTTCGGCTGAGGTGACGATGTCATTAGGTAACCATGCGTAAGTCTAGTATGACCTACACGTAATCTTTGTATGACAGCCATATTTGGTGAACTGATTCAATATTGGTTGAATTTCACGCAGTGAACACATAATTTGACTCCAGTGAATTTGCCAGTTGTAACGATTGATTTTTTTCAGACTAGCTTTTAAGGCATTACAAAGCTGAAGAATCACCGTGGCAGTAGCAGTTGAGGCAGCTTCTTTGGCAAGGCAATCGGCTTTTTCGTTCCCAATAATCCCAACATGGGAAGGGACCCATGTTATTGTGACTGTTGTATTTTGTCTTTTTAGTTGTTGATATATGTCCTGTATATCTTGGACAAGGGTTGGTTAGTAAATATATTCTTAATGGAATGGATGGAGGATATTGAGTCTGTGCATATGTTTATGTGTGTATTTGCAAGTTGTTGGACATGTTTGAAGGCTTGTAAGATAGCGTATAGCTCATCCGTGTGGACGCTACAAATAGAGGGTATTTCGTAGGTTCCGATCGATCCATGTACCCTGGTTATGGAACATCCAACTCCTACTTCTGTCTTGGATGCGTCCGTATATATGACCATGTTATATTCTCTATTATTCAGCAACTCAAAGAAAGTAGATCGAATAACATCTCTATTGGTTTCTTCTTTGTCAAATTGGCAGAGAGAGAGATCGTATTGTGGGAGAAATTTGGTCCATGGAGGAGTGTTGGAGAGTGGGTGGGTTCGAGTATGTGAAAGGCTTACGCCTTGAATTAGAGGTTGTATAAGTTGAAGAATAGAACGTATAATAAAAGTATATGGAGGGTTGTCATGAAGTTGGTATGATGTTAATATAGGATATACTGAATTAGAGGAAATCGCGGCAGTATAGTTGAGAAGGAGGTGTTGTCGTCTGAGCCAGAGAGGGGGTTCATTTGCTTCACAATAGAGACGTTCAACTGGGGTTGACCGAAACGCTCCCAGACATAAGCGGATGGCGGTAATATGTACTGTGTTCAGGGAACGTAAAGTAGTTTTTGTTGCAGACATTTAAATGAAACTTCCATAATCAATTTTGGAACGAATGAGGGTTCTATATACTTTTGGCAAGGTAGATTCATCTGCGCACCAATGATAATGTGAGAGTGTTTTAATAATATTAAGTCGGTTAAGACATATTCCTCTAATTTCCTGTATATGTTGTCTCCAGGATAATTTAGAGTCGAATAACATTCCAAAGATTTTACACTCATCTACAACAGGTAGTTGAAAACTGTTGACTGTGTTCCTAGGGATATAAGTTTGCGGTCTCCTACTGAATTTAGTAACTTTTGATTTGGTATGTGAGAGGGTAAGCCCTAGAGTGGCAATTTTGGTTTGTAGGGCATTTACTGCTAGCTTAAGTATTTTGGAAGTAGAGGCATTGGATTTGCCATGGCAGTACATTATTAGGTCATCCGCGTATAGAGAGCATTGAACAGGGGAAAGAAGATTGTCGCATAACTTGTTAATAGCGAAGATAAACAAGGATGTACTTAAAACTGAGCCATGGGGAACTCCATCATGATGGGTATATGAAGAGGAAATGGAGTTATTAACAAAAACCTCAAATATTCTAGATGTTAAAAAACTTTTTATGAATGCATATATATTACCAGTGAGATTGGATTGTGTGAGTTTTTCGAGAATTGCCTCTCTAGAGATGTTATCAAATGCTTCATCAATGTTGAAAATAGTGGCTATTACATCTTGTCTGTTATTAATTGCAATTGAAATGTGGGCTTGTAGTAGTACAAGATTATCTCTGGTTGAGCGCTGACGTTGGAAGCCAAATTGTTTCTTTGGGATGATACTATGTTTTTCAAAAAACAATAAAAGACGCCTATTGATCATCTTCTCCATTAATTTGCACATAGTCCATGTAAGTGAAATGGGTCTGTAAGATTGCGGAAAGATATGTGACTGATTCGGTTTAAGTACCGGAATAACTATCGACTTGCGCCATTGATAAGGGAACTTTTGTGACATCCATATGAAATTGTATACATTCAGAAGCTTATTAAGGCTATACATGGATAAGTATTTTAGAAAACTATAGGGAATATCATCAGGACCACTAGCAGAGTTTTTGCATTTAGCTGAGGCAGTTGTTAGTTCGCTTATGATGAAATTCAGATACACTACACTTTAGCTTATTTTTGGAAAAAATTTGGTTTGTTAGCAGGATACAACCTCCGGAGAGTATACAAATGACTAATTTCATGATTGGATATTGTTCAGTGCATCTCACAGATGAACCTTATCGATTTTCAGCTCACAAGAACTAGTACAACTGGACCTATAAATACAGATATACTAAATTTTTGCACATTTTTGAAAAAAATTGTACACGTGACCAATTTTATGATTGGATATTGTTGAGGGCGTCTCATAGATGAACCCTATCGATTTACAACTTACCAGGGGTCACTTGAATCCAGATATTCTACATTTTTGTAGAAATTTCGGTTTGTTTGCACGATACAAACACTTAAATGGCGTCGGGGTTATGCTGTATCCTGGGACGGTTTGCTCGTTCCTCAATTTCGTACCACTTTCTGACAGGGTAATGATGATACAACTCAGGGCAATACCGAAAAATTTTAATATAATTCAAGCATATGCCCTAACAGCTGATAAACCATAATCAGAGAATACATCTTTCTATGCGGAAATAAAACAACTGCTGTCCCAAACCAGAAAGGATGAAACCACCCTCATCCTAGAAGACTTTAACGCAAACGTAGGTAAAGGATGATGCGATGACACTGTCGGGGAGCATGGACCAGGAATAAGAAACGCCATTAGTTGAATTCTGCCAAGAGCAGAAAATGTTCATCTCCAACACGTGAATCAAACTACCCCCAAGACGCCTCTATACATGGAGATTTCCCCAAGACACACCAGACCATTCAATTAGAAACCAAATTGACTATATCTTAGTACGAAAATGATACAGAAATGGCATTCACAGTGTGAAAACTTACCCTGGTGCAGATGAGGAGTCAGATCACAATCCCATAGTAGCTCAAATGCAAATTCGATTGAAAACACTTAAAAAGAAAGTTATAAGAAAACATAACACGACAACCCTAAAAGACGAGGCAAAGAAGCAAATGAACTCTGATAAACTCAACAAACATCTGAGCAGAGCCCAAAAAATCATAGAGCCTGAATATACAATTTAGTAAGAAATAGAGCCCACCTGGAGTCAGCAACAAAAAACCGTTTTGGACACGCAAGAATATATAACAACTGTAAACACTAGGAAACGGCATAAAGAATGGATGACTCAAGAGATATTAGATTTAATGGACCAACGGCGGAAACTCAAAAACACGCAAAAAGGAAAATGTAAAGAAACGCAAGCACTTGTCAGGACTAAAATTAGAAATGCCAAAGAAGCATGGATGATGGAGAGAAGTAAGGAAATAGAGGAGATGTACCAAAAGCATGAAAAGAGTTAAAGAAATTACAGGAAACCGTAAATCCTCAGCATATACAAAAATAGTAAATCAAGACAACAAGACAGTCCTAGACACACAAGAACTGCAAGAAGTGTGGAGAAATTATATTTCTGATCTTTCCGACGACAAAGGTTCCACCTTTCGTGACCAACGTCAAACAGAAAGGGGACCAAATTATATGACTGCAGAAATAGAGAAGGCTTTGAAGGGAATAAAAAACGGTAAAGCACCTGAACCAGACAACATTTGTCCAGAACTGCTGAAACTTATAAATGAAGAAAACTTAAAAATCCTCACCAAACTATTCAATACCATTTATTTTTATGTTTGAATCTCGTGTTCTTTATTAAAAATTCGTGTTCATGACATATTACCTAGCCCTATTGTGGTTTTTGTTTTCGTCTACTCCAAATCGTACTTATCTTTGTCACCATTTCCTACCAGACTATTAAAATATTCAATTATTAAGTTACCCCACTTAGAATTTTAAAACTATTGGAGTGTTTCATTACTCCAAATTTTTCATAACAAATGTATTTTGGAGATTAATAAATGGCTCTAAGGCGAAAGATTACTTATCCAGAGATTCGTGACGTGAGAACATTTCCATAATGATATTGTGAAACTAACTAAGGAGAAACGGGAATTTATGAATATACTTCAATATCAGAGAGAAATTTGTTCAATATAAAGTTAACTTTTGTAATGTTCATTATTAAGAAGTTTCCTTATATTCGAATTGTTACAACTATTTGAACATTCCAAACTCACTTCAATTAAATAATTCTCTGGCATTAAATAAAGAGACCTCGTACTGAATTCCTAGTCTTGCTTAATGAACCGCTTCACACCTTCGAGTGAAAATGTTGAAAGCACAAGGAAACCATTGAGAACGTAAACCAATTGATTAACAACAATAGGCTGTCCTATCTAAGTACAAACTTCGCAGGCTTCCAATATATCACCACTAATAGTATGTACCCTTGTGTTAATTAACATACCCAAACAAAACTAACTGTAATTGCGAAATCCATTTGGCAGAACAATATTCAGATCTGTGACGGACAATTTGACGATATATTTGTGAAAATATTTTTATTGGATCTATTTACTGTGATCTACACAACTAGATATACGGATTGCCAATAATGATCATGCCGCAGGCATGATTTTGTTAGTTTCGACAGTAGAAATGTGATAACTCGATATAGTGAAGTTAATAAGTAGGATAATTATAAATTGCTCTATATCAGTTGCCAATAAAAATTGGGAATACTTCTGAAGTTGTCTGTTTCGATATATTTTTTGGATATAAACAAATAATTGTCTGTAAACGAGTAAATTATGATTCTCAATATCCTATAACTGAGCGGGATACTGGATCAAAGACTAAAGGATACCAACTATATATATTATATATATATATATATATATATATATATAAATCGAATAATTCTTCACAGAAAAGTTACCGAAATATTGCAGCTTTCGAAATCGAGTTGAGAAACATGTTTCGTGATATAACGGTTTTTGTAATAATATTGTCAAAAATGTAGAAGAAGTGCGACTAGCACGATGCGGTGGTTGTACGACAAAATAGTGAAACATGGAATAGAAATCGATATAAACGATATGTCAGCTTAGAGTTGCTTTTTGGCTACCCTGCAAAATGCGTACATTGTTATGCCATAAGTAGCGTACTGAGTTTAGTATATATATATATATATATATATATATATATATATATATATATATATATCTTTTTTGGATAGTTCTTGGGTATAGGTTTCTTGTGAATAATACGAAAATTTTATGACGACGTTTCGCCCATCATAGTAGGCTTTATCAAAATCTGTTTTATTTTGTGGAACAGTACCTACGAGTGGAAAGAATTAAAATGAAATTTGGTAGCTTACAATGAAGACATTCACAATTAACAATTAGAAATTAAAAGTCAAAAATTAAAAGGTTTTCCAGCTCACATGCAGGAATAAAATTTAGAAATTAAGTTTTATTATGGTACGTACCTCGATGTTTACATTTTAATGGTAAAATTAGGAATGGAAAGAATGAAGGTTCTATTATTGTTTTCGTTTTTTTTCCTTTTTGAGTAAGTATTCTGGTTTATGTTACTTAGTTTTTCAATGGCAGAGAGATAAGGTGTATATTAATTATTAAAATGGAATATACGAGGTGGTCACAAAAATTGAAATAATATTCATTGTTTATTTATAGTATTAAGTTGTGATAGATATGGCTTAAATGATTTGTGTCTTGTTTATCATTGACATAAACAAGACACAAATCATTTAAGCCATATCTATCACAACTTAATACTATAAATAAATAATGAATATTATTTCAATTTTTGTGACCACCTCGTATATTCCATTTTAATAATTAATATACACCTTATCTCTCTGCCATTGAAAAACTAAGTAACATTAACCAGAATACTTACTCAAAAAGGAAAAAAAACGAAAACAATAATAGAACCTTCATTCTTTCCATTCCTAATTTTACCATTAAAATGTAAACATCGAGGTACGTACCATAATAAAACTTAATTTCTAAATTTTATTCCTGCATGTGAGCTGGAAAACCTTTTAATTTTTGACTTTTAATTTCTAATTGTTAATTGTGAATGTCTTCATTGTAAGCTACCAAATTTCATTTTAATTCTTTCCACTCGTAGGTACTGTTCCACAAAATAAAACAGATTTTGATAAAGCCTACTATGATGGGCGAAACGTCGTCATAAAATTTTCGTATTATTCACAAGAAACCTATACCCAAGAACTATCCAAAAATGATAAATATAAAATGGTTTAAGAAATACTACAAATATATATATATATATATGAAACATTTCTTAGGTATTTTATTAAACATTTCGTTTGTTTTTATAATATTTCGATTATGCTAAGAAAATAATCTTGTGTCTAAATCTAGATCACCAGATATCCTGAAATATAGGCCATAATATCCTCAGAATAGAGAGCATTTGAATCCAAAAAATTTGAATAAATTTCTTTGTTCATTACTATTATAAAAGAAACTAACTGTTTCTAGATAATTCCACAATATATTGATAAAATGGTACAAATTCTAACGGAATTGACAATTGTTCCCATACCAAATATCATCGTCAGAATGACAGGAGTTACATTTAAATTGATGCCCACCTAATGTTTAGCAGTATGGAGATATCCTGAATATATTTTTTCCCAAATAAGATCACTATAACTGTGCAATGATATAGAAAGGCAGGAAAACTATATCTGCTGATTTTTACAATTATCATTTGAGAGGACATTTTAAAAGCTGAGAACTCACTAGATTTATCTGTTCATTGACGTCTTCATATTGTAAGTTTCTTAAGTGTCTTGTAATTTCCAATTCTTAAAGGAAATCCAGTTCTTGTTACTTATCACAAATATGTAGTACTTCTAGTTCTGTGTTAGGTGTCAATGAATGTCCAAGGGTTTGACCCGAATAGACAGCATTACATTCTGGTCATTTTAGTTTATATAAACGAGACTTCTTTAAACGGAATTTTTTTGTTTTTACATTCTACAATTTTGTACTCGCATTACTTTATGTATAAGAAAAAATTATTGTATTTGTAACTAAAGATATTATATTTGAAATATTATTAGGAATATTACCAGCATATGTGATGGTTTCATCATTTTTTATTTCCTTAGTTTGCTCAGGAGATATTTGATGTAATTTCACTTTTTCCTATTTTTTATTAATTTATTTATTTAACATATTGTAATGTTATTCTAATTTATTTCAACTGTGAACGGATGGGATAAATTTTAAATACACGGTATGGCTATTTACTAATTTATTCAAACACTAAACTACTTTAACACTTAATTTATATATACTTAACTAATCACTTGATTATTAATTTATATCAACACTTTGCTTCACTTATTTACTGTTTATTTTTCGAGATCACTTTATCAACTAAACTAAGCTCTTCCTGGTCGGTCCCTTATATATGCCTTTTTCACTAGATAATTATAGATTGCGACTCACTCAAAACCATTAACTTTCTGGCATTTTCTTAGATAAGACTGATCACAAAAACAATGATAAAATAGGATAGTCATAATTCGTAAACAATTCTAAGAAACCCTGCTCGTCCGCCATAATTTTAACTTTCATACCTGGCTTAGACAGAGTCGGATTTAGGGACTATACCAGTGTGCTGTTTCGTAACATTACCCCCTCCTTAAATGGAAGTTCCTCCTGGAACTTTTGTGTAGCCGAGACTTGAATCTGCAACTGGCCCCATTTCTACACTTTCCGATCTTATGGAAATAGCAGGGCACCGTCTTCATCGAATACTGATAACGGGGGTCGTAGCTGCAAATTAATATCTGGACACCGGTATCTCGAAAGATAACCTATACCATGTTCCTGACAACTCACTAATCCAACTGGTTATACGCTATCTTAGGCATAGCCAGCTTCTTCACGCTGGATTCTAACACATGATCTCGGAGGTTTCGAAATGCTTCCCACACATCGCGGTAGGTAGATCGATCTTGAAATTCATTTTTAGTTACCACGTAGAAGACGTGCCGCGAATTATGCTTCAGTTCCAGTGTTTTGCCAGGGGCTGGAATCAGGTCTTCAAGTTCTTCTAATTGCCCGACGGTTGCCAACCCTCGTGCGTTACCGATACGGGCGGGGATGTTGTATGTCAGTGACTAATCTTACGGGAGAGTGAACAAATCTTGTCGTTGTTCTGAAGTGACTCCATATCTAGCTTGCCCGGTACCTCCTTACGCGCCCATAAATTCATCGAAGGTAGAGTAAGACACATATCGAATATGGTTTACTCCTTTCTCTAGATCATGGTCTCCTTCGAATGGCGCTAGTCGGTTTTGGTGAACTACTTTTGGTGTTCCGTTGGGGGTCTTGCTTATGCTATATATAACATCATTGATCCTTTTCTTGATTAAGTATAGACCTTCCCAGTTTTTTTGTAATTTTAAAGATAATCCTTTTCTCCTCGTCGGGTTGTGTAACCATACATTGTCCCCTCCTTTAAAACCGTATTCTGTGGCCTGCGTGTCGCACCGACTTTTCATTCTGCCGCTGGCAACTTGAAGATTTGTTCGAACTAATTCATGAATATCGTCCAGCCTTTTTCTCAATTGGATCACGTAGTCTTCGCCTGCTAGATCTTCTCCAGGCCGACAGCCAAATTCCAGGTCACAAGGAAGCTTAATTTCACGTCCAAGCAGAATTTTGGCTGGTGTTTCACCCGTGGACTAAGTGACGGCAGATCGATAAGCCAATGCGAATAGGGAAAGATACTGGTCCCAATCTCTCTGATGGCTGGAAACTACTTTGGACATGTATTTTCCAGTAGTCCTGTTCATTCTTTCGACCATTCCATCTGACTGTGGATATAATGCTGTTGTCCTGGTCTTCTTCATTCCCACCTTGTCGCAAGTCTCCTGGAAAAGATGGGTTTCAAAATTTCTTCCTTGTCCACTGTGGACTTCCAAGGGCACTCCATATCGTATGATAAATTCTTTCACCAATACATCCGCGATAGTTGTGGCCTTTTGGTTCGGGATAGCGTAAATTTCCACCCACTTTGTAAAATAATCCATTACAACCAGTATGTATTTGCTACCATTTTCTGTCGTCGGAAATGGTCCAGCGATATCTAAAGCAATCCTTTCGAAAGGGGTTCCAACATTATACTGTTTCATAGGTACCTTTCTCTTGCGAAGTGGTCCATTACTCGTAGCACAAGTCGTACATTTCTCACACCAGTCCTTCACATCATCGGAGTTGCTCATCCAATAAAGCCTCTCACGGATTCTCTGTAGGGTTTTCTTCACTCCCAGATGACCTCCCGATGGACTGACGTGTAACTTCTTTAGTACTTCAGCTACTCTTGTTCTCGGGATAACTAGCTGTCTCCTCATCTCGGAACCATCATCATTTTCAAGGACTCTTTTCAACAGCCCTTCTTCGAGGACAAGTGAGTCTCACTGAGCCCAAAACGCCTTGAGTTTCGGTGAAAATCTCGACACTTCTTGCCAGGTAGGTCGCCGATTTTCTTTCTTCCATTGCCGGATCATCTTCTGTTGAGGATCATTCTCCTGATCTTCTCTGCCCCTCCTGGTTGACCATTTTTCATTGACTACTGTAATTCTTGAAACTGCAACTTCCTCTGATTTCGACTTGTTGCATTGTGAATAGTCTACAGGGCATTACCGCCTAGGCGAAGAGTTGGCTTTTCGGTGATTCACATCAGCTGGATGTTCACCTCTGTTTGATTTCCCCTATGACTGGAGTTCTTGGGTTACAGAAATCTTGGTGCACTTAGACGGACTGCGTACTTGTTCTAGCTCGCCACACTTCCGGCATTCGACCCTCTTCGGCATTTTGTCTGCCATAACTTTCAACAAGTTGACGATCTGGTCAAGTTTGTCATCGTCATCTTCTTCCTGCATGGTCCCACCTTTGCCGTACCGCGAACTCTTCGTGGCTGCTTTGCATTTAAGAGGTTCTTGGTTTGCAGAAGTCGTAGGACGCTTACACGAACTGCTTGCCTGCTTTAGCTCGCCACAATTACAGCACCTGCTTTTCGTCGGATCATTGTCTACCATAACTTTCAACAGGTTGACGATCTGGTCAAGTCTGTCATCATCACCTTTTTCTTGCATGGTCCTACCTTTGCTGTATCCCGAAGCCATCGTGGCTGCTTCATATTCAAGAGCAGCAGTCAATGCATCGACCAATGTTTTAGAATGGGCTAACCGAAGCGTCTTCTCCATATCGTGGTCACATAAGCCGTCAATAAAGGCCTGGATGCCTAAACATTCCATCATGTTCTCTGGTGCTGATGGATAAGCAAAACGAACTAGTCGGGCAATATCCATTTCATATTATTGAAGGTTTCCGTCACGTTTCCGCCTTCGGTTCTTCAGCTGGAATCTGTACAAATGTTCCAAATGTTCGTGACCATATCGCATGTCCAACCTCTTCTTCAGCTGCTCGAAATCGTCCGTTTCTTCCAGAGGTATCGTTTGAAGTGCATCTAAGACATCTCCCGGAAGCGCTATAGTTACTGATTCACTGATTTCTCCTCATCGGACCAATTATTCACTCTAGCGGCTGCTTCAAATTGTTTCACATAATTGGTCCACAACATTTTTCTATCGCACGTTGGGGCCTTGACTCGGGTAAAACTGCCAATGTCTCTAAACTTAGGTAGTGTTTCTGGCTTGCTAGATTTCGTTTGCTCGGTCTTCTTTTCTTCCTCTGTCGTGCCTCGCGTTCTTGAATCCGCAATCTTTTCCTCTAACTCCTTGATTTTCTCGTTTATCGTTGTAATCTTATTCTCGATTTCAGATTTTAGAGACGTAATTTCATTTTCAACGTCAGCAACAATGTTGTATTTCATTAATAAGATATCGGCAGATATAACGTTCTTCAAAGTAGAAATATCGTTCTTTATAGCCGAAATATCGCTTTTCACATTCGTTGGAATCTTCTCTTCCATGGCAAAAATCTTCTCGTCCATGTTAGCCGAAATATCATTCTTCATAGTCGAAATATCGTTCTTCATATCAGAAATCTTCTCGTCCATGTTAGCAGACATATTAGCAGAAATTGACGAGATTAAGGGGGACGCCTCGTCATTAAATAAAACTGTTTCTGGATCAAAACCGTCATTTTCCAGTGCCACTTTAAGTCTTTCTACTAATTCAGTTTTCTTACCGGACGTTTCCAACTCACGATCTTCCAATTGTGCTCTTAATTCCGTCACTTTTAGATCACATACTCTCTTGTCCATTTTTACGTATCAATTTATTTATATTATCTCACTTCTGACACCAATGTAATGTTATTCTAATTTATTTAAACTGTAAACGGGTGGAATAAATTTTAAACACACGGAATGGCTACTTACTAATTTATATAAACACTAAACTACTTTGACACTTAATTTATATATACTTAACTAATCACTTAATTATTAATTTATATCAACACTTTGCTTTACTAATTTACTGTTTATTTGTCGTGATCACTTTATCAACTAAATAAAACTCTTCCTGGTCGGTCCCTTATATATGAATGCCTTTTTCACTAGATAATTCTAGATTGCGGCTCACTCAAAAACAACTGGCTTTCTAGCATATCCTAGATAAGACTGGTCACAAAAACAATGATAAGATAAGATAGTCACAACTCGTAAACAATTCTAAGAAACCTTGCGCGTCCGCAATAATTTTAACTTTCTTACCTGGCTTAGACAGAGTCGGATTTAGGGACTATACCAGTGTGCTGTTTCGTAACAATATGTGATGGATAACCGCTGCTATTTATCAATGGTATTAATTTCTCTATTAAAATACATTTGTTCATAGGAACTGAAAAAGCTCTATGTATCATTGAATTATATACTGCTAATTTATGTGACATGGGGTTATTTGACATTATATGGAATAGTTACATCAGTGTATGTTTGGGTTTCTGTCAATTGAATAATCAAGTACCTTATTAACTCTTCGAATTCTTGAATCAAGAAAATTGATTGAGTGAAAGAAAATTGATTGGTTTATTTTCTTCAACTTCTAACGTAAATTTAATTTTTGTGTGTGAATAATTAATATGGTTGAAAAATACATCTAATTGTCGTTCACTACCTATAAAGCAAGCTAATATGTCATCCACATATCTATACAAGAATAAGACTTTTTTTGAAATATTAGTTTCACAGATTTTTCTTTCTAAACTGTCCATAAAAATGTTTGCCAAAGCTGGTGATATAGGGCTTCCATTTGTAAACCTCCATTTTGAATATATATCTTATTATCGAAAGTAAAATAATTCTGATTAATACATACATCAAATATATTGTATATCTGATATTATTCCTGGATTAATGTTTTTGTGTTCTAGTAATTTTCTTAAAAGCGTTAGACATTCTCTAGGAGAGAGAGAGAGAGAGAGAGAGAGAGAGAGACATAAGCTTTATTGTCATGAAAAATTGTAAAATTTTATGGACAAAGCGAAGCAATTCAAAAATACATAAATATAAAAAAAGTATATAAAAAATAATATAAAGATATAAAAAATACTGACTATACCAACAATACAAAACATAATATATAAAAATTCAATTTTAAATTATTAATTATAATACAATGTTACCATCGTACGTCATACGAAATATTGAATACGCCGATGTAACTCAAAAGTCTAGAGTAGATTGCAGAATTCTGCCACTGAATGATAAGGTCTCTGAATCAGAAACGCCGTTGTCAATCTCCGGAACCTATTGAATGTATTTGCCACTTTTAATTCTAAAGGTAGCTGATTGAATAGCTTTTTGGCATTGAAGTTGATGAAATTTTTTACCAGATCAGAGATGGGTATTGTTAAGTATAAATCGAAATTTTTTCTTCTAGTAGGGTAACTATGAATTGGCCTCTCAGTTAAATTGTGAAAGTGTTTGCGAACAAAACACACGGATTCTTAAATGAATAGAGCAGGAAGAGTTGAAATTTTGTATTTTTTAAAATAGAATTCGCAATGTGTCCTACGACTCAAACCATAAATGTAACGAATAGCTCATTTTTGTAGTTTGAAAATAGATGTGAAGAGGTGCAAACTACAAAACATAGTGAAAAACTACATGTACAGACCATTTAAGGGCACTGTCAATATGGAGACCAATAAACTTAATTGAATTTGACTATATGATTAAGTCATTGTTAAATTTGAGAGGTTGCAAAATTCCTTGGTGAGATAAAACTTAAGTTTTCTCAGTGGTAAAACAAAGCCCGTTCGAGTCAGACCAGGCCTTAATAGCAATGAGATCTTTGCCTATGGTAGAATGTAGAGTTCGTATATCTGAACTGCTTCAGGTTATACTAGTGTCATCGGCAAATAACGTAAATTTACCAATAATTCGTAAGTCTGTGACATCGTTAATGAATACCAAGAAAAGAATTGGACCTAAAACTGAACCCTGGGGTACATCACTGGTAAGTGTTAAATTTTTCGAAACTTTTCCATTTGTTCGTACCAGTTGGTTTCTACATTCCAGGTAAGATTCAAACCATTTTTAAGGAATAACACGGATGCCATAATATTCTAGTTTGTTTATCAAAATTTCATGATCATCACAATCGACGGCCTTCGTGAAGTCACAAAAAACCGAAGCCGTGAAAAGTTTATTATTAAGAGAGGTATATATTTCATTAAGAACAAAAAACATTGCGTCATTAGTACATTTATTAGGTAGGAAACCAAATTGTTGGAATTTCAAGATTTAATATTTGAAAAGAAAAGGCAGTAGACGGTTTTTCATTAGTCTTTCAATTATCTTCGATGAGATTGGTAATAAGGCAATAGGACGATAGTTATTAGTATTCTGTTTCTCGCCCCCTTGTGGAGGGGAACAATTATGTTTTTATAAAGTTAGAAAAGAGACTGTTTTCAAAGAATTCATTGATTAGAGAACATGAAACGTCAATCACCGCATCTGGAATATTCAAAAATAACTTAGCTGATAACCCATCAATGCCACAGGAAGTTTTGGTTTGAATGCTGAGTATGGTTTGCACCAGCTCAAATTTATCTATTGGTTTAACGAAGAAACTATCAGTGATTCTTTTAGAAGGAACGAGGAAAGAAAGAGCATCACGACTTTGAGATCTTTTAGAGCTAATATTCTCACTAACGTTTATGAAATAATTGTTAAGTTCGTCAAGGTCGAGTTCAATACAGTTTGAGGAACGAGTTTTGTTCCTTAAATCATTGATAACAGACCAAGTTTCTCTCGTAGAATTTTTAGCTCTTGAGATGCGATTGTTATAATTTTTTTAATAGCTTTGATAGTTTTCCGGTACAATATTTTATAGTTATTGATATAATTAAGTATGTGAATTTTTTAATGTTCATGAGTGATCTCATATTATTAGATAGAGTACGTGTTTCTTTCGTAGACCATGATTTGACCAGTTTTACGAGAGCAAAGAGGAAATGATGTATTGAGGCACCTGATAATTTTATCAATAAAGTCAATATCTTCAGAAAGATCAATCCAATCAATTGCTGAACATAAAGTATGAAATTTGGTGAAATTTTGTTGAGAGAAAATCCTCACCAATTGAGTGTTTTTCTTTAGAGGAGGAGAAATTTAGTGAACATATTGGTTACATCAAAAGAAATGAGTTTAGAGTTATCTTGCAGTTTGAATGCTTCTCATTTTTTTATTAGTCCCATTGAATTTTTAATTGAGTATATTGATGATTAACATAACGAACTAAAGGTCTAATTGGTTTAGTTATATTATGAAATTTAACGGTTCCGTATTAAGCCGTCAACGCTTAAACGTCAAACAAAAAATGACATTCCATGTTCAAATTTAATCAAAAAGAAAGTAAAAAATAGTAACCTAACAATTACAAAATCTGACAAGGGGAACGGCATTGTCATATTGACAATTAAAGATTATGTGTGTGTGTGTGTGTGTGTGTGTGTGTATGTGTGTGTGTGAGTGTGTGTGTGTGTGTGTGTGTGTGTGTGTGAGGGTGCCTGTGTCCCTATATTAGTGGCAACTTGTGCGTGCATGGGCAGTATTAGTGGCGTACGTGTCTTTTGTGGCATACGTGCACACGTATGCCACAATTTTCAATGCAATTTTAGTATTCTATAGCTGATTCGATCGGTACCTAGCTTGTAATTTTTGTGCATATGTCACCACAAGTGACGATTGAGTTTGTTCAGATTCTGCTATATTTATGGATACTGCAAAGTTGCTGCGTTGAGCGCCATCTAGTGGGGTGTTAATTTTCCGGTTTGCTCTGATTAGTGGCAACTATGGATATTCGGCGTGCTCGTTGATTACATCTCACTTAAATTTGGCAGTATTAAGAAAACAATTCCGAAATATTCGATTGCGCACACATTTACGTTAAGTAGATATGGTAGTATTAGTGACAACTATGATGTAACACCGTACGATTAATTTTTCTCACCTTATATTTATTATCTTTCACGGATTCTAGATACCGTACACTTAAATGTCGTCGTGACTTCGACAATCCGCATTTGAAATAACTTTACAGTGACAAAATAACAAAATATGGATATAAAATTGTTCAATAACAATTGCATTGTATTGGGAACAAAATATAGCCTAAAAAATATATTCTATTATAAAAATTTCCGCATTTAATTTTCTATGATTCGTTAAACATATATTTTAATTTTTCATATTTATAATATCCTTAATTTTTTTGTGAATGTTTCTTTTTATTATTTCACTTATTTTGAACACCTGTGTATCATCGGATATTAAATAGTATTATTATCATATCACATTATATGGTCATATTCAAGCAAAAATTTTTCTGTCATTAGTAGTTGATATAGATATTTCATGATGATCTGAAATGAGAGGTCTATTAGATGTCTATCAGTGTCTAGACCACTGTCTACCTATAATTAACGAGACCGATAATCAGGGTTGTTATAGCTAGGTGCATACGTTCAATTACTTATCAAGTGCATCTCTCTTCCCATCTTGTACACCCTAGGTCGAAACTCGAGTATAATATTGACTGAAAGCTCTCTCATTGTGACAGCTGTTAGATTCACTACCTACGTAGCTGCAGACAAATATTGAGCTGAAGGATTTTTGCAGACAATTCATGTACCTAGCCTGGTTATGACCATCTAATCTGATATGGGTCAATCCATATCACATGTTTTATGGTAGCAGACACAGAATATGTTAAAACGTGATTTTATGATCACGCTTCATAAGGTATTTACGGAAACCTAACCTGGATCATGTACTGGGTTCTCAAATTCACGTGACGGGTTGTTACTCGGTTTTGGAGGCATCCGAAAGCATTTTATCACTAGTTCTAGAAACCATTCCTGAGCTGTCGCTATATAGCGAAGTGCAACACATTTTCCACTTCTTCCATTTTTTCATGTGAGAGGTTACGTATTTAACAAAATTCGAATTTAATGGCTCGACAGGCTTATGACATTTCTCACGTAGCAATAAAGTGCGTAGCTTCTGTTCATCTAGTCCAGAAGAGAATAAGTGCAGCTTGGGATTTCTTCCATTGCTCCCGAAGTATATCCGCACTTTCTCCTTCCCATGGTAGGTTTGGTCCATCATCCGAAAATCCCCTTAAGAAGTCATTTGGCGTGAGACTTGTAGGATCCATGGGGTCGCTTGAGACGTAGGTTAGTGGACGAGAATTTACTATATTCTCGGCTCCTTTGATGATGGTTAGCAGAGTTTGATCTCTCGGACACTTTTCCTTTAATGTACTCTTCAATATTTTCTTCACGGATGGGACTAACCTTTACAAGACACCAGACATAGGGGAGCTTCTGGAGGTTGGAAGTGCCACTCCATCATCTCGACTTTTCCAGTTGATTTAATTTCTTCCCAGTTCAATTTACCCCATTGCTTCTTCAATTCTGAATTGGTCCCAACGAAATTCTTGCCGTTATCACTATAAATGTGGGTGGGTCTTCCATGACAGTCTATGAAGCGTGACAAAACTAACAGCATCTCATCCGTGCTCAGTCCAAACGCGACTTCCAAATGAATTGCCCGAGTAATCAAGCAGGTGAATAGGGTTATCCAACGCTTCTCCCGATATCTTCCAACTGTGACCTCAATGGGACCAAGTAAATCAATTCCCGTAAAGGTAAAGGGCGGACGACCCGCAGCTAATCTAAAGTGCACTCATCTCAGGAATTATTGGTTTGGCATTTCGGAATTGGCAAAGAACGCACGAAGAGATGGCTCGGCGAATTGCTGTATGACCATTCATAATCCAGAAAGATTTTCGCAGGTTGTTAAGGGTTGTCGACTATCCTTGATGACCATTCTTCTCGTGTTTATTAAAAATTAACAACATAACCACACGATGATGAGACGGCAAAATGACTGGGTGAAAATCGGGAATTCTTCCATTCACTCTCATAAGCCTATCCCATCTTCCCGAGTTAGATGTAAATGAAGGAGATGAGTGTGACGAATTTGAAGGAAATCATGATCAAACTCAAGCTTTACAAATAACCAAAGGAACTGCCAGAAAACCCCAAAAATACTGATGGAAGAAAACGAAAATTGGCAGGATGAAGAAATCAAAGTAGTTTCAAAACATTTTAAATTAAATATGAAAAGGAATTCCATTCCTGGTAAACATGATTGTCAGGAATACATTTTGAGTAATCCAGTTCTGAAACATAGGAAATGGACTAACATTAAATTTTATATAAAAAATGATTTAGGTAAAATTGGGAAAATGACGAATATAAGTAATAAAAGTTAATAGTTTGTAAGTACATCAGAAGCAAACGATCCGAAAAATGCTGATTAAATAAAATTAAATTTGAGGATGAGCAATATCAAACATTATTACTAAGGTATCCCAGGAGCAAAATTTGGCATTTTACGAAAAAAATTACCTATTTAAATTGTATTTAACAAATAAAGTTATACACATCTTTAGACTAGAAATACATTTCATATACCTCCATAGCCTAAGAGAAATTTTACATAATTTGATCCAAATTCAAATTTTTTAAATACTAAATTATTACTTACATAGTTTGCTTCTAAGGTGCTGAAGATATAACAATATTTTATATTGCTTTTCTTTCAAGCTGGCCAGGTTTATTTTAATTCATTTACAATTTTTGCTGGCAATTTCGTTTATATTTTGATAACATAATTTTATATTCATTGAAGCTACCAATATGAGTTACGTTTAGCAGTTTTTACCTCGAAGGCAAACTCTGTTAAGGGAAAAATTTACCCATTTACAAGAAAATTTTTAAAGTGTATTTAGAAATAGCCTTGTATTTTTTAGACTCTAGCATCATTTGTTGAGAAACTTCTTTCAATACTTCAGTCTTTTTTAGATACAGAGTTTGCTAGTAAAAGAATATTATTTAATGAAATTAACTGTCTCGACCCTTACTTCGTGGAATATGCTCAAATTAGTGTTTTTAAATGAAACTCACGGTCTCTAGTTAATTCCACAATATGATAAAAGTTATTGAAAATTCTAAAAAATTGACAATTGTTTCGATAAATCAATATCATCGTCAGAATGACAGAAGCTACATTTCATTTTATGCCTACCTGATGTTTAGTAGTTATTTTTGGCTAGACCAAGAAGTAACCTAACTTGTGATTGGCTTAATATATGTTTATAGAAAAAAGGAGATCTGATATTACAAATATTGAAGCTTAGATATTATTAGCCCTATGGTGATATCCTGGATATCATTTTTTTTTTCCAATTAAGATCAGTATAACTGTGCAATGATATAGAAAACCAGGAAAACTATATCTGCTGATCTTCACAATTATCAATTAAGAAGACAGTTTATTAGTGGAGAACTCCCTAGATTAAACTGTTCATTGACAACTTCATATTGTGAGTTTCTCAAATGTCTTGTAATTTCCAGTTCTTAAAGGAAATCCAGCTCTTGTTTCTTTTCACAAATATGCAGCACTTCTAGTTCTGTGTTAGGTGTCAATGAATGATTGGTGTCAAGTAGATGTTTTGCGTAGTGGGATTTATCTGGTTGTTTTAATCTGTATGCTCGTAAGTGTTCACTATTGAAGAAGTCAGGTATATATAAACTCCAGAATGTAATGCTGTCTATTTGGGTCAGACCCTTAGGAATTTTGAAATACGATACAGTGAACACTTACGAGCATACAGATTAAAACAACCAGATAAATCCCACTACGCAAAACATCTACTTGACACCAATCATTCATTGACACCTAACACAGAACTAGAAGTGCTGCATATTTGTGAAAAGAAACAAGAACTGGATTTCCTTAAAGAACTGGAAATTAGAAGACATTTAAGAAACCCACAATATGAAGTTGTCAATGAACAGTTAAATCTAGGGAGTTCTCCACTAATAAACTGTTTTCTTAAGTGATAATTGTAAAGATCAGCAGATATAGTTTTTCTGGTTTTTTATATCATTGCACAGTTATACTGATCTTAATTGGAAAAATGATATCCAGGATATCACCATAGGGCCAATAATATCTAAGCTTCAATATTTGTACTATCACATCTTCTTCTTTTTCCTATAAACATATATTAAGCCAATCACAAGGTAGGCTACTTCTGGTCTAACCAAAAATAACTACTACATCAGGTAGGCATAAAATGAAATGTAACTTCTGTCATTCTGACGATGATATTGATCTATCGAAACAATTGTCAATTTTTTAGAATTTACAATAACTTTTATTATATTGTGGAATTAAGTAGAGACCGTGAGTTTCATTTAAAAACATTAATATTATTTAATATTTTTTGCTGTTCTTTTCAATTGGCCAGGATTCTTCTAACTTAATCACAACCTCTGGCAATTTCGTTTTAGTTCTCTAGAATTTATATTTTATTTCTTTAAAACGACGAATGTAAGACAAATTTAGTAGTTTGTATGTCGGAGGT
The DNA here is from genome assembly GCA_963921935.1 of Galeruca laticollis. Classification (NCBI taxonomy): domain Eukaryota; kingdom Metazoa; phylum Arthropoda; class Insecta; order Coleoptera; family Chrysomelidae; genus Galeruca; species Galeruca laticollis. The sequence goes on from OY998176.1 coordinate 248,672,668, forward strand.
AAACTATGTGATGTCAAAATGTAGCATATTAAAAAAAAATTATAAATAAAAACAAATAAACATATTTCTAGGTTATGTGCCATAATTGTGTAATCCATTATTTATTAAATTTCTAATATTCGGAACTATCTAATTGCGAAAACTGTACGTGGAAAATCCGATTTTCTTATAGCATTAATATTCGACAAAAACTATATACTTTTAGGTGTAACCTTTCTCGAGATACAAAAGACTGCCCTTTTTAATCCTTTGTCCAGTTCTTAAAGTGGAAATAAAAAAAAATGTAGTTCTGCTCACTGTCCCAAATAACTACTGTGCCAAATTTCATATTCCTAGATAATGCGGTTAGTTCAGTATAGTGTGCATATATTTAGTTCGCCCTAGTAATATGGAAGACCCTGTAAATACGAAAATAATCTTATATTGTGAAGTTAGAAGTTGCCTATGGGTTTTGCAAATAACTGTATTTGATATTGTCTAGAATAACGGATATACATATAGTATTTCGACGCACTAATGCCGCACCCATGTAAACAGTTTGTTTCATTATCATAACCTTAGTGGAGCACGGGTGTTACAATGTTTGCTTTACTATAATTTTGGCATACAAGTGTATATCGTTCCTTTATCATAATATTAGTAGACTACAGGTGTTAAGTAGATTGATTTACTATAATTCTGACATACAAGTGTATATCGCTCCTTTATCATAATATTAGTGGATTACAGGTGTTAAGTATACCGTTTCTCCATGTATAATTCTTGATCCCAGTGCCACTAATTATTTCATGTAATATTTGAGGTAAATTGGAGGGTTAAGTAGTGTAAATTATATCCTTGTGCTCATCTTTTTTTTTCTCTATTTAATCCCAACAGTTTCAACTATTAAACCACAAATACGTTTCATGCACGGTCGCCATAAATATTGCCAAACGTGTATTAGTGTGTGTGTGTGTGTGAGGGTGCCTGTGTCCCTATATTAGTGGCAACTTGTGCGTGCATGGGCAGTATTAGTGGCGTACGTGTCTTTTGTGGCATACGTGCACACGTATGCCACAATTTTCAATGCAATTTTAGTATGCTATAGCTGATTCGATCGGTACCTAGCTTGTAATTTTTGTGCATATGTCACCACAAGTGACGATTGAGTTTGTTCAGATTCTGCTATATTTATGGATACTGCAAAGTTGCTGCGTTGAGCGCCATCTAGTGGGGTGTTAATTTTCCGGTTTGCTCTGATTAGTGGCAACTATGGATATTCGGCGTGCTCGTTGATTACATCTCACTTAAATTTGGCAATATTAAGAAAACAATTCCGAAATATTCGATTGCGCACACTTTTACGTTAAGTAGATATGGTAATATTAGTGACAACTATGATGTAACACCGTACGATTAATTTTTCTCGCCTTATATTTATTATCTTTCACGGATTCTAGATACCGTACACTTAAATGTCGTCGTGACGTCGACAATCCGCATTTGAAATAACTTTACAGTGACAAAATAACAAAATATGGATATAAAATTGTTCAATAACAATTGCATTGTATTGGGAACAAAATATAGCCTAAAAAATATATTCTATTATAAAAATTTCCGCATTTAATTTTCTATGATTCGTTAAACATATATTTTAATTTTTCATATTTATAACATCCTTAATTTTTTGTGAATGTTTTTTTTTTATTATTATTTCACCTATTTTGAACACCTGTGTATCATCGGATATTAAATAGTATTATTATCATATCACATTATATGGTCATATTCAAGCAAAAATTTGTCTGTCATTAGTAGTTGATATAGATATTTCATGATGATCTGAAATGAGAGGTCTATTAGATGTCTATCAGTGTCTAGACCACTGTCTACCTATAATTAACGAGACCGATAATAAGGGTTGTTATAGCTAGGTGCATACGTTTAATTACTTATCAAGTGCATCTCTCTTCCCTTCTTGTACACCCTAGGTCGAAACTCGAGTATAATATTGACTGAAAGAACTTTCATTGTGACAGCTGTTAGATTTACTACCTACGTAGCTTCAAACAAATATTGAGCTGAAGGATTTTTGCAGACAATTCATGTACCTACCCTGATTATGACCATCTAATCTGATATGGGTCAATCCATATCACATGTTTTATGGTAGCAGACACAGAATATGTTGAAACGTGGTTTTATGATTACGCTCCATAAGGTATTTACGGAAACCTAACCTGGATCATGTACTGGGTTCTCAAATTCACGTGACGGGTTGTTACTCGGTTTTGGAGGCATCCGAAAGCATTTTATCACTAGTTCTAGAAACCATTCCTGAGCTGTTGCTATATAGCAACACATTTTCTACTTCTTCCATTTTTTCATGTGAGAGGTTACGTATTTAAGAAAATTCGAATTGAATGGCTCGACAGGCTTATGCCATTTCTCACGTAGCAATAAAGTGCGTAGCTTCTGTTCATCTAGTCCAGAAGAGGTTAAGTGCAGCTTGGGATTTCTTCCATTGCTCCCGAAGTATATCCGTACTTTCTCCTTCCCATGATAGGTTTGGTCCAGCATCCGAAAATCCCCTTAAGAAGTCATTTGGCGTGAGACTTGTAGGATCCATGGGGTCGCTTGAGACGTAGGTTAGTGGACGAGAATTTACTATATTCTCGGCTCCTTTGATGATGGTTAGCAGAGTTTGATCTCTCGGACACTTTTCCTTTAATGTACTTTTCAATATTTTCTTCACGGATCGGACTAACATTTACAAGACACCAGACATAGGGGAGCTTCTGGAGGTTGGAAGTCCCACTCCATCATCTCGACTTTTCCAGTTGATTTAATTTCTTCCCAGTTCAATTTACCCCATTGCTTCTTCAATTCTGAATTGGTCCCAACGGAATCTTGCCGTTATCACTATAAATGTGGGTGGATCTTCCATGACAGTCTATGAAGCGTGACAAAACTAACAGCATCTCATCCGTGCTCAGTCCAAACGCGACTTCCAAATGAATTGCCCGAGTAATCAAGCAGGTGAATAGGGTTATCCAACGCTTCTCCCGATATCTTCCAACTGTGACCTCAATGGGACCAAGTAAATCAATTCCAGTAAAGCTAATGGGTGGACGAACCGCAGCTAATCTAAAGTGCACTCATCTCAGGAATTATTGGTTTGGCATTTCGGAATTGGCAAAGAAGGCACGAAGAGATGGCTCGGCGAACTGCTGTATGACCATTCATAATCCAGAAAGATTTTCGCAGGTTGTTAAGGGTTGTCGACTGTCCTTGATGACCATTCTTCTCGTGTTTATTAAAAATTAACAACATAACCACACGATGATGAGACGGCAAAATGACTGGGTGAAAATCGGGAATTCTTCCATTCACTCTCATAAGCCTATCCCATTTTCCCGAGTTAGATGTAAATGAATGAGATGAGTGTGACGAATTTGAAGGAAATCATAATCAAACTCAAGCTTTACAAATAACCAAAGGAACTGCCAGAAAACCCCAAAAATACTGATGGAAGAAAACGAAAATTGGCAGGATGAAGAAATCAAAGTAGTTTTAAAACATTTTAAATTAAATACAAAAAGGAATTCCATTCCTGGTAAACATGATTGTCAGGAATACATTTTAAGTAATCCAGTTTTGAAAGATAGGAAATGGACTGACATTAAATTTTATATAAAAAATGATTTAGGTAAAATTGGGAAAATGACGAATATAAGTAATAAAAGTTAATAGTTTGTAAGTACATCAGAAGCAAACGATCCGAGAAATGCTGATTAAATAAAATTAAATTTGAGGATGAGCAATATCAAACATTATTACTAAGGTATCCCAGGAGCAAAATTTGGCATTTTACAAAAAAATTACCTATTTAAATTTTATTTAACAAATAAAGTTATACACATCTTTAGACTTGAAATAAATTTCATATACTTCCATAGCCTAAGAGAAATTTTACATAATTTGCTTCAAAAATTTTTTTTAAATACTAAATTATTACTTACATAGTTTGCTTCTAAGGTGCTGAAGATATATCAATATTTTATATTGCTTTTCTTTCAAGCTGGCCAGGTTAATTTTAATTCATTTACAATTTTTGCTAGCAATTTTGTTTATATTTTGATAACAGAATTTTATATTTATTGAAACTACCAATATGAGTTACGTTTAGCAGTTTTTACCACGAAGGCAAACTCTGTTAAGGGAAAAATTTACCCATTTACAAGAAAATTTTTAAAGTGTATTTAAAAATAGCCTTGTATTTTTTAGACTCTAGCATCATTTGTTGAGAAACTTTTTTCAATACTTCAGTATTTTTTAGATACAGATTTTGCTAGTAAAAGAATATTATTTAATGAAATTAACTGTATCGACCCTTACTTCGTGGAATATGCTCATATTAGTGTTTTTAACGGTCTCTAGTTAATTCCACAATATAATAAAAGTTATTGAAAATTCTAAAAAATTGACAATTGTTTCGATAAATCAATATCATCGTCAGAATGACAGAAGTTACATTTCATTTTATGCCTACCTGATGTTTAGTAGTTATTTTTGGCTAGACCAAGAAGTAACCTAACTTGTGATTGGCTTAATATATGTTTATAGAAAAAGAAGAAGATGTGATATTACAAATATTGAAGCTTAGATATTATTAGCCCTATGGTGATATCCTGGATATCATTTTTTTTCCAATTAAGATCAGTATAACTGTGCAATGATATAGAAAACCAGGAAAACTATATCTGCTGATCTTTACAATTATCACTTAAGAAGACAGTTTATTAGTGGAGAACTCTCTAGATTGAACTGTTCATTGACAACTTCATATTGTGGGTTTCATTTAAATGTCTTCTAATTTCCAGTTCTTCAAGGAAATCCAGTTCTTGTTTTTTTTCACAAATATGAAGCACTTCTAGTTCTGTGTTAGGTGTCAATGAATGATTGGTGTCAAGTAGATGTTTTGCGTAGTGTGATTTATCTGGTTGTTTTAATCTGTATGCTCGTAAGTGTTCACTATTAAAGAAGTCAGGTATATATAAACTCAAATGTCCAGAATGTAATGCTGTCTATTTGAGTCAGACCCTTAGGAATTTTGAAATACGATACAGTGAACACTTACGAGCATACAGATTAAAACCACCAGATAAATCCCACTACGCAAAACATCTACTTGACACCAATCATTCATTGACACCTAACACAGAACTAGAAGTGCTGCATATTTGTGAAAAGAAACAAGAACTGGACTTCTTTAAAGAACTGGAAATTAGAAGACATTCAAGAAACCACAATATGAAGTTGTCAATGAACAGTTGAATCTAGGAAGTTCTCCACTAATAAACTGTCTTCTTAAGTGATAATTGTAAAGATCAGCAGATATAGTTTTCCTGGTTTTCTATATCATTGCACAGTTATACTGATCTTAATTGGAAAAATGATATGCAGGATATCACCATAGGGCTAATAATATCTAAGCTTCAATATTTGTAATATCACATCTTCTTCTTTTTCCTATAAACATATATTAAGCCAATCACAAGTTAGGTTACTTCTTGGTCTAACCAAAAATAACTACTACATCAGGTAGGCATAAAATGAAATGTAACTTCTGTCATTCTGACGATGATATTGATCTATCGAAACAATTGTCAATTTTTTAGAATTTTCAATAACTTTTATTATATTGTGGAATTAACTAGAGACCGTGAGTTTCATTTGAAAACACTAATATTGTTTAATATTTTTTGCTATTCTTTTCAATTGGCCAGGATTCTTCTAATTTAATCACAACCTCTGGCAATTTCGTGTTAGTTCTCTAGAATTTATATTTTATTTCTTTAAAACGACGAATGTAAGACAAGTTCAGTACTTTGTATGTCGGAGGTAAACTATGTGATGTCAAAATGTAGCATATTCAAAAAAAATTATAAATAAAAACAAATAAACACACATTTCTAGGTTATGTGCCATAATTGTGTAATTCATTATTTATTAAATTTCTAATATTCGGAACTATCTAATTGCGAAAACTGTACGTGGAAAATCCGATTTTCTCATAGCATTTATATTCGACGAAAACTATATACTTTTAGGTGTAACCTCTCTCGAGATACAAAAGACCGCCCTTTTTAATCCTTTGTCCAGTTCTTAAAGTGGAAATAAAAAAAAATATAGTTCTGCTCACTGTCCCAAATAACTACTGTGCCAAATTTCATATTCCTAGATAATGCAGTTAGTTCAGTATAGTGTGCATATATTTAGTTCGCCCTGGTAATATGGAAGACCCTGTAAATACGAAAATAATCCTATATTGTGAAGTTAGAAGTTGCCTATGGTTTTTGCGAATAACTGTATTTGATATTGTCTAGAATAACGGATATACATATAGTATTTCGACGCACTAATGCCGCACCCATGTAAACAGTTTGTTTCATTATCATAATCTTTGTGGAGCACGGGTGTTACAATGTTTGCTTTACTATAATTTTGGCATACAAGTGTATATCGTTCCTTTATCATAATATTAGTAGACTACAGGTGTTAAGTAGATTGATTTACTATAATTCTGGCATACAAGTGTATATCGTTCCTTTATCATAATATTAGTGGATTACAGGTGTTAAGTATACCGTTTCTCCATGTATAATTCTGGATCCCAGTGCCACTAATTATTTCATGTAATATTTGAGGTAAATTGGAGGGTTAAGTAGTGTAAATTATATCCTTGTGCTCATCTTTTTTCTCTCTATTTAATCCCAACAGTTTCAACTATTAAGCCACAAATACGTTTCATGCACGGTCGCCATAAATATTGCCAAACGTGTATTAGTGTGTGTGTGTGTGTGTGTGTGTGTGTGTGTGTGTGTATGTGTGTGTGTGTGCGCGCGCGTATGTATCCCTATATTAGTGGTAACCTGTGTATGAATTATCGATATTAGTGGTATACTGGAATATTGTGGTATACATACACGCGTATACTACAGTAAAAACAACGATTTTCGTATTCTACGTGAGATTCTGAATCGATCTATACCTACTTTGTATTTATCGAGTGTATGATGCCATAAATACATTTATAGCATATTGGTCTAAACACTCGTTTAGTGGTAACTTTTCACTTGCTGCGTTGAGCGCCCTCTACATTTTAATAAAATATACGAAAGTTGTATAATGGTGGCAACTTCTTGATTTACAATATTTGTGGATACCCAGCAGTTGTCTGGCTACTTTCAAGGTTATTTCAGTGGTGTATGAAATTTTGATACAGTCTACAAGTAATCTCCAATTCTTAAGAATTCTAATTTTCGAGCTGCCGCGCTTATCTGGTGTGTAAAAGGACTATGCTGCAGGATATTTGTGGTAGCTTTTTATTTGTTGGTATATTTTTCAGAGGTGTATATAATTTTGGTACAGTTTACAAGAAATTTCCAGTTAATACTTCTCGTTTTCGAGCGTTCGCGTTCATTTGGTTTGTAAAAGGTTTATGCTGCAGGATATTTGTGGCGCCTTTTTAATTATTCGTATATTTTTCATTGGTGTATATAATTTTGCTACAGTCTACAAGAAATATCGAATTCTTAATAATTTTCGTCTTCGAGCTCTCGCGTTCATCTGGTGTGTAGAAAGATTTTGCTGCAGGATATTTGTGTTGTGCCGTTTTTTATTTATTCGTATGTTTTTCAGTGGTTTACATAATTTTGGTACAGTCTACATGTGATATAGAATTCTTAATACTTTTAGTTTTCGAGCTCTCCCGTTCATCTGGTGTGTAAAAGGAGCATAATCCTTTTAAGAGGATTACGTTGCAGGATATTTGTTGTGCTCTTTTTATTTATTCATATGTTTCTTGTACTGTTACCAGTAATTTCTGATACCTTTTCCAAATAATGGCCTATTACTATTTTTTTTCAAATTTTTTCTTTGTACTATCATTTCGTGTTACTTTTTCAGAAATGATTAGGTACATTTATTTTGTGATATATAAGTACTTATTTGTACCTTCATTTTAATAATTAATGCCAGTTTATTCATCTATGTACGAAGTGTTTAATGGGACCCTTAGATATTGAATATATATCGAATATAACATCTTCGCGTGATAGTGTCCAATTCACCAATACTAGCTTTCTCAGTCTACGGTAGCAGTCTTTTATATATAAGATAAACAGGGTGTGCGAAGAGTTTTGCATAAACTAGATGGTGTTGAAATTTGAAAATTTTGTGGAATTAGGATATTCCTCGGGGGTCTTACTGATTTAAAGTATTTTGGATTCCCTGTAATTTTCACTTTCACTACAACTTTACGTATCTACTTTATTTTAAACAGAAAACCCTGTATATTTCTAATATTCAAAATCCCCTCAAGGAGTCGATTTTGAAGTTGTATTCTTGATGTGTATTGTTGAAAATTAGCCTGAAAATCACATTATTATTTTTTTTAATTTGATGGATGTCGTAGCCAAATGACAGAAATAGAAAAAAACGGCTGATATGTCCGTATCATTAGTTTTCAAATTCAATGCTACGACAAGGTCATAAAATTGATTTTCATTTTAATTTAAACTTGACTTGAAAATCGAAAAGGGGCATAGAAGCCGGTTTTCCAATTTTCTACTGTTTGTTTACTACAGCCACTCATACCCAAAAAAATGTGACTTTTGAGTGACTGTAGTTCTTTTACTATACATAGTAGATATTAAGGTCGAGATGCTAGAACCAAACTGACTGTTAATACTTTGTTAGAATTGTAAATGCATGTTACCAATCTGTTAATATTTAGTCGTAACTCAAACCTCACCACAAACGAAAATGTTGCTCCGTTCACCATTTCGGGAACATATATTGATGTTTTTACCATTTTTGTAGCCTATCACTTATTTGGAAGGTTTAAACAAAATAAATGCAAATGCAAAGTATCGTCCTCATGAATTTTAATTCTAACTGCGCATGTTTCATTTGTAACATTATGGTATCAATTCAAAAATACGTGGTTATATCAGATACCTTCTCGATTGAGGTCTTATCGATAGCTTCGGATAGAGCACACCAACAATAATAGAATGCTAACAGACATATGCATGTTTGATACATGTCCGATATCTGTGATTGCGGCAACCCGCCCTAATGGTGATTTAAAATGTATAAAGTATATAGGATGCTCTATTGAAAATATATAGATTCGGTATCACTTGACATACCGAAAGAGAAAGATTATCCAAAATATTTTAGATCGGTAAGCGACCACAAAAAAACCCATCCGAAATTTTCAGTTTTCAAATTTATCTGCTCATAGGGCAGCATAATATCTTTAAACTGATATTGTCAGTCTATGATGAAATAAAACAAAAACTTTTTATAATATTCCATTTTTCTCAAGGCACATAAAGTGAAAAACAAAAAAATACTACAACTAAAGTTGGTGTACTATCAAAACGCTTCGCGCAACACCCTATACAATACAGGTTACTAAAATAAGAAAAATGTACTTCAAGAAAAATCAATTATTATTTAACATGTTTTTATAAAAACTACGAAAAAATATTTTGTTACATATGAATTAATAATTCTGGTTTGGGCTTTAGGTATTGTAATGTTTTTGTTATTTATTTAAACAATAAACGGGTGGGATAAATTTTAAACACTCGGTATTGCTACTTACTAATTTATTCAAACACTAACTCACTAACACTAATTTATATGTACTTCACTAGTCACTTAAATTTAATTTATATGCACACTAACTTATTAATTTGTAACACTTTTATATTCACTTAATTACGGTTTAACTCACTATGGCAAATTATAAACTGAAACTCATCCGCTGATCGGTCCTGTATTTATATCAGAAACTTTCTTCACTAGAACATTCCGGAAGGGACATGCCTTTCGCGATATTTCTTAAAATGCCTTTCGAGAACATGTTTAAAAAGGACGGTCACAATAGATCCCAATAGACCTTCTCAGAATTCGGCGCGCTCGCCTTTTTCTTAACTCCGTTAACATAAGGTTACAGGGCCGTACTTAGTATCTGCTTCGGTGTGCGAGTTCGTAACAGTATTTTCACAACTACATAATTCCACAATATATTGAACAAATGGTAAAAATTCTAAAAAATTTGACAATTGTTTCGATATTGCGGAACTATCTAGAATCTATTGGTTTCATTTAAAAAATACACTTATGCTCATTAAACTATTTCAGTGCAATTATTTTTCTCCCATTCCTTGGTATCGACTGAATAAAAAATATATATATACTTAAATACAATTTAATTAGTAATAAAATCGTTTGCGCAAAACCGCAAAGTATCACTATATTCAGTTATTTTGCTCTTTTCAAATATGTATACCAAACGCAGAGTACATTACTGGAATCAATTTTTTTGGCCCTCTTTTTAAATACGTTTACCAAATTAGTGAGACTTGTAATACAGGGCGTTGTTTTTGTGGGGGAACAATATGGTCATATTTTTTAAAATACGTAACGGGAATTATAAATACTGTAATCGATGGGGGTACCTTCAGAAGAAATGATTCCAAACTACGATTTTTTGAGCATACACAAAAAGTACTCTTATGAAATGCTCATTAAATAGACCGTCATGGAATTATGGACCGTCTCGTAAGTATATGGTGTGACATACGTCAGTAGGTACAAAATATTTATGATCTAGGTGTGTATTAATTTTGAAATTGAATATTTATAGCTACCGAGTGTAAAAATTGTTAATTATATATAAGTGGCATACAGGCTTCTCTTCTGCATCGAGAAGCTAAACATAGTTTTACACTTCGGTACTGTCGTTGTATAATTGTGGCAACTTCTTGACTTAGAATATTTGTAGATACCCGGCAGATAACTAGCAGCTTCCAACGGTATTTCAGTGGTGTATATAATTTTGTTACAGTTTCAAGTAATCTCCAATTCCTAATACTTCTCGTTTTCGACCTCTCGCGTTCATCTGGTGTGTAGAAGGATTATGCTGCAGGATATTTGTGGTGCATTATGTACTCGTATGTTTCTCAGTGGTGTATATAATTTTGGTACAGTCTACAAGTTATCTTTAATTCTCAATATTTCTCGTTTTCGTGCTGTCAAGTTCATCTGGTGTGTAAACGGATTATGCTGCAGCATATTTGTGGTGCTCTATTTTTCTAACAGTTTTTTGTTCTCTGTAATTTCTGATATGTTTTCCAAATAATGGGCTATTACTATCTTTTTTTTTGAATTTTATTCTTTGTACGATCGTTTCTTGCCACTTCTTCAGAACTGATTGGTCACATTTGTTTTTGGTATATAAATTAATCTTATTTGTACTTTCATAATAATAATAAATGCCAATTTATTTATCTCTGTACGGAGTGTCGAATGCAGACTTTTTGAACCTTCAAAAACTGAATGTCAAACAAAAAATGACATTACAGTTTTAAATGCAATAAAAAAGAAGATAGAAGATAATAACTTAATAGTTACAACATCTGATAAGGGGAACAGAACTGTCATTTTGACGACTGAAAATTACAATTCCAAAATATATAACTTTATAGAATCTAGGGATGTAAAAGTTCTTAAAGCAGACCCAACAAAAAAGTTTTCTAATAATGTGAGGAATATTGTTAATAATTCAAATTATCTTTTAAGTGATTACGAATACTATCATACATAAGAATCCTCATGGTCCACAATTATATGGAACCGTTAAATTACATAAAATAACGGAACCAATTAGACCTGTAGTTTCTTATGTTAATGCTCCTTATGATATATTAGCAAAGAGGCTCAACAATATACTCAATAGTTACGGATATGAATCTCAGTACTCAATTAGAAATTCAATAGAACTAATCAAAAAGTTGAAAGCAATCCACTTGCAAGATAACTATAAACTCATTTTGTTCGATGTAACTAATATGTTTACTAAAATTCCTCCAAAAGAATGCCTAATACTTGTAAGAAAATTACTAGGAGATAGAAATATTGATCCAGGAATAATAGCAGATATACTTAATTTATTTGATGTATGCATTAATCAGAATTATTTCACTTTTGACAATAAGATATATATTCAAAATGAATGTTTACCAATGGGAAGCCCTATTTCACCTATTTTAGCAAACATTTTTATGGACAATTTAGAAAGAAAGATCTTTGAAAGTAATATTTCAAAAAATATTTTATTTTGGTATAGATATGTAGATGACATATTAGCTTGTTTTATGGGTAGTGAACGACAATTAGACGTATTTTTCAACCATAATTTACACCCAAAAATTAAATTTACATTAGAAATTGAATAAAATAGCTCAATCAATTTTCTTGATTTAAAAATTCAAAGAGTTAATAATGTACTTGATAATTCAATTTACCGAAAACCAACACGGACTGATGTGACAATTCCATTCAATTCCAAGCACCCTATGTCACACAGACTGGCGGCATATAGTTCAATGATACAGAGAGCTTTTTCAGTTCCTATGAACAAATGTAATTTTGATAGAGAGATTAATACAATTAGACAAATAGCAAGATCCAACGGTTATCCATTAAATATGATAAATAAGCTAATTAGTGAAAAAGAGGAAAAAGTGGCATTACAACTAATATTTCCTAAACAAGCTGATGAAATTAAAACTTATAAAACCATCACATATGCAGGAAGTATTTCTAATAATATTCCAAAGATAATATCTTCAGCAACGAATACAACAATTTCTTTTAAAACAGAAAGTAACGTTAGTACAAAATTGTTAAATGTAAAAACAAAAATACCACTATGAAAGAAGTCGGGTATATATAAACTCAAATGTCCAGAATGTAATGCTGTCTATTTGGGTCAGACCCTTAGGAATTTTGAAATCCGATACAGTGAACACTTACGAGCATACAGGTTAAAGAACCAGATAAATCCCACTACGCAAAACATCTACTTGACATCAATCATTCATTGACACCTAACACAAAACTAGAAGTGCTACACATTTGTGAAAAGAAACAAGAACGGGATTTCCTTGAAGAATTGGAAATTAGAAGACATTTAAGAAACCCACAATATGAAGTTGTCAATGGACAGTTAAATCTAGGGAGTTCTCCACTAAAAACTGTCTTCTTAAGTGATAATTGTAAAGATCAGCAGATATAGTTTTCCTGGTTTTCTATATCATTGCACAGTTATACTGATCTTAATTGGAAAAATGATATCCAGGATATCACCATAGAGCTAATAATATCTAAGCTTCAGTATTTGTAATATCACATTTTCTTCTTTTTTCTATAAACATATATTAAGTCAATCACTTCTTGGTCTAGCCAAAAATAACTACTAAACATCAGGTAGGCATCAAATAAAATGTAACTTCTGTCATTCTGACGATGATATTGATTTATCGAAACAATTGTCAATTTTTTAGAATTTTCAATAACTTTTATTATATTGTGGAATTAACTAGAAACCGTGAGTTTCATTTAGAAACACTAATAATTTCCATTACTATTCCACAAATAATCCCTATCTTACATCAACTCAAAGTCAAACTAGGAGGTTTCTGAATGTTTGGGGTGGTATAATTGGAGACCATGTAATTGGCCCACATTTTGTCGATGGAAGAGTGTATGGTCTAGTTTATTTAGACTTTCTAGAAAATCATTTACCATTACTGTTGGAAAATGTTCCGCTCAACATTCGGCAAATAATGTGGATTACACACGATGGAGATCCGGTACATCACAGTGCTTCAATTCACAATCATCTGAATACCCATTTTCCTGTCAGATGGGTAGGGAGAGGAGAAACCATTGCATGGCCACCTCGACCACCAGACTAAATTAAACTAAAATTCACTTTTCCATGTGGAGTTATTTAAAAAACCGTGTTCACCAGATTGCGCCAATTACACAGAACGATATGAAGGAAATAATTCGAGAGAAGTATTCCAGAGTATTATTGTAGAAATGTTGAGGAATATAAGTCGATCTGTTGAAGATCGACTGCAATGTTGTATTGACGTTTTGGGTACTAATTTCGAATATTTGGTATAGAATCAATGATCAATTTACAGTTCACTTTGACTGATATTCGGTTATTTTTGTAAAATAATTTGTCTTACTGTCATTTTGAATATCTTCCTCTTCTTCTTTCAATAAATTATTTTGTCAACTCCTTTTTTATTAAATTGATAATATCTCAGAAATTAATGATTTTAGGTATAGGAAACGCCTGATGGAAATGAAAGTTTATAATCTGTATTTTCACGTTTTGAAATAAAATGGCACTGTCACCCAAAACTAGACCAATATCAAAATGTTATGGCTGCAGAATATTGATGTCAAATTTTTTCTGTTGAACTATACAAGGCGTTGAACTCACAATGATTTTTAAGTTCAGTTGGGCATAACTTCTGAAGTACCTTATAAACTTATATGAAACCCTTCTTTGTAAGTATGGAGGAGGTGAGCCCAATCTGAATCTGAAATAATATATAGGGTGTCTCATTTAAAAATAGGTATGTTTGTTTCACCCTGGTGATAGGGAACACCCAGTACAAATGAAAATAATTTTGAAATGTGAAGTTCACAGATGTCTACAATTTTGGTATCTAACTTTATTCCATATCTTCTAAAATAACGGATATATCGAACATTGTCACACTAATGGCGCACCCTGTATATGTTACAAAGCCTAGAAATCCAAATTGGGTGGGACATGCGCATTATACCTCATAGCGCCTAACGTATAAATCATTTGAAAAATAATTTCAACATTTTTTTGTTTATTGCAATAAAAATCAAATATTTTTGGTATGAAGTGAAAAAATTCGGAATAAGAGATACAAAATACATTAAGTTAGCCTATAATACTAATGCCTACTATTTTTTCCAGGTGAGCCCTTTGTTTAGTCTGTTCAGCCTAGAGTAAGTAGCATGATATATTTTTAAATCGTCAGCATGCATAATAAATTCAGCAAATTTATAGCAATTAGAAATGTTATTAACATATAAGTTGAAAAGTAGAGTGCCCAAATAGGAACTCTTGAAAAAGTGAATAGTGAATGATAGATTGGAAAGCTCATAAAATTACTTATGATCTATTTCTAATGTATGAGACAAATCATCATGATGAATTAACATATATACCGACTAAAGATACTCAACTAGCATTATAAGTTATTGTTACGTAAGAAATATCATAAAAGTGGGAAATAATAATTACGTAACCTTAACGTTATTGTTACTTATACTATTACCACATCGTTTGCAAACAATTACGTAACGGTATAGTAACAAATTTGTCGCATAAGTGTAACTTACGTTGACGCTGCGAAGTTGCTCGTTGTCTTTCGGAAAATCTTTCTCGCTATCACTAATGTCGAATATAATATGCTTCTCCTTTGTCAAACGACAAGTATTTTTAGAGACTACATAGTGTTATAAGTTATAGTTACTGGGTATAATTGGGTAATTATGAAAATTGCACTGAAACGTCAAAATTATAAACGAGTTCCACTTTACTGTCAAATGTGACGAAAATTTGAATCTTAAATTGATGCTGTACAACACTACCCTTAATTGCTGCTGTCACCAAATGTAATCAATTAGACCCTTCTATCTCGGGTCCGCTGTCAACAGTGTAATAACTTGCTGTCCACCAAATGAAATTAAGCAGCCGAGCGTGAAAAAAATAGATCCAGTACGATTTAGGCGGGTACCTCCTGGGCTTAATGCGATTTAATTACCTTTACCAGGCCAGAGTTGATCTCTTTGTTCAGCCTCGTCGTGGTAGGGATCTGTGAAAAAGTGTCGGTACCACAAATGTATAAAAAAATATATTATATATTTCACTGTATAAATATGACCAAAAAAAATATTATACACAAATTTTTCCATGTGTGAATGGGCCGTATGATTTCGCCCCTATTTCGTAATTGACATGCCTCACTGCGAGAATAATTGTCTACTAAAAAAAAGGTACTAATCGACCGCTGCTAATTTTCTATTTGTCAAATGTCATTGTACTTTATGTAAATAGAATGGAAAGGTGGAGAATTATAATTCTGCTGATTTGATAAATCTTATCAGTAAACAGTTCAGTAAGTATTAACAAAAATTCAGAGTTGCAGTTTTGCTTCTGCGCGAATAAAATATAATTTTTATTTATTTCGGTAGACTAAATGATATAACCGCGTCTGAAAAAAAAATTATTCAATCGTTGCGAAAATTCAACGATAACCTGATTTTACGGAGACAAATTTATACGCTACGGGCAAATGATATAAATCACAGTTAGCCTTCTTTTAAAATTTACCTACCGCCTATCTACGGGGTGGGCAAAAATTATGTGACAAAAAATAATACCTAAATCCTGTCAAGATACATATACACTAAATAAAAATCTATACTATAATATCTGACACAATAAAATTATATCTATAAAACGAGCGGTGCACAAATTATGAGCCAGGACCTACAGATTTAACTGAACCTATGAACTTGTACAATAGCACAGTGAAGAAACTGTCATATATTCTACCTATGCGAATATTTATGTTATCAATATCAAGTTTAGAATCACCGCACAAAAAAATGAATGAATCTTTCCCAAAAAAATCTTAGACTTGTTCAAAAACTTACTGTGTGGAAACTTCCCTTCTCCCGTTTCTGCTCACCGACTGATTTCAATATTTATCCAGAAACTGCGGATGACGCTAAATTTCTAGCACACGGTGTCGAGATATGCTCGATCACGGTCGGAGAGAGAGTTTTTTCCGTTTTGTGTTCCTCAGGGGGACAGGATATCTGAGTATCGATTTGACGCCCTGACACAACGGAGAGAAACTTATCCCTATGAACCCGCGGACACTAAAAAAACTGACACCCGTTACCGTGCCAGGGAAGAACTTTTTCCCTTCGCGTTTGTTCGCCAGACTCTGTGCTCTATCTGCTCTGACCTTACTTTTTATCTTTCCCCCAAATTTTGTTCGGGATTTTGTGGTGAATTGCAGAGGTTGCATTTTTTGTTTTAGAGTTGCCTCAATTTTTATTACTAACCGTTTGTATACAAAACAATAATTTAAATTTACCCTAGTTAATTGTTATATTGTTGCAGAATGTCATGGTTGTGTCTTATTTTTGCTAAACAAAAAGTATGTCGAATTCAACTTTTATTATATTTGAAATAAAATATATATTTTACCGTGTGTTCTGAAAGTTACTGATTCAATTTTCTCCTATTTAATATTCGCATTTATTACAATGCGCTACCCGCAAACTGCTTTTTTAAGCGGTTGAGACCAATCCAAACTGAAATAAATTCAAATACCAATGTCGCTTAAGTTTAAAATGATTCTATCAAAACCATTTTTTTATTAATAAATTAACTCTCACAACTGTGTTGATTTGAATAAATTCAATTAATGATTATGGCTACCTCAACCTTTTGGACTTCAGAGTCAAATATACTTTAAGAACAGACGTTCGGGTGTTTGTTACTACATAGTTAGTAACATCAACTATAAATTGTGCCTTAAAAGTCATTATTTCTTTGGACACTACAATAACTGGTTATCCGGGAGCAGACTTTTAAAAACGTTTCCATTTTGCAGCAATACACACAATAGCCTTGAAAATTTGAATGCATCAATATATATTTGATAATTAAAGTTTATTACGCAATATAAATCGACAAAGATTTAGTTTTTACATTTGATGCCCCTTTCCGATCCGAGCGTTGGATTTGGAGCCACAACCATCTACCTCTTGACTATTATTGACGTCTACGGGTCTTATCGGAAACTATGATCGGGTTATCCCGATCATGATCTGTAAGTTCGGATAGTTGTCTGGATTCCATTTCACGTTCACTTACCTCAGGAAACTGAACGATCTAAGCGGATCATAAACATATGTATGGATCCTTTCTACCCTAGTATACCAGTGGGTAAATGCGATCAGCTGACGACTTGTTTCGTTTGTTTTTATTTTCTTTAACCCAATAAGTTATTAATTCTTTGAGCTGCGTAGTTGGCAGGTTGTTGAGGCTTGCGGATTTTTTTGTCTTTTTGATTTAAAAAATAGGTATTTCCACAAAAATTTCCTGAGGCTTGCGGTTTTCGTGATTTTGGCTTGTTAATATCAAACTTCATTGTAAATGGAGAGTGAAAAACTAATTATAGCTTTACAAAATAAGCAAGGAGAGAAGTACATTAAAAATCAACGCGCGAAACTAAAGTAACAAAAATAAATGGTATTTGTAGATAAGTTTTAAGTTTGATCTTTTCATAGAAAACAAAACGTGTCGTTCGGAAACTTTGATAGAAATCTCGTTCACGATTAGGAACCGCAATCAGCTGATAGGTTATCTATATGATCCAGGAATTTCGTTTCCAACAAGCCCTTACGTTTCCTGTAATTTTATTACTTATATAATACGTTTCGTTTTCGTTTTATATTATCAACTTCTTGGTAAAAAGTGTGTTTTTGATTTATTATATACAAATTTACAAAATGGTACAAAGTTGTGAATGCTGAACTTCTGTGGTTTCAGATAGGAAGACACTTTATGTTTCGATTTGATGAATATTAAAACTTTGTTATTGAGTGTTGAACTCGTTTCGATGAGTATAAGAACTTGTTATTGAGCGTTGAGCTCGATTCGATGAGTGTGAAAAACTAACTTTGATGTTGAGCGTTGCGCTCGAGTCGATGAATGTGAAAAACTAACTTTGATGTTGAGCGTTGCGCTCGATTCGATGAATGTGAAAAACTAACTTTGATGTTGAGCGTTGCGCTCGATTCGATGACTGTGAAACTCTAACTTTGATGTTGAGCGTTGCGCTCGATTCGATGAATGTGAAAAACTAACTTTGATAATGAGCGTTGCGCTCGATTCGATGAGTGTGAAACTCTAACTTTGATGTTGAGCGTTGCGCTCGATTCGATGAATGTGAAAAACTAACTTTGATGTTGAGCGTTGCGCTCGATTCGATGACTGTGAAACTCTAACTTTGATGTTGAGCGTTGCGCTCGATTCGATGAATGTGGAAAACTAACTTTGATGTTGAGCGTTGCGCTCGATTCGATGAATGTGAAGAACTAACTTTGATGTTGAGCGTTGCGCTCGATTCGATGAGTGTGAAACTGATTTCTTCACGTTGTGAGACGTGTTAAATAGAAATCTGCGACGGACGTGTTTACACGTTTGGGTTGACCAAACGAAAATAAATATTTCCTGTTGGCCAGTACCATTTGACTTGTCGGGTTCCTAGACAAGAATCAACTATGGGTGCCGCCAACAAATAGGTAAATCTCTATTGAATACTCCAATAGCAATTGTTATCTTCTTACTCAGAAAGCTTATTCAAAAATGTCTTTCATATCTTCCGAACATCGGTCATAAAATTCATGCAGAAGTGACACTAAATTTAGGGTTTTTACAATACAATATATAATAGGGTGAAACGTGACCTTTTCCTAACCTAATTATAGGACAATGAGTCAAGATGTCGACTTTCAAAAAAGGTGCTATTTATATGCCCAAACAAAACAATTTACAATTATTGTTGCAAAACGTGATATTTTAAAAGTATTTTGAAAATGAAATGAAACTATCCTTTGAATTTACAGCAATATAAAGATCTTATCAATTCTGCAACATATTTTTACAACGCTATTAACTAAAATGAATTTACGCTATAAATATATACAATAAAAAAAGGACGCATACAAATATCTCACATATTTTAAAAGTATCGTGAACAAATAAATTTCAAGATTTTACGATCTTGAACAAAGTGGAAAGAACTTTAAAAATGCAATCATTCAAACAATAACCAGAGAGAGGAATGGGGTATTTTTACGGCCATTCCGTACCAAGAGGAAAAAAACAATTTCATGTATTGGCCGGCAAATATGCCCTTTAGCGTGAGAGAAGGATTGAGGAGCGATGTGTATTCAGTCCCCGATTATACCGTTGGGACGTGTTGTAAAAATCAATAACATTGTGACCTATGAAGCTGCTGATAATTTCGAAAGACAATTAACAGAATGTTCGGATACTGAAGCAGGAGAGTTTAGTAGCCACTATAGCTTTTTCAAATTCACAATTCCCACCCTCCAATGATTACACTTCACACAGTCGTTTTCATCATTCTTCAATTTTTTTTCAATTTTCTATAAAAATATGAAAATTGACGAAATTTTTATTGGCATTCCTACACGTCGCCATCACGTCGATCATATATTAATAGAAACGTAGTAAATTACCTTTAACATAGCAATAGCCTTAAGGTAATTTCACGGAGTTTTGTTAACTTTCCAGTAACTGAATGTACGTAATACTCGTAACCTTGACTGAAAAATAAATTTCATAGACATATAATCTGCTGAGTTACGAAGAGTTTAACTACAAACATGTAAACTTTGAATTCATACATACTATTAAGAAACACGTCAAATTTACCTTAATACCTACTTCATAATCTTATGACTCTGAAGGTATAATGTTGTTTCGCAGTCTTATTTTTTGTAGTTAGAGTTTGAAATGCGTTATGAAGTTATATCGACATAAATCTCGAAGAACCAGCCACGGTGATGTGGCAAATCCTGTTTTCTTGTACGTTGATTTTATATGTAGTATAAATTGAACGCAATATGCACTTTCACTGGTTTTTATTAAACTCTTCATATAATTGTCGTTCATTTGCGGAATAATTAAGATGTAGCACTGAATATGGTTACACTATTTGATTAAGTTTATTGCTTATAGAAGATTTGATTAAACCGGCCAATTTGCTACCTTTTGGTACAATGGGTGACTGAGAATTGTTGGGTTGTAGCCGTATTCATGAGATGCTCAAAGTGGGTGTGATTCGAGGAGGTCATGTGGGAAATTGGCCGATAGGTGATGATATTTTAAACTCTAACCGTCATAAACGACTGTTGATTTGGGTATATGCTTGATCGTTTTTTTTTTGTCATAGAAAAAGTTAGTTTCGTTAGATAAGGAAAGCTTTTAAGACAGTTTTTGTATGGAGATATGAGGTTAAATTTGATATTTGAGGGTTTTTTATGTGGAAGGGACGGTGCATGCATATTTGCGTAGCTAAGGAAATATTAAAGAAAAGAGAAGAAATGTATTTCGTTTATAATATATACGAAATGCGTAAATTTTGTTATACGAGGTGAAGATGAAAGTAATGATTGTAGGAAGAATTTTAGTGTGATTTCAAATTCGTACAAATGTAATGGAACATAGTAGTTTATCTTATTTTCTAAATCTACTTAAAAGTTGTATCTACATCAAAGTCATGATCCAAGTAGCAAGAACGTATGCTACACTAAAATGTTACTAGCCCATCCTTTTACTCAACTTTAGATTCTAAATGGTAAGTAACAAT
Organism: Galeruca laticollis; assembly: GCA_963921935.1. Taxonomy (NCBI): domain Eukaryota; kingdom Metazoa; phylum Arthropoda; class Insecta; order Coleoptera; family Chrysomelidae; genus Galeruca; species Galeruca laticollis. Next base: position 248,694,057 of record OY998176.1, read on the forward strand.
TACTCCTTTGCTACAATTTCTTAAAACGTTTTTACAAAGTCAACTCTAAAGTTGGTTTATAGGTTGCTATTTTGTCGTCGTTTTCAATTTGTAGAAACTATGTACTATAACTTTGTAATCGTAACCATAAATGCTAGTTGGGTAGTCTAAAAACAAGGATATTCTACCAAAGGCCTTACTAAAATATGTATGTATGGAATCAACGGTCATTCATGGATTCATGTATTCGAAGTCTAAAAACGAGTTAGTATCCACTGATCGTTTCTTCATGAATACATGCTGTTCAATATTAAGTAATTTTTTTACGTTGTCTAACAAAAAATTGGATAATATACTTCAAAATATCTCACTAAAAATAGTCAATATAAAGTTGCGTCTATAATTCTAACTTCATTTTAATTTCCGGATTTGTGGAATGGGGTAGAGAAAACTACTTTTCATTTAACGGAAAATTTACCAACAGTGAGTGATTTATTGAATAGCAAATATAAGCAAACCAGTTCTTCTACACTCGCTGGTTCAGTCTTACGATAGGCAACTAATTTTGCACTATGGTGTATTTTGGTTTGCTAACAAATGAGACACAAGAGCTCTACCTTAAGCACCACAAAAGTGCTCTACCCTTTGCGCCACACAAGAAGCTGCCTCTGACTACAAGGACAGCAATAATAATAACTACTACATCGAAATCATACCTACAATGCTTGAAATAACTCTAATGTTTCTCAAACTTCCACTTCATATGTAACAGCCGTAAAATTTACTACAAAACTAACGTTTCACAATTAAGAACAAGCCATACTGTTCCACTCCGCTGATAATTTGAAATTATATGAATATGTTAACGCTGTTGGTGATATTATAGGTCCAAGAAATATATATCAAGAATTTCCATTAGCAGATTATGCATTTATTTGAACAAAGTTGAATTAGTTGACTAAATGACTACCAACCATTCAATTATTAAAGCTGGAGACATGGAATTGAATGTGAGAAGATTAGTTACCTCTTTCGAGTGAGTGCCCGTCTATTCCTCATGAAGTAATTGAATCTGCGTTAAGATATCTTGGGCTACAGTTAGCATCACTAATATCTTTCCTAAGAGCTGGCATTCTCGAAGATGAATATAATCATATATTATCCTTCCGAAAACAAGTTTAGATTGTACCATTTTCCGAGAACTTCGAACTACGTATTTCCTCATTAATTTCTGTTGGGAACAATGCTAATAGAATCTTTCTTTCGACTGATAAAATGGAGTGTTCCATATGCAACTAAACCGGTGATATCGCAACCAACTGCCCTAATACCCCTAAATTGCTTCACAGCCATCAGCATTATACATGCAACCATCAAACACCAACAGTCCGAATATCCAATCCGATCTTCCCCTTCAGCTTCCCAGAAATGAGACAATCTACAAATAATACACCTATTACTTCAGGCATGACTATTGCAGTTCCTCAGTCTAATATAGATCATCCAAATATACCGGCAATTCATACACACAAAAGACCCTTGTTAAGTTCCACTGACACAGAATATCTCCCTCCTAATACTAATAATACATCACTCACTGTCGATATCACATCCAAAGATATTCCAAAACCCATTAAGAATAAAGCTGAAAAAGAATCGACACTTCAAATAAGATATATTGCCTGTTTGAAAAGAAAAAAGTCACCTCCTATCCATATTTTTGAGATAACATATCAATTGGAAACACCCTGTACACGCCAACGATCAATAAAATATTCTGTCAGATTTGTTCGATGTTTTTTAGCAAAATATACACGAAATGTTACAGACTACGGATGTATTTTCAAAATCAAATTGTCAATCCAGTGCTTGCTTTATAACTAGAAACACCTGGGGAATATCTGTAATTATCTAAATCAGGAAAAGAGAAGCGACAAGCAAAGATTCTAGTGCACATAGGGTTTCCTGCTCGAACAAAATTAATGGAAACCAAATTATGAACTACGTTCGCAAGAATATCTTTCGAAAATTAGGTTTCATGATTCATCACAGACATTCAAGGAATATTCAGGGAAAAGCTGCCATGTTGATTAATGAAAGTATTTCTCAAGCATAAATATTGCTGAATATTATTTGAATTGAGCATAACAATGAACAATAAATTGTATCCTCCAAATTTCCAAGAATAAATATGAAAAAAGTTCACCTCACAAAAAATCTCATATTCAGGAATAAAGGTAACGGTGGTGTATGCAAATCTCGTCCTTGAGAATTACGAGACAATTTAGTATACTGTTGTTTTGAGCGTTATAATAGGTGGCCTGGATTTTTCAGATAGAAAACTGTGACATCAATATTTTAACAGATAGTCAACGGAATTGAAGATATCATGTAAAATTGAACGTGAATCAAAAACATCATAAAACAATAGACGAATCACTCGCACAGTGGGCGTTATGTCTCAAACAAATTATATTCAAAGGGTCGAATTCCTTGGCGTTGATAGGGACTTTGAAGGAGGCTACAATATTTTTCTATATCACCGGACAAAATGAAATTTGGTTATATACTCTGAAATATCTTAAATTTAAACCAAGTAGCAATTTATTAATGTTATGCCATGTTGCAAGAAAGTGTTTGTCTGAAATTATTTCCTATTTTGCGACAGAAGATGGACCTATAAAAAGTGCAATAACTAGAAATGAATTCATCCATAAGAGGTTATTGGATATCTAGGATGGAAAATGGTATCCTGGGAATGATATTGCTCATTCTTCGAATGGTGACTGAAAACGGATGTCTGAATCATAGAGATGTACCACTGCAATTTCTGTACCTCACCAATTCATTGGTTGAAGGGCTTCACGATATTATCTAACTATCTAACTATGTTAATCTTGCCAAACCTTTGATTTTGTGTGATAAACATACAACCAAGCATCATATATATATATATATATATATATATATATATATATATATATATATATATATAGAGAGAGAGAGAGAGAGAGAGCGAGAGAGAGGGAGAGAACGAGAGAGAGGGAGAGAGAAGTTCGATGAATATTTTGAGTTGGGGTTTGTTAGTGTTTTTAATTTGGGGTAGATTTTCTGGAGATCTAGCCCTGATATAGGAAATATTTCCTCTGCAGGGCTGCTATATATGTATATACACTACTCCAAGAATTTAACGCACCACCAAAAAATAACCAAAAATTTAAAGTATATTTTTGTCTAAACTGCTTGTCCGATTTGAATGAATTTTTTTTTGAATGACAGGTTGACACTTCCAGAGAGTTAGTGTACTACTGTATTTGCATACAAACTTATTTTTGCATAAATACGGGGTATTGCAATGATAACCTGATTTTTTCATAAAATTTGTAACACCCTGTGGAGTTCAACAGTAACAATATCAACTTAAAATTAAAATCAAAGTGCAGCTTTATCTTTTTGTAACATTTTGTTTTTTGATTTACTCTATTATCTTGGCCACGACAAGAGAAAATCAATTTTATAGCATAACATGTTTTTTATTAAAATTTATAATAATAAAAGTGAGTAGCAGGCTATGAAAAACAATAAGTTACAGTAAATTGTCATTAGCTAAATACAGGTGTCAAAAAGTATTTCATAGAAGTGTATTTTTAGTGTTAGCTCTTACGTTTTTTTATAAAAACCTTTATTTTAATTAATATGCAACGTGAAACACGAAATCTTACTGGCGAAGAATGTGCTCAAGCATTAATATTGTTCGAGGAAGGCTGGAATTACCGAAGAATTGGTAGACGATTTAATGTATCCCATACAACCGTTTCACGAGTTATACAAAGATATAGAGACACTGGAAGTCATGGTCGTAGACCGGGACAAGGAAGGAATCGAATAACAACCCCTAATCAGGACCGTTTTTCAAGATTATCGGCATTAAGACAACGTTTTGTAACAGCCCGGACCCTTCAAACCCAGCTTCGAGATGCTACTGGTGTACAAATTTGTGGTGAAACAGCTCGTCAGCGACTACGAGAACACAATTTGAGACCTAGAATTGCTGCTCGGGGGCCAGCTCTAACTAGAGATCATCGAAGAGCGAGGCTGAATTTTGCCATGGAACATCATCGTAACTGGTTAGAAGCGAAATGGCAACAGGTATTATTTACGGATGAGTCAAGATTTTGTTTTTACAATAATGACAGGCGCATACGTGTATATCGACGCCCTAACGAACGATATGCTCAGTGTAATTTCTCAAATAACACATTATTTGGAGGAGGATCTGTGATGGTCTGGGGAGGTATTTCTTTGACTGGTCGCACAGAACTTGTGGTCATAAATAATGGAAGCCTTACAGCTGAAAGGTACATATTGGAGGTTTAAAACCAACATGTAATGCCATATGCGCCATATATAGGGCAAGGATTTATGTTGATGCACGATAATGCCAGGCCTCATGTTGCTGGAGTTGTGAGGAATTATCTAGAGGAAGTTGGCATCGATATCATGGCATGGCCAGCTAGAAGCCCTGATTTAAATCCCATAGAGAATCTTTGGGAAACTCTTGGGAGGAGGTTACGAGAGGAACGGAACTTGAACACCTTGGAAGACGTGGGGAGGCGACTGATTGAAATATGGGAAGAAATTGACCAAAATGTGATATACGGTCGCTTATTTTAAGTATGGGCCGTCGGTGCCAAGCAGTTATTTCTGTCAGAAGCGGAAATACTCGCTACTGACTTTTGTTTACGTTTTGTTTCTTTGTTTTTCGTTGTTAAAGTTGAATAATAAATTTTAATAAAAAACATGTTATGCAATAAAATTGATTTTCTCTTGTTGTGGCCAAGATAATAGAGTAAACCAAAAAACAAAATGTTACAAAAAGATAAAGCTACAGTTTGATTTTAATTTTAAGTTGATATTGTTACTGTTGAACTCCACAAGGTGTTACAAATTTTATGAAAAAATCAAGTTGTCATTGCAACACCCCGTATTTTTACAAAAATAAGTTTGTATGCAAATACAGTAGTACACTAACTCTCTGGAAGTGTCAACCTGTCATTCAAAAAAAAATTCATTCAAATCCGACAAGCAGTTTAGACAAAAATTTACTTTAAACTTTTGGTTATTTTTTGGTGGTGCGTTAAATTCTTGGAGTAGTGTATATATATATATATATATATATATATATATATATATATATATATATATATTTAGAAAATTCGAGTTTTCATTTTGGACCTTAAAGTTTATATTTTATATTTTCCTCAAAATGCAAATTATGTATATATATATATATATATATATATATATATATATATATATAACAAAAACAGAATTTAGTGGATCTAACCTAACCTTACCTAACCGTAAAACGCTTACACTAGCACTCACTACTGGCTTGAAGCCCATTGACCGATAAGTTATCTCGACCGTGTATTTATGGGGGACCTATAACATAAAACCATACCTATCGCCCCAACTTGCTTCTTTAAGTCCAGAATAATTCGAGAAGCTATCGAAATAGAAAAACGTCCAAACTTTTCAAATATCAGGGACGACAGACAGAGATTGCCATCAACCTGGAAATATCTTCTCCACCCGACACATTCCGGTGCCACCTCGCCGCCCGCCACCATGGCCTGCGCCTAGAATAACAATTACCTTCCTTAAGTATCGTGGAATAGCAAACGTCCTATATCTGTTACCACTCCCACCAGCAGCAGACGCACCGCGCGCGCCAAAAGACCATACACGCCAATAGGTCCCCCATAAACACACGGTTCAGACAACTTATCGGTCAGTCGGCTTCAAGCCAGTAGTGAGTGTTGGTGTTAGCGCTTTACGGTGTTTCAACTGGTAAGCAATTTTTTACTACTTTAATTTTAATTTTATTTATTTCATTTTTATTGTTATGTCTTCTCGGTAAAATTCCAAGGAGTAGGCAGATTGAGGCCTTAGAATTAGCCGAAGGGGGTGATTCGTTGCGTAGAGTAGGCAGATTGAGACTACGGAATCGGATCACTTCTTAAATGAATGATCGAATAACCTAACCCCCTTCCCCACTCTTGGTAATGGCTTCAAAGTGGAAGCCAAAACGTCGAGAAATCACAAATTTGCAACGCGGTTCAGCCCGTGAACCTAGTTCATTTCGTCATAACTCTAACCGCGGAAACCTTTCCGAACATTTGAGGGTTAGTCAACCGACTAAGTTGAGGAAATTAAAATTCCTAATCGGGTCATCAGTCTAAGGTGAAATAAGGAGTGAACTTTTTTTCTGTTCAAGCTTTCGAAGCTTTATTGGCTTTTCATCACCAACACTAGAATAAATTATTTAATGACAAACGATCAATAACAAGATTTGTATATTTTTACTTACGAAAGTGAGGTTAGATTTGTTTGATGCCAATAAAATATACATAACAACCGAAATCCTTACGAAATAAAAACACAGCATGATAAATACATTAATATATAATATAATCATATACCCTTTTACCCTAAGATGTCGGGTTTGCATCAAATTTTCGTATATAAATCTTTCTTGTTTCTTGTTAATGTTTTTGCTTCTTCCCAGTATTTACCTCTCTCTTTTAGTATATTACCCAATACTGTATTCCATGTTTGTCTTGGTCTTCCTCTTTTCCTTTTTATTCGTATTTTTGCCTCATTTGTCCTTTTAACTTGTCTATAGTTGTCCATTCTTTGAATATGTCCCCACGAACGGAGAGGTCTTTGTTCTATAAATTTTAATACGGGTGGGACACCTAATTCTTCTCTTATTTTTGGGTTTCTAGTTTTGTCTTTTCTTGTTGCTCCAAATGTTCTTCTTAGGTATTTCATGTATGTTGCTTTTTTTCTGCTTTTTTGCTTACTGTAAGAGTCCAATACTCGCACATATAAGTTAGAACCGGTCGATATATTGTGTTATACACTTTTACTTTTGTTTCTTGGTCACTTCTTTTTTGTTTATGAATTTTTGGTTCAAGGCATAGTATAGCTTAATTGTTTCATAGATTATTTCATTTATTTTTGTTTTGTCGAAAGTTCCTCCTAAGTATTTGAATTCTTTTACTTGTTCTTTGAGTACATTATCTATTTTAATTTCTGTGTTGATCTTCTGATTTCCTATTACAATTATTTTGGTTTTATTTTTGTTCATTTACATGCCTTCTCCTTTCATAACAGCTTTCCATATATTCAGGTTCTCTTGTAATCGGTTTTCGCTTCCTGCCAATAACACTACATCATCTACAACAACTCCTTGGGCTATCTCTACTCTTTCTAAATTTTTATAACCAATGAACATTTTCTTTAACTTCTGTTTGCTTTTTTTTTGATAATGTTGTACATATGCATATTGAACAATGTTGGGCTCAGTCCTCCTCCTTGTCTTAATCCTATGTTGGTTCTAAATCCCTCTGATTCCATGTTGTTTTTTATGATAACATTTATGTTTGTTTTATATATATCTTCGATAATTTCAATTATTTTTGGTGTAATCCATTTTCTTTCAGCCCCTTCCATACTTTTTCTCTAGGTACAGTATCAAACGCTTTTTCGAGATCTATGAACGTTAGATATGTGTTTCTTATTTTCTGGATGTCTCTTTTCTTCTAATTGTTTTATTGTGAAGATGTATCTTGCGTACTTCTTCCTGGTGTGAATCCACTTTGTGCCTCTGAAAGCTGGTTTTCTAGAGTTGGTTTAATTCTGTTGTTAATAAGCTGTTCGTATATCTTTATAATGGTGTCTCATAAGGTTATTCCTCTATAGTTTTGACATTGGTTCTGGTCTCTTTTCTTGTGTATAGCTACACCCCATTCTTCCGGGATCTTTCCATCATACCAAGCTTTATTGATAATTTATCATAACACGTCCAGTCCCCCATTTCAGCTGTAATTTTATCATCACCCCCCGATTTCCCATTTTTGTATTCTTTAACAACTCTTTCTAGCTCTTCCAATTTTAAGCTCCGTATTTCGTCTTCTTCATACTGAGTTTCAATTTATTTTTCGCTATTTGGATTTATTTGGATTTGCTGCTCTAACAGCTCCTTAAAATACTCTTTCCATCTTTCCATAATGTCTGCTTCATTTGTTAGTAAGTCTTGATTTTTATCTTCCATATACTGTCCTTTTCACTGCATTTCTGTTCTTAACGATTTTGGAAACTTATAAAATAGTTTTTGATTCCCTGTACTATATTTTTTCATTTTCTTCCCAAATTCTATCCAGGTATTTTGTTTTGCATTTATTACTAGAACTTTTACTTTCTCTCTTTGGTTTTTGTAACTTTCATATTGTTCTTGTGTGTGGTTTTTTAAATATTTTTTCAATTCTTCCTTCTCCTATTTAACCTCTTCTTTAATTTCATTTTTCCACAATGCTGTTTCTTTTTTCCTAGTATCTGTTTTGTGTGTCCCGCATAATTCAGTGACAGTGTTAATGTTCCAACTCTGTTTTGTGTTAAGTTTTTTTTATATCAGTACTTTCTTCTTTTAGTTTTTCTTCTGTTTTTAGTTGATATTTTGTTGCAACCGTTTGATTTCTTAATTTGTATGTCTTTGTATGTCTTTATTGAAGTACATTAATAATGATATAAATTCAACAATTAAAATCAATATTGAGTAGATGAATAAGGGGGGTACCACTATAGATATAGGGAAAACAATGTGTTAGAGAGAGAGAGTGTGGTGAGAGAGTGTGTGGGAGAGAGATAGCTGCTTGTGTCGTTGGCGGGTGATTGCTGGGGTCACGAAAACAATATACGGGTTGGTGACATAAGGTGGGAGGGTGACGATACTCGCCATAAAGGAGTGTGTCGACATATACGGGGTGTTGACATGGCGGGAGGGTGATGATTGACATAAGGCGGGAGGATGACGATATTCGCCATAAAGGAGTGTGTCGACGTATACGGGGTGTTGACATAAAGAAGGCGGGAGGGTCACGATACGGGGTATCACCACAAAGGGCTGTGTCGACGTAATCATGATAGGTACGTCACAACGACGTTCGATCAATATACAATGTGTCAACATAAAGATGTCAAAAGGCACTCTGCGTCGGATTTTTCATCAAAAAACGGTATTATGTACGTCACTACGACGTTCTATCAATATACAGGATGTCGACATAAAGATGCCATAAGGACACTCTGTTATTATTGGTCAAGTCGAACAAACGGTGTTTTAGGTACGTCACTACGACGTTCTATCAATATACAGGATGTCGACATAAATATGCCATAGACACTCTGTTATTATTGGTCAAGTCGAATAAACGGTGTTTTAGGTACGTCACTACGACGTTCTATTATAAATAATCCTTACTACAACACAACGACGTTCGATCAATATACAGAGTGTCGACATAAAGATGTCAAAAGGGGTATGTCGAAAAGGCAGTAGTAAAGGAGCAACACCGGTTCTGGCGCATTCCTTATGTAAATTAACATGGGAAATCGCCAAGGTCCATCGTGGTAATTTTTGACGCAATTTCGATCTGCGCATGCGTCAACCAAAGCAGCCGACAGCAATTTTGTATCACGTGCGCATCCACCATTTGCTGGGACACGTTCGATATACAGGATGTAGTCATAAATATGCCATAAGGGCACTACCATCTTGGATTTCACGCGCAATATGTGCCGTCGGGGGAGGGGGGCGGCCGTCCGTCAAATGGACCAACCGTCGTATGCCCCATCTGTTCTGTGATATCATGGATTATTATCGTATACACGATGTACAAAGACACCATAAGGGCACTACCATCTCCGATTGGTCGTATTGAAATCGAATAAACGCAATTGTGATGAAGATAATGACTAGAGGGTGTACAAAAATCATACCTGAAGACAATGACCAGAGGGTGTAAAGGAATTGAGAAAGAAGAAGAGATAAGCGATAAGTTTTGCAAATATACAAGGAGTATCAAAAGAGTCATCTGAAGAAGTGATCGACAATGACCAGAGGATGCCGTTGACCATCGGCGGATGTGTCTTATGTGTCGTCGGGTAAACGATCCTATGATTGTTAGATTATTATCGTATACACGATGTACAAAGACGCCATTAGGGCACTATAACACATATCTCTGCTAATATTGGTTAGATTGAAGTCGAACAAACACCATTGTGATAAGTGGATGTACAAAGACACCATAAGGGCACTACCATCTCTGATTGGTCGTCTTGAAATCGAATAACTTGTGATGAAGAGGTAAACCACTACGACGACGTTCGATATACAGGGTGTTGTCATAAATATGTTACTACGATGATCGGTATACAAGACGTTAACGATGTCATAAGGCCGATCCGTTATTGGTTGACATAGAACAAACAGCGTTGATATACAGGATGTTAACGATGTCAAAAGGACACTCTGCTATTATTGGCCGGATTAAAGTCGATCTATCGCCAATACTCTCAACCTACATTGTCCACTAAGTGTCGATAATATAGTTACCTACTCGGCTCTGTCATCAATACTCTCAACCTACATAGTACATTACATATTGTTAATGCAGTTAACCGTGTGTCATCTATCTTCTGTGTGACGTACATCAAGTCTGCGTCGTCTGTCATGTGTGTTTTCTGTCGTATGGGTCGTCATATATGTCGTATGTCAAATGTATCTTATGTCGTATGGTCTGCGTCGTCTGCCATGTGTTTCTTGTTTTCTGTTGTATGGTCTACGTCGTCTGTCATATGTCTCTTGTTTTCTGTTGTATGGTCTACGTCGTCTGTCATATGTCTCTTGTTTTCTATCGTATGCGTCGTCTGTCAAATGTGTCTTATGTCATATGGTCTGCGTCTTATGGTCTACGTCGTCTGTCAAATGTGTCATCTGTCGTATGTGCCATCCGTCAAATGTGTCTCTGGTATGTCTCTGACGTGTCTCTGGTATGTCTGTGGTATGTCTCTGGTATGCCTCAGCTATGTCTCCGGTATGTATCTTGTTTTCTATCGTATGCGTCGTCAGTCAAATATGCCTTATGTCGTATGATCTGCGTCGTCTGTCGTGTGTTTTTTGCTTTCTGTCGTCTGTCAAATGTGCCTTTTGTCGTCATGGTCTGTGGAGGGTGTCTTATATTCAGCGTCATGTCTGTCATTTTGTTGTCAGTCTACGCCATCTGTCGTCGTCAACCTACATTGTCAAATATGTGCCATCAGTTAACGCCTCCGTCAATAAAAAAACAACAACAACAATCTTATAATAATAATCTTTATTAAGAATACAATATTACACATTGTAATGAATAAACGTTTTAATGTCGTCTGAATAAAAATATTTTCAAAAGTTTCTTCGTTTTCCATCTGTTTCTCTTCGTTTCATTATACCTATAAGACGAAAACATTTTGTATTTCTCCCCATCTAAAACAAATGTCATGAAAAAACACACTTTTACTTACTTTTAAACCATCCCGGTAGCAAATCATTACATATTTTTCCATGTCATTCTTGTTTGTTAACGATAGTCACACGTTTTTCTTAAAATGCACTCCTTCTTAAAGAATTTTTCGGTTTCTTGAATCACATATACCCTATCTCTATTCAAAAAATAAACATTATGATGCCTAAAACTAAGAAGTTATCTGTCATTTTGTTGAAAATAAATGGAAAAACTTACTCTGTAATATCACCAAATTAACATCCTTCTAATCTCTATCACAGTATTTAATACATTTTTCAACAAACATCAAAGCTTATAAATGAACTTAGTAACCAGGAATATTGCAAAAATTGTTTTGTATCTCTTTTACCTAGAACAAATGTCATTTTGAGAACTTTTACGCATTTTTAATAAAATGTTATAAAACCAACAGAATAAAAACATTATCAATAGATTCTTCTTTTTCTCTGATTTGACAAAAAAATACAAGCATGTCAAAAAAGCCTTTACACAAGTCTTCGCTAAGAGGACAACGATAATGAGTTAAATCATAGTTATAATTTATTCTATAATCTTTAACTTAAAAAGCAAAAGTTGAAAAAATTTGTCGATTTATGCTTACAAAGTACCTTTCTCATGTTATTTTAATCAACAACTGTTAAATGGAATGAAAATACTCTAAAAAGTTTACAACATACCTACATCTGATCGAAAATTGAAAAGTTAAAAATAAATTATCGAAAAAATAGTACTCTTTAAGTGTACAGCAAACCTACATTTGATTAAAAAAGGGACAAAGTTGAAATTAAATCATCTAAAAACATAACTTATTACAAGTATTTTTTCTGCTTTATGTTACCTAGTCTTAAAACCTAAACCTCTAAAACGCTAAAGTTGAATAATTCTTTAAAAAATGTAAAATAATACAAGCATGTCAGAAAAGCCTTTACACCCTGCTCCGCGAAAAGAAAAAAAGAATTTTTCGGTTTCTTAAATCACATATACCCTATCTCTATTCAAAAATAAACATTATGATGCCTAAAACTAAGAAGTTATCTGTCATTTTGTTAAAAATAAATGGAAAAACTTACTCTGTAATATCAACAAATTAACATCCTTCTAATCTCTATCGCAGTATTTAATATATTTTTCAACAAACATCAAAGCTTATAAATGAACTTAGTAACCAAGAATATTGCAAAAATTGTTTTGTATTCCTTCCCATCTAAAACAAATGTCATGAAAAACACACTTTTACTTACTTTTAAACCATCCCGGTAGCAAACCATTACATATTTTTCCATATGTCATTCTTGTTTGTTCACGATAGTCAGACGTTTTTCTTAAAATACACTTCTTCTTAAAGAATTTTTCGGTTTCTTGAATCATATATACCCTATCTCTATTCAAAAAATAAACATTATGATGCCTAAAACTTAGAAGTTATCTGTCATTTTGTTGAAAATAAATGGAAAAACTTACTCTGTAATATCAACAAATTAACATCCTTCTAATCTCTTTCGCAGTATTTAATACATTTTTCAACAAACATCGAAGCTTATAAATGAACTTAGTAACCAAGAATATTGCAAAAAAATTGTTTTGTATTTCTTCCCATCTAAAACAAATGGCATGAAAAAACACACTTTTAAACCATCCCGGTAGCAACTCATCAATTATTTTTCATATGTCGTTCTTGTTTGTTAACGATAGTCACACGTTTTTCTTAAAATACACTTATTAAAGAATTTTTCGGTTTCTTGAATCACATATACCCTATCTCTATTCAAAAATAAACATTATGATGCCTAAAACTAAGAAGTAATCTGTCATTTTGTTAAAAATGAATGGGAAAACTTACTCTGTAATATCATCAAATTAACGTCCTTCTAATCTCCATCACAGTATTTAATACATTTTTCAACAAACATCAAAGCTTATAAATGAACTTAGTAACCAGGAATATTGCGAAAATTGTTTTGTACCTCTTTTACCTAGAACAAATGTCATTTCGAGAACTTTCACACATTTTTAATAAAGTGCTATAAAACCAACAGAATAAAAACATTATCAATAGATTCTTCTTTTTCTCTGATTTAACAAAAAAAAATACAAGCATGCCAAAAAAGCCTTTACACAAGTCTCCGCTAAGAGAACAACGATAATGAGTTACATCATAGTTATAATTTATTCTATAATCTTTAACTTAAAAAGCAAAAGTTGAAAAAAATTTGACGATTTATTCTTACAAAGTACCCTTCTCATGTTATTCTAATCAACAAATGTTAAATGGAATGAAAATACTCTAAAAAGTTTACAACATACCTACATTTGATCGAAAAACAACAAAGTTGAAAATAAATTATCAAAAAAATAGTACTCTTTAGGTGTACAGCAAAGCTACGTTTAATCAAGAAACAGCAAAGTTAAAATTGAATCATCAAAAACATAACTTATTACAAGTATTTTTCTGCTTTAGGTTTACTAGTCTAAGACACCAACCTCTAAAACGTTTGCGAGGAACATATTTTCATTAAAAATAATCAGTTACTTCATACTTCCAGTAAAAGTGAAAATAACACAATAATAATTTGAAAATTCAACATACCTTCTAGGTCTCCAATGTATATCGCATGTTAAAAACTTTGAGACGTGCAACATATTTTCAAATAACAGGCTTATCAGGAAAGACTCTAAAAACTGTAACACGGACGGGAGAGTACATCTTTGAAATAGCTGCCTTATTAGAAAAATATACTTAGATTTTAAAAATATAGCTGCCTAGAATAAAGCCCTCTTAGCTGCCTAAAATAGACCAAAAACAAAGATGAATTCACTTTTACATAAACAATGTAATAATTCACAGAGCACGAGATCCTAAGCGAGGTTGTTATTAACTATTAGGAATAATGAAATTGACTGTCTCGACCCTTACTTCGTGGAATATGCTCATATTAGTGTTTTTAAATGGAACTCAAGGTCTCTAGTTAATTCCACAATATAATACAAGTTATTGAAAATTCTAAAAAATTGACAATTGCTTCGATATTGATTTATCGAAACAATTGTCAATTTTTTAGAATTTTCAATAACTTGTATTATATTGTGGAATTAACTAGAGACCTTGAGTTTCATTTAAAAACACTAATATTAGGAATAATAATTTATTATATGAACGCTATTTTTCGAAATTCATATAATGATAATCCAAAACCACATTGATAAAATAATACGTTGACTATCGTCACGGAGGTCTTCTCATACAATTTCATTATGTAGAAATTTTATATTTATCAAAATTGTAAACATGTTTTCGAATAAAATATATGGTTTATTATTATACGCAGAATTGGGTGTTCACTATATATATACGGTGGAGTAAAAAGTTGTAAATTATTGTCTTTCTGCATTTAATTTTACCTTCTTACCTATTAATTATATAGAGATCGTAGAAGATACGTGTAATATGGTGACAAATGTTTGAATTTCTCAAAAATGTTATAAGTGTTTACAACAATAGAGTAGCACTCATTGCAGATGGTTATACTACAATATTTTATAATAATGGTATGGAGATAATTTGTTCGCCTACAGAAGAAATGTTCGCAACATTTACTACAACTGGTATTACGTCTTACCAAGGCACCACATTCGATAAGATAGAAAATTTAAAGTTTTCTACGGAGGTATGGCAGGATATTCCTTTTACCAAAGAAGATATGACCCAAATTAAAAACATGTCTATGCAGAAGATAAAATATCGTATTAAATTAAGGTATTGCCAGCGCTTAGAAGAAATTATCGGAGGAACAGAAATAGTAATTACAGCTATAAAGGAAGTTAAACACTGGGAGAGACTTCGTTACATATTAAAGTTTGAGAATTCGGAAATCTTCTAGGGCTCAAACTACTGGATGGGAAGAGAATTTGCAGAAATGGACCTAAGTTATAGAATTTAGATAAAAATAGATAAAACTAACTATACGCATAATTTTGTGTGTAATTTTTGAATCACTCAACATGCTATTATTGTAAACAAAAAAACGATTATCGTTTGTACTATACGCCTAATTTTGTGTGTAATTTTTGAATCACTCAACATGCTATTATTGTAAACAAAAAACGATTATCGTTTGTACTATACGCCTAATTTTGTGTGTAATTTTTGAATCACTCAACATGCTATTATTGTAAACAAAAAACGATTATCGTTTGTATTACACACAAAATTAGGCGTATGTTTAGTTTTAGCTATTTTTATCTTAATTCTATAACTTAGGTCCATTTCTGCAAATTCTCTTCCCATCCAGTAGTTTGAGCGCTAGAAGATTTCCGAATTCTCAAACTTTAATATGTAACGAAGTCTCTCCATGTGTTTAACTTCCTTTATAGCTGTAATTACTATTTCTGTTCCTCCGATAATTTCTTCTAAGCGCTGGCAATACCTTAATTTAATACGATATTTTATCTTCTGCATAGACATGTTTTTAATTTGGGTCATATCTTCTTTGGTAAAAGGAATATCCTGCCATACCTCCGTAGAAAACTTTAAATTTTCTATCTTATCGAATGTGGTGCCTTGGTAAGACGTAATACCAGTTGTAGTAAATGTTGCGAACATTTCTTCTGTAGGCGAACAAATTATCTCCATACCATTATTATAAAATATTGTAGTATAACCATCTGCAATGAGTGCTACTCTATTGTTGTAAACACTTAAAACATTTTTGAGAAATTCAAACATTTGTCACCATATTACACGTATCTTCTACGATCTCTATATAATTAATAGGTAAGAAGGTAAAATTAAATGCAGAAAGACAATAATTTACAACTTTTTACTCCACCGTATATATAGTGAACACCCAATTCTGCGTATAATAATAAACCATATATTTTATTCGAAAACATGTTTACAATTTTGATAAATATAAAATTTCTACATAATGAAATTGTATGAGAAGACCTCCGTGACGATAGACAACGTATTATTTTATCAATGTGGTTTTGGATTATCATTATATGAATTTCGAAAAATAGCGTTCATATAATAAATTATTATTCCCAATAGTTAATAACAACCTCGCTTAGGATCTCGTGCTCTGTGAATTATTACATTGTTTATGTAAAAGTGAGTTCATCTTTGTTTTTGGTCTATTTTAGACAGCTAAGAGGGCTTTATTCTAGACAGCTATATTTTTCAAATCTAAAAATATTTTTCTAATAAGGCAGCTATTTCAAAGATGTACTCTCCCGTCCGTGTTACAGTTTTTAGAGTCTTTCCTGATAAGCCTGTTATTTGAAAATATGTTGCACGTCTCAAAGTTTTTAACATGCGATATACATTGGAGACCTAGAAGGTATGTTGAATTTCCAAATTATTATTGTGTTATTTTCACTTTTACTGGAAGTATGAAGTAACTGATTATTTTTAATGAAAATATGTTCCTCGCAAACGTTTTAGAGGTTGGTGTCTTAGACTAGTAAACCTAAAGCAGAAAAATACTTGTTTTAAGTTATGTTTTTGATGATTTAATTTTAACTTTGCTGTTTCTTGATTAAACGTAGCTTTGCTGTACACCTAAAGAGTACTATTTTTTTGATAATTTATTTTCAACTTTGTTGTTTTTCGATCAAATGTAGGTATGTTGTAAACTTTTTAGAGTATTTTCATTCCATTTAACATTTGTTGATTAGAATAACATGAGAAGGGTACTTTGTAAGCATAAATCGTCAAATTTTTTTCAACTTTTGCTTTTTAAGTTAAAGATTATATAATAAATTATAACTATGATGTAACTCATTATCGTTGTTCTCTTAGCGGAGACTTGTGTAAAGGCTTTTTTGGCATGCTTGTATTTTTTTTGTTAAATCAGAGAAGAAGAAGAATCTATTGATAATGTTTTTATTCTGTTGGTTTTATAGCACTTTATTAAAAATGTGTAAAAGTTCTCGAAATGACATTTGTTCTAGGTAAAAGAGGTACAAAACAATTTTCGCAATATTCCTGGTTAATAAGTTCATTTATAAGCTTTGATGTTTGTTGAAAAATGTATTAAATACTGTGATGGAGATTAGAAGGACGTTAATTTGATGATATTACAGAGTAAGTTTTTCCATTTATTTTTAACAAAATGACAGATTACTTCTTATTTTTAGGCATCATAATGTTTATTTTTGAATAGAGATAGGGTATATGTGATTCAAGAAACCGAAAAATTCTTTAAGAAGTGTATTTTAAGAAAAACGTGTGACTATCGTTAACAAACAAGAATGACATATGAAAAATAATTGATGAGTTGCTACCGGGATGGTTTAAAAGTGTGTTTTTTCATGCCATTTGTTTTAGATGGGAAGAAATACAAAACAATTTTTTTGCAATATTCTTGGTTACTAAGTTCATTTATAAGCTTCGATGTTTGTTGAAAAATGTATTAAATACTGCGAAAGAGATTAGAAGGATGTTAATTTGTTGATATTACAGAGTAAGTTTTTCCATTTATTTTCAACAAAATGACAGATAACTTCTTAGTTTTAGGCATCATAATGTTTATTTTTTGAATAGAGATAGGGTATATATGATTCAAGAAACCGAAAAATTCTTTAAGAAGAAGTGTATTTTAAGAAAAACGTCTGACTATCGTGAACAAACAAGAATGACATATGGAAAAATATGTAATGGTTTGCTACCGGGATGGTTTAAAAGTAAGTAAAAGTGTGTTTTCATGACATTTGTTTTAGATGGGAAGAAATACAAAACAATTTTTGCAATATTCTTGGTTACTAAGTTCATTTATAAGCTTTGATGTTTGTTGAAAAATATATTAAATACTGCGATAGAGATTAGAGGGATGTTAATTTGTTGATATTACAGAGTAAGTTTTCCCATTTATTTTTAACAAAATGACAGATAACTTCTTAGTTTTAGGCATCATAATGTTTATTTTTGAATAGAGATAGGGTATATGTGATTTAAGAAACCGAAAAATTCTCTTTTTCTTTTCGCGGAGCAGGGTGTAAAGGCTTTTCTGACATGCTTGTATTATTTTACATTTTTTAAAGAATTATTCAACTTTAGCGTTTTAGAGGTTTAGGTTTTAAGACTAGGTAACTTAAAGCAGAAAAAATACTTGTAATAAGTTATGTTTTTAGATGATTTAATTTCAACTTTGTCCCTTTTTTAATCAAATGTAGGTTTGCTGTACACTTAAAGAGTACTATTTTTTCGATAATTTATTTTTAACTTTTTAATTTTCGATCAGATGTAGGTATGTTGTAAACTTTTTAGAGTATTTTCATTCCATTTAACAGTTGTTGATTAAAATAACATGAGAAAGGTACTTTGTAAGCATAAATCGGCAATTTTTTTCAACTTTTGCTTTTTAAGTTAAAGATTATAGAATAAATTATAACTATGATTTAACTCATTTTTCGTTGCCCTCTTAGCGAAGACTTGTGTAAAGGCTTTTTTCACATGCTTGTATTTTTTTGTTAAATCAGAGAAAAAGAAGAATCTATTGATAATGTTTTTATTCTGTTGGTTTTATAACATTTTATTAAAAATGCGTAAAAGTTCTCAAAATGACATTTGTTCTAGGTAAAAGAGATACAAAACAATTTTTGCAATATTCCTGGTTACTAAGTTCATTTATAAGCTTTGATGTTTGTTGAAAAATGTATTAAATACTGTGATAGAGATTAGAAGGATGTTAATTTGGTGATATTACAGAGTAAGTTTTTCCATTTATTTTCAACAAAATGACAGATAACTTCTTAGTTTTAGGCATCATAATGTTTATTTTTTGAATAGAGATAGGGTATATGTGATTCAAGAAACCGAAAAATTCTTTAAGAAGGTGTGCATTTTAAGAAAAACGTGTGACTATCGTTAACAAATAAGAATGACATGGAAAAATATGTAATGATTTGCTACCGGGATGGTTTAAAAGTAAGTAAAAGTGTGTTTTTTCATGACATTTGTTTTAGATGGGGAGAAATACAAAATGTTTTCGTCTTATAGGTATAATGAAACGAAGAGAAACAGATGGAAAACGAAGAAACTTTTGAAAATATTTTTATTCAGACGGCATTAAAACGTTTATTTATAACAATGTGTAATATTGTATTCTTAATAAAGATTATTATTATAAGATTGTTGTTGTTGTTTTTTTATTGACGAAGGCGTTAACTGATGGCACATATTTGACAATGTAGGTTGACGACGACAGATGGCGTAGACTGACAACAAAATGACAGACATGACGCTGAATATAAGACACCCTCCACAGACCATGACGACATAAGGCACATTTGACAGACGACAGAAAGCAAAAAACACACGACAGACGACGCAGATCATACGACATAAGGCACATTTGACTGACGACGCATACGATAGAAAACAAGATACATACCAGAGACATAGCTAAGGCATACCAGAGACATAGCTAATGCATACCAGAGACATACCACAGACATACCAGAGACACGTCAGAGACATACCAGAGACACATTTGACGGATGGCACATACGACAGATGACACATTTGACAGACGACGTAGACCATACGACGCAGACCATATGACATAAGACACATTTGACAGACGACGCATACGATAGAAAACAAGAGACATATGACAGACGACGTAGACCATACAACAGAAAACAAGAAATACATGGCAGACGACGCAGACCATACGACATAAGATACATTTGACATACGACATATATGACGACCCATACGACAGAAAACACACATGACAGACGACGCAGACTTGATGTACGTCACACAGAAGATAGATGACACACGGTTAACTGCATTAACGATATGTAATGTACTATGTAGGTTGAGAGTATTGATGACAGAGCCGAGTAGGTAACTGTATTATCGACACTTAGTGGACAATGTAGGTTGAGAGTATTGGCGATAGATCGACTTTAATCCGGCCAATAATAGCAGAGTGTCCTTTTGACATCGTTAACATCCTGTATATCAACGCTGTTTGTTCTATGTCAACCAATAACGGATCGGCCTTATGACATCGTTAACGTCTTGTATACCGATCATCGTAGTAACATATTTATGACAACACCCTGTATATCGAACGTCGTCGTAGTGGTTTACCTCTTCATCACAAGTTATTCGATTTCAATATGACCAATCAGAGATGGTAGTGCCCTTATGGTGTCTTTGTACATCCACTTATCACAATGGTGTTTGTTCGACTTCAATCTAACCAATATTAGCAGAGATATGTGTCATAGTGCCCTAATGGCGTCTTTGTACATCGTGTATACGATAATAATCTAACAATCATAGGATCGTTTACCCGACGACACATAAGACACATCCGCCGATGGTCAACGGCACCCTCTGGTCATTGTCGATCACTTCTTCAGATGACTCTTTTGATACTCCTTGTATATTTGCAAAACTTATCGCTTATCTCTTCTTCTTTCTCAATTCTTTTACACCCTCTGGTCATTGTCTTCAGGTATGATTTTTGTACACCCTCTAGTCATTATCTTCATCACAATTGCGTTTATTCGATTTCAATACGACCAATCGGAGATGGTAGTGCCCTTATCGTGTCTTTGTACATCGTGTATACGATAATAATCTAACAATCATAGGGCCGTTTATTCAACTTCAATCTGACCAATAATAGCAGAGATATGTGTTATAGTGCCCTAATGGCAACGTTGCTTACGTCACACCATATACATGCTACCGTAGAAAAATCATGGAGTACATGATATCACAGAACAGATGGGGCATACGACGGTTGGCCCATTTGACGGACGGCCGCCCCCCTCCCCCGACGGCACATATTGCGCGTGAAATCCAAGATGGTAGTGCCCTTATGGCATATTTATGACTACATCCTGTATATCGAACGTGTCCCAGCAAATGGTGGATGCGCACGTGATACAAAATTGCTGTCGGCTGCTTCATGGTTGACGCATGCGCAGATCGAAATTGCGTCAAAAATTACCACGATGAACCTTGGCGATTTTCCATGTTAATTTACATAAGGAATGTGCCAGAACCGGTGTTGCTCCTTTACTACTGCCTTTTCGACATACCCCTTTTGACATCTTTATGTCGACACTCTGTATATTGATCGAACGTCGTTGTGTTGTAGTAAGGATTATTTATAATAGAACGTCGTAGTGACGTACCTAAAACACCGTTTATTCGACTTGACCAATAATAACAGAGTGTCTATGGCATATTTATGTCGACATCCTGTATATTGATAGAACGTCGTAGTGACGTACCTAAAACACCGTTTATTCGACTTGACCAATAATAACAGAGTGCCCTTATGACATAATTATGTTGACGTCCCCGTATATTGATCGAAAGTTGTAGTAACGTACCTAACACCGTTTGTTCGACTTGACCAATAATAACAGAGTGTCCTTATGGCATCTTTATGTCGACATCCTGTATATTGATAGAACGTCGTAGTGACGTACATAATACAGTTTTTTGATGAAAAATCCGACGCAGAGTGCCTTTTGACATCTTTATGTTGACACTTTGTATATTGATCGAACGTCGTTGTGACGTACCTATCATGATTACGTCGACACAGCCCTTTGTGGTGATACCCCGTATCGTGACCCTCCCGCCTTCTTTATGTCAACACCCCGTATACGTCGACACACTCCTTTATGGCGAATATCGTCATCCTCCCGCCTTATGTCAATCATCACCCTCCCACCTTATGTCAACAACCCGTATATTGTTTTCGTGACCCCAGCAATCACCCGCCAACGACACAAGCAGCTATCTCTCTCCCAAACACTCTCTCTCTCTAACACATTGTTTTCCCTATATCTATAGTGGTACCCCCCTTATTCATCTACGATATTGAAAGGAAACCATAATAATAATTCAAACACATGTTGAAGAACACGAGGAATTTCTTATTCATGAGTCAACAATTGACAATTAACAACTGACAAAAATAATCAATTAACATCATGTAGGCATTGAATGAAATGTAACTTCTGTCATTCTGACGATTATATTTAATATTGAAACAATTGTCAATTTCTTAGAATTTTTAACATTTTTTAAATATATTGTGGAACTATCTATAGACTGTAAGTTTTATTTAAAACACTAGTTTTTCTCATGATTACATTTTCTGAATCGAGAATGGAATTACTTGAAAATAGCATACCAACTGATAAGTATTCTAGTCAAATGTTCTCAAAACTCTGTGACTTACTCTATCACTTGATTTGGATTTTTTCTATATTATCTTTCATATATTGACCATTTGTTTCTCACGTTGAGCCGTTCCTCATTTGACCCGACCAAGTGCTAAATTGATTCCCCTTTGCGTTTTTGGCACATGGTTGATTGAATACCGCGGTCTGGAAAATAAGTACTCTACCAGTCCATCCCCTGGCAAATAAAATAAATGGACATCCAATCACTTCGATTTCAAAGCGAAAAATTTCTTGTGTTCTTCCAAATATACCTAGCGTAAATCACAACTATGATCACTGGCCGACATGATATTTGTAACACATTAAATAAATAGAGTAGAGTTTTGTATTAAGTGTATAAATTCTTTTTATTGCAATGAAGAGAATTTATACACTTAATAAAAAACTCTATTTATTTATTGTTTGAACAAGTGTATTCAGCTCCACATATTTATTGTCACGAAACATCATAATGGTATAGTCCCTAAATCCGACTCTGTCTAAGCCAGGTATAAAATTGAAAATTATGGCAGATACGCAGGTTTTTTTATAACTAACTAAACATTGTTTTTGTGACCGGTCTTATCTATAAAATGCCAGAAAACCAATTGTTTTTGAGTAAGTAGCAGTCCGGAATTTTCTAGTAAAAAAGGCATTAATATGTATAATGGACCGATCAGCGGATAAGTTAGTTGATTAAGTGATCTCGAGAAATAAACAAAAATACACCGAACAGTAAAGTGCTAATATAAATTAATAATCAAGTTTGTGTGCGTATAAATTAAATTCAAGTGATCAGTTAAGTATATATGAATTAAGTGTTAGTGAGTTAGTGTTTAAATAAATTAAGTAAGTGAACCTACAGTGTGTTTAAAATTTATCTCACCCGTTTACGTTTCAAATAAATTAGAAAAACATTACATTGGTATCGGGTAAGGGGTAATATACATAAATTGCTACGTAAAAATGGCCAAGAGACTATGTGATTTGGAAGTGGCGGAATTAAGAGCAGAATTGGAAGATCGTGAGCTGGAAACGTCCGGTAAGAAAAGGGAATTAGTAGAAAGACTTAAATTGGCACTAGAATATGACGGCTTTGATCCAGAAACAGTTTTATTCAATGACAAGGCTTTCACCTTAATTTCATCAATTTCTGCTAATATTTTTGCTAACATGGACGAGAAGATTTCTGCCATGGAAGAGAACATGGTCGAGAAGATTTCTGCTATGAAGCACGACATTTCTGCTAACATGAACGAGAAGATTTTTGCTATCAAGAACGACATTTCTGCTAATATTTCTGCTAACATGGACGAGAAGATTTCTGCCATGAAGAACATGGACGAGAAGATTTCTACTTTGAAGAAGAATATATCTGCGGATATCTTATTATTGAAAAACGACATTGCCGCTGACATTGAAAATGAAATTTCGTCTCTAAAATCTGAAATCGAGGATAAGATGTCAACGATGGACGAGAAAATTGAGAAAAAAAGGTCAACGATGGACGAGAAAATCGAGAATAAAATGTCAACGATGGACGAGAAAATCGAGAATAAGAATACAACGATAGACGAGAAAATCAAGGAGTTAGAGGAAAATATTGCCGATTCAAGAACGCGAGGCACGTCAGAGGAAGAAATGAAGACCGAGCAAACGAAACCTTGCAAGCCAGAAACACTACCTAAGTTTGAAGACATTGGCAGTTTTATCCCGAGTCAAGGCCTCTACGTTCGATGGAAAAATGTCGTGGACTAATTATGTGAAACAATTTGAAGCAGCCGCTAGAGTGAATAATTGGTCCGATAGAGACAATGCAGTGAACTTAACTATCGCGCTTCGGGGAGATGCCTTAGATGTACTTCAGACGATATCTCTGGAAGAAACGGATGATTTCAAGCAGCTGTAGAAGAGGTTGGACATGCGATATCGTCATGAACATCTAGAACATTTATACCAATCCCAGCTGAAGAACCGAAGGCAGAAACGTGACGAAGCACTTCAAGACTATGAAGTGGATATTGGCCGACTCGTTCGATTTGCTTATCCATCAGCAGCAGAGAACATGATGGAATGTCTGGGTATACAGGCGTTTATTGATGGCTTACGTGACCTCGATATGCCGAGTACGCTTCGCTTAGCCCATCCCAAAACATTAGTTGACGCATTGACAGCTGCTCTTGAATATGAAGCAGCAACGAAGGCTTCGGGTTACAACAAAGTTAGGACCATCCAAGAACAAGACGACGAGAACAAGTTTGACCAGATCGTCGGCTTGATCAAAGGTATGATGGACATGAAGCCGAGAAAGATCAGATGCTGGAATTGTGGAGAGCTAGGGCATGTACGTATTTCGTGTAAGCGCCCCAAGACTCCTGCAAACCAAGAACGTACATGGTTTCCAATTAGACTTTATAAACAGAACCATTAAAGTGAGTTCCGAGGAGGTATTCCTTCATCCACATGAAGGCAGCGCGGTGTTGGCAGCTGTAGAGGAAGATACCGTTCTACCTGCACGAAGCGAAACTATGATAGTAGCACGGCTACAGGGAATCATGGAGGAGGGTACACCGGTGATGATGGAGCCAAGGAACCACAACGAAGAAGTTGGCAAAGGAGTACTAATTGGAAAAGGATTAGTCACGTCGGCAAAAGAGATCCCAGTACGTGTGATAAACGTGAATGATTACCCAGTTACCACCAAGAAGGATCCTGCATACCATCGACGTCTATAGTTCGCCAGATGTTATCAGTAGCTGGTCAATCTTTGGATCGAGCTGAAAAAAAGAGAATGAGAGAATTTCTCTTGCAGTATCAATACCTATTCGAACCAAAAGGAGGAAAGACTGGTAGAACATCAGCCGTTAAACACAAAATTGATACTGGTAATGCCAAGCCAATTAGACAATCAACTCGACGACTACCACGAGCACACAGGTATAGTCCCTAAATCCGACACTGTCTAAGCCAGGTATAAAAGTTAAAATTATGGCGGATACGCAGGTGTTTACGACTATCTTATCTAAACATTGTTTTTGTGACCATTCTTATCTAGAAAATGCCAGAAAACCAATTATTTTTGAGAAAGCCGCAGTTCGGAATTTTCTAGTAAAAAAGGCATTATTATATATAATGGACCGATCAGCGGATAAGTTAGTTGATAAAGTGATCTCGAGAGAAACACAAATACACCAAACAGTAAAGTGCTAATATAAATTATTAATCAAGTTTTTGTGCATATAAATCAAATATAAGTGATTAGTTAAGTATATATAAATTAAGTATTAGTGAGTTAGTGTTTAAATAAATTAAGTAAGTGAACATACAGTGTGTTTAAAATTTATCCCACCCGTTGACGTTTTAAATAAATTAGAAAAACATTACATTTCTTATTTATTTAATTATTTTCTAACACAGTTCGAACAATTATTTTTATAAGACAAATACCTTCCAAATTATACAAAAATATTCATGACGCCCTAATACACCACTTTTACATATGTTCTTTAGATCCTTTTTTGTTCGCAAATACTGAATTGTATGAGGGGTTATTAAACTGGCCTGTATTTATCATTACGAAGATTCAATAGAACGGGTTATTTATTTTCTTATTAAGTTTAAATTTGATTTTTAAAGTGAATGGTTCTGTGTAGTTAAGATAATTCTTATAACGACAAAAATGGCAAGTCCAACCCGCTGTAGATGCGAAATTTCTCCTGACAAATTTTGTTATAATTGTGGAGAATATATGGTGAAGTCACAAGCTACATCATTTTCTTAAAATGAGAAAAAGGTTTATTTCATATATTTTAGTATTGAAGTCGGAGTTATTGACAAACAGTGGGCTCCCCATGTGTACTGTGTCTGCTGTAGTGTGACATTGATTCAGTTAATGAAAGGTAAGAGAAGAAGTATGCTTTTCGCAGTTCCAATGATATGGCGAGAGCTCACCAACCATTTTGATGATGGCTATTTTTGTGAAGGTAATTCCAAAAAAGAAATGCGTAAGATCAAATGTCCAAATTAGCAATCTGCCATATGACCTGATCACGGACAGTACAGCACACAATGGACAGTAACGATCTCTTTTAGAGACGCAAAATAAACGTTTTTGCACCCTGAGTGACAGAAAATATTGAACGTAACTATTCTGCATGTGGATTTTTAAGTGTAACCAAAAAAACTTTTGCTCCCAACCTTTTCATATATTGAAACAATTTTAATAGAGAATATTAATAGTTTCACAAAGTGGAAGGTGATATGTAGTCAGGATGAGCGTGAAAGTGGAGAATGGCATGAGTGAAGACAAATTTATGGACAGTAGCATTTTGAATCGAGTTGATGGTGTTTCAGGATATATACGTCGATGAAATATATCCAAATTTATTCAGTAATTTGTGAAAAATTGACAAATATAATACATCCAAACGTACATCATAATATATAAAAACTCATGAACTTTTGTATGATCAAAAGCCTTACATTCTCACATTCCATTTTGAAAACAAACAAGATCATAACTGTCTAGACCTAGTCTAGATGACAGCGAATATTATTTGCCTAGAGCGGCTAAAAATCTAGATCCAGCCCTGTCACTACGATGTAACAGCATTAAAAAAAATTTTAATTCCACCGAAAATTCCACTATAATCGATTTATCATATATAGGGAGAAACTCACCTTTGAACTTATTTATAATGGATATCACTCGAGTAACGAGATATATTTTTAGATCAGAACCTGGTAAATTTCTCAGCCGATTCTCGGATCACGTCCCAAACCAAAAGTATGGAATTCATCCAAGGAAAATTTTAACGGAAGACGCGAAATCAACCCTATATACAATATAGATACAACGCAACGCCGGTTGTATATCTTTCATTGATAAATTACTGCAGACAACACAATAGATCATTTGATTTGACATCCACTCAAATCACTCCAATACAATATATTAATGTTAATTTCGATCGAAAACTTTATTGCTAGTGGCAAGGAACTTCATGAAAAATGGATTATAGAGGAGTTATTTTTATCCAAGATAGGATGATTGATGAATAATAGATTCTGGCGACTTAATGAATGAGAAAATTCTGAGAAATGATTCAGCTCACAGCTTTGTTGTAATAACGTCTACCTTTTCTGATGTCACCGCTGAAAAACGCAGAATAAAATTGCAATAATATCACAGTGTACAATAATTCTATCTACTTTTGTAAATGAAACTAACTGTTTCTCAATAATTCCACAATATATTGAAAAAATGGTGAAAATTCGAAAAAATTGACAATTATTTCTATAATCGTCAGAATGACAGAAGTTACATTTTATATGATGCCTACCTGATGTTTAATAATTATTTTTGGCTAGACCAATAAATGACCTACCTTGTGTTTCACTTAATATATATTAATAGAAAAAAGAAGATATGATATTACAAATATTAAAGCTTAGATACTAATAGCGCTATGGGGATATTCTGGATATATTTTTCCCATTTAACCCTTTGTTGCCTGACCTATTAAAATTACGATTATTTTATCTTTTTTTCATAAGAAAGTCAAGGAGTTACTTTAAAGTAATAATAACAATAAAATAATAGTGATAATAATAATAATAATATTTATTCATCTATAAACATTTTACAATAATGACTATAATCATATTCTTAGAACAACAAAATCTCAGTAAGGTAATACATTTTACAACTGAACAAAGACAAATAAACTGATTTATTCACTAAGACAAACGCCTGGACGTGGAGAAACTATAGTTAGCTGAGCGCCTACAATATTTACAACATTAGTACATACCTAAATTAGGCAAATAACAACGTTTGATAATAAAAATTCTGAATTCTATGGATCATAAGTACATCAAATGAAAGGATACATTAATAAACCGACTAAAACATTCAAAAACCTGTGGATTCTCCCTTGAGGAAAGCATCTTCTATGCACTCTATATTTTTGGAACCTACAACAGAGGGGGAGATTGTGGAGACAATATCATCTCTCAAAATGAACAAAACTACTCCCGTTATCGAAGAAATTGGAGCTGCAACCTTGAAAGAGATAAAAACAGAGATAGCTTTTCCTCTGAACAACATTTTTAATAGAATAATAGGAACAGGAAAATTCCCCAAAGAACTCAAAACGGGGGTTATTATACCAATTTTTAAAAAAACTAGACAAACATGTAATTCTGAACTACAGACCAATTACGCTCATTTCAAACACAGCTATAACGCTAGAAAAAATAATCAAAAAAATGGTCTCTTACCTTAACAAGCATAATTTCATTTCAAATAATCAGTATGGATTCAAAGAAGTGATTTCTACCCAAGATGCTATTATTTTTCTCACCTCCAAAATATCAGAAGATCTAGAAAAGAGTAAACCAAGTCTATGTGTTTTCTTAGATCTTGCTGATGCCTCCGACACCGTGAACCACTCACAGCTGTTGATGACCTTGCAAAATATGGGTTTCAGGGGCAGCACATTGAATCTCATGGAGAGTCACCTTAAAAACAGAGAGCAATACGTGAAAATTGATAACGTCGTTAGTGAGAAAAGGATTGTGGAGTGCGGACTACCGCAAGGAACAGATTTGGGGCCAATTCTCTTTACAATGTATATCAATGATATATTGCGTCATGATACTTGTGGGGCAGCATTTTTTGCTTCGCTGACGATACAGCAGAATATACAGGGTGACGCATTAGAAACAGTCCACCTCAAATATTGTTGGCGGAGGAGGTTTTTGCGTCAAACCCCGAGACACGTCGATTTTGTTTTCGTGGGGGCAACTTTTGATAGTTAACTTATGGTTGTACGGTCATCCCCCTAAAAGGGGTGACTACCCCTTCGAGAATCTTTAATGCCATGGGGGGTCGAGTGGCACATAATTTGAGAGGTATTTCGATTTTATTTGAACACATGCTAACAATACTGTGTTAAGTGTTAAAATTAATGACAAAAACCAGCTGGAAGTGTGAGTTAAAGGAATAAAAAAAAGGTGTCAGAAAAGTTTTAACCAAAGCAAATGTTCAAATTGTGATCCGTTTACTTCCAAACAATAATACAACCTTTGTTTAACACTGTGCCGAACATTTTGTAGCATAACAGGAGTTATTTCACCACATACCACAGTTATTCGGTGGAGAAGATCTTCTAAAGTGTTAGGTTGGGTTTTGTAAACAACACATTTTAAATAACACCATATGAAAAAATCCAACGGTGATCGATCAGGCGATCTTGGGGGCCATTCAATGGAACCTCTTCTACCAATCCAATGTGCGGGAAGATGTTGATCTAAAAAGTCACGTACAGGAGCTGAATAGTCTGGTGGAGCGCCATCCTGATGAAAAAAAAAATCATTTTCTGAGATCTGATCATCGTTTTCCATTATCTCCAAAATTTGACGGTAGATGAGGTCTTCGATCAAATTGAGATAATATTCACCCGTCAAGTTATGAGGTAGGGAAAACGGACCAACAATATTATTTCCAAAAACCCCAGCCCACACATTCAATTTTTGTGGAGCCTGTGTATGTTGTTCTCTAATAATTGCAGGATTTGCATCACTCCAGTATCTGCAATTATGTCTATTCACGTGACAATTAAGAAAGAACGTGCGTTCGTCAGAAAAGCATATCGAATATAAAAAGTGGGGGTTGTCCACCTATATTCTAGTCCTCTCTTCACAAAATTGGATACGGCGATCTGGATCGCCTTCGTTGAGCTCTTGCTCGAGATGAATCTTATAGGGATGGAATTTATGCTGTTTCCAGACCCTCTGACTGCTTCTATGTGAAATTCCTGTAACTGCTGCTATTTGTCTCGAGCTTGAAGTGGGATCCAATGCAACATGTCCCAAAAGTGCAACCTGTGTAGCCTCGTTAGTAACAGCATGTTGTCTTTCATATTTTCTGTTAGAAACGTTTCCGGTCTCCATGAACTTAGATATTGAATTTATCTCGTAGGGATGTCTTACACTCTTACCGGGATGACGTTCATTAAAAATTCTTGCTGCTGCCCGTGCAGACTCGTTATTTCTAAAATAGTGTGCAACAATTTCAGTTTTCTCTGCAGTGGTGTAAACCATGATAATTAGATTCATTTACTTTGAACTAGAGAATGAAGGAGTTTCAATAAATTAAAACTAGGTATAAGATTAATAAATGTAAAAGGTATAAGAGGTTTAATTTTATTTGTAGTATTTTTCACTCCTTTTTTTATTTGTTTTTCTTTTTTTATAAAAATAATAACATTTTATTGGAATGTTATTACCTAATTATTAATTCAGCTTTTTATTCCGATTTCTTTAACGGATATTTCTATCTGGTTTTGTCATTGATTCTAACACTTAACACAAAAATGTTAGCATGTCTTTAAAGAGAATCGAAATACATTTTGAATTATGTGCCACTCGACCCCTTATGCCATTAAAGATTCTCGAAGGGGTAGTCACCCCTGTTAGGGGGATGACCGTACAACCATAAGTTAACTATCAAAAGTGGTCCCCCACGAAAACAAAATCGACATGTCTCGGGGTTTGCCGCAAAAACCTCCCCCGCCAACAATATTTGAGGTGGACTGTTTCTAATGCGCCACCCCGTATTAATTCGATCAGTAGAAAAAATCAAGTATTTAGGAGTAGTGAAGAGATAGACACCTGAACTATCATGTTTACCAAGTGACTAGAACATTGATGAGCATTCTTTATAGATTCAGGTATTTACGAAATATATTAGATACCTCGCCAATGAAAACAATCTATTGTGCAATTGTGGAGTCTCGTCTTGCATATTGGATAGAGGGCTGGGGTGGAGTAGCAATATAGCATTTGAAAAAATTAGACCTATTACAGAAAAAATTTCTAAATATTCTCCTTGGAAAACTATCACAATACTCATTGGAAACACTTTTCAAAGAATCAAAATTGCTAGACCTCTTGAAACTTTACTTCCCAAGAACTGTTGTGGAACAACATAAAAAACGAACAAAATTGAACTATGTAAATCATAGTCATAATACAAGACTTAAAGCCAATGCACAATTGAGCACAATATACTCAACCAAAACAATCGTTCAGAAAACATATAATCATCTTGCAAACCGGCTCCACAATTGCTTACCTCTGGAAATCGGACTTGCAACGAGAATTTTTTCATTCAAAAAGATGTCAAGTGTTTCATTTCAGAGAAAGATAGAGTCTCTATACATCGATTAATTGACCCCTCGATCTCATGAAATATACTCTGTAATAGAGATAACATTATTTAGTTGTTTACTATACTGACATAGAAAAGACGAGTTCATATTCATATTCCTTATATTGTTTTTATGTTCCTTTAACCTCATTTATTACTCAAGCACTGTTGACTGTTATAATTGCCATCAATTATTATTGGAACTACACTGTGTCACTCTTCAATCTCGATTGTATTATGTTCGTTAATATGTAAACGTGGTGTATATTTGATATAATTTGTGTATATGTATTTGTTTATCTGTGCAGGGATGTGACTATTATGTATACTAGTATGAAGAAATAATTACCTTAGTAATACAACAATTTTTAGTTTAGCTAATGTAAGACAGCCATGATCTCTAAAGTTCTCGATTAAATGAGTGTAAATTCTGTATTTTATAAATATAAAGGAAATTGTTGTTAATTTAGTAAGAAGAAAAGCTTAAATTTTTTTGAATAAAACTTACCGATTATACCACTTATTACACTCCTTGACCATACACTTTGACATTATCTTTTCAATTAATAACAATAAAATAATAATAAAAAACGCAACAACAAATAAAAGCAATTGAAAAACACACCAAAAAATGGAAACCAAACAATGAGCTCAACAGTTTAACATAATCTTTGAGTTGAACTAGATAACCCGAAACTATCACAACCAGGATAATCGAAAATGACTGGACGGGCAACACAAATTACGGGTCAGTTTTCTGTGACGAGAAATATGACATCGCGCATACGCGGTTATAAAAATCAATAAAATTTTATTACTAACGACGTTACAGTTTTCATTAATGTTTTGTAATTTTCGAAATACACCGATTTTAGTTACTCGACAGGCTCTATAGATGGCACTGTCTGCAGTGTCCCTAGCCTGGTTAAGAAGACAGTTTGAAATTAGAGAACTACCCAGATTCATCTGTTCATTGATGTATTGGGTCTCTTAAGTGTCTTCTAATTTCTAACTCTTCAAAGAAATCCGGCTCTTCTTACTTATCACAAATATGTAGTAATTATAGTTCTGTATTAGGTGTCAATTAATTTTTGGTATCAAGTAGATGTTTTGCGTAGTGGGGTTTCTCTGGTTGTTATAATATGTATGCTTGTAAGTGTCCACTGCATCTAATTTCAAAATTTCTAATAGACACCATTACATTCTGGATATTTCAGTTCATGTATACCAGTCTTCTTCAATGAGAATATTATTGTTTTTACATTTAACAATTTTGTATAAACATTACTTCCTGTTTTAAAAGAAATTGTTGTATTCGTCGCTGAAGATAATATCTTTGAAATATTATTAGAAATATTACCAGCATATATGATGGTTTGGTAATTTTATATGTCTTCAGTCTGTTCAGGAAATATTAGTTGTAATGCCACATTTTCCTCTTTTTTATTAGTTAATTTATTTATTATATGTAGTGGATATCCGTTGGATGTAGCTATTTGGTTAATTGTGTTAATCTCTTTATCAAAATTACATTTGTTCATAGGAACTGAAAATGCTCTATGAATCATTGAATTATATGCCGCTAGTTTATGGGACATGGGATGATTGGAATTATATGTAATAGTCACATCAGTGTATGTTGTTTATATGAAGTTCCGTCATCAATTGGTTCGATAATGTTCTCCAAGAAATTATCTGTTACTTGATTTATATCGCCTGGTTTTCCAATCAAAGATTTATTTTCGTCGGATTGATTATTTTGTTAATTTACTGATGTCATGAATAATTCTACTCAGCTAAGGGCGTCGGCATTTCTATATTGCATATCGTTATCAAGGTTATTTCTGTTTTTGCAAAACCGTCACGAGAGATAGTTGAAGTTTCAGGAAAATAGAGATCATCTATTAACATTCCAGGCACGGTCGACTGACCGTTCATAAAATTTACAGAAACTTGCAAGGCTAGCTCATATAGTATTGGAATCTTTATAAAATTATTTCTTAGTAAATTGGTGGTAAAATCTACAGAAAAAATCAAATTACGTAATTCGTTTAAACCCAATAAACCATCAAAATGATTATGAAACTGATATACGATAAATTTCCAACAAATATTGGAACAAAATTCAGCAAATGCAGAAATTTTTGCTTCATATGCATCCGTATCTTTCCTACTGCTGTAATAATTAAAGTTGGATCTTCGTACATACATTCGGGAAAATATTTTTCTACAATCGCTGGGCTTAACATACTCGATTTACTACCTGAATCTATCAATAATTTGAGAGGCGGATTTTCTAAGACAATATATGGTAAATCCCTTGTACAATAATTTGAAAATATTTCATTTTTATTTTCGGTGTTACTGAATGACACAGATGGATTTTGAATAAATTCCATAGGCGTATCTACTGGAGGATCTACTAAATAACTATCGGTTTCATATGGGTTTTGATTCATATTAATTTCATCTGAATTTTCAAAACTATGATTATCTGTTTGATAATGTTCTTCAGCATCATAATTTCGATGGTTGTTTTGTCTAGATTCGAAAGTATTTCTGGTATTTATGGACATTCGTTCTGGTTTTATGGCGAGAGTTTGGCCAGTTGGTGCAAATACATTTTTGGATTTTGGCACTGCGCCAGTTAAATAACTTTATACTCATATTTTATTAACTATACATCACAATTTAAACTTGTTAACTAGATGTCTGAACATGGAATGAATACAAAATAATAAACGAAAACAATGAAAATTCACAAATACCGATTCATCACTTTATAACCAATACACAATTCCATACGCCATCTATTACAGTTACTTCACTAGTGCCTACACTTCCTGCCAAATATGAAATGGATTCGTAAAATAAGTACTGAGCACAAATCAATTTGAATACTCAAACAAAACACCCTGTAACTGAATCAGTAGCTACATTTTTTTAGGTGTTTTGGGTTAAATCTTCTTAATTTGAAGTCAGGATTTTTGATAAATTATTTTGAATTAGTAATGAATGAATAAATAAAGAACTAAACGAATTGTCACCAACATAGTGGGTATAAACTTGAGTGGACTCTCAGAAGTAGCAACTTCATATTGTAGTGAGTAACTACTCATCTTAGTGTGCGCGTACTCCGTTTTCGCATGCTTAAAATAAGGTTGTGGAGGCGAGAGAGAGAGAGAGAGGGAGAGACAGAGAGGGAGAGAGGGTGAGAGGGAGAGAGGGAGAGGGGGAGAGAGGGAGAGAGGGAGAGAAGGAGAGAGGGAGAGAGGGAGAGAGGGAGAGAGGAAGAGAGGGGGAGAGGGAGAGAGGGAGAGAAGGAGAGAGGGAGAGAGGGAGAGAGGAAGAGAGGGAGAGAGGGAGAGAGGGAGAGAGGGGGGAGGGGGGAGGGGGAGGGAGAGAGGGGGGAGGGGGAGGGAGAGAGAGGGGGGAGAGAGAGGGAGACAGAGGGAGAGAGGGAGAGAGAGAGAAATTCGTAATGAATTTATGTTGGATAGGGCTTTTGTTGTAGATGAATTGTTGGTTTTCTGGTTGGTGCCCTGGTGTAGGATTAGTTTCCTCTTCAGGGCTGGATTGGGTGTGTTGGATGTTTTAGTGCGCGTTCGGGACTGAGCACGATGTGAATTGGTGGTTGATTAAAAGTTGGTGAGTTGAAAAAGTTTCTAGAAAATTTTGAAAAAGTGACTAGGAAATTCTTTTTTATAGTTGCTTGGAATTGAAAAATTTGAACGGGTTTTTCGCTAGAAAGTAACTGGAGCAAAGTTTTATGCTGGGTTATATTGGGGATTGATATTTGGAAGCAGCGAAGCTCAAAAGTGTGCGGAATGGTGTGACAAAAAGTGTCTAGAATAAGAGCGTTCTGGTGGAAGACGAATCATGCATCGCTGCTGATACATAGGATATGCGGTTGACCTGGCTAGGTGTCCGAAATTATTTATTGAAGAATGGGTGCTTTTTACTGAATTTGAGATGTCTCCGGTGTTCTAACAGAGAAATATTGCAGATTTTTGGAATATTAGCGGAAAAAGTGTATAGCAGACATTTTTGAAAAGTGTATGGAATTGAGTGTTTTGTTGAAATTGGTTTTGAAATGTTGCGGACACGTGCTTTCGGGGGTTTGGGATAATTTACGATGGTCGGAGTTGAATAATAATAATTACAATCATCAAGCAAAGGCTGGTACAGCTGAGGCTGCATTTGTTCCCTGTCGACAGTCGTCGGTCCATTTCGCTAGTGAATAAATTCACAGAGCTGTAGGAAAACCGCAGAAAAACCTGCAACGCCGATGTGGATAGTGTGGGGGCGGTCGGGAAGTATAGGGTTTGTGTTGAACAAATTTATGGAAGCTGTGGAAAATGAGAATTTTTGAATTTTGAGTGAGAAATGTTAGATGGGAATTTATTGAGTGGTCTGAATTAAATGAATATAGAGATTTATTGTGATAATAATAATTTCGGATTATCGAATACAAATTCGAGATTCGTCAGGGAGGTCGTCCTAAGCCGTGGCTAGTAAGCGTAGAGGAGGAAATGGGAGTTTCCTCTAGGGTATTCTGCCGAGAGAAGAGGTGGTCGGGAAGGGTGCAATAGACGTTTGCTCTATAGTCGATCATTGGACGGATATATGTCTTATTCTTATGAAGTAAAGTGGTAGGGTGCGTTCGTCCGAAGCTATCGCCGAGCCCTTTAAGAAGGTTAACTCGCCGCCGGACTTTATTTAGAATGTCCATTAGGTCGGCCATCAAGTTGAGAGTGTGAGTAAATCCCACTCCCAAATAAACGACTTCCCTGCGGACTTCGAGTTGATCTCCCAGTGCACGAGGCGGAAGATTGTAGGTAGAAGTCTTCCGCTCGAGGTATCAGGATTTTTAAACACGATAGCTTGGGTTGAGTATTAAGGGTCACCCGCCATCTCCTGCACCAATTTGAAAATTGAGTCAGTAGATTTTGGGATCGAATGTTGAGAGAGCGGATGTGGCCGAGATGATTAGTGCGGTATCATCCGCGTATAGTTGGAGGTTGTCCTGGGGGTGCCGTGGTATTGGTCTATTATACGTATAAATTACGTATACTAATGGAGCAAGAATCTAGCTTTGCGGAACGCTAGTTAGGGGTGTGAAAGAGACGGACATGCTCTAACCAACTTTGACGCTGATCGATCGGTTGGTGAGGTAGGAATATAATAATTTTACAATTTGATTTGGATGTCGGATGCTCAGTAGCTTTCTCTCTAGTCCGGCGTGCCAGGCATGATCGAAAGCTTTTTGAACGTACATGAAAATGGCGGAAGAACAGCGTCGTTGACTTAAAGCTCGGGTGACGATAGTTTGAAGGTTGGTGGTGGCGTTCTGGCAAGAGTGGCCTGGCCTGAATCCGAATTGGAATGCCGGAATTGTATTGTGTTTAGTACAGAAGTCCCAGATTCGTTCTTTCAACAAACGTTCAAAGAACCTAGGACGCTGATTAATGAAATCGGTCGGTAGGATTCAGGCTTTGTAGGGTCTTTGCCGGGTTTGGGAATGAGAAGTACGCTGGCCGATTTCCAACAACGAGGGGAGTGAGGGAATGCCAGACAGGCGTTCAACAAGGCACAGAGCTTAGGGAACATATCTTCTGTCAAGTTTTTAAGTGCCTGTCTCGAGATTCCGGCGTACCCTGGGGCACTGTTTCTCCCCGCTCGACACGCCTGCTGAACTCCTTCGATTGTAAAGGGTGTAAGAAGTGGAGAGTTCTCATTTAGTGGCATGTGAACGTGTGGGTTTCGTGTTATATTGCGGGTAAGGAGGTGTGTTTCGATGGCAAAGTCCCTGAAAAATCTTGGATTCACAGGTAGTGTAAAGACAGTTTGTAGGTTATTTTTGCAGGCGAGGGCTTTGTCCTCGGAGGTGTAGGTCTTCTGTTCTTGTACTTCGAGATGTGATTCCAGCTTTCTCTTGAGGCCGACGAGGCGGTAGCATTTTTACCAAAACACGCGCCCTTGTCTGAAGTCCAGTCCGGCAGTTTCGGCCTTCCATTTTCTCTGATTTTCAGCATTGATTTCGTACTGAAACTGGGCGGTTAGACGGCTCCATTGTGTCTTGACAGCGGGGTCTCGAGTGTCGACGTATAATCTATATAACTGTCTTTTCTGACGAATTTTGAGAAGAATACGTTGCGGAAGAGCAAGAAAGTTGGTATTTATGGTGGTGACAGGTACGGCCATGTCTTGGGCATCGATTAAGAGGGATTGGAATTCCTCTGCGTGAGTATCTATGTCATCAATACTCTGATGAATGACGGGTTGTGGAAAATTAGTTGAGACGTGATTAGCGAAGATTCCCAATCGGCTTTTGTAATATCGCGAAATGTCAAATTTGTTGACGGTGGTGGTATTGAGTTATGTAATGAAGTTTTTACCAGTAGTGGAGCATGGTCTGAGGTGATGGAGTCGCCTATAAAGCATTCGTCGTCCATGCGGGTGAGTAACCTATCAGTGCAGATTATGTGGTCAACAATGGAGGAACCAAGGTGACATATTAGGGTTGGATTATTATTTCTAATCCGAGAGATGGGAGGTGACACGAGCTGGTCGGCGAGTATTCTGCCGTTAGGGTTGGTGTGCGTACCACCAAAAAGAACGTTACGTGAGTTTAAGTCGCCCATTGTTATGCCGCGTGGTAGTGTGGATGCATATTCGAGGAGGTCGATTGATAATTGTTGATTGGGATGTTTGTAATGAGAGAAGAAGGTCGTCGTGGTATTATTCCACGAAATGTCGATGGTTATGCAATCCAGGTTCTGTTGAGACAGAAGTGCAGGGAGTGGGTGTGGTGATGTCTAGGTCTGTCTAGGTAGAAACTGGTATAGCCAGCGAAGCGAGGGGAATTTTTTAAAAGAGTATC
Organism: Galeruca laticollis; assembly: GCA_963921935.1. Taxonomy (NCBI): domain Eukaryota; kingdom Metazoa; phylum Arthropoda; class Insecta; order Coleoptera; family Chrysomelidae; genus Galeruca; species Galeruca laticollis. The sequence continues at coordinate 248,732,752 of OY998176.1, forward strand.
CGTGGTAGAGAGTATTTGTATATTTTGGGAGTGCAAGAGGTGTTAAGGAAGATGTCGCTTTCTGGCTAGACCTTGGCCTTGCCCACGTCCCTTGTGACGGTACAATTGTTACCGTAGAAAGAGGGAACGTGGTGAGAGAGCGTATCAGCCACTAGGCCACGGGCTGTCGGGACGACGTTCATGATTGACATTGAAAATCTCAATATTAAGATTTAAGCGTCGGTGGTTAGGTCGAATGGGGCTGCTGATTTTTCTAAGGTGATAGGAGCGTTCTCTTGGGTTTTTTTTGGTGATTCCAACCGCTTTGGACATCTGGGGTGGTAGGCGGCTTGCGAGCCACCGCAATTTCTACAGATGGGTTCATTTGCCTTAGGGCTTGTCGTCAGATGCGCCACGGGAGGTACAGAGCGTTCAAGCCTTGAATGAATCGGCAAGGTGGCCTGTGCTGGTGCATCTGTTGCAATTTTTGGGTACTGCGGGTAGAGGGTTGAATGAGTTTGAGCCCTCACACGGATGTGAGAGACCGTGAAATTTGATGCCATATGAGAGGGCACGGTGATAGGCCATTCACAATTCGAAACGTGGAAGTGGGTCATCCATGACGGCGGGAGATGATTCGCCAGGATCTGTTAAGTGTGAATTTGAGGTCCTGGATGAGGATATCCTCGAATTCTTGGTCGGAAATGGAAGTGTCTACATTTCTGCAGACAAATGAAAAGGTGGGTTTGCGGGTTCTTGATTGAGATCTGGTTCGGGGAGTAGGGTTGAGCGGGACGACGATGACTTAGTCGTCGCCGATGATGTTTCAAAGATTTCTTGCAAAAGATTCGGGTATGTTTGTGGGTACATTGAGGAGAGCGGTGCGGTTTAAATTTGCCTTTAAGTTGTAGATTTTCCCCTCAACAACTCATTTTTGTTTAGGAGGTTAAAAAGCTCCCGCTGAGAGACGTATCTTTGGGAGTAGTTGGCGGATGTTTAATGTCTGAAGAGGTGTATGTTGGGTTTGTTGAGAGGTTTGTGGTTGTTGTTGTTGGGTTGGTTGTTGTTGGGTTGCGGTGGTTGGTGGTGGGGTAGGAATTCTTCGGGTTCTCTTGGGTTTAGCTCCCAAGAGAGTGAAGTCCCCTTCTTGTTCACGGCAGTTAGTAGTTTGTCGGTTGGTGGTTGTTGATAATTATACGGAGATGTGGGAGGTGTAGAATTTGGCGGAATGTACGGATCTGGAGGGGCTTCGGGAGTTAGCTTGGGATTCTCGTTTTTCGTTTGCATCTTGTAGTTGAGTCAGTTGGGTCATAAGGAGTACGTTTTGGGCCTTAAGATCAGCCAGTTCTCGTTGGTGTTGTTCAAAAATTGTTGGATAGTCGAGGGCTGGCGGAGGTACTATCGGTGGGAATTCTTCGTCTCAAGAGATGGATGGTACCTTTTGGCTTCGGGTTTGGATGGGCGAGCGTTGCGAAGACGGCATGTTGGTTGGTTGTTTGTGGGGCGGAAGTGAACGAAGCAGAAAGTTGCTTCGTTCGTTGGGGGGTTGTTAGTGTTGGAGGATTAGTGGACAAAATCCGAACAGCGGACTTACTGCCGGAGGGAGTTTCCTCCCCGGTTAAAGGTTTCCTGACCCTTTTGTCTGCCAGTTAGTATTTTTATTCACCTGAGTACTTCCGTCTTCAGTGGCTGGATGGTAGTTATCGGGTAAAAGCAATTTTCAAAAACCCGCTCTGGAAAGAGCAGAATTTCATAAATAAAATGTTCTGATCAAGAGCAGATTTTCACAAATGATATTGTACTATAAAGGACAGGTTGAGATGAGAATCTTAATTTATATCGGCTAGTCCTGTTGCAAGCGCTGCTGGAATTATTTGGTTTGTATTAGGGACCAACTTTTCCAGTGGAGCTCTTCTTGCTGGTGATCCTTACTCGTTCGATGTATTCACTACACTCCGTGGAGGCAAATATGGCCCACCTTAATCTTATTTTTTGTCCTTGCAACCAGAATATTTTTCGGAAAATTTGTTTCAACCACATGATAGGTAAGTATGTGGTCGACATACCTATGTAATTTATCTTGGTCATAATTGATTCGTAATAAATTTATATATAGAAATCCTTTGCTTTGCTCTAGGGCCGTACTACCAATCTGGTCGGATTATATTGCCCAGAGTAAAAAATCTTTAAACTTAGGAAGATTGAGCCAGTTCTATTTTTTTAAAGGTGTTTTTACAAAATTAATAACCAAATTATGTTTTAAAACAAATAGAACATTCCATGAATACAGCAAAAAAATGGAAAATTTAAATAAGATTTCAATACACATTTGAAAAATAAATCAAATTAACATGCTTATGCACAAAAAAACTAACTCAGAATAAAAACAACAAGTCAACAGCACTCAAATTCTTCATCATCGTCCTAGTCGAGGCCATTGCATACCTCATGGTACCAAGTAAGACATTTTGTACATATTCGCATGTCAAGTTGGTCCTCTTTATCACAAGCTGCACATAACCATGACTCTTGTGTAGTTTGATTAGATGTAGACTATGGGATAAAACTTTTCTGTTTGGATGTTGATGGAACTAGATGTTTCGGATGTGAAGACTTCATAGCTGATTCGCAATGTCTCTTAGAGAAAAGGTATTTTATCACTTGCTGATCTTTGTAATTCAATGCTTTACGCCTAATTCTTTTCACTTCATTATTTTTTGTAACAGTAGGAGTTGGATGTATTTCGTGAAAAGACTTTTCCAATCTATTTAAGAAGGTTCTTGAGAAACTGGATTATTTATTCTAGCTGCCAATGGAACATCATCCTCAGACGAAATCTCAGCGGTTGACCTTTCGGAGTTTCCACCATTGTCTGCGTTTATTTCATCAGGCATGGCTCGCTCTGTTACTGAAGAAGGTGCAAAAGCTACATTGGACATTGCGTCAGGATTCAAAGGAAACAATCTTGTACCTCTAAATCCGCCTATAATGTTTTCTGGTGTCACCTATTTGGGCCAACCACGGGACAAAATTATGTTGATTCTGGCCTTGTTTAGAGTCATTTATATGTCAAAAGCTACTGATCCCAATTAGCTTCAAAAGAGCAAAATACTGCCTTTTCTAGTGGTTGGAGCTCATGAGTGGTGTTTGACGGCAAACAAAATATTGTGATACTAAGAGACCCAGCTGTTTCAGCAATTGTGTAATCTAAATGGCTGAAATCTCCATCAAATACAATAAATGTAGGTCCGTTTGATTTATACTAAGCAAAATGTCCCAATAATTCATTGAAGAGTTGCGTTGTCATAGACCCATTATGTGTTATTTTTACAAGAGATCCATGGGGTAATTTGTCGCGAAATCCTGGTTTTAGACGTTTTCCTCGAAACAGTATCATAGATGGAATAGCGTTAGAACAAGCCACAATGGTGACATTTTCTGCATGCTTAAGCGCAACCATATGAGCCCATCGTACTCCCTTTTCATACATAACATGTTGTTGATGGTGTATGGTGAAGCGACAGCATTTCTCGTCCATATTATATATATTTTGAGGTTTATCTTAAATGTTCATCGTTTCCATAAGTTCGGATATCTTGGTGAAGTAGTAAATCACCATTTGTTCTCAGGAACAAATAGAGCCAGTTCTTTCCAGCAAACTGCTTTTTTTTGTTAAAATGATTGCGAATGTTGTTTATATCACAATATCGAAACATTTGATGTCGGACAAGTTTTGGAGTGAGCGATAATCCAATTTGACAGTATCGTTTAATATGCTGCACAAAATATCTTTCCTGTTGGAGATTTAGTATGCGTATGCTTGGATGACCCAGTTTCTTTTCCCACAATCCCTGCTGTGAATATCGCCGTAAAGTGCGACTCTGTATTTGAAATCTGGTACAAACGTTTCTTTGAGATTCTTCATTTCTGGCAGCTGCTATGGCCTGTTCAAGTTGATCTTGAGATCATCGCTTGCGTGAATTCTTGTATACTTTCTCTATCTGAAACCTAAAAAAAAATTGGATTACTTTTTAATTAAGTACGGTAATGTGCGCATCTGTCGGGTTGTATGGCCCAGTACCATATAAACCGCTACTTCTGTGGGCCATATTAACCGGAACATCGAGACAACATAATAAGTGAAAACAAAGTATTACTAGCGAATAAATATTCCTTGCAAAGATACTTAAATACATATATTTATCTCTTTCAATTTTGTAGACCGTTCCCTTTGGTTAATAGCCTGGAAAGGTGGTGAACGAATCAGCCGAAAAATTATAACACATGCATAACCCGGCACTCAGAAACTGTGGCGGCAAGGGATCGCTCAAACTGTCCTTGGTAGTGACGGTTACAGGCAGTTATGTGATGTTGCTAGATTGATAATAAATGTTTTAGATTTAGCGCTAGGGATTGTGAGCCATATTACCCGCTGGACCATATTTGCCTTCCCTACCTTATATAACGGAAAACGGAGATGTTACATCAGAGTGAGCCACTCTAATTTGCAGAAAAATATTGACCAAAGTTTATGAGATTTGGATAAAAGTGGGGAAACTGTAAATCCAATTTTGATCATCCTATTTCCGGAAAATAACTACAAAAGCGAGAACCCTATGATTATTTAACAGTAGTTCATGTTAATAACTATTATTAATTTTAAGTTATTATATGAGTATATTTCCTGTTAAGTTACCCTTTTGAAACTGTTACTTATTTTGTTGTTAGTCATTAAAGATCGTTCTTTAACATATGTCCATGAAATATTTCAATTTGCGTACTTATTTGATAGTTAGACTCCAAAGCCGTGAATAATTGTTGATAAAGCATTATACCATCTCTGACGTAATTTCCTCAATATTTTCTCAAATATTATTTTTGCAATATAAAAATTCATACCACAGTTTTTCCATTTTTGTGTCATCTGTAGAAAAGAATATCAACTGGTGGAACTATATTGTCATATAGGTTACGTTATTGATGAAAATATACAAAATACTACACAAGCTACGCAGTCAGTCAATATTTCAAACTACACACTGAAATTTGAATTGGTTTTCTCCGTAGTTCTTGAGAAAATCATTCTACAACCAAATTGTAATGCAAACCGTATCACTAGTTCGTGCTACTATATTGACACTCAATATGATTTGGAAATAAAGATATGGGCTGAAATGAAACTACATAATATGAAAGAGCAGCAAAAGTTCGTGTTTATTTGTATGCTACCTAGCAATTGATGCTTGTTTCATTCTACTCCAAAGATTTGACAATAGTCGAAGAGCAAGTGAATTATTTCTAAATACTAAACATCCAATCTAATTATACTTATAGTCCGGGAGATAGCGTCCTATTTGACCGAAGCATTTTCGCAAAGCTCATTTTTCTACTATATATTTTTGATCCATAGCTTATCAAGGAGTGGTGTGTCAGCTAGTATAAAAGCGTGGCTTAAGATAGCGGGAGGTTGAGAAACTCGTAAAAAAATATTTTTTCCTGTTAACTTCTTAGCTACTTGCGTGAAAATGTTTTACACTTGCCCCTATAACAAGCAAAACTCAACCTGTCAGTGCTCGTTATAGATATGCGGATTGTCTCCCGTAGTACAACCCTTGCTCGCCAGTCGACAAACTTCGAGTCGAAGAAGGGGCGGATTCTTTAAAAGTTAAATGTTCATTAAAAGGGCGTCAGAGAAGTTTTGGCAAGCACCCAAGACTTTTTAAGTTAGCCTACAACTCCTCAGTGGGTTAACAGCACTAATCAAACATTCTGAAAAGGTTTTAGGAAAGTTAATATTAAAAATAAAGTCAGCAAATATCCCCTGATTGATGTTTCATATTTTCTTGGACCTTATATCTCTTTTCAAAATATGAGATACGAGTTTACAACAAAAAAAAATTATGGAATTAAATTTAGCTTCAGTATGTAATTAGGCTAAAGGCCGAAATCTACATAAAAACTTAATCCGTACGCTAAATTAGCAGCAAAAAACCCCAAAATAGAATTTGTAAATCAAACAAGCAGGTTCTACGATACCTGAGTAGAGCTGAAGGCTACTAACTCAGGGTGCAGAAGAGCTGAGGGCCCCAATCTACACAGATGTCTCAAATTACAGTTGGATTACAGGGAACGAACAAATGGCTCATGCACAATTTTTCAAATTCGGTGAAACTCTAACACCAAAACTACAATTGACTCAATAAATTGGGTTCACACTACCGCCCACTATATGAGTTTAGATATTTATAAATGCCATTACATATATAAATGAAAATCGTCAAAGATAGAAAAATTTACCTTAATATCGCAGCACCCTGGTACGTACCGTGGTATACCTAGCGTTTAAAGCCAACAATTTATTATTCAAATACAATGTTTAACGTTTTAAACGTTGAACTAGTAATATCGCTTAATTAGCACAAAAATATGACATAGGATGAACCATATAATAAAAATTTAGTAAAATTTGTAACGTTAATTTTCCGACTTTGAAATGATTTCCTAATCACGTTACAATAGTTTTAATTAGTACTTACCTAGCTATTAATTGTAAATCAACCCCGGAGGTATTTTGCTTTATATCTTTTATTTATAATAATAATTTCACAATTTAACAACATACTAAATCTTGATTTATTGTTCGTCACGCCCTGTACCCACTACTGCTCCTAATGGTTCCTGAAAATGATGAAATATTAATATTGTTGCGTATGGTTGGTTATAATATGGTTACCTACCTTTGTTGTGTGTTCCTCCTTTAATTTGATTTCCTCGACATAAAACCTTCATCATAGTATTCGTGTAAAGTCGTATTACCAGGTAGACAGATACTGTGCCCATATTGCCTTGCTGGGGGCATTTTGATCGTCCTTTTGTACCATTTTTAACAATATCTTTTTACAAAAGTAGCTTGTTATTGTTCATCTATAGACTGTCAGGCGTTAATGTCAAATCTTCTTCAACGTTAAGGCCTTGGTTTCGCTATGTGGCCTGCTGCTTGCCAATTCTCACCTAAGATATATTCCATTTTTACGGTCGGATGAAGTGTTCATAAGCGTCTTGGAAATACTCAATATCTAGGTGGTGAATCCACCAACTTAAATCCGTTCTGGAAGGTTATTCAATATTTAATTGTTGACACTATGCTCGAAGGTAGACAGCCCGTTATACATCTTATGGCTGAACAACTTGTATACGTTGGCCACGTTTATAGTATCATTGTGTATATCCTTGTCTCGTATGGCTTGGATGTGTTTACAAAAGGAGATAGTCATACATGCCGTATGTCTTGGTTAATGGAAGTGTTCGAGGAACCTTTTTCTTTTAAAATGTGTAATTTTTTTGATGGTAGAAAAATTGCTGGAATTTGGTTTTTATTGGTTTCAAGTTTGTGGAGCGATTTGCTCACCATGCCGGTGACATATTATTTGTGGATTTGGTTCATTGCGAATCGTGGGGCCCCATCTCAGTGTGGTGCGCTTGGGACTTCTCCATTTGAAGATTGCTGTTCTTCACCCATTTTGGGGATTTTGAGAAGCGCTCATGCGGTTTTTTCCGGTAACTGGTTCTTGCATTTGGCCTGCTGTGGATGCAGGATTGGATTTCGTGACTGGTACCACTTCCTTATATAGGGATCAAACACCCCGAGAGATAGGTAGCCCTATTTTGAGGTTTTATTCAGGTATGTCGCTACATTTTTATTTCATGAGGTATATTCTTACATTTTGCTATTCTTTATAGACCCTACTTTGAGTATTTATATTGATTTATACTTTCCTGGACGTTTCTTGAAGCACAGACGATTGAGGAAGTTAAAAGGAAACCCTCTGGATTGAAAGAGGTAAGATGCTTTTGACTAAACCTTTCTGGTTTAATTTGTGCTGTTGTATGAGTATAGTTTGTGCATAATACTAAATTAATTCATTTAATTTAGGGTTTTTTTTGTGTGAGGCGGGTTCAAGATACGTGAGAGGTTCCCTCAGTATATATTCTAAGAGCACCCGGCGGGCAGAGTGATTAACTGACCGTTTTCTGGATTGAGAAGCCATCCCAGTGCAGATAAGTGATACATATAGTTTTATTTTCATTATAGATATTTACATTCAAATGGTGTGTGCACCTCTTTCACATTTGCATTAATATGTGTTAATGAGCTTACGTTATCTATCTAAGTACTTACAACAAGGGTGAGCCACAGCTACCTATGCTGTAAACTCGTTGTGCGCACATCGGGGAATCTGGGTAGACACCACCTGCTAATTAAACTTTAAAATATTCTCCTTCAGAGCGAAATAGGTATCATATAGATACAATTTCTGTCTTACATTAAATTGTTACGTAATCTTTCCATATAGAGGAAATAGTATATTATCACTCTGACTTAAAGTCATATTATCATTTGGTGTATTTTTAAGTAATACAGTAAATTCACATTGCATTGTTTCAAATCATATGGAAATTGAACCTTCCTATAGAGGAAATAGTATATTATCACTCTGACTTAAAGTCATATTATCATTTGGTGTATTTTAAAGTAATACAGTAAATTCACATTGCATTGTTTCAAATCATATGGAAATTGAACCTTGATCATTATTTGAATTTTCATATTATAACTCAACTATCAGATTTCAACTTAATTTTAAAGTATTATTTGAACTTCCGTATCTTGTCACAAATGTTTAATAGCTAAACTTTAATTAATGTTCCCAATTAACTAAACGTTCAGGACGAGTTTTAAATAAATCAACTGTGTCATCAACCAGGAATTTGCTCTTTTATTTAGTTGCCCTTGTGTTGGTTGGTTATAGTAAATAGGAACCAGATAACCAGGGTAAAAGGCTCGTGGTAAGGTATAGTATAGGCTTATTATTCTATTGATTAAAACTTATTCATCTGGCTCTTCAAGATTCTAGTCATACATCTGTGCCTAGCGGTGAGAATCTTGTGGCGCGTTATAAATTTTGAGTATTGGTATTTGTAAACCCCACCCATCTCCACTGTCTAAAAGCTAGTGACGGGCCACCGCCTGCACATTCACGGGTAATCGATTAGAATAATATAGTCTGGGGAAAGGCGGTTTTTTTTTATCAGTTGATAAAACTAACTGACCACTTAGAAATTCCTTTGGTTCTCTTAATTTAATTTCCACTATTGTAGATTTGTTACATTTAGCTTCTATTTGATTTATGCGCCACAAATTGTGACAGTAAAAAATGGATAAACGCTGAAAGTATATAACAATATCAAATGAAATGACGTTTACTACGATTTTCCTGCTTCAGAACAGCAATCTAATCCCTTGATGTCGACGATTCAAAAAAATATTCCAGCCCTCCTGGCTACTGATCCAGGCAAGTGGTCTGGCTCACTATACTCTCAATCGGCGGATAAATCCATAAAATCCAAGATAAATAAAAAAAAACCTAAATACTGAGTTCCTTGAGCAAAACGTCTAACAAAATATGCACGTGGTTGTATAAATCCTGCAAAAATCCTGGAACTCCCCGCTCATCGGAACGGTTTTCTGCAACAAATCGTCGGGTCGGACCCCCCTAGATGCTAACTCGCATCGTATTTTCCTTCCCTAATCAGGTAATATACTTTTCACGTAAAATGGCTGCCTAAGTGCACGAATTTTTGAAACTCACACAACGGGTCTATTATTCGACGTCTGGTGGGGAACTAGCTTCGTTCCCATTACACTGGCCTCTCGTCAAAACCAGCGACAATCTTGCCAAATTTAATTTTCAATGGTCGGGCGATTTTTCGCGTTACACTCCATGCAGCGGATATATTTTTTTGCTAAAATCACCGGAAAAACAATTTTTTTAACTAATTCCGTGCATCTCATGCCGACACGCCACGCTTAAGTAAGTAAAAACTACCATACCGAATAGAGAGTAATTGTGCGAAAATGTTCAGTAAAAATAGGACGCTACCTCCCGGACTATTACTTAATGTTATAGTACAAATACAACTTTATTAATATTTAGAACATATATTAATCATCAATTCTCTATTTTCGCAATTCAAATTACAATCCTTTATTTCCATCAATCAATATTAGATATGCCTTTTGCAGTGGAATTAATCATTATATTCAATTCAGAACGTAGTGGTAAAAAAAATGTAATTAGTTTTTAACTAGTATCAATTCGTGAAATGTTATACCTATCAAAATTCACAAAACAAACCAAAAACAGAAAAAAATGCAAATGGAATCAGTAAATTAGGTATTTCCACTCGTATTGCAAGCTTCAATCACTGGTGGAATCAATATTTCACTTCGTGTATGATTGAGAGAAATATTTTTTTCTTAATTTAGCTGGTATGAACGTAATTCGTTAAACAATATTTCGATATCCTATATTTTCAGATAAATTCATTCTCCCATAATTCATGTACTGGAAATTGTAATTTAACTCAAAGCTTTTCGTTAGTAGTAACACTTGCTTAATCAATATCAGTTCATCTTCTATGAACGGTGTAATAAAACAACTTAATTTGTTTAAAAATTGATTATATTTATTTGAAATAATGTTTAATTTAAACGTGGGACGCGTTTCGCTAATACTAGCTCCGAATTTCTGCGAATATTAACAAAAGTATTTAAGAAGTTTACATGGTAATTCATTCACTACAATCAATCCTTAACTATCTTCTGGGTAAATAGTTTTAATTGGGGAGAAAGGTTGATATCTATTTGGTCGTTAAGAAGGTTACCTGAATATGTGTTTTCATTCATCTCAAGGGCTTCTAAAAGATGCAATTTAAAGGATTTGGATTCTACATGTAAAATTTCCAATTCTGGGTCGAAAGTGCGTTGGTTTTCTAAGAACTGATTTGAATAGTAGTATCAAATTTTTTGTTGTCATAGCTACACGTTTGTGTTCTGAAATTCCAGTATTAAAATTTCTATAAGTTCTAACGATATAAATTTTATCACAGTTGCCATTACCACATTTTAGTTCATAAACTACTCATTTGTTTAATTTTGAAGATTTAGATTTGTTATTTTTGATGAGTTTGGATTGATTGTAATGAGTATTAAAGCAAATATTAATGTCTAAATTCTCTAAAGTTTTTAATTATGGTGTTCCAAAGTATGTAAAGCTTTTAAATTGTTTATTTTTATCTGAAGGGAATACCTGTTTATGATATTGTCAATTAAATGTGGATCGTAATGATTATTAACTGCTATTTGTTTTATGATATTTAGCTCTTCGTTCTAATTATTAGTATCTCATGGGACTGTTAAGAGTCTGTGTATCATACTATTGAAAGCTGCTAATTTATGACAGAAAGGGTGGACCATACTATTATGAATTGTAATGTATGTATGTGATGGTTTATGGAGTATAGAAAAATTATGTTTATTATTTATATTGGAGATTGTTGGGTACATAAAGTGTGTAGACTTATTTTGTTCAAGTTCTACGGTAAATTTGATTTTATTATAAATTGAGTTGATGTGAGTAATGTGTTATGTAAAATTTTGTTTTCCCGTTATATTATTTTCACTTTTCCTCCCAACCTATCTAATATGCGAGAAAAGTCGTCGTTGTCGTCAGCCACTTTTCGTTACATGGTCTGGTTTGCATGATACAGGTTCCGGAGTGCAACAAGTCAACAATTTTATGATTGAATATTATTCAGGAGATTTCACTGATGAACTTTATTGATTTTCAGCTCACCCGAGCCAGTACAACGGATCTATAGTACTTGAAGTACGACATTCTCGTAATTTTTGGAAAAATTTAAGTTTGTTAGCACAATTTAGCCACCGGGGTGAAACAAGCCACCAATTTTATGATTGAATATTGTTCAGGATATCTCACAAATGAACTCTATTGATATTAAGCGCACCAGAGCCAGAATAACGGGTGCTAGGTTACTTAATGTTCCACATTTTTGTAATTTTTGGAAAAAATTCAGTTGGTTAGCACGAAACAGCCTCCGGAGGGTATACAAGTAAACAATTTTACTATCGAATATTGTTTAGCGTGTCTCAAAAACGAACTCTATTGATTTTCAGCTCACTAGAGCCAGTACAACGGGTGCTATGGTACTTGAAGTACGAAATTTTTGGATTATTTTCAGTTTGTTAGCATGATCCGGCCTCCGGAGTATTTATAAATGACCAATTTTATGATTGGATATTATTCAGGGCGTCATATAGATGAACCTTATTACCTTAATAACAATAATCTTGACCACAGACAACGTACACTATACTATACGTACTACTAACATGATATTGTTCACTATGATTATTTTTTTAACTTGTGAGGAATTCCTATATATATATATATATATATATATATATATGTATATATATATATATATATATATATATATATATATATATATATATATATATATATATATATATGTATATTTATATATATATATATTTATATATATATATAAATATATATATATATATATATATATATATATATATATATATATAAAGCAAAATGGTATTCTTGACGGTAGATAAATCAAAAATCTCTCAATATCTTAGGGATTCCGTCGTAAGTAGGGCTGAATGAAACTCTTATTTACTACCCAACGTTTCGAAAAATTTTATTTTCTTTTTCAAGGCTGAAATATGGACATGTTGGTACATTTCATCATTTAACAATTTTTTATACTTACGTGTAAAGTGAGTTAATAAATATTAAAATAGTTCATACTCGGAACAACAAAAAATATATATTTTATGTATAGATACTTTTTAAGTACTAATTCAAAAGGATCTTTTTGATTTGAAGGAACATTATATGTCACAGTTTGAGTGACAGTTTTTTGGTTGAGACATAACCTAGTTGATGTGTTCAGCCTTGAAAAAGAAAATAAAATTTTTCGAAACGTTGGGTAGTAAATAAGAGTTTCATTCAGCCCTACTTACGACGGAATCCCTAAGATGAGAGATTTTATATATATATATATATATATATATATATATATATATATATATATATATATATATGCAAATAAACACGCACACAGTCGATGGTCTCGTTTGACCTCACTGTACTAAATTATTTATACAATTAAAACGTGATATATTTGCAAACAGTCGTGATTTCGTTCTGATTAATAGCTTTCCCATAATTTATTAGTGACCTTCGAGTTCACTGGCCGCCAATAATAATTCCTTAAACTATTAGTGTCTTTATGGTTCGTCACATCATCCCCTCTTGAAGAAAAAAATATTATCTCAGATAGTTATTCGATATTAAACATAACGTCTTGTTAATAGTTCTCGCGTTGTTTGTTCATTTACACTAACTGTCGTGTCTGTTTTTTAAACACTGCATTCATTGTTTACGTTTTCGCCTCACTTTGATTACAAATATTATCATTATTATACAAATACAGTCTGTTTATATGAACGATTTATTTTTTATTATTTTGAGATGAAATCTCACAGTTTACACCTATTATTTTCGTTATTTTAAATGGGCCTAAATAATAAAGATCGAACTTAGTTCTTTCTTCATTTTTCAAAATTACTGAGTCTCCTATCTCAAAATTTACGGGTGGAGATTCTTTTCTGCTGTTATTTACTCTAATTACCTCATTTTTCATCAAAACCTGCCTAACCTTCTCATGCGCTTATTGTAGTCTGTATTCAAATTCTTTATCATACCTTTCAAAATTGTAACATGATTCAATTTCTGATTTTAAACATTCTGGTATGTTAGCTTTTCTACCCTACAATAATTCATATGGAGTGTATCCGTGTTAGGTGTTGTATTATAATAATATGCAAACATTTTTACAAACTCGCACCAGTTATCTCTAGAATCCTTGATAAAGTTTCTTATATATTCGTTGAATGTTCAATGACGTTTTTCACAGCTGCCTATTCACTGGTGATGATATGCTGTTGAAAAATTGTGTTTTATTTTCAAAAGTTCTGCCAAATTCTTCATTATTTTGTCTTTATATTCCGTTCCTTAATCTGTCCTGATTTCTTCCATTAAACCATGAGTTGTGTAATGTTGTCAAATTGGCTTTTGCAATTGTTGCTGCTTCTTTGTTACTGACTGGTATCATGACCGCGTGTTTTGTCAATTCACATAGTATTGTAATACATTAACGGTTCCCATTGTTAGTTTCTACAAAAGGACCTATTGTGTCTATGTATATAATATCAAACGATTTTATTGATGTGTCCGTGATGACAAATTTCTCCTTATGGCTGGGTTTCGCTTTATTCACTTGACATTCATGGCAATTCTTCACGTACTTCCGTACATCTTTTTCCATCTAAAATTCGCTCTTAATTTCCTTAATAGTCTATTGTTTCCTACGTGTCCTCCAAACATTAGATTGTTGAGATATCTTTCTGAGATCTCTTGAATCTCTTCTTTCCGCTGTACCGTCTTTGGTACCTCGCATATACAAACTTGTACGTTTTTCAACCTTTTATTTCCTTCTTCTAGTAATTCTTTTATTGTGCACTTTTTAAATATATAATCATTTGCATATATCTTCAGTCTTTTTACTTCAAATTTAACCGAAATCTCTTCAAGCTCTTCCGACGTTCATCCTAAGTCGAAGTTGTGTGTTCTGGTACACTAGATTTTTATTTTTTTTTATTTGCATTCTCATCCTTAACGAGATACATTTATTTTCAAAATGTAAAATTGACAATTTATTCACCTCCAAGCTCTTTAAAACGTTTATCATTGAAGGTTGTTTTAAATGTTTTCCGATTAGTATCCTTCTTCTATGAATTCTTTTATTGTGCACTTTGTAAATATATAATCATTTGCATATATCTTCAGTCTTTTTACTTCAAACTTGACCGAAAGCTCTTCAATCTTTTCCAACGCTAGTCCTAAGTCGAAGTTGTGTGTTCCGGTAGCTAGGGCTTCACTAAATTTCTATTTGTTCTTGATCCGCATGCTCATCCTGAACGAGATACGGTTATTTTCAAAATGTAAAATTGACAATTTATTCATCTCCAAGCTCTTTAAAACGTTTATCATTGAAGGTTGTATTAAAAGTTTTCCGATTAGTTCCGTTATTTTCCTTAAATGTTGATTTCTCCCATCCTGTATGTATTTCTAACTGATTTTTCCTTTGTTCTAATTCCTTTAGGCTGTATACGTTATCATTTATCCGTAATGTATTATCAATTATCTTAGCTTTGGCTCCACTTTCTCTCGCCTATTTCATATATCTTATTAGCTGTTGTCTCTGTTCCAGTATGTCTTTTGGGTAATCTTCGTCGATATATATATATATATATATATATATATATATATATATATATTAAATATGGAATGATGCTTTATTTTTAATTGCCCCACGTTGCGGAGACAGTTAAATATGTGTGTAATGATTTGATTTTTTTAAGTACTCTATATTTATTAATATACTTTATACAAGTTGAATATGATTGGACTTTAAGTATTAATATATATCAATGTATGATTTGAATATATGGATATGTGAATATGAAATGATATTTATTGCAAATTTTAAACTTTTTATACTATTGTTGGGTTCGCCAAATTACATATTTTTTTATTCAATGCTTCCTTTTATTTATTATGCTATTTATGAACATGTAGTTTATTTAATTCTTATGTTTTCTTACCTCGGCTGCTCTTATTCGTTTACGACTCTTAAAATCAGTAGGGTTCTGGGCATATTATGATAATAAAGTCAACCTTGCTTATTAATGTGATATATTTATGTGACTGATAAAAAATTTTGTGAAAATAAAACTTTTGAAAACACATATAAAAAATTGATTCATATACAAACTATTTGTTACAGCTTATTATACAGTTAGACTGATGAAACTATTTATTAATAAAATAAATGATTAACCTTTTTGTTCTACCAATTCTTACGTTATACATAAATAATGAGTTATTTTATATATATCTAAATTTCCACTTTGAATATGACTTTCTTTATATTCCAAAAAAATTGTACCTTTCTTTTTAACCACGACTTTTTCTGGCTCATTTGCATAACTTGGTCGAAATCTTGTGAGCGTTGAAATTCTTAGAAATTTGCAAACACCTGCTCTTTCTAACTTTGCTTCTATGTTAAACAAAAAAAACTTTTTAAAGTGTTTCCTTTTCTTTTAACTAAGAGGATTTATGAAATGATTTTGAAATGTTGAATTTTAGTTTTCTTCGGGACGTGAACTTGGAAACATATTTGATATTTTATCGATTCAAAATTTACGTTTTTAAATATTATTTTACTGTATGGTAATAATTGTGTATTGATATAAACTGGAATTAGTTGTGGTCTGTTACTAGTGGAAATTTTTATATATATTTTTGGTGAAGTTCGACATGAAAGAAATTATACATTTATCTACACTTTATAATGGTAAGTTTTAATATTACTTTTCTCTGGTATATTATATTCATGTAAAGATAACAGAACTTTAAACCAGGTATATGAGCTCTTAAAATTTTTATATCACTTGAAATTATTATTTTAAAATTATTATTTATACGTTCTTATTTGAAAGTTTCATTTATTTGGTACCAAATATATTTAATAAACACACAACCGACCTTTTGTTCCTTTTTCTTGAAATGATGCTACATCGGAGGAGACGCTTCCCATATATCTTCCCGCCTTTGATGTTGAATACCTTTGCTTTTCATTATCTGGGTGATAATTTTCTTCCTCTGCTACTTGTAGTCTCACAAACGTTTGTTACACTTGATTTATTTTAAAATTGATTAGATTTTATGTTAATTTATATACTTTTCCTTTGACTAATTATAAATTTGTTACATTAAATAAAACTAGGATAACTTATTTAGTGTTACCTATCTGACCACTGACTCTCAACTACCAATTTCCCGCATTTTACATCGAATACAACCCTTTTTATCGTCTGTCACCGGAAGTGGTTTTTGTTCTCGAAAGTTCGATTGAAAATTTCACCTGTCACTTTGTTTATTGTTGTTTTTATTGTTTTTCTGACTTAAACTTATTGCAAACTATAGTTTTTTATACCTAATATACTTATTGTCATTGACTTATTCACTCACACCTTATTATTATTGTCTTTTTCCATATCACTGTTTATTTGCGCTATTTTGATTGGTCAATGCAATTTCATTAATTCTACAATCTACATATTTACTTATTATACATATATACAATTCATTTCTCATTATGTTTGATATTATTACACCTATATACATAGACTATGTCGGTAATCATTTATTTCATTATTGTTTTTCACATTCAAAATAATTTATGTTGGTATAATTTGTCTCAACTGTTTTATTTTGGTATAAATTTGACCTTGCCCATATTACAGATTCCTACTTATTATACTATTTCCCATACCTACTTTTATGATTAATCATTAACTAAATATCTTATTCTATATATTTTATTACTTCTAATTGTCTTTTTATTGTTTAATCATTATAGTTTTAGTTACATTTGTTAGAAGTTTCTATTTATTTTTAAAATATAAACAGATGCTCTGGGTGTCTAAGATTCCATGCAGCGTTATATTATTTCTTGATCTGCGTTTACTTATGAGGTTCTGTCTAAGGTTGTTTTTATTAAGTTGAAGAATTAATTTTTACAACTGTTTTTCTGATGTTTGTTTATGATTTCTTATTATATTTATTTACTATCTTTTTGATTATAACCATTGGTCGTACTTAGTTATATTGTTATACGAGGTATTTTATTATTTTGATACATCATTTTATAAATTATTTTTATTGACAAAATTTTAATTTTATATCCTTTATCAGGATTCTGTATATGTTCTATTTACAACAATATATATATATATATATATATATATATATATAATATATATATATATACATATACATATCGACGTAACCTCTTTATTTTTGCGTGCTTTCCCATGATAACACTTGTTGTTTGCTCTTTGTTTTTGTTAAATTCACGCATGATCCATTTTTGATTTTGTTTCTATACCTTGGGTTGGTTTTTTTCAGACAGGAGGGCTTTATGCGCCTCCGTGTTGATATTGGTTGTTTTTCCAAAATCGGAATCTTCCAATTGATGGCACAAATGTGCGTTTGGTTGTCCTGTTATTTTCGTTCTTTGTATTCTTCCATGTTTCATTCAACATCGTTGCTCCCAAGTTTCACATCTATACTTGGTTATACCGTACTGATGAAGGCTAATGAGCTAGAAACATGCATGTTTACGGTTACCACTCCTCTTCAGTAACCTCTTTATTTTTGCGTGCTTCCCCATTATAACACTTGTTGTTTGCTCTTTGTTTATATATATATATATATCCATATATATATATATATATATATATATATATATATATCCTTGTTCCTTCCAAAGTTTCTACTTTCTTATTTACGTCTTCTATCATTATTAGTGCTGGCCTATTTTAATTACTGTTTTTATTTCCTAATCTTTTACATTTCAAAATATCTGATTTCACATCTACTGTGTTATTAACCTTCTTCATTACATCTCCTAATTTGTTTCCTAGTTGTTCCTCATCTTCTTCATTGCTTTTTTCTATACCATATATTATCAAATTCTTCTCTCTAAAATTTTTATGGGTCTGTGTCTTGATTCCTTGCAAAAATTCTGTTTTTTCCTTGAGCTCCATATTTTCCATCCTTAATTCGTAGCTTTCCTTCTTCAACTGTGTTATTTGTCTGCTCATTTCTTCAATTTTATGTTCTATCTCGCATATTCTTTCGTTATTGTTAGTATGGTTATTGTAATTACTATTCCTGTTGAATTTCTTATCATTATTGCGGTAATCTACGTATCTGTTATACCTATTTCCTCGGTTGTATTGCCTGAACGTCCTTCCTTTAGAGTTAGCATTGTACATTCTGCTGTTGTTTCCTCTCCTCTGATTGTTCCTATAGTTGAAGTCTGGTTTTCTGAAAAAAATCCTATTGTCTTTAAAATGTAATACCTGTTGCTGGCTTACTATTCCTTCAACTGACACCAGTTTAGATAGTACTTCTTCAGTGTTTTCGGAACTTCCCGCTGCTATAATTGTTTTCGTCGCGTCCGTTGTGGCGTTCATCGTCACTGCCTTAATAGTCGCCTTTTTGGTATATTTTTCTGCTAAATTCTCTTACATACCTTCCGACACATATGAGGCCTGTAATTTCTTTGCCAACTCCTCTACTTCCGTTACGTAGTGTGTTATATCCCTCCCATTTTGCCTTACTTGGTTTAGTTTTGCCAAGAGAAGACTTTGATTATCTCCTCTTATTCCGGACTTAAGCTTGTTCCTGATTTCTGCAATCGAGTTCTCTGTCGTTATCAGACCTCTTGCTTTCCCTGTCAGTCTGGTTTTAATTAATAGAACTGCGTTTTTTTCATTACCTGTTCATTTGTAGTAAATTTAACGAATCCAAAAATGATTGCATCTTGCACGCCACGCCATTGAATTCAGTAGGCAATACCTCACTCGCGAAATTGAAGAAATCATCAAAAAACTACCTAGAAGTTTTATCCCTAATCTTATCAGAATAATTTTTACAACTTTCTTGCTGTATTTTCGAATTTTCACTTATTAGTTTTGTAAAATAATTGTAAAGAATTATTATATTGTTAACTATTTCGCTATGTACCTCTGGATTTTTAGGAGTTTCCTTTTTTAAAACCCTTTTTCACTGTTTATTTATCTCTTCGACGATTGATTTCAACTTACCTTAGAATTCTTCCCACGTAAATGACATTTAAAAAAAATCAGGCTTATTCATATTACAATTCGTTCATAAAAATTGAGGGCATAGGTACTTACAATTTTATACGGTTAAAGTCCCCGTCATCTTCTGAACTGGTATGCTTCTGTTGATGTCTCTTTTTAATGCTCTCCGGTGTGTCTTCCATAGGGACCATACGAATGTCGAAATAAATGCTATCGTAATTATGTATAATAAAGCCATTATTTGCGTTGCGAAACTCTCTTGCTGTACTATGAAATTGTTGTTCTCTGTACCGGTTTCCTATACCTCTTGTTTTGTAGCTGTAACACCCATAATTCTGCTCCGCCAAGTTCGAAGATTTGGATAAAAGACCATATACTTCTTTCGTTAGGCTGCGCCTTACCAATTACTCGCTTCAACCATTACCATTTGTTTCCACTAACTACCATTAGTACGCAGGATCCATTTACCATTATTGAATACTAAGTGTTCCTCTTACTAGGCACTTCGTCTGTACCATTACTGATGGAGAATACGTCCCTCTAATCGGTGAGATATAAATAATATATCCCATATTTTATACTATTAATAACAATAATCGTGACCACAGACAATGTACACTATACTACGTACTACTAACATGTTATTGTTAACTATGCTTGTTTTTTTTACTCGTAAGAAATTTCTATATTTATATATATATATATATATATATATATATATTAATAATTCGTATTAGCAGCTGTTTATTTCACAATTTAGAAATATTTGTGAGGATGCAGCAATTGGCTTGGAAATTAAACTCCTATTTTAATTTAGTGAAAGCTATCGTAATAGTTTTATTACTTCGTCAGTCACGCTAAAATACAATGTATAACTAAAAATGAAAAATCAAAAAATGGGTACTTACATTAAACGAGTAAAATATATAAATTAAAATTCAGAAAAAACAGTGTAAAAATATTGATATATGCTTGAGACTTTTCAAAAATTATTGTCAATATGAAGTTGATAAATGGATGATATAACAGAAATGTTCGTAAATATTATTGTAAAAGGTTGAACTAAGATATTGATGAAAAATTATTATTAGATCTGTGATTTTTTTATTTAATTTTGTCTCAATGTCCAGAATATTAGAGTAAATAATGTTTAAATTTTGGAAATCACTTTTCTTGTTCAATCTATTTGGTTCATTTTTTATATAAACCATTTCTAAAAAACATCTTTTGAACAAATTATTTTCTTTGGTTAAAATAGAAACGTTATTGAAATCTATGGAATGTCCTGTTACACCAACGTGCTGTGACAAAGCACAAGCATTCGGTCTTAAAAGAATATCGCTCTTATGTGAAGTAATTCGTGATTTTGAATTTCTTGAGGTCTCACCAACATATTTTTTATCACATTCTTGACAACTGATTTTATAAACAACTCCAGTCTGATCAAGTTTAGGTGTTCTATCTTTTAATTTTGTGAATAATGAGTTAACAGTTTTGATAGGTTTATTAGCCAGAACTATGTTTTTTTCTTCTTTCAGTACATTACTAATTTTGGGAGTGAGTTCTTTTATGTATGGGAATGATCCAAATTTTTTTATGATATTTTCTTGAGAGTTTTCATTATTATTTATAATATTATTTGTTGAAAATATTAATTTATAAAGTAGTCGTTTTGGTTAGGAATTTTCAATAAGTAAATTAAATAATTTCTTGAAATTTTTCATTTTCAAAGTTCCATGACATATTTTGTCTATTCTATTCTTCATCCCAAGTACTAAATTAATTTTGGTTTTTTCCGGATGATAGGAGAAATAGTTCATATATCTCCCAGAACTTGTAGGTTTAATATACCAGTCTAATATTATTTTATTTTCTGGTGTTCTTATGAGTTTTGTATCTAAAAATGGAACACTTCTTTCAGTTTCGGTTTCAATTGTAAATTGAATATATCTGTTATAATTATTAAAAGAATTAAGAATTTCACTTTCTTTACCTTCGGGTATCGCACAAATAATATCGTCTACATATTTTTTTAAAAAAGGAATTTCAAAAGGTAATTTAGGTATACAATAATTCAGTAAGTCATCCATAACATATTGAGCTAGAATAGGTGATATTTTTGATCCCATGGGAGTTCCGAAAATCTGTTTATAAAATTTTTCATTAAGTGAGAAAAAAGTATTATTAAAAATGAATTTGATTATCTTAATGAAATTATCTTTATCCAGAGAACAATGATCTTTGATAGAGTTCCAATTATTGATGACACTATTGATAACTAATTCCTCAGAGATGTTAGTGAAAAGTGAAACGACGTCAAGACTTATAATAACGTAGTTTGATGGTAATTGGAAATCATTAATTGTTTCTGAAAATTTGAAAGAATCTTCAATATAATATTCATTATCTACGTTATATGCTTTGGTAAGTATATCTGTGAGGAAATATGTTAATTTATCAGTAGGTGCATCAATAGATGCAATAATAGGTCTTAGTGATAATATTGGTTTGTGAACTTTAGGCAAACCATAGAATTTTGGACACAAAGAGTTATAAATTGTTAGTGATTTACTAACAGTTTCGTCAATATATTTATTTTTTTTCAATTGACCAACTAACTTATTAGCTCTTTGTTGTGTTCCTGTGTTGATAATGAAATCTATTACGAAAGAATTCCCAGAGATCCAACATCAGGAACACAACAAAGAGCTAATAAGTTAGTTAGTCAATTGAAAAAAGATAAATATATTGACGAAACTGTTAGTAAATCACTAACAATTTATAACTCTTTGTGTCCAAAATTCTATGGTATGCCTAAAGTTCACAAACCAATATTATCACTAAGACCTATTATTGCATCTATTGATGCACCTACTGATAAATTAACATCTTTCCTCACAGATATACTTACCAAAGCATATAACGTAGATAATGAATATTATATTGAAGATTCTTCCAAATTTTCAGAAATAATTAATGATTTCCAATTACCATCAAACTACGTTATTATAAGTCTTGACGTCGTTTCACTTTTCACTAACGTCTTTGAGGAATTAGTTATCAATAGTGTCATCAATAATTGGAACTCTATCAAAGATCATTGTTCTCTGGATAAAGATAATTTCATTAAGATAATCAAATTAATTTTTATTAATACTTTTTTCTCACTTAATGAAAAATTTTATAAACAGATTTTCGGAACTCCCATGGGATCAAAAATACAACCTATTCTAGCTCAATATGTTATGGATGACTTACTGAATTATTGTATACCTAAATTACCTTTTGAAATTCCTTTTTTTAAAAAATATGTAGACGATATTATTTGTGCGATACCCTAAGGTAAAGAAAGTGAAATTCTTAATTCTTTTAATAATTATAACAGATATATTCAATTTACAATTGAAACCGAAACTGAAAGAAGTGTTCCATTTTTAGATACAAAACTCATAAGAACACCAGAAAATAAAATAATATTAGACTGGTATATTAAACCTACAAGTTCTGGGAGATATATGAACTATTTCTCCTATCATCCGGAAAAAAACAAAATTAATTTAGTACTTGGGATGAAGAATAGAATAGACAAAATATGTCATGGAACTTTGAAAAGGAAAAATTTCAAGAAATTATTTAATTTACTTATTGAAAATTCCTACCCAAAACGACTACTTTATAAATTAATATTTTCAACAAATAATATTATAAATAATAATGAAAACTCTCAAGAAAATATCATAAAAAAATTTCGATCATTCCCATACATAAAAGAACTCACTCCCAAAATTAGTAATGTACTGAAAGAAGAAAAAAACATAGTTCTGGCTAATAAACCTATCAAAACTGTTAACTCATTATTCACAAAATTAAAAGATAGAACACCTAAACTTGATCAGACTGGAGTTGTTTATAAAATCAGTTGTCAAGAATGTGATAAAAAATATGTTGGTGAGACCTCAAGAAATTCAAAATCACGAATTACTTCACATAAGAGCGATATTCTTTTAAGACCGAATGCTTGTGCTTTGTCACAGCACGTTGGTGTAACAGGACATTCCATAGATTTCAATAACGTTTCTATTTTAACCAAAGAAAATAATTTGTTCAAAAGATGTTTTTTAGAAATGGTTTATATAAAAAATGAACCAAATAGATTGAACAAGAAAAGTGATTTCCAAAATTTAAACATTATTTACTCTAAAATTCTGGACATTGAGACAAAATTAAATAAAAAGAATCACAGATCTAATAATAATTTTTCATCAATATCTTAGTTCAACCTTTTACAATGATTTTTACGAACATTTCTGTTATATCATCCATTTGTCAACTTCATATTGACAATAATTTTTGAAAAGTCTCAAGCATATATCAATATTTTTACACTGTTTTTTCTGAATTTTAATTTATATATTTTACTCGTTTAATGTAAGTACCCATTTTTTGATTTTTCATTTTTAGTTATACATTGTATTTTAGCGTGACTGACGAAGTAATAAAACTATTACGAAAGCTTTCACTAAATTAAAATAGGAGTTTAATTTCCAAGCCAATTGCTGCATCCTCACAAATATTTCTAAATTATATATATATATATATATATATATATATATATATATATATATATATATATATAGTGTTTTTAAATGAAACTCAAGGTCTCTAGTTAATTCCACAATATAATACAAGTTATTGAAAATTCTAAAAAATTGACAATTGTTTCGATAAATCAATATCATCGTTAGAATTGATTTTTGATTTATCGAAACAATTGTCAATTTTTTAGAATTTTCAATAACTTGTATTATATTGTGGAATTAACTAGAGACCTTGAGTTTCATTTAAAAACACTAATATGAGCATATTCCACGAAGTAAGGGTCAAGACAGTCAATTTCATATATATATATATATATATATACCCTGAAGAAGTGTCAAAAGGACACGAAAGCTTGGCGGCATTTTGTAAATAAAAGATCTTGGCGTTGATTCTTTGGACTGAAATCCCCGTTATCCCCACCTATATATATATACTCGTATATATATATATATATATATATATATATAATTCCTTAAACTATTAGTGTCTCTATGGTTCGTCACATATGGTACTGGAAGTGCCACATTTTTTATTATTTTTGGAGAAATTTCGGGTTATGAGCACGATACAGCCTCGGGAGTGTATACAAGTGACCAATATTATAATTGCATATTATTCGGTGTGTGTCACAGTTGAACCTTATGGATTTTCAGCTCACTAGAGCGGGTACGACGGGTCATATAATTCCAGATATACTACATTTTTGGATATTTTTGGAGAAATTTCGGTTTGTTTCCACGATATAGCCTCCGAAGTGTATAAAAGTAACAATTTCATAAAAAGATATTGTTCAGACTGTTTCACAAATTAGTTTTGATATTTAAAACCACTAACTACGTTACCAGATCTGGCCGAACAGTGAAACCCGCTAAAAGATTCAATTTATAATTTGTTTGCGATTTGCATTTTATGTTTCATATTGTATTCATTGTGTTTCTTCGTCTTGAATTACGTGCACCTTATTCTGTTTGTTCTTGATGATAGTTTTGGATTTTGACCAGGACTGTGATGAAAAACATCCTTGTTTATTGCATTTTGCACACGCATTTTTGAATACAGGTCAACTTTTAAGCTTATGCTTCGTACCGCACTTTTATAGTGGAATTCTTCCGTGTCTTTGCGTTGATCAGTTTTGACTTCAGTTGCTTTACTTTCAGTCTTCAATTTATGTACCTCGGCTTCATCTTATACCTTCATTTCAGCCAGCTCCTTTGTAGCTTGGTCACTAGCTCTGCATATGGTCAAGCATCTGTTCAAAGTTAGATTTTCTTCAGCTAATAACCTTCCTCTAACCTTTTCAGAACGATTCCTATGATCAGCTTGTCCATTACCAGACTATCGTGAAGTGTATCAAAGTCACAAGTTTTCACGAGATGTTTTATTTCCGGTAGAAATTCATCAAATATTTCACCTTGCTCTTAACTGGCTTTATTTAATTTGTATCGCTCAAAACATAAATTCGTGTTTGTGATGAAATGAGAGTTGAATTTTTCATTCAAGATCATAATATTCTTGCTTTGCTCTATCATTAGATTGAAGCTACTATAGACTGGAACCGCATCTGGGCCAATAACTGCCATGCATGTCGCTGCCTGGATCGCCGCTGCTTTCTTCTCTAACTGGATTGCGATTGTGTACCACTCGAACTGTTGGAGCCATTGTTTCCTTCATCTCGCCTAAAGTTGAATGATGTCGTTCTATGGTAACACACAATATAATCAACGTATCTTCTGATCATTAACCATATAGTATAGAGAAAATAACAAAATTTCAGGTTTTTGTTGGAGTGTACAGGGTTATTGGTTATAATTTGACCACCCCTTTATTTCTCTTATGCATACAGATACAAAAAAACGTTTCAAATAAAAGTTGTAGGAGTATAAATGAATCTTAATAAAATATACTTTGTACACCAGTAGCGTTTTTGCATTAGGGGGTATAAAATAAGAATATATTTTGAATAGAACACCCTGTATATTATGACATATTCGGAGAGGGATTTTTCTTCTCATAACAAAAATATATACTTTTATAGGCCTAGCTTTTATACTTTACAAAATAATGGACAGTAAATTCCAAAAGTATTCAAGTTAGTATCTAACTAGAAAACGTAGTGGGCTATGCATGTCTTACTGCAATATTGTTGATGTTATCTGTCAAAATTATAAACTAACGTAACAAATATAACTAATTGCTAGCTATATTTTTCAAAAATGGATTATACAACTTCTGAAAATGTAGAAATATTTTCAGTATATGTCAAAAATAACAATAATAAACGTGCTGCAAGATGGGAATATCAAGTCAATGTCTATCATATATTTTTGAGAGAGAAACGTATTGCCATAGAAAATGAAGAAGAACAGTTGAATATACTGTTACACTTTGAAGGTAAAATAATACTTTTATTTAATTTATATTAAATTACCTAAAAATATATTCTTAGAATAAGACACATCAAAATATTAATTATTTTTATTTCAGAGAATGCAGAGAGTAGTATAAAAAAAGCTTCCGCCGAATTAAAGACAAGTTATTATAAAGTTATAAAAACACTAAAAAATAATAACTATCGTCCTTACAAAATTTTACCAGCACAGGAACTATGTGAAGAACATATGCGAAAACGATTGGAATTCTGTCAACAAATGACAAGAAATTTAGACGACAACCAAAATTACTTTAAACAAATTATTTGGACGGATGAATCAAGTTTCTCTACATCAGGTCAGTTTAACAGAAAAAATATATGTTCGAGGGAACGAAAAAGTTTTAGGAAATACAAAATCGAACAAATCAAAAAGTCAGGTCAAAAATCGATTCATGTCTGGTGTGGAATTTTTCGGGGTAAAGTAGTTGGGCCAATATTCTATAATTTCACTCCGCATAATGTAAGAGAAGTGCGAGAACACTTAATTATGAGTAATAATAATGAGTTCGCAACTTGGATAGGTGAAGGTGGCACGATTCAATGGCCGCCAAATACTCTGATTTGACGCCTTTAGATGGCTTTTTATGGGCCTATTTAAAAGAAAAGTTTATTCCGATACCAGTAACAGTATTGCAATAATTAGAGAGAAAATTGAAGCTGAAATTGAACTTCTTAACCATCGAATTGGTGATAAAATTTTAAACTGTATAGAATATTTGAGGAGAAGGTCTGAACTTGCTCGCTTAAAATTTATGAAAATATCAAATCGGTTTCTATTTTGTAATAAACACTATTGCTTTTTATGTTGTTTGCTATTGTATTGTACTTCGTAATAAACACTGTATTGTTTTGTATGTTCTTTGGTAATATCACACCCAGTCGCCTATTTTTTAAACATTTACTGTCTATTACTTTAGAAGTTACTTAGTTTTGACAGATAATATCAACAAGTGCAGTAAGCCATGCATATCCAACTACTTTTTTTAGGTAAATACAAACTTAAATACTTTAGGGGTATACTGTCCATTATTTTGGAAAGTATAAAAGCTACACCTTTAAAAGTATATATTTTTGTTATGAGAAAAAAAGGCCCTATCCGAATATGTCATATTCTATTAAAAAAAAATATATTTTTATATTATACCCCGTAATTCAAAAACGCTATTGGTCAAAAGTACATTTTATTAAAATCCATTTGTATCTGTACGCATAGGAGAAATATAGGCGTGGTGAAATTATAACCAATAACCCTGTACTTTTCACATATCCTGTAAAATTATTGATAAGGTGGTCATTATCAGTTGATTGCGGTGTATGGGGTAGATAGTTGTTATGAACCGATAACGGGCACACGTTGTACGATGATTTTATAAATTAATGTACATACGAACTCCAGTCCAGACCAGAGGGTGGAAATAAACCATCAAATCAAATATCCATGGATTTTATTTACACAACTAGATAACACTCAAATTATACTAAATACATGACCTGTAGATTACTATCAACGGTCAAGTTCAATCGTAAAAATAATATACATTATAATAAATTCGTTACCCTAAACAGAATAGATTAGGTACCTATGTTTACAATACTTCCAATTTATAGTAAATATTATTTTTGTATGGTTTTGATACGTTTTACAAATAGGTGAATCTGAACCTCACCAAATTTACATTTGTTTATGAATTATTTCATAAAAGTCAGACATTGTTCGAGGTGTATAACTGTATAAACACTGCCAAGGTCTGGGTTCATATCAGTCCGTAAGAATCATTTCTGACTTTCGAGGTTAATAACCGTCACATTGTGTTTTTTATTAACCTAGAGCAGTGGTCGCCAACCTGTCGATCGCGAGCTACCGGTAGCTCGCGGAGGCAATTCTGGTAGCTCTCACAACGATTTTAATTTAAAAAATACAAACTGCAAAAATCAGAGAAGCTTCCGAAAATTCCACAAACAAATCTAATTGTCATAATATTAAACATAAACAGCGGCAACGTTGCAGTGACCGATCTGCCGCTGACGCCATTAAGCTAGAATCGGCTAGAACCGACCAGCTGAATCAGCGCGTTAGTGTTCGAGAACGATCAGGATTGCTTTGAACGGGATAAATACGCACGGCGCGGCGACATTGCGCTTAGTTAAAAACTTAACGCGTAACCAACGTCCAGCGGTTGAGTTAGTAGAGAACAGGAAAAAATAATATTATGGCAAGCAGTTGTAAGAAGGTAAAGACATACCACTTTCATTCGGAATGGGAAGAACAATACTTTTTTACAAAAGTTAAAGATGAAAATGTGTGTTTGTCATGTAATACTTCGGTCTCCGTTGCTAAAAAAGGAAATATTGAGAGACATCATAAAACTGTCCATTCTAATTTTGAAAAATCATTCCCACTACATTCTGCCGCCAGAAAGGAGAAACTGAAACAGTGAAAAGGCAGTTAATTGGACAACAATCAATATTTTCAAGAACAGTCGACAAAAATAAGGCTGCAACTGAAGCATCGTACCGTGTGTCCCAGATAATGGCACAAAAAAGAAACCTTATGAAGACGGGGAAATGATAAAGAAGGCGTTTTAAGAAGCTGCCGATTCGTTTTTTGCCAACTTTAGAAATAAAGACGAGATATTTTCAGCTATAAAATCTATGCAACTTTCTGCTAATACAGTGATGAAATGTGTAGAAGTAATGGGCAATGATATTTTTTTACAGTTAAGAACTGACTTAGATGACTATGTTTATTTTTCACTTCAACTGGATGAATCAACAAATGTCGTTGACACTGCTCAGATGGCCGTGTTCATCAGGATGGTTTTTAGTGATTTTACGATTAAAGAAGATCTTGTGAAGTTTATTCCACAGAAAGGACACACTACTGGACAGGAGTTGTTTTCTCATTTAAAAAATATTATTTCTTCTGAGAAAATTCCAATATCGAAAATAGTAGGCTTAATAACCGATGGCGCTCCAGCTATGGTTGGTTGTGATGAGGGTCTGGTGGTGTTATGTCGTAAATATGAAATTTTTCCGCAATTTATCTGTTACCACAGCATAATCCATCAGCAAGCATTATGTGGAAATTTCCTGAAACTAAACAACGTCATGAAACTGGTGGTAAAAATTGTGAACAAGATTAGAGCTCAAGCGTTACAAAGAATATTATTCAAAACCTTGGCCGATGAAGTAGACTGTCAATACGGGGACCTACTACTTCACTCTGAAGTAGAGGACGGGTGCTGAAACGTTTTAATGATGTCCTATCTGGCATAGTTCAATTTTTCAAACCACGCGATGACCCGACTCCGGAACTAGAAAATTCAATCTGGCTTAGAGATTTTGGTTTTCTCGTGGACATTACAGAGAAATTAAACGCAGCTTCAGGGTAGAGACAAAAAACTAGCGGAAATGATTTCTGATTTAAAAGTATTTATCAAAAAGCTGGAGTTTTGGAAACAAAACCTAATTAACAGCGATGCCAAGCATTTTCCTATTCTTTCAGAAAAAATATCTTAAAATCCATTAGAACCCTATGATAGCAAATATCATGTAGAAATAGTTTCTACCCTGAAGAATAATTTCAAAAATAGTTTTAAGGATTTCAATGAAATGGCTTTAGTAGCGCAATTTGTTGTTTCACCCTTTATGGAAATTGATATTCAACAGTTTGCAACTTGTGTCATACAGAACTTTGGCGAAGACATCGCTGCAACAGAAATGGGAGTAATTGAGTTTCAAAAAGATTTAGCGTTGAAATCGTTAGTCTCAAGTACCAAATGTATCTGGCCTATCGTAAGTAGAGACAAATATTCATTTCTATGCCGTGTTGCCTTGAAAGTGAAAGCATTATTCAGTTCAACCTACTTGTGTGATTCTTCTTTTTCCAATATGAAGTTTATTTATTTTGTTTGAGTGGCTGTATCAAATTATACTGCAAACATTAAAAAAATTATCGATGAGTCTGAGTGTCAGCCTTCTCATTGAATGTGCTTTTTTTATTTTTCAATGTTTATGTTCATGATAGTGCGTTACTTTTTTGTTATTATTATTAACTATTTTTAAATCTTACGTGACATGCCGTTGTGGCTGGATAAAAGTTTGTGCTTATTTTTCAAACACCTTCGTTTGGTAGGTAGGAATGTAGCTATGAACAAGAAAAGTGAGATATTACAGTACATAAAACTCATGTTATCTTTTTAAACTTGATAAAGTTGTGGACAAAATAATAATGAACAGGTTATATAACGTCAAATGTGAAACCTACAATATTTGAAATTTTGATATGAAATGAGAAAGAGAAACTAGGACAGGGAAACTAAAGAATTCGACAATGAAGTGAGATGAGTCTGTCCAAGAAAATACAAATATAGAGCAGAATATACTAAACAGTTTAAAAGTCGTCATATTTTTCATCATAACAATTCATTGTTACTGTTCCACAATTAGTATTTTTCGTAATTCAGTATTCCATCTGGGTGTCCAATATCTTATTGATAAACTCTATCTCTTTATCGTATTGTAATGATTCAAACACATTCCAAGCATCGCAAAAAATACATAGCTCAATCCATTATTGCATAACATTCAATTGAATATACTAACTGCCATTTCAACTCCTATTTCGTGTTTCTACACGACGTCGCGTGCTGTTCGATCCTGTAACAGAGCAAAATAAATCACGGGAACGTGAACCGAAGGCAAACTCTGCAGGAAACCGCTACATATCCGTTTAAATCGAAAATTGTAGTGACCCTTTTAGTTCGCCGGATCTCAACGACAGTTTGATCCGTGTTAAAGCTTTTGGATGGGTGGATGTGTGTGAAAAAGTGGACAGCTCAGTTCTGTTCGGAGTACAGTGATTGAAGAGCTTAAGTTCGTTGGAGGGTTCATTTATTGGGAACATATAATTTTAAAAAAAACATTTCTGTAACTATTAATTCAATATTATAATTTTTATATTCCAATAACAGTGAAGATGTTGCCAGTTGTTACAAATTCATGCGAAGTTATGTTTTACACATTGTAGACAGTTTTAAGAAACCTGAAATAACATTTTAAGAACCCAATTATTCGTGTTAAATAAGATGACATCAATTTAAAATGCCGTATTTTTTACACATTATCACGTGACTGCGAACAACAAACAGAGCACGATGACGTCACTACACGAACAAGTTGAGTTATTTCCCATAACCGAGTTAAAAAGGAAAATATTTAGAACTACTTATCATCTATATCAACGATATAGAACTTTGAATTAGCTCTGTGAACCAACAAGTTACCCAAATTAATAATTGACTTTCTATTTTTGACACTGAGGCCCGGTATTTTCAAGTGCAAATAAAATTGTCAATTACTGACTGGAATAGTATATTGTGCAACAAGTGGGAAAAGTTTTCTCACGAGTCTGGAAGTTTGTGGCACGAGCCAAGGGCGAGTGCCGCAAACACACGAGTGAGAAATGTACTTGTTCCACATGCTGCACACTATATTTTTTCTACAACTGCACTATTTTAAACAATACAAGTAAATAGTTTTGTAGAAAAAGTCTAAGCATCGAGAAAGCCCCACAGAAAACGGCTGGGCATCGAGTGTACCATGCTGAAATCGGCTGGGCATCGAGTATCCCATATTGGATTCTCCATATAAATGTATGTAGTGAGGGCAAAGTGCCGTGAAAAATAATATTTCTCACAGTGTGAGCAATATATGGTTTTGAAATTAAGCAAGCGATGAGGAATACGCTACTTTTCATAGCAATTGGAGAAAAAATATATTTTTCTACTCATATCGGTTATTGTAATTTCATTGCAGTCGACGTTAATTCGCCGAATAATAAATCAATGGATATAGTCAGTTTGAAGAAATTTACACATTATTTGTTAAATAAGATCTCTCAATAAATTTGTTGCATAATGTGTATATGATAGAAAAGGATAAACAATTGTTATATTCGCAGTCGCGTTGTAAGTTTCAAAATAGATTTTAGGTTAGCTGTCACCTACTTAACTGCATTGAAATCAGTATTTTATATTTCAAGTGATTTTTTAAAACATTGCTGTAATTATACAGAAAACGATAAGACGTAAGGATTATTTCTCATACCATATTTTCTAGGTACCTGGTAAATGCATCATCCAAAAACAAAAGACTATTACAGCGTCTAGGATCTAATAAATATTGACTTAGTTACCAGATCTTCCGGGAAAAATAATCCGAGTATAACCAGGGATTTTTTGGCAGAAGTAGCCTTTGTGCAATACCAACTTAAGAAAACCATAAATTTCGTATTTCCAGATCCTAAGGAAACCTAATTTGACAAGAAAAATGTAATATAAAATAAGCAACAATAAGCCTTAGAGCCTCATCATATAGAGTAATAATTCAAGATTTAAGTCCATTTCATTTATAATGAACTTTTAACAAAAACATGATCATGCTCGGGCAACAAATTATAAATATTTAAATACTGAAAATGCAATCTAAAAAAGAAAACTGCTATAAAATTATCTCCGCATGTAGATATATCAAGGAATATGGGAACTGTTTTTAGATCAAGGACTTCCTTGTTGTTTACTTTTTATTTCTTTCTTAGAAGAAAACTATTTTCTGATTTTAACTACATATTATTTTTTTATGATAAACCAAAATAGTCAAGAAATTAGTACTATTAGTTATACAGAAATGTAACGAAACAAAATGTTCCAATAATAGTAACAAACAACTATCCCGCGACTGCCGACAAATTTATTTTCCTGACATAAAACATAACCACACTTACTCACCTATGAAAAGTTAAACCCGGAAATAAATTATCTACTTTTCCACAAACTACACAACAACGAACCATAATGGTTTGATAAATAATGTTTTTTTCAGGAAGAATCACAGATATATAGCAAAGAAGTCAAATAATTAAAAAATAATTATAAATTCACAGTTTCTCTACAACAACGCCGCAAGATATAAATTCGGTCAAATCTGGTAAGCGGCCACCTACGAGTATCTAGTTTAAAGTTGTAAACTATATGAACAGATTAATTTTTATATTAACCAATTTGTTATCAAGTAATTTGAATTACTATTTTCTATAAGTAAATTACAAATGATAACAGATTGATCTTATTTTATTTTTCTCGTTAAATTTATATTGACTGTAAATTTGGCTACAGTGTTTTCCATAGTGGAAAGGTCAATGATGGCTAACTGTAAAATTGTAAACAAATTGGCCCCATGTGTTCTTAGGTCTGTGAATAGATCCAAGTCTAGGTGGTTCGACACATTCTGTTTTTTGGATTGGGTAGAGTCAGTAGCCATACCCTTTTTTAAATACCTGATTAGGGACAATTCAGCGTCTCACTTGTCACTGAATTTGATCAAACTGTGTAATGAAAATAATTTTGAATTCTTAGTAACTCGACCCACCATGTGGCATTTTTCAGATTCATGAAAATATTTTAGCTTAGTATATTGAAAAATTGAATTAGTCAGTCTTCTGTACCCAAAGATATGTTTCCTGGACTATTCAAACAATTGTGCGACTCTCTTAAAAAAGAGAACCTTATATCTGATTTCCGAAAGTGTGGAATTGTGCCATTATATCGTGACAAGATCCTTGATATGTGGCCGAAAACCAATTCTAATGCTGGTGCAAATAAAACCAGGAGTTAAAGTGTAAGACGTGTACGAGTAGAAGCCATCGACGTCACTTTTGAATAGTGATTATCAACATTACGACACAACGACAGTGTCAAGCAAGAGAAGAAACGAAAAAAGATAAGTGTGGAAAAGTGCCGAAGTGAAGGATTTCGAAGAATCAATAATAGTTTAGGACAAACAAGGATTTTCAGGAATTGCTACATGTAGTGCAAATGTTGGTGATTCACCATTTAAACAGGCTCATGGGTGGCCTAGAAAAATAGGGCAAGATTGATACAACGTTAGTCTGAAGATACAGAGTACTCCGTTCAAGATAGTGATAATTAATGGTTTTTAAATCGAAGAACAGCCTCATTTTACTAATGAAATACAATACAATAGCAACTCAAAAACAAAAATATCACACACAGAGATCACATCTACAGATCTGGCGATCTTCAATATTTTGTTCTAATACCCCCACTCGACAGATTATTCTTCGATGAGTCCCATTGATGTTTTGAGATGTTGAAACTTTTCTTTGGGGAGAGGCTTTGTGAAACCATCAGCAATCATATTTGAAGTGTCACAATACATGAATAGAATCATATCACTGTTAATTAAATCATGTTGATGATGGAATCTGACATCGATATGTTTTGTTCTTCAACTAGACTTTTCATTGATGAAATTAACTGTCTCAACCCTTACTTCGTGGAATCTACTCATATTAGTGTTTTAAATGAAATTCACGGTTTCTAGTTAATACCACAATATAATAAAAATTGTTGAAAATTCTAAAAATATTTTGATTTTTCGAAACAATTGTCAATTTTTTAGAAGTTTCAACAATTTTTATTATATTGTGGTATTAACTAGAAACCGTGAGTTTCATTTAAAACACTAATAGGAGTAGATTCCACGAAGTAAGGGTCGAGACAGTTAATTCCATTAATGAAAAGTCTAGTTGAAGAACAAAACATATCGATGTCAGATTCCATCATCAACATGATTTAGTTAACAGTGATATGATTCTATTCATGTATTGTGACACTTCAAATATGATTGCTGACGCTTTCACAAAGCCTCTTCCCAAAGAAAAGTTTCAACTTCTCAAAACATTAATAGGACTCATCTGTCGAGTGGGGGAGTATTAGAACGAAATATTTAAGATCGCCAGATCGGTAGATATGATCTCTCTGTGTGATATTTTTGTTTTTAAGTTGTTATTGTATTGTATTTCATTAGTAAAATGAGGCTGTTCTTCGATTTAAAAACCATTAATTATCACTATCTTGAACGGAGTACTCTGCATCTTCAGACGAACGTTGTATCAATCTTGCCCTATTTTTCTCGGCCACCCATGAGCCTGTTTAAATGGTGGATCACCAACATTTGCACTACATGCAGCAATTCCTGAAAATCCTTGTTTGTCCTAAACTATTATTGATTCCTCGAAATCCTTTACTTCGACACGTTCTCACACTTATCGTTTTTCGTTTTTTCTTTTGCTTGAGACTGTCGTTTTGTCGTAATGTTGATAATCACTCTTTAAAAATGTCGTCGATGGCTTCTACTCGTACACGTCTTACACCTAGTTTTATTTGCACCAGCATTAGAATTGGTTTTCGGCCACATATCAAGGACCTTCTCACGATATAATGGCACAATTCCACACTTTCATAAATCAGATATAAGGTGCTCTTATTTAAGAGAGTCGCACAATTCTTTGAATAGTCCAGGAAACCTATCTTTGGGTACAGAAGCCTGACCAATTCACTCTTTCAATATACTAAGCTAAAATATTTTCATGAATCTGAAAAATGCCACATGGTGGGTCGAGTTACTAAGAATTGAAATTTTTTTTCATTACACAGTTTGATCAAATTCAGTGACAAGTGAGACGCTAAGTTGTCCCTAATCAGGTATTTAAAAAAGGGTATGGCTACTGACTCTACCCAATCCAAAAAACAGAATGTGTCGAACCACCTAGACTTGCTTCTATTCACAGACCTAAGAACACATTGGGCCAATTTGTTTACATTTTTACAGTTAGCCATCATTTACCTTTCCACTATGGAAAACACTGTACCCAAATTTACAGTCAATATAAATTTAACGAGAAAAATAAAATAAGATGAATCTGTTATAATTTGTAATTTACTAATAGAAAATAGTGATTTAAATTATTTGATAACAAATTGGTTAATATAAAAATTAATCTGTTCATATAGTTTACAACTTTAAACTAGATACTCGTCAGTGGCCGCTTACCAGATTTGACCGAATTTATATCTTGCGGCGTTGCTTTCGTGAAACTGTGAATTTATAATTATTTTTCAATTATTTGACTTCTTTGCTATATATCTGTGACTCTTCTTGAAAAAAACATTATTTGTCAAACCATTATGGTTCGTGGTTGTGTAGTTTGTGGAAAAGTGGATAATTTATTTCCGGGTTCAACTTTTCATAGGTAAGTAAGTGTGGTTCTGTTTTATGTCAGGAAAATAAATTTGTCGGCAGTCGCGGGATAGTTGTTTGTTACTATTATTGAATCATTTTGTTTCGTTACATTTCTGTTTAACTGTTAGTACTAATTTCTCGACTATTTTCTTTTATCATAAAAAAATATTATGTAGTTAAAATCAGTAAATATTTTTCTCTAAGGAAAGAAATTTAAAGTAAATAACAAGGAAGTCATTGATCTAAAAACAGATCCCATATTCTTTGATATATCTACATGCGGAGATAATTTTATAGCATTTTTCTTTTTCAGATTGCATTTGCAGTATTCAAATATTTATAATTTGTTGCCCGAGCATGATTATGTTTTTGTTAAAACTTCATTATAAATGAAATGGGCTTGAATGTTGAATTATTACTCTATATGATGTAGCTCTAATGCTTATTGTTGCTCATTTTATATTACATTTTTCTTGTCAAATTAGGTTTCCTCAGGATCTGGAAATACGAAATTCATGGTTTTCTTTAGTTGGTATAGCACAAAGGCTACTCGGATTACTTTTTTCGGAAGATCTGGTAACTAAGTCAAATGGATCAAGATATTGTAACCTTACCTTGGTGTTGTTACTACAAGAAGTGAGGTTACATTGCCAAAGGTTCGTTTCTCGCCGGAGAGCATAAGGCCGTGAGTTAGTGAGGAATATTTAAAAGCTTGTCCTGTATTATTTTTTTAAGGCGCTACTTGATTAGTAGGACATCCAAGAAACTTACTGATTAATCAAGAAACCAATAATGGTAAAATTAGCTATTGTAACTTTTGAAATATGTTATTTAAATCGTTTTGCTTTTACGTTTGTGAATCAAATAAAACACATTTTATTGCCAATGAAACAGTTTAATTAAATGGATGGTACCTTGAACAGATGGTGTAATAACCTGTCTCAATAAATATGAGGTGATCAACTCTAATTATGAACTGATGATCAGTTATCAATGGTTAGTCAATTTAAAATGTTTAACAATTTCCAATGTTATCAACTAACTGAGATTATTATGTACAATACACTAAATCTTTATTAACATGTAAATGTTATACCAGTTACAGCCTTACAACTGTAATAATTAACAAGATATAACCAAATAGATCAAAAGTATCTCTTATATAGTAAGATTAAGCTGAAATATAATTTCAGGGCGATATGCAATAACAAAGTTGATATTTCAACTCTAAAAAGTTGAAAGAATGTAATAATAAAATTGTGAATTGATAGTCGTTTTTATAAGAATGTGAAGTTACTGAATAGTGAAATATAAAAGTTAATGTGTCATTAAACGTAAAAACATGAAGTTATAAAATGAATAATTTGCTCAAAGTTCAGATAAAAACAAATAAAACTTTAAATGTTACTTGCGGTTAGTGTCCAAACTATTGAACGTCAATTGGCTCAATTGACAAGCAACATCTGACTTTTGGAACAAGATTCAGCCATGCGGTTAATAATCGTTGTCCATAATGGAATTATTCCGCAGTTGTCACCAACAAACATAAGTCCAGCTTCGTCCTTTGAACTGGAAACGCCGTTAAATGCTCTTGTCGCTCTGTAACGTTAATCGCAATCCGAGGTACGATACGTCTCTACAACCCTGAACGGGGAACAGCCTGTCAGCTATACCTACGAGAATATATCCCATACAGGAAACATCCGAAATTTGAGGCTTCTTAAAATCTGGACATGATCATCCTCTCATTGATTACCGTCACCCATTAAAACTGTTAAACCATATCCATTTGACAAAATATTTTGTAAAAACTTGTATGTAAAAACTGCGGTGTATAGAAAAACCCTAAAAAGAAATTGGGGTTATAGCAGTGAAAATATATACAAGATGAAAGCTTACATTGTTACAAAGGGCTTTTCACCACGATAGTCCCGAAAATAAATGGATTAAACCATGTGCCACCGGTAATTTTTTTATACTCACGACTTGTCCTAATTGACACTCAACTTAACCATTCGAAAAGTATCAGACAAGTGATTTCAATAATTTTAGCTTCCCTTTACCATTGACATCTACAATCAGTGTTACCAATGGCAGTCAAATAAAATCCCCACAGAAAATGATAAAATACTCATGGATTGGTTAAATCACATGAAAAATATTACTCTAGATACCCATTTAACTATTTGAATCCCGTTATTCCAGGATATGCTCAAATAATTTTGAACCCATAGTTAATTCCCAACTATACAGAAGTGTGTATAAAGTTGCATACTCAGTGGGTGGCTTAACCGAATTATTGCACCTCCGTGAGTTATTCGTATTATACAATACAAAAAAAGCATTGTATTTTTATCATGCTACAATTTATTAGATCCTAGACCTTGTGATTGTCTTTTGTTTTTGGATGATGCATTTACCAGGTACCTAGAAAATATGGTATGAGAAATAATCCTTACGTCTTACGGTTTTCTGTATACTTACAGCAATATTTCAATAATTCACTTGAAATATAAAATACTACTTTCAACGCTGTCAAGTAGGTGACAGCTAAACTAAAATCTATTTTGCAACTTACAACGCGACCTCGAACATAGCAATTGTTTATCCTTCTCTATCATATACACATTATGCCACAAATTTATTAAGAGATTTTATTCAACAAATAAAGTGTAAGTTTCTTCAAACTAACTATATCCATTGATTTATTATTCGGCTAATTAACGTTGGCTGCAATGAAATTACCATAACCGATATGAGTAGAGAAAAATATTTTTTCTACAACTGCTATGAGAAGTAGCGTATTTCTCATAGCTTACTTAATTTCAAAACTATATATTGCTCACACTGTGAGAAATATCATTTCACTTTGCCCACACTACATACATCTATATGGAGAATCCAGTATGGGATCCTCGATGCCCAACCGATTTCAGCAGGGCAGACTCGATGCCCAGCCGTTTTCAGTGGGTGGTTCTCGATGCTTAGACTATTTCTACAAAACTATTTACTTGTAATCTTTAAATTTGTGCAGTTGTACAAAAAGTATAGTGTGCAACATGTGGAAAAGGTACTTTTCTCACTCGTGTGTTTGCTTCCAGACTCGTGAGAGAAGTTTTCCCACTTGTTGCACAATATACTATTCCAATCAGTAATTGGCAATTTTATTTGCACTTGAAAATACTGGGCCTTAGTGTCAAACATAAAAATTCAATTATTTATTTGGGTAGTTTGTATGTTTATAGAGCTAATTTCAAGTTTTATTTCGTTGATATAGATGATAAGTAGTTCTAAATATGATAAAAGAATATTTAAAATTAGTAAGAAGGTATCTCTCTCATTCTTCGTAAAGTATATCGAAGTGAAATTATAGATATTTACAAAGTCATTTTCACGTTTTTAGATAAGCTCTGCTGAAATCCATGCTTCTAGCAAAGAAACTTGCACCATCATAGAATCAATCTTCGATAACTTACAATCGTTTCTTTTTTAACTCGGTTATGGGAAATAACTCAATTTGTTCGTGTAGTGACGTCATCGCGTTGTGTTTGTTGTTCGAAGTCACGTGATAATGTGTAAAAAATACGGCAATTTAAATTGATTTCATTTAATTTGACTAGACTTTTCATTAATGAAATTAACTATCTCGACCCTTACTTCGTGGAATCTACTCATATTATACTCCGTTTTTAAAAGGCATGGAGTAATAATTCACTCATTTTGGCCGGAACTATAGGCGTACCACATTTAGTCATTTAAAAAAAGTTAAGGCTTCTAAAATTATCTCATTTCCGAAAATAACCGTTTTGTAATATTATTTAAAATGAAATTTCAAATTATCAATAATATAATAAACTGTGGATTATATCACTGACATCAATTTTCCAGAAAATTTATTATTATGTATAAAAGGGCGTAGACGAGTCCCTCCACTAAGCTCCAGGTAGTTATAATCCTAGATACAATAAATAATGAAATAAATGTTATTAACAATTTTATACAAATACATATATACAGCGTTGCCAAAAAGTCTCGCACCAAGGGATTATCTTTGAAACGGATAAAGGGAAAGTTATTAAATTCTAGGACGATGAATGAGACTCTATTCTGCATATTTTAGAGTAAATGTCAAATGTTGTTGACGACAGCGTTTAGCGTACGGCCGCCATCTTGATTTTTTTTAAATGACAACCTAGGTCGTGTGACCATCACAAAAAAGCTTATTTTTTTCTCTTTCCAAAAATGATCCCTATATACAGAGTGTCCCGGAACTGATGGTAAAAAAGTCAGGAGCGTATAATGTGAGCCAAAATAATGTTAGTACTTCATATAAACTTTTACTATGCAGGCCCTCGTTTTCGAGTTATAGGCCTCGAAAGTTTTAATTTTGAATTTGGTTTTTATTTTTATTTTTTGTACTAGTTATTTGATCTTTATAAAATTCACGACAAAGCTATAATGTACGTGTATGTTTATTTTGGAAAGGTTAACAGATTTACAGCAGTGAGTTGAAGCCAGGGACGGACTACTCATAATGGTTAGTGATCCAAAAATTTTACAGGGATGGCACACCCTGTATGAAATTATCGAAATTGACTCCTCCACACATTAGGCTAACGAAAAGGAACTCTTGTTGGAATTCGATAAAACAAGCCGTTTGGCTAATATTTACAGTTTTATTAATACACTACGTACCAATTTACCTAACTAACTTATTAATACGATGTCCAAGATTTACCTACATTACTACAAAAAAATAATTTGATGATAAAAACAATAAAAACTTATTTAATAGGAATTAGATAGGTACGCAAACAACGTAATTAGTTGCTTTTAATCAAAATTACGAACACAACATTATTAAACCATTAAGAAAACCTCAAAAAACACAAGTTATAAAACATTAGACTGAAATAATTCCTAAGCAACAACAAAAACTAACGTTATTCTAATAAATGTTCAATATAAGCTCCTCCCACTTCCACGCACATTCTAAGTCTACGAAGGTTGTTTATTTGCACTTGAAAGAGCAACCCCATATTATTTTTAATAACATTGCAGTGTAACACAATTCTGTCTATAAAATCTTTCCTTGTTTGCACATGTGTTGCGTATACCTTACTTTTGAGATTACCCCAGAGAAAGAAATCGTCGTCTCCTGAGCACGGTGGCCATTGAAAAAGGGCATCCACGACCAATCCATCTATTAGGAAACGTTGTGTGTAAATGCTGTCGTACATCTAAACTGAAATGATGAGGGGCCCTATCATGTATGAACCATAAATTCCTACGAGTTTGTAGTGGCACATCATCAAACAGGTTCCATAACTCATTTTACAAAAACCCCAAATATCTCTGACCGGTCAAAGTACCGTCAATAAAGTATGGCCCTATCAAATGATTGCCAACAATTCCTGCCCAAAAATTAACCATGAATCTATGCTGGTTCCTAGTTTGGATAATGCCATGTGGATTCACATCATCCCATAAATGCATATTATGAGAATTAATGACTCCCCCTCTGGTGAAACCGGATTCGTCCGTGAAGAGAACGTTACTAATAAATGTATTGTCGGCCACTGTCATACTGTGTACTTTTCTCATGTGAAAAGGATAGCTGTTCTTTTAGGACGCGATGAACAACTGAATTCGAGACGTTATGTTCTCTTGATAATTTTCGTAAACTCATTCATTATCAACTGCATTTAACAAGTCTCGTTCAACTGCCACAGTACGTACGCTTCGTACTGGACCTTCCTAAAATTTGAAATTTTGTTTTGTATACATGGAAAATTACATTTACTTATTCATACCTGTTTCTCGTAACCTGAGATCAATACTCTCAAACATTCGTCTGTTTGGCAATGCTCTGTTTGCAAAATGTTCTGCATAAAGCCTTCTGGCCTCTAAACAGTTTCGAGAAGTAAGTCCATACATTAAATGCATATCTGCGTACTCAATAAAAGTGAATTTTGCCATTGTAACTTTTAAATTAAGGACTTATGAATTATTGACAAATACTGACTACGAACTATTCTACACAACGTTTGACAACTAATCCTTTGGTAAAAACACTTTTAAAAAGTTTTTACAAACTTTCGAATAATTAAGTCGTCAATGTTTTTTATCTCCTGCTATCGTTAAATTATTTTTTTGTAGTACTGTAGGTAAATCTTGGACATTGTATTAATAAGTTGGTTAGGTAAATTGGTACGTAGTGCATTAATAAAACGGTAAATATTAGCCAAACGGCTTATTTTATAGAATTCTATCAAGAGTACCTTTCAGTTGGGTTAATATGTGGGGAAGTCAATTTCGATAATTTCATACAGGGTGTGACATCCCTGCAAATTTTTTGGATCACTAACCATTGCGAGTAGTCCGTCCCTGGCTTCAAGGCACTACTGTAAATCTGTTTACCTTTCCAAAATAAACATACACGTACATTATAGCTTTGCCGTAAATTTCATGAAGATCAAATAATTATTACAAAAAATAAAAATAAAAATCAAATTCAAAATTAAAACTTTGGAGGCCTATAACTCGAAAACGAGGGCCTGCATAGAAAAAGTTTATATTAAGTACCAACATTATTTTGGCTTAGATTATACGCTCCTGACTTTTTTCCCATTAGTCCCGGGACACCCTGTATAACTTGACTCGGATATTATGATAGAAATTTAACAAAAATAATAAAATTATTTTAATCAAAACTGCGTGTTACAGAAGTTTATGAACTAAACAATTATTTAAGTTGCAAATTCTTCATTACAATAAGTGCTCAAAATGCTAACCATTTGTTTGTTGACAATGATACAATCTCTCTTCGAGGCTACGAATAGAATCGTTGATCATTTGTGGAGTAATTCCCTGCGTTTCGAGACGTATGCGATCCTTTAAATCGTTCAAGTTAGTTGGTCTGTTTACATAAACGCGGTCTTTCAGGTAGCCCCAGAGAAAAAAATCGAGTGGTGTCAAGTCGGGTGATCTTGCGGGCCACTCAATTGCACCTCTTCGACCAATCCATCTCTGAGGGAAAATTGTATTTAAATATTGCCTAACGTCTCTTTGATAATGTCGAGGTGCGCCATCTTGTTGAAAGTATACGTTCATATTAGGAAATCATCGATTTATTTCAAGTATAATTTCATTTTGGAGTAAGTCAAGGTGTTTAGCACCGGTCAGCGTCGGTCAGCGTTCCTTCAATAAAAAAAGAACCGATCAAATGGTTTTTCACCAAACCCGCCCACACATTTACTTTTTGTGGACGCTCTGTCTGAACCTCCTCCATCCAGTGCGGATTTCAATCTGACCAGTACCGACAATTATGTCTGTTAACAGAACCGTTCAAGCAAAATGTGGCTTCATCACTGAATACCAAAAAATTTCACAAAATTGTAATCGCCTATCAAAATCATCCTCGCCCAATTGTTGAAGATTTTGAACTTTATAAGGATGAAAGTTATTTTTGTGCAGAATAGTTTGTATAGACTGTCTAGAAATACCATGATTTCTTGCCAATATACTTGTAGATGTTTTAGGGTGCTCTTGAATATCTAATAGAACATCTAAAATTTCACCTCCATTAGTTGCACTTTTCGGTCTACCAGACCTAGGAATATCTTTTACACTACCAGTTTCATCAAATTTATTTACTAATCTCGTCACTGTAGATCAACTTATAGGAGGGCATTCAGGATTTAAATCGTTAAAAAGATGAGTTACTTCGTCATAGGTACGTTTGCGATCACCATATCCAACTAACATTAAGATTTAGATGCGTTGTTTTTTCTGATAAATGTGCCATTACTCTTAATACTTTTAATCTTCGTAC
The DNA here is from genome assembly GCA_963921935.1 of Galeruca laticollis. Lineage (NCBI taxonomy): Eukaryota > Metazoa > Arthropoda > Insecta > Coleoptera > Chrysomelidae > Galeruca > Galeruca laticollis. Next base: position 248,777,395 of record OY998176.1, read on the forward strand.
TTATTAGAAATCAGTATCAGTTTTGACAATTTGTACATGAATAATGAACTAATGATGTGGTTGACGTTTTGAATGCCTACTATTGTTTTTTGTTTTATTTAAAAAATCTACAAGTCCAAATAATTAGTAGGTACGGTACACATTAATTTGTAAACATGAAAACGATATTGTATAGAACATTTTGTATTAAAGTGATACATTGGGATTATTTTTGGAAAGAGAAAAAAATGATCTTTTTTGTGATGGGTCACACGACCTAGATTGTCGTTTTAAAAAATTCAAGATGGCGGCCGTACCCTAAACGCTGACGTCAAAAACATTTGACATTTGCTCTAAAATATTCAGAATAGAGTCTCATTCATCGTCCTAGAATTTCATAACTTTCCCTTTATTCGTTTCAAAGGTAATTCCTTGGTGCGAGACTTTTCAGCAACGCTGTATATCCAAACCAACCCCATTTGCCGATTATTTCACCCAATTAGCAAGTAATTGAAGAAAATTGACAAACAGGTAGTTAAAAAATGGTTTTATTATTGTGAAATATAGTCTTTTCAGTTCTAAGAAAATGCCCCCATAATACAATGTACTTACTAGAACTTTTCAACTATAAAAGTAGCGGAAAGGTTGAATATTATCAATTTATAGTTCATCTGTTCTGGAGACACTGCTGTGTTGATTGATTTCCCCACTATTACTGTTATTTGTTATTATTTTTTACCGTTATTGTTAACTGGTGTTTATTTTTGTTCATCTATACAAGTTCTCTTCTTATCACACGAGACAAACACCTAACTACACCTTCCAACTATATAGTGTACCAACCAAATTCGACCAGATACGGAGGATTTATCACCATCTAAGCGACCTGAAGTTGGCCCATTGTCGCTGAACGAAAAAAATCTGATATTAAATTGCTATTCCTCGTTGAAGAACGAAGAAATTAGAAGAAAAATCATGAATTTGACAGGAAGTGTTGATGAAACTGTGGAGATCACTGCAACAATGATGGGTGTTTCAAAAACAACAATTCATAATTTAATGAAGGAGTAAAAAAAAGGAAACATCACAGCCCCAGCAAAGTCCACAGGCCGACTCAAACTTGAAATGGATGACGATTTGAACAATGGAATAAGGCGTAAGGTGCATGCTTTTTTCTTTAGAAAAGAGATCCCAACTCTCTCCAAAATTATGGCTTCGGTTCAAGAAGATTCAGATTTTCCGAAAATGTCTCGAAGTACATTATGGAAAATTTTGAAGGAACTTGGATTTGAATATAAAAAAAATTATCGGAACGCAATGTTGATTGATAGAGACAACATTGTCGTTTGGAGGAGGAGTTATTTGCGCAATATTCGGAAAGCAAGACTAGATCAAAAAGGAATTTATCATTTGGATGAGACTTGGTTAAATGAAGGTCATACTGTGTCAATGTTTTGGCAAGACACGAAGGTCAAAAGTCGGAGGCAGGCAGCTCTTGAAGGGTGGTCAACAGGCCTCAACCCACCAGCAGAAAAAGGACGTCGACTCATCATTACTCATATCGATAGTGCCGAAGGTTTTGTTAAAGGTGGATTGTTGTGCTTTGAGTCGAAGCAAACCGGAGATTATCATGAAGATATGGATGCAGACGTTTTCGAAGAATATTTCTCACAAATGTTAGATCTAATTCCAACGGGCTCAGTCATTGTTATGGATAACGCAAGTTATCACTCCAGGTTAGTGGAGAAATTACCTTCAACTGCATGGCGTAAACAAGATATCCACGATTGGCTAACCTCGAAAAATATTGAATGCCCAGATAACCCGCTGAAAAATGAGCTCTTGCAACTGGCCAATTCACATAAACACAAATATAGTAGATACGTTGTAGATCAAATGGCATCAGCGCGTGGTATAAGGGTGCTGAGGCTTCCTCCTTATCACTGTCAACTCAATCGCATAGAATTAATATGGCCCCAAGTGAAAGGGGAAGTTTCAAGAAGGATAACGACATTCAAAATGAGTGACGTAAAAGTTTTATTCGAAGACGCGTTAGGTAAAGTAACCTAAGAAAACTGGAAGAACTGTGTTGAACACGTGATACAAAAAGAACTAAATATATGGGAAATGGATCATATGAGTGAACACATGATTAAACCATTTATAATCAATGTTAATAATGGAAGCTCAACAGAATCGTCTGATTCTGATCTATAGACTAGTTTTTGTGTTAGTTATTACTATTATTTGTAAGACTTTTTTTTATAAATATTACATTAATTCGTACTTTATTCCTGCATTTTTCTTTTTTCCTCTCCTATTGTGAACGGTATATTAGTAGTAAAGTTGATACCTACTGCAAAAAACATTGCTATTTTTTATATAATATTTTATGTTTATTGTTTATTCATAGTAACACAAAAAAATGTGTTTTTATTGAATCGATATTGTGAACTCTTTTGAATAGTTTTCGTAATTATAATTTCATATTGCCTTCATATTCATATACCAAGTTTGTTTTGTCCTGATTGCACGCCTCTGAGGATTAAATTGTTTATTTGTTCATTCAAATACAATAGAGCGACCCTTTCAATACAATAGGCGACCCAACCGCATACAGAGTTACGGTGTGTCTACCTGAAATTCGTAACAAATGAGAAATTTTAGTACAAAATTAGATAAACTTCGGAGATATTTTATTATACACCTTGTATCGGTTTTGCATACCTGATGAGCTTTAATTACTCCATGCCTTTTAAAAACGGAGTATAGTGTTTCAAATGAAACTCACGGTTTCTAGTTAATACCACAATATAATAAAAATTGTTGAAAATTCTAAAAATATATTGATTTATCGAAACAATTGTCAATTTTTTAGAAGTTTCAACAAGTTTTATTATATTGTGGTATTAACTAGAAACCGTGAGTTTCATTTAAAACACTAAGACTTTTCATTGGTTGCTAACTTGATACAACCTTGATTGTCTTCATAAAGGATAGTTGCATGTTCACAAGGTATCTCGAAATCTTCTAAAAGTCTTCCTGACCACACTATTTTCTGGCTTGCCAAGGCCGCTAATATATATTCTGCCTCTGTAGATGATGGGGCTACTGTAGATTGCTTCTTGCTATCCCATAATACAGGATTATTTCCAAGAAATAATATAAAACCGGCTATAGATTTCCTATCAGAGACTTCGCCTGCCCAATCGGAATCAACATATCCGTTCAGAGTCAATTCAGTATTCGAACTAAATTTCAGTTTATCTTTACTTGTAACCTTCAGGTATTTGAACATTCTCTTGACTGCATCCCAATCCTTCTGACTTGGCTGACTTACTCGCCTGCACAAGTATCCCACAGAATGATATATATTCGGAGTTGAAAGATATAGCAGTGCCCCCACTGCTTTTCTATATTTTTCATTATTGGGTAATAAAGGGGAATTTGTATCGAATTTGGGGTACTCTGTATCCATTGGAGTAGCTACACATGAGGCATTTTCCAGTCCATTCTCTTTGAGAAGGATATCAATTTTCTTCTTTGAACCCTGATCCTCAAAAATGATGAAATATTTCCTAAGTTGACCGTTTCGAAACTCTCATGGAGTTTATCTCCAATCCATTGTATCACTTCATCATTTTCATGACATATACACAAATCATCAACATATAACAATACATATAGTATAGTTCCTTTCTTCATTGTCAGATAGAGGCACTGATTATTTTTATTCAAATCCACATTCCAAAAGTTTTCCGCCTATAGTATCATTCCATGCTTTCGCTTCAAACCGTATACTGCCTTGTGGAGTTTATATACAAGATGGAAATCATTTTCATTTATATAACCTTCTGATTGAGACATTCAACAGACCATTCAAATATGCGGTTTTTATATCATAATGCCTGATTTTTAATTTACGAACAACTGCTATTGATAACAGTATTTGAAAAGTCGTTTGTCTCATCACCGGAGCGAAAATACTATCATAGTCCTCCCCATATTTTTGTGTGTAACCTTTTGCGACTAAACGAGCCTTATATTTCATTATTCCACCATTTGAATTGATTTTTGTGTTGAAAATCCACTTACATTTTATAACTCTTTTGTTCGGAGGTAGCTCGGTCAGCGTCCATACGCCTTTCTTCCTGAATGATTCCGTTTCATCTTCTATAGCATTTATCCATTTCAATTTTTAATTTTCTGGTAATTTCATTATTTCGTAACAAGTCTCAGGATCATCATTTGTTTCACTTGAAGTAAAGTAGGACAGTTTCTCAGGAGGTTTCCCCTTATTATTTCTTGAGGATCGTCTTAAATACTCCAGCCCTTCATCATCCAAACGTGTCTCTTCACTTTCAATATTAGTATTATTTTCGGCAATAACCCTTTCCTCGATACTTTCTTCCTCTTCGTTTACAAAAACTATTTCACTGTTTTCATCCAAGATTTTGACAGATTCTGATTTCATATCAGTGTAGTTTTTATCTTCGAAGAATTTGATAGTTCTACTTATTACTATTTTATTGGTTTCTGGATTCAAAACTCTATCAGCATTGGAAGTTTCATTATATCCTACCAAAATCTCTGCTTGTGCTCGAGTATCCCATGTTGTTCTTATTTCTTTGGGAACATAGGTATAGGCCACACTGCCAAAAGCTCTGAGATGATCCAATCTTGGTTTTTCTGAATTCCACAGTTCATATCGAGTACATTCGATAACTTTTGTAGGAAGGAGATTTCTAAGATAATTCGCCGTGGCAATTGCTTCACCCCAATATTTATTCATCAATCCTGCATCAAACAACATTCACCTTGCTGCTTTGCATAACGTTCGATTTTTACGTTCTTCTATGCCATTTTGTTTGGGCGAATACGGAACTGTAGTTCGAAAGATAATACCTTTCTTCTTCTGAAAACCTTGAACTCCTGATCCACGTTACTCTCCTCCATTATCAAATCTGAACATTCTGGGTAACACTTCGAATTTATTTTCAAAAAGAGCGACGAACTCTTCAAATTTCTGAAATACTTCATCTTTGGAATATAGGAGGTATCATATGGTATAACGGGAGTGGCCATCAATAAATATCAAAAAATAGCGTTTCTTTCATGGGGTTTCTGTTTTCATCGGACCACAAACATCAGAATGTATCAAATCTAGACATTGATTTGATCGTTTGTCACAATTCTTTAAAAATAGTTTCTTTGTTAGTTTTTCTTTTATGCAACTCACACAACTCATAATTTCATAGCAATTTTCGATTTTTATTCCTGAAGCTAGATCATGTGACACAAGTCTTTTGAAATCGAACGGATTTTTATGACCTAGTCATATATGCCATGCGTAAATACAATTTTCATGCCGACTTTGTGTTGTTATATTTCCTCGCTCATCTGACTTCAAAATAATATGTAGAATGCCATTCTCAATTATTCCCATAGCAATATTTTTCTTGCCCATTTTTACTGAACAATGTTGTTGATCAAAAATAACGTTGAATCCTTTTTCTGTTAGTCTCTTCAGTGACAATAGATTACTTCGTAATTGAGGTACATATAAAACGTCTGAGACATGAGCATTTTGACATTTTTCATCGACTTGACATTTAAGGTATCCATTTTCAATTCCTGAACATATCATTTCTTGACCAATTGCAACAAAAATTTTATTTCCATCGGCACATCGGAGGTTGACGAAGAAATTTTTGTTGCTTGTCATACGATTAGGAGCTTTAGAATCGATGTACCATTCGTTCGAATTAAGGTTACCTTCACAAAAACAGAATTCTTCTACTGTACTCTTTGCCATTTTATAATTTTTCTGAGTCTTTTCATTGCTTCTTTGAATATTCATTTTACGGAAATAACATTCTTTCTGAATATGACCCGTCTTTTTACAGATGAAACATTCTTTATCGAATCTACTTGCTGCCTCTTTCTTCTGCTTGTTATATGTCTTCAATGCAGTTCATCGTAGGGTCTAGTATCTAGTGCTGTAACTAAAGTTTCAAATTTTTCTGGGAGACCACCTAATAAAAGTGCTGCTACGTGAAACTCTTTTATCTCTTCACCGATATCTCTTAACATTTCGACCATTTCCAAAGTTGTTCCTATGTATTACGACATATTTCGTCCAGGTTCAAGTTTGGCTTGTATAATTTTCTCAGTAAATAAAGCTTATTGGATAAATTCGTTCTTTCGTGAACCTTTTGTAGAATATCCCACATATCCTTAGCTGATGTACAATTACAGATGTGGATTATTTGGTTATTTTCTACTGATAAGGATATAGAACTCTGTGTTTTCTGATCCAAACTTAACCAATTTTTATCTGAAATCTCTGGTTTTTGTTTGTCGACAACCTTCCATGTTCCCTCTCTAATCAACATAATCTTCATTTGAATTTCTATGGTTGATAATTACTGTTATTCAATTTGACAATTCCAAATCTTGAATTGTCAGAGGGCGATTCCATTACTGTATGGTTTTACTGCAGCCTTATGTTTCCGCTTCACTTTCTACACAGTCTGTCTTAAACACAACGACAGTGTCAAGCAAAAGAAAAAACGAAAAAAGATAAGTGTGAGAAAGTGTCGAAGTTAAGGATTTAGAGGAATCAATAATAGTTGGCGACAAACCAGGATTTTCAGGAATTGCTACATGTAGTGCAAATGTTGGTGATCCACCATTTAAACAGGCTCATGGGCGGCCTAGAAAAATATGGCAAGATTGATATAACGTTCGTCTTCGTCTGAAGATACAGAGTACTCCGTTCAAGATTGTGATAATTAATGGTTTTTGAATGAAAGAACAGCCTAATTTTACTAATGAAATACTATTCGTAAACGTAAACTGCAAAATTATTTTTTATTGTCACAACTTGATAGACAACAACAACAACTTAAAAACAAAAATATCACACAGAGATATCACATCTACAAATCTTGCGATCTTGAATATTTATTTCTAACAATAATGAGTACATGCTAAAATCTAAGGAAGAACCTTAAGTTAAGAGAGGTCTGAAGATCAAGAGAGGCCTGAAAATCTAGAGAGGCCTGAAAATCCTGAGAAATTATACAGTTCTGGAGACTTTCTAGTCATTGAAGTTAAAGTCAAAACCAAGGACACGCACAGGCTGTACATTAGTAACGTTTTATATCTTCAAGATGACAGGTATGTTGGAGTTTTCTATAAAAAGGCTCCTCTCGCTTGAAATTTTGCCCAAACAGAGGAAAAAAATGAATTCATTTCTGGTGAAGGCATTTTGAAAGAATTAAAACTCTCACTCAATCAAAACTAATCATCTCGTTTTACGGATATGGTCAGTTTTGGAAACGATTCGATTAATTTGATATAGTATTAGGCTTAAATAAGGTTTTCATGAAATCTAAATTTGTTTTCGTTGTAGATAGTTGTGTTCCTAATCAACCCTCACATTTTTATTAGTTCCTATTGACCTACTATATGTCTAAATATGAACAGACGTGTATTATTAACTGGCGTTCCTATTCACCCCTGTATGTGGGGTGATGAGGAACACTATATATATATATATATATATATATATATATATATATATATATATATATATATATATATATTATATATATATATATTATAATATATACCCAGATATTTTGTTTTACTTTATTGATTTATCTACTAACTTATCTATGTTTCTTATTTGTTTATGAATTGAATTGGAAGCTCAGGGTAAATTTGATTTATCTATTTTATTATTAATTTATTGATTGAGTGGAGAGCATGAGAAGTCTATACTCCCGTTGGGTTCCGGATTGAATTAAAAAATATATGAAATTTGCACTTTATATATATTGTATTATTATCATCTCCTCCAAAAGCTGTGAATAAAATTATGTGGAACACACTAATGCGACTTCTATGATATCAAGCCTTTTCCTGTATTCAGCAGATGACATGGAAATAAAATTCAGATGACTCAAGATTTAATTAATATAATTACCAACAGAAATCAAATTGAAAAGCATTATAATTTGTGAAGAAAAACTTATGCTAAACAAAATTATTACAAACTAAATTACTTATACTGAATTTTCTTATACATATAATAAATTATTAATGGTGAAATTTGGCCTAATTAGTGATATATGTCTGAATTTTAAAATGGCTAACCATATAAATTATTTACACACTGACCTGATCACAACACTAGGTAGTTTTTATTCACTCTGCTACTGTGTTCTTCCCTGGAATGAAGCTGGACTCTCTTCAACTTGTAGAACAAACTCTTATCGTTTGTACAGCAGGTAAGTCGATGTTATATTATTAAATCGTTTGTTAAACTTGACTCAGAATGTTTTTATGATGATTATTAATGTTGTTATATAGTATTTAATACTGTAATGTGGTCACTTTATTAAAATTTATACATAGCGTCCCCTCTTGAAATTCGATTGTATGTATTTCTTACAAATAACTGTTTCATTATATTTTCTTCTGGAAATGTTTCTGAGGTTGTAATTTGACGTTTTTAATATATTTGGACTCTAATTTCTAAGAATTTTCGAATATTTTGATTAAATTTTATAAAATTTTCTTACATGTGTCCATATCCTTTAGCACTACCTCACTAACTCTTTTGTTTTCTGAATCAACAAACTCTTGTTGCTAGCTTTGTTATTTTCAAACAAAACACCAACAACTTACTATATCATAGTCTTTTTTATGTAATGCTTAATATTTCATTTAATGTCTTTATCTTATTCCTATTGTTATTTACTGTTTATGTAAAATTTCAAAATAATTCATTACACCTATTTACATGTGAAATATTTCTAAAAATATACCTTATATTTATATACAATGATTATATCTATCCAACTTTAAATTCAAATATCAATAAATTCACAATCATTACCGTTTGTAAACCTTTTATAATGCCCTGCAATTCAATTTTTATTCAAGATTCAACATTTATCTCATATAGATTTGGTCTATTATTTAATTCAGTTATATTTTCCAAACATCCTCTTTATTTTGCAAATAATCAATAGTTCAGAACATAGATAATTCTATGGTTGAATATATTCCTGCTATCATTATTCTGTGCTAAATGACATGAAGTTTGAATTGACACTTCTGTTATTTCGTTTCGATAACTGTGATGTTTTTGTTTGTATATTGTTATCAAATATCCTGTTTATTTTTGTCTTATAATAATTTTATATTCTCTACAGATTCACTGTTGGATATTCTGAATAATATATACAAGTCATCATTTGTGCTGCTAATAAGAAAGTGAATTTATAATTTACCAAGGAATTGAATTAAAATTTATGACTCATAATGTTTACATTCTGAAATTTAAGGTAAATAATTTCAATATTACTCATATATTTCTGTAGTTATACGGAATAATTGATATCATAGGTGTTCGATTCAATATGAAATATATTTCTCACTTATTATTACCCTTAGAAATGATAATTTTATCTATTTGAAGAAAGTAATCCCTACTTGTTATTTGACAAAGTTGCAAACTTCATATATTTGTATCTTATTCTCTTTAATACTTCTTACGATACGTTCAATATATATATATATATATATATATATATATATATATATATATTAAAGTGAAACATATCTACCAGGTTAAATTAAATAATTAGCATCATTCAGATAATGTGAATTTTAGTAGTAGTAAATATTCAATAGAGGGAAATAATCCATAAAGATATAGTTTAAACATGTCAAGAACTATTTACGAATAGTATACAATTGATAAATTGATTTAAGAGATTACAATTTAATTTAGTAACTATTTTTTCTTCATAGTATATTTCAAAGTACAGAAAATATAACAACGACAAGTAAATTACGTCAAACATAATTTTGTACATAATTATAATGATCACTGTATATGGGATCACATGAATTTTGAAACAAAATTCAACTATTATAATTTTATATTTTGTAAACACTTTCAGAAACCCTGTATATTGCATAAACTTTTCAATTATTTGTATGAAACGTCAAAATCAAAATATCAACGCGGAAACCAACGTTCTGTTAATAGTTCGGGTAGAGTGATTCGGAGTGACTGCAGAAGTGCATAGAAACACAGTGAATTTATCTACAATAACGCAGAAATAGATATTTTGTTTTAATAAAAACAATGTTTATTTATCAACAAATGAACAATGAAAAACAAAAGAAAAAACATTTGAATGTTGTTGATTCTGAGCTAGAGAGACGCCGTGTGAATTAAATAGATGGAGGACGTGTTAAATTTTTCTTCTCCAAAATTTTAAGAAACTAATGTAATTTTAACAAAATCATGAAGAAACGTTAACTAAAGTGTTTAGCAGTATCTTGAGAAGTAAACTAACTAAAAATATCATTCGTATATTATTCATTAGTGAGAAAATTGTGATATCGTCTAGATTTGGTAAGATTGAACAATTACCTTATTAATATAATTTCGATGTCTATCCATATATCTTGCTATTGATAAGATATTTCTACTGGTGACATAATTGACATCTCATCATTTCTACATCCTGAGTTCCGCTTATTCGATCATAGGCGATCGTTTTCTCCAATGCATCACATTCAGGGTCATGAAGAACTAACTATGAACACTATTCCTCGTGTATATATTGAACTTCTCCTATAAAAACATTCACAGATATATTTATATGTTAGGTTTTATTATTTTTGGTATCAATTTATTCGTTAAATATTAGTCTTAAACATTCAATCTCCACTAATATATCGGACACGAAACACTAAACTCATATTAAACAAGTACTTACCAAAATTTATTCAATAAATCATAATAATATATCCCAAACACGTCACTTTTTCCTTCATCTTGTAGACTAAATTATATCCACCACAGAATAACACACCACACGACGATTGTATTAGCAATAGCGAAAGTTGGGATTGAAGCGTTATGAATGTACATTCAGAACACATAGAATAATGATAATCGAGCAAAATTTACTTGCTGCGTTTGAGGTAAATAATATTTACAACTAATGAGAATCATTTATCCGAAGATTTTCCCTAACAGTATTCCATTGAATTTAATATGTATTACTAATTCATTAATTGATGAAAATTTTTCCTCATTTCACTATCTATATTTAATTAAAATCTTTGTCTATGTTTGTCTTGCGTTTCTCTGATATCTTACCTATAGTTTCCTGTTACTGACAAGCGCTAAGTGCCGCATCCCATTCCTGAGATATGGAAACGACAAGATGAAACAAATTTACAATATTTTTAACTTATATAGTATTTTGAATTGGAATCCGTGGTAAGCGAATCAGCTCTGGCGCCCATAAACAATTAAATCAATAAACAATAATTAATAAATTAATAAGCATTAAACATAAATAGATCTTAAATTATGAAATATATGACAAAATGGCATCCCGACGTAGAGGCATTAATTAAATAGAATCAAATTAACATTAATTATAAAAATTTATAATATATATATATATATATATATATATATAAATATTGGGGTAGCAGCAAATAAAAGTACACTCTTTATAATATTTCCAAGCTTTCGGAAACGTTTATTTCCATCATCAGGGAGCACTACAAAAAATCACAAAAACGTTACAACAACTAAATGCGACCAACACCACAATCCGCCGAGCCAAAACAACCCCGACCAATCGCAAAATCTCTCTCTCTCACAAAAAGCAGCGAAGTAGTCAAGCATGTTTCAACCCAACAAAAAGCACTGATGGCGACAAAAACATGAACTGTCAGAAAAGGTCAAACTGCGACCAAAATTTTACCCGACTATAATACTGAAATAATTATATTTAATAACAAAGCTAATACATTACATTGAAATTTTTTTTGTAGTCAAAAAGTTTTGAAGAATATTATCAATTATGTAAAAACAACTAGCTATTCAAGCACCACAAACTCTCATCTCTCACATAAGAGAGTGTATGATGCAGGAATCAACCAGCTTAAAAAATATATATATTTTTTAAGCTGGTTGATTCCTGCATCATACACTCTCTTATGTGAGAGATGAGAGTTTGTGGTGCTTGAATAGCTAGTTGTTTTTACATAATTGATAATATTCTTCAAAACTTTTTGACTACAAAAAAAATTTCAATGTAATGTATTAGCTTTGTTATTAAATATAATTATTTCAGTATTATAGTCGGGTAAAATTTTGGTCGCAGTTTGACCTTTTCTGACAGTTCATGTTTTTGTCGCCATCAGTGCTTTTTGTTGGGTTGAAACATGCTTGACTACTTCGCTGCTTTTTGTGAGAGAGAGAGATTTTGCGATTGGTCGGGGTTGTTTTGGCTTGGCGGATTGTGGTGTTGGTCGCATTTAGTTGTTGTAACGTTTTTGTGATTTTTTGTAGTGCTCCCTGATGATGGAAATAAACGTTTCCGAAAGCTTGGAAATATTATAAAGAGTGTACTTTTATTTGCTGCTACCCCAATATTTTTGCCAATTTTCCCTAACTGGTCAGCAAAGACTTCCAATCTTTATATATATATATATATATATATATATATATATATGTATATATATATATATATATATATATGTATATATATATATATATATATATATATATATATATATATATATCATAACATGCCAAAGAAGTATCGTTGCAGCTGTTAAATTGTTTTCCAAACATCACTTCAATCATTTAAGATAAATTATTATCTGCCTGTAATTCCGACGCTCCCGATTAAACGATTTCGTCTACAGCCGTAATTCTTCTATTTTTAGCTATCACCTCTCTTCATTTTCTATATACACGTTGAAAGTATAAGTGTCCATACTATATTTCTTGTGAAGACTAACAGAAATAATTCCTCATTCAATTTCAGCGGAAAACAATAATCCCCTCATAGTTAACGGGAAAAGGTAAGAGGCACATGGCATTACCCGTGTTTTAGAGAAAAACGATTTCTTTTTCTGAGTTTATGTGAAAACGATAATTTATGGATTCCAGGAGAACAGGGCCAGTTCTCTGAATGGGATTTAAATTCATTGAAGAATTAATAATTTTTTTTTCTAATTTTTTTATCTATTACCTATCAGAATATTACTTTTATTTTGAAAATCAAAAGTATTTTCATTAAAATTATATTTTTATGTTTATTATCAAAAGAGTTTTTTAATTTGCACTTTGTGTACACAGAGAGTTGCTTTCTCATTCGAAAACAAACGTAAAAACAGTACAACCATTTTATTTATACATAAACAAAACTATCTGAGTGTTCGGAGACATATTTCACGTTGCCAAATCTGAAAAAAATGACGGTTTCTACTGCTTTCTCACTAAAAACTAGAACAATCGCCATCAATACAATAAAATGTTCAACAAATAGATCGGATTAATTGTCTTGATCTGCTACAAACTCTCGAATTATAAATACATAATGAAAGTTGGCAACATGGCAAGTGTTCTTCAGATCATTCACTGTTTTGGATATCCTGGTATTACCCACAATGAATTTATACTTGTAACACATTGTCCTCGCTCATGGACATGTACTTTGGCACGTTTTCCCCTTTACTTGCCAGACTGTTCAGTGCATATGGCAACTTCAAAATGGCTAATAAAAAAGTGTTACCAATTAGATCGATTTTGACTAGAGTGGAAGATAAGAGTTCATTAACTTCACTTACTAATGTTGTGTACAGTATTCCATGTAGATATTGCGATAAACAGTATATTGGTCAAACTTTAAGATACCTGTCAAGCCGTATTGTCTCAAACAAGAGCGACTGTAGATTACACCCGGAGCGGTGCGCGTCGGCCGATCACGTTAATCATACAGAACTAAAAGATCATTCTTAGAAATGGCATTTATTTCACAGTTTAACAATGTTATAAATAAAAAATCAGACATCGATCACTAAGTTAGATTTACTCCTTTTTGTTGTCCTTAGATGTTAACTGTAGCCTTCCTGTCACAAATGACAATCATGTTGCTCCTGACAACACCACTCTGATTACTGTAAGTTAATAACTTCTACAATTTGTGTTTATTGGTGTTGGTAAATACACCCAAATAATACGAACATAATTTTACATAATTACTATATTTTTTAATATTTACTATATAATTTTATTATTATTAGCTTGTGGGTGGCTGTAGATATCTTCATCGTATATGTTTTGTTGTTGTCAATCCAATAGTATATAAAATTGGTTCATCTCTTCTTCTTTCCTATAATATAAGGCTTACCACCCTCTACAATTGCATACTCTAGTTTGTGTTGTGTTGGCAATATAACAGAGGCCATGATCTGAATGGGTACATTTTATCTTGTCCGACCAATTCTTTGACAGTTGGTAGCATTGTCTGTCTAAAAGTTCATCCGTTTTAGCGGGAAAACTATATCATTTCCTTGCCGGCTGTCAACAAGAACACTTCGATTTTTCAAGTTACAAAATGGTGTTGTACTTTGACTTTTTTAGCCATGATTGATGTGGTTGTTCAATGTAAATTCCCTTTTTAACTAACTGGTTCATATTTCAATTATCCGTAATTTAATTCAATATAACATAATGGAATCTAACCTCACTTCGAAGGTAAGTACACGCGTGGTGTGAATTCCTCACATAATATTATTCCTCTGGACGATATACCAACCGGAAATTTTGCCAGCGTCTGCGCATATGATTACAACAAGGATAAATGAATTTGTAACGAAGTGTGTAATATTTTATTTAATTCAGCCAAGCGCTTTCGACATTACGTCATCATCAGGGCTTTCGTTAGTCGGTCCAGAGACATATTAAAATTGTCCACATTATTGCTTTTGTTAGTTTAACATGGTAAACAAACAACAAATTACAAACATTTAAACATATCAAATTAAAAACGACACCATCCGACCCGATCTTTCAAATTCTGTCGACCAACGAGTTGGTTGGCGCTTGGCTGAATTTAATAAAATATTACACACTTCGTTACAAATTCATTTATCCTTGTTAAAACTAGAGTGTGTACACTCCATAATTTGGATTTTCATATGATTATAAGCGCGATACAAGCCTCAGTTGGTTAAAGGTTTTACGTTAGATATATCATTTGTGTTCGACGATACATGTAAGCTATTCACAAAGGTTATTATATATAAGAAATGGAAAGAATAGGATAAGATTCGACAATATAACATTTACGTATATGGATCAAAAGATATATGATGAAAGTGGAAATTATTATAATCACATACATGCATTTATATATGTTATGAATGATGGAATATTCTCATGTACTAATATAACAATGGAACAAGATGATAAATTTTCGAGTAAGTAAAAGTCTATGTATTATAAATAAAATTATTATGAATGTTTGTTAGCTGTTTGAATTAAGCTTTTAAATTTTATATGCCTTTCGATAGTTTTTATTAATTAACAAAAATGATCATTTTTCGTAGAAAGTTCTACTTTGGGACCCAAAGAAATGAAATCACTGACTTTTTTTGTCCTCTTTCTAAGATTTTCGCACTGACGCAGCTGCTGTGATGTTCCTACAATTTTTCATTATCTTTTTACAGAAAATATTCTTTTCCTGGCGTGGAAAACTCGTTCACACTGACTCAACACTTATCTTTATCGATTTATTAAATGGATTCTATTCAAATGATAAACTTTACTATAATTTTGGCTAAAACTTTCACAGACTCAAGCAACAAGCTGTTCTCTCTCTAAAAACCGACGCCCGATTCCTATCTGTTTTCGAATTAACAATCTTTTTCCAAATGGGAAATCCAAAGCCCACTTGCTGATAATTTTCTGACAATAATTGACTGTCTATATATAAATTCTTGAAAATTAGCAAATAGTTCTTGATAATGTCTTGGAGGATACTTTTTACACTGCACTTAGTTTATTCCTAAACCAAATTCCCATAATTCGTCCATTTATACTGCGATAATACCCTTTTTTTATTAATTTTCATCAGTTTAGAGGTGTTATTATACTCTTGATTCACATAAATTCTATAACCTAATTTATGAAATGCCATATATGTAATTGTTTATTTTCAATTTTAATATCTCATAATATACTTAACCTTAATAAACTCTTAATTGTTTTCAATATTTAGTTTTTACATTTCACGGTTTTTAGTTACCATGAATTTCATGTTGGCAATAAATTCCATCATTTACGTCACATCCTATCATAAAATTTTATCAATCCAATATATATCTGTCATTAGATTTTTGCCGTGTTCCGTGCGGTAAATAAATACGTGTTCCATCATATGGTTTATGTTAGGGTCTTCAATTGTGTTATATAAAAAAATAATAGTGAACATTTCTGTATCAATTTTCAGAATGCGATCATATGGTGCATTGACCTTGGGACATATTTTTATAAAGGTATGACTTCAATGTCTAAGAAGAAAATAGCTAATTTCACTTATGTGTAGAATGAATTTCTTTATTTATACCTAGTTGTGTCTACTGATACAACTTATGTTCCGTTCAATTGATTATCATCCAGCAAGTATAATGAGCACCTTGAATCTATTTTCTTGAATACATTGCCGTTGTGACAAAATTAATAGGGCTGCTGATATTCGGATTTTAAACTATTTGGAATTATTCTAGCTTCAAGTGTATAGTATTATATTTTGTATGTTTAATTAAAAAAAAGGAGCCCAATAGCAAAGCCATCATTTTAACGGGTATTTATAAATTGTAAAAAGAAACATGTCTCAATCAATTATAGATGCCGATAGTGAAAACAGTGAACAAAATCCTCACAACCATACAGAATAAAAAAAAACTAATAACTCAGTAGAGGATGTAATTTCAAAGGATCCGTCGAAAATAGAATGAAATTTATAATAATTTAAAAGAAACACGACACATTTTATACAGTTAGTAAATATGTTGTTTTATGCAAGGGATTTCAGGAATTTTTAATAAATAGTAAATAAGTTATGTTAATATTTATATGTATAAAAATTTTCATCTATATACATTCTCATTTCTAAAACTAAAATGTTATTTCATGCTTCATATACGGCTTCAAAATTTAATGGTTTATTGTAATATACACAGCCAATCATCGACAAAGACACAATGTTTATATAATTTATAATGTATAGATAGATAAGTTTCCATAGCAACCGAACGCTGTTGATGGATGGATTGAAAATTGAAAACGTCAGTGATTTTGAAAACGTGAAAGTGAAAGTAATATAATAATTCAACTGGTAAATGTGATAAAATTCAAAGAAAAACTTATAAAGTATAGTATATACAGTACAACTAACCTTTTGAAAAGTTTTTCGTGGAAAATAAACGTCGGCTGATCTCCGTAAGGGAGTTAATTGCTATTTGATTTGTGGTACAGTTCTATATATGCGGTGGAGAGTACATCTTACATTTATGCAAAACTAAAAAAGGAAAGGTGAAAGTTCACTTTTTGGAACTGTAGCTGTAAATAAAAAGTGTAGCTGAAGTTATTAAAGGAGAAGAATACGATTCATATTTTAATTCTGGAGATAATAAGTTATTTTTAAAAGTATATATACCTAAAGACTTTCCCAATGAAAAACCTTCGTTGAAAGTAGTACCTTTAATAATACATCCTTTGATGACGAGCGATGGTGATATTACTTCAGCTCCAGGTTTGCTTATTTGGATAGTACGACAGCAAAGAAATTGAAAGTGAAGATTGGTTTCAAGTGGATACAAACTTAGTGAATGAAAGGTACCGTTTTGTTTTGAAATATTATATTAGAGATCTCTAAAATTAAATAGCCCTTTATTTGAAAACTAAAAAAGGAATGCATCCATAATTAGTAATTAATCTATTATTTTTATTGTTTCAAAGTGATTATAGTTCATTATTTTTGTAGTGTATACACGTTTCCTGTTTATAAACTTCTATGTTTTAAAAGAATTTCTGAAATCATAAGTTTATTCATTTTAATTTCACAATCCAATAATTATAGTAAATTTGAATGGCGCTATTGAACCCTACCCTTTGATAGAGTTAAACATGTTCAACGATTATTAACAATAATTCAATTTCAAATGATAAATACACGTAATATTTATATCCAATACAAATTTGTCGGCTCAATGTGAGGCAAATTAGAAATTTAATTGATAGGAAGTTTTAAAAACATTAAAAAATTTAAACAATCAAAATTCCTTACATAATATAATGGTATAACAATATATATATATATATATATATATATATATTTATATATATATATATATATATATATATATATATATATATATATATATATATATATATAATTTCAGATTAATTATTTGCCAACTTTATAATCAGGATTATTTTTATAGGGTATGTGGCCAAAATTTAGTAATAAACCTATAATTACAAAGAATATTACAATTAAAACTATGTTAGCCA
Source organism: Galeruca laticollis (assembly GCA_963921935.1). NCBI lineage: Eukaryota > Metazoa > Arthropoda > Insecta > Coleoptera > Chrysomelidae > Galeruca > Galeruca laticollis. Next base: position 248,795,795 of record OY998176.1, read on the forward strand.
ATATTGATTATATATCGTCTTTTATACAAAACGAACAAGAAAGAAATATCGTCATTGCTAAAACAACAAATGTGCTAACTAATCATATTCATGAACCTAAACAATCTTTTGTACTATATGAAATAAAAAAATTTTTAAAAGAATGATGGAGGTAATGTTACAGTTGTTATGGAAAAACCACAATATTTCGAATTATCTAAAGAACTAATAGATAATAATACATCATATAAAAAAGTTAAAAATGATCCTACTTATAAATTAACTAATGATTGTAATAAATTAAGAAATAAATTATTCAATAAAAAATATATCGACAAAAATACAAAAGATAAATTAACTAACTATAACGGCATTTCTGCCAAATTTTACTGTTTACCTAAAATACACAAACCAACATTTTCTGCTAGGCCAATTATAGCATCAATAAACACCCCGATTGAACCTCTTACTCTTTGGTTAACTGGAATATTAACAAAACCTTATGATTACGAAAATTAATATTACATCAAAGACTCCTGTGAAATTAGCAAAAAATTCAATGATATGATATTACCACCTAATTATGTTCTTCTAAGTTTAGATGTAGTATCCCTTTTTATTAAGGTACACTTAAATATATGTTTAATATCCCTTTAAGAGTAAGTAAAAATTGCAAAATTAATATAGAAACTCTTTTAGAATTAATAACATTTATTTTCAATAGTACATATTTTTCGTATAATAATATAAACTACCAACAAATTTTTGGAACACCTTTGGGCTCTTCAATATATCCTATATTAGCGGATTATATAATGGATTACATTTTAGACTTTGGTATATCTAGTTTATCATTTAAATTGCTTTTCATCAAAAACTATGTGGATGATATAATTTTATCTCTTCCATTGAAGAAATTGATAATATACTTTTTCACTTCAATAGCTTCGATCCTCATATACAATTTACTATAGTAAAAGAAAATACAGAATAATCCTTACCTTCTCTTGATACGAAATTCATTAGAAATAATGGAAATAAAATTCTAATTGACTGGTATAAAAAACCTAAAGGTTCAGGTAAATACGTCAATTATCATTCTTATCATTTACGTAATACAAAGATTAACCTAATCCATCAAATGAAAAATAGTCTTACAAATTGCAAATCCAACATTTCATCAAAACAACTAAAATTATTGTACAACCTTTTCTCATAAGAACTCTTATCCTCCATATCTCTTAAAACGAATTTTCTATAATATTTCTGAAAGATTGACTAATATTTCTAATAACATAATATCAAACTTGGAATATATTGACACTGGAACTGACAATAATCATATACCAATTTATGTGTCTTTAACATATATTAAATCAGTTACACCTAAAATTTCTGGCATATTCAAACTTCACAATATAAAAATTGCTAACAAACAACATCTTACAATTAGATAAATTTTCAGTAAAATCAAAGATAAAACTCCTAATAACAAACTGGCAAATATAACTTATGAAATTCCTTGTAATAATTGTAATAAAAAATACTATGGTCAGTCTAAGAGGTCATTTTCCAACCGAATTACCTCTCACAAAAGTGACAGCAAATTATACCCTTACAGATGTGCACTTGCTGAACACGTATTTCATGAAAGCCATACCATGAACTATCAATCTGCTAAAGTATTGACTACAGAAAAAAATTATAGAAAGCGTCTGTTTTTAGAAACGGCATAATCAATCAAGATGATGATTGTATAAATAGAAAACAGACTTCAATAATCTTCTAATAGTATTTGAAAAACAACATTCAAAAATTCAAGTACCAATCATATAAGAAACCTATAATAAAAGTAATCATAACATCAAAGTAATACAAATTAACCAAATTCGTATCGACTTGGCAACATTATTTAATGTCTATATTGTTTTTTGAAGTTTTATTATTTTTGGATAATATTTAAAATGATTCATTATATACATATTTCTTACAACTTTTTCTACAACATCGTTTATACCCAAAAATTAAATTTACATTAGAAGAAGAAAATAACTCAATAAATTTTCTCGATTTGAAAACTCGAAGAGTTAATAGTGTACTTGATTATTCACTATACAAAAAACCACTAATGGACTGCCATAGGGTAAAGCGAGGAGAGATTGCACAGCTGAGCAGGAGAGACGGACTACTCGCGAAATTTTTTGGATCGTGGCAACAATGTCCGATCTGGTCACGTGGGCATAGCCGTAGTTCACAGTCGCGCTTTTTAAATCAACTTGTTGCGTTGTTTATCATTGTTTTTTTTAGTTACATGGGGCCATTGTTTTTGGCGACACGAAAAATTTTGCTGAGAATATTTTGTTCCTTAATTAACTCGCTCTAAGGTAAGTTTTGGCCTAATTTAGTGCTTAGTAGTAGTAAGAGGCGCTTTCTGGTGCATACATAACCTCAAAACAAGAGTCTATAAAGTTTCGTTTTGTAAATATTGCCCGGTCCATCTATCCTACGCTTTTAGGAGAGATGGACCAGCATTTGCGAGGAGAGATGGGATAAGGTTTTATGGTTTCAGAAAAATGCCGAACAAGTACACAAGAAAACGAAAGACACCTTTAAGGGCTACATGGTCTACGGATAATTTACAACAAGCAATAACTGCTGTTATATGCGGTGAAATGAGTTTAAATGAAGCGGCTCATTCGTTTCATATTCCAAAAACGACATTTAAACGTAGAATTTCAACGAAAAAACAGATCGGCTGGGCCCAGATAGTTGTTTGGGGAAATCTACTGAAGAAAAGCTGTCCAGACATATTAAGAAACTGCAGAAACATGGCTTTGCCCCCACAAGACAAGAAGTGCGAAGACTGGCGTTTAATCTGGCAAAGAAGCTCGGAATTAAACATAAATTTAAGGACGGTAAGAAGTTTCTTATATGTTTTGATATCAGGCTAATGTTTCTAAATTTCTATTATTTTCAGGCAAATCTGGCAGAGTGTGGTTAGAGTCATTCTTGCGAAGAAATCCAGACATTACCGTTCGTAAAGCAGAAAATACTTCTGTAGCCAGAGCCACAGGGATGTCGAGGGAAACTGTGCTCAAATACTTTGAATTACTTGAGAATGTTCTTATCGTAAATGAATTATTCGACAAACCTGGGCACCTTTTTAACACCGACGAAACTGGACTCCAACTCAATACTAGAGCTGAACATGTGCTTGCAGCAATGAGTTCTAAAAGCGTACCAGCCGTGAGCCCTGGTGAAAAAGGGGAAACCATAAGTGTAATCGCTTGTTGCAATGCAGAGGGGTGTTTTTGCCAACCTTATTGTATTTTGAAAGGGAATAACAAAAAAAGTGAATGGGCTGAAGGGATGTCTCCAGGATCTCAAATATGCATGTCCGAAAAGTCCGCGTATGTCAACTCTAAAATATTTTATGAATGGTTGACACAACACTTTTTCCCGCGCAAACCACCAGGAAAAGTTTTGCTGATCTTAGATGGTCACACTTCTCATACCACCAATATCGACGCCTTGGAATTTGCAGACAGAAATTACATAATAATATTTTGTTTGCCTCCCCATTGCACCCATTATCTTCAACCCCTAGATCGAGCATTCTTTAAGAGCCTCAAGGGATACTTTTATGAGACCTGCCGGCGAATGGTGTTAGCCGATCCTAATAAAAAACTCAATAGGCTGCAATTTGGTAAACTCCTGGGGGATGCTTGGGGAAAATCCGCAACTGTGAACAATGCAGTATCGGCTTTTAAAGCAACAGCGATAACACCATTCAACCCAGATATCATACCGGATTATGCATTTTTACTTCAGCAAACAAGAGATCCCATTCATCAGACTGCTGATAACGAAATAGTGGAACAAAATATTCATGTCCCCGATCCTCAACCAGGATGTTCAGGAGTACAGCACCAGGAAAAAATCATCCAAAAACCAGACTCCCCTCAAACAAATAACCAGAAAAAAGGCAAAAGGGACGAGCCGGATATTACACCGGGAAAAACCCTTGACCAGATTTCGCCTGTCCCTAATGTTACTCCAGGTATGAGAAAAGTTCGAGCCAATCTAGGAGAAGTTCTATCTTCGTCCACGTATATCCAAAAAAGAAAAGATATTGAAACGAAAAAGTAAAGAAGGGTTGAGTCAATTATTAATCCAAAGAAAAGGAAGAATTAAAAACCATTATACAGCGGAAATCAAGTAAAAAAAATCAAAAACGACTCTTTTTCTTCCGAGTCCGAAGACGTGATTTTGAATGATTCGTCGAGTGATGAGGAACATCTTAGGGATTTAGAAAATGAATGCGTTGGGTGTAACGAAGATTACCGAAAAACAAAGAAAACGGATGATTGGATTAAGTGCATATTTTGTTCAAGATGACTACACGAGGGCTGCACATCTTATAACAATATTTGTCAAACATGCGGGGTTTCCGCAACAAAAAAGAAACGTTAAAAGTTGAAGGTCCATCTATCCTACCCCTAATGAGCCATCTCTCCTACCCTACGTAGGACAGTCGGACCAATTTAGCATTTCAGTTTTTTATTTTTTATGCCATCAGGATAAGTGGTTTGTTTCTTTGAATTCTACCAAGAAAAGTTGTTAATAGTTTACTGTATTTTTTAATGTTTTTGATTTTTTTAAATATAAAAAATATTAAATATTTTATAAAACGTGTTCCATCTCTCCTCGCTTTACCGTATAATTCCAATCATCTCGTGTCACATAAATTAGCAGCATATAATTCAATGATACATAGTTTCAGTTCCTATGAACAAATATAATTTTGATAGAAAAATTATTAGGATTTAATAAATAGCAACTCACAACTGTTCTCCATTACATATAATTAGTAAAATTCATATTAAAACAGAGGAAAAAGTGGCATTACAACTAATATTTCCTAAACAAACTAGAGAAATAAAAAATTACAAAACCATCATATATGCTGTTATTATTTCTAATACTGTTTCAAGGATAATAATTATTAGCAACAAATACAACAATTTCTTTTAAAACAGAAAGGAACGTGAGTACAAAGATGTTAACTGAAACAAAAAATATTCTGACTGAAGAAGTCTGGTATATATAAACTTAAATGTCCAGAATGTAATGCTGTCTATTTGGGCCAAACCCTTAGAAATTTAGAAATTAAATACAGTTAACACTTATGAGCATATAGAAATCCCACTACGTAAAACATCTACTTGATCCCTAACATTCATTGACACCTAACGCCACAATAGAACTGGATTACGTTGAAAAGATAGGAATTAGAAGATCCACAATATGAAGTCGACAATAAACAGAGGAGTCTAGGGAGATATCCACTTTTAAATTGCCTTGTTAAGTAATCGTTTTATTGTTAAGATCAGCAGATATAGTTTGCCTAATTTCCTATATCGTTGCCCAGTAATACTGATCTTGATTGGCAAGGATATACCCATAGGGCTAATAGAATATAAGCTTTTATATTTGTAATATCATAGCTTCTCCTTTTTCCTCTTCATATATATTAAGTCAATCATAAGGTAGGTCATTTCTTGGTCTAGCTAAAAATAATAATTAAACATCAGATTATCATCACATGAAATGTAACTTCTGTCCTCTGACTAAGATAGTAATATCGAAGCAATTGTCAATCTTTTACACCCTTTTTTCAATATACTGTGGAATTATTTCGAAACAGTTAGTTTCATTTAATCAAATAACATTAGTAGATTCTACAGTGCAAGGCTCGAAATAATAAATTTAATGTTTCATTCGAAGTAAAAGATACCTTTTCGACTCATCTCTACTCCCTACCGATTCATCATCAGATAAGTATCACTTTTACTCCTAACAAAATGTTATCAAAAAAATCAAATTTTTTGTACTGAACATTATAAATTGAATTACCCATCAAGATTTCTACTAAGAAATCAAATGAAATTCAATAGCCCTAGATCTCTAGACGTTTACTCCTTAGATTTTCGAACTTTGACTGTGGACTATTGATTGAATAAATGAAAATGAGTCTCGATAAAATAATTACAATTCTATCTATTCACTTCACTATTCAAGATTTGACAGGACAACATGTATTATGCAAATACTATACCCTTCGAAAATTGGAGCCAACTAACCGGATCATTGCGATTCAATTTTAAACTAATCTTACTCACTTATGTGGGTGAAATTCATGGGATTTCACAATTCGATGAACACTAGATGCTTATACTGATATTACCCCTTTTCCATTCATTATTGCAATAGCGTGTTTTCGAGTTTCAACAATACCGATTTGAGAATAAATTCAATGGATGTAGTAAACTTTTCTATTATTGCTCTTATAGTGATAACAATAATGATTTTTTTAAATGAATCAGGTGCATTCAAATTATTATTGTTATAAAAAAGTAACTGTTTCTAAATGATTCCACTATATATTAATCAAATCATAAAAATTTCTAAAAAATTTCACAATTATTTTGGTATGTTAAACTATCATCGTCAGAATGACAGAATTTAGATTTGTGATTATTTAATATATATGAATAGAAAAAAGAAGACTTGATATTACTAATATTGAAGATTAGATATTATTCGTCCCATGGGGACATATCTGTTTCCCATTTAACTTTTTGTTGTGGGTCTTTTGAGGGTGTTCTATTTTTTAATTCCTCAAGAAAATCTAGCTCTTGTTTCTTATCACGAATATGTAAGTACTTTTAGTTCTGTGTTAGGTGTTAACAAAATTCAATGATGCAAAGATATTTTTTTAGTTTCTTTGGCCGAACGATATAGTCCATTAAGCCACGAACTGCAGTACTAAAAAGAATACCAAATATGTTAACTGTAAGAATCAATTTGGATTGGATAAGGATATACGTTTCACACCCAGGGCACCGTACTTAAACAAATGAATAGTAGGTTCACTCTAAGCTCCTCCTAGCGCGATGTCTATCTCACTCGGTATTCGATGCTACTCTTTTTCGGTATCCTGAAACTCCGAATCGATCGATATACAGTTACCGTGTGTCTTTTGTAGTTGAAGGTACGAGCGGAGTGGACTGTCTTTTCAGTGAATTATTTGATTATTATTACGGGATATTTATTAAAAAGAAAATGCCACGAATGTGTTGTGTGGACGGTTGTAGAAAAAGAGATTGGGCAAAAACATCTTCCTTCAGATTTCCCAAGAATGACACAAGGTAAATTTTACAATATTATTTAGCAAAGGATATTAGTAATTTTGTTATAAGAAGCAGTGTAGTAGATGTTATTGTGTTTCTAAATAAAATATTACCAATATATCTTTTCAGATGTCAACGTTGGAAACAGGCCTTAGGCTTTGTTGATTATCACAGGTATGCCAATTTGGACGCAGAACAATGCAACAAAACATTAAAAGTGTGCGATAGACACTTTTCCCAAGAATATTATATGTGCAGTAATAGCAGAACAAATCTGCAATATGATGCAGTTCCGTCCTTGAATTTGCCAAAAAAATAGAAGTTCCCAAAATTTTTAGTACCTAAACAATACTTCTGACAATAGGATTTTGTCTTGTATATTTTTACTAGGTATTTCAAATAATTTGCAAATTTTTTAGATGGCGGTACCACTTTAAAGGAAGTCGCAGTTCAAACTAATTTTAAGACAATGCTGCACAGTGAAGGTATGTTATTATACTTATCGATGACGTGTTTTGGATGAAATAAATATATGTAAGTCAAGTATTTTATAGCAATTTTATTTTTCAGACGATATGAAATATCAAGATGTTTATGTTCAAACAGAAGGCTAATTTTTTTCAGAAAATGTTGAAAGTGCTAACGATGTTCCTACTCTAGCTTCTGTGGTTACCAGAGGTATTTAATGTTTTTCTATAGCTAGATACATTTGTAAAAGCTACGCTATTTATGATTTAGATTGAAAAATTTTTATTTTTACTTCTATTATGATTTCGTGGTTAATAAGTAATACTCATTTAAAAGTGGTGGCGAAAGTTTAATCCTTTATAGAACTTTTGATTTGTTTTAGATCAACATTCACAGACCTCAATGACGCTTACGGCCAATAGTCCTCGAAAAAATTGTTGAGAGAGGAGATAAAGTGTTTGAAAAAATCAACTGTGCCTGTTCAATGTTCAAGAAAGTTGGAAACCGGAATATCGTTTGAAGATATTTCCAAATATTTGGAAACAGAAGATCCCTGCAAACTTCTACCGTCTCAGATAAGTTTATTAAATAAATCACCTAAAGGTTGTAGGTACACAGTCGATTTTAAAAAGTTTGCTTTGAGCGTTTACTTTTTAGGACCTAAAGCATACAAGACATTTTCTAGTTTGTATCGGTTACCTTCCTAAAGCACGCTCAACCGGTTTACCCGCCGCTGTGCAGTAAACCCAGGCTTTAACGAATTTATTTTTCGCCTTATTGATCCTAGATCTCGACTACTTAGTGATAAAGAAAAAGATTGCATTATATGCCTTGATGAGATGTCATTGAAAACTCATTTATTTCATGATTTATCAAAGGATAAAATAGTAGGCTTCCAAGAATCACTTTCAGCAGAAAACGAATCCGAACCCGCAACTAGTGCATTAGTTATGTCACGGGGTGTATCAAGCAGCTGGAAACAACCGCTTGCCTATTTCTTTTTTCAAATCAACGGCGCCTTCAAATGAAATAAAAGACATTTTGTTCGAAACAGTTAGAAAGTTACGTGGTGTCTGATCAGGGTTCTAACTTCCAAACATTAGTTAAAAGCTACCTTAAATTGAGCACAGACAATGTTTTTTTTACGTAGACGATATCAAGCTTGTTTACTTTTTTGACGTGCCACACTTACTTAAATCTACTAGGAACAATTTTTTTCTTACTGGTTTGAGTTACCAGAAGGAATTACCAATAAAATGATTTGGATACATTTTACAATTATGAAAAAAAAAGGAATTTAGACTCTGTCCAAAATTAACTGACGAGCATATGTTTCCAAATAATTTTCAGAAAATGAAAGTAAAATATGCTTCTCAGATTTTTAATCATTCTGTTGCAGTTGCTCTTAATACGTACATTGATTTTAAAGTTTTGCCTGCAAATGCCAAAGTAACTGCTGAATTCATTAAAACAATGAATGATGTTTTCGATTTATTAAATTCGTGCCATTTAAATAATTTCAATGCATTCATGGGTACCCAACAACAGTTTCAGCTAATGGAAGAATTTGAAACTTTACTGAAAAATGTCCGTGTGGTTAACGGTGAAGGAAAAAATTTAACAAATAAAATGAAATTTATATTTGTGTGGAGGCTTACAATAAAATCAGTTAAAGCCCTTTGGGGTATATTAAAATCAAAGGGTTACACCTTTTTACTGACAAGAAGTTTGAACCAAGACTGCCTTGAAAACTTTTTGGGGAAGTTAGAAACTGTTGTGGTAATTCAAGAAACCCTCCGCCTATACAGTTTTCTAGAGCATTCAAAAAGTTGTTTACTCTGAAGTATTTAGACCATGTTGACGGCGCCAACTGCACTAATGACATTAATGAATTGTTGTTAAATATTACTCCAGACTTGGCAGAAAACTGTAAAGATCTCATTTTACCGTCAATAGAACCATCAAATCCTTTGAAAGTCTTTACAACTGATTACAGGAATCTAAACAGTACCGATTGCAATGCGTTAGTTTACGTTACTGGTTATTTATTAAAAAAATGTATGCAGCAACATTCCTGCGACATATGTATTGCGTTTAATGAAAGAAATACCTTAAGAGAAGAAACAACCATTTTTTCTCAGACAAAAGCTTATGTCAGCAATACAAATTTTCCATTTGGTGGGCTCAATGTACCTAGCCAGAATTTTGTTGGATATGTTACCCAGCTTGAAGATATATTCGTAGTTAACTTCAATAAATTAGCATGTGAAAATTCTATCGGAACGACGTTAGAAGATCTTTTTAAAAATGTATCATGCATCCTCGTAAAAACTTTCCTATCTCTTTATACAAGAGTGCGTTTATATTAGTCTAGGGCATTTAGCACTAAATCACCCGAATAGAGGAAATTTGGGAGCACAACAGATATCGAGATGCGGTTTTCTGCATTGTATTGGGGAAGGTCCAAGAAGAAACTGACGAAAATGTGGGTTAGCAGTTTTTTGAAAAACGCCTTCTGGGCCCGTTACAACACATATTATAAAAACAATTGCTTTGGGAGTCTTGTGTGCCTCGAAACTGGATTTGAGAAAGGCTCCAACGCTATAAAGGGAGTAGGGTATCGTTACCACGGAACCGAGCGTATCGAGCACAAGCATATGCTGAAGCCACCAACAAAAAAGTCGACCTTGCACGCATAATTCCGACTGCCAATGCGTTAACCGAGCATATCAAGCGTGTCTATTTCCAAGTACAGGCTTGGTATGGTTCACCAGGTCACGACGAGACCTTAGATCCGTTACAATGGGGGTGGGAATTGGTGGATGGAGAGCTCAGTCCTGTCACCATGACCCAGGAAGCCAGCCCCGAGGAAATTTTGAACAAAATTTCGTGTTCTTGCCAATCTGACTGTGGCATGAGGTGCGGTTGCCGCCGAAGTGGGTTGGTGTGCTCACTGGCATGCAATAATTGCGATGACAATTGCTCAAACCAAAAAGGCGCTCCCGATGGGGCCGATAGTAGTGACGACGAAGAAGATAAAGAAGATGTTTAGTTCTTAAGTTGAAAATTTCAGTTTATAATGAATAATTCAAGATTAATAAAAACTTCTATTTGTTATTTGAATAAAGAATTATGTTCATAATTTGTGATTTTTCACTAGCTGCTTAACCATTTCCTAGCCGCCCCTGAGTGACCTGGATTTTACAATGCCAGCATTGAATTCAGCATCTCCGAAAACTCCCGAGTAACGAGTTTGGAGCCATTTACATGGACTACGCGATTTCCCCCCAGAATGACCCACCGGATACCCCCACAGAGCCGCCCCCGTGCACCCCCGGATAATTACAATGACACAGTTGAATTCGGCATCCCCAAAAACCCCCGAGTAACGAGTTTGGAGCGATTCTCATGCACGCTGCCATTCCTGCCCCAATTCACCCCCCGCGCACCCCCGCAGAGCTACCCCCGCACACCCTCGGGTAATTCCAATGCCAGAATTGAATCCAGCATCTCCGAAAACCCCCGAGTAACGAGTGTGGAGCGATTTTAATGCACGCTGCCATTTCTCCCCCCAATTCACCCCCTGGACAGCCCCACAGAGCCACCCCCGTGCACCCCTGAGTAATTGAAATGCCAGAATTGAATTTGGCGTCCCCGAAAACCCCCGAGTAACGAGTGTGGAGCGATTTTAATGCATGCTGCGATTTCTCCCCCGAATTCACCCCCCACGCACCCCCACAGAGCCGCCCCCGTGCACCCCCGGGTAATTCTAATGCCATAATCGAGTTCGGCAGCCCCAAAAACCCCCGAGTAACGATTTCCGAGCGATTTTTCCGCGCTTACAATCGTTCCCATAACGGTACAAATAATGATGCAATTGGAAAATGCATTTTCCGGCCCAGAAGGCGGTTTTCAAAAAACTGCTAACCCACATTTTCGTCAGTTTCTTCTGGGACCTTCCCCAATACAATGCAGAAAACCGTATTTCGATATCTGTTGTGCTCTCAAATTTCCTCTATTTTTGCTAAATGCCCTAGTCTATATTACACAATTAAATTTGCAAATCGTGAAATAAAACTTAAAAAAAATCTTATAAACCCAATAAGTTTGGTTAAGGACTACATTCTCAATTATATGTTATTATTCAATATTGTTCTTATATGCAAAACAAATTCTAAAGAATGTTATAGAATCTGGTATAATTCTTAACTATTTTAAATATATAGTTGTTCATGCTTCGTATTTTCATATTGTAATGTATACATGAGAATTTGATTTATTCTAAGTATTTATATATGTAGAACCTGTAGAACCTTGATAACTTAAACCTCGATTACATAATAAGCTCTATAAATTAAAAAAATGTTGTGCTCCCTTCCCTTCTGAGTCCAAAACCTCCTTTACTTAAAATACGAACCCTCTATAACTCAAACGAATAATTTGGGCATCGCACGTCAGTAACTCAAAGTTGTAACGACGACGACCTTTGTAACTTGAATCATCTATCAATGAGTCGTCATTTGAAATGAATTAACACGTGTTTACCAAATGGCTCTATAATTCCTGAACTAAGCTCATAAACGGACCTCCGTATGTAAAAATATAAACCAATAAAATTTCCTCAACTTAAACCCTTAGTAAATAGAAACCTCAATAACTCAAATTATTTAACGTCACCCTTGGTCTTCATCTTATCGAGGTTCTAGTGTATATATTTGTACATTTTTGATGCAATATTTTATATATATAATGTAATAAAAGTTATTTTAATCGATGATTCCAGTTTATTTCTTATGAGTAATTTTATATTCCATATTAAATACTAAAACGTACCCTGCATAACAAAACAATACCCATCGTTTTTTGAAATAGTTTTCTAACAATGTACATTTTTATTAGCCTCCGTACCAAACACTCAATTTATAAATCAACAATCTATGACGGTAGTAATTCGCGCGATCCCTGTATACTCGAGACATGTGCGGTTTTACACTCGTTTTTTGGATAGCCTTTAACAGCGTTACATCAAAGAGCCGACGTCGAGTGAACTTACTATTGATTTATTTATTTAAGGTGCCCAGGGGTCTTTAAGGGTGGCTAACTCACAGAAAAAGTAGACCACGGTACTGATAGGAAATAATAAGGTTAGGTTCACTTACAAAGGAGAGGAAGATACCTAATATTACAACTTCAAATTGCATACTCCAATGAACGTCAGTAAAACGTTATAAATAGGCAGCTGAATTAATGGCAGTAAGTTCATTACGTTGAAGGGAGGTAGAAATTCGATTTAATTAGATCCCTATACATATATTCTGTATGTTGTGTATATTTATTACATTAAAAAATTGTCTTCCAGGTCGAATATACAGTTACAACTATCGCACAAGTTCGAATCTATTACTCTTATTTTATTAAGATGTGCGAGATAGCATGGATGGCGAAACTTAAGTCTACTTATACTGACTATACTGCTACACGATAATTGATAGTTCCTGTACCAGTACTGATTGGGAATTTCTGGATGTGAGAGTGTACATCTTGTAGATTTTTCAATGCAATAACCATGCCATACATTTTTCCATCATCCTTTTAGCTTAATTTTAGATTGATTTAGGCACTCATCCACGGTTATTGTATTATTTATTGGTAGTCTATTTTTTACGATTTATTTTGCTAGATTGTCCACATAATCATTATGATGCAGTCCCATATGTGCTTTTATGCACAAAAAATTGACATCGAAATCTTTTGGGCGTAGCTTTTCGATTTTCAGTTTAATTTTTGGAATGATTCGATTTTCAATAGTAGCATTAGTATCAAAAGGTTGGCTAATGCTCGCGAGAACTGATAAAGAATCCGATATTATCATGGATTTTTGATAACCATGTCGTTCGATGTATTCAAGAGCTTTGATAATTCTGATTGCTTCTGCAGAAAAAATAGAAGTAACGTTATTAACTTTAAATTGCATTTGAACCTTTACTGATGGGGCATAAAATACGCACCCTACAACACTGGGTTGTTTGGAAGCATCCATATATATTTTAATGTAATTATGATATTTTGATAAATAACGTAATATTATATTCTTACTGATCGTTATATTATAATTGTAATTTGGAATTTCAACATGTACATGTTTTAGTAATGTAAAGAAATCATTGAGTTTGTATGAATATCTAAATTATTATTTAAATTATAATTTTCCCTAAATGACTGGCATGTAATAGGCGAGGGTTTTTTGATCCAATATTTGTTTGTGAGGTCATATATATTTAATGAAATATTTTTAATAATTGTTGGTTGTCTGTAATGGGATTTAATAATTAATTTTTCTGTTAGTAATGTTTTACGAAGTTCTAATGACGGTTTTAAGGCTTCAAATGTAAGTGCTTCTACTGTGTAGATTTTATTGCTCCGATACAATGTCTTAGGGCATTGCTATGTACAATTTCTAATTTTTTTAGTAAACTCGGAGTTGCGGTTCCATATAGAGTACATCCATAATCCTCAATTGATCTTATATATGCTTTGTAGAAAGTTATGCAAGTATGAGGATCGGCTCCCCAACTGGTCCTTCGTATGAATTTTAGGATGTCTAATGAGTACAATTTCTGTGTGATGGAGATGATCGATACCTTTAGATTTGTCAAAGTATTTGGGTATATTTGAAAATATTGGTGAATAAACTGTTTGTATTCCAAAAAGAGAGAGGGGTTCCTTTTAAATCTACTTTCAAGAGTGAGCGAGCCACTCAGAATGAATCTCTTAGTTTCAAGTTGTCCTTGGAAGAGAGGAGAGGTAGGTCGACTTGAAATCTTCCGGTGGGTAATATCTTCAGAATGTTTTTAAAATGAGCTTCTGCAATAGCACCTTCGGAAGAGACAGTATTGTCTACCGAGCAGTTTTCTTGTTCAAAAAAGGAGCATAAAAAGTCACTGAGAGATTTGTCTCTTGACCCAGTACATAAATTCCGCAATTACATCTTCCAAGATTGAAGATTGTAATAAGGGAGACGAGAAAGTTGGCGAGTTCGACTCCTGTTGAGTCGCTACCGCCAGAGTTACTTCATCCTCATCTTTTTTATATTCCGAGGTCGAGAATAGAGAGAGGAAAGGCGATATAATAGCTGCTTGCTGAACTATGGGGACTTCAGAAACCGCAAAGAGATAATTTATATTAAGAATATCATTGTAATCCAGGGCCACTATTGGACCTAGTACATTTCCAGCTACAATCCAATCAAGATGAGTGTTTATGAATGTGGGGAGAGAGAGAGCCACTTGTTTGACCCCATGAGTGAATAAAAAGTAATATGAATCGGCACCTATAAGCATGTCGTTTTTATAGGGCTTGTGAAATTCACCGTCTGCCATCGATTGACAGATACTGTAAATCTCTTCATATTCTATACGTGAACTATGACCAGAATTACTGTAAAGATTTGTTTGATAAGTGTTTTCAGTTTTGGGTAAACGCAATTTATCCAAGAATATGTGTTTAATTACATAGGTTTAGGTCATTATACATATTATTACATCACATATATGTTTGTAACAGTTTTATTTATATATAATATACAATTTTTCGAAAGAGCAAAACTTATTCATTTATCTGTTTTATTTATTTAACCTAATATTTTGAAAGATGAACAAAAGCATACCTAATTACAAAAAATTATAAGAGTTAACCTATTTCTGGTGAATATGAATATTTTAAAATTTTATTAGTTTCTTTTGCAAATTTATTAGACCACATACTATATAATAACCACTTCATCAAATATTGATAAATGTCTAATCTCTACGCATGCATGTGGTAATGTCATGTTAAACTCTCGAAGTCTTCCTATGACTCGTTCAACATAAATTCTAAGAGATGATATTCTTTTAGATTCAATGACTTCTTCTCTGCTACTAAGAGTACTTGCAGTCACACTAGGAGGTCTGACAAGTCAACAGTCATATTGATTTAAGATGTGTGACACATTCTTAAAACCCCTATCCGCCAAACTTCCATTCCAGGAGACAAATGGTTTACATACCCACAGTTTTCGAAAATTACAGTATCTGATGTCTTTCCACGTGAAACGAATTCTCTAGTGAGGCGATCGGCGCTGATGACGTAGCTTACCGGCAGAGTCGCTACAAGGAAAACGAGTGGAGCCACGAATTTATTCAAATTTTAATAATTAATTGTGAAGTAACTAGAGGCGCTAGAGCAACCAAATAAATTGCTAAATTAAAGTTATAATGTTCCTCCTTCGATAACAATATAATCCAAAAGTCGTTTCCAAGCTCATTACGGGTGTTCTCAAATTCCTTCCTTAATTGTAAGTCAGCAACAAATACAACAATTTCGTTTGAAACAGGAAGTAATATAAGTAGAAAATTGTTAAATGTGAAAAGAAAAATATCCCCATTAAAAAAGACACTTAAGGGACCCACAATACGAAGTCATAACTGAACATATAAATCTATGGAATTCTCCATTATTAAACTGCCTTCTTAAGTAATAATTGTAAAGCTAAGCAGATAAAAGTTTTCCCTGGTTTTCTATATCATTGGTCAGTTGTACTGATCTTAAATGGAAACAAATATTTCCAAGAAAGGGCTAATAATATCCAAGCTTCAATATTTGTAATATCATATCATATCTTCTTATTTCTATTCATACATATTAAGTCAATAATAAGATGGGTCACTTCTTGGTGTAGCGAAAAATAATTATAAAACATCAGATATGCATCACATCAAATATAACTCAAGAAATCGAAACAATATTTTAGAGTTTTTATAATTTTCTGATTATATAGTGTAATTATTAAGAAACAATTAACGTTTCATAATTGCATCTCACAATATGAACGGTATCTATTCTTCTCAATATCCAATTCAAAGATAAGCAGCATGCAATACCAGTTCTTTGACGTCCATTGTTGAACATTTCTCACCAGAACATTCCACATCACGTTAACTTCTTATCAAGAAGTATCTGAAAATGGTTAGAAACCTCGGTCTTACCACAATTGCATATTTGAATGAACCTTCAAATTCTTATTAAGATTTTTCATAACAATTTTCGATATTATCAAAAATAAAAGTATATTTTTCTATTAGTGTTTTTAAATGAAACTCAAGGTCTCTAGTTAATTCCACAATATAATACAAGTTATTGAAAATTCTAAGAAATTGACAATTGTTTCGATAAATCAATATCGAAACAATTGTCAATTTCTTAGAATTTCCAATAACTTGTATTATATTGTGGAATTAACTAGAGACCTTGAGTTTCATTTAAAAACACTAATATGAGCATATTCCACGAAGTAAGGGTCGAGACAGTCAATATTTTTCTATGTTTTTTTGGATAAAATTTTGTCTCTGATTATTTAATTTTGGGTTCGAGTCATGCACATTATTTCAAGAAGAATAATTTCTGCCAACATAAAAAAGTCTCCAGTCGTGGAAGAAAAATTTGCACTTAAACAGAGTTATTGGCGATAATATGAATTTTTCAGGAGAAATATGTGCTTGTCAGAGATTTCCAGATGAGAATAACTTTTCAAGTAGATTAAACTGAGCGATTGGAACTCAATAACAAAACTGTGTCTGTCCAACCCGAAAAAGGCGAAGAGTGATGTATGAAAATCGAATTGCCTCATTCATAAGCGCGAAACAGTTTATTGTTTAAGTATCTTTCAAATATAGTAGCTACAAAATTGTAAATCTTAACCGTTGCGGTACCGTGCTAAAAAAATTACACGTGGTACCGTCCGGGGTTCATTTGTACCCCACATCAAAATTATATACTATAGCGGTATTCATTAAGCATACAGTGCAGCAGTTATAGTTAATCTTTATCTAAAGAAAGGGAGAAGTACAATAATATTTTTAATTGTAAAGTGAGTACAAAAGTAAATAAACAGGCTAATATTATTCACCACTTAAAAAATGACGTTTTCAATGCTTTTCATTCCAGCTCGGTTCCTCTGCATCTTCTGCAAATTATTTGCATTTTATAATGTTCACAGCACACAAAATTTTTACATTGGATGCAAAACTTTCTGGATTTTCGGTCTCTTTTTCTGTCACACAAGTGGCACCGTCCAGCAGTTGACGGGGGATCATCCATAACTGGCACTAGTGCTTCGTTACGTGCTAGTTCTGGAATAACATCAAGCATGTAGTTCCCAATAGTTTTGTGTAAACTTTTTTGAGTTTCAGATCTTCTAACAATATTTGGTTTGGCGAGTGCTTCGCCCAACCGAAACAAATATTTTTTTCTATCATCCTTGCTTTTTGTTTTCGTTTCAGGAAATTCAGTTCTCCATAAAATAAACCAATTTATTCCGGCGATATTCAAGACTTGACCATAAATTGCCATTGACCAAATAGGCTAGGAGTTCAGTGGAGTCTGTTGGAAACCATATTCGTTTTTTATCAAGATAGCGTTCATTAAAAAGTTTCAATACCTACAATTATTAAAAAATGCAGAAAGTTACAAAAGTTGTACCAATAAAGATAAGCGCACTTTTACCTGTTCAGCCTTATTATTTGTTTGAAGTAAAATGACTTCAATTATTTCATCGGAAAATAACAACCTAAATGCATGCAATTCAGATGTCAAATTTGAACTTAATTCAGTAAGGATAGAAGGAATTTCACAGTTTTTATATTTTGATTTGGTATTAAAATATCACCATTATATGTAGATACAGGAATATTAACTAGAATTCTACTGTATGGTTCTATTTTTGCCTTAAAGCTACATTTACGGTTACTTGACTAATAATTTATAGGTATAGAAGCAATGTTATTCAAAAAGTTACAAAAAAGTCAAGAGTTGGCTATAAATTTCACTAAATTAGAATTTTCCACTCATTTGAAACATATTATAACAATTTACTCACTACAAGAACTGAATACCAAATTCTCAAATTTGATGTATAAATTCATCCAACTCTTGACTTTTTTGTAACTTTTTAAATAACATTGGTGAAAACAAGTCTTTGATTATTCGATTTTTCCTTGAAAATGACAAAGTATTGTGCAAAATTACAAGAGTAAAAAAAGTTTAAGAATTAAGTTATCCATGGTATCAAAATAAAAGTTTTCAAATCGAATAACAGATAAAAAAATTATGTGAAATTTTAAGGTTAGGTCACCCCTAATTAACTCATCGGACTGGTTCGATCGCCTTCTACTTACCATTACTTAATGCCAAATTTGGTATTTTTAAGGTGAAGGGTTGCAAAGAAATCAATTTTTTTCGAAATTTGGGGCCCTATAACTCCTCAGGGATGCAACTTGGTATAGAGGTAAATTGCCCCCAATCGTCATATTTTGGGCTCCCCTATAAGCCTCTGCTCTGTGTCGGTTCTGATGCGGGACACCCTGTATATATATATATATATATATATATATATATCAGCAATAAAAATATGTACAATAATCAAGTCAGCAATAAATGAAATAATGAAGTCCGCTGTCAGCATCTACGGTGTTTAACCATATACGGTGTTACCAAATATAACACGCTTCATGAAAGAAGCTGATAACACAGAATTCCTGTTATTTATAGTTGTTTCAATCGTTGGAGTATTTGGAGCATGTAGGAGGAAAGAAATCACATTTATGACCGTAGATGCCATCATTATCGGTCATTTATTAGTGTCAGGATTCCGAATATAAAAACTCATGTTCCAAGAATGTTTACGATTACTGAGGGATAAATAAATGTTATCAATTTTTTTTATGTATTTCGTGAGTACGTAAAACTTCGTCCACTCACAGACTCACAGTGACACATCAATGATTTTTCTTGACGTATCGAAATAATAAATGCTGTACCCTGCCTGTTGGAATCAATACAATTGGAGGTATGCCGAAAAGATAGCGGAATTCCTTGGATTCTCCAACGCCATTGAATACACTGGCCATTGTTCCCGGTGCAGCTCTGCAACATTATTGGCTGATTCAGGAGCGGACATAATATTTTTGAAGCGACGTGGGGGTTGGCGATCAAGCTCGGTTGCTGGAAATTCAATTGAACAGAAAACCGAAATATCAAAAAGAATCATGGGGGAGAAACACACGCCAAATAAAAAATTAAAAGCAGTTCACTCAGAAGCAGAAGTTACCAGCATTGCCAGTATAGGCAATTTACTTATTCCGACTACTACCACTTGTACTGCTCTTAGAGACAAGAAGTTGGATGCCTCTAGTATTCAGTTTAATAATTTACATAATTGTACCTTTAAGATTTATAATAAATAAATATTTTCATTGTATTCACCATTTCATTTTTACTTTTAGGCACTAGTGCCTAAATAATGTCACTTTTAGGCACTTAGTGCCTAAAAGAGTGTCATTTCGAAACTCTAATAAATGTTGAAAAATGCCCATTACAAAACGCTTTCACAAAAAGTGATAATTAGAATCCCAAAGTAGAAAAACCATTTGTTTGTTTACAACGTACAGTATTAAACCGCTGCCTCCCGGACTAATACACTTTGATCCAGTGAATCACGATCACATCAATCACCAATCAATAATATTCAAAATTGTCATAACCAGAGATTAGAGAACTAGACGTTTTTCAATAACAAAAATAGCAATAACCAGGCATAACACTAATCGTTGTAACTCCACAATATATTTGATTTTATTGTTTTTTATGTGATGAAGGAATTTGACTAGTTCAAAATAGAAGTCAAAGATTACATATAAGATCACGGTCCTTTACAATTGTTCCACTACGTCTCAACTATCTTACTATCTCTTCAAATTCTTGGATATATTTCTCTAAATTTTCTCCTTCTTTTTTAATAGAATAATTGTAAATTACAATCACATAAAACTTGGTGTGGAGATTTTACTAGACATCCTTTACAGTATCTCAATATTACGATAGTGCTCAACACTTTCCACCTCACAAGTATCAAGCATTTGCATTACGATTTTCTCCCCATAGTTCATATAATTAACTTCCATCTTGAAGTAGTGTTTAGATAATTCAGTATTTCAATTGAATAGTTTGGTATCCATTTAAATGCAAGTCCCAATGCAAGGTGCACAATTAGAGCTGCAAACTCTGCACAAACCGTTAAGAAAAGCATTCACGTTGAGAATATCAATAGATAGATGGTAGGTAATAATATTGTGTGAATTAATTTTACAATCGAGACAATTGCCCCTTTGGATATTATATGATCTGAAGACGATGCATAGAATTGGGAAAAGGTTTCGTAACGGCGCTAAATATGTCGTTTTGTTACAAGTGTTGAGTTGATTTTCTGACTTAATGAAATTGCATTGCATTATGAATGTTGTAGATTCAATGTAAAATACGCCGAAGCTTTTTCTAATTACTCGATGCGTGTTTTGACAATGGGCATTTCCAGTGATTTTCAGAAAAAATATATTTCAAAATTTTGGATGCTCAATTAACTCTTAGTGATTTTTTTGATTTTTTTTTTAAATTAATTTACTGAAGTAATAATTATTTAAAAGGCCAAAAATTCAAACGACCAAAAACGCGCGGGTCATACGACGTCAGTTTCTTCGCGCTGTCACAAAATTCAACAAATAATACCTCAATTCGACACTGACGTCACAGCTAGCGGGCGTTTGAATTTACAGGTATTGAAATCACGTTTTCAATATTGGATAAGAAATCAATTTTTCAAAATTTGTAATAAACAAATGGTTACTAGTAAGTTATAAACTGCCCTTCATGTGAAAAAAAAATAATTTAACCCTTAGATAGGCGCGCCTCAAAAATGTGCATAATTGGCCGCGCGGTGTATTTTAATTTCATACACCATACGTTTTGCGACTGTATCCATTATTCATATAAAAAGTATTATGTTTAGGTCAAAAAAACAAAGCTTGGTATATTCATCATCATCATCATCATATTTCACGTCCATTGTTGGACATAGGCCTCCTCCAAACGTCTCCAGTTCTCTCCGTCCCTGGCTGTTGCAATCCAATTTGTCGCTATCCTCTTTAGGTCATCCGTCCATCGAGTGGGAGGTCTGCCTCGGCTACGCTTATCAACTCTTGGTCTCCTTTCCAACAGTTTTTTGGTCCATCGCCCGTCTTCCATTCTAGCAATGTGCCCAGCCCATTTCCATTTCCGTGTAGTGATTCGTTGTATAATATCATCTACTCCAGTACGTCGGCGTATCTCTTCATTTCTCACTCGATCCCTCAGGGCCAGGCCAAGCATCAATCTCTCCATTCGCCTTTGTGTTACTCTCAGTTTTTCTGCGCTTTTCTTCGTTAAAGTTAGTGTCTCTGCGCTATAGGTCAAAACCGGTAATATGCATTGGTTGAATGCTTTTCGTTTCAAACGAATTGGGATATTTTCTTCAAAGATGTCCTTCATTTTTCCGTACGACGCCCATCCCAGAGTAATTCGCCTGTTTAGTTCGCAGGTTTGGTTGTCTCTGGTTATTTTAATCTCATGACCCAAATATATATATTTGTCAACCAATTCTACTTTGTTGTTATTAATTTGTATTTGGTCACTGGAAACCATGTTAGTCATTATTTTGGTCTTTTCAAAATTTATTGTCAGCCCAATCTCTTGTATGGTATCGTTGAGTTCTTGGAGGATGTCTTTGGCCTCTCCCAGACAGTCCGACAAAATAACGATGTCATCCGCGAAGCTTAGGTGATTGAGTCTCTCTCCATCGATAAGTATTCCTTTTTGTTGCCATGCCAACTCTTTAAATGCATATTCGAGCACAGTAATAAACAGCTTTGGTGATATAGTGTCGCCTTGCCTAACTCCCCTTCCCATCTTTATCTTGTTGGTTTTAGAGTGTAGATTTACAGTTGTTGTGGCATTTTCATATATATTTTTAATTATGTCGCAATATCGGTGGTCGACTCTACAATCTTGCAGTACTCTTAATATGGCTGCTAATTCTACTATATCGAAAACCTTTTTAAAATCGACAAATATCAATGTTGGAGGGCGGTTATATTCAATGGTTTTTCCTATTAAGGTTTTCAAGCACTGTAGGTGGTTGTTTGTACCGTACTTCGAGCGGAAACCAGCTTGCTCCCGTGGCTGGTATAAATCCAGCTTTGCCTCCAATCTACTTGTTATAATTCTGGTGTAGAGTTTATAAAGATGGTTAAGGAGACTAATTGGTATGTATGTTTCCAGGTCCGTTATATCTCTCTTCTTGTGCAGAAGTATGGTTATTGAATTGTTCCATTTTATTGGGATATTCTGATTCCACAGGCATAGATTTGAGAGTTTTTGAGTCAAGGAGATCAGTGCTGGTCCTCCCATCTTTAACGCTTCAGTGACGACACCGTCTTCCCTCGGAGCTCAATTATTCTTCATCTTTTTCAAAGCCATATTAATTTCATCCAGAGAAATCTCCGGAATATCCTCGGAGCCCTGATTTTGAACCCTCCTTCGCAGATATTCCTCTTGCTTTAGAGTGGTTTGTTTAGCGTACAAAATGCCATAAAATGATTCCACAATTTGTAGCAAATGTTCTCTGTTCGATGTGATATTTCCATCCTTGTTCTTGAGTTTGACAATTTCTCTCTTCCCACTTGTTAGTTTGCGTCTCATTACCTTCATGCTTCTATTCTCCTCGATAATTTCAACGATTTTCTCTTCTTTGTACTTTCTTAAGTCTTTCCTGATTGCCTTTGCTACTTCCTTGTTCAGTATATTTATTTCGTCTTGGCTAGCGTTTTCCTCACTTTCCAGTGTTCTTCTCTGTTCCATTTTGTGGTGCGTTTCCAGGCTGATTTTTTCTTCCCTCGGGCTTGTTGGGCAACATTTCTTTTGGGCGTCTGTTATTGCTTCCACTATTGCATCATTCAAGATGTTAATATCATTGGATAAGGGTTTATCTTGGAGTATTTTGCTGAGGTGTTCCTCGAATTTCCGTTCATCTCTTGAGCGTGTCCATGTCTTCGTTCGGGTTTTTATAATCATTTTGTGTCGTTCATAGCTAGTGTTTAGTACGATAGTGGCTCTTACCATTCGGTGGTCGCTTGATTTTGCAAATCTATTTAGGACTGTTACATCCTTGAATAAATGTCTTTTGTCAGTTATAAAGTAGCTGATCTCATTCTTTGTTCTTCCATCTGGACTCTTCCAGATCCATCTGCGCTGGAGTTTCTTATAGTAGAAGCTGTTCATAAGAAATAGGTTTTTCTCCAACAGAAAATTTAAAAGAGTGTTGCCACGATCATTTCGCCCTGGACTGCCAAAATTACCAAGAGCCGTTTCTGATGGATCCATTTTTGTTCCTATTTTGGCATTAAAATCGCCGCATGCAATGGTGAAATGTGTAGGACTGTTTGAGAGAGCTGCACCTAAATCATCATAAAGAACTTCGACTTCCTCGTCTCCATGATCCGTTGTTGGGGAATAGACCTGAATAACTTTTAAATCTTACCTGGTGTTTATTCTGAGGATGGCATATACTACTCTAGCGGAAACTGGTTGGACTATTCTGAGGTTTCTCACTATTTCTTTGTTTATGGAGAACCCAACACATCCCACTGACTCATGTTGTTCTCCGTGGTAGTAAAATAAGTGACCGGATTTTAGGGTCTCAAGACCTTCACCTCGCCCTCTGACTTCACCAACTCCTACTATATCCCATTCTATGTTTTCTAATTCTTTTCCCATTTCAGTAAAACTTTCGTCTGAAAGTAGAGTTCTAGTGTTTAAGGTTGCAATTTTGAGAACTGTTTGTTTCTTTGAACGTACTCTTGTCAAATTTTTGTCCCCCCCAGAATCCTTGGGACAGACTGATAAATCAGTGTGAGAGTATCTACTCACCTGGGGTAGTTTCCGTTTGGTTTTGAAATCTGACATTTGTAGGGTTTCATGGCCAATACAATGCCACGCGAGCCACTGCATGTTGGCAAGGTTTCATTTCAGCCGCCCAATCTGGGAACAGACGCTGTTTGCAGCCGCCTACTCTGAGTCAGACGCTGCGTGGGAATCTTCTTAGCTTCGCCTTCATCACTTCGAGACCTTACTGGCATGGGTGGCCCTACCAGTAACTACGCTACCGCCAGCATCGCTCCCTGGATGTAAGGTTACTGAGCCCTCTCACCAACGACAAGGTGATGATTCCCCCAGAGAGGGCTTGGTATATTAAATACTTTTATTTAGGTATATCAAAATAATGAAATAATAATATGGACAAATCTAAAACTAGCAGTTCTAAGCAGATTATACATATAATATTGAGAGTAACTGAATATATTAAAATTTGGTTTAATAAACATAAGAACTATTCATTGTCGGATGAATTCTCAATATTGGTTTTAAACACGCATTATATTTCAACTGTTTTTGACCGTGTTCTTCATGAACGAACATTTTACAAGTTTCACATCGCATTGTTGTCACTCGATTTTTTCGTCTCCCACGTATGTTACACATACTTCTTATTTAAGTAGGTGGTTCTTCTGCACTATTTATTTCCGGTTCTACATCAACATGTTTTTTTTATAATTATTTTAATGTCTGAAGGTAAACTTTGGCATTGAAGGCGATTTTCCAAATGAGGTTTCATCGGCTGCAGTGAAAGCTGCTTTAGAAATAGCCTTCTTGGTAATGCTTCATTATCGCTTATACTATTGTAAATAATTTGGCTGTTAATTGCGGAAATATTAATCAACTGGAAAAATATACATGAAGGTCATCTCTACGTTTTTCGAGATACTGAATAATTCCCACAAAGTTGATCTACTGTATCAACGCCGCCCTTAGCCATATTATAATCATGTATTAGTCCAGGTTTTCCTGTTTCATCATTTATTAAACCATCATCATGCATTGTAGAAATAAGAAGTACAGATTTATTTCTCTTCGGCACATATAATGCTATCATTACATCATATTGAAACCCAAATACTGAAGAACCAACTCCTCTGTTTTTATTTGGAAGGAACTCTAATGGAATTTCCTTTTTATTTCTTCGTAGAGTGCCCATGAATGTGATTTTATTTTCAAAAAGCAACTTCGCTAATGGATAACTACTGTACCAATTATCGCAGGTTAAATTGCTATGATTTCCTCTCATGTGTTCAACGAGCTTAATTACAGTTTGGGAAGGCCCGTTATTCGAAACATATGGACCGTCTGGTTGTTTTCTGCAATATATTTCAACATTACTGATATAAAATGTCTTGCCAAAACAAAGAGCAAACATTTTGATGCCGTACTTGGCAAGTTTATTTGGAATGAACTGTATAAAACTGCATCTGCCGCGAAATGGAACCAACATTTCATCAATCGTCATGTATTCACTGAGGCAGTTACTATTAAAATCTTCTAACACAGTCCTTATGGGTGCTAGCTTATCTACTTTGCGCCTTTCTTCTCGTGTGGTGATATTATCAAACCTCAATATACGCAGAATAAATAGGAATCTCTTATAGCTCATACAAGCACGAAATATTTCAATTCCGGTACTATCATTTGCCCATAATTCTACAAATGATGCGTGGTTGGCTCGTTCTACGCCACTTAAAAAAAGTAATGCAATAAACGCTAACATTTCATTTTCACTAATATGCTTTGCATCCCTATCCCTTTGAAATTTTTGTTTTATGGTATCAATATATATGTTGGAACAATCTATAATTAGGGATAGGGATTGTCGACGTCTCTATTCCAATAAAACCCTGAGAAATGCACACTAACAAATCCTACTACCACGTCCACGTCGTAGCCTCTGGGCAATGCATGGCGTACAATGGGTGTACGTTATGTAGCTAACGGTAGAGGGTAAAGGCGAATTTCTGGCGCCTAAAAACTGGAACAGGTTGACTAAGGGAACAAACCCTGACAGAAAACTCTGGTCCTCTAGGTTGGGGGTTTAGGCGTTAGGTTAGCTACCTATCACTAGTAAAAAAATATTTGTGCTAAACAGTCTAACAACTGCCTCAGAAATTCGGACGGATCAAAAAGTAAACGACATTGGCTACGAAAAAGGATAATGAACATTGGTACGTGGAATGTGAGAGAAATAAGGAACAAGATTGATGAAGTTATTCACGAAGTATCTGCTTTAAACATGGATATTGCAGTCTTGACGGAGACCAAAAAGAAAGGCACGGTACAGAAATACTAGACAAATATGTGCATATATTCAGTGGTGTCCCTAAATACCAAAGAGCAAGTCGAGGAGTTTCTATTTTGATTCATAAAAAACATCGCCACAAAATTACGGATTTCGAAGCCAAAGATGAAAATATACTACGAGTAAACCTAGTTTTAAATCAAAAATCTGTTACAATCTTGGGAGTATATGGTATTTCCGATGACGAACCCAATAACATAAAGGAGGAATTTTTTGAAAAGATAAACGATGAAATTATCAAAATTGGAAACCTAGGAGAGATCATTTTAATGGGAGACCTAAATGGAAGAGTCGGAAGAGAACTACAGAGCAAAATAGTAGGAAAAATATTCTTACCATACAGACGCACGAGAACAAAACCCAATATTGATGTCCAAACAGAGGACATAATAAAAATAACACCCAAACACTACAACTTAGACAGCCTAATAAATGGAAGTACTAAAATGCTGTACCAACGCAGACTAGATAGCAGACTATTGAGTTTAGTAGCTGACCAAACTGTAGAAATTGTTTATGATAATATAATTGCCAGTATGCATGAAGCAGCAGAGGAATCCCTAGGAGAAAGATATAAAACTAGTAGTAGTAAATTGTGGATAGATGAAGAGATAGAAACACTTGCAAAACAAAAGAAGGAAGCTTACGGGAAATGGTTAAGTACCAAACAACCAGATGACCGAGATAAATACCTAGAACTGAAGAGAACGACGAGAAGAACAGTAAATCAATCAAAAAGAGACATGTGGGACCAAAAATGCCAAGAAATAAATACCTATTTAGGAGGCAAAAAATGTACAGAAACATGAAAGTTTATAAACAGAGTGAAAACAACAGAAAAGAAAGACACAAATTCACAATTAATCTCTATCAACAAATGGAAACAACATTACGAGACGCTCCTGACAGAAAATAGAGACGAATATATGATAACCACACCGACGGATGTTGTTATTGAAGGCGAAATGATTAAAATCGATAATGATAAAGTGAAGGAAGCTATAAAACACTTGAAAAACAATAGAGCATCAGGACCAGGAAACATTCCGGCCGAGTTACTTAAGAACGGAACGAATAAACTTTTTGAAGCAATAACATGGTGCATGAATCAATTTTTAAATGGCGCTCCTATACCAAAAGAATGGAAAATCGCCTACATTTCGTCTATTCATAAGAAGGGAAACAAACCTGACTGTGCAAACTATAGGGGTATATCTGTTACTAGTACCATGAGCCGCTTATATGGAAGAATCCTTCGAGATTTAATAGAATCTGAATACAGTGAACAAGAAGAAGAGGAGCAATCGGGTTTTAGAGCTGGAAGAACCTGCACAGACAACGTTTTTTGCTTAAAACAGATGATAGAAAAAAAAATGTGTACCAATCAGGATGTACATCTCATGTTTATTGACCTCCAAAAAGCATATGATACGGTTCCTGTAAATAAGTTATGGAAAGTCCTACAAGACACTAATATTAGTCATACCCTAATAAAAGCCTTGAAAAATCTCTACGACCAAACGATATCACAAGTAAAAGTAGGCAATAAATTGTCACCAGAATTTATAGTAAATAAAGGACTACGCCAGGGATGCTGTGTCTCACCCACACTATTTAAAATCTACGTAGCCCGAGCACTAAACCTGTGGAAGAGAGAGTGTAAGGGAATGGGTGTTGACCTTGGCGGTGTCTGTCTATATACCTTACAGTTTGCGGATGATCAAGTCTTAATAGCAAATGACAAAGATGATTTAGAATATATGACACGTAAACTGCAGGAAGAATACGAAAAATGGGGTTCGCAACTTAATACCCAGAAAACTAAATATTTACCTATAGCACAAGAGAAGATGAACATAGAACTGGAAAAGGAGGAAATTGAGGCTTGCGATGAATATACATATTTAGGTGTAACTTTCGACATAACAGGGAAGGACGACAAAGAAATAAATAAACGTATCACACAAGCTAGACGGGTAATTGGGTGTTTTAATGGGATATTTTGGAGTAAGGAGATCGGAAAACATAGAAAATATAATATCTACGAAACCCTCATAAAGAGCAGCCTATTATATGGGTCAGAAAAGTGGCGAATAACAGAAAACAACAAAAGACGATTAGAAGCTGTAGAAATGGATGTATATATATATATATATATATATATATATATATATATACAATCTATAATATTCTCTAATATTCCATTGGTGAACAATTTTAAAAAGACATCTATTTCATTTTGAATACTGTCGGACACTGATTTGGGCCCCGGCAGTATTTTTACTATATTTTGAGCTTAAGATTTTGCCCTTTTACTAACAAAACTTTCTTCGCCCATTTAGTGAAATTATATTTGCCAATATAATACTCCTGAAATGAAGTTTCGCTATCAGAAATTTCTTCGTCTGATGAGTCATCGTTAACTTCAGAGTGACTATCGTGTCTGCTCTATAAGCCACTTCTTCCTCTTCTAGGTCATTATCGTCTCCTCTAGTTAATATACTGGTTCAGTATCGTCTACTTCTAAGAATATGGCTAATTCTTCATCTGTCAGTTTATTTGGGTTTTTCACGGGTATTTTATCCCTAAAAATATATTATTACACAGTACTTTACAATACTTTACAACAAAATTAAAATTTAACTTACACATTTGGTCGCGTGGTGTACTTTATCCACCAGTTCTCTCAAAGCCTTTGATATTCACTTAACAAACTCTCACAAAACACTGATATTTTGGTGGGAGACAGAAGAGATGCGGCTTATAGGACACTTAATGGGGCAGGGACAGACATGCGGTGTTGTCGGAGTTATCAAGTTTATTCTAACATTGGTGTACCAGATACAATTAAGGATTAAGACACTGTAAATGCCCTTTATTATATTGATGAACATTATCCTACCAAACGACAAGGAATAGTTATACCTAGTTATTGGTGACCGAACTGTCATATCATATAGATGCACTTAACGATATAATAAATGGAATTTAGAGACTAATGGGTCGTATTTTCAACGCTTTGAAGGGGATGGAGAACATCAAGAAATTCTGGATTGATCAGTATCTAAGGCCTGAAAAATTTGGCACCGAATCTGATGCCCAAAATTCCGATTGAAATGGATATATTGGAAGTCGACCTTCAAAAGTTTCCTTGCGGAAGAATGCACTGAAGGTACCCCTGACAATATTAAGCTAAAGATCTTAGTGAATCACTTGTCTACTCCAATTTACTAGTATGTGAAGGCTTGCCAAAACTTTGACCATGCCTCGAATGCTTTAGACGGTATCAATGTAAAAGCGAAAACACAATACTCGCTTGACATGTCCTGTTCAATAGGAAGCAACGAGCCGATGAATCTATAGCTGAATACGCGAGAGCATTGCGTTTATGTGCACAAGACTGCAGTTTTGAAGCCGTTACGGCTGAACAACATGAAGAACAAGCTATTCGTAGCGCCTTCATCTCTGGCCTACAGTCTAAAAGAGTAAGTGAATGCCTCCTGGGAAATGACAAACCTTCCCTGGTGGAGACGCTCAACTAAGCTATCGCCCTCGAGACTGCGGAAAAGGTTTTCATTACTATAAGTTGCAACGTCGGCAGTATGTTTCAATAACTTAGAACTATCAACTCCAACCCAAAACCATCTAACTCAGACGCAGCCAAGCTAGCACGCTATATCCCCTCTTCAGCTCCTATTCCTGCTTCTAGATCAACACCATCAACGAGACGCGGTTTCTTCTGCAGAGGGAACGTGAGTTAGGAGTGTGAAAGGAGGGAACGTACATCATAGGTTTAAGTGTCCAGCGAATAATGCCTTTTGTCAATTTTGCTCGAAAAAGGCCACTTCGCGATCCTTTGTCAGTCAGCCAATTTCAGCAACACTACATCTGCTGACGGAATAGTTAAGAGCGAAATCTCCAATAATTCATCGTGCAGTGGTGCTATTTTTGCTGCTTCCCCATCAAGTTTGAAGAGTGCAACCATTTCTATAACTGTAAATGACTACGAAGCAGATGCACTAATTTGACACGGGCAGTTCCGTGAATTACATCTACTTTGAAACTGTACGATAGATGAAGTTGCGACAAAGATCGAGCAAACAAATGATCGATTTCGCATCGCTCAACTATGTCTCATTTGTCGAGGTTGTGTGCTTCGTCACAATTACAATGAACGATCACGTATACAAACAACGACCCTTACTCGTCGTAAACAATCTCTGGTGCAGGTGTTATCGCGGGCCCTGATCTACTAAGAGATCGTTTAAAACTCGAGATCAAGTTTGGCGACCCGAAAGAAACCTTGGAAATATGCAACGTACTAAAAGTTTATGTGCCACTAGTATCTGTTTTTACAATTCTCATGCACGATATCAAGCCGATCGCAGTCAAAATTGGACGATATAGCAAGGAAGACGAAGAGTTTATGACGGAAGAAGTAGACATGCTATTCGAAGATGGAGTAATAAAACCGAGCATCTCACCCTGGAGACCGCAAGTCTTAGTTGAAGGTGGAAGGGTTCATAAGAAACGTTTAGTAATTGATTATTCGTTGATGATTGAAAAATACACAATACTAAACGCCTACTCCCTGCCTCATATTGAAAAAGTCAAATTCAGCCACTTATCACAAATCCCGACCGATCCTCCTGGCATCTGAAGCTAGCGTCAACCCATTAGTGCCTGATTAATTTTTTTATGTCGATTTCGGTTATTTTTCCGGAAAGAGTTCGAATTAGGATCTAGATTAACTATGTAAACGTGTTTAACATTAATTTTTTGTTTAGAGCAGATTTTTTTACGTATGATATATCATACGGTAGGAATATGGGGGTTTGAATTATGAGGTATGAGGGTAAAATACGAAATAATGTATAAATGCCTGAATTAACAGTTTTATTGATTTAAATGATTAAAACATTAATTATTGTTTCCAAGTGGGCCAATTATTTTGATGGTGTATGATATAAGCGGAAACAGCTGTCTGGATGTAATCCAATATTACACTTGACACAGGAAAATTTGGTACATTTCGTACAACAACCACATCGTCTTTGTGTAGCCTGTTTATCAACTAGATGGTCGACACCGTCAAATCTCACCTCTTGCAGGATGCTTCTAGTGCACTTGGGCTTAGGTCCAGCTAAATACATTGGAGAACTCAGCAGAGAAAGCACAATCCTTCGTATAAACTGAATAAGGCTGATTTTAGGATGAGTAAATCTATATAGCATCCACATAACTGCACCGTTGAGACAAAATCTAATAAATGACCAATACCATTTCCTTGATCGAATTCTGACACGATACAATCCTCGCATTTTGTCAAATAAGTCGACACCTCCCATTCCTTGATTATATAGGTGTATTATGTTGGGTTGGTGAAGCATGTACCATTTTCCACATAATAATTAGTCCCGATGGTAACTTGACTATTGTCATGCCACCTGATCAGAACTAAATTAGTTTTCGTTTCCCTCAACACATGCGATATACCTCGTTTCTGTTTTTTCAGATAAGTTAGTGGAGCTTTAATTCTGTTTTATCGCAGAGTACCAATACAATAAATGTTATTTGCTGTGAGAGTTTCCAATGGTGAAAGCGAATTGAAAAAGTTGTCGATAAAAACTATTGACTTATCAGGTAAATAGCCAATGCAAAGAGTTTCAGTAACACTAGAATCTGAAGTTTTCCCTTCTATTCTATCTCCTCTACCACAATACGGGTTGCATTCCAACAAATATCCTCCTGAAGTAGTATCATTATCAATATTTGAAACCATATCTAATTAGTTTTCCTCCGATGAACTTTTTCATGTGGTGATTTCCAAAATATGGTTCCATTGCCTCGTCTAGTGAAAACGACTTTCTTAGAGGCTGGGCTAAATCTTGAGATACCTTGTTTATTTGATCTAGTATTGGTTGAATTTCATTTGTTTTGTTATTTGGATCTATGGAATTATTATCGTTGAAATGTGAATAGCGATGAATTGTTTCAAATCTGTCACGAGATATGCTGTTACTTACAAGACTATTATATGTGTTTGCTTTAGTCTCCCAGTACATTCTTCGAAAAGGTTGTTTACAATAACCAGAAAGAAGCAGTATGCCAAAATATATGAACATTTTCTTAGTAGAAACAACGAGGTCGTGTTTTCCATTGAAGGATGCATACTTTTATGCCTCGTTGCAAATTTCCTTTATGAACTCTTCTGTGAAAAACATTGAATAGATCTGCTGGCGACATATTATGATCCCTGATTTTCTGTTCTGCAGTTTTTTTCTATTTTTGGCCTTTCTTTATTACCGTTTCCTTTCAACTGCTGTTCTGTCAAACTTCTGATTTTCTTTTCTTTTTTCTGTTTACTCTTCATATTTTCAATTTTTTTTCAGGTTTCTCTTTTCATAGTCTATCATGTTTTATTTGTTTTGCCAACATATCGAAAGGAATATTGTCGTCACTAGTATCTGCATCAAAAATGATTTCTTCTTGTAGCTCGTTCGTACCTACATCATTTTCCTCATTGTCATGAACTGCAGTGAATTTCAGTTGTGTATCGTCATCACTAGTTTCTTTATATATTAATCTTTTTTCGGTTGGAACGTTCAGACTCACGTCATTCTTTTCATATCACGAACAGCGAAAACTTCCATTGGTTGTCTTAACACACCTTTTCCAATGTCACGAATACTGTGGCCCATGTCATCATCGCATGATGCATCATCCACGTCACTTTCGTTGCCATCTGCTGGTGGAAATATTACCAAATCTAATCTTTGGCAACTATTTAGTCGTTCATGATCTTCGCCGTCCGAATTGAGCTCTTCTAGGTAATTTAAAAGCTCTTCTGCATCACGACTATCTGATGGATCATAAAATTTCCTACTACAACAAATAGTACATTATTTTAAATGGAGGAAAAGTGATACTTTTCATGACGCGCTCGTGTTCAACTGTCGAACGCAGTGAGGCTGGTAATAGAGAGCAAGTCATGAGAAGTAACTTATCCTCCAAATGGGATATGCTGTTTTTCCTTCAAATGCCGACAAAACATCAACAGTTGTAAACGCTACTCTAAATTCACAACAAGATGCTACAACGGTATTGCGTCGGTTTAATTTTCAAAATGCAACAATTTCGCATTGTACATTCAATATTCATTTGAATGATAAATAAAAGTTTTAGTTTTGTTTTTAGTTTAATAAATCTTGAGTTGTTGACGATTGTTTTCTTGTTTCTATCTATGTTGCTAGGGTAACAATTTTCCCTCCGCTGACGGGAAAGTGAAAACTAAAGCTCCGGTGGAAGAAACATCAAACTTTACGGTCGCCTACACAGTCGAAAAATGACAGATTCATTGACGTTTGAAGAAAAAACACATTCTTTTGCTTACCGCATGATATATCATATGCAATTTTATTTTTCAGTGTAGCGTGAAGTACAGGCCACAGTAAGTATTCCTTAGTGTGTAATAGTCATATTTTGATGGCTTTACTCCTGATAAATTTACAGACAAACCAGATAAAACAACATAACCTCACCTGCTACTCATTTTGTCGAACTGGAAAATACACTGCTACCTAAAACTGATTCCGAATGCAACAAACTCTGATGGTAACCGTATTAACAATTATTATTGTGTCAACAAGTGAATATTTGTATATATGACGTAATTAACGATAGTTTTTATCACATAAGATGCACACGCCGTGAATTAAAAATGGTTTCTAACCTCCGTATGATAAATCATACCATAGGCATTAATGAGTTAAAGCGCATTCGAATTTGTCCTATCTACAGCCTCGCACATTTACATATCTAGATGACGTCACGGTTTGTGGGAGAACCCAAGCCGAGTATGATCACAATTTGAAAAGGGTTGTGTATGCTGCGAACAAGTACAGCCTAAAGAGCATCTTCAACAAAACTAAAGTCAGTCTGTTGGGATAAACGGTTCAAAATATTATAATAAAACCTGACAGCGAACGGCTTAAACCTTTACTAGAGTTACACGCGCCTATAGAGACGGAGGGACTAAAAAGGGTTCTTGGGTTATTCACTAATTACGTCAAAGTTTCCCATTATCACAAAAGGCTCTACAATGTTTCGAATAGCTGAAAGATGATATCAATAGGGCTACCCTCATGGCAATCGATGATAACGAGATCTTCACGGTAGAAGCTGACGCTTCGGACTTCGCTTTAGCAGCTATGCTATGGCAACAAGTGCGCCCTGTTGCCTTTTTTTCTCGCACGCACTTAGGCTCTGAATGTCAGCACTCGACGATAGAAAAAGGGGCAAGCGCAATAGTGAATTGTCTGAAGAGATCGAGACATCACTTGATTGGGAAACACTTTCTTTTGATAACCCTTTCAACATTCAGTCGCATACTTGCCCAATAGAAATCACAATAGCAAGATTAAAAACGGAAAGATCATGCGTTGACGATTGGAGATATCATGCTGTAAGTACGATATCATATACAGGCCAGGCACCGAAAACACCGCAGCCGATGGTATTTCCAGAGTGTGTGCGGATATGAGCACAAATAAACTACGAGCACTCCATAACGCACTCTGTCACCCTGGTGTGCTCCGCATGTTTCATTGGGTATGATACAAGATTCTTCCTTACTCGGCAAAGAAATGACGGCTGCCTGCCCAAACTACGCTGAGTTTGAGCCTCGATTTATGAAAGTTAGTAGCCACTTTATCAAAGCTACGTCCCCTTCGAACGTATTAATATTTATTTCGAATAAATATATACTCACGATCATCGACGAATTTAGTCACTTCCCTTTTGCCTATGATTGTCGCGACATGGCATCAACTACGGTCATTAGCTGTTTGAAAAATCTCTTCCAAACCTTCGGCCAACCGTTCTACATCCACAGCGATAGAGGTTCAATGCTTTCCTGAGTGACTTAATCATAGCGACTTCAAGAACGACACCTTATAATGCCCAAGCAAATGGACAAGTGGAGCGCTTAAACGGTACCTTATGGCGTACGATCCAACTCAGTCTGTGCGCCAAGAACTTGCCAATTGAAAATTGGGAGAGAATCCTATTGCACTGTGTACGCTCTCTTTTCTGTACTCCAACAAAAGCCACTTCGCACGGAATATTATTTGCCTACCCAAGAAGGTCTCCTAATGGCGATTCTCTACCTCCATAGATGATCCTGGATCCCGTATTAATGAAAAAATATGTGCGGCAGTCTAAAATATATCGCCTAGTCGAGGAAGTGGAGCTCTTAGAAAGTAATCCCCAATATTCCTAGATCCGTCGAAGCGATGGCGAAACTACCACAGTGTCACATGAGAGACTCTGGCTCTGTTTCTCATCAGCTTGGAAGATGAAGAATAACCCGAAAATCTGGAATAACAGAATCATCCTCGCGCAGTGGAACAAGGGGACCCTACGCGACTTCGTCTAGTGAAATGACTCATAATAATGGACTACGAAGATCTCGCCGTGTCAGAAAGCTTCCAACCCACCTTAAAGACTTCGTGGTAGATGATAGGGATGGAAACTTAAGCGTGGCAGAATGACATATGATTAACAACCTGTATGCGACGACCATACAGCTGTTGCATGACAAGCTTCCGTTGTTTAAATAATTGTCATATGTCTGCGTTTCATATTTTACGGTGTTACTATGATAGTTTCCTATAAATATATATATATATATATATATATATATATATATATATATATATATTATATATATATATATATATATATTCGGTTTTAAAACGTCTTTCGACGTTGTCCGATGTCTAACTTCCATCTCTTCCTATCGTCCCATTGGCCCTCTCTCAGGTCTCGTGAGCTCATCGCCTTCGCTATTCCTTCTTTCCATGTTTTCCTACGTCTTCCGCGTTTTCGACGATTAGGCGGCATCCAGTTCATTACTTTCTTAGGAAGTCTTTTCTCTTCCATCCTCTGAACATGCCCGTACCACACTAATTGTTTTCTCTCGATGTCCGTTATTAAGGAGACTTCTATCCCCATTTGGAGACGTACGTCCTCATTTCGTATTCTTTGTCTTCTGCTGATTCCTAACGATCTTCTGAATACATCCATTTCTACAGCTTCTAATCGTCTTTTGTTGTTTTCTGTTATTCGCCACGTTTCTGACCCATATAATAGGCTGCTCTTTATGAGGGT
This sequence comes from Galeruca laticollis, assembly GCA_963921935.1. Taxonomy (NCBI): domain Eukaryota; kingdom Metazoa; phylum Arthropoda; class Insecta; order Coleoptera; family Chrysomelidae; genus Galeruca; species Galeruca laticollis. The sequence continues at coordinate 248,832,755 of OY998176.1, forward strand.
TTCGTAGATATTATATTTTCTATGTTTTCCGATTTCCTTACTCCAAAATATCCCATTCAAACACCCAATTATCCGTCTAGCTTGTGTGATACGTTTATTTATTTCTTTGTCGTCCTTCCCTGTTATGTCGAAAGTTACACCCAAATATGTATATTCATCGCAAGCCTCAATTTCCTCCTTTTCCAGTTCTATGTTCATCTTCTCTTGTGCTATAGGTAAATATTTAGTTTTTTGGGTATTAAGTTGCAAACCCCATTTTTCGTATTCTTCCTGCAGTTTACGTGTCATATATTCTAAATCATCTTTGTCATTTGCTATTAAGACTTGATCATCCGCAAACTGTAAGGTATATAGACAGACAGTTTCCTTCTTTAAGTTGAATAAAACCACTGGTAATGGCTCCGCATACTTTATATCATACGTTATACTTATTGCAGTACGAACTGTTTTACGGACGAGGCGATGCTGGAGGCGAATCTGGAATATAAGGGAGTACTGTAATAACACCTGATGGACGTGTATCGTATGATATTTTATTTCATCCTATTCTTCTAATACTTTTGAGAGAAAATTTTAATGTTTCTTAAATTTAAAAAAAAATATGTTATTTGGCAATTTTTAAACGCTCTATGAAATAAAACTAAATTAATAAATATTTCTGCTATAAAAATTTATTAAAAAATTCTACAGGTCATACTTACTTCATCCAGAAAATAAGCTTAGAGAACATCTTCCTGTATGTTTTTCACTTTATGAAATTGTTTCAATTAACAAAATAATTCATATTCTTTGATTAATCCATTTGATGATTTTGTTGGCATTCAATTTCCTGTTGCTTCCGATGCCTTATTTAAAATCTTATCCGAAATCTCCATAATTCCCGTCACCAATATTGGTTATGGTTTTATTTTAAATGACAACTTGTCAAAAATTGAAAATGGAAGTCATTGTTTTTAATATCAAAAATGGTTGCTAGGCAACACAATAGGGTATCGGTAATGTTGCATTTACGCATTTACCGGCGGCAAATGTAAGTAGATTCACAGGACAGGATGACGTAAAAAGAATTTTCATCGTAAGAAGGAAGAGATGAGTGATGACAATGGATGTGAAACATTCGGGATATACTGGGAACTGGGTTAGAACATTTTCGCAGTGCAATGTACTTGTATCACATGCAAGTTATAGGTGTTTTAAGTTGTTCGTAAAGAAGAAATTATTACTTATTAGAAGGTGACATTCTCTAAAACTGTTATCTAAATTATAATTTGTGTGTGCATACTCAGTCTATATTGAAGTAAAGACGATCTACAATTTTTGATTCTTAACCCTGCGTTACACGAGGGGTGAACGTGGCCTTAACCTATTTTTTATCACTACAGAAAAAGGTTTGCATTAATCGACTTGAGCATCCATCTAATCCTCGCCAGTAATATTGGGTACAAGTACACCTAAGTAGTTTCCTCACTATTACGAGTTTAGTTATGTTGAGAGCTTCTTAGTGCTTAGGATGTCGAGATACCCATTTTTGTCTTAGTTGAAAATGTAGTTATAACTCCTAAATTATGGGATTCGGTATGAAAAATATTCAACATTTTTTAAGAATTTCAAAAAAAATACAGGGTTGTCTATTTGAAATAACAAAGTAAAACTTTCGCATCAATGGTAAAAACTGGATGGTTTTGATGAATTGGGCGAACAGAAAAAAAATCCACCAGTTTTAGTAACAGTTTTCATAGAATCAAAGCCATTTAACTGTACTGAGAATTGGTTTGAACACAAACCTAAACGATTAATTATTTTTGATGTTATAAATGACATTATACTTTCTGAATTAAGTAGACAAGACAAAACTTGATAAACTTAAAAATTATCTAAAACCTCCATCATTGCCGTGAATAATAGAACACCAGAGGTACGGGACAAAACAGAAGCATGAAGTTCGGATACTGATTGCAGTGCGGAACTAGATGGAGTTGCGATCTCATCACTTACATTGGTTGAAATTGAAACATTATTATTAGTAGCATTACTCAAAGCAGTAGTAGAAGTGTGAAAGTTTGTATTATTGATAACATTGAGTTGATTTTAGAAAATGTTTTCATTTGTGACAAGAATTTTGAGATCAACATTGTCTAGAACTATGTACAGGACTCAAAGAATTAACAAAAAGTCTTTTTTGCATAAAAACTTTATAACTTTCTTGTGGACTTCTTTTTAAAAATTCTGAACATATATAAAATGCTTGATCAGCCTTGCAAATATGACATATCAAATTGGATTTACTACTAGATTCATTTCAAATAAAAAAGAAGTAGCTGCATGTTGAGGCTGTTTGGAAACATTTTCAACTCAAGGTTTTAGCTTAAGAGCCAGTAAACAGTTGATCACAGATAACCCACACATAGGTAAGACACTGATTGTGGCGCCATCGAAAGAGCCTGTCGACTAAACAATTGAGTGATGTTAAAAAGATTCCTATAATTTTAGGTTTTGGCGGAATATTCAAACTTACTGTATTCTAATTATTTTATTTCAAAATATCCATTTATAGTCTATCATTTGACATGTCATTCAATTTAACTCCAATAACTCAATAGAGATTAGATATTGAGTTAAATTAAATGAAATATCAAATGATGGACCATTAATGGTTAAATTTGAAAAACTGAAACAATAATCGTATAAACAATTTATTTATTTTGGTATAAAAATACACAACAAATAATTTCTTTCACGAAGTACTTTTCTTAACAAACATAATGGCAATAAATAAACTATAACGTGAAATCAATGCAATAATTAAAACATAATTTGAGTAACATACATATTGACTGGAGTATCATTAGATTTTTAAATGATGTTTAATCAAGATTAAAGTAGATTATTTATAATAAGTTTATATTAATTTATCTATTCATTATTATACTGCTATAAACACACAGAGCTGGACAAACTACTGGAGTATAACTGCTAACTATTTAATCAAAAAAAGTGTTAGCAATGAGTAGTTAACTACTATTTTTGGCAACTTTTTGTGAAAGAAAATAATTGAGTATAATTACTGTGACTGTTAGAACAAAAGTAATAAAAATATTTTTAATGGAAAAGTAGTTAACTACTGCCCAGCTCTGTAATTACATAAGAGTGATAAACAGCACTTATGACTGTACAAAATCTAAAATAATATAACTTAAGATTTCATTTCCACTTAAAACACATCATTATTTTTTACTGGAATTATTAAATAGGTCTATATCACATGCTTAAACATAGTATATTATTGCATATTGATATATTCCTACATTTAAATGCATTCGGTTCTTATGAAACCATCGCATAAGGCAGTTTAAGTTACTCTGCAGTTTCTGGCAGTATATGATTGATAAAATATTTTTGAATGGCTCTTAAAAATCCCACCGTCTTGTGGAAGTCCTTTCTCGTTTCTGGTTGAGCTTCTACAAGTAAACATACAAAATAACAACAATAAAAAAAAGTAAACACACAAATATGTTTGAAAATTTATACCAACAAAAGTTAACAGAATGCGCTTACTATTGAAATAATAAGTTTGCACAATGTTTTTACATACTAAGCCAAAAGAAATATCAAAAAAATTTTGAATGTTTGAATTTTTTTGAATTCCTTTTTTGTAGTTTATGATTTTTCTATGGAATTCTTGATTTTTTTTGGTTTTTATAATTTTTTGGATTTATGAACTATTTTTTGATTTATTGTTCTTTTTTTTTGTATTTATTGGATATTTCGGATTTGTGGTTACTGCTATACCAAATACTTAGACGTTATGGCTCAACAAAAGTTAATATTCAGGCAAGGGCTCAATATATTTCATCGCATAGCTGGTGGAGGGATAATCTACCCCATGTGGTGAAAGTGCTGAACACCTTTACTGGTGGTGGGAATAGCTATAACAGAAAATAAAACCCAGATTATTACTTTTTGAATGGGAACATTTCAAAGTGTCCAAAATTATTGCATGCTATATTGAATACCATAAAACTTACTATCATTTTTTGTTAATTTCCTCTCATATGGGAAGGCAAAGCAAACTGTCTTAATAACCCCCATCGTCTTTCTCAAATCTAGAGAAACACTGTATTTGAAAATGAAGGGGACATATCCTCTATTGTTTCCTCGTCGTCAAATTTAATGATTTATTACCACTGTGGTCCAGCCATATTAATTATCTCCCTGAGCTGGAAGAATGAAACTGTATAAAGAAATAGTTACCTTGGTAATGCAACAATTTTCAGTTTAGCTATTGTAAAAAACAACCGTGATCTCTGAAGTTGTCGATTAAATTAGTAGAAATTCTGTCTTTTATGAAAATGGTTGTTAACTAGTGTTTTAGTTTTATTTGTAGAACATCCCGATAATATTCTGTGAGAAATATATAAGTCTTACCTTTACATCGAAGTTCGTTTTTTCTCGATTTCTTTGGTGCTGGAAATGACTTTGGGAAGGGAAGGGAGAAATGAGAAAAACACCACACTTGTGGAAATTAATTACTAGACCGAAAGCACTCCGTAAGGCCCAAATAGCCTTTTCCCGAAACCAAAAAAACCTATTATTAACGAACAATAGGAATTGCAAAGTAGATATCAGTACCGACTAACTCCGACTGTAATTAACTTCAACGTTTTATTTTATATCTGACAAAAATTTCTCAAAGCGACGTTGCCAGATCCTCCCCACAAAATTCTTTCACTAAATCAAGTTATGCTACGACATACCCCCCACCCTGAAAAATTGTTTTTCAGCCAACTTGCAAATACCATAAATCGATATATGGGAGATACAGCATCAGTAACAATAATATCTAACCCATTTTATATAAATACCCAAAATAACATAATAATCATTTTAATTCAATTAAAATACAAAAAATTAAAAAATAAATAAAAAAACATCTCATTTACTGATTTGGCAGAGGACACACCTTAACCACCGGTCTAGAGTAGGTGCCTTTATTAGTCCTTAGCGTCACATTGCGAATAATGACATCCTTTCCTGGATGAACATCGGTAATAATTCCCAACGGCCAATGAATCGGCGGAGAATTGTCAGTTTTCAGTATAACAGTTGTCCCGATTTTGATATTAGGACATTTTGTATTCCATTTTTTTCTCACTTGCAATGTAGTGAGGTACTCTAAGTGCCAACGCTTCCAATAATCTTGTACCATCCTATCTATCATTTGAAACCGATCCAATCTATTTATATTCATGTCTGTTAAGTTATCTGCAGGTAAATTCTTCCATGGAGTGGGAGACAATAAATGGGATGGAGTCAAGGCCTTGGGTTGCTGAAGGGTCAGCTGACAAATTACAAAGAGGCCGAGAGCTTCTACTTGGATCAACAAGGTCTTGAACTCCTCATAAGTTAGAAGTTGAATTCCTATTACTCTAAATGAACGAGTTTTTGCATATTTAACATGACTTTCCCATAATCCACCCATATGTGGAGCTGCCGGAGTATTGAACCGCAACTCGATACCATTTATAGCTAATTCTGTTTGAAACGCTTCTTTATACTGCTCATAATTGACAAACTCATTAATCTCCCGAAGAAGAGTTTTCGCCCCTACCGGAATAAATAACACAACATGGACCTCTCCGAGATAAAAATCTCTTTAAAGCCTGTGAAAAACTATCTGTCGACAATGAACTAACAAGTTCCAAATAAACATTCATACATATAAACAAACAGACATACCCTTTATATACTTGAGCTCCTCTCCGTCTACCCATTGTTATACTGAATGGACCGAAATAGTTAATACCCGTATGAGAAAAAACTTTAGCCTGTTGTAATTTTGAGGTCGGCAAATCCGCCATTAAAGGATTTATCGTCTTGGGTTTCAATCTGAAACACCGATTACATGCATGAATTCGTTGTCCAATAACATTTCTACCTCCCAATATCCAATATTTTCGTCTTAAAATGGCTTCCATCAAGTATGGACCGGTTTAAAGATGTATCTTATGATAAAAATCTATTAAGTTCTCCGTAAAAGGATCCTTGCCAGGAATTATAATAGGATGACGAGCCGTGAAAGCAATGGGTGCCCTCGCTAACCTACCACCTACCATGAGAGCTCCGTTTTCAAGAAAGGGGTTTAACTGAACAATCTATTCGATATTTTCTTTCTCGAATTTAAAAGTTTGATATCCGATTCAAAATATTTACCTTGTACGATTCTTACCAAAACCAGTTCAGCCTTATTCATTTCACTTGCGGTGATAAAACCTTTCCCCGGAAGGAGCTTCACAAAACGAAGCACTCTTACTGTTATTCGCAGAATAGTAATATATGAGGATAACCTCTTGATCATGTCGTACAATGAATGCGTTTCCGTATCCTCTAACGAAACGAGACATTTTGTGGAATCTGTATCTTCACCAAAATCCCCAACACACCTTTCCTCACTAATAGGCCATTTTATCCAACTTGGTCCCGAAGCCCATAAGTTATTCTCCATAAATTGAACAGGAATTGCACCCCTAGATAAAATATCCGCAGGATTCGTTACCCCAGATATATGACACCACTCAGCATTTGAAATATTTTCTTTCATTTGTGAAACCCTGTTGACGACAAATATATCTTTCACAAGACCAGAATTCAGCCACTGAAGAACTTTGGTAGAATCCGAACACGCAACTATTTTTGAAATACAAATTCTATTATTGAAAATTTCTGAAACGTGCTCAACCAACCTAGATAAAAGGAGAGCTGCAACTAACTCCAGTCGAGGAATTGTAACCATCTTGAAGGGGGAAACCTTTGATTAAGCTCATAACAAGTTAACAGTAATTTCTCCGTTATCTGTTATTGTTCGCACATACACCACAGCCTCATATCCATCCATGCTGGCATCCGCAAAAGCTACTATCATTACTGGAGATGTTCTCACGGTTCCCATATAACGTGCAAACTGAATCTCCCCAAGAGCAGACCATTCATCTTTCAGTTTCAACCACTTCTGGGAAATTTCATAAGGGACCGTATCATCCCAACCTATTTTCAGTTTCCATAGCTCCTTTATCAACAGTTTCAAATACAAAATGAATGGTGCTACTAATCCTACTGGATCAAATCATCGCGCTACCGTAGACAAGATTATACGTTTAGTACAGTTGGACTCCGGAACTGGAAACTGATACCTAAAATTATCCATTTCTGGATTCCAGAACATTCCTAAAATTTTAGTTTCTGTCTTGAAGAGTACCGGTTGTGACAGCCTCTTTCCTGATGGGATTTTCTCCAACAATTCCACCGAACTCGATGACCATTTTGTCAAATCGAACCTTTCCTCTGCAAACATAGCTACAGATTCTGAGTATAGCCGATATGCTTCCTCCTCCGAAGAGACACTACAAACCAAATCATCCATATATAAGTCCGTAGACACTACTTCGGCTGCTAGTGGATATTTATACCCTTCCTCTTTTATTAGCTGTTTGATTGTCTGTAGAGCCAAATGAGGACTGGTCTTGACCCCAAATGCCAACCGATTGAAACCGTAAATTTGAACTGGTTCATCTGGATTGGAACGCCAAAGTAGTCTCTGAAACCGCCAATGAAAGTTTGCTATTTTGATCTGGTGGTACATTCTCCTAACGTCTGCAGTGACCGCTATTCGAAAAACTCTGAAATTCAACAACAAAGAGAAGATGTCCGTCTGCAGTTTCGGGCCCCAGAACAGAATATAATTCCAAGAAATGTCGCTATCCGAGGATGCACTGGCATCCAGCACTATTCGAATCGGAGTGCTGGATCTGTCCGGCTTAAAAATAGCATGGTGAGGGATGTAGTACGCCGTATCCGCTGCTTCCAAATATTCATCCCTTACCCAGTGCATGTGACCTTGTTCAATAGATTCTCTCATGATATCATTGTAGCATGAGCGCAAATCCGGAAATTTCATTAATTTTCTTTCTAAAATGAAAATTGATAATAAGGCCGGAAGTCGTTGAAGCAGCTATCGCGACGGAAAGTAATCTTTCGTAGCTTGTTTCAAATTTAAACCACAAAGTGCAGTTCTGACAATTGCATTTTTATATTGTTCATGGCTTACTGAACTTGTATATAGATTCTCAGAAGTCTAAATAATGGCTATACTCGATAGTCGAAATTGTGTAAAGTGAGTCAGAGCTATCTAATCAACACTTTGGTTAAAGCGCAGTTGCCATATGTATTCTAGAGAGAAATGCTGTATTTTATAAATACACTTCAAATTCATTGTGTCAATATTTCAGGTACAAAAGATGCAATGTAATTAAGTCAATACCAATTTAATATATTTATTTCAAATTTCAAGCAGACTAATAATAATTAGTTTACTTGAAATGTGAAATAAAGTGTTTATGTATATTTCTTGAACGCAAAGTTTGTTGTGAAAAACTCGCCGATTTGACAATGTTGGAGAGTCGCTTCAATGTTCCGGCTTTGAGAACGAGATAGATAGATCGAGCTACGCGAATGAGACAGTGATAGTAAACAGTTATGTGAGGTGTTTATTCTCTTCATGAGCGTAACATCAGTATTTGTGTTGTGGTTTTGTGTGATAAATCGGTTATTATTGGTATTTATTGTAATATTTATATCGGTATATTTAGTGACAATAATGGCGGAGTGTAGCGGTGTTGGCGATAAAAAACGGCGTCGTAACAATTTAATTCGGGATTAAATGTGTACGAAGGACTGCGTGCCATGGACAAACAGTTGGGTGTTAGTGACGCTGTGATTAAGTGCAGTTATTTAACTAAAGTTTCTGAGAGTACTATATACAATATTCTAAAGAAATCGCGGGACGGATCTTTGACAAGAGAACGAGGTGAAAACTGTAAACCGGAAAGTAGGGGAAGAAAGAAAATTGTTTTGGACGACCAAACACGGAATGCTATACGTAGGGAAATACATTCTTTTTATTTTAGGAATGAAATCCCCTCGGTAGCTAAATTGAGCAAGGTAATAGAAGCTGATGATACTTTACCAAACATCAGTGATAAAGTTTTGAGACGAACTTTAAAATTAATGAATTTTCGTTACCAAACAAGAAGTAGAAACAGTGCCTTAATTGAACGAAATGACATTGTGGAATGGAGGAGAAATTATTTAAAACAGATACGACAGTTTCGTAACGAAGGACGGCACATATATTATCTTGACGAAACATGGTTAAATGAAGGCCACACTGTGTCAAAAGTGTGGCAAGACATGAATATACGAAGCAATCGACAAGCCTTTATGGAGGGTTTCTCTTCCGGTTTAAAAGCTCCCTCTGGGAAAGGACGTCGACTGATTATCACTCACATTGGCAGCGAGGAAGGATTTGTAGAAGGTGGATTACTAAGTTTTCAGTCCAAAAAAACTGTCGATTACCATGAAGAGATGGATGGTAACCGGTTTGAAACATGGTTTAGATCAATTTTAACAAAGGTAACTCCTGGTTCAGTGATAGTTATGGATAATGCTTCATACCACTCTCGTCGACTGGAGCAAATACCTACTTCAGCTAGCCGCAAGAGGGTTATAATTGATTGGTTAGAGAGTAAAAGCATTCCGCACAACGAGGCAATGCTAAAAGTTGAATTATTATCTCTCGTACGGAAACATAAAAGCAGTTATATTAAGTACGTTGTCGATGAAATGGCGAAAGATTTCAACGTCTCAGTTGTTAGACTTCCTCCCTACCACTGTGAGTTAAACCCCGTCGAGCTGGTTTGGGCCCAAGTGAAAAATTATGTTGCGAGAAAAAACAGTACATTCAAAATGGCTGACGTTGAGAAACTGTTTGACGAGGCGCTGCATACCGTTACTGCTGAGAGTTGGCGTAAATGTATTCAACACGTATTAAAAGAAGAAATAAAGTTTTGGGATTTAGACATACGTGTAGAAGTAATGACGGAACCACTCATTATCGATATAGGAGGAGAAAGCGATGATTCTGAGGAGTCGTCAGAGAGTGATACCGCTTCCAGTTAGTCAGACATTTTACAAGTGACCTCGCAACATACCTATACTTATTGGTAATTTATTTTGGTCTTGACAAACAACTTTTTTTTAGTTTTAGTAGTAGTAAGTTGGAATTGACTTTTAAACATTTTTTTATTTTGTTTTAACTTACTTATGAACAACTTGTGATAAGTTATTATTTCAAATGTTAAAAATTGAAATTCCAGATATTTCAGTATTCGCACCCTTAAACTATGATACGCTCATGGAGTTCACTTTAAATCGGTAGATAACCGATGACGTCACTTTACAGAATTTCGACTATCGACTTTTTTATATACATCTTATTATAGCTCATCCTTAAAAATGTGTATTATTCTTGGTAACACCCTGTATATACATAATGATACCTACCATAATACGTAATTTCGTATTTCTGTTCTCTCAAATTTAAACGCCAGAGCGTACAAGAACATTTTCTATTTATTTTTTATTTAGGACTATTAAGAACCCTTCAAAAATGATGCGCTCATGAAGTTCGTTTCTGCAACTGATTTTATGGACAGTAAGAGCGATGAGTCACTTTACAGAATTTCGACTATCGAGTATAAGTACATGGAAATCGATACCATGGCCGGAAGCCTCTGAAGCGGCTGTCGCAACGGAAAGCAATCTTTCGAAGCTTTTGTTTCAAATTTAAATAACAAGGTGCAAATCTGGCTATTTCTTGTTTTTAATTTTTACGTATTTATTTAACTAAGTATGCAATGACAGAAGGCTAAGGAAGAGAGATATTTAAAAAACATAAAAATCGTGATGCCGAGTAAGCGCTAATTTTTAAAAACCACTTACTGGCTATACAGACAACGGGCTTCTCAATAAGAATTCGTATTCAAACAATTATAGAAAGTAAATAAATAATACGAAAAAAAGATGAAGTTTATCAAGTATACACGAGCCACTTGTATGGAATCACTTCGAAAAAACAACTGCAACTAATAAATAGTACTCGATTCGAGATATTTTTGAGAAATTATAAAATAACAGATGTAAACGAACCATTCCATAAAAAAACAGTAAAAAATTTCGATGCATCAAGTTTGCATCCTTGTCAGTCGGAACTACGTCATCAATTTGAAAGGACGAGATACATCTCAAATGTATGGAGAAATGCTCACCTAAAAATTCCAACGGAACTCGAACCTACAGATTGCGGCTGGATACAACAAGGATCAACATATGAATTTAAATGTTTTGAAGGACCTCAACTACCTTTAACAGTCAACAATGTTATCCGAAAAGACAAAAATGAAGAATCTGGAGCTGAAGGTTAAATATTCTACTACATGATTCGTACATTGAAAAAAATATTCAATTTTAATGTTAATAATTTATGTTTCGGATGATGAATCAGACATTGAGTATGCTAGTGGCGAGGATGAACATGAGCAGTCAGATTGCGAGTGTTAATTGTTTTTTAAATATATTTTTTACAAATTATAAAACAATATTTATGTAAATATTTTTACTTACATTTCACTTTCTCTACTATTAACTTAATAAAATTAATACAAAAATATTAAAAATAACAAACTGCCAAAAGTACAGAAATAAATTAGCGCTTACTCGGCATGTTACATCACGATTTTTATGTTTTTTTAAATATCTCTCTTCCTTAGCCTTCTGTCATTGCATACTTAGTTAAATAACCACGTAAAAATTAAAAGCAAGAAATAGCCAGATCTGCACCTTGTTATTTAAATTTGAAACAAAAGCTTCGAAAGATTGCTTTCCGTTGCCATAGCCGCTTCAGCGACTTTCGGCCATGTTATCGATTTTCATGTACTTAGCCATTATTTCGACTTCTGACAATTTATACACAGGTTCAGTAAGCCACAAACAATATAAAAATGCAATTGTCAGAACTGCACCTTGTGGTTTAAATTTCAACATTTTTTTACAAGTTTGTCGACTTCTGACAGTCTTTAAGCCCCGACCTAGACATCTGACAATAATTTTCCTCGATTCCTACAGTAAAAAACTATAACTCTACTAAATTTCAGGACTACACCTTATCAGTTTTTTCTAAATATAAATTTACGACTTTGAGCGTCCACCCACGCCTCCCGCCCCGGGAGAGCGTTCTGACGGCAACGCTAAGTACTTATCAGGTACCAAGGAGACATTTTATACAAAATTCGTGAATGCACCTTATCAGTTCACTTTTTCGTAACCAGCTCTCCGACTATAATAGGTTTGTTAATATGGTAAACTAAAAAAAGTATCCAAGAAATCTGCCGTTTTGGTATGACAAAATATAAGCTTGGTCAAGTCGGCAGAGCTAAAATAGCAAACCCGAATAAGAACTAATATAAATTTAAGTGCTCTTTACGTGCTAATTACAGCCTTTAATTAAAAATTTCTTGCTCTTTTAGTTTTTCTAATAATTGTTGTTTAAATGTTGCCCGCTAGGTTGAACGAAAGTTAGCAGAGCACTATTAATAATTGGTAAGTAATTGAAAAAACTGTTGCACACAAATTAAGTGCTCTTTAAGTGCTAATTATTGCCTTTAATTAAAAATTTCTTGCTCTTTAAGTTTTTCTAATCATTGTTGTTTAAATGTTGCCCGCTAGCTTGAACGAAAGTTAGCAGAGCACTATCAATAATTGGTAAGTAATTGAAAAAACTGTTGCACACAAATTAAGTGCTCTTTAAGTGCTTGCGTTGTTTTAAATCAAAAACTCATGTAGCAATAAATAATAAAATGTTGTAAATGAAAATATTGAAAAATGTTTACAAACGATGCGTCTTTTCACGAGTTTGTTCAAAAAAAGTTACAAAATCCCGTCATGGGCTCGTGATGTTGTAAACTTAAAACATTATCAGCAATAAATAATAAAATGTTGTAAACAATATTTATTTGTTTTTTGTAAAAGTTAAATGTTTTTTCCATTTATAAAAAATTGAAATGTGTGTTTTTCGTGTCGATGCATTTTTTGTGTGATAAAGGAAATTCTGGAAAAAATGACATGTAGGATTTCTAACGCCGAGCGCGATGTTTTCAGTACGAGTCGTAGCCAATAAAGCGCGGCGAGGCGAAGGACGCGGCGGGGAAGGGAGACACCACTTTTTCAAAGCCTTGGCATTCAAAATGGTTTCTCCTGTCCTCTCCCATCCTATAAGCGAGTCAACAAGAGCAAAAGTAGACTTTCCACCAGGAGTGCCGAACTTTTAATATAAGGGTAATTCGATGACGCTGAATCGAATGGTGCTAATTTTGTTTGCAATCTAACCCCGGCTACATTGCAAAAAAGCGAAAAAGAATTGTAATTCCAAACTCGTGTGATTGCAATCCTCGCCTTCGGCTCGTCCTGCAAACTCACACTCGTCAGAAAAAGATTTTTTGTCCTTGTGTTATAATGTACTATTGTAATACAAAGTTGCGGACAAGAGTGTGGTTAACAATGTATCGAGGGCGAGCGTCGTCGAGAAGAAAGAAGGAAACGTGTCTCAGCGTGTTCTCGGTTGAGCGGTCGAGAGGTACTTGGTGGAGAAAAGGCGCGAGAGCAGGGACTGGCCCGGGGGAGAAGCGGCGTTAGTCTTGGCAGAGCGAGCGAAGCCGTCGCCTCTAGTGTTGGGAACTTTCGATACTTTTGCGGATTCGATCCATTCGATTTCGATCGATCGAGATCAAATTTCAATAAAGAAATTGAAGAAGAAATCAGCCTTGCCGAGAACGATCGAGAATGTTCTATTGAAGGATGCCGAGGAAAGCTGAGAACGAAACTTTAAATACCAGGAAATAGATTAAATTTTGATTTTTTCTAATTTTTGCATCATAAATGTTATAGTATATAACATAACTTATGAGAAAACCTATTGAAAAAATCTCATTAAATTAATTTTGAACAATATTGTGGTGTAAACTAATTATAAATTGTTTTTTATTGAATGATATATTTCTATCTTATTTTTATCGTAGGTTGTAACATCATTATTTGAAAATTTCGTAAGATTTTTTAAGAAATGAGATTTCCGATTATTCCTTATAATTTTTCAACATTTATTTATGAGAAATGTGTCAGATTACTGTTACATTTCACCACATTTATTTACAATACAATACACTTTTTGGGAATTTTCCTAACCTCATATTCTCGTTTCTGTTGAAGGGAATTTCGTGATCTTCGAGGTCATGCAGCGTGACTTGACAGTTACGGAAGGTCTGAGGATACAATTCAGCAGCATCCCAACTCGAGTTCAACTGTCAATGATGGATGTTCCATATAAACTAGTTGGAGTTATAGATTTTCAAGCCCCGAAAATACTTACACGAAACTTGGACTTTTCCGCTATCGGACATTATGTACCGATATGTTACCGGAATGGTACATGGGTAAAATGTGGTACCAAGGACAAAATATGTTCTGGTAAATTCAAGAGTTGCGTACACGTGGTCGTATATAGTGTTTTTTAATGTCTTGGTAATTTCTCCGTATCAAAAAATACCAAAGAACATTAGTTCCAAAGGTACATGGGTATAATGTGGTACCAAAGACAAAATATGATCTGGTAAATTTAAGAGTTGCGTACACGTGGTAGTATATGGTGTTTTTTAAAATGTCTTGTAAATTTCTTCGTATTAAAAAATATCCAATAACATAATTTCCAAAGGTACAGGGGTAAAATGTGGTACCAAAGACAAAATATGTTCTGGTTAATTTAAGAGTTGCGTACACGTAGTCGTATATGGTGTTTTTTTAAAATGTCTTGTTAATTTCTTCGTATTAAAAAATGTCAAATAACCTTAGTTCCAAAGATATTTTGATAGAAACAAGTTGTATGTTTTGAAATAAAGAATTATTTTATTTGATAAACATTTATATGAAAACTTTTGGTAAAAGTTAAGTATATATAAACTGAAGATAAAAAAAAACAAAAAACTGTCATATATTACGTTCCACTGATTATGTTGAAAGAAAGTACATTAAAAAGATATCCTGTTCTATTTAACTGTATTTATAACTTCCAGTCACTTTTTACATAACGTCTATTTCTTGTTAGACTTGATTTCCTGATGGTTTATTTATCCATCAATTTTTTATTCTCTCGCGTGCCAAAATTCAATAAAAAATATTATTTTTCCGAAATATTCTGAATACTGAATGTTTTTTTTACCGATTTGTTTAATAATAATAGTATCACACTTTTAACTGAATTTTCGGCCTTAATTCACATATTTTCTCGAAAAATGAAATTACTTTTTTTTATTTATTTCATTTTTCATTATCGTGTTGGAAATACCAATATACACATTTTGACGTTTATGTTATGTCAAGTTTAAAAGTTGTGACCGTGCAAAAACATTTTCAATATTACAAAAATATTAAAATATTAATGAATAAACGATACAAAATTCAAGTTAGCAGATATATGTTTATAGAAAAACTAAAACAGCACAAAATTTATGTTTGAAAGATATAATTAGCACTTAAACAGTTTTTTCAATTACTCACCAATTATTGATAGTGCTCTGCTAACTTTCGTTCAAGCTAGCGGGCAACATTTAAACAACAATTATTAGAAAAACTAAAAGAGCAAGAAATTTTTAATTAAAGGCAATAATTAGCACTTAAAGAGCACTTAATTTGTATGCAAAAGTTTTTTAAATTACTTACCAATTATTGATAGTGCTCTGCTAACTTTTGTTAAGCTAGCGGGCAACATTTAAACAACAATTATTAGAGAAACTGAAAGAGCACGAAATTTTTAATTAAAGGCTATAATTAGCACGTAAAGAGCACTTAAATTTCTATTAGTTCTTATTCGTCTTTGCTATTTTAGCTCTGCTGACTTGACCAAGCTCAAAATATACTACTATACCTACTCAAATACAAAATGGCATACGATTACCTCGGTTATAACAAGGTGGCAGACACTTTGAAAATAAAATATTTTCTGGAACACGAAATTTATATATGTTATTCTTGATATTATTATTAGCATATATTTTTTAAGGTAGAAGGGTCTGTCGGCATATACTTAAATATTTTCTTCAGCGCAAGCACACAAATATATGAAACTGATGAGAATTTGAGGCTTTCTTCAACTATGTATCATCAGATGTTTACTGGATCTTAGACTATTTGTGAATCGAAGAATTATCATTAACATATTCCAAAGCCCCCACATGGCGAATTTGAAAATTGAATAAATTGTTATAAGTAGGTAATTCATCATCTAAATGAGAAGAAGTATGATTTAGTTTAAACTGTCAAACTAAATGATATATTTCATACCCTCCTAACGCCTTCATCGCTAATAATTTATATTCATTGTTTTTTTTTTATAATTGATGTGAGTTGACTGAAGTACATCAACATGTTTCATGACGGATTCACTTATCAAGTATTGTCTCTACTCAATTTTCAATAACGATATGTAATTCAGTATCTTCGTATAATAGATGTAACATGATTCGTATTACATTCAGCTGCATGGCTTTCTATCGTATCTTTGCACATATTCACTAAATTCACACGTTTTGGTTAAACAGGGGTTATCCAAAGGCAACAAGTTCATTACAAATTATTTTAGTCATCACACGAACTAGAGAGGTAATATTAGTTTGAGGAATATATCAGATTATAACCACATAATGTGCATCATTTGACAATTGAAGATATATAATTGGACATAAACTACGGAAATCGTTGAACGGTGTGGAACAACAATCAGATGAGATATTTTAATGATTTGATTGAGCACGTTTACTGAAATGGCATATTTTTATGTAAGTAAACATTAGAGATTTACAGTAATACCTCAATAATTTTTATAAGATCTATGACGTAACAGTTGCCAAAGTAGGAATTATTAGTTCAGTTAATAAAGTTACAAACCACTAGTACCCGTCAACAGCTCTGATACATTCAGCTACTGGAGATATTCCGGAACAACAATCGCTGAAGATAACTGGACATAGTAATGCAAACTCACTTAAACCATATATAAGTATGCAGTCGGTACGTCATGAGGAAATTATTTATGAGATGGAGGGAAACGAGATAGCCTCTAGAGAGATCGAAACAGCCTCAAATACCGCTTCTGTGTCTCATACTGAATGCGGTAATCCTCATACAATCTATCAAACTTCCATTTTTCATTCTGAAAATATGTATTGTAGTAATAAGCCATTTGAAATTATTTTGTAAATTAAAGGATTTTAGCCGTTTTCTGTGTTTTAATTTTTATCATCTAATGGCATTAATTATATTCTCTTCCCAAATATATCTCGTGCTACAATTGATTATCAGAAGATTGAACTTTTTTGCATAATCAGATGACGAATATTAAAAATATTAAATATTTCAATACCTTCATCACGTAACTTATTCAAAAAGTAGAAATTTTTACACCATCCTCTTTTGTTTGATCTATCACTTACAAGGAGATAAAATTTTTGCTTCCATGTCACCCAGTGGTTCAGTAGTGTCCGAAATATTACCCAAAAGATGTGACTAAATTTCCTTAGCTTCGGTATTTTCACCTCAACCTATTACTTCTTGAAATCTACCGACTGCCACCATGTTATGTATTTAGTCATACTTTTTCAGATAATCAACTCTTTACCAGAAGGGTTTCTAGGTTTTCGGTTATGTCTCTGTGGTATTTTTTACTGGTGAGACGTTCACTCAAACAAACGTTTTTGCGTATGTCACAACTTTCAATTTGTAATAAATTCAAATGTTGGCAGTACACACTTTATGTCATTTGATTATTTATTAATTGAAGAATGAGGAATCGGTAATTTCAAATTAATATTAGGAATACTGTCTTAAATTTCATGACTAAAACTTCATAGATGTTGTTAAGAATATGATGAATGTATAATTCAAGATTATTCAATTCTTTTGATGGATGAATATTAACTAATGATTCATTAGTGCGATATAGAGCCCAGAGAATACCCAACGATCCTGTTATAACAAGATTTGTCAGAGATTTGCTACTAGATTGCGAAAACTGATGGTCCATAAAATATTTAATTTTTTACAAACACATATGAAACGTTTAGGTATAATAAATTCCATTTATGGTAATTTTTTTCTGTCCAAATTCTGAACATATGCTTCACTTGAATGGAAACTGGCTTCACGCTTTTTATCAGACATCATTTATTCACAAGATCCCTCACAATCTCACACAAAAAAGCTTAGTCTGTCCTGTTTAATTTTTGAAGGATTTGAATTTAATATGATTCTAATTCCACCGCTTCCATAATCTCATCGTTTATTTACTCAAATCGGTTGAAGTTGGGAAGAATTTATGTTGAAAATGTAATAAAAAATAATTCTATGAATATATAATAACGAATCATTCCATACAAGTTCCAGATTAAACGATTATGATTTATGGATGGGATGATTTATTAAAATAATTTTTACTGAATTAATTGAGACAACAAAATTTGCATTCTCAATCATAACAATACCAAAAAACCAGTTCAAGAACAAGAAACAAGCTTACAAATAAGTGTTATATTCGTTTGCCATTATCATATTGAGTTTCTTCTTCTTCTCTTAGTTTGGCCTCCACCTTGCGAGTACTTGGCCAGAATTGGTTTTCGCTTTTATATTTCTTGCTTCCATAGATGAAAACATGCCTATCTTTAGCATGATGTTCTTAGTATCTACTAATCTAGGCTAGATATGTTATGAAATGGGTCAAACATCTAAGGTATAACTCTCACTCAGGGGCATCGGCCAAATATTTCACACACCCGAAAACTTGCCTCGGATTTCATAGTAATAGTATAGCTCGCAGGTAGTATAAATATATTCTCTATTATACTCGATTAAATTTCAATTGTAGACACTCTAATAAATTTCATGAGTAGCTCCATACTTTTATAATTAATTTCGTACAATACAGAGTGCAATGACATAGGTGTCGGTCTTTTCAGTTTAATGAGTTCTTTATACTTAACAGGGCTTAAACAATGTCCCGTTCTCAGTCAGCTAATTACGGTAGCATGTCTTTCATCAATATATTAGAGTAGAGTATTTTAGAGAAGAAAGGTAAATTTGGGAATACCTTCCGAAATAATTGATACTATCTTCCCTTATTTTCAAACTATGTGTTCCAATATTTTCCAAATTTCTTGATTATCGAATTTTTAGAAATTTAGAAATGTTTCTGCTGGTACTCTGAGATTTCGTCCAATTTACGCTAATTTGTCTCCCATGTCATTCGCTTCTATCCCCGCGTATCTAAGGATTCACCCTAACACAATGTCATAGTTCTCTTTCATTGCCTCCAGAATTATTTTCTTGGTAGTTAATGTATTATTTCCAAATATGCAAAATTTCTCGTTAGAGACTAGTTTAATCGCATTTTATTGAGAAATTACTTGGAGCCATACCTATAGCCTATGTTAACTTTACCAAATACACATTTTACTGACTCCATCTGACATTATATTTCGTGTTGCAACAGGGTTTAATGTGTAATTTATATAAATTAAGTAAGTCCGTTCTTCATTTACCCAATATCCTTGTTTTCTACTGCAATAATACAAAAGTGTATTAATGTAGTCAATTAGCGGGTTATTTGTATCTTCAATAATTTTTAAAAATAATTTAGCACTTAATATTAATCTTCGATAATCCAGCGATGTATCACTAGCTTCTGCCCAACGTCAATTTGTGGGTGTGGAATGCATAGCAATTAAAACGATTCTTAAGCTCTTGTATTGTATTTGATCTAGTTTTTTTAAAGTTGAATTATTACAGGGTTTGGGTATAATCTAATAATTATCCCTTCATATATCAAAAGGAGATTTCCTGAATCGGCACCCCAATAAGTACTACTAACGGCTGTACATTACATTTCACCCTTTTTGTGTATTATTTTCAATATCTTGTACCTGCGACAGCCAAGCCAATTGTTCATTAAATATCACTCCCATATATTTTACTTGAGACTTTGTTTCCATGATCTTATTATTCATTTTAATATTTGTCTAAGCACCATTGTTCTTCCTTTTTTGTTTAAATGAAACAGCTGTTGACTTATCGGTTGTTATATTAAAACGGTGTATTTTGGTGCATTCATAAAGTTTGTTGAGATTTTGGTTCATTTTACTGACCATGTGGTTTGCATATTCACCTTCAATCATTATTATGAAGTCATCGACATATTTTTTTTATTGGCTTTGACACTCGCCATTCGGCGAGTCACAACAGGGACAAACTATTAATATATAAAAAAAACATTCCCCTCATTCACACCTGTCCAATTCTAAGAGAAGACAGAAACACCTACCTGAACAAAATACAATAAAGATATACAGGGTCACTGGCTTCTTGTCTAGGGGCCCATCAAGACATTATAATTTATCACAAACAAAACTAGGCCACGGAAAGGTAGGAATAACAACAACTGGGATAAACAGAGGTAAACAAATCTGGTTCACACATTCAGAAGCATACCTTCGATCCATATATGAATTTCATCAGAACGTTATATACTTCCATTCTGTTTAAAGCTAAAAGATGGCAGATATTGAAGGGTGGGAAAAATCCGATTCTTATCAAACCATTAATAAGGTTTTGAGTTTCTTGGGAATATATGCAGTTAAAGAAAATATGATTCAGATCAGTTTTGATATGACAGTGTTGACACAGGTGTGTGTCAAGAATTTTTATTTTATATAAATGTGCTGGATAACATGCATGTCCAAAGCGTAGTCTAACAATAGTTGTAATGTATTTACATGGGCAGGAATAAAAATTGAACCAACAAAAATTCGGAATTTCTTGTTGAATCGATGAATATTCGGTATTAGATATTTTACAATAATCGTTCCAAGACTTTTTCCATAGACAGCTTTGCTTTTGCCTAGAATTAGCAAATACGTCTGGTACAGTAAGTTGATAGGTAGATTAGGCGCCATTTTCTACTGCATTTTTAGCTAAACGATCTACATGTTCATTATGTTTAAGTCCTATATGTGCTTTGATCCATATCAGATCATGTTTATTTTCTTTTTTCAATTAAAACATTTTTTCCATATAAAATAGATTAAGATTATCTGATGAAGCAGGTATAGTAGGATTTTGTATAGCTGTTAACACAGACAGAGAATCAGCTAATATAATAGCAGAACTTTTTGTGGACGAAAAAAATTTTTTTAACGATTCATAGATGCCCACAGCTTCAGCATTAGAAACTGAGAAGTCTGAAGGGAGCTTAAACAATTTTTCGACATTATTACCTGGAATATAGAACGCACAACCAGTTCCATATAAACTTTTGGAAGCGTCAGTATATATCTGTATGTCATCAGAATAATTTTCTAATATGGAGTTTAAAATTGTAAGACTTATCATAGGATTTACATAATATATAGGTTGAATAACATTAAACATATGAAAAAAGTATTCAAAAACATTTAAAGTAATATTTTTTTTCTGATCTAATTACACATAGACTGTTGATATTTCGGAAAGCATCACAGAGAGGCGGTGAATTTTTGCGGATCCAGTAGTTGTTAGTTAAATCAAATTCGTTTAGTTTACATTTATTGTGATATAAAGATTCGTTAGAAGACATAATTTTTATGAGGCATTTATGACTAAGATTATTTCCTCTATATTTTAAGGGAGGTTCTAAAGCTTCCACGCGAAGTGGTTCAATGGGAGTAAACCTCATAGCACCCATACAAATACGTAAGGCTTGGTTTTGAAATGCGTCAATTTTTTGTAAATTATTTTTACTTGCGGATCCATAAAGTGTACATCCATAATCTATTATGGATCTAATGTATGATCAATAAAAATGTAGCGAAGTCAACACATCAGCCCCCCACCAAGTGTAAGAAATGGATTTAAAAAAATTCATACATATGTTGCATCTATTCAATATATGTTCGATATGGGGTTTCCAGGTTAACTTCCTATCAACTATCATTTACAAGTATTTTATTGATTGACAAAAGGGAAACGCTTGTGTATTCAAGTGAATCGTATCGATATTAGGGATGTTATGTCTAGAAAAAATGCAAACTGATGATTTCGTGGGAGATACTTCAAAACCATTTTGAATGAACCATTTATAAGCCGATCCGTATATTTTATCTAACGTCTCTATACTATCATTATATTTTTGGGCGTCTGAATATAAGCAAAAATCATCCGCATACTGAACTATTTTTGGGGTGATATTTTTAACGTAAATACTATGAAAGTCAGCCGTATACAAATTAAAAAGCAGAGGACTCAATACTGAACCCAGAGATAGTTCTGAAATAATATAACGAGGTCCTATGAGGTGAATATTATGAGTACTTATATCCAATTTTCTATGAGAATAAAAGTTAATGATTGCATCAGTTAATCGAATCGGTATTAGGAAGTTATTAATCATTTGTTTCCTCAGAATGGGTAAGCAGACGCTATTATAAGCACCTTCGATATCTATGCAAAGTGTAGGTAAATATCTATTGGTGGAATAAGTATTTTGAATATCGGCAACGAGAGTTGTTAGAGCGTCAATTGTACCACAACCTTTTCTGTAGCCAAACTGGGTTCTTGGAAGGAGGTTTTTCTGAAATAACCACCATTCAAGTGCTTAATGATACGTTCTAAAGTTTTCAACATACAAGACATAAGTGATATAGGACAATAGGATTCTGCATGATTGGGATCTTTACCTGGCTTGAGAATAGGAATAATGATGACACCTTCAACTCATTAATTGTGGATGAATTATTCAGTATGTCATTAAAAATATCAATCAACATGCATTTAGCAATGACAAGAAGGTTATCAATCATAGGATATTTAATTTCATCAAGTCCTGAACTAGTACTGATGCGATTTTTGAGAACATAGCTTAACTCTGTTAAAGTTATGGGTTTTGAAAAAAAATGGTTTTGATCGCTAGATGAAGTTACAACAGGAAATGATATTGCAGCGAAGGAAGGAGAAATTTAGTCAAAAAATTCTGCCATCCAGATATCATCTAAAGGCTTGACGTTGGAGATTGGTTTTCTATATATCTTTCTAGCTTGTTTCCAAAGAGAAGAAGGCGAAACAGATTTATTAAGAGAAGAAACATACTCAATCCAGTTTTGTTTAGCTATAACTTCAAATTTTTTTTTTGTTTTTGCCATCATTTCTCAACAAAGGAAAAAGTTTTGGAAATTCGAAGTTTTTTTATAAGTCGAAAAAGCCAAACGTCTATCTTCCTCCAAAACCTTCTCCTAACATGAATTCCACCAAGGTGGAGGGTAACGTTTTATGTTTTCAATAGTTTTGAATTGTGGTATCGCAATGTGTGCAGCATGATTCATACTGCTGATTAAGATTTGATATCTATCTGATCTGGAGTTTATTGAGAAATCTGCTTGAAGAATATTTTAAATTGCCCCAGTATACAATGACCGTTTAAGTTAGGTTAGGTTAAATATTGGGGCTGGATTATTAGGTGAAAATTAAATTGGACCATTTTTTATTGACGACAATTCAACCGAACAAAATAATTTGAAAATGCTGCAAAAACAAATTACTCCTGACCTAATACAAATAGGTGTCAACTTCAATGATATTTGGTACCAACATGATGGCTGTGCATCGCATAAATCGATTAGCAATATCTTTTTTAAATACACAATTTTCCAATCGGATAATCTTCACGAATGGTAACATTAGATGGTCTGCTAGATCTTCAAATTTGGCACCCAACGATTTCTTTTCTTGGGGTTGAAGTAATCTTAATAACATAAAATAAACGCCAGTTGGTCACCTGAACTCTTTGTCTTTGATATTGCTAAACTTTAATTATTTACATATAGGTTAGGAGGATTTCAGATTATTTGGTCTACTTTGAGGTACGCCACGTAGTAGTCGTCTGGGTACCAAACCCTAGTCCAGGAGAGTTATGGAGAGGAATTTGAGGTCTAGTAATCATCGAGCAGACTCTGCTACAGATAAGATTGTGGTGAAGGTGAGATTGTTCTAATTGTTTTGTCGTCTCTGACTGGGTATATGCTGGTTCGCACAATAGAGTTATTGATGAATAATTAATTAATAAATAAATAAAATAAAACAAATAAAAAATAGTAAAATAAACGAAAAATTATCACAATAATAGAAACAATACAATTAAATAAGTAAATGCATAACTGAATCGTGATGATGAAAGCTCAGGATTTCCAATAAAAGTCCACTTATTAATAAGTAATTTGTGTTTATTAGAAATTTGGCTTGTAGCAAGTTCAATATCAAAATCGTTTTTAATGAGTTCCTGAGCTGGTATTATTTTGTAGGGATGCACTTGGTTTTCTCGTAATATGGTTCGTATCATGTACGTGGGTTTTCCTCAGACTAAAATATCTCATGTAATTTTCTTATTTCACGACTCAATGCATTAGCAGCTTTTTTTTTCTGCCTCACTTATGCAATGTGCTTATCTATTTTACTATTTGTCCCTTAGGATATATGCGGAAAATCCGGCAATTACTCATGAAATAGTTTAGGTTTTATCTTCGTAATCAATCACCTCTGAAATTTATATTTTATGCATCACTATTAATGTAACCATGATTTTGAATTGAAGTTAATGAAATTCGACAGACAACTTATAATCTCAAATCAGTGTAATTTACTGTCTCGACACTTACTTTGTGGAATCTACTCATATCACTGATTCAAATGAAACTAACTGTTTCTAGTTAATTCCACAATACATTGAAATAATGTTAAAAATTCTTAGAAATTGACAAATATTTCGATATTAAATATCATGGTCCGAATGACAGAAGTTACATTTCATTTGATGCCTCTCTGATGTTTAATAATTATTTTTGGCTAGATAAAGAACTGACCTACCTTGTAGTTGACTTAATATTTATTAATAGAAAAAAGAAGCTGTTATGATATCACAAATATTGAAGCTTGGATATTATTAGCCCTATGGGTATCCTGGATATCTTTTTCTCATTTAAAATTACAATTATCACTTGAAAAGGCAGATTAGAAGTGGAGAACTCCCTATATTTATCTGTTCATAGACAACTTCATATTGTGGGTTTCTTAAGTGTCTTCTTATTTCCAATTCTTCAAGGAAATGCAGTTCCATCCCAAAAGCATATCGGCCCATTAGACTCCTTGGTCAGACACCTCAACAATAGCAACTTCTACACAATAGCATATGCAGGTGACCTAGTGATTCTGCTAACAGGAAGAGTCGAGGAGACACTCTGCGCTTTAATGCATGAGGCCCTCAGTATCATAGAACAATGGTGCAGATACCATTCGCTATCAATAAATCCAAAAGAGACGGAGATGGTTCTTTTGACGAAAAAAAGGAGGCTTGCAAAACATCAAGCCCCAAAGCTTCTAGATACCAAATTTAATTTCTCTTCAGAAGTGAAATATTTAGGGGTCACCTTTGACAATGAGTTAACGTGGAACTTTCACTTAGAAAACAGAGTTAAAAAAGCAAGATGGTATCCTGTACATGTTGTAATAAAGGATGTCTTTAAGTGAAACGCCCATATTTATTCTCCAGTATGACGGTTGAAAATTTTGTGAAACGGAAGAATACATGTTTGTTACAAAATGAAAATGGGTATATTTACTTGGACAATTCACATGAATATTTTTACCAAACTCAAATGACAATAGCAATGTCAAATACAGTCTACAGTGATTTTGTGGTTTGGAGCCCTACAGAGTTTTATGTTGAAAGAATATATTGAAAAGAAGACTTCTTTTACTTGCAAGCTGCAAAGGCTCAAACTTTCCATATGAAAATTGTTCTTCCTGAACTCATGGGAAAATGTTTTCTTAAAAGAAACATTGTATGGTGTAGATATAAAGGTGAAGATGATGGGCGTTCAATGATTATGTGTGATGATGACAATTGCAACATTATGTGGTATCATCTGGAATGTGTGGGATTGGAAATTTGCCAGAAAATGTGTGGACGTGCCAATTTTGTGAAAAATAATTAAATATATTATTACTTCATTTAAGCATATTTATTTGACTGAAATTACTTGAATATTAACAAATAATTAATACATATTTAAAATAAATACCTATTTATTTTGTAAATAAAAAAGGGAAGATTTAAAGTCGGGGCTAAATGGTTAGTACTGTGCCTCGGAGGGGGATAGGGATTGTCGACGTCTCTATTCCAATAAAACCCTGAGAAATGCACACTAACAAATCCTACTACCACGTCCACGTCGTAGCCTCTGGGCAATGCATGGCGTACAATGGGTGTACGTTATGTAGCTAACGGTAGAGGGTAAAGCTACCTATCACTAGTAAAAAAATATTTGTGCTAAACAGTCTAACAACTGCCTCGGAAATTCGGACGGATCAAAAAGTAAACGACATTGGCTACGAAAAAGGATAATGAACATTGGTACTTGGAATGTGAGAGGAATAAGAAACAAGATTGATGAAGTTATTCACGAAGTATCTGCTTTGAACATGGATATTGCAGTCTTGACGGAGACCAAAAAGAAAGGCACCGGTACAGAAATACTAGACAAATATGTGCATATATTTAGTGGTGTCCCTAAATACCAAAGAGCAAGTCGAGGAGTTTCTATTTTAATTCATAAAAAACATCGCCACAAAATTACGGATTTCGAAGCCATCGATGAAAATATACTACGAGTAAACCTAGTTTTAAATCAAAAATCTGTTACAATCTTGGGAGTATATGGTATTTCCGATGACGAACCCAATAACATAAAGGAGGAATTTTTTGAGAAGATTAACGATGAAATTATCAAAATTGGAAACCTAAGAGAGATCATTTTAATGGGAGACCTAAATGGAAGAGTCGGAAGAGAACTACAGAGCAAAATAGTAGGCCCATATGAGGAACTGACTAGAAACAATAATGGAGAAAGAATAATAGAAATTTGCGAAAATAACAAACTAAAAATAGCAAACGGATTCTATAAACATAAGGACATTCATACATATTCATGGATACAAATTACAAGAAACTTAAGATCAGTCATAGACTACATTATTATTAGACAAGCCTCTACGATAAAAATAAATGATGTACGAGTGTACAGAGGTGTAACATGCGACTCAGATCATTATATAGTCAAGTCAAAAATATTCTTACCATACAGACGCACGAGAACAAAACCCAATATTGATGTCGAAACAGAGGACATAATAAAAATAACACCCAAACACTACAACTTAGACAGCCTAATAAATGAAAGTACTAAAATGCTGTACCAACGCAGACTAGATAGCAGACTATTGAGTTTAGCAGCTGACCAAACTGTAGAAATTGTTTATGATAATATAATTGCCAGTATGCATGAAGCAGCAGAGGAATCCCTAAGAGAAAGATATAAAACTAGTAGTAGTAAATTGTGGATAAATGAAGAGATAGAAACACTTGCAAAAAAAAAGAAGGAAGCTTACGGGAAATGGTTAAGTACCAAACAACCAGATGACCGAGATAAATACCTAGAACTGAAGAGAACGACGAGAAGAACAGTAAATCAATCAAAAAGGGAAATGTGGGACCAAAAATGCCAAGAAATAAATACCTATTTAGGAGGCAAAAAAAGTACAGAGCAAAAAAAGTACAGAAACATGGAAGTTTATAAACAGAGTGAAAACAACAGAAAAGAAAGACACAAATTTACAATTAATCTCTATCAACAAATGGAAACAACATTACGAGACGCTCCTGACAGAAAATAGAGACGAATATATGATAACCACACCGACGGATGTTGTTATTGGAGGCGAAATGATTAAAATCGATAATGATAAAGTGAAGGAAGCTATAAAACACTTGAAAAACAATAGAGCATCAGGACCAGGAGACATTCCGGCCGAGTTACTTAAGAACGAATAAACTTTTTGTAGCAATAACATGGTGCATGAATCAATTTTTAAATGGCGCTCCTATACCAAAAGAATGGAAAATCGCCTACATTTCGTCTATTCATAAGAAGGGAAACAAACTTGACTGTGCAAACTATAGGGGTATATCTGTTACTAGTACCATGAGCCGCTTATATGGAAGAATCCTTCGAGATTTAATAGAATCTGAATACAGGGAACAAGAAGAAGAGGAGCAATCGGGTTTTAGAGCTGGAAGAACCTCCACAGACAACGTTTTTTGCTTAAAACAGATGATAGAAAAAAAAATGGGTACCAATCAGGATGTACATCTCATGTTTATTGACCTCCAAAAAGCATATGATACGGTTCCTGTAAATAAGTTATGGAAAGTCCTGCAAGAAACTAATATTAGTCATACCCTAATAAAAGCCTTGAAAAATCTCTACGACCAAACGATATCACAAGTAAAAGTAGGCAATAAATTGTCACCAGAATTTATAGTAAATAAAGGACTACGCCAGGGATGCTGTGTCTCACCCACACTATTTAAAATCTACGTAGCCCGAGCACTAAACCTGTGGAAGAGAAAGTGTAAGGGAATGGGTGTTGACCTTGGCGGTGTCTGTCTATATACCTTACAGTTTGCGGACGATCAAGTCTTAATAGCAAATGACAAAGATGATTTAGAATATATGACACGTAAACTGCAGGACGAATACGAAAAATGGGGTTTGCAACTTAATACCCAAAAAACTAAATATTTGCCTATAGCACAAGAGAAGATGAACATAGAACTGGAAAAGGAGGAAATTGAGGCTTGCGATGAATATACATATTTAGGTGTAACTTTCGACATAACAGGGAAGGACGACAAAGAAATAAATAAACGTATCACACAAGCTAGACGGATAATTGGGTGTTTGAATGGGATATTTTGGAGTAAGGAAATCGGAAAACATAGAAAATATAATATCTACGAAACCCTCATAAAGAGCAGCCTATTATATGGGTCAGAAACGTGGCGAATAACAGAAAACAACAAAAGACGATTAGAAGCTGTAGAAATGGATGTATTCAGAAGATCGTTAGGAATCAGCAGAAGACAAAGAATATGAAATGAGGACGTACGTCTCCAAATGGGGATAGAAGGCTCCTTAATAACGGACATCGAGAGAAAACAATTAGTGTGGTACGGGCATGTTCAGAGGATGGAAGAGAAAAGACTTCCCAAGAAAGGAATGAACTGGATGCCGCCTAATCGTCGAAAACGCGGAAGACCTAGGAAAACATGGAAAGAAGGAATAGCGAAGGCGATGAGCTCACGAGACCTGAGAGAGGGCCAATGGGACGATAGGAAGAGATGGAAGTTAGACATCGGACAACGTCGAAAGACGTTTTAAAACCGATATATATATATATATATATATATATATATATATATATATATATATATATATATATATATATATATATGAGATTTAAAGTCACAAAATCTCACAATGGTACAATGGCTGGACAATTATTTAATAAACTATAACAAACATGTAAAATTTTATCAATATTCAGATCCTTCTTCTGTATTAATGGAAGTAATTGGTAAAGTACCACTTTTCACTCCTTTTTATTAAAGTGTTTGTGGATTTTGTTGTCAATAATTTAGAAATAACGTAATGTGGAATTTGATATGATATTTGATTAACTTTCTTAAATATAATGTGATGTGTAATTTTTGTATTAATTTGCAATTTCGTGATTTATAATGTATAAAATGTGTGATGAATGATTGGTATAGTTATATAATAGTATTTTATGCCATGATCATGTAATAATAGCCATTAATACACGAGCATGTTATAGAATACATGCGAGTGTAATAATGCCATAACATGAAAGTTGTATACATTATTTGTTATACTCCCATTTATTAATTATCATTTATTATAAAAAACAGGAACAACGAAAGGAACTTCAACAAATAAATTTAAAACTTTTGAACAGAATAATTCTCCAATAGTCCTTGTTATTGTATAAATTATTTATTGTACAATTTGTAAAATTTATTTGGGAGGCTGATCCTGTTCAGATGGTTGTTAAACTGGGGAGGCATGTTAATGTTTGTGTCATTCCTATTTACAATTGAATAAAAAAAATTAATATATTTATTTTATTCCTTGTTATCAATCATTATCGTAAAAAAATTTAAATTAATTTTAGATATAAGTAGTTTTGAAAATAAATTTCTTTTGATAGTTGTTAAATTAAGTGTCACTTTATTAAAAAGTAACTTGATTCCTTTGGCTTAAAAATCTGTATCGTAATGGAAATCTGTGTAGAAGTGTCAATTTCGTGAAAAATAATTACATATTTTATTACTTAATTTAAGCATATTTATTTCAATAAAACTACATAAATATCATCAAAAAATTATTACATATTATTTTAGAAAATGCCTATAGATTTTGTAAAAAAAGGAAAATTCATATTCTTACAATGGTACAATGGCTGGACAAATATTTATTAAACTACAACAAACATGTAAAATTTTATCAATAATCGGATTTTCTCCTGTATTAATTAAACTTATTGGTAATGTGAATGAATCCTCGTGTGTTTTAAAGGTTTACAGGATTTGATTGATCTTTTCCTCTCCTAAATGCTGGATTCATAACTTGCCCATGAGACAATTCAACAAATTCTTTAATTAAAAACCCACGATCAGCCATCACTACATCCCCTGGCAAAATAATGTCATAAAATCCTGAATTTAATGTTAGTAACTTATCTGATACTATTCCTCCCCAACCATCATATAAATAAATACTACCTTGTGGTGCGACGCCCACTAAATACTCAATGGTCTGATGACTCTTGTAATTGCTCCAGGTTTGAGCTTTGGCTACAAGATTTGAAGGTGTTTGAAATCTTATTTCAAAACAATCTATGGTGACTGTGATTTTATCTCCCAAACTTTCTTTGAAACAATTTGGCATTGTTTTTTGCAAAACTGTTCATATTACAAAAATTTTAAACCTTTGGTTCATGATTATTATGCAATTTTTAAAATATATAGATGCCGATATTGAACTTATTCCAAATCTGTATGCTAAGTCTGTGTAATCTAAATTTAACCATAATTTGATTAGAGTCAGTAAAATTTGGTATTTTGCTTGCAATGCTAAATTCTGACCGCCAATTATAAAAGATTGCATCTCTTTTATAACTGCCATTAACACGTTGAATGAACTTAATCCTGTATAATACCGAGTTTGGCCATTATCATTTTGAAGGGAATCGCATAATAAAACTAATTTCATGACACTGGGTAGTCATGATGAATTTACAAATGCTGCTGCATTGTCAGATCTGTTTGTATCTCAAAATTTGAAGTACTTTCATCAGACATTTCCACAGGCTGCATTGAAAGCATCATCTCTTGATTTGCAGCAACAAACTACATTACAATTTTTGCTATAATTTTGACTATTTTATAAACATCAATCTCCCAAAGTGCGTCTGAAAATACGTTTCAGTAGTTATAGCCACTGTTACATATTTATAACTAAGATGACCAGACGTTTATGTCGCAAAAGAAGGACAGGGCAGTCAAAAAAGAATGACAAAATACAAAAAACAAATATATTGTGTTTGAGACTTATAGCTATTAATGTAACGAGATTATTATGCGATTTATAATAGTCGAGGACATTGCTCGGACAACCTATTAATGTCCGAGACGGTGTTAAGTCGCTAATAATCAAGTTACATTCAAATCTTTATCGTATAATTGACAATGGCGATACGAAAATACAAACAAAATGGTTTTATGTCATTTCATTTATCATTTCAAAAAGTAATCTTTAAAATCATGCAAGATTTCGATATTCCTGTCGATATATTAGCTGCAGCCTATAAGGTTGAACTAATTTCCGGACAAATCTAAAATACATTATGAAGAAGAATATCGGCAGTTTTGTGAGTGGCGAAGCAAAGTACATGTTCAAGGTGCAGAAGAAACTGTGTTACTGGTATATTTCGCGAAACTCACTGATGAATATTTTGCTTCATCCTTATGGCCGAAATATTCTATGTTACGAGCGACTTTAGAACTGAAGGAAAGAGTAGAAACCGATAAATACGGTGCCTTAATACGTTCCATCAAGAAGAAAAACGTTGGATAAAGAGCAAAAAAATCAAAAGTATTTACAAGAGAACAAGTCAACGAATTTGTGCGTTCTGTACCAGGCGAGGAGTTTTTAATAATGAAAGTGGCATTTTTAATTGGGAGCGGAGGAGCTTGTCGAACTAATGAATCAGTGAAGATGACCACGGAAGATGTTGAAGTTTTAGAAGACAAGCTGATTGTTATTATTCCCGACTCAAAAACCCACAAGAAACGGATTTTTGCTGTGGTATCTGAAGGCGAAGTCAATACTGTGCTTCTATTTAAAAAGTACGCAATTTTAAGGCCATGTTACTCACCGATGATTGTTTGTATCTTATAGAAAGGGAAAATGTACGGTGTAGTCCTGCGGAATTAATTTCTTCTCCAAAATACCTCAAAAAATAGCTGAGTATCTCTCACTTGAAAATCCCAATATGTATACTGGTCCCTGTGTTAGAAGATCTTCGGCAAATTTTCTTGTGAATGCTGGAGCAGATATATTAGACCTACTAGAACTTGGTGGATAGGAGTCGGCGAAGGTTGCTAGAGGGTATTAGGAAGAAAGTGTGACAAAAAAGTTTCCATTGCTCACAAAATTCAAATCGGCGATGTTTTGGGCAGTAGATTAAGCACTGGGGAACCGCATAAAATCGAAAGGAATGCTGGCTTGGGCACTAATCAATCTTCAGAGGATAAACCTATGGTGGTGGACGCTAATGACAAAGGTGTAACCATCAAATTTGAAAACAGTCAAAATATTGTTTTACATGTTCATGAAAACTAGTTCTAATATTATTTAGTATCTAACGTATTATGGTTTAGTAACTAACGTTTTTAATTATGGTAACTAATGTATTATGAGTAACTAATGTTTTATGTAAGTTTTGGTACGTTTATGATGTTAATAATTACTAATACAGATTTCATATAAAAATGTCTTAATCTTCAATGATACGATAAAAATACATGAAAACATTATTATACTATCAAAACTAACATTTTAAACATTATTCTAACTAGGTACCAGATAATGAAAGTAACAAATGTTCCAGAGAAGGACGTGAATGTAAACAATACATGATAATTATACGAGGATTCCAATAAATCTGTCAGTTATTCGTAATTGAAAATTAAGGAAAATTTATGAAAAAGGGATTTTCGGGAAAACTACATTAGATTTTGCTCAATTACGAACTTAGCCTCAGTTTTCACGTTCTGAACCTACATATAAAATGTCATTAGAAAATTCGGTCGAGTTTTTGAGTTATCATGTTGACAGACCGAAATTTTTCAAAAATAGGTTTTTTGGACTCAGAAACAGGAAACGTGGAGTCCCACTCAAATTTCGAAACGTCAAAATCACTCTATTACAATACTCCTCTTATATATGCATATATCACACACACTATACATGAGGTGAAGTAATAAAAGTTTAACGTTTGTTCATTAAATGTTTCCACATCCCTTTGGTCACCCTTTTCAACTGAAGCATTCAATTCAGTCCATACTTTCAGACATATATACTGTTCTTTTAGCCTGTCACTTAAAGATTCCAAACAGAGAAAATAATTTCTTCTACCTCCAGAATAGATATATTTTCTTTCTCAATTAAAGTGACACTTGATTGAAAGAAATACATGGTAAAATGTAAAAACCATAAATACAGTTCTGAAAATCTTTCGCTTTTTAACAAATTGTAGCTAAAAGCTGGCCAGACAACTAAAATTTGTTACATAAGCCAGACAAATCCGACTTTATTCGGACGCCTGGTCACCTTATTATAACACAATGTTACACTGTCTTAATACCTACATTTTCTTACATAATGACAAATTATGTTATTTCTACAATCCACTACTCAGAGGTTAATTTGATATAAAAGAAATACTGCTTTGTTATATTAATTTATTCTGATGATTTTGATTCTGTATTCATTCCTACTACTACTGATCACTTTATTATTACTTATTACAAACTTACTTAATTTCAACTAGCATATATAACATACACCAATACCTTTTTCTGTTCTATTATAAGATTCCATCTCAGATGTTCCACCTCAAACCACAAGTGGATTGTGTGGTCCACTTGAAATTTGTTGCTTTTCATAGCCCATTTTCAAAGTGGCTTTTCAATCAGGATTGCAACTATCTTTCAAAGTTACGGGGTGTCCTAAAATTACACAAAATTAGGATAACGATACCTTATATTTTATAACCTACCTGAAACAAAGTGCTCCGAACAAATCCTAGCATTTTTCGCTTTGATTCGGTAAAATCCTGAGATTTGATAGCCGTCAACCAGGCCTGTCTCCTCCTTCATGACGAGTGGTTAAGGTCTTCTCGATGTTTAAAGTTTGTAACCGAGGTTACTTGAAAAAACTTCACGTTGCCTCTCTTCCCATGTTTTCCACATCCTGCAACACAATGAAAAGAAGGCATTTTCACGATTAGCTATTATAAAAATTATTAAAATACGTGATAAAGTGCTCTAAACAAGCGTTGTACAATTCACTCTACAGCTGTGTATGACCCAAAGAGAAATGAACGTATTAGATTAGACAGTTCGCTTGAGTGCTCTATATTTTATTCCACATTACATTACACACAATATTTTATATTTGGTCCTATCGCCGTATTTTGGTCCAAATAATCTGTCCTCAGCCTACGTCCCTATAGTCATGAATTACCCTGTATAATCTTTTGGATTTATCATGAATCATTTCTTTACAAAAAATTGAACCAACACAAGGGAAGAAATTGTTATTTTCATATGTATTTGTAGAAATAACGATGAATAATTAAAAAAGTTATATCTCACTGCTTGACTTCAAAGATACCTATGGGAATTAGTTGGTGTACAAAATGGATAACCTTTTCTTCGCTGCATTTTGTTTAGAGAAAATCCGTATCTCAATTCGATTGATAACGTTCTACATCCGTTTTGGTGGTTTAATATACATCTTTAAAGTGATATAAATATTGATCAATTTCCTACGAAAATGGTTATTGATCGCTTAAGCAACGTCGTCCCATAAGACATCATTTGGTTATCACACACGCACCTAGAAGCGTTATATCATGGGAACATTCATAAAATAGAATTCAATATTCTGAATGGTATAGGTACATAGATAATTTTTAAACATTCTTTTCTTGTTTCAAAAACTTTTTCATTATTAAATGTATGTTTCCTTGTTATTTCTTGGATTTGTGATGCTGTTCAATTTTTTTCCATCATATTCATGACAATCTCATCTATTTTCTAAATATACATGTTTATTGGTTCTCATAAAATATATGAGAATTTCATCGGTTGAAAGTTTTTGTATGCGTAATAGATAGTTGATTTTAATATTCACGTAATAATTATAATAATTCAGTTTCTGTCTATCTACTATCTAAAAAATATGTTGTTACCGACTTATTCACCTTTCTGAAAGTATTCTGAGTGGGCAGAGAATAACAAATACTAGAGGCAATTAAAATTAATTATTCATAATACTTGGCCGAATATTTTTATTTATACTGTTTCCAAACAAACAAATGTTCTACAGCTACGTCACTGTCTGGCTTCAAATCCCATTATCGTTATCTTTATGGTTGGAGGTCGTTTGGCTTCGAGAATTCCATCATTTCAAATGCTCTATAATCAACATGTCAGTGCTGTTTAAGCAGTCTATTGTAATAATGCACAATTCAACGCATCAGTTGAGTACAGATTTAGAGCCAATGAAACGAACATTATAAAATTGTTTAGTATTATCCAAGTATGTTCCAAGTAAAAAGTAGAAATATTGTCATGTAAAATAGCGAACAAACGATATCCGACCAATTTTTGAATTTCTCGCCTACACCATGGAATTTTTGAAAGTATTCCATTCGATATGATCGGATAGACACTGAAAGGAATTATTTTTAATAATCAAACTTGTTTAACTGTAGCTCTAATTTGTTATAGTTAATTATGAATAAGTGATCAAACGGAACATCTGGATAATAAAATCGCTCCAATGACAATATGTATGATAATGACTTCATCAGTAACGGATACTACACTAACTTACCAACAATATGTATTCCAAATTCTGAGAAACTGTTATGGTCTGAATTTAGAATCAAATTCTTACTTACATGATTTCTTAAAAACATTCAATAATTTAAGAATAATTAAACAAATTTTAAATTGGACGTGGTTATGCAGAAACCTACCAACCCACAAAAGTCGTGAAATCTGGTTAATGTAAGTATGCATGTATTAAAACTCATTCTGTAATTTGCAGAAGCCTACCAACCCCACAACACATCACAACCACTATACACGTAACTACCAATCCACATCGAAGCTGAACGCTTGTTTATAATTGTGCAGAACACGATCAACCCACTTGGTTTATTTTGCAACTCGAGTCAGGATCACGTTGGCCAACCAAGTGGGTTGGTTGCGGTCTGCGTTAATATATTCCATCACATAACCTCACAAAAAATCAAGCTTATGGTGCAGAGTGTGTGCTCTTTCTGAGAGAAAAGTATTAGTAATCACTTGCTTTTCATAAACTTGTATAACATTATTGTGGTTTAAGCTGGGATTGTGACTGTGTAGAATATTAAACGTTACAATGTCGGATCGAACTCGTCGTATTATGGATTTGGTAAGGGATAAAACCGTGCAAGGTAAGATCTATTTTTTTGTCAATTTCAAGGTATTATTAGCATAGTATTAGGTTTTTTCATATCATTACTTCATGATTTTTTCGTTTATTTTATTCAGTAGGCATCTAAAAAGTAATGATGGTCGTTCCTTACGACCACAGGTTGAGTCACGAGGTGAAGAGGAATGTCATAATCTATATTATATCAAGTGAATAACAAAATAGTTACTCGCGAGCGGAATACTATATTTTCTCTACTACCGGTTCGATCAATAGTGCATAGCAGATTCCTATTATTGAGAAATTAAATTATTTAGTAGTTGTAAGCCCTATCAATAACGGTTAACATTCTTATAATCATTATGTAAAAAGGTCTTTACTAAATGTGTTGTTCCAGGAGAACAACCGAATTTCAAGCTAAACGAAATGAAAGTAGTGAAAGACTACAGTATGCCATCAGTAGATTCCACTGCTACGAAACCGAAAGAAGCACCGACGGACTTTTCATTAGCCACTTGTTCAAATACGTATATAACAACTTTCCAAGATGAGAACTTCCCCTACGTAAGTGACGCAGAAGACGACGACGATTCCGTTTGTGATCCGACGTATGAAGCTGAAAGTTCCTCGTCTTCCTCAGAAATGCCAATGGAAAATATTGGAGCCCAAGAGCATATTGTAGCCGATTCTGTGTTACAGGATAACCAAAACATGCTGACGGGTTGACCTCGCAAAGGAAGAAAGAGGAAATATAGTAATCAAAACCGCAGTGAAAGGAAAAGAAAACGAAACAGCAATGAGAGTTACTACAACCACAAAGACAGAAAAATTGAACCTAAAATATTTGTTTACTTTAATTGTAAATGTAAGTTGAAATGTTCTGATTACGTTTCAGAAGAAATTTGCCGGGCAGAGTTTGAAAGATTTTGGTCATTGGCATCTTATGATAGTCAGGTTAACTTTATTGCCGCTGGCGTACAACAACGACCAAAAAAAAGGGTGTATGGGAGGAATCCAGAAAAGCGAACCTATTCAAGAACATATAAAATACAAAACACTATTGTTTGTCGAGAAATGTATTGCAAAACTTTAGGCATAACGTCATTCAGAGTTAACACGTCTCTCAAAAAGTTCCATGGTGTCCTCCCAATTACCGACCAGAGAGGCATAAAGCAAGGGGGGCATAATAAACTTGATGAAAAGAAAGTTAAAGAGGTTCGCACTCAGATTGATAAAATTCCTAAATATGAATCTCATTATCGCCGAGAACAAACAGATTCGGAATTTCTTCCTCCAGAGATGACTATACAAAATATGTATAGCATGTACTCTAATGAAACCGAGAATCCTGTAAGCCTGGTCTCTTACAAGAAAATATTTTATACAAATTTTAATTTGAAATTTAAATCTTTAAAAAAAGATACTTATAATATTTGCGACAAACTCGCCATACAAGTCAAACATGAAGATGACCCAACTAACAAAAAAACTCTAGAAGAAATACATAAAACGCACTTAGATGCAGCAACATATGCTCAATATTTAAGACGACAAGATTTTAAACTGGCTAAAGAAAACGAAGACTATGAATGCCTTACTTTTGATCTTGAAAAGACATTTCCATTACCACGAATTCCTGCAAACATTGCGTTTTATAAAAGACAACTGTGGTTGTACAACTGTGGGGTACATAGTGGAAAATACAATCAGGCATATTTTTATGTTTGGCCAGAGGGAACTGCTGGGAGAGGTGCTCAAGAAATAGGCTCGTGCCTATTAAAACATGTAGTATTGAAGTTACCAAAAAATGTTAGTCATCTTATTTTATGGAGTGACTCTTGCGGTGGTCAGAACCGCAAAATAAAAATTACCCTATTATTAAAACATATATTGCATAGCTGCCCTAACTTAAATGATATCACTTTAAAATTTGTTTATCCTGGACATAGCTTCCTCCCAAATGATTCAGATTTTGGAGACGTAGAAAATGCCTTGAAACATACACAAAGATTATACTTGCTATCTGATTATGTTACAATAATGCGAGATTGTCGCAAAAAAAGCCTTTCATTGTAACCAATATGATGACTACAGATTTTGTATCTACAAGCAAATTAGGAAAAAGTATAGTCAACCGAAAAGTATCCGTTACAGGTAACAAAATCAATTGGTTAAGGATCCGAAGTATCCATATAGAGAAAAATGACCCATTTTCCATCATGGTTAAACAAAATGATTTCACTGCAGTTGAGGAAAAAATTAACATTCAGAAAAATACCAGACAAAATTCCAAAGAAGAAGTATTTCTAGATGTGCCATTACTGTGGCCAAATGGAAAAACTGTGGCAGAGAAAAAAATTTAAGATTTAGAGGACACGATGCATCTTATACCGCCTGACTGCCATGATTTCTATAAAAGTTTGAAAGGTAATCCTAATATTGAAGAGGATGTGGATGGTTTCAATATAAACAATGTGGATTTTGACATAGAGGATGTTGTTTAATTTCATAATTAAATGAAGATTCTTTTCAATGAACGTCATTTCATTTCTGAAATTTATTAAAATTTGTTTGCTACCAACCCACAATATATTGTTCATGACCGTCGTTTTTTTTTTAATTTTCTAAAAATTGGTTTTCTACAGAATGCTACCAACCCACAATTTTTTTTTTATTTTTCAAAATATTGAATTGAGTTTAGCACGATTGTACTATTGTAAGTTCCATATAATCTAAACAATATAGTTTTATTTTATATTATCAAAATAGTGAAATATATCGATGATATTAATTAGAGTGAAATGTTGAGTCTAGAATACTCCGTTACAGTTTTTTTGGGTTGGTAGGTTTCTGCATAACTACGTCCAATTGGTATTTTAATAAATCCCAGTGGATAATAAAAATAACATTGCACATTTATTTCCTGTAGGTAATTATAGTTCGTTTTAGCTTTTTTTTTTCTTAATATGCATTCTTTTATTGACTGTTGTGGAATATTTAATATTTTGGGACACTCGGTATAGTAAATAAATCTAAAAATGCTTCGGTGATCGGTAAAACTCGTATCCCTTTTACACGGCTGGTATTAATCTCCGACTCGCCGAAATTACTTCGCTACAAGAACGGTTTTGCTTTTCACAACATGTATAATTATTTATTAAAGCGACAATAAGGAAGGAGAATGTAGGAATTTTGGACGTACTTCTTTTGTTTCTCCATTGTGCTCGAGAAATACATGTTTACCAACTGGAATAATTTGAAGCCTAGATTTTAATAGTTTTTAGTAACGGACTTTTGGATATTTCGAATTTTAAAAACTTTTGATATGGTTTGTATCATTGGTTTTGAAGCCATCTTTTCTTTGGAAACGACGAGAAGGAAGGTGTGTATTGTATGGTTTGAGGAACGAAAAGGGTTCGGTGCTTTGTACGAGTTATTTTCTTGGTTTCATTCGCATTTACCCTAATTGGTTCCTCTGGCTTCGTTTTCTCTATACTTTGATCAACAACTACTACATCATTTTCTTCCTCTACTTCTGTGACAATGTCATCATCTTCTAAGTCACTCGATGTTTCCTAATTGATAACACTATCAAACTCTGGATCATCACTTTCAAGTATACGTAACATCTCATCTTCAGTAAGCCCCTTGCGATTGTTTGTAAATAAAAACTGACTCATTTTCAAAACGATGTACCCTACTCGCAATATCACAAGAGAACCCGAATATTCAGGTCTAAAAATTATATCGCAGTGCGGGGAATCCCCCATTTGAACTGGTAATTTACATTTTACAATTATATGGGTAAATTCCCTGTGAGTAAAGAAACGTTAAATGTATGGGATTCCCCGATTTTAGCAACAGTCCCGGGATTATTTTATCGGACGTAAAAGGCTGACCGGGGTCTGAAGAGACCCCTGGAATATAAAACTATTTTTTGTTTATACCAGCCAATAAAAACTACTAAATACATCTTATTTCATCAAAATAATTCATAAACTGCAGCTAGATGAAAGATCAATGTTTAAAAATTTGCGTTTGCAAAGATACAGCAAAAACATACGTCATGGGGTACAAACGGACCCCGGCCAGTCCTATGAAGGTTAATAACAGTGAGTTGACTTCTCGAACAACTGTTTATCTATCGACTGCTCTTGGCGCTAGCAACAAACATTCAACGTACAGACATACAAAAAATCTGATTTGGTCTGTTGTGCGGCGTTGTCACGTTTTAAAATATTTTAAAATTAATTTTAACATAATAGCCCCCTCTTTGAAGGGATGATTTCAAAACAACTTAATACGAAAATTAAGCATATGTTTATACAATTATTACTGCATTAAGATTACACTAACGCACTTCAATTGTCTATATCATAATGTCTGGGTAGTGGACACAAATGTCTAATGGAACGAGTAATTAACCCTTTAGGAGTTTGGATTTCAGCAACTCTTGTAATGCCGTCTCTTCCGGGGAATATTTGCGTAATTATTCCCATTGGCCATTGGCATGGTCGGTGAAGAGTTGGTGGGACGTCTTTCCACTTATACTGCTGATGTAGCTGAGAAATATACTGTTTTGAAAATTAGTGTTTCTAAATGAAACTCACGGTCTCTAGTTAATACCACAATATAATAAAAGTTATTGAAAATTCTATAAATTGACAATTGTTTCGATAAATCAATATCATCGTCAGAATGACAGAAGTTACATTTCATTTTATGCCTACCTGATGTTTAGTAGTTATTTTTGGCTAGACCAAGAAGTAACCTAACTTGTGATTGGCTTAATATATGTTTATAGAAAAAAGAAGATGTGATATTACAAATATTGAAGCTTAGATATTATTAGCCCTATGGTGATATCCTGGATATCATTTTTCCAATTAAGATCAGTATAACTGTGCAATGATATAGAAAACCAGGAAAACTATATGTGCTGATCTTTACAATTATCACTTAAGAAGACAGTTTATTAGTGGAGAACTCCCTAGATTTAACTGTTCATTGACAACTTCATATTCTGGGTTTCTTAAATGTCTTCTAATTTCCAGTTCTTCAAGGAAATCCAGTTCTTGTTTCTTCTCACAAATATGCAGCACTTCTAGTTCTGTGTTAGGTGTCAATGAATGATTGGTGTCAAGTGGATGTTTTGCGTAGTGGGATTTATCTGGTTGTTTTAATCTGTATGCTCGTAAGTGTTCACT
The DNA here is from genome assembly GCA_963921935.1 of Galeruca laticollis. NCBI lineage: Eukaryota > Metazoa > Arthropoda > Insecta > Coleoptera > Chrysomelidae > Galeruca > Galeruca laticollis. The sequence goes on from OY998176.1 coordinate 248,874,663, forward strand.
GTATCGTATTTCAAAATTCCTAAGGGTCTGACCCAAATAGACAGTATTACATTCTGGACATTTGAGTTTATATATACCTGACTTCTTTAATAGTGCTATTTTTGTATTTACATTTACATTAGAAATTGAAGAAAATAGCTCAATCAATTTTCTTGATTAAAAAATTCAAAGAGTTAATAATGTACTTGATTATTCAATTTACCGAAAACCAACACAGACTGATGTGACAATTACATTCAATTCTAACCACCCTATGTCACACAGACTAGCAGCATATAATTCAATGATACATAGAGTTTTTCAGTTCCTATGAACAAATATAATTTTGATAGAGAGATTAATACAATTAGACAAATAGCAACATCTAACGGTTATCCATTAGATATGATAAATCAGCTAATTAGTAAAAAAGAAGAAAAAGTGGCATTACAACTAATATATCCCAAACTAACTTATTAAACCATCACATATGCAGGAAATATTTCTAATAATATTTCGAAGATAATATCTGAAGCAACGAATACAACAATTTCTTTTAAAACAGAAAGTAACTTTAGTACAAAATTGTTAAATGTAAAAACAAAAATACCACTTTTAAAGAAGTCAGGTATATATAAACTCAAATATCCAGAATGTAATGCTGTCTATTTGGGTCAGACCCTTGGGAATTTTGAAATACGGTACAGTGAACACTTACGAGTATACAGATTGAAACAACCAGATAAATCCCACTACGCAAAACATCTACTTGACACCAATCATTCATTGACACTTAACACAGAACTAGAAGTGCTGTATATTTGTGAAAAGAAGCAAGAACTGGATTTCCTTGAAGAACTGGAAATTAGAAGACATTCAAGAAACCCACTATATGAAGTTGTCAATGAACAGGTAAATCTAGAGAGTTCTCCACTAATAAACTGTCTTCTTAAGTGATAATTGTAAAGATCAGCAGATATAGTTTTCCTGGTTTTCTATATCATTGCACAGTTATACTGATCTTAATTGGAAAAATGATATCCAGGATATCACCATAGGGCTAATAATATCTAAGCTTCAATATTTGTAATATCACATCTTCTTCTTTTTTCTATAAACATATATTAAGCCAATCACAAGTTAGGTTACTTCTTGGTCTAGCCAAAAATAACTACTAAACATCAGGTAGGCATAAAATGAAATGTAACTTCTGTCATTCTGACGATGATATTGATTTATCGAAACAATTGTCAATTTATAGAATTTTCAATAACTTTTATTATATTGTGGAATTAACTAGAGACCGTGAGTTTCATTTGAAAACACTAATATGAGCATATTCCACGAAGTAAGGGTCGAGACAGTTAATGTTTTGAAAATCTTTGCCAAAATTGTTGGTAGAGTTTCTAGATGTGTTCTAGTCGAGTCAAGCGATATTTGTTGGTATTAGTATAGTCACTGTCGATCATGGAGGTCAGAACTCGACCTATCAAGAAATGGGATGGGGTAATAGGTGACAAGTCATTAGGGTCATTTGATTGCGCAAATAATGGCCGAGAGTTTATTATACCTTCGATTTGGATCACTAAGGTGCACATTTCTTCGTAGGTTATATTATTGTTAATTAAAGCTCGCTTAAAATGAAACTTGGAACATTTGACAGCTGTTTCTCACAAGCCGCTATGATTTGGAGAATAGGGTGGAACCAACTTCCAATCTATATTATATTGACTGGTGGAATCGACAATAGAGTCCTGACTTTGGAATAAGAATTTACCTAAATCTCTTACTAAATTGTTAGTACCGTGAAATGTAGTTCCGTTATCAGAATATATTGTTTTTGGAATACCTCGTCTAGATACAAAGCGCTTTAAGCATGATAAAAAATCATTAGAAGTTAAATCGGTTACTATTTTGCAATGTATTGTCTTTGTGCAAAAGCAAACAAAAATACCCAAATAACATTTAGTTAATTCAGCTGCTTTACCTTTTTTATTCAAAATAGAAAATGGACCGGCATAATCAACTCCGGTCACTTCAAATGGAAGCGTAGGCCTATAATTCTTTCATTTGGTAAATTTGAAATTGGACAAGAGAATGGAATATGATTAAACTTAAAACAGTGTACAACATTTCTCACTGTTTTCTTGGCTAATATAGCCACCAACAGGCCAATAAAATTGTCGAACCGAGCTCAATAATAGTTGTGGTTCTGGGTGTAACAATTGAATATGTTTATGGTTGAAGATTAGTTTAGTAAAATTGTGTTTACTTGAGAGTAGGATTGGATGCTTGACATTAAATGGTAGGTAGGTGTTTTTAATCGTCCTCCAACTCTGATGATCTCATCAATAAAGGGAGCTAAGGATGCAAATTTATGTTTAGCATCCAATTGCTTGTTTTTATGAATTAATTGTAGTTCATCGGAAAATGATTCCATTTGAGAGAATTTGATTAAAATAATATTGGTACTTTCCAATTCTTCAACTGATAATGGGCCAACAGCTTTTGTACCAGATTTTCGAGCATTATTGATAAAACGCATGCAGTACGCTGTGACTCTTTTCAATCGTTGTAAACTAGAAAATTTTGTAAATGAATCACAAGTTTGTATATGTTCCGACATAACTAGAATATTTTTAGATTCTCTTAGTACGAGGAGATCATGTTTTGAAATTGAAAAATTAGTAATTGGCCAGTCTGATGATGGTAGCAATAAAAATTGAGGTCCCTTCCACCAGACTGTCCTTGACATCAGCATTTTAGGCAATATACCTCGAGATGCTAAGTCATTAGGGTTTTCCTTTGTATTAACATACCTCGAATCCTCAATGTTTGTGAGAGATTGTATTTTAGAAGTGCGGTTAGCAACAAAAGTCTGTAATAAATTGGGTTCTGTGTTGATCCAACACAAGGCGACTTGAGAATCGATCTACAAACAATAACGCATATTTTTCAAATTGAGGGCATTGATTACAATGTTTATTAGTTGTGCTCCTAAAAGACAAGGAATTGTTATCGTCTTCAGTGGCGACACCTTGGTCTTGTCACATAATAATTGAACATTATAATTTCCCGTATCATCAACAATCCGTAAGTATATACAACACGAATAGGCATCTCTTGATGCACCACAGAAGCAATGGACATATGTAAGTACATAATTTAAAGAAATAGCATTTCTAGGAATTGATAATTGATTTAAACTGTCAAGTTCGTTCTCAAATTGATACCACGTTTGTTCTATATTTTGTGGAACATGCTCATCCCAGCTAATGTGTAAGGACCTTAACTTCTGTATGATTAATTTGGCAATAACAATTGTAGAACTTAATAATTCCAAAGGATCGTAAATTCGGGCAATAATTGAAAGAATATGTCGTTCAGTAATTGTGTTTCAAGGGGTAAATTGTTTAATTGTATATTTTGAAATGTCAGCTTTATTGTCCCATTGAATTCCTAAGGTTTTGCAGCTTTCCTTATCGCCTATATATAAAATTGCATTGGAGATATTGTTATCTTTGAATCCACATACTACTTGAAAGTTGTTAGAATTCCACTTTCTTAAAATGAAATTAGCAGATGCTAAAACATCATACATATCTTTGCAAAGTTTTTGCAATTCTATGAAATCGTTAGAACCGGTCAACAGATCATCCACGTACAGGTCATTTAGTATTGTTTCACAAGCTTTAGGGTATTGATTCATATTGTGTTCTGCTAGAGTCTTAATACACTTGATAGCCAGATATGGGGCTGATTGAATTCCATATGTGACCGTATTCAATTGATAAATACAAATGTTACTTTCGGGATTATCTCGCCATAATATCTGTTGTAACGGTCTGTGCTCTCGATCTATTAGGATTTGACGATACATTTTTGATATGTCAGCGGAAACTACCAATTTGTATGTTCTGAATCGTAGTAGAATATTTATAATGTCATTCTGAACCTTAGGGCCGTTATATTGTATGTCGTTAAGCGACCACCCTGAAGACGTTTTACAACTGCCGTCAAAAACCACGCGTAAACGAGTTGTGGTACTCATTTCTTTTAAAATACCATGTGGTAAAAAGTATTTTTATAATTCGCGTATAAAAGAGACTTCATTATAACATTGTTTACAGTGTCACAATGAAACTCTTTGAACACTGTTATATTAATTTTTAGTGTACAGTTGGTTATTGAATTTAGTTATATTTTATTTGACATTTGACTTTAACCTTGACACAAATTATAAATAAAATGGTCTAGCGTTGTTCTAGCTAACAAATTATTACATTAAAGGTAAATTAGAATGATTTATATATTGAAAATATTAATGTATAAAGTACGCTTACGTTTATTCATCAATTGTTTATTTTTATATTGTATCGGATCAATATATAGGCATACAAAACGTTCGATTTTCGGGATAAATTACCATATATCTATGTGAAGATGTATTACAGAAATAATTCTGATCATGATATAATATAAATAGATCGCGAGAGCATATACGAAGACGCTCTTTTTTAAACAAATAATCATCCTCTGTTTGCTTGAATGAAAGTTTGTTTACAATTTACACAATTATTTGGTTATATGTCAAAAGTCAGAAGTGCTGAATAAAACCATCTGTGATCTGACCAATTAGGAATCTACAGAATTGCCCAATTAAATTCAAACCACTCCTCCTAGTTTAAAAACAGGGATTATATGAAATTGTATTTTATTTAAATAATTAAATGAATGCGAATTATGAAAAATATTGTGTAAAACTTGTGCCACAATGACTTTCTGTGGTACTCGTGAATTGCACAACTCACCGCTTCACGGTTCGTTGTGCAAACTTCACTCATACTACAAAACGAGTCATTGCGACACTTGTTTCACAAATAACTATAATTCCATCGGGTATATAATTGTTCAAAGTAGATGTTCACGAATCGTTTTTCTAATGTTTTAAATCTTCTAATTGCATCAGGTTTAGAACTGCCCAATAGTTCTGGGGACTGTTTTAATGGGAATCTTACTACAAATTGACCATTTTGAATACGGAAAGTATTTGCGTTAAATAAAGACTCGCACTCAATATCATCTTGAGATAAAAATTGATTGCTACCTTTTATTTCTTCAATTTCCCAGAATATCTTTAACTAGTCATCTTCAGGAATATGAATTTTTGAAAAGTTACACATCATTGTTTTATTTGTGTCAATTGGAAGCGCACCTGTTACTATCCATCCAAAGACGGTATTAATTAACATATTATTTTTCAATTTCATTTTTAGGTTTAATAGCAAATCCCAGAATATATTAGCACCCAACAATAAATCGACATCTTGTGGACATCCAACCCCAGGGTCAGATAAATGAACATGTTCAGGTATGTTCAATGTGCTAGGATTAAAATAAGTAAATGGATTATTTATTGTATTGTATATTCATGATCATTACGCAAGAATAAAGAGTAATAGAACACTTTTTATTTATATGAGATATATTTTCACCTATTCCAGAAATTGAGACACTGGTAGGTAAAATGGTATATTTAGTAAACTACACACATTTTCAGTGATTATATTGGATTGAGCTCCACAATCCAGCAGTGCTCTTATTTGATGAAAGTTGCCTTGGTTATCTTCAATTTGACATGTGACTGTAGATAATAGTGAATTGGTGAAAGTTTGTGTTTTCAAAATCGTGTTTAAATTGTGGTTTACAACCATATTTGTCGAAAATTCAGGTTCATTAGAAGCATTGTTTACTGGGGGTGTTGCGTTATATTGTTTATGAACCAGTGTATTGTGCTTTCTTTTGCATATATAGTAAAACCAAATAAAGTTGCGTTTACGTCATCATTGTGAACATTTGTAGCGTTGTCAGAGTGTTCACGAAATATGGAAATTAACAGAAAATAACTGAAGTCAACAAAAAACGTAAATGTAGAAAATTTCACAACATTATAAATGAAAACTACAAAATTATCGATAGTTGGATAGTTTTCGTTCAATATAGTGTGGAATTTTTTCATTCACGTTTTTTGTCAATTAAACTTATGAATAGATTTCACAAAGTAAGGAATTCTAGAATTCAAGTGGTAAGGTTGTTACTGACTTACCAAATCTTTTAATAAATAAATATAATAAAGATACAAGCAATAGAATAAAATATGTTTATTAATGAACGTATTATCAAAGACAAAAACTAACATTAAACAAATCAACAAATTGTGAAATGAAACTAGGCAGATTCAAATTCTTGTTCATTGTCTTCATTTGATTCAATATCAGTGTCGCTCTCTACACTATTAAAATTTATAACTTTCGGACTAATTTCTGGACGATAAAATATTCTTCCCCTCTCATACCATTTAAATATCTCTCTTTCAGTATAGAATTTTTCCACATATCAGTAGTTATCATGTGCAGTGCCTCCTGCCACATGTTCAGGCAGTTATTCGCACTGCTTCCATCCCTACCAGTATGCTTATTGTGGTAATTTTTTGCTATGCCCCAAATTAATTCGATAGAGTTGAATATGCAATGGTAAGGAGGAAGACGTAAAACATTGTGTGCATACTGTTCTGCCATATCGTCCACTATATACTTGATTGGTGGCTTATTTCTAAAGAAAAAACAAAAAAAATGTTTTAAATAAATGGCAATAAGTAATAATATATCTGTATATTTACTGAGAAACGATTTGCAAGTTCTGTTTTGAACATCATGTGAGAATAGGGAATGTTTTTTTCTGTCAACCATTCCTGAATAGCACATTTTGACCATCCTGTATTTGGAGTTTTATGCAATAACATGCTGTGATAAGGTGCATTATCAAGTATAATTAGAGAAGGATTCTCTAAATTTTGCAGCAAATGGTATTCAAACCATTTCAAGAAATTTTCCTGGTTCATTTCCCCATGATAATCATTGAGAACAAAATATTGCTTCAGCACCTTCAATAAATCCGTTTTCATTTCCAGCATGGAGTATAATATATCTGTAATAATATCATTTAAATAATGTTTAAGTAACCACTTATGTTTTGCAATACAACAAACCTTTTGCCATGCGTTTTAGTGGTTTTAACACTCTTGATATTTTCATTTTGCCATGAATGACCTATGGTGCCATTTTGAAATATCCAGGTTTCATCGATGAACACAAATTGGTATATACCTTCGTCCTTTGCTTCTTTATAATATCTTAAGAATTCTACTCTTTTCAAAACAACATTAGCTAATTTCATAAGTCTTCGTCGTGGATTATCCTTCATCCACAAACCCAAGTTCATTGAGCAATCTATTTAAGGAAGTGGTACTACCATTAAATAATTCTCTTTCTTGTAGTTGGGACCACAATGATTGAATCGTTATGTGCTGTTCTAAGAGCATACAGAAATGAAAATATGTTAAATATACAATTGTCGTAATTATACTTACTTCTCTGGTACATGTTGTGAATGGTATCACGAATAGAGCTTGTATCTAAAGTTTCTGTATTTGTTACTCGTTTATGAGCGCAACGTTTTTTCTTTGGTTACTCAAACTCTTCACCTTTTTTCTTTGTTTGACAAATTTTGCTTATTGTTCTTACACTGATTTTTAAAGCAGCAGCCACACGCTAAAATGATAGAAATTTTCGTAAAGTAAAGTAAGGATATTTTATTCACGTATTACCTACCTCTTGTACAGCATTTAAGGGCAACCAAGGACCATTATTATCCCTTTCTTGTTCAAAATAATTTACTAATGAAGCCACAAGTTCTTTGCATCGGCTATTCAGCTGTTTGGGCATTTTAACAATCACATAAGAAAATGCTTTGTTGTTTTGAAAACAAAAACAGTTCTGATTATAAATATTTCTCACAAGAAAATTTCATAAAGCACGTAACTATAACCTCAAAAATCGATGACAATACACGAGTAGAAAAGTCACAAACAACGCGGCAACATGACATTATTTCTGGCAGTGACTATTTTACCGTCAATAATTGGAGGCTTCTTTATGAAAATTTTAACACAAATGTTTACATCGAGGGACGTCTAAACCCAATAAAGATATATTACTTATACATTATTTTGGTACAAAAGTTTTTTTATTGATTGGGTTATCTTTAGAACCGATTAATTAACAAATTTGAGTATATGAACTTTTCGATAGAAATGTAGCCACACATGCGATAGAAATACGCCCTTGGTGACGTTAACGCAACTTTATTTGGTTTTTACTATAGTACAATTGTCGTCATTGCAGTTTTGTTTATCATGACCTGCGAGTAAACAATTTTCGCATAAGTGTAAATTTTCAATCTTCTGAATTCTTGTATCAACATTTAAAGCTTAAAACTGAGGACACTTATGAATTGTATAAACTTGTTTACAATAATTACATGACAATGATTTATTTGTTGATAAAAGCAGATGTACTGGATTGTTTCTATTTTTACTTAAATTACCTATAAACTTAGTTGATTGTTGAGTATCGTCTCAACATTGTAGAATGTCAGATTTATCTCTTAGGAAATTCATAAACTCGTCCAAAGTTGGTAAGTCAGTATGATATTTTATTTCTTTCCAATCACGAATTGTATTTTTGTCCAATTTATTAGACACAATATGAATAATAAAGGAGTCATATAAAATGTCTTTCGTCAATTCTAAGCCTTCTAGTGATGTTAAATGTTTAGAAACTTCATCTAATAACTTACGGAATTGCACATAGTTTTCTCTAGTGATATTTTGCATGTCCAAAATTGTTTTTTATCGAATCTTTCACATAAAAGTTTCCAAGCGGTTTGTCTGTACTATCTAAACCTTCAATACATCGAGAAACAAACCCATCTAGGGATGCCTTTAAAAATTGAAATTTCCGATTTTCGTTTAAATTTGTATTGTCACGTATAAAAGTTTAAAAATTGGTTTTAAATTGAAGCCAATGATGAAACTCTCCATCAAAGCTAGGTAATTTTAATTTTGGTAGCAAAACATTCTGAAGAGGGTCAAAATTATTCGACGAAACGTTGTGACCTGAATTTAAGTTTTGTTCGACGCTTGTATTTAGACGTGGTTGTAAATTGTGTATAAATTGTTTTAAAATATCATAACCAGCGTAATATATATTTTGAAATGTATCGCGTTCGTTAAATTGTTCATTTAAGTCATCCTCTTTACATTCAGACTCTAAAATCGATTGGACTATGTCAAATTCGTCTATTAAATTTAAATGACTGTCGTATCGCATTTGGATTTCATTAAATCCTGGAAATGATACGTTAAGACTGGTTATAAATTTTTCTAATAATGTTTTTGTTTAATGGTGCCTCTTTTAGGGTATAAAATTGTGGGGTCGTTATTCTCTGTTGGGGGCATTATTACGTTTTAAATTGTAATTATTGACAAATAACCTACAATAGAAAATTGCACCTTAATTGTGATCAAATAGGTACCTAGTTCAATTGTTTAAAATTAATTGCACCTTCTTTAGGCGTGAAATTGTAAGTAAAATAATACTTGTTCCTTTGAAAATAATTATAAACCAAAAAAATGAAATTGTATTATAATTGTTCAATTGAAAATTGTAAGAAACATACGTCGTATATCTTATTGTGATGTAAAATACCGCTTAAATTGTCTTTCTAGTCGTAATAAACTTTAATTGTAATTTTCATTCATATAATTGAATTAATTTTCAATAGCCAATTGAATATTTTGTTAGATCTGATTTTGATAGCTCAAATGATCCTAAGATTAAGGAAAAAATGGAATAAATAGGAATTGTATTGAAAATGTACCTGAATTACAGTCGTTCAGTCAGTTAATCACTATCGCTTGTTGCTGCACTCACTAATTTTCTTCGCCACTTCGCTGGGCCACTGGAAATATTCGATCGTTGTAAAATTCTTGATAGTTTTTCAATATTTAGATATTTTCTTAATTTTATATTTATCTGGATCAAAGACCAAAATGTTTGAAATTATTTGCTGGTTCAAATAAATTGTTTTAAATTGGTTGGACTGTATTATTCAATGGTATAAAATTGTACATGTGTAATAGTTACAATGCTTAGTAATAGTGAGTTGACTTCTCGACATGCTATGTTCACTCCCACTATGAATTTTGTCTTGTCTATTTAGTTATACCACCCGTCGCCGGTAGCGCTACATAATCAAGGAACTGTCAGATTTTTAAAATCTCGCCATTTCTATAACCTCCATCTCATTTTGATACTTCGATCGCCATTATCAGCCATTGCTTTCGTTTGTATATTATACGGTTATCATTATATTAATTTGTATAAACAGACATTTTTGTACTTTTCAAGTGATTGTGTATATTAAACATTAACAATATGGTTCAATACTGTATTGTTCCCACTTGTAAAAATACAAGTAAAGACATTAAAATGCATCTCCCTCCTAAAGATTCCGAGGTAAGTTTGTAATCTAATTTGTGTTTGATTTACCTAATGTTTTTTTTCCACTAAAACTTATTGTTCCCCTTATAGCTGGAATAGGCCGAATTAATAAAGAATAATAATAATTTGAGTATCAATTTGATTACTACATTATTCTCCCATGATATACTATTACTGATAGTATATGTTAAGTCATAGATTAAAAATATATTAGTGAGTTAATCACTCTTAACTAATCAGGTCATTGTATTTTAACGACTGCAAGTCAAGAGTAATGTTCACTATAGTTTCTATAATTTTTTTCTATTTGCTTTTTAGGCAATGGATTCGAATCATTCAAAGAGAGGATATCTCCATAACAAGGAGTATGTGCTCTACACTTTTCCGAAGAAATGATGTTTTCCGCAAATCGCTAGAAAATTTTGACATTCCTGTCAAAATTTCTTGAAGAAAAAGTCAGGACTTCCTTACTGTAAGGAAATGTCATTTCCTTACTGCAAGGAAATGATATTTCCGTACAGTTGTTAGTGTTCTACATAAATGATTGAAAACACATTGCTTATAAGGAATTAATTTATATTTTGAAAACATCAAGTCATTGCTGAATACATTTTTAAGATCAATTTGTTATATTTACACTAATTTGACAGTTAGTACAATTATTGAACATTGGAGGAACACTCTTAGAACTATGAGAAACATTTTGGACAACATGCAGGGTGGTAGGGTCATTTTGTTGAATATTTTGTACTGTGAAAATTTTATTTGCCACCTCAACCTTATTGTTAAGCGATTCTTCGATATATCCTTCAGCAACGTTTGATGACTTCCATCCGCCATGCCTCTTTAAACTAGTTATGTCGGCACCAGAGTCAACCAATATTGTTGCAGAAGACCGACGAAAGCAGTGACCAGTATATTCTGTCGGATTTACCAAGTTCAAATAAGTAGCAACTATTTTGGGCATTTTTCTAAATTGATGAATTCCTACCACTTGTCTACAACCCTTTCCGCTTTGATATTTAAAGAAAAATCGGTCACTGTTCATATTTTCTGGTCTTAACGAAACATACTTTCGATAAACATTCAAGTAGATCTGATTAATTACAAATGATCTTGGTTTGTTGGTTTTCGAATCAGGTATGCTGATTGAAAGCTTAGATTCTAAGTCTTCTATATCGTGTACAGTCATTCGGACTAACTCATCCATTCTACAGGCCCCAGAAATACCAAATATTACAGCCACCTAAAAAATAAATAAAGGTATAATCTAAATAGAAATTAAATCCTTGTAAAGTACCTTAATCATTAAATTTTCTTTATCTGGAGCTTCCTGGATAAATTTTTCAATTTCTTCCTTCGGTAAAATCTTAGATTTCTTTGCCCTATAACCTTGAGCTTGCCGTTCCAATAAAGAACGAAGTTTTGAGTATGTAGATATATCTACATTGTGTTTAAGTGCAAGGGCCCCAAACAGCACTGTACGTATTAAATACGTACATATTAGGTCTTATATACGTCCTGTACGTACAGTACCTAAAATGTACGTATTTAATACGTACATTATGATTCCTAAACGGTACGTACTTTTAGGCACGTACCATGTACGTACTCAATACGTATCGGCTGTACGTATTTTCTGATACGTATAATGTACGTACTTAATACGTATCGTATGTACGTACTTAATACGTATCGTATGTACGTATTTTCTGATACGTATTATGTACGTACTTAATACGTATCAGCTGTACGTAATTTGTTGTACGAAAAAATTGTGCAGGTACACATTTTTATAATATATAGTATATAGAGGTATATTCATTTCAAAAATAACATCTATTTGTTGTTAGCGATGGTTTGTTCATCAATAATATTTTTAAACAGGTATACATTTTGTCGCAAAATTAGCACGAAATTCGACCTACATCACGTGGGTGATTTGTGCCTACATCTATACAAAAACATTCCAAATTTTTTCTCAGTTTAAGTTCATTTTGTTGGGAAAATAAATTATTAGTAAGTTTAGACTGTGACTGTGCACTTGTAATATTTTTATCACATTCTAAACAATAATAATAATAATAATAATTTGACTTAAATTTATTGTATTACACAATAATTGATTGATACTGTGCATATGGACTTTTTCACAAAGTTTCATTCGTTAAAATGAAAACGAAGATAACAATTTTGTTTCTCATCCTGTCCTTGTCAAATAACCGAAAGTCGAATAATTCTGTCTTCCTCTGGATGTACACAAATATTTTGAAAGTGGTAAGTAAATCGATTTCTGGTAAGGTGTAAAAGGGTCTTCGGCCCTATTGCGTTCATTTACCACACTTGCAGAAGGAAGATTGACATGTTAGGCGGGAATTGTAAATTTTCAACATTCTATTCTAAGACGTATTCTGTAAGAAGATTGTTTTCCTGTTACTAATTTTAATTTTCTGACAATGTTTAGATTTCTTATGAAATATTTTTGTCATCTCGCATCGGACATAATCGATCGAGATTTAAGAATATACACCCGCCGGATAAATAAAATTTAAAATTCGCGCCTATAAGTGTTACTCAACTTCGTGAATTGTCAGAAATGTCTTGTAGTTGTGTCCTTGTGACCTTGTGTCAGTTGTTTGTAAAGAAACAAACAAATCAACCATCTCTTTATAATTTTTAAACATGTGTTTTGATGTTATGCTAACCAGATGTCTATGGTATCTGAATAGAAATTATATATAAATTCTAGGAGTATCTGTAGCATTGGTGTTTTTATTTAGTTTAGAGAGTGCAATAGAGAAATATTTGGTGGTATTTATCTCAATATTCCACACATACCGATTGTGCTTGTTACTTTTGTGTATACCCATGATTAATTGGTAAGCTATTAACTAATTTCTATAACATCACTTTTAATTTTATTTAGTCTCTTGTGTTTATTTAATTTATATTTTTTTAAGTAACAGACTAGTATAAAGTAATATTAGGTACTTTCCATAGTTGTTTTATTATAGTTTGTAGTGTTGGGACCTTTTGTAAGCAGTTTTTTTGTTACAATCTGTCTATTTGCAGTTTATAAAGACAAGTATACCCACCTATTATTTATTATTACATTAATCTACTAGTAAAAGATATCTTATAAAGTTAGTAAACATTACAAAAAAGCAACACTATATTCATTTTGGATTAGATAAATGTTTGCAAAAGGTACTTTCACAACATCCTAAATTAAGTGACGATAGTGTTGTTGAAATTTTAATTAACATTGATGGACTTCCACTAACAAAAAGCTCTACAAGTCAATTCTATCCAGTTTAATGAAGTATAAATCAAAACCGGGGATTTGTTGAGATTGTGGGTGTATATTATGGCTGTGCAAAACCCAATGAACCTAAATTATTTTTGTCAGATTTTGTTGAAGATGCCACTTATATCATAAATAATCGAATTCAGTGCAATGGCTCCAATTTTATGCTGTCAAAATAGAAATATTTGTGTGTGATACTCCAGCAAAAGCTTATATTACATATGCTAAAGGTTATTTAGGTTATATGTCACGCTCTAAGTGTCATGCAGCGGGATCTTATGATAATTGAGTTTATTTTCCTGATATGTCAAACCTTCATTTACATACTGATATTGATTTCAGAGCAAAGACTCCAAAACATCACCATCCAGGTACTTACTTCAAGTCTAGATATGGTCAAATCTTTCCCTCTTGATTACATGCATCTTTGTTGTTTAGGGGTTGTAAAAATGTTACTAGTATGTTTGTGGTTAACTGGAAATCCTTCAGCAAAAATTCCAGATAGTAAAATAGAAACATTATCAAAATGTTTAATTGAACAGTCTTGTAACATTCCAACAGAATTCAATCGAAAACCCCGTAGTGTCAGTGAAAGTAAAAAAGGTGGAAAGCAGCATAATTCAGGCAATTTCTGCACTATACAGGACCAGTTGTTTTAGTTAATTATTATCAAAGGAAAATTTTGAACATGTCATTGTTTTATACTATGCAATAACAATAATATCATACCCACAGTTTTTAAAATACACTTATTATGCTAACAAACTTTCAACATATTGTGTAAAAATGTTTATTTTAATTGATGGTGAAAATTATGCCTCAGATAATATACATAATCTACTACATTTAGCTGAAGATGTTTGAATATTTGGACATCTTAATAGTTATAGTGCTTTTGATTTCGAAAAGTATATGCAAACAATAAAGAAGTTGCTTAGAAAACAAGACAACCCTCTACAACAATGATTAATAGAAAAACAGAACTAGATAATGCTAAACAAAGTGAACATATTGAACAAAGTGAATATTCTCAAAATTTTCCGATACTCCACAAACCTCACTACAGTGGACCTGTGCTAAAAAATTATCCAATAACAGATCAATTTAAACAAGTGAATTGCAAAAACTTTGATTTATTGCCTAAAGAACCCGATAGTTGTTGTTTATCCGGTCGAGAAATAATAGCAATCAGTAATTCGAAGATAACGGGCAAATCCTAATTTTAGGATAGAATATACAGAAAATGAAATTTTTTACCTTAGGCCATGCGAGTCATCAATATTAAATATTTCTGTGACACTGACTTTGAGTTTTATTCACAGTATTCACAGTAATATTAAATATATGTTTAGTTGGTAAATGACTAGTGAATGAAAAGCATGGAAAATACAAAATGTTTCATTTAAATGTCATGTCATGTTAACATTCACTAACAAATTTGTTACTCTTCCGTTGTTACATAGTTTTTGAGACAACTTGTTGGTATTTATTATACATAATCTAACAATATATTAAGAGTTGGCTGTGTGCTGAATATATCGAACAACTTGCTTTGAGAGATGTTCAATATATTTACCCATTTTTTAGTGATAGACTTTTTGAAACAAGTTTTTAAGTTGCTCTAAATATATTGAAAATTAACTACTCTATTAAAAAAATCATGTGTTTATATTTTTTTTTTGGATTCAACTTTTCAGAAAAAATGGAAAATAATAATATTCGTGAGTTTTCTAAAAAGACTTGGATAAAAATGCAGTTTATCAATGACACGTCGGTAGCAGTGGTGCCCATCCACAAGATGGATTAATGAAGACAATTGTTTGTGGCCACCAGAGAAACTTATCGCTGCTATAAGGTCACATCAATTAAATTCGTGTTGATCTTCACTTGAGGTGAAATTGTTTAGGGACGGGACTTACGGTAATATCTACAAATTCTGTATAAATTGCAAACTAAATATTAATATTCATTTCTAGATTCATATGAAACTGCTAGTCTAAAGTGCAGAAAGGCGGAGGTGGAGACCTCAAATACCACATATGTGGACGAATCACATCCAAAAATAAGGGAATTTAAAACAGGTTCCATTCTTCTTCAAAGTCCGACAGTGAGGTTAAAGAACTTGTGAGGCAAAAGAAGGGGTCTAGACTGTCATCACCACTAAAAGCAGCTCGCACAATCATAATAGGTAATTGATATAAAAATAATGATTTTGACCTTCTTCAGAAATATTTCTTTGTTTTGTGAGTTTTTCAATTATTATTTAATGTCCACCATTGAAAAATAGTACTTTTGTGTGAAAAATTATAGACCAAAAATTGAGGTACTTGATCACTGTGTTAATATTTTAGATACTGCAGAGCCCGAAATGAGCCACGTGGAACAAAGCCGAGAGGCAGTTTTGAATACTTCAGCTAGGTCCAGCCATCAAATTTAGTTGTTTTTTTTATGAAACTTATAAATCTGTAATTTGAAGTTATTGGAAAAGGGACTCAAGGTCCAACAATAAAGCACAGACATGGGATATTTGCAGTTTTTCATTTTAAAACTTACCTAAAAAAACCTTTTTAAGTGTGGAAAAAGTGTATTAACCCTCCGAGGAGTTTTGGTGTGAGTTTAAAGAAGTCTTGGGTGCTTACCTAAATTTCTCTGGTGCCTTATTTTGAATTCTAAATAAATATTGAAAAATCCACCCCTTCTTCGACTTGAAGCTAGTCAACTGGCGGGCACAGGTTGTTCTACAGGGCAATCTGACATCTAAAGGAGCACAGGAGGTAGGTATTGTGAATAGGAGTAGTCTCGTTATAAATAAATAATAAATACCTACAATTTATTATATTATATTTTCCTAACTAGTTAATAGTCAAAAGTAACTTTAATTAAATTTGCTTTCAAGTTGTTATTAAAGTTTAATATTTTAATATAATCTAGTGTGGGCTTTCTGACGTGTACTTTAATTTATAAGACCATACAGTTGAACTCACATTTAAGTGATAAGAAACTTTATTCTAGCAACGTTATTAACATTGTGACAAGTAAACTCAAACTACCTTCAAAATTTTAATAATAAAGCTTCTTGGAACTAAATTGTGAGCTTTCAGCTCTGTAGTCTGTTTACAAAGTACGTACTATCGATACATACCAAGTACGTACAAACTATACGTACCAAGTACGTACAAACGGTACGTACCATGTACGTACAAATGGTACGTACCAGGTACGTACAAAATGGTACGTATCAAGTACGTACAAAATGGTACGTATCAAGTACGTACAAAATGGTACGTACCAAGTACGTAAAAGTGGTACGTACCAAGTACGTACAAATGGTACGTACCAAGTACGTAAAAGCAGTACGTATTTGGTACGTACATTTTATTGGAAAATGTACGTATTTAATACGTACCATGTACGTACTATGTACAGAAAAGTACGTACATAATACGTACCTTACGTCTCATGAGTACGTATTAAATACGTATTATGTACGTACTTGTGCTGTCTGGGGGTTGACTTCAGCATTGAATAATTGGCCCATAATGTTGAAGATTTCATCTTTAAACAAAGGTCTAGGAAGTATGCCATTACAACATTTTCTGAGAAAGAACTCGTATTTTTACTCATGCGATAATCCATAAAACGTCTGTATGCATTTTCGTACTTTTCTCTTGATTTCTTTGGCAATAATTCTAATGAAGCAGTATTCACTGCCTCAACCAGCTCTGGAGGAGTCCCAGGAATGGAAATTTCATCATCACTTATCATTTCACTTTCGAGAACACCAGCAATTAAATTTATAAGCGTCAAGTTTGACAATTCAACCTCAATACGTTTCCATAGTAACCCAAGTAATTTTATTAGGAATTTCAAAGCACCATTTATTTGGGAATAAAATTATCGCGTTTTTTTAAAATCAATCAATATTTGTCGAATTTTAAACGATTTGCGGAAAAATAGTATGTTTACCTCGTAGGAAAAGCCACATTCCTGGTTTCTGTGTTGCTCAGTCTCGGCTTGCGCCTCGACTTAGCAATCTTCACAGTCGTCCAGGAATGTTAAGCTTTTCCTACCCGGTAAACAATGTACTATTGTTGCACATCATAATAGACCAAACTTCAAAGCAAATGCAGTTCCAAACTTATATATACCAACACCAACAAGAAGTATGGAGGAATTACCTGAGAAGAACCAGGATATTGTTGAATCCCAAGGTAATGTACAATACTATTGTGGAAATTGACCCATATCATAAGTAGTCGTAGGAAAAACTGGTTTTAGGAAATGTATTTTAATCTGACAGCGAAAAACACAAAAAAGTAATTAATTGTAATTTCAGCTTGCTTCATAATTATGAGGAGCAGCACAGTAAATATGAAAATTTAGATTCGCAACACTATAATTGAAGTTCTCACTTGGAATCGTTTTCAGTGTGTGCTATTGAATATGTCAAAAATAGACAAAGCCACAAACTTTGTTGTATATTACAAAAGTTGAAAGCGATTTGGCCTATTTATTTTTGTTTTGCTAAAAAAAATTTCCTGATGATGCTTCAAAAAAGTTTAATTTTGATTTAGCAAATATAGCTAAAGCTTTTACTATTACAGGTTCAGAGTCATATCGTGCCATCGCCACCTGAAGCACTCCAACTTCCTCGAACACCATTCATACTACATTGAAGACAACCAGCAAACGTAAAGGTAAATTTTTAAGGTATGTAAAAAGTTTACTGTTCTGACCCTTACTTTGTTGAAACTAACTGTTTCTAAATAATTCCAGACTATATTTAAAAAAGTAATATGTAAAAAGTGAATCGCAATAATAAATGTAAGTAAAAAAAAATACATATAATTTTTTTTTAGGTATTAAACAAAGATTGAATTTACTAAGCCATAGAGATTCAAGTAGAGCCATTCAGCTAACGCCCAAAGCTAGAAAATTTTATGGAATTGCCAAAAACATGGTTTCACTAGCCAGAAAAATTGACAGACACGAAAAACAGGGAATTATGGTGGGCCGATCAATTAATACTAATCTGTTACTATTTACAGAAGTTACTTATCAGGTTTTTTGAGGAACAACAGCAGTTAAGTGTCATTTACACAGACTTACAGACAGTGTTTGAGAAAGTAAACCACGATATATTGTTATAAAAACTTAATAACTATGAATTATCTTTTATTTTATATTTTGTTATCTATACTTTATATTTATTACTCCAACTTGAACTTAAAATATAGTTGTCAAATTGTTAAATGACCTACTGCCCGTACAATTAGGGTGTAAGATCTGTTAGAACTATTATAAATAAATCTAAATTTGGAATAAGTATTGATTTGTTTGCTGCTTTATATTTTTTCATGAATTAAAATAATGTGTTCAAGAAGTCTTTTATTTTGGAATATTAATTCCACTTTCCATAAAATTCCTTATTAATAGCGTTGTCGATTGATAAAATTGGTAATGCTCATGTATTCTCGAGCCCTTTAAAAAGGTGCATGAAAATACATTAGAGCTCACTATTTCTATCTGTTGAAAATAAAAAGCAAAAATAATTATTTCCATATATTTCAAAAAGCCCGCTGGTTCTATATGCAGCGCTAGAGCGGCGGGTTGAATAAGTAAAATAACATTGATTAATTATTCATTATAGACGCCAATCAATTTTTTTATCTATGCTTCTCGAACAAGTGGGCGCGTATTCTGTATCGTCTCGTAGAAAGAAATTTGTTTCTATGAGTATAGAGAGGAAATTTCTTTCTATTTAGTGAACCTATTCTGTACGATTCTTTCTGTATCTATTCGGTAATGCTCGGCTATAGAGAACTGATAATTATTGGATGTAAAAACATTGACCTGCTTTTAGGGGAATTTGGGATATCTCTTGATTAAGTCGGCAACAATAGCAACATTTGTTTGGATAATAATAATTACGAGAATTTTTTATTATTTCATTGTGGGAAACAATTATTATTATAACTGTTATTATAGTGTGTGGTGTAAATATTATAAACTATAGCATAGCATATTATCTGTTGTTAGTTTTCGCTTTTTAATCTTTATTGCGAGTACATTATAAAGTTTAGAAACAATTCATTTGCTACAAGTAGAAGATGAAGTAGGTACGACAAAACCAATTACGTTTAGAGAGAAGAATTTATTAATCCTTAAAATCGCCAATATTAAATATATTGAATTTCTTAAGAATTGGATTAATGACAAAAATTAAGAAGTTCAGTATTTAATTTTACACAACGTTCAGCACAGAAATATTTCACATTTACAGGTAACACCGTAAATGGCCATAAATACCTATTATTCAGGTGCCCTTTGCATTTGTTTACGTATTAAATTGCAATAATATAAATAATACGTAATTATCCAAAAATTATTTTTCCAGCATATATAAACTTGTATATATAAACCACAAAACACCATAATCATAACATAACGATATGCACCTTACCTTTGAAAAATGTAGACATGCCAACAAAGTTAAATATAAATGATTGTGTGTTAAAAAGAGACAGGTATCATAGAAATACCTAAAATGGTCTTTCTATACCTTTCTACCGAACGAATCGTTCGTGAAGCACGACCACTGCCGATGTTGCTTACAGAATAAAGTAAAGTGGTATAGAGAATTTATAGAAAGAAATTTCCTCTCTATGAGGATATAGAATACGCGCTCTGTTTATCTATCGACTGCTCTTGGCGCTAGCAACAAACATTCAATGTACAGATATACAAAAAGTCTGACTTGGTCTGTTGTGCGGCGTTGCCACGTTTTATAACATTTCAAAATTAATTTTAATATTTATTATACATATGCCTGTTATACATGTTATTCTTATATAAATAACTTTGAAATTCTTATTCCTTCTTTGGAATTTTAGTAAACGGTCACAAAATACTGAAAAATCCGATTGAATTATCAGTTACATTACTATATCACTTAAAATTTTACAATCACAAAATACAAAAAAATATAATGAAATGTTATCAATAGTAATACAACAAGTGTAATGATGATCATCAAAATATAAATACCTTCGTTTTTGAGTAACATATAATATGGCTTGGTTATGTTACGAAAAAGAGAAGGTATTTGCGATAATCATAAATTACAAGAGCTGTATTTGTTAGGATTATGAAACGACAGTGAAGCAAATAAAAATTTATTTACTATATTGATGTTAAACAAAAATAATACGTTATTTATTATAAATATTAATATTAAAAATACAGTTACAACAATTATCTAATCTATAATGGTCCAAGTCTACTTCATCGTTTCTCACAGCTGAGGACGTAGCCATCAAATTGACATTTGAGTCAGTTTTTCTTAAATTGGAAATAATTTCATTATGGTGGTCTTTGCTTATTTGTAAATATGGTTTTATTGATGTTGAACTATTGTGACGAGTGATTTTAATAATTTGTTGTTCTCCAATTCCATAACTCGCCAGTTGACCAACTGCTGTTGATCTATTGGAATCATTCGAAATCTTCACTCTTTTTGTGTCCAGTCCAATCATTTGAGCAGCAGACTTGGTCCATTTATTAATTTCATTAATACCAACTGGTATATTCTTATACTCGTGGCAAGGGCTATTTGGAAATTGGTCCCAGTTATTATTTACTGTTAAAAATTAGCGGGATTTCCAATATTTGGTGCTACCCATTTACTCGCAGCCATATGTTTTTCACCCCCGTGTGCAGTTTTTGTGAATATTGGGTTATATTCCAATCTTCCATCGTTTGAGATTTCTTCTTTGAAATATTGCACCAAAGATTTACAGGCTTCCCCGTCTCGCCAAGTTAACTCGACTGCCCTAATGTGCAATCCATTTGGAGTATTCTCGTCCCAAATATGTATATCCGTTTATTCGTCGGTTGTTAAAGAAACAGAAGACATTTTTTTCTTTTCTGGAATTTCTTGAAGCTGTTTTCTCTCCGTGTTTTTTGCATCTCTGGCAATTTTAAATGCTATATCTTTAAAGGATCGAATCTATTAAATTCATAATAATGTTTTTCTTGTTATAATGTAGTATAATTATTCCAAATTGTTTTTATTACCATTTCCTTATATTCGCTACCATCAGCTTTTCGCATATTAAATGCCCAGTCCACGAGTATATTTTCTAAAACTTCCTAAGGTGTATTTTCCAATTTCGAGTCTCGCAAAATTCACTAAATCGCTTCCATATGAACTTTGTCGATCTCACAGTATTGTCTGGAACGTTTTCTTTCACTTCCCTTGCAATCTGCTTCAGATTATAATCACCAAATATATTGGCTGCAGGAGGATTCATTTTAATCAATATCTACGTCTGACATCATTGTATGCAACTACGTATATTTATTTTGGTTTGTTAATCAACCAATTAAATGCTGAAATACAAAATCGAAAATACACTGATTTTCGATTATCAGCACGCATTTATCCACCAATCAAAATCTTTCGTTTACTCTGTCGTTGAATAATCAGTTACATCGCTATATCACTTAAAATTGTACGATAATTAAATTCTTATTCTATAACCTCTCTTTTAAAACAGTTTTACATAAATATTCTATCCTCACTGGAAAATTTAAATTAGTATAACAAAACATGAAAAAGTTATTTATATCTACATAACTAGATTCCCCACTTCCATGAACATAGGAACATGTGTGAAACAAAAAAAATGAACGCAGTTCATTAAGTTACCAAAAAATTATTTATTTTTGTTTGTTAGTCATATTACCATCATTATATTTATTAATTAATAAGGGGACATAAACTTTTATGAGCGAGAAAATACGTATGATTTATGTTCTCGACAAATAATAAAATCTAAATTTATATGACGTTTTGTATAGAGTTCAGTTTATTCTGTAATATTTTCCACATGACGTTAAAATTGTGAAAAATAATAAACATTTTCATGAATGTTTATGTTTCTTAGAGTTAGCAGTACTACTTTTTTTTTAAATCCATGCCTGTTGGATCTAATTTTGAAATAGGTTTGTTTCAGACAATTTAACTGCTTTTTTAATTTTGTCATTACTACTGATAAGTGCTTTTTTTAATTAACAAATTCTACTACTTTAATATTTATTAATGCAATAAATACATTTTCTTCTTCTTGGGAGATAAATTACTGAATCTACTTTCATTTATTTTACTTAAAATACTTACTGCTGTCACTTCTAATCTTAATCACGTTTTTATTTTGTTTTGTCCTGATCATTTCCAAATATGTACGTTTTTTTGTGTTTGTTATTCTATCTATGATTTTTATATCATTATAATTAAATTTGGGATTAAGTTCCTGTTGGTGCTTTGTCAATGCGGTAACATCAGTTTTTGAGTTTCCATGGGCTTGCATTCCTTTATATAGCTATTGTTTAGTTTTCCCGATATATACAGCATTACAATCTTCATATTCAGTTTGTGTTTGTTAATTTTCGGGAATTATATGTTTTAATTTACTGAAGAGGCTATTGTTTGTATTTTCTAATTTATGAGCGACTATTATGTTGTGTTTTTTTAAAGTATTATCAATTATTTCTTATAGTTAATATGTGTATGCTGAAGGTATGTTATTTGATTGTATTATCAGAATTTATATTTATATTATCTGTATTATAAATTATATCATTTCTCTTTTTCATTAACTTAGGTAATTCCTACTAAAATTTCTCTTAGTTTTCTTAAGTTGTCTTTTCGAAATTTAGGATTCAACATTCAATTAATTATCAGAGTGATGGTACGGTCAATTCCACTGTTGTTCAACGTATACTTTTATTATTGTTATCATTAATGTCAATATTATTATTGTTGTTACCTTGATAATGCCTTTTTGCAATCAACATGTATACGATAATACATCAACAATCCATTTGTTTACATATTAGCTGCCATTCAACTCATCTTTTCCGAAATACATAGGGAGTCACGTTTAAAGGTGACACTTCTTCTTGCCGTATATCACGGGCTGAACCCTCCCCCCTTACCAGTCTATTAGTGTTGGTAGATAGAACCAGCGCGCTGCTCTCACGTTTCGAGAAATTGCTTAATGACGACTACCGTGAACTGTTGGTCCCAGTGGATGTCAGTTACCCGTTTCCATTTCCGTCTTGGAGGGAAGGATTCCTGCTTTGTAGCGTCCTTTTCGGTTGAGTTTGTTTGAAAATGATTTTACGACATTAATCTCGTGCAAGTTTTGTGGTTTTATTGTTTTCATTATTATATTATCCTATAACAGCATTGATGTTGTTAATATTACTGCTAATTTGAATGTCAATTCTCCCTAACTGATGCCATGTGTTGAGTTCTTCAATCTTATGTTTTACATAAAGGAAAATAATTTCACATTGGACCGTCCCTGATGATGAAAACGAACGTTTTCGAAAGCTTGGATACAAACCAATAAAGAATTCTCTTTTTCCCTGTTGCTGCATTCCCCAATATTTCTGAGTTTTATTCCTAACTGGTCAGCAAAGACTAGCTTTCTATATATATATATATATATATATATATATATATATATATGTATAATATATTTATACATATATATATATATATATATATATTTATACATATATATATATATATATGTATAAATATATATATATATATATATATATATATATACATATTTATACATATATATATATATATATATATATATTTATATATTAATGTATATATATCTAACACGAGCTAATTACAATTTAAGATATTGGCGAGTATAGGATTATTGAAAAAAACTATTTAAGAGAAAAATTTAAAATTTATTGAATATAATTATTTTAGATCACACATTTTTTTTATCAAAATTCAATATTAAGATCTAGCGCTTATTGTTAAAGGAATCATATGAATATTTAATCTTATGAGCCCAACATAGGAGAAGCTGAGTGCTCATTTAAAAAATTCAATAATTAAAAGAGATATAAAGGTAAGTGCACTGTGTGACATTATTGAACCCAAATAATTTTTTTAAATATACTGGGGCAAATTAAAAAACCTTATTGAAATCAAAGATATCATATAAATTAAATTCATATAAAATAAACTACAATAAAATTTTATACAGTACTCCTATTTCAAATATTGAAGGATTCACTCAATATATTTATATGCAATACTTTTGGAAAACCCTGTTTTGTCTATGTACTCAATATAATTGAAAAACCTTGTAGACATAAAATTTGACACTATTTAATTTCTGATGACATTCCGATAACAATTCAAAAGATATTCAAGGTTAGAGAAATAAATAGTCATTTTAAGGTATTCAGTTAATAAAAGAAATCAAAATCTATTTATAGTAAGAAGATAAAAATTTAGTTTTTTTTAAAAAAAAAAGAAAGTTTGGTAACCACAATATAATTTGGGTTGTTTATTGAAAAAAATATTCAGTAACGTTGAATCCTCCGAAGAGGGAACTTCTAAGTAGGAGCTCTCCAAAGAGTAACATATAATTTTAGATCTATTCAAAAATTTTGTATTATAATAATTTCAACAGTGATTAATAATAGAAAGCATTATTCGGTAACCCATTTAAATTATGTGCGTGAGTGATAAAAAAGAAAACTTTATCAAGATTGAAGCAGAGCTGACTGTCTTCATCGAATACTGGTGAGTCCACTCCAGAATTATTATTTAATGGAATGATTCAGGCCTTAAAAATAAATTGAATTATAGATGCATCTAAACTTTTCAATTCGCATAGAATATTAAATAATTTGAAGATATAATAAAATAAAGACATTTCGGATATTTGACAAGTCAAGTGCAATTTTTGAAGTTGATTGAACTCTTTCAAAAATTCTTTATAAAACTTTTGGTACTAGAGATAAGGCGTTATAGTTTGTGAGTTGTTAATTTAGTTTATATCTGGGAAGATACGAGCTGGTTCTTTATTGTTGTAAAAAAAGGAAAACTAAATTTCAAAATTTATCTGATTTATAATTGTAAATACTTATAAATTTGTTACTCATATTTATAACATTCAAACCATTCAAGAAACATATTTATCAAAATTAGAAATTTTATTTTAAAAAGTGACAATTGTGTATTATCGGTGACATACAAGTCATTTATACATTCTGAATGTCAAAAGAGGAAATTGAATAGCCTTTATAGTCTTGAACAAACAATCACATTATATTATTAGATAGATCCAACAGAACATAGAAATTTATATAATATTTTTATTTTCAATAGTGCGTTGAACCCACCCTGAAGGTAAGAGTGATTCGAGTATTTTATGTTAAATTTATCTTTCAATTAATTGAAATTTGATAGCCGGGAGTTTTTTGACAACTACTGTCAACTTTTGATATACATAATATCTGCCGTTTAAGCTTTGTTTTCAATATAATAAAAATACGCTGCCTAAGCTACGTATACAATAATTGTCGCTGCAACGTACGGCAATTCTAATAAAATTAAACAATTGGAACACATCACATAATATTAGACCATATCAATATATATATATATATATATATATATATATATATATATATATATATATATATATATATATATATTATATATATATATATATATATAGTTTATTTTGTATTCCTGAGATTGAGGACCATTTTTAAAGACATTTAACTAGTAGTTAATACATTTTCATTTAACGTTTCGGTCTTTCCATGAATTTCATCAGAAATAAATTTTTTGTTAAAACTTGAAGAAATGGTACAAGTTAAAAAAAGAATTTTTAAAGCAAATAAATAAATTTCACCTTCGACAGAACGTTCATTTGATTATTCAATATACTTTATAGATGTTTAGGACGTATCACATAACAGAATATAGCTCACACCCTAAGAAAACGAACATTTTAAAAATATGACTGTCATTGATGAAAATTTGTATTTGAATATACGAGTATTTGTTTTATACAATGAAACCAGGCGTAACGAGGTTTTAATGTGTCTTTTTTGTGTTGACTGGTATTGGAATGGATTTTATATTTATATAGGGAGTGGTAATAAATTTATTATATTTGGAATGTGCCACGTGTTTCTCTATATTCCTTAGTTTTTATAATATGGTTATAAATTTTACTGAGATTTTTTGTGTCAGTCTTCAAATTTACGGAACTGGTTTTTCTTTGTATTTCTATCATTTCTAGAACTTCGCGTTTTTTTGTGTGGTTTTCACTTCGAAGAATTTTCGTATTTTCGTAATCAAATTCGTGTTGGTTTTCTGAAACATGGATAGTGAGTGCCGTTTTGTTTCGTTTGTCATATTTGTGACTCTTTATTCTGTTTTTCAAATACTGACTTGTTTGTCCGATGTAGGCCCCTTCACAGTTTTTTCATGATATTTCATAGACTATAATGTTCTCTTTCCTTTTGAGATTGAACTTTTTAGATAGGTGTAATTGGTTTTTAGTAGGTTGTACCCTTTATGAGCATTATGTATGTTGTGGTGCGAAAATGTCTTTTTTAGGTTTTCTGATGAGTTTGGTATGTATGGCAAAGTGAGGAATTGGTTTGTTTTATTGTCTATTTTAGTTTTTGTATTATTATGGTTATAAAATATATGTAAACGTTTTTTAAATATCCTATTTATCAAATTTATGGGATAGTTGTTGAGTATAAGGGCATCTTTAGCTTTTATTATTGCATTCTCTCTGAATTCGGGGTTGGACAGATTTATTGATCGACCTGCGTGTCCTATAATAACAGATTTTTTTTTGCGTTAGAGGGTGTTTTGATTTAAAGTTTAAATATCGGGAAGACCAGGTATCTTTCGTGTGCCATTCCGTTTTTATGGTGTTAGTTGTATGATGAAGGGTAAGGTCCAGAAAGCTAATTTGATTATTTTTTTCTAGTTCAATGGTAAACTGTAGGCTGTTATGGTAACTGTTGAAATCTTGTAAGACCAAATGTTCTGTATTCTTTGGAATTGCTAATATGCTGTCAACATACCTGTAAAAAAATAGTGTTTGAATTGAGTTTTTGGTCAGTATTGTTTCTTCAAGGTCTTCCATAACTAATTGGGCAATGACGCTAGAAATCGAGGTCCCCATGGCACATCCTTCAATTTGTTGGTAAAATGTCTCTTCATACAAAAAATAGGTGGAATTCAGAGTGAGTTCTATAGCTTCTAAGAAGTCACTCATAAGTATATCAGTGTATGTTTTAATCTGATTCAATTTTTCAATTAATATATTTTTTGCTAAATTTATAGGAATACTCGTATATAATGATTTAACATCTAGGGATCCTAGTATATAATTTTCTGGCATGGTGATGTTTTTAATCTTATTTTTGAAATCCATCGAGTCTTTTACGTAGTATTTATTCTGGTAAACAATGTTTTCAAGAACTTTATTTAGATATTTGGATAGTTTTTCGAAAGGCGATTGGATACATGAAACAATCGGTCGAAGTGGTATTCCTTCTTCGTGCAGTTTTGGTAGACTATAGATTCTAGGTGGAAGCGAATTTTATATTTCCAAATTTTTTGCTGTGTTTGGAAAAATATGTTTTATTTTCCCAATTTGTTGCTAATGCATTGTACGGCACTCACTATACATGTTTCAGAAAACCAACACGAATTTGATTTCGAAAATACAAAAATTCTTCGAAGTGAAAACCACACAAAATAACGCGAAGTTCTAGAAATGATAGAAATACAAAGAAAAACCAGTTCCGTAAATTTAAAGACTGTCACAAAGAATCTTAGTAAAACTTATAACAATATTATAAAATTTAGGAATATAGAGAAACACGTGGCACATTACAAATATAATAAATTTATTACCACTCCCTATATAAATATAAAATCCATTCCAATACCAGTCAACACAAAAACGACACATTAAAACCTCGGTACGCCTGCTTTCATTGTATAGAACAAATACTCGTATATTCAAATACAAATTTTCATCAATAACTGTCATATTTTTAAAATGTTCGTTTTGTTTGGGTGTGATTTATATTCTGTTATGTGATACGTCCTAAGCATTTATAAAGTATATTGAATATTCAAATGAACGTTCTGTCGAAGGTAAGATTTATTAGTTTTGCTTTTAAAATTCTTTGTGTAGCTTGTACCATTACTTTTAGTTTTAACAAAATTTTTATTTCTGATGAAGGTTATGGAAAGACCGAAACGGTAAATAAAAATATATAAACAACTAGTTAAAAGCGAAACTATATATATATATATATATATATATATATATATATATATATATATATATATATATATATATATATATATATATATTATATATATATATATATATATATATATATATATATACGGTTACCACTCCTCTTCAGTAACCTCTTTATTTTTGCGTGCTTTCCCATGAAAACACTTGTTGTTGACTCTTTGTTTTTGTTAAGTTCACGCCTTATCCATTTTTGATCTTGTTTCTTCACTTTGGGTTGGTTTTTTCCAGGCAGGAGGGCTTTATGCGCCTCCGTGTTTATATTGGTTGTTGTTCCAAAATCGGAATCTTCCAATTGATGGCACAAATTTGCGTTTGGTTGTCCTGTTATTTTCCGTTGTTTGTGTTCTTCCATGTTTCATTCAACATCGTTGCTCCCAAGTTCCACATCCATACTTGGTTATACCGTACTGATGAAGGCTAATGAGCTAGAAACATGCATGTTTACGGTTACCAGTCCTCTTCAGTAACCTCTTTATTTTTGCGTGCTTTCCCATGAAAACACTTGTTGTTAGCTCTTCGTTTATATATATATATATATATATATATATATATATATATATATATATATATATATATATTAAATAAAACATAATATTTATAGTAATTTACGAATCAAGAAACTTTCTTGAAACGGAAATTCATACACTACTAGATTTAGAAATTTTATAGCGTTTGATTGTCATCCTTCTAAGTTTAAAATCACTTCATTTCTGACACAGACGTTCCGTAATTCCTTTTTATTTACTTTTTATATTGATAATTGTTACTAAATAGTTTATTAATATTATTAAACATTGTCCTTCTAATTATTCCAGAATTTCAAAGTCTTCTGATTGGTTGCAACTTATTTTCTAATTGTACAATTTTAACAACATGAATAATTCTTTTTTACATATGTAATTACTCCATTTTATCTTTATTTGTTGTTCATTATTTCATCAAACATAATATCTTATTACTTTTCTAAATTTTATTTGACTATTCATCATGTATTCTCTTATTAGTTGGTACTCATGTCAACATAACATACATATCCGTTTCTTTGACATTTTTCTGTTCAAGAAATAGATCTTTATAAACTTATGTGTATCAGGTGTAAATAATTGAATCTAATATTACTGAGTTCATATTGTTTCCTTTAATCAAATTCAAATTGTTTTTATATTATATGATAGCTTTTGTTGAAGTCTCAATTTATTATACTGTCTTTCATTTATTATCAAATTTTGGCCATGTCTAAAGTTACGCATTGCGTTAAGTTAATTGATTTGAGTTTCAGTCATATTTTTGTTATGTCTGAGGTTACGTATTGCGCTGAGTTAACTTATTGATTATTTTGTTCTTACTATGATTACAACATGACTTTATTAAAATAACTTGATCTTCTAAAATTACTAAAAATTGACAAAATTAAAATACAATTGGAAGATATAACATGTTACTATTAGATACAATAAATTTGATATTATTGAGGTCTCCATTCCTTCTACAACATTATATATATATATATATATATATATATATATATATATATATATATATATATATATATATTCAAAGATATTGTTGGAGTTAATAACCATGTAAAGACCGCTGTCAGTAAATATGGACTCAAAGGTCAAAAAGAACCTATAGGGGGTGTAGCCTATATGAGGCATTCTCTGGAATTTCCCGACGATAAGGGAAATTTCTCCACCGTCACTAGAACAATATTTTATCCTATCATAAGTGATAATGAAACCCGACGTGAACCTCAAGATAGGGATATATTTGAATCCCTCAAAATAATAAAGATGCTCGCTCTAAAGAACAGCATGACCAAGTTGGCCTTACCGTTTATTGATGGAATTATGGGGATAATATTTCACAGAATGACAGAATTTGTCTTTTCGGATACACCCATTGAGGTCGTAGTTTATAATCCTGTAATAAATAAAACTACATTAAGCGATAAATTGGCACACGCAAATAGTGTAATCAATCCAAAAAGACCGAGAGATGATGTTTTGATCATAAAAAGGGATGGTAAAACCTATGCCGAACTACTGAAAACAGTTAAAGAGACAAATAACCCTACATCATTAGGAGTAGAAGTGAAGGAGGTACATAAAACCAAAAAAGGTGACCTAATGGTAAAAATTCGCCATGGAACAGCCAAAGCGGAGATATTGAAGAAGGAGATAAATGACAAAATGCCCAATGCTATGGCTTCGGTGTTAGTGTCTAAGAAGGTGATTCATATTAAAGGGATGGACGAGGTCACATCTGTACTGGACATAAGGGAAGCAATCTCGAAAGTAGTGAATATCGATCAAAACCCACTTGATATACGAGCCTTACGGCCCTCCTATAGAAATAAACAAAACGTGACTATAATTACAAGCGAAGAAGATACCAATAAACTTCTGGAACTGAAATCTCTAAGGATCGGTTGGGTGGACTGTCGGATCCTTGAGAGACAAAAAGATGACAGATGCTACAGATGTTGGGAGTACGGACACAGTGAAGAAGAGTGCAAAGGGCCCAACAGGGAGAATTTATTTATCTGCGATAGAACACCCTTCTGCTTGAATCGCAAGGTAAAAGGCCATCAAACGGCAAGTCGTGACTGTTCTGAGCTCAAAGAAGGCGTTTCTAAAAAAAAAGCCTAACTTTCAAGAAAACTGAACATAAATATAAAATAAGCCAAGATGAAAACCAAAATAATGCAAATAAACACAAATAGAAGTCTTAGAGCACAAGACATGGCAATTGCTACCGCAATAGAAGAAAATGTGTGCATACTCTTGATTAGTGAGCCAAACAAAAATGCCATAAAGGACAGGAAGGACTGGATGTTTGATAAAGAAATGAATACAGCAATAAAAGAACTGGATAGAAATGTAGCAGTTAAACGTCAGGGGCATGGCCATGGATTTACATACTTTGTAAGAAATTCCTTTACAGTATACAGTTGTTACGCCTCCCCAAATAAAGAAGTAGACGACCTTGAGAGAACCTTAACAGAAACAGGAATTCATCTCAGAAGGCATAAAGAAAAAAGTATTATAGTAGGAGACTTCAATGGAAAATCTGCCCAATGGGGAATGAGGAATACAGATAAAAGGGGAGAAGCCCTAGTGGAATGGATAGCAGAAAACGACCTTGTCTGTCAAAACCATGGAGATAGACCTACATTCCAGAGAAACCAAATTTCGTCAATCATCGACATAACGCTATCAACCAATGATATTGTGATAAAAAATTGGTATGTGAGTGACAGAGAGACCCTTAGCGATCATAACTACATTTTGTTTGAGGTACATGAGAACAGAAAATCGGACAAACTAAGTGAGAATGTAGTCGACAGTGGGTGGAATATGAGGAAGCTAGATACTGCAAGCCTGAGCCAAATAGTTTCTAATATTTCAGTAAATGCACCTACAACAGATTCAAAAAGTTTTTATGAAATACTCGCGAACATATGCAATGCCTCGATGCCAAAAGGAAAGAGCCACCCAAGAGGTAATCCGGTATATTGGTGATCGCAGGAAATCGCAGACCTCAGAAAGGAATGCACAAGAAAAAGAAGAATCTGCACAAGAAACAACAGAAGATATGAACCAGAAGTGAAACAACAGTTACGAGATAAGTACAAAGAATCCAAAAAACCGTTGAGGAATGCTATAAGAAAAGCCAAGCAGGTCTGCTGGAACAATATCTGTGCAGGTATAAACTCCGATATATGGTGCAATGGCCATAAAATAGCTATGAAGAGGATCATTGGCTACCCTCCGAAACCCCAACTAGCGGCAGATACTATACATAAAGTGGTAAGGCACCTCTTTCCGATACATGAGGAGGTACATTTCGAATGTAGAAAAACCCCTCACTCCCTAGATTTTACGGAGGAAGAACTGAAAATGGCAAATCAGAAGCTAAAAACCAACAAGGCACCAGGTCCAGGAAATATCCCTGCATAAATTCTGAAATACCTCATTGACAGCAAGACGGACTTTGTTCTAAGATTCTACAACTCACTTGGCGATACAAAATACTTTCCGAAAGAATGGAAGCAGGCCAGATTGGTACTGCTTGACAAAGGTAAAAAAGCACCAGAGGACCCTTCTTCATATCGACCCGTATGTCTCTTAGATGTGCAAGGGAAAGTTTTTGAACACATAATTCTGGCTAGACTTAAGAAGGAACTGGAACGTACAGGCGGCCTTGCTGAAAGACAGTACGGCGTCAGGGGAAAAAGGCAAACCGTAGATGCTATCATAGACGTCATAAAAATTGCAAAGCACACTTGGGATTTCTCTCCACAAAATAGAAAAATATGCGCTGTGATAACTTTAGACGTAAGGAATGCCTTTAATAGTGCTGCCTGGCAGATAATCTTAAATAAGCTATGAAATAGAGGAATTAATGAAGACCTACTTGCGTTGATAGCATCATACCTCTCCGAACGAGAAATCATAATCGGATATGAGGGCATTGAGGAAAATATAGAAATAAGTAGCGGTGTTCCGCAGGGTTCGGTTCTTGGCCCTACACTTTGGAATATACTATACGATGATCTGCTTACGATGGACTTGCCAAAAGACGTCACCCTTATAGGCTTCGCTGATGACAGCAATGGTGATTGTGGATAAACAAGAGAAAGGCCTTATGGAATAAGCGAATCTGGGAATTCTGATGGTGTCAAATTGGATGGAGAATAACTCTCTCAGTCTAGCACCGCAGAAAACAGAAGCTGTGCAGCTTACTGGAAGAACTCGAGTGAGTCCTGTATCTTTCAACATTCATGGAAATAAAATCACTCCAAAGGGGTCGGTGAAATATCTAGGTGTATGATTGGATCCAAAGCTTTCATTCTCAGAACATATACATCGTACGATTGAGAAAGTGGAGAAAACAGTATCTGCCTTGTCCAGTCTTATGCCCAATGTGGGAGGCCCAAAAGCTTCAAAATGGCGAATCTTAGCTTCTGTGGCTCAATCTAAGATCCTCTATGCCGCCCCAGCGTGGTGCGCGGTTACGTATAATAAAAGACTTAAAAGAAAACTAGTTAGCATACATAGGCTGATGTCGATCAGAGTGGCTAGTGCGTATAAGACAATATATGCTGAAGCATTGGGAGTGATAGCTGGTATCCCCCCCATTGACCTCTTGATTGAAGAAAGAAAGGCGATTTACGAGGGAGTGGACCGAAACGTTGCACGTACATCCTTAAAGACATGTTGGCAAGAGCGCTGGAGAACTAGTACGAAGGGACGATGGACTTACAAAATAATTCCAGATATCGAAGAGTGGATGAATGGATTCTGTGGCGAAGTCGTTTACTTTCTGACGCAAGCAATCTCAGGGCACGGTTGCTTCAAGTCATTCCTTTACAAGAGGAAGAAATCGGACACTGATCTCTGTCAGTACTGTAAGAACGTGGACGACGTAGAGCACACGTTGTTCCTTTGTCCCAGGTGGGAAGAGATCAGAGCAAGGTACCAAGAAGGGAGAAATAACTTGTTTACCATTGAAAATGTTTCAAGAGGCTTAGTTGACGGTGAAAATGCATGGAAAAGTTCATATAAAGTAGTAAGAACAATTATCGAGATCAAGGAAAAAGAGATGTACTCAGTGAGCTGAACAGCATACCTGCCACCACATCGAAGTAATGCGAGAGCGGTTCCAATGTGGTGTGTCAGAGAAAACGAGGAGACGTTTTTAGTCGGTAAGAATCCGACACTACCAGCAGCAACATCACTGCTGTCTTATGTAAGATTTTCCTCTCCATTGAGAAAAATATATATATATATATATATATATATATATATATATAAAACCAAAAACCAAAAGTTGGCAGTTAGTCACGGCTGACTAGTTAAAAAATAAAACTTCAAAGAGTGGTCTTTGTTAAAAAACCCTCAAAATCGTGGGGATAGCAGCCAAAAAAACTTTACAGGTTAGAGATAAAGTGAATCAAATAGTACATTACCTAAGCTTTCGAAGAGCATTGTCTTCATTCTCAAAGGTTGTAGTGTTGATTTGAAATTAAACTCACATTTCACAAATTACAGGAAAACTTTCATCCACTAAAGATTAAAATGTCGACTAAATATAATTTCTCTCCTACATATAGTAATGAGAGCCAGGATTTTTTTCCTGTTTTTTAAAAACCAAAAGACGTACACAAGAAACGAACTGATATTGTTGAAATTGTCGAAATAGATATTCAACAATATCAGTTCGTTTCTTGTGTACGTCTTTTGGTTTTTAAAAAACAGGAAAAAAATCCTGGCTCTCATTACTATATGTAGGAGAGAAATTATATTTAGTCGACATTTTAATCTTTAGTGGATGAAAGTTTTCCTGCAATTTGTGAAATGTGAGTTTAATTTCAAATCAACACTACAACCTTTGAGAATGAAGACAATGCTCTTCGAAAGCTTAGGTAATGTACTATTTGATTCACTTTATCTCTAACCTGTAAAGTTTTTTTGGCTGCTATCCCCACGATTTTGAGGGTTTTTTAACAAAGACCACTCTTTGAAGTTTTATTATATATATATATATATATATATATATATATATATATATATTATTATAGAGTGAAACACCCTGTATATTAAATAATAAAAATTAAAGATTGTGCATTGTAATTTAGAAGAATTTTCTTAAGTCTGAATTTTTTTTATCATTTGAATGGAGACAATCTGTATGATACACTATTTGATAGATAAGGCATACACAAGACAGACCGTATAATCGTAGGGAAAATTGTGAATAGGTGCGAGAAACAAATTATGTGAAACAAAATAACACAATTTTTGTTCAAAAGATTAAGTATCAGAACTTTGTTTATGATTAAAAAAAAACTAATGTTTCTTTATTCTGTGAAATTAAGATAATCCTATGAATTTGTCAGAAGAAACCAAACAATATTTGTTGAAAGAAATATTAACATAAGAAAGGGTAACTGTTTAGACATAACTAGATAGGAAGCTGTATAATAATATGAATTTCAGAAAGCATGACATATGCAAAACGAATATTCATTTTGCACATATATTTGAAGTTAACAGCTGTCATCTAAAAATATTAAGAATTTTCATTTTAAATACACACTTAGAGATTAACAAATGTCAGTTAAAATTTTTATGAAATATTGTTGGGAGAAAACAATATATGAGGTTTAAGCAATTGAAAAATTTAGAATAGAATGTCCTGATATGATGGAGGGACGATTCGCTGTTTGAAGTGAAGGTTTTCAATGATGAAATTGATAGTCAATTTTGATTGGTAAATAAACGTTTAAAAGAATCACATCAGCGACAATTACGTTGCTAATGATAAAAAAAAATTTGAATGAGAAAGTTGTTGATTATGTAGACTATTCACTAAGAAGTCTCTTTTGGGGTAGCAAAAATTTGGAAGAAGAAAAATTATTTTTGCTAAAGAAAATTATTTTAAATATTTGAGAAATATCAGTTTTGGCTATGGAATTCAAGAAACAAATACATTATACTTACGAGATATACGTTAATGTAAGTAATTAAGTAAATATTAATAACTACAAAATATAAAAAGGAATTGTTGTATATTATGTGGTACTAACCGTGACTTTTCTTTTATAAATGGTCAATTGTTGTATTGTGGAAGCAATGTCTCGACAATACCTTTCAGAAAACACTGAATCATGGAATTTCATCCTAAGTGTTTTGATGTTGGAAGAAATACAGCGTCAATTCCTGATTTGGTGGAAATGGACAGGAAGAACGGATTTATTCCAAGAGAGAGAGAACCTAAAATAGATTAGAGGAACTGATCATTGAGGTGAATAAACAAAAACAGTATAGTGAACAAGGTATTTAAATTCAATTTATTAATACATAAAAAGTTAAACGAACTTACCGATTTGTGTAAAGAACTGAACTTTAATGTTACATGGACGCTAAAAAGTTTATAGTTCGCCATCTTCTATAATTTATTTGTATACCAAGTTGCATAATTGTAATTCACCCTTAGAATTAATATCTCACCAGAGTGTGTGTCTGTTGTATGAATGAATCATTATTTTAGATAGTTGAGTTTCTTCAAGAACACTTGTAAAAGAGTAATGTATTTATTTTCATCACATTAAACAACATTT
The DNA here is from genome assembly GCA_963921935.1 of Galeruca laticollis. NCBI lineage: Eukaryota > Metazoa > Arthropoda > Insecta > Coleoptera > Chrysomelidae > Galeruca > Galeruca laticollis. Next base: position 248,911,680 of record OY998176.1, read on the forward strand.
TGTTTCTTTTAAGGAACGATTTAAAACTGTACGTTGAGATTTTCATTTCATCTGGTGATTTCCGCTCCATCTATTTTCTATAGGTAGAAGTTTGAACTGACATCTATGAATGGTGCAGAGATTTGATTCCAAGCAGGGCAGGACCGTATTCAGTTCATAATTGTTAAGTAAATAATATATTTTGATCAACAAATTTGTTTTAAAGAATTTATTGACTTTGGCGCTAATATTAAAAAATGAAACCGTTTAATTTTTATATACTTGAACTCTACCCTGAGATAAGGAATTTCTCATGCAAGTAGCATAAATTGTTTATCACCTATTTGAAATTATCTATATACTGGGCTAATAATAAAAAGTTTAAAGTAAATCTAAACTAAATAAAATATTAAGTATATTTTTTATTACAAAGGATAAGTCTATCCAGTTTAAAAAAATGGCCCCCAATGTAGGGCTAAAATCTATCCAGTTAATAATATATATATTATAATTATGTCCAATAATTTTTAATTTATTTATATATAAATGTTGTTTTAAAATGATTTGATCTATACTTGACTTGAATTGAATTAAATTACCTTCAGCTAGCTCGAATAGATTGTATTATTATTTCAGCTTATTTAAATACAGTCGGAAGCATGAAAACTCCTTCCCTTGAGTTCTGGATGTATATGAATCTATATGTAAGTTAAATTTCAATTCTTTACTTTAAATCTGCACTTTAATATATACCATTGAAATTTAAATTCAGATGAATATCAAATAGACAGAATGAAATACTCAAGTTCTAATAAAATTATTAAGGACATGAATACGAATAAAAATGCCAACACTTCTAGAAAAATTGTTTTAATAAACTGTTACGATAAAAAAAATGGTATTCTTTTGACATCAAAATTCTCTCATACTTCTGCATTCTATGCAATCCTTCATACAGAATATTTTAGTAGATTGCGTCGGCGCATTAGTACAACGCATGCGCTTATAGAGTTCCAAGCTACACTAACATGCTATTCACAATCAATGCTGTATGTGTGAACTGTTTATACACTTTAGCGTTCTAATAGTCGTTGAAAATTTCTATATATATATATATATATATATATATATATATATATATATATATATATTATCAGAATTATAACAATACAATTACATACATATATCTACAAAATTGTGAGAGATATGAGATGTGGATAGTAATAGATAGAAAGGTTAAACATGCATCAGAGTGAAATAAGAATTGGAAATTTTATGATCATTTATGAAGCACGTGAATATTTAATGCAATAGTTTAATCGAACAAGTAAGTACTCTAATAATTATGATAAAACAAAATGCATGGATATCCATGGATATTATATAATTTGCATCATATTATATTGTTCTTGGCCTTTTTATGATTTTATTCTTTGAACGGTCTAATTATCTTTTATAGTTCACTGTTTATATATATGGAATTCCAAATTTTATATTTGAGAAGCACAGACCTTAGTTCAAATATTCGGTACCTTGAATGCAGCCAGCGTCTCTAAACTCTCTCATCGGAGAGATGCCCCTTTCTGATCACTACTCGTTTATCACTGTTTAACCAACACTCATATATTTATTTCTCAACCTTTTTGTATTAATATTTTACTTTCTAACAATAATTTTCTCAAATTTTAAATAGAAGAGATTCATATAGACGCTTCCTCTTCCATACCACCAATTACACTACTTTTTGTTTTCAAAATCAACAAACTTTTCCCTTGGAAGATTCATAGCTTGCTTATCATTGTTTTTAATACACAAATTGTTGAGTGTAATGTCTTTTAGTTACTAAATGAAAATATTTAACTTATCTGTCCTGGAGGATTAACACACTTATTTCTGTCTTTGAATATTGTCTTTGTGATTCTATTAAATGTCTTTTTCTTGTATTCCCATTGCAATTTCCATCATAATTACCTTTTTAAGGTATTCTTATTTACATTAGTTTTCACAAAATCTACAACCTGAATTATTGATTGATATATATGTTATTGATTGTTTTCAAATTCTTGAATTTTTACTATTTTTTTCATACATAAACTATCGATTATTTCCAAATTCATTGTTATTGTTCTTCATCAAATAAATAATCAACAAATTTAAGTTGGCAAGATAATCACCAAATTTTATTACTTCCGGTCTATGAAACGTATTTCTTCGTCATATTAATAGGCTGTATTCCATATATCATTTATCAGAAAGCTTTTAACGCTTTCTTTAAATTTTCAACTTTTACTGTGAACACCAGTAAATATTGATAATCAATTATTGATATGAATATTAATTTGTGTTATCTCAGGTTTCACATTATACTAATTTTCATTTATACTGAAACCTATATGGCAGCGTTCAGAGTAATTTGGAACTTATTGACATTGACGTAATCCTGGAATTAATTATTAAGATAAAATTTTATTCTTATATCACCAATGTTATGTTTATAATTTTTATTCATCATTCTTTTAATATCGAATTTTATCAATATCTGACCATATTTTGTTTATTTCATTCTATCTATTGAATTTAGACATGATTTTTCTGTGATTTTTATAATGTGGTTGTGTCTGACACTGACACACCTTCCGTAAGAATGAGTTTATTAAACTAGGAGACTAGTTCAATATATATATATATATATATATATATATATATATATATATATATATATATATATATAACAAAGAAGATGTGGGAATATCGCGTGATATGTTAACAACAACAAAGAGATTCATGGGTAATTCACGCAAAATAAAGGGTTACTGAAATAGAGTGGTAACCACTCTATTTCAGTAACCCTTTATTTTGCGTGAATTACCCATGAATCTCTTTGTTGTATATATATATATATATATATATATATATATATATTGAACCAGTCCTCTAATATATATAAATAATTCACGTATGAGATTGAATATTAAAAAGATTAGGGTGTACCATTAGACACTACCTAGTTAAAAACTAAATTTAACATAAACGAATGAATGAAGTAAGCAAATGTAGTATTAAATATTGAGAAAACCAATTATAAAGAAAGGCTTAAAAGATAAGGAATAAAATTTTAATGATAACATTATAATTAAGTATAAAAATTTTACCTTCACAATCAAATCCTAAGGTCAAGTCAATGTCAACAATTTTCAAAATCATCTGAACACTGCCATGTCAATATCTGGATGAAGTAGAATGTTGTTTTATTTGAAACCTAAAATAACAAGAATTTATAATCAACTTACTAATTGATTAGCGATATTCACAGACGATGGTAGTAGAAGTTTACAATTTGAAAAAGAATTTATAAAAGAAGAAAAAACTTTATGAAAGATGACAAACGGAACAGAGTCATGTTATTTGTCAAGGAAATCTGTTAACTAAATAAAATTTAATGAACAGGAATTAATAAAATCTAGTGATTTTCTTGCCAACCTAAAATCATAGATTTGCAATTGAATATATAACAGAAAAGGCAGATTTGGAAATAAATAAGAGTTTATATAAAATAAAATTAGTAAAAATTCATAAATTGAAAACTAAACAGTTCCATATATATAAATAATTTTTTTAGGCTGTAGAAATTGTATATTTAATTGTAAATAAATATAACATGAAAAGGGAATTACAACAAATTTTGGGATCGTAATATATGTAAAGGACATTTTATATATTTCCTAAGACAATATATACCCATTTATATAAGTATTATTATCCTCCAGGACAATTGTAATTAAAGAATTTTGTATTTTCATGAAAAACACTCAAATTGACAATTATCGAATGAAAAAACAATATAAGGAGGCTTTGTTTTTGATATGTGAAAAAGTTTGTTGATTTAAAAAAGAATTGAGAATCGGGCGTTGGTGGAAGAATGGTTAGAATCTATGTAGCTCTCCTCGACAAAAATTTTCATAAAACTTTGTAAAATTATAAAATTTTAAGTTGAAAAACCATTATTTTATCATAATAGCAATTTTGTTTCAACTGTGTAATAAAGTGCAGTGTGCAGAAAGAGTATTTCTTTAATAAGAAATTTCCAAGAAAAAGAGACGCTTAGCAGCAGTTCCACGGTGCCGAGAATTGGAGATAAGGTCGATGGTTTTTAAGTTTTTTTAATTTGGAATTCCAAAGAGAAAGAAATAGTGAACAATATAAATATTATTTGAACGTTTACATTAAAATTTCTCAAAAATGCCAAAAACAATATAAAATGATGAATATCATTTCATATCCATGTAATTTTGAGTATCATGCAACTTTAAGAATAGTTATAATTTGTACTTACTTGTAAAAAAAATTATTCTACATCATCATTGTTTACATTGGACGTAAAGTACCATTCCACTCCTATTTCTTCTAATGCATGCTTAACTATTTCTATAACTATTCATCATTCACTTAACTCGCATTTTGATATATGTATGAAACTGTATAGTGTATTTTTCAATAATATATCGATGATTGCAATGAATTTGAGAACTTTAAATTTATAAAAACATTCATATAAATAACATCGACTGTGAACCATACGTTTTGTGTGGTTGTGAAACGATATACAAGGATTTGATTCTTCTATGCGCCGACGCAGTCATTTTAAGCATTCAGTGCGCATGACCAGTCAAGAATGCAGGAGCGGTGTAAAGAATATTTATGTAAAAAAATTTGAATATAATCTTAACAATTTATTAAATCATTTCGTTAAAGTGTTGGTATTTTTTTTCCATTCTATTTAATATTCATAATACATTTAGAAAATGGTGCTTAATTCATTCATTCTATAATAATATTTGGTGGATAAAAACAAAGGTATATGTTTTATTCAGGAATAAAACATACTAGAAAAATTTCAGAATTCAATATTTAAATGTGTATCAAAGTTCTACATATGCGTCCAGAACTCAAAGGGAGGAGTCTCATGCTGCCGACTATCATATATATATATATATATATATATATATATATATATATATAAATTATAAATTAATTTAAATTTCACAGATTATCATCAGGAGCTAGCCGAAGGTGAAGTGAAAAAAGGTGAAATATATAATACAATAAAGATAAATCAAATAAAAATAAATATCCCATAGACAAATTAAACAATTAATAATATATATATATATATATATATATATATATATATATATATTATGCATGACCTTTGAAACAGGGGATTGTTCTGGCATCAGGGAACACCAAAACAAAAAACTGCATTGAATTTTTTCCGAAGTCGCGTCATGTTACTGTCTACAATAGCCATTTTTCATTCTGAAATAAGCCTATAAAAGTTGACTCTTCTATATAACGACATGTATTTGTAAAAATATGACCAAATATATAAAACCTGAATTGGGACTTCATAGTCAGTAATCCTAGGAAGCGAAAACACATTTACATGTGAAAACACATTATATAAACGCGAGATATTTTTCATTCGAAATATTGAATGGTGTATATATCATACGGAAAACAGAAATATGGAAAAATGTGTAATATTTTGTGAATATTATCGAATATATCGGCGAGATAGTATCTGTGATGCTATTTTTTAAATACAGAAGCGGTTAAAAATAATCCAAACCTCAGTTCAATGAAATATAGATAAAGCCTATTCCAATGTGCTTCGCTCCGTTGATATACAATTGATGGAATCTCTCAAATTTATTGTAACCCCCGATTGGACGTTTGAATAATCCAAGTTTGCATACACTTATGAAGAACAGATGACTGGGCTGGAAACTATGGAACTAATAACACATTTCACTACCCACTGTACCAATACTAACATTCTCCACTATCAGACAACAATTTAGATAACCAATTTATCACCATCGGAGGTTGACGATGAAAAGTCTAATTCGAATTTCATCCTTATTCATACACTAAACATGGCGTTCAACACTTCATCTTAACACAGGAAATATGATTAATGGTAATCATATTTCTTTATTATTGTTTTATTTAATAAATAAACTTCGGATTTTTGAGATGTATCCAACAATTCATTGTTGAATACAACTAGCAATGTAATAATTAGTGGAGATATGTTCAATTATCGATTATATTGTTCATATGATAACGAATTAATCTCATTAATTACTGCAGTTGAAGACATTGTAAATCAGGTTGAGTGGGATTTACTCTCGTTTGTCTACTATTGTTCATTATTTCCCACTGTTCCAGCTATGAATAATTATCCATCGTGATACATGGCAAACATTTCATTACCTCTAAGTTGAATTTTCCGATACCGTTGGTGTATTCATATACATGGCAAACATTTCATTACCTCTAAGTTGAATTTTCCGATACCGTTGGTGTATTCATACTTAACACTATGTTTAATAACATTACGCGGATCAATAGTCTGAATGTGAGTGTTGGTGTAGTGGCAGTAAACAGTGTGTTCAGAATTTCATTACCTCATTTGGAAAATAAAACAATTCACAAATTGGATAAAATAATTGGTAGATAGTCTAGTGGAAAAAAAATGCTGAACTTGAATAAGTGATATATGCGGAACTGAGGGAAATAATTGTGATGAGAAGTTTGTGAGACAAATACCTTTTTGGTGACACAACAAACAATAGATCTTTGGATGGTTTCCAAGGTACAGAAATATATGCGAGAATATTTTAACTAAAATCAAATGAGTGGAACGTAAATTATATTTTTGCCCAGAAAGAAAATATGTTAGGGTAAAAATACAGCATATATTTAGTTTACAATCAGTCTATTAAAACGAGAACCTATTTATCCAAATGCGCGTCAGACATTGGGAAGTATCTCATATATTTTTGACTCGTTACAGGGTAATGTAGATAAAATAATTTCAAGATAATCATCGCATATGTTGTACTGATACCTACTTGTGTTTCTTTATCACTTCATTTTATGTAAGAGACAAGCAATTACGATGATTATTTAGATAATTATGCTCCAAAATATGGTTCAAATGATAGTGGAAAGATCGAATTGGTCACTGAATAAGATGTGGTAAATTAATTTTTTCAAGTAAATTATAATGACCCTGGAAATGTCGTGAGGCAAATTCCTTGAATGTCGTGACGTTGGACTAGATATATTTATTTTGAATATTTTCTTCCATGCGAAATGTATTATTGGGAATCTATCGGAGACAAAGAAAGGTATATCATATCATGCGAGGAATAAAAGGATTTCCTTTCTTCTGTACTAGAAGAACATGCAGGATTCATTTGCTCACTTGATATTTCTCGACGTCTGGCTGCTAATGACCAATATGTATCCGATGGAGTCAGAATGCAACTTTATGTACACCTAATAGATCATCTATTATGTCTTGGCAACAAATTCCAGCCTAGATTCGATAATTTTAAGAAATAAACAAGCGTGGGTGGGCCGACAAAACATGTTAGGGTAAGTCCGGTAGAGATGCCGGTTTGGGAGAGATGCCGATTGCTCATATCTCGGACTGGACTCGCTTGCAAGGCCAAAACCGCGATCTACGGCAGTCATGTACCAACGCTAGTCACAGCCGGTCGTCGCTATTGCGCAATCTTGAAGCATTTCGATTTAGCCTAATATTGTTTATTGTGGTGCAGTGAAAAGTTTTTCGGAGCATAAAGTGAGTAGACCTTATATACCTTATTATTGCCCTGGTGGAAATTTCAAATGCTCGTGGTGGAAGAGCATGTAAAGAGGTTATACGTCTTTGTATTCGTGCACTGTTTGCATCAATTTCAACTGTGATACGGCTGTCAGCATCTCTCCCGGAAAATCGGGATGGATGCCAATTTAAGTATGGGTGAGATGCATTCCTAATTTAGAACTACTTAATTGCAGCAATGCCAAACAAATCCAAAAGAAGGTGTCCCAATAGGGGTAGATAGAGCGAAGAAAGTTTGCAAGCGGCTATAAGGAGCGTGGCAGAAGGAATGGATGTAAATGAAGCTTCTAGGGTCTTTAGCATTCCACCAAGAACTTTAAAACGTAGAGTTAGATCCGGCTGCGAAAATGCTGTGCCAAGAGGAGGAACGAATTACCAAACCCCAACCTTCAACTTCACGTGCTGCCGATTTAGCTGATGAGCCTATAGTTTAAACCCAAACATCTACTCCTCCAAAAATTACGCCTGGAAAAGCCTTGAATATTGTATCTCCTATCCTAGCTACTGCTGTGCTAGACGCTAAAAGAAAAGGAGGAAAACTCGCAGAGATTTTAAATAATGCAGAAGCCATAGAAAGGCGCAAAAGCATTCAGGAGCACAAAAAAGTGAATCTCAACAAAACTAAACGTGGCACAAAGGCAGCTAAAATATCTGTGGTATCTAAAAAGGAGAAATTAACTGCGAAAACGGTGCCAAAAGGAAAACAGGAGTCCCTAAAACTGCAGGTAGAGGAGTCCAGTGGAGAAGATTCGAGTTTGTCTCTTCACGATAGCAGTTCAGATTTGGAAAATCATGATGACGCAACCTGCACTGGATGTGGCGAAGGGTATACAAAGACAACTAAAGATGAAGATTGGATTTAATGCATTCATTGCCAGCAGTGGGTGCATGAGGGATGTACCAAGTATCAAAATACGTGCGAGATCTGTGTTAAAGTGCTTATTAAGAGGCGTATAGTGTAATGGCATCTCTACCTTAACCTAACGGCGTCTCTCTCGCAGGGTTAGGTAGATATGCCAATTTGCAGAGTTGTTGAAATCATTTTCATGATTAACCATGCCCCTGGCGTTTTGAAAAAAGTATATACCACTTTTCAATATTTAGCCGTGCGCTTGGACAAAAAAATCGAAAAATGCAGCTCTTGGAATAATGATGACTAATTTAAAGTTTGCAATAACATTTTCTTTTTCATCAACATTTATTGTTCCCACAACTCCCCAAGGGGAGATGGTTATATCTCGAGTCCCCCCCCCCTTCCCTTTAATTACATCTAGTTAATCCAAATCTGAAAAATGTAATAATAGTCGAGTGAAACTTGATTAGTATTTGATGTTTTCACCTGCAAAGTTCTCTGACTTGTTTTCAAACGAAAGTAAATCCTACCTTGCCTCTAGTGCACCTCGTATTAAACCGTCCCTCACCGTGTGGCCACAAACTTTACTAGATGCTTCTCATTCAAAGGGACCATTTGTTCCAAGTTTGATCATGAAATTCCAATCCTGATTACTAGTTGAAGGATGTCCCTGATCAAACCGTATGTACTAATTATTGATACATCCATCAGCTGGCGATTGATTAGGCTTATCAGTTCGTTTTCAAAATGAAAAAAACGTATTACTGTTATCAAGCAAATTCTGTTCAGCTTTCATTCTTCCTACATTAATAGGTTTCCATACTATAAATACAAACTGAGCTTATCATTTTTTCATAATAATAGGAACGTATAAAATGGGTAGACTTTCGATTTATCGTATGTTCATTCAGTTCAAATTATGAGTAGCGGAATCCTTTGCGTCAGCAAATTTTCAAACTACATCTGTCAAATTCATTCACATTGCTTCTTTTTGTCAATCAATCTGAGAGAGGTTCTGAAATTATTGTGACACACGAATCAGTTCGTACAAATCCAAGGAACTGTTAGAATATGCATCATTGTGAACATATTTCTGGCCAGTACGTAAACAAAACTTATAGAACAAGCGCCTCAATACCACTCAAAAGCGCTCATTTTAGTCTATAGAAGAAATTATAGAGAATTTGCGAGTAGCTACTGGAGATCATTCCAAAAAATTGTTTCTATTGCTGCATTTTCGGTTGGTATAAGTGGGTTATTTTTAGAGGATATCACTAGAGGTGATTTTAATTATTTTGGACAAACAACATCGTTTAATTTTCTGTTTAATTGACCAATTTTCACTGAATTTTTAACAGCAGCTGTACCCATTAAATAATCTGTTATATTTTTAATTTATTCGAAAATAAGCCATTCCAGTATTGAACCGAACCCTTATTTCAAGTCGTGAACAAATTGTGTTCATACTTTATGTTTCATACACCATTATGGTTTTACCCACTTTGTATAAAGTTGGGTCTTCCTTTCCCTTAGCAATACAATTAATTTTATTTCTACTGTAACATTTCAACCCTTACTCTCGATTTATACAATTTGAACTGTGAGTTCTATACACCAATTTGCTTTTACTCACCAAATATGTATTCCAATTTCAAGGGTAGAATTTCAACCTTCAGTCCCGTCCGTAATCAAAATCCGCTTGAATTGTGAGCTCAAGTTGGCTTTGGGTCACATTTAAAAAATACAGTTAATTTCAATTCCAACGCCCTATTTTTGATTGTTGGCAAATTTGAGGCTGCATCTTTACTAAACGAATAATACTTTCAGTTTTATATGAAAATGATCACATCTTCAGGATTTTTTGATAGAATCATCATTAAATAATGTTAGATACTGAAATAGTTAGAAATATCGAATATTGGGTAATATCATTCTATGTACTAAATCAGCTAAGTGAGTTTTTACTTTTCCGCTCAACCTATCTTATATGCGAGAAAAGTATTGGTTTACCCACAAAAAAGTTGAAATTTTGAAAAAAATTGTTGAGTTATTTTGACGTTTTTCATAAAGAACAACACGAAGAAATGGTTTTTAGAAAAAAAATCCTGTGTGTATGTCGTTGTCGTCGGCCACTTTTCGTTACATGTCTTGTTAGCACGACACAGCCTCCGGAGTGCAACAAATCACAAATTTTATGATTTAATATTGTTCAGGACATCTCACAGATGAACCCTATTTGTTTTCAGCTCACCAGAGCCACTGCAACGGGTGCTATAGTACTTTACGTACATTTTTGTCACTTTTAGAGAAATTTCAGTTTGTTAGCATGATACAGCCTCCGGAGTGCAACAAGTTACCAATTTTATGATTTAATATTATTCGGGATATCTCACAGATGAACCATATTTATTTTTAGCTCACCAGAGCCTGTACAACAGGTGCTATAGTGCTTTAAGTACGTCATTTTTGTCATTTTAGGAGAAATTTCAGTTTGTTAGCACGATACAGCCTCCGGAGTATATACAAGTGATCAATTTTATAATTGGATATTATTCAGGGCATCTCAAAGATAAACCCTATTGATATTCAGCTCACTTAAACCAGGAAAATGGGTGCTGTACTTGAAGTACCAAATTTTTGTCATTTTTGGAGAATTTTCAGTTTGTTGGCACGATACAGCTTCCAAAGTGTATACAAGTGACCAATTTTATGATTGAATACTGTTCAAGGTGTCTCAAAGATGTACTCTATTAGTGTTTTGAATGAAACTCAATGTTTCTAGCTAATTCCACAATATAATGAAACATGTTGAAAATTCTACAAAATTGATAATTGTTTTGATAACTGAATATCATCGTCAGAATGACATAAGTTACATTTCATTTGATGCCTACCTGATGAATAGTAGCTATTTTTGACTACACCAAGAAGTGACCTACCTTGTGATTGACTTAATATATGTTAATAGAGAAAAGAAGAAGATGTGATATTACAAATATGGAAGCTTAGATATTATTAGCCCTATGGTGATATCCTGGATATCATTTTTCCAATTAAGATCAGTATAACTGTGCAATGATATAGAAAACCAGGAAAACTGTATCTGCTAATCTTTACAAGTATCACTTAGGAAGACAGTTTAATAGTGGAGAACTCCCTAGATTTATCTGTTCATTGACGACTTCATATTGTGGGTCTCTCAAGTGTCTTCTAATTTCCAGCTCTCCAAGGAAATCCAGTTCTTGTTTCTTATCACAAATATGTAGTACTTCTAGTTCTGTGTTAGGTGTCAATGAATGGTTGGTGTCAAGTAGATGTTTTGCGTAATCGGATTTATTTGGCTGTTTTAATCTGTATGCTCGTAAGTGTTCACTGTATCTGATTTCAAAAATTCTGAGGGTCTGACCCAAATAGACAGCATTACATTCTGGACATTTGAGTTTATATATACCTGATTTCTTTAATGTTGGTATTTTTGTTTTAACTTCTATCAATTTTATACTTTCTCTACTAATACAACAATTTGTTTTTAAACAGAAAGTAGCGTCATTCTGACATTTTTCATTATATTGTGGAATTAGCTAGGAACGTTGAGTTTCGTTTAAAACACTAATATGAGTAGATTCCACGAAGTAAGGGTCGAGACAGTTAATTTCATGTACTCCATTGATTTTCAGTTGACTAGAGCGAATGCCTATAAATGAATCCTATCAATTCAGATATACTACATGTTTGGTTATTTTTGGAGAAATTTTGGTTTGTTAGCACGATACATCCCCTGAAGTGTATACAAGTGACAATTTTATGATAGAATATTGTTCAGGACATCTCTCAGATGTGGAAAAGTTAGTTTTAATCTTTGAAACCGTTTATTTTGTATTTAAATTACTTATAGATGGTAGTAATGTTGAAAACATGTGTAATTGAGCAACCGTATTTCATTCATCTCTTCATAATTCGTCCGTTGCTTGTCTATCGCTCCGAAAAATGGATTTATTCGAATATTTACTCATCCAAATCATCTATTGTCACCCCATTAGTCTCTTAAAAAAGATTAATTCAATTTTTGACACCAGTCTCGAAACAGCTTTGATTTTATCCCCCAAATTAATGAAAATGGAAAATAAAATTCTCCAATGACAAACACGCAACTGTTATTGTTTACTTTCCTCATTCTATGATCGAAGGCTTAGGGAAACAAAATTTGTAACAATCGATGCGGAAAACCAAATATTTGATCAGTATATTTGCGCAGCAACATCGTTACCACTAACGTTTTCATACGATCAGATCAAATAAAAAGATTTGAATTTATTTCCTCCTTTTTGGTAGGGTTACTACCAGAAAGTGGGTTAATCAAAACTCGGAGGTTTGTTTATGGTGGGAAGGAGTTTTCAGATTTATATTCATACAAAATCTAGTTCTATCGTCAAAAGTAATTACGATCGTAATCCGTTAAGGGAAAAAAAGGTTGGAATTTACGTATTTTACTCTAGAAAATAATTTTTTTTAAATTGATTTACAAAAAAAATTGTTACCGTTTGAGATTTAGCCCAATAAGAATGGCTCTTGGCCATATCTCGGGAACCGTTTATAGTACAGTTTCGGGAATAAGAAATTATAACAAAAGTGACCTCGAGAAAAACCTGGAAATTATTTACAGAGTTGTAGGTCCACCGCCAGAGGACGTAATTAAATACCAAAAATTATAAAATGAATAATTTACAAATTTTGCCAAATTAAGATGCATTTTAACTATGATTATATCGTATTCTTCAAGAAATTCAACGTATATTTGATTTTACAAGTTTCAATCGGTTTCTTCAAATAAGAGGTGGGGGGAAGCGGGAACTTTATTATGAAAAAACGCCTGCAATTCCAGTTCTACTCAACCTATCTATGCAAATTTGTGTTTTTGAAGGAAACTCCTTCCTATCCATGTAAGAGTTATAATTTCGAAACAACCTAATGAGTAACGTATACGCTAGAGGGCGCTATTTATTTATTTTTTTAAATCTAGCTATCCTTGAAAAATGTTGAATGGAAACATGCAGTTTTAATTAAGGAATATAAAAGTAGAACAAATTAGCAACAGATTAGCGAAAACCGTATTACGAGAGATCCTAAGAAATGTGTACATTTGAAGCATTTTCCTTCAAACATAAATTACTACGGTTTGACTGAACGGATTTTAACATTTTTTGACTCCTCAAAATTGTCGTTCCTTGTTCTATTAATAATAGTTCCAATTATTATGTCAATAGGGTTTTTTTAGCGAGTTACTGGTCACAAAAAGTTAAAACCATTCAATTTTTTGCCACAAATGGTAAATACCAAAATGTCAAATCAATGACCACGGTAATAACTTTACTTACCATAGTCAAGAGGTGGGTAACTGGCAGTGGTTCTAACCCCCCACTCTTGTTTTAAAAGGTGAATGGTCTCAACCATAAAGAAAATGTTAATTTGTTTTGATTTGTACATGATAATGTACAAAAAAGCATTAACAATATTCATAACTGTAGATGGAACAAGTCCAAATCTATCAGATATAGATAGTAAAGTGTCTTGTTTTGAGATGTACCACAAAAACACTAGCATACTTTTCTTGGGTTCAGTAGGATACCGACCGCCTCGATATTTTTTTTACCAGAGCATGATCATCGTTTGCAATTATTTCATTGCACAAACTGCGGAAGGTTGTTTTTTGCATACGAAAGACTTGAAAAAAAGACATCTCATGATAAGCATCCAACCAAATATTTTCTGGATCTAATCTCATGTGGGATTCTCTTAAATATTTACATAATATAACTTTAACTGAGGAATGTCTCAAGAAAATAAAACTATTCGATAATATGTACAAACTATTGGACAGCCTCTGATGAACCAGCAACACTAACAGCAATAATTCTTCGTTATTCATTACACTCTATACATTAAATAACTCTTACTAAAGATAAACAATAGTATTGATATAATATAGATACTTAACAACAAATATTTTGAGGTTATGTTGTGACGTTTATAACCAATTATTTGTAACCACTTCATTTTAGCGAGTGAATAACCGCCTGTTACCGCAAATAACCGCTGGGTTATAACCAGCATTTCGCTAAAAAAAACCCTAATATTACTTATACTGTCACCGGGAAACTGCGTTATGGAAGTTAAAATGGAAATATAAATTAAGGTACCTCGCTAGTGACGACCTAAATGTTCAATTTATCGCCCATCATTATCGATACAAGCGTTTATTCTTTGAAGAGTAGATTGAACAGCAGTCTCAATTTCTGCCCTCGAGATACTCTGAATGGCGTTTCGTATTCTTTCGATCATGTTAACCCTAGTAGTGGGTCTAATTGTACCAACAAGGTCTTTAATCCGGCCCCAGAGATAGAAATCTAGGACGGCTAAGTCTGGTGAACTGGCTGGCCAAAAAAATAGGCCTCCACGTCCTATCCACCTATCAGGGTAAGCATTATCTGAAAATTCTCTAACTTGTCTGGAGAAATGCGCCGGACACCCATCGTGCTGAAACAACATAGACCTACGAGTTGTTAGTGATATATCTTCTAGAAGAAGTGGTAATTCATCCCTTATAAAATTTAAATAGCGTTCCCCGTTAATTGCGTTGTCAAAAATAAAAGGTCCAATTATCTGAACATCTACAATACCACACCATACATTCACCGACCATCGCCACTGATACTGAACTTCTTCCATCCAGCGTGGATTATTCTGTGACCAATAGTGCATATTATGCCGTTTTACTGTATCATCACTACTAAATGTAGCTTCGTCTGACCACAAAATGCGTGACAGTAATTGAGGGTCGTCATATTCCATATGTAGTAACCTGTTGCAATAATCCAACATTCTCTCGTAATCACGATCAACCAATTGTTATAGCAGTACTATATAATCTGGATGAAATCTAAAAGAAATATAATGTCCTATTAAATATCTTTCCGGAATAATAAATAAATTATTATGTTAACATATAACCATGCTCACAAATCATATTATGCGGGTATATTTTGTTTAAGAAACATATCTTTTTACATCATAATTTACCTGTACCCTGTCAAAATACGTTGAACGGTGGTTATGCTTATTCCCAAGTCTCTACTTATTGCTGCAAGGTAGGTGAAGGGAATATGCCCATGTTGGTAATATGCCCACCGGCTCCATTTTTTATTAGTTTGACTTTTGATTAACAGATGGCTGACGAGTCATTTATGTTCATGCTTAAAGTTATTATTGAACCAACCCGCGCTCAGTTGCATTCAAGCGGATTTGAGGTGCACGTGGTTTGTGTTGGGAAGGCATCAGTTACAAAAAATTGTGTATTTAAATCGCTGGTAAATATATGAGAAGAAAACTTGTTTTTTGCGCTTAATATTGCCATGTATTTTTTTGATAATTATGTTGATATTATGAAAAAAAATTAGGAATATTGTTTAAGTGACTTGTAGGTAATTTTCCCACATACAGGTGAAGTTAATATGCCCACTGGGCGTATTGCCTACAGCCCAGCGAATTACATACAACTGGGTATCTAATTTATTTTTTCTGGGTTTCAGATGTCACCTTATAAATCTAAAGGACAAAGATCTCAATGGACAGACGAAAATCTTCAGCGAGCACTAAATGCTGTTGCAAATGGACAGTCAAAGAACTCAACAGCGAAAGAATTTCGTATATCAAGGAGAACCCTCAATCGTTACATAGAAAAAGGTGCCAATAGAAAGCAGCGACTAGGTAGGAAAAGTATACTCACAGATGACGAAGAGAATGAACTGGTAAGACGTATTATCAGACTGGCTGAGGTAGGCTACCCTATGACAAAAGGTGCGTTTACAATTATTGCAAAAAAATCATATTCCTCATTTATTCTCACGAGAAAAACGAGTACTTGGAGGATATTGGTTAAAGGCATTTTTAAGAAGACACCCGGGCATTTCTCCTAGGCGAGCCCAGAATATGAATCCGCCGCGGGCCCAAAAACTTAATGAAAGTATTGTAAGTGATTATTTTGATGAACTTAAGGCTGTTCTATTGGAATTAGATCTCATGGACAAACCTGAAAAAATATTCAATGTAGATGAAAAGGGGTGTAGGTTGATGCTCCACCATCAACAATCTGTCTTGGGTAAAAAGGGAGCAAACAGGGTGCACCTAGTGGCACCAGAGCACGCCGAAAATGTGACGATTGTTAGTTGTGGGTCTGCGATTGGGGGACGAATTCCACCTGCCATTATTTTTAAAGGTCAGAGACTAAAACTAGAATGGTGTGATAATCTACCCGCAGGGACTTTAACTCTTATGACACCAAAGGCCAGTATGACGATCGGGACATTTAATACCTGGATGAATCATCTGGCAAGATATAAACCTCCTGGCAAATGCTTATTAATTTTTGATGGCGCATCTTGCCATTTGGATACATCCATCGTAGACACTGCCGAAGCTCATGACATTACGCTTTTATGTCTTCTCAGTAATACGACACATGAACTTCAACCGATGGATAAAGCAGTGTTCAAGTCATTTGATTATTATTGGAACGAGCAGGTCCTTTTGTACTGGACTCGACACAAGAATCGTTGCATAACGAAACAAAGATTTGGAGAAATTATTTCTATTGTTTGGTACAAAGCAGTTACGCACCAAAACATCACATCCGGTTTTTCTTCCACAGGCATATATCCATTTAATCCCCAAGCAATTCCTGAAGAAGCTTTTGCCCCCAGCATTTTAACCGAAAGAGAATTCCCCCACCAAATTTTCAGGAAAACCAATAACAAAGAGAATTTTCTCCAGAACCGGGACCCTCTGGATGTCAAAATAAGACTTTCCAAAGTTCAACTGAAAATACTCCCCCTTCAAAAATTACCCATAGCCAAAAATCTTTCAAACCTAGACAAAAACATAATAAGAAGAAGGACGAGTGGACATCTTCAAGTGGCTCTTCAGAAGACGAAATATCTCTGTACAGTGACACATTATCAGAAACGTTTTCTTCAGAAGAAGAGAAAAGAGCGGAAGATAAAAACATTAAATCAGCCAAAGTGGAAACAACAAAACTGAATTTGGACATTACCCAAAATGCCGAGATTACCAAGAAACATGAAAATATAAAGAACGGAAATATTAAAGATAAAAAATCAGAAGATGAAGAGATAAGTTTCACTGAAATGCTAGAGACACCATACAAAGATGACGCAAAAAAAAACAAACAGAAGAAAGGCTAATAACAGTAAAGCATTGGTAGGTAAAAAAGCAGTTTTTAGAGGAAAAAGGGTTGCGAAAAAAACTACTTAAAAAAATACGGCAGTAAAACCAAGACAAAGTAAGGAGTCTTGGTACTGTAAACTTTGTCAAGAAGATGTGAAAAAGACATGAGGCTATGCTCAGTGTGTGCCACTTATGTGCATGAAGAATGTGTTGGACTTACGAAAAGTGACAAATTAGTTTTTATCTGCCCGGACTGTCAATAAACATTTTATTGCCATTTATTAATATTTGAATTTATGTTTCATCAAAGTTCTTTTAAATTTTCTTAAGTAAGATAACGTTTAGATTTTTTATATTTCTCAGGAAAACTTTTTTGTTTGTTTATTATCAATAAAATATATAACATGGTTTCAATTTTTATTTCAAGAATTTTAAAGCAAAATAAATGTTTCCCTTATTTTACCAACATACCCATGGGCGTTTTACCAACATAGGATGGTAATATGCCCAGAGACGTCAATTTATACAAATAATTATACAACATATACATAAGTCATATATATATATATATATATATATATATATATATATATATATATATATATATATATATATATTTATTATTTAGGATGAACACATTGGTATAACAGAATAACTTCCACACAAACCGAAATTAGCATATTTTTTATTTATTTTTTTATTAATTTTTTTTCTTAGCATGGGCACATTCCTTACATCTACCTTAATACTTAAATGCGGATTAAACTGCACATATGCCAAAACATTTATTGTGTTTTCCTCTGAACGACCTCTGCCGCGTCTTCTAAATACAGGAAGATTTACATTTCCAGTCGGTCTTAAACGGTGTATGAGTCGACGAAAAACTCTGCTACCGGGATGACGGTCTTTGGGGATATTATATGGCATATACCCTAGCCGCAACTGTTGCATTTCTCATACATTCAAAGTAAATGCCTATCATATCAAATGCTTCTTCGTTTGTAAGAATCATCTTAGATATAACTTTTAAGTAAATTGTATATCGAATTTAAGGCACACAAATCGCAATGACCCGTAAATGAACAAATTACTAGGTTTATTAATTTGACACAAGACATATATTTTTGTTTTGTTTTTTTCGTGGCCCACTACTTGTTTTTATATATTTCCATTTTAACTCCATAACGCAGTTACCCGGTGACAGCATAAGTAATATTGACATAATAATTGGAACTATTCTTGATAGAGCAAGGAAAGACAATTTTGAGGAGTCAAAAAATGATGAAATCCGTTCAGTCAAACCGGAGTAATTCATGTTTAAAGGAAAATGCTTAACATTTACACATTTCTTAGGATATCTCGTAATATGAAAAAGATATCGACATGCGGTTTCCACTATTCTGTTGCTAATTTGGTCTACTTTTATATTCTTCAATTAAAACTGCATGTTTCGATTCAACATTTTTCAAGGATAGCTAGATTTAAAAAAATAAATAAATAGCGCCCTATAGCGTTTACGTTACTCATTAGGTTGTTTGGAAATTATAACTCTTACATTGGTAGAAAAGAGCTCTCTTCAAAAAGACTAAGTTTGCATTGATAGGTTGAGTCGAACTGGAATTACAGGCATATGTAATATTGACATAATAATTGGAACTTTTATTAAAAGAATAAGGAAAGACAATTTTGAGGAGTCAAAAAATGTTAAAATCCGTTCAGTCAAACCGGAGTAATTTATGTTTGAAGGAAAATGCTTCAAATGTACACATTTCTTAGGATCTCTCGTAATACGGTTTTCGCTAATCTGTTGCTAATTTGTTCTACTTTTATATTCCTCAATTAAAACTGCATGTTTCCATTCAACATTTTTCAAGGATAGCTAGATTTAAAAAAATAAATAAATAGCGCCCTCTAGCGTATACGTTACTCACTAGGTTGTTTCGAAATTATAACTCTTACATTGGTAGAGAGGAGTTTTCTTCAAAAAGACAAATTTGCATAGATAGGTTAAGTAGAACTGAAATTACAAGCGTTTTTTCATAATAATAAAGTTCCCGCTTCTCCCCACCTCTTATTTGAAGAGATAGACTAAAACTTGTCAAATTAAATATACGCTGAATTTATTGAACAATACGATAATCATAGTTTAAATGCATCTTAATGAGGCAAAATTTGTAAATTATTCATTTTATAATTTTTGGTATTTAATTACGCCATCTGGCGGTGGACCTACAACTCTGTAAATAATTTCCAGGTTTTTCTCGAGGTCAATTTGGTTAAATATTTTTATTTCCCGAAGCAGTACTATAAACGGTTCCCGGGATATGGCCGAGAGCTATTCTTATTGGGACACCCGGTACAATTGATGTCGAACTAGAATCTAGAACAAACTACATTTATCTATCCTTATATATACAGCGTAGCGAGGGAGACAGTCTGGCACCAAGTCATTTCTTTTGAAAAGAATAAACATATAATTATCAAATTTTAGAGTTATGAACGGTATTGTATTCTTCGTTTTTTAGAGTAACTGTCAAAGTGATGTGACGTTAGAACTAAATGTACCGCTGCCATCTTGAATTTTTTAAATGGCAATATAGGTCGAATGATATATCAAAGTAAAGCTTATTTCTTCTTCTTTCCAAAAATATCGAGTAAGTACAACACCGCGAAGAAAATATCCTTCAAAATTGCAGTTCTATCATTAATATTTTGTACTATTGTTAGTACGCCACTGGTAAATGGTTAATGTGAAACAAAACAGAATATCAAAAACTGTCAAAAAAAACCTTAAAGTGTCAAATTCTAATGAGTGTTTGTATAAGGCATCTACAGTGTTTAAATTGTTTTTGTAAGCAGTACATTAAAAATGGCGCGTTTATTAGAAAAAGAACGAATCCAGATACTAATGTTAATTGGTTATGGTGATAAGAAACGTACAAATGAAGAAGTAAGTAATGTGTTTAATGATTTAAATGGTCAACGTACCCCTATAAGTAGATCTACAGTTTCTAGAGTAATGAGTAGATTTAATGAAACCGGTAGCGTGCAGGATCGTCCAAGGTCTGGCAGACCAGAAACTGCCACAACCGAAGATAAAACTTTAGATGTCCTGTTGGATATTCAACAATATCCCTGTACATCTACATATAAATTGGCAAGAAATCATGATATTAGCAGGAAGTCAGTCCAAACAATTTTACATAAAAATGAGTTTCATCCATACATAATGCAGAACCATCAAAAATGAGCTGAAGGTGATTGTTATAGATGATTAGAGTTTTGCGAAAAGGTTTTCGAGAAAATTGGTAATCGAAACAGTTTCTTAGATCCCCTCATAGTTGGTGATGAAGCTACAATCTGTCTAAATGGCACTATTAACCGACATTATTGTCGGTACTGGTCAGATTCTAATCCGCATTGTATGGAAGAGACCCATACACAATACCCACAAAAAGTTAATGTGTGGGCCGGTTTAGTGAAAAATTATATGATTGGTCCATTTTTTATTGAGGGTGCTCCTACTGGTGAAAAATATCTCAATCTTCTGCAGCAGCAAATTATTCCCGAAATAAATAATTTGTTTCCAAATATGAACGCAACCTTCCAGCAGGATGATGCACCTGCGCACTATCACAGAAATGTTATACAATACTTGAATACCACTTTCCCTCAGAGATGGATTGATCGAATGGGTGACCGGCAAGATCTCCCGACTTAACTCCACTTGATTTTTTCTTATGGGGCTACTTAAACTATCGCGTTTATGTTAACCAACCTTCAACCATACTGGATTTAAAAGCTCGCATACGTCTTGAAATCCAAGCGATTACTCCACAAATGATTAACAATTCTATTCGAAGCTTCCAAGATAGGTTGTATTATTGCCCTATGTCCCTATATTATGCAATTTGAGAATAATTAATTCAAGTTTCATACAATGTTACTGGAAACTTTATATTATCTTACTTAGCTTAAATGAGACAAATTCCACTGAAATGTTATGTATCACGATATCTACAGTGATAAGACATTTGCCTAAAAATCGAATCTGTCTTATTATAGTATAACGAGATAGTTTGAACAAAACAAGTTCGCTTACATTCAAGTTGCCTCAAGTAGTAAATTGTAACAAAATATCACGCTTATTTTGCTCCAATGTCTAAGTTTAGAATGAATATATTTGTATTAGTAACATTATTTTAATTAATCATGATATATCAGATTTCTAGGACAGACAAATTATTCGAAAAAACATAAACAGTCATATTTAACAAATCTATCCAACTATTATTCTACTGTTGAGATTTCCCATGAAAAATTCTGATAAATATGAAATTGATGTTCGTCAGCATATAAAGCTGAATTATCTGCTGTAAATAATTATTCAGGGCAACGTTGTGTTGTAAGAATAAAGACGTGTTTGATTTTTCAAATACATCAAACCCGAAATTTTGAGTCGTGTAGTGACAATTAAATACAAATAACGGTAAAAAGGCAATTAAAAGCAAAATACGCAACGTAAGTTCCGGACACCAAAAAAACAGAAGTAAATAATAGTGGTTCCATTAGAAGTTAACTGATAAGCAGACAACGGAAAGTAATAACGATACTGAAACTTTGACAAAGAAATATATGGTGTTGCCAAGCCGCCAATAAATAGCACAATTACAAGACATTCACAGGGTACTCTAAGAGGTGAGTTACTTCTGAGGGGTTGACCCGAGTTACTCATTTAACGTGGGGACCTGAGAAAATGAATACAATGGATAGCGATGATTACAGTACTGATGATGGAAAGAGCAAAAGAGGAGAAGATGAAGATATATCATCTAAAACTTCCAAGAAAACATTTAGAACATCAAATAAAGAGGAAATGAGAAATGAGGCCATCATGGAGAAGATGATTGAAATGATGATAAACCTCACAAGAGATATAAAGGACATCAAAGAAGATCAAAAAAATAATAGAGAAAACATGGAGCTATTACAAAAAGAAATTAAGAATTTGCGAAAAAAAACAGAAAGAAGAACTAAAAAATATGAGACATAAACAAAAATGCGATGGATGGAATAGATAACCTCAAAAAAGAAATAGAGAAAGCAAATGATAAAATCTAAAAATTGGAAGATGATAAAAGAAGGTAGAATATCGTCATACAAGGATTACGCCTAGATGTAGAGGAAAGGAATCTTATAAAACAAGAAGTTAACAACTTTTTCAAGCTGTGTAGTGAACACATCCACCGAGGAAGGACACCAGCAAGTAGGAGCTCCAGCGAATAACCTGGTCACTGACCCAAACCAGGCACTTCCAGCAGCGCTTGCCTCCGGACTCGGCAAAACACATTGAGATTTTCATCTCAACCCGTCCTTTATAGGACGCTCTTATTTACGAAAATCTGCTCGAATCGAGCAATTTTATTTATGAAATTCCGCTCTTTATAGAGCGATTTTATTTATGAAAGTTGCTTGAAGCAAAGAAATAGAGAACAAGACCAACCAGAAGTAAATACAACTATCCAACTAACGGAGGACGAAATTATTATATCAGGTGAATATAAACACTAACCTGCAGACAAAAGGGTCAGGAAACCTCTAACCGGGGAGGAAACTCCCTCCGGCAGTGAGTCCGCTGTCCGGCTTTTGTCTGCATCCCCGATACTAACAACGAAGCAACTATCTGCTTCGTCCTCTTCCGCCCCACAACATTCTACAATGGCCTCCTCTAACCGCTCTCCGATTAAAACCCGGAGCTAAACCCAAACGGTGCCATCGCTCTCTTTGCACGAAGAGTTCCCTCCCATAACAACCACCCTACCCACCGACGCTGTAGCCGTCCTCAACCAAATAACGAAAGAACTCGCCGATCTCAAAGCCGAAAACCAACGACTTAGAACCGAGAACAATCACCTAACAGCCCAAACCAACTCTCGATGCTCCTCCAAGTCCAGCTCCATCCACTCCGCGCAATCCCACCAATCCCACGACTCCCTCCGCACCACTCCTAAACCCAACCAACAACCCAACAACCGCCGCGAACAAGAAGGAGACTTCACTCTCTTGGGAGCGATACCCAAGAGAGATCGAAGAATCCTTCTCCCCTCGCCACCTGCCACCCAAACCCAACAGCCCCCAGTCACCCAGCAACCTCGCCCTACACAACCACCCCGCCCTACCCAACAAAATCAACAAGTACAGCTTCAGACTCTCAACATCCGCAACCTACCGCAAAGATACGTCTCTCAGCGAAAGCTTTTCAATCTCCTCAACACGAACGAATTGTTGAGAGGGGAAATCTCCTACTTAAAGGCGAATCTCAACTGCACCGCCCTTCTCAAGATCCGCGCCAGCATCCCCACGAGGCCTTTGCAAAAAAGCTTCGAAACACCATCGGCGACGACCGCGTCATCGTCATCCCACTCAGCTCAGCCCCCCGCACTCGATCGCAATCACGTAACCGCAAACCAACCTTCTCGCTTGTCTGCAGAAATGTAGACACCTCTGTCTCCGAAGAAGAATTCGAGGAAATCCTCACCGACCATAAATTTCCCCACAGCAGATCTTGGCGCATCCACTCCCGCCGTCGGGGCCGTCCCACCACAATGTTCCGGATCCTAACCGACTCCAAAATGGACTACCACCGAGCCCTTTCTCACGGCATAAGATTTCACGGCCTCTCACATCCGTGCGAGGCCTCCAATCCAACAAACCCCCTTCCCGCAGTTCCCAAATACTGCGTAAGATGCACCAGCACAGACCACCTTGCCGAGTGATGCAAGGCAAAACCGGTCTGTCCTTCCTGTGGTGCATCTGACCACAAACCAAACGATTGCTCAAAGGCAAAAGAACCCACCTGCAAAAATTGCGGCGGCTCGCACGTCACCTACCACCCCAAATTTCCGAAGCGACTTGAAACTCCTAAAACCCCACAAGAAACCGCCCTGGTAACGCTCAAAAAACCACCTACCTCCTATGACCTCACGACCGACGCTAAAATTTTGATCGAAATTTTAGCAACAACAATCATGAACGCCGTCCCCACAGCACGAGGCCTAGTGGCTGACACACTCTCACACCTCGTTCCTTCTTTCTACGGCTACAACTGTACCGTAACAAGCGGCGCGGGCAACCGCGTCCACTTTGCTTTCACCCCCAAACGCCAAAATTGAGTCATGGACTTCGTTATCGGGACCGTGAATTGCCAAGGTCTAGCCAGGAAGCGACATCTTCTTAAACACCTTCTGCACTCCCAAAACATACAAGTACTTTCTGTTACAGACACTCTTTTAAAAAACCCCCCTCGCTTCACTGGCTACACCACCTTCCACCTAGACAGGAATTTTTACTGTCATGGCAACGGACTTCTTGTCCGAAACGGACTCCCCGCATCACAACATCCACTCCCTGTACTTCTGTCCCAACAGAACTTTGACTGCATAGCCATCGACATATCGTGGAATAATACCACGACGACTTTCTTTTCTTATTACAAACATCCCAACCAACCATTATCAATCGACCTTCTCGAATATGCAGCCTCACTTCCACGAGCCATAATAATGGGTGACTTAAACTCACGCAACACCCTTTTCGGAGATACGCACTCCAACCTCAGCGGCAGACTACTCGCCGACCAACTTGTCTCACTTCCCATCTTACGGATAAGAAATAATAACCCAACCCTATTAAGTCACCTTGGCTCCTCCATAGTCGATCATATAATCTGCAGAGACAGATTAATCACTCTCGTGGACGACGAATGCTTTATAGGCGACCCTATCACCTCCGACCATGTTCCACTACTGGTCAAAACCGCACTACACAACCCCATACCACCACCAGCAACAAATTTCACCTTTCGCGATTTCAAAAAAGCCGATTGGAATTCCTTTGCTAATCACGTCTCTACTAATTTACCACCACCCGTCATTCATCAGAATACTGATGACATAGATAATCAAGCAGAAGAATTCCAATCCCTCTTAATCGATGCGCAAGACATCGCCGTCCCACTCACCACCGTACACACCAATTTTCATGCACTTCCGCAAAGAATTTTGCAAAAGATACGTCAGAAAAGACAGTTATACAGGTTATATGTCCGCACTCGAGATCCTGCAGTCAAAACACAATGGAACCGTCTCAACGCCCAGGTCCGACAAGAAATCAATGCTGAAAAGCAGAGAAAATGGAAGACCGAAACAGCCGGACTGGACTTCAGACAAGGGCGCGTGTTTTGGCAAAAATTCAACCGCCTCGTTGGTCTCAAGAGAAAGGTTGAATCACATCTCGAAGTGCGAGGACAGAAGATCTACACATCCGAAGACAAAGCCACCGCCTTCAAAAATAACCTACAAACTGTCTTTTCACCACTCGATAACCCCCAATTTCTTAGGGACTTTGCCGTCGAAACCGACCTCATGACTCGAAATATTACTCGAAGTCCACATATACACATCCCACCTGATGAGAACTCTCCGCTTCTTTCACCATTCACCATCGAAGGAGTTCAGCTGGCGTGCCGAGCGGGGAGAAACAGTGCCCCAGGGCACGACGGAATCTCGAGGCAGGCACTAAAAAACCTGCCAGAAGAGATCTTCCCTCCGCTCTGCGCCCTGCTGAACGCCTGCCTTGCTTTTTCTTATTTTCCTCGTTGTTGGAAATCTGCCAACGTAGTTCTCATCCCCAAACCCGGCAAAGACCCCACTAAGCCTGAATCTCACCGCCCTATTTCATTAATCAGCGTCCTAGGTAAAGTCTTTGAACGCTTGTTGAAAGAACGAATCTGGGACTTCTGCACTGAAAATAATATAATTCCGGCATTTCAATTCGGATTAAGGCCGGGCCACTCTTGTCAGAACGCCACCACCAGTCTTCAAACAATCGTCAACCGAGCTCTAAATCAACGACGCTGTTCTGCCGCCATCCTCATGGACGTTCGGAAGGCCTTAGATCAAGTCTGGCATGCCGGACTAGTTAGAAAACTACTGAGCGTCCGATTACCAAACCAAATTATCAAATTAAAACATTCTTACCTCACCAACCGATCGATCAGCGTGAAAGTTGGTTATAGCATATCCGACCCCTTTACACCCCAAACCGGCGTTCCGCAGGGCTCGATACTCGCTCCTCTACTATACATTATTTATACGTATGATACACCAGTCCCACGACATCCCCGTGATAACGTCCAGCTATATGCGGATGATACCGCACTAATCATTTCTGCCACAGATATTCGCTCTCTCAACACTCGATCCCAAAATCTACTGACCCAATTTTTTAATTGGTGCAGGAAATGGCGGGTGACTCTCAATCCTCAAAAAACACAAGCAATCGTCTTCCAACACCCTGATACCAAGAGCGAACGACTTGTACCAAGAAACTTCCGCCTCGTGCTCTGGGGAGACCGACTCGAAATCCGCAAGGAGGTCGTCTATTTGGGAGTGAAATTCACTTACACTCTCAACTGGACGCCCGACCTAACGGACACTTTAAATAAAGTCCGACGGAGAGTCAATCTTCTCAAGGCGCTCGGCGGCACATTCGGACGCACACACCCTCTCACCTTGCTTCATACGTATAAAACATATATCCGCCCAATAATCGACTATAGAGCAAACGTCTACTGCACCCTCCCCAACCATCTTGTTAAAAGACTACGAACCTGCGAGCAGTCAATCCTGAGATACTGCCAGTACAAAGCTCCATACTCTCCCACCAACACAGTTTATGTCAATATCGACATCGAACCCATCCCATCTCGCCTAAATAGTTTACAGGCCCGATATGTCAATCGTACCATCGAATCGGGCAGCGAAATTTCCAAAAACACCCTACTCACACCGTGAGTCGCCAACATACGACACCTCGGCAGAATTCCCAAGAGGAAGCTCCCATTTCCTCCGTTACGCTTACTAGCCACGGCCTACGACGACCTCCCCGACGAATACATCGACTACCTCGACAGCTCCCCTATATCCATCCGATAACGACAAATTCAATATTCTCACACCAATTCAATCAAATCAAATCTTCTCAACTAATTACTCAACAAAGCCCAAATCCATTAAAATAAACATCTCCTACAAATTCTAAACTTCCTCTCCAGCTATTAATTGTTCAACACTTTGGACTCACCTTATACTTTCATGTGCCCTACACCACCTACGTCGGTGTGTGCAGGTTTTTGCGGTTTTCCTGTACACTCTGTGAATTTATTCACTAGCCAAATGGACCGACGATCGACGCACCCGCATTTTTGGATTTAAAAATTATTATTATGTCGCCGACCACCTTAAACAGTCCCTGAACCACCGAAGGCACGTCCCCGCAACTTTTCTTAAATCTCAACAATTTATCATATTCTATACACTTTTAAATAAAATGTCTCCTATACACTTTTCTTTCGAAAAATTCTCAAAACCAATAAAAATTTCAATTACCAATATTCCATTACTATTCCTCCTTAAAACTTGAGACATTCAAACTGAGTTAAAACACCCTTTTACGTCAAATTACTTCAACAACTTCTGACACCTAGCCAGGTCAACACACAACTATGTGTCGGCAACGATACATGGTTCGTCTTCCACATCTAACACCCCTATCCTGACACTTTTTGTCACGCCATCTCTCCTCACTTTTGAGCTTCGCTGCTTCCAATCAACCAACCCCTAACACCCCAAGATAACACAACCTCCGGTTACTTTCTAGCGAAAAGCCCACTCAACAACTCTCAATCCTATACACTTTTAGCAAAAGTTTCCTAGTCACTTTTTAAAAAAAAAATTTCTAGACACTTCTAAACCCCAACCCAATTTCTCGGTCAGCGCGCACAAAACCACCCAACACCCCCGCAACCCAGCCCTGAAGAGGAAACCTATCCTACACCAGGGCACCAACAAGAAAGACCAGCCAACCATGAATAATACCATAAAATTGACAGATTTAACCTATATAGTAGAATTAAATACATTGGATGATAAATTAAAGATCATGAAAGATAAATACAAGCTCAGAAATAACACAAAGAGAAAAAGTATTTGTTAACAACGATATGAATAAAGGAGAAAGAGAAATACAGAGAGGGATAAGAAAAATTGCAAAAGAAGAATTGAACAAAAGAAAGGAAATTAAGTGGGAGATCAAAAAGTAATAATAGACAATCGAGTGTGGCAATGGAACAAGGAAGCAAAGGCTTTAGAAATACAAAAGTCAAAAAACTAGGTATGTCACGAAAACCGGAAACGACACTAG
This sequence comes from Galeruca laticollis, assembly GCA_963921935.1. NCBI lineage: Eukaryota > Metazoa > Arthropoda > Insecta > Coleoptera > Chrysomelidae > Galeruca > Galeruca laticollis. The sequence continues at coordinate 248,940,710 of OY998176.1, forward strand.
AAATGGAAAATAATTACGAGAATGAAAATGGAAGAGTAAATAAAGTAAAATCAGGGAATAAACTGAAAGGGAATTTAAGAATAGGAACATGGAACGTCAAGGCAACATATGAAGAGGGAGCAGTGAAACAAGTAATGGGAGAAATGAAGAAGTATGGCTACGATCTCATAGCATTACAAGAGACAAAACAGGTAGGAAAGGAAGTTATTGAGATAGACGGTTACATATTCTTTAGCAGTGGAGGAAATAACAGAAGGTTGGGTACTGGGTTTCTAGTGGGTAAGAAAATTAAACATGCCATAGTTGAATTTAAACTGGTTTCTGAAAGACTATGTTGGATTAGATTAAAAGGGGAATATCAAAAGACATCATTACTAAATACACACGTCCCAACGGAAGAAACGGATATAGAAGGTAAAGGAAGTTACTACGATGAACTAGATAATATATTTGAAAGAATCCCGAGATAGGATCTAAAAATAATTCTAGGAGCGAACGCAAAAGGAGGAAAAAAAGAGATAAACAACCCCACAATAGGTAGATTTAGTAAACATGAACACAAAAATGAAAACAGCCAGCTGTTGATCCATTTCGCAAAAGAAAAGGGTACGCGAATAAAAAGCCCATATTTTGAAAAGAAAAAAATATATAAAGGCACCTGGAGATCCCCTGACGGATCATACACCAATCAATTAGACTATGTAATAATAGACGAAGACGAAGAAAAGAGTATAACAGATATAGGATAGCTGTAGAAATGATAAATAATTATGCTTCACGGATAGTTAACGATACAAATGACATAGAGAATATCTGGACAAACATAAAAAAAATGCACAGAAGTAGCAATTGGACACATCCACGAAAAAACTCCACCAGTAAGGAAAAAGTGGTTAGATGAAGAATGCCAAAAAGAAATAGAAAAACAAAAAGCCAGAAGACTAGAAATGATGAAGAAAGAAACACAAGAATCAAAACAAACATACCTAGAACAGAGGAAACACTGTAAAAAATTAATAAGGTATAAGAAAAGGGAGTATACAGAAAAACTTCTGACAGAAATAGAAGAAAGTTACAATAATAAAGAAATCAGAAGTCTGTACCAGGGAATCAAAAGAGAATGAAGAGACTACCAAGAGAGACCGGTGTATTACTATAATAAAGGGGGGAAATTAATAGGATATGAACAAGAGATTATAGAAATTTGGAAGGAATATTTTAAAGAACTTTCAAGTCCTGCGAAGGACGTGGAATATGAGATAGAATGGAAAGATCTAGGAGAAGAGAACACTCAATATATAGAAGACCCACCAACTTTAACTGTAATTGAGGAAATAATAATTATGCTAAAAAACAACAAAAGTCCAGGGAATGACTAGATAACAGCAGAAATGCTTAAATATGGAAGCGAAACCATAAGCAGGTGGATGCACCAGCTGGTTGAAAAAATTTGGGAGCAAGAAAGATTTCCCAAACGGCATTGTGATAGGTAGATCATTTTGTTTCATATACAGGATGTAGTCATAAAGATGCGGTTTGTTCGATGAAAATCTGATTAATATTAACAGAGATATATGCTAGTGCCCTTATAGCATCTTTATGACTACATCCTGTATGATGATTGAACGTGTATCAGGCCAATTACTTGCGCATAGCAACAGTGGGGTTAATGACCCCTCAGCCGTAATGACCTTGGTTTTGTAAAAAAAGTGCAGAATGAACCTTAGCGATTTCCCATATTATTTTGCATAAGTAATGGCCCCGAACCGGCCTAGCATATCTACCTGGCATCAGACAACTTCTCTGGTTCACTGTTACACAAACTGAGAGAATAATGCTCCTCTGAAATAGCTTGACACATGTCCCAGAGATACTTCTGATCTGTGCTAATTTCTCTGTTCACCCTATCAATGACCAGTAATTTGCATTTACTGCTTTCAAATTTAACTAAAGGCAACTGCACACATTTTTGCAGCGACTTGCCGATGTCTTCAGAAAATCTTAGTGGTCCAGTCGTACTGTCATCAAGGTACTGAAAAAGATGACGCAAGTTAAGTTCATTCCCATGTAGTTGGCAAATAAACCAGTGAAGAGGACGTATCAGTTCTATTTCTAGGAGCCTTATAACACCTCTTTTGTCCGCGATATTGACATTGGTATCGTTGCAACCAATACATGTCAGATGCTCATGACTGATATAATTGGTTCTGAAAAAGTTCAGGATGACTTCTTCGATATTTTCTGCAGAACCCGAAGACGGAGTAACGTGCCTCAAATATTGTGAACCTGGCTCTTCTATCAACGACAGAGGTTCGTCTACCACAACACGACGTTAGGTCTCCCCATCATGTACTTCCATTGTAAGAGTCTTATATTCTCTTCCATCAAAAAATAACGCACAAATTAGTTTGCGCTTATCTGTTGTTTTCAATTCACGACGAACTTTTATTATTTCTCTTTGAACTTTACATTTATTAATTACCTTTGATGTATCTTCTTTGGTAATTATACCAAAATCTTGTAAAACGGCAGAGGCAATGGCAGCAGCAGCTTGATAGGAAATCCCAAATATATCACATGTGTTGGGAAATGTTGGTAAATTATTTCTCATTTGAGGTTGTGTAACACGTTCTTTAGTTGAAGATCCAGGCTGCTCGAATGGTACATCAGTAACAGCCAACTTTCGTTTTGGTGTATGCAGCACTTTCTGAAAGCGTTGGGATCGAGGCTCTCTGCCATATATTACTCAATTTTAATGTTACGCATTCGATATTTTGGAAGCCGTTGGCTCCTTTTTTTGAATTTTGTATGAATTCATATCTCAACCACAATTAACACTTAAGAATATTTTCGTAAGTTGTTAACACATTACCATGAAAGTCTTTTGGTACACCTATTATCCTGTCATTTATTTGACGTCGAGTCGACATAATTTCAATATTACCCTGCGTAATAAAATTATCAAATTACTGGTAGGAATTGAAATATTAAGATAAAGACTTACCCTACTTGTCGAAACTCAATTGCTTTATGATGGCGATACCGTTATTATCTGGATGCACAAATTCAACGTTATAGACTCACTATCAAAAATTCGTAGACAACTAAGATATAAATTACTAACAGCACACAAAACCAACGAGAGACTGACTCGTTGTTCGTAGTTTGCCTATTCTGTTAAGACTAATAGGTAATTATTATAAAGCAACAATAACATATTGCGAAACTTCAACAGTCGTTTTCTTTTACTATAATGGTAATATTTACAGTATATCCTCGAGATTGCGTAAGACATCGATATTTGAATACAAAGATAAGATATGATATTTTGGATTGTTGATTGCATTTCAGTCAGTTGGAGGCAGAGGATGACGTTTAAAAAATCTGGAAAAAAATGTAGTTCATCACTACATACGAAGAAAACATTTGAGATATAGATAGATATTCAACAGAATACTTAGACACATAATATTCAAATGTAAGGTATACTTGAAAGTCACGTTGGAGGCAGAAGATTTTATTTAAAAAATATGATAAAAAATGTAGATCACCATCACCCCATCACAAGTTTTGGGAGGTAATGATATATGAATTTTCCTAAAAAATTGATAGTTAAAAGAATGCTTAAATATATAATTGTAATGTTTTTCTAATTTATTTAAACAGTAAACTGGTGGGATAAATTTTAAACACCCGGTATAGTTCGCTTACTTAATTTATATTTATCCACTAAACTAATCACTAACACTTAACTTATATATACTCACGGTCTCTAGTCAATTCCACAATATAATATGAGCATATTCCACGAAGTAAGGGTCGAGACAGTTAATTTAATTTATATTCACTTATTTACTGTTTATCTCACGATGTCAAATTATAAACTAACTCCTCCGCTAATCGGTCCTTATTTATATTAATGCCTTTCTTACTAGAAAATACCGGGCTGCGGCTTACACAGTCACAAATAATTGGTTCTGGCCTTTTCTAGATAAGTCTGGTCACAAAAACAATTATGAAAACACTGCGTATCCGCCATAATTTTAATTTTCATACCTGGGATAGACAGAGTCGGATTTAGGGTCTATACCAGTGTGCTGTTTTGTAGCATTACCCCCTCTTTAAATGGAAGTTCCTCCTGGAACTTTTGTGTAGCCGAGACTGGATATTTGAATCGGCAACTGGCCCCATTACTACACTTCCCGATCTTATGAAAATAGCAGGGCACCGTCTTCATCGGATACTGATAACGGGGGTTGAAGCTGCAAATTAATATCTGAACACCGGTATCTCTAAAGATAACCTCTACCATGTTCCTGATAACTCGCCAATCCAACTGGTTACTCGCTATCTTAGGCATGGCCAGTTTCTTCAGGCTGGATTGTAGCACATGGTCTCGGAGGTTACGAAGTGCTTCCCACACATCGCGGTAGGTAGATCGATCTTTGAATTCATTTTTAATTACCACGTAGAAGATGTACCGCGAATTATGTTTCAGTTTCAGTGTCTTGCCAGGGGCTAGAATCTGGTCTTCAAGTTTTTCTAATTGCCCGAACTTCTTTCGAAAGACGGTTGCCAACCCTCGTGCGTTCTTGATACGGGCGGGGATGTTGTATGCCAGTGAATAATCTTCCGGGAGAGTGAACAAATCTTGTTGTTGTTCCGAAGTGACTCCATATCTAGCTTTCTCGGTACCTCCATACGTGCCCATAAATTTCTCGAAGGTGGGGTCAGACACATCTCGAATAAGCTTCACTCCTTCCTCCAGGTCATGGTCTCCTTAGAATGGCGCTAGTCGGTTTTGGTGAACTACTTTTGGTTTTCCGTTGGGGATCTTGCTTATGCGATATATAACATCATTGATCCTTTTCTTGATTAAGTATGGACCTTCTCAGGATTTTTGTAATTTTGGAGAAAATCCTTTTCTCCTCGTCGGGCTGTCTAACCATACTTTGTCCCCTTCTTTAAAACCGCCTTCTGTGGCCTGCGTGTCGTACCGACTTTTCATTTTGTCCCTGGCAATTTGGATTTGTTCGAACTAATTCATGAATATCGTCCAGCCTTCTTCTCAATTGGATCACATAGTCTTCGCCTGCTATATCTTCTCCAGGCCGACAGCCAAACTCCTGGTCACAAGGAAGCCTCATTTCACGTCCAAACAGGATTGTCGACAGTGTTTCACCCGTGGACTCATTGACGGCAGATCGATAAGCCAATGCGAATAGGGAAATATACTGGCCCCAATCTCTCTGATGGCTGGAAACCACTTTGGACAGGAATTTCCCAATAATCCTGTTCATTCTCTCGACCATTCCATCTGACTGTGGATGTGATGCTGTTGTTCTGGTCTTCTCCATTCCCAGCTTCTCGCAAATCTCCTGGAATAGATGACTTTCGAAATTTCTTCCCTGGTCGCTGTGGACTTCCAAGGGCACTCCATATCGGCTGATAAATTCTTTCACCAATACATCCGCAACAGTTGTGGCCTCTTGGTTCGGGATAGTGTAAATTTCCACCCACTTCGTGAAATAATCCATTACAACCAGTATGTATTTGCCACCATTTTCGGTCGTCGGAAATGGTCCAGCGATATCTAAAGCAATCCTTTCGAAAGGGCTCCCAACATTATACTGTTTCATAGGCGCCTTTCCCTTACGATGTAGTCCATTACTCGTAGCACAAGTCGTACATTTCTTACACCAGTTCTTCACATCATTGGAGCTGTTTATCCATAAAACCTCTCACGGATTCGCTGGAGGGTTTTCTTCACTTCCAGATGACCTCCCGATAGACTGTCGTGTAACTTCTTTAGTACTTCAGCTACTCTTGTTCTCGGGATAACTAGCTGTCTGCTCGTCTCGGAACCATCATCGTTTTCAAGGACCCTTTTCAATAGCCCTTCTTCTAGGACAAGAGAGTCACACTGAGCCCAATACGCCTTGAGTTTCGGTGAAAATGTTGACACTTCTTGCCAGGTAGGTCACCGATTTTCTCTCTTCCATTGCCGAATCATTTTCAGATGAGGATCATTCTCCTGATCTTCTCTGATCCTGGTGGGTGACCATTCTTCATTGACTACTGTAATTCTTGAAACTGCAACTTCCTTAGATTTCCAGTTGTTGCATTGTAAATAGTCTACAAGGCATGGCCGTCTACGCAAAGAGTTGACTTTTCGGTGATTCACATCAGCTGGATATTCACCCCTGTCTGATTTCCCCTGTGACTGAAGTTCTTGGGTTACAGGAGTCTTGATGCACTTAGAGGGACTGCGTACGTGCTGTAGCTCGCCACACTTCCGGCATTTGATCTTCTTCGGCTTCTTGTCTGCCATACCTTTCAACAAGTTGACGATCTGGTCAAATTTGTCATCGTCATCTCCTTCCTGCATGGTCCTACCTTTGTTGTACCGCGAGCCCTTCGTGGCTGCTTTGCATTTAAGAGGTTCTTGGTTTGCATGAGTCGTAGGACGCTTACACGAACTGCGTGCATGCTCTATCTCGCCACAATTACAGCACCTGATCTTCTTCGGCTTCACGTCTACCATACCTTTCAACAGGTTAACGATCTGGTCAAGTCTGTCATCGTCACCTTTTTTCCTGTATGGTCCTACCTTTGCTGTATCCCGAATCCATCGTGGCTGCTTCATATTCAAGAGCAGCAGTCAATGCATCGGCTAATGTTTTAGGATGGACTAATCGAAGCGTCTTCTCCATATCGTGGTCACATCAGCCGTCAATGAAGGCCTGGATGCCTAAACATTCCATCATGTTCTCCGGTGCTGATGGATAAGCAAATCGAACTAGTCAGGCAATATCCATTTCATACTCTTCAAGGGGTTCGTCACGTTTCCGCCTTCGGTTCTTCAGCTGGAATCTGTACAATTGTTCCAAATATTCGTGAACATATCGCATGACCAACCTCTTCTTCAGCAGCTCGAAGTCATCCGTTCCTTTCAGAGGTATCGTCTGAAGTACATCTAAGGCATCTCCCCGAAGCGCGATATTTAAGTTCACTGCCTTGTCTCTATCGGACCAATTATTCACTCTAGCGGCTGCTTCAAATTGTTTCACATAATTGGTCCACGACATTATTCCATCGAACGTTGGGGCCTTAACTCGGGTAGAACTGCCAATATCAGGTAGTGTTTCTGGCTTGCAAGATTTCGTTTGCTCGGTCTTCTTTTCTTTCTATGGCGTGCCTCGCGTTCTTGAATCGGCAATCTTTTCCTCTAACTCCTTGATTTTCTCGTCTATCGTTGTAATCTTATTCTCGATTTTCTCGTCCATCGTTGACATTTTATTCTCGATTTTCTTGTCCAATAATGACATGTTATTCTCGATTTTCTCGTCCATCGTTGACATCTTATCCTCGATTTCACATTTGAGAGACGAAATTTCGTTTTCAATGTCAGCGGCAATGTCGTTTTTCATTAATAAGATATCGGCAGATATATCGTTCTTCAAAGTAGAAATATTCTCGTCTATGTTAGCAGAAATGTCGTTCTTCATAGCACAAATCTTCTCGTCCATGTTAGCAGAAATGTCGTGCTTCATAGCAGAAATCTTCTCGTCCATGTTAGCAGAAATTGACGAGATTAAGGTGGAAGCCTCGTCATTAAATAAAACTGTATCTGGATCAAAGCCGTCATTTTCCAGTGCGACTTTGAGTCTTTCTACTAATTCACTTTTCTTACCGGTCGTTTCCAACTCACGATCTTCCAATTTTGCTCTTAATTCCGCCACTTTCAAATCACATAGTCTCTTGGACATTTTTACGTAGCAATTTATTTATATTATTCCACACCTGACACCAATGTAATGTTTTTCTAATTTATTTAAACAGTAAACTGGTGGGATAAATTTTAAACAGACGGTATAGTTTAATTACTTAATTTATATTTATTCGCTAAACTAATCACTAACAATTAATTTATATATACTCAATATATTCATTTAAACTAATTTATATAATCACTTGATTTATATTCAGTTATCTACTGTTTATCTCACGATGTCAAATTATAAACTAACTCCTCCGCTGATCGGTCCTTATTTATATTAATGCCTTTCTTACTAGAAAATTCCGGGCTGCTGCTCACACAGTCACAAATAATTGGTTCTGGCCTTTTCTAGATAAGTCTGGTCACAAAAACAATGTTTAGATAAGATAGTCCCAAACAGTTATAAAAACACTGCGTATCCGCCATAATTTTAATTTTCATACCTGGCTTAGACATAGTCGGATTTAGGGTCTATACCAGTGTGCTGTTTCGTAACATAATTTTGAAACATTAGGTATAATTCAAGGTAACGTTGGAGTAAGAAGATTATATTTAAAAAATCTGAAGAAAATTGTAGATCACCACCACTCCCAAAGACAAGTTTTGGGAAGTAATACTAATTGAATTTTTGAATTAAATTTTTTGCCTCAACCTAGTATTCATTCCCCAAATTAGACAACGTTTTAGGTAAGTATGTTTAGAGCTTGGTTTCAAATCATTGTTATAAATGGGAAAAATATTTGATCCTTCATTCTGTCTTTTCAAAGTTCCGACTTTTTTATATAGAATGAGCAATCAACAAAAACAAGAGAAGTTGAACAATGATGGTTTTTCCAAGAAAGTCAAATTTCACAGATTAATTATAGGTAAAAAGCTGAAAATTGGTATAAATATTTGTTTTGACATCCTTAACAAAGTGTCAAAATTCTTTTATTATCTGGTAGAAGCGGGATCAGATATTGAAGGTCAAAAGTAACTTGAGACCCTGTTTTTCTGGGAATACGTAGCCGAAATACTGTAGGATCTAGTAATATATATATATATATATATATATATATATATATATATATATATATATATATATATATATATATATATATATATATATATATATATATATACTGGGGACAAAGTTATTTGAAGAACCAAAACAAATCGATAATGCGGCCACGTAAGGAGCCATATACTCCACAGACATGCACACAAAAAATCTAGGGATCGCCAGACCACCAGCTCATATTTATATGTACATAAATAATTCCTATAATTGCTGTAACTAGTGAACTAAAAACTATTGTTATTGAAGACCATTTAAATGTTAATGTCTAAGATAACAAAAATCAGTTTTCACGAATATCTATACTTCAAATAGTATTTGCATATACCATGAAAGTTCTGGACCGTAAAATTCTCTATAGTTTTTGCAAAGAACATTTTTGATACGATCAACTGTTTTTGAGATACAGTGCGTAGAGCGCACGACGCTCAATCATATATGATTAGTGCAATGTTCAAACGATAATCCCAGTCAATAATACATTGTATAGAGCTTAGTAATTATGAAAAAAAATCATTTATATTTTATAATACTTACTTTTATCTTATAATTGAAAATTACTTGAGCACTTCAAGTATATTTCAATTATATTCTAATATATTATTTTATTTTCGTTACGCTGCCATTAATAAAACTAATTTAATGAAAACTCGTTACTAAAATAATTTCTTATGTATTTTACTTGGTAAGTAATTTATTAGCAACAACTAATTGTTTACTGTTTCACTTTGCTGATTCAATTGTGATTATTTAAAAAATACTTGACAAACGATAAAAAAATTAAAATGGACTCTATTACTTTTAAAAATTAACAACGGTTTTCCTCTTTACAAAATTCATAAAAATTATTGACAACTAAACTTCAAAAATGACAACTCTTAATATTACTGTCTATCGAACACATAAAATTGAACATAGCCCCCACTTTGAAGGGCACCTTCAATACAATAGTATCGGAACCCGCGGGAACCGAACACACAAAGTTTAAATTAAAGTCAAATACAAATGTCGGTTTGCACTGGTAAAGGGTATAAATGTCTAACGGATCTCACAATTGGTCCTTTAGACGTACTGACTTCGGCTATCCTTGATACTCCGTCTCTGCCAGGAAATAGTCTTGTTATTCTGCCGGTAGGCCATATACAAGGTGGTTGGGCATCATTCTTGATAAGTACCAGTGTGTCTAGATTTATTTGACTGGGTGCATCTTTCCATTTATATGATTGATGCAATTGGGGGAAATATATTGTTTCGAGAATTGTCGCCAGAACTGCTGATACAACTGTTGGATATGTTGCAGCCTTGACAGGCGGTTTACAGGTAGATTTGTAAGGTCATGGTTAGGGACAGACGTTATAGTGCGACCAATTAAAAAATGTGAGGGAGTTAGAGGTGAAGGATCATTTGGGTCATTGGACATATCAAATAATGGTCGCGAATTGAGTATCCCTTCAATTTATATTATAAGAGTGTTGAATTCATCGAACGTTACATTTTTATTGATCAAAACTCTCTTCAAGTGATGTTTTGCCATTTTAACGGCTGCTCCCCACAGTCCTCCATGATTCGGGGTATATGGGGGAATACAAATCCATTTAATAATAAATTGACTTATTAACTCGTCATTAATCTGATTGCAATTCTTAGACAAAAAATGTCCTAATTCCTTTAGTTTGTTATTTGCTCCGACAAATGTGCTTCCATTGTCAGAGTAGATAACAGATGGAACACCTCTTTGTGAGCTGAACCTTTTAAAACTTGCCAGAAAATTGTCGGTTGTGAGATCCGAAACAACTTCGAGATGAATTGCTTTTGTGCAAAAGCAAATAAATACTGCTAAGTAACATTTTGTTAATCGTGAACCTGAGAATGAAAAAAGGGCCAGCGTAATCCATACCCGTTACTTGGAATGGTAGTTGAGGCTTGATTCGTTCATTTGGCAGATTGGACATTGGGGCAGTAAATGGCACTGGGTTGAACTTAACGCATGTTATACAATTTTTTACAATTTGTTTGGCTAAAATGCGTCCTTTTATTGGCCAATAGAATTGTCTAACAGATGACAGTAATAACTGAGGGCCTGGATGCAACAATTGTCGATGTTTATGTTCAAAAACTAGCTTCGTGAAATGGTGAGTGGAAGACAATAAAATTGGATGTTTGGTACTGAAAGGTAAATATGTATTTTTTAATCTTCCTCCGACTCTTATAATTCCCTGTTCATCAATGAAGGGTGCTAATGATGAAAGTTTGTGTTTATTGGGAAGTGTTTTATTTTTCTTGAGTATTTTCAACTCTTCGAAGAATGAATCTTGTTGAACTTGCCTAATTAATACGGCTCTGGCATTTTCCAGTTCTGACGCAGATAGAACACTAGTTTTCCTGTGCGTTTCATTTTTTAGATTAATACAAAACCGTAAGAAATAAGCTGTAACTCGTACTAACCTAGTTAAGGTAGAAAATCGAGTGAATAAATCGAATGAATATGACGGCGTTGCATGTAGAACTACGGTTTTCTTTTTCAGCTCCATCAACTCTGATTTTTTAAGAATAAAATCTTCACTTGGCCAATCAGAAATGGGTAATTGCAGGATAGCTGGACCTTTCCACCAAAACACACTTGAAATTAACTTGTTAGGCAGAATACCTCTGGAAGCTAGGTCAGCTGGGTTACTTGAGCCATTTACATATTTCCAATTAGTGATGTTTGATAGCGATTTGCAACGAAAACTTGTAAGTCACTGGGTCCGTGGTGAATCCAACTCAAAGCAACTTGAGAATCGGACCACATATGAATAGGAATGTCAACCTTAAGGGAGTTGACCACATGTTTGGTTGATTATGCTCCTAAAAGACAGGCGCATAATTCTAGCTTGGGGATAGTGATGGCTTTCAATGGTGAAACTTTGGATTTTGAACATAACAAATTAATTGTATAGATACCTGACTTATCTGTACTGCGGAGGTAGATGCATGCTGCATATGGATCTTGCGATGCGTCGCAAAAACAATGAATGTCTAGCATTACTTCCGAGACTACATTGCGAGGAATGGATAAATGATTGAGACTCTCAAGGCTATTTTGAAATTGTGACCAGTTCTTTAATATATCTGGAGGAACTGGAGCATCCCATGAAATGTGGAGAGACCAAAGTCTTTTGATAAGTATCTTGGCTAAAGTAATAGATGGGCTTAAAAAGCCCAGAGGATCATATATATGAGCAATCATGGATAAAATGGAGCGTTTAGTAGGAAAAACATTAGTTGAAAAATTCTTAATGGTATACTTTAATGTATCCGAGCTATTATTCCACTGAACCCTTAAAGTTTTACTAGACTCTTGATCACCTATATTTAGGATTGAATTGGAGATATCTGCCTTTGCAAAGTTAGAAACCACTTGTTGGTTATTGGAAGTCCACTTACGTAAAATGTAATTCGCAGACTCCAATATATTATAAATGTTCTTACATCTATCTTGTAATTCATTAAGATCGTTAGATCCTGTCAGCGAATCGTCGACGTACATGTCGGACAAAATAGTGTTAGAGGCTTCTGAAAATTCTTTCAAATTTTGTGTTGCTAGAGTTTTAATACATTTAAGGGCTAAATAAGGTGCTGCTCTTGTACCATACGTAACCGTATTTAACTCAAAAACAGAAAATTCATCGTTTGGGTTATCTCGCCACAAGATTCGCTGTAAATGCTTATGCTCTGGATGCCTATACATCTTTGAAATATCTGCTGACACAACAAAGGCGTACATGCGAAATCGCACCAAAAAGTCGAATATGTCGTTTTGGACCTTAGGGCCGACGTACTGGATGTCGTTAAGTGACCAACCTGTTGTGCTTTGGCAACTGCCGTCGAATACTGTTCGAAGCTTAGTAGTGATACTTGTTGCTTTAAGCACACCGTGATGGGGTAAGTAATAACCAAGATTAGAATTAATATTGTTTGATACTTTACTCATGTGACCTAGATCCTGGTATTCGTGAATGAAATCATGATATAATTGTTTGAAGCTAGAATCAGAAAATTTATGTTCCAGTACCTTAAATCTCTTCATAGCGGATACTTTTGTATCGCCCAATAGCTCAACGGAATGTTTTAATGGAAATTTCACCACAAATTGTCCATTTTCCGCTCGGTACGTATCTCGTTCAAAAAGAGATTCGCAAATAGTGTCTTCATGGGACATGAACTGATTTTTACATTGGACTTCCTCTATTTCCCAGAACTTCTTGAGCTGGTCGTCTTCTGCGACATGAACTTTTCCTATGGTACAAATATATTTGTCTAACTTTATTGGCATGGTACCCGTTATTATCCATCCAAATTTGGTGTTCACTAGTGTAGGAAGGTTTTTCCCCAGTTGGATTTTTCCTTCTTGCAACAGGTTCCAAAAAATATTAGCGCCTACTAATACATCAATGCCTTTGGAATGGTTAAATTCAGGATCCGCTAAATCAATATTATTCGGTATACGCATATAACTAATATCAAAAGAATATGTCGGGATCCGACTCGTAATGGTTGGAACAACTAAGCAAGAAATACTTGATTTATAATCTGAAAACCGCGACAAAATATCAAGCGTACATTTTTTGTTGACATCTGACTGGCTTTGTGTGATCCCTATAATTGAACAGTTAGTACTAGTAACTGGAATCCTGAGTTTTTCGCAAAAAGAAGCAGTAATTAAATTCATTTGGGCCCCACAGTCTAAGAGAGGTCTACAAGCATGGAACTGTTCACGTTTGTCTTTCACATAACATAGTACTGTTGATAATAACACCTGACTTCGGTCATTAACTAAGTTGATACTTACTGTGGGGTCTGAATTATTATCTTCTTTTGACAATAGATTCGATGAATTTCGATCATTAACACTATTAACCGACCTTGTAGATTGCACAATTTCTCTGTGAATCAATTTATTATGCTTATGGACTTTACATATGGGACATGGGCCGCTTCTGCAGTTGTTTTTGTTGTGACCCAGTAACAAACAGTTTTCACAAAGCCGCAATTTTTTTACCTCTTGAATTTTACGTTCGGTAGGTAACGCTAAAAAATCTGTGAATAGAATGGTTTTTCTTACAAAAATTACAGGTGTAATTACTAGCTAAATTTACTTGAGCACTTGGTTTATAATTATACGTGTTATGCTTGCTTTGATAGCTGAACCACTTGCTCTTATAAATTGTGTGTCATCTAGACACTGCAAAACATCAGCTTTGTTTTTTAAAAAATCGATAAATTCTGTTACCGATGGTAAATCATCATTAAACTTGCACTCTCTCCAATCTCGCAATGTATTTTTATCTAATTTACTTGATAGCACATGAATTATAAAAGAATCATACAGAATATCTTTACTGAGTCCTATCCCATCTAAAGAAGTTAAATGCTTGGATACCTCATCTAGTATTTTCCGAAAATTAGCATATGTTTCTTTTTGAACACCCTGTACATTCAAAAGTGATTTAAAATGACTATCTAACAAGAACTGTTTTTTGTCGAAACGCTCACACAACTCCCAGGACTTTTTAAAAGGCTGCTCAGTGTTATCTATGCCTTCAATAAAGTTAGCCGCGTAGCCTTCTAGCGAGGCTTTTAAATATTGAAACTTTTGGTTATCATTTAATGATTTATTATTAGTAATTGTAGAATTGAAATTGTTCTTAAAATTAATCCATTGCTGAAATTGTCCTGAAAATATCGGTAGCTTTATTTTAGGCAACCACATATTCTGAAGAGGGTCAATAATATTATTCGAAATGTTTGACTGTGAATCGGAATGTACCTCACTAAAAGCATGTGAAACTGATGCTCGCAAATTATCTAAAACGGTTTTCAAGTATGATTGTGTTTTATAAAACCTATTCTGAAATTCTTCTCTCTCTAAACAATGGTCTTCTAACTCATTCTCGCTACATTTTGTCTCTAAAATTGATTGAACTTTTTCAAATTCATTTAATATATTTGAGTGATTATAAAATCTCAGCTTTACGTCGTAAATATTAGGCAATTCATCACTTGAAGGGGTCTTAAGAGTGTCAATGTATTTTTCTAGTAACGTTAATTTTGGTTTCATAGTACCTCTACTACGTTTAAGAACCCTAAGTTCGTTAATTATAATTGTTTCACTCCCTGTATCTGTCATCTTGACTTTCGATCAGAACTAAGAAATTGGGATGATTTCAACTGATTGCTTAACTAACACTTTTATTGTACTGTAATCAAAACTCGAAAAGTTATGAAAAATTCAATTAACAAAGGTCGCAAATACCTTTCGGAAGTATACCTATACCTCCAAACTTGTTAACAACTGAAAACGTCAAATCATTATCAAACCTATGTCTCAATGTATACAGATTGAACGGTAATTACTCAGTATATTTGAAAATTGTCTTCAAATACTCGATTGAAAAATGCTAATAATAAATTTTCGCAAAAAAAGAGAGTAAAAGGAATAATCTGACCTGAATCCGAATTGTACTAAATAGTTGGTCCTGTTTTTGTAATTACCGCTAGATCGGAACTCTTCGTTAATAACTTGAATTGGACCAGTGGACTTGTCCGATACTTCACGCCTTGGATCGATAATCACTACGTGTTGGCTTGAAGAAAATCGTCGTGAACTTTTAATTTCAAAACTTGTATCCGACTCGATGGATCAGAAATGTTTATTATTTTACTTTGCTGATTCAATTGTGATTATTTAAAAAATACTTGACAAACGATAAAAACATTAAAATGGACTGTATTTCTTTGAAAAATTAACAATGGTTTTCCTTTTTACAAAATTCATAAAAATTAATGACAACTAAACTTCAAAAATGACAACTCTTAATATTACTGTCTATCGAACACATAAAATTGAACACTAATAGCTATGACAGCACCCCTCTAGATCGAAACAATTAATTAATACCAGAGCCAACTACACAAGACAAAAGATATTGAAAAATTATTCTTCAAATGCCACTTATCTGATTGTAACTACTCGTAAAAATAGAGATCATATCATTTGCTTCAAAACATTTTCAAATCATTCTGATAATGTCTTAAAGTTAGATCTATTTTATTTTTGTCAATAAATTTCAATATCTTTATTGGTAATACGAATTAAAGTTTCATTTGCGTATTAAATGCAATCCACTGTCCCAAAACATTGACATAATTTTAAACATCAAAATAAAAAAATAAGTGCCACTTCATGTTTAACTAACAATATCTCGAGAAATATTTACCTTAACGTTATGAGGAAGTAGTATTGCATTTATGTATAAAGTATAGTACAACTGGAAAATTGTGCTAAAATGTCTATTCCACTAGTGGCATAGAATTTGGGAACGTTTAACCCCTCTCGTACGTCTCTAGCAGTAGGTAGAAACATTTGTTTAACGTAATTCAGTAGGGTGTAAAATTGGTTTAAAGAACTGGGCACAAATCGTTATTAAATGTTTAAACGAAGCACCCTGTAACTCAACAAGTACCTACAGTTTATTTAGATGTTGTGGGTTTAATCTTCATAATTTGAAGTCAGGATTCTACTGTTATTATTTCCAATTAGTTATGAATCATGTGATGTGAATGTATTTCAACTACTACAGTCCTTATAAAAGAGCATGCCGTATTTTGACATATAATGGAAGCAGGAGCTCTGTATGATTTTTTCAGACTTCATTAGGTCAAAACGATCAATATTATTCCAGTAATAACTGGGTTAAACACACAAACTCAATCAATTTCTTAAATCACGTAGATATAATGAAGAAAAAAATCATACACTAACCTTGATATTTATTTTCTGGACCAAGACTTTTCCACACTGATGTTTATCTTGACAACATGTCACCAACATGAACCAATAAATCATTTCCCATAATTTTCCATCCTGCATTCTCACCCCAATTTCCGGAGCTTATAACAACCACATCAAGCGTTTTCCCTATACTTTCTGCCTAATAGACATTAAGATTACAGAGCAGCAAAATGGCCCAATTTTCACAACATTACACATGACTCACGAAATTACTAGAGGAATTCACTTACAATAATATTAAATCAGGTTTCATGGATTCGTTACCATGTATGGCTTCAAATTTATCACGTATCTGTGACAAATAGGATTAATATTCAGACTAATTTCATATTGAAACAAATTATACCTAAGAGCCGGACATATTCGTAATTAATCACCGTGGCAGGTTTTAACATCATATTTTTACGTTCAACTGAAATGAGAATTATGGGGATTATCAGAAACATTAAGTTCTAACTCAAGCTCATCTTTTTTATTCTAATGCGTGTTAATATCGTCGCTTTCGTAAGTTCATTAATACTTTGCCTGCAAACAAATGGGAAATATTGATCAATATATATTATAATGTTTTTTAAGAAACCATAATGAAACGATTACTCGACAAAACATAAAACTATAAATTTCATACTAAGAGCATAGATTTGAGCTCAATCAATAGATATAGAATCTAGACAACCTTCAGGAGGGAAAACAAATATCTAGAAAACATATTGCAAGCAGAACTAAGAAAATTTATCATCTACCCTGTATATAAAATGTCCATATTCATAAGCAGTGACATACTGACCTTGTTTGAGTTGTAACATGCATCCAGTTGAGTGAAAAATGCAACAAAATCCAGTTTTGAGAATATTTCTCAATACATTTACTTATGTATTGCTGTTAGCATATTATTAACTCATTTATTTTTGATCAGATTTTTACCTAAAATGAATATTTGATTATTAAAAAAGCATAATATACAATCCTAGCATAAAGGCACAATAATCATCAGATAATCAGAAATAATAAAATTTACCAATTCAAAATCATATATCATGTTTGAGGTTAGTTCTCATTTTAGTACACAATTATGTGTAAGTTTTGCAAAATCTTGATAATATAAAATAGAAAACAAGAAAACTAGTCTTTTGAATAATTTTAAGAACATAATATTTTATGGGCAAGGCACATGAATCCAAAATATGAGTTTTATGATACCACATGATATCGAGTAGATAAAATTGTTATAAAACATTCCACAAAATTGTAAATAATGAAAAATTGTGGATAGTAGTTTTAAGTTAACGGGAAGTGCAGTGAAAGTGCGGGAAATTTGCGATAGTTCAAAAAAAAATTCGAGTCGAAAAGAATTTCCAACCTATAAAAACTTTTTTTTCCAAAAATCCAGTAAATGGGGTATCAATCGACAGAGAATTTTTAATAATATCTAATGAAGGTAATAAAAGTGATAAATATTGATGCATAATCAAATATTCATCAATAGAAATGTCATATTTTTTGGTTGACATGACTTTATTTTAATCAAAGCCTGCCATGAAATTTGGGAAGATTATAAATAGGACTTCGATAGTTGATCGAGGAGGAGTCACTTTCCAAGCTTCCAGATTTTTTTGAGACGCTTGTTCGAGACACATCGGCTGCTAAACGGGAAAAGACTATCTTTCAAGTGAAGAATAGTGAGTAGAAACTAACAAAAACTTAATAGATACCTTTATAAACTGTATTTATGAACTTTTCATCACATTTGCGTGAAACTAAAACTGATACACCAATAAGAACATTATAATCACCATTATACTTCGTGTCAGTTGACTTGATTTATAAAAAATACATCATACGTTCTATATTAGAACTTTTAAACTTTTACACGCTGACATCATACAAGTAAATCATATAAATATATGTAAATTTACGCGAAAGAGTCCGGTTCTGGCAAATAATATAACAAGTTGTTCTAACCTCGCTCTTATATTTTGTTAATTTTCTAGTAGAAACACAGTGTAGTTAAATTTCGCTTTATTGCCATAGTGTTTTCAATTAGTTACTTCCTTTTGTTCACCTGTAAGTACCCAAAATTTAAGATTTTTCTCGAAGAAAATAGGAAATTTACCATTAGTATAAACTTAAAATACGAAGTAAATATCAAGTCAAGGTTTTTTCCGTACCTAGGTCCTGGGATGGACAGGGTCAAACCTGCCCAATACGACCTAATATAATAAATTAAACATATTCTAATATGCCACTGTTAATTCCCACGCAGACCACTTCTGACTACAGGAGCTCTGAAACTGATCAACTACCAATACATTCCAATACCAACAACACAATGATCAATAACATACCATTATATTTCTCTTCTCAAATCCTATCCAACCAAACAAAATCCTATTCTAACGTTGCGAAACAAACAAGATATCCTAATAAAGAACAAGCTATTATTTTTAACGCATTAGAAGGAATTCCTATTCAAGACTATTTAATTCCTTTGGGAACTGTTATACAACCAAAACATATCACACATATCTCTAAAATAACTAATAACAGAATCTGCGTATATTTAGCCGACAAAAATATAGTCAATAAATTCCTCGATGATATTGGAGAAATAACGGTGAATGGTGAAATATTTAAGGCCAGAAAACTTGTTACACCAGCAGAAAGACTTGTATTATCGAATGTATGTCCTACCATACCGAATGAATTTTTAATAAATGAACTACAAAATATAGGTGTAAATCCAATTTCACCTATGTCAGTACTAAGAATCAGTACAGCTTTTCCGGAATTTAGTCATATTCTTAGTTGAAGAAGACAAATTTTCGTTACGCCTCACAATATCCAAATTCCTGATTTTATATTGATCAATCATGATAATACATCATACAGAGTATTTGTAGCACAAAATGACTTGTTTCCAATGTCGCCAGACAGGACATCTTGCAGCTCAGTTTCTATCTCAGCTAATTTAACTCAACAACATATTGCCACAACTCCTGCACCTACTACATTATCAACCAATAACGCCACAAACTGCACACCTACTCCTATTATCGGTATAATAAAACCCTCCACCATTGGAGCGATCAACAATCCCAACACACCAATTCCATCAGCAACCAATACTCCAAAAAGACCCGCATCTGAGAGCCCCACTGTAGAATAAACAAGCTCAGAATCAATTTTCCAAAAACTTAATCATCTTAAAAAAACAATAAAAAAAGTTAAGACGACCTCAGCAGTGGTACCTGTAAAAATTTAACTTCAACCAGCCAAAGCTTTTATAATAAACAATTCTGAAGGACTGCCATTAAACTACGACCAACTTGTAAACCTATTTGAAAATACTCTTGGCTCTCATAATGCCCTGGAAGTAGTTAAGGACCACACAACTGACTATGGATCTCTAGTGATCATGTTAAATAAAATTTACCCTCTTCTTACAGAAAGACGAATTAAAATCCGTATCACTAAACTTAAACAAAACATATACAGACACCTAGGAGACGAAATCAATTATGAATCGATGGCTACAGAAAGTGACTCGTTCTCTCATGAATAGAACTCCACTTTCATTTATTTATTATTATTTATTTTCAATCCAATGCTATTTAAATCAATAATGGATACTACGAGCGTCTACCTATGTTACAAAAAATCTTATCAGAACACCTTCCTGACATTTTATGCCTTCAAGAGACACATTTTAAACTAGATCATTATCATTCACTAAAAAGTTATCAGTGCTTCTTTAGGAACAGAACAAATCGTCAACATGCCAGTGGTGGAGTTGCGATTTATGTATCGAACACATTAGAAGCAGCAATTATTCCGATTAAGTCCAACCTGGAAGTCGTTGCCGCAAAAATTAGGAGCTCGCACCCAATACACATATGTAATATGTACCTACCGGCAGTTCCATTGGACATGCAAGATATTTGTGATGCTATTAATCAAATACCAACACCAAGATTAATTTTAGGTGATTTTAACGGTCACCATATATTTTGGGGCTCCGATTCTATTGATAATCGAGGTCGAACAATTACGAATGTTATTGACCATTTTAATTTTAATATATTAAATAATGGTACTAAAACTCGCTTCAATTCTGCAACAGGAGAATCATCCGCAATAGATCTATCCTTTTGTGATCCTACGGTCCCGTTATCGGTATCTTGGGAAGTAGATCCTTACTTATATGATAGTGATCATTACCCGATTATTATACGTAATACCAATTTCGAAACTAAAACTACTTCACCATCTTACATTTGAAGATTAAAGAATGCAAACTGGGATGCCTTTTCTGAAAATATTAAAAATAAAATAGAAAACCTTACTATGGCCGAGAATAGTGATAAGGATTTAAGAAATATTGAAAATATTATCATATCTACCGCAGAATCTAGTATTGGTAGAACAAAGCTTGTTACAGGTAGAATTCCAGTTCCATGGTGGAGTAAAACATGCGAAGACGCCATAAAAACTAGTAAGCATGCCTTCAACGTTTACAAAAGACACATAACCACAGAAAACCTCGTTGAATGCAAACGACTTAGAGCAATTTCTAGACACATAATAAAAACTGCAAAAAAGAAATCATGGAGACAATTTGTATCTTCAATTAATAGATCCACTCCAATATCAGATGTATGGAAAAAAAGCAAGAAGATTTCTGGTAAAAGCTCCATTAAAAAAATAACATCTCTCGATCTCAATGGAATAACGGTTACAGACGACAAACATATTGCAGACATACTCTCTGATACATATGCTGGTCACTCCAACAACAATAATTATGATAACGCCTTTATTGCCAAAAAAGTCTCACAGGAAGCAAATGATATTGAAATTTTTGACATACTCCATCCATTGAATCATAATATAACTGAAAATGAAGCACTAGAAGACTTAAAAGATACATGCGGAGTACCAGATGACATTCCTGTAGTATTCTTGAAGCACTTACCTCAAAATTCCAAAGATTACTATACAATAAAATCTGGACTAAACACCTCTTTCCAGAAAAATGGGGTGAAGCTATTGTCATACTAATACTAAAGCCTAGAAAACCTAAAACAATCGCTGCATCTTATAGACCTATCTCACTAACTTGTTCAATGTGCAAGCTACTCGAGAAAATAATTAACAAACGATTTTTATGGACACTTGAAAGCAGAAACCTTCTGATCCCGGAACAAAGTGGCTTCAGAAAACATAGATCAACTTTAGATAATATTGTTGAATTAGAAAGCTTTATTCATGAGGGTTTCGCATTGAACCAGACGTGCATGGCCATATTTTTCGATATTAACCGGGCATTAGACACGGTGTGGCGATATCATATATTGAGAACGTTGAGTGAATGGAACATACAAGGCCACTGCTTTTATTAAAAACTTCCTCCAAAAAAGAACTTTTGTTGTCAGAACAAATACACAGATTTCTAAAAATAAATTACAAGAGAATGGGACACCGCAAGGCTCCGTAATAAGCCCAACATTATTTATTGTAGCCTTGAATAGCATCTTGGAGAATATAAAAGCACCCCTTAGAGCAAGAATATACGCAGATGATCTAGTTGTTTTCTTAAAAGGTACAAATATGACCACAATGAATAATTTTCTCCAAGATTTTCTTACAAACCTAGAAATTTGGTGTTCGCAAACAGGAGTTCGTTTTTCAACCTCCAAAACTCACTGCATGTTATTTAGCAAAACAAATGAACTATTTCATTCTATCTTGATACCACATGGCCTAAATCTAAAGATCCTACCTTCTGTAAAATTTTTCTGTTTGCACTTAGACAGCAAATTAAATTGGAAAATACACATCAACAATTTAGCCTTAGAATGCCAAAAGAGATTAAACATTCTAAAAATGGTAGCTAATCAGAAATGGGGTGCTGATGAACCAACTTTATTGTTACTGTATAAATCTCTCATCAGATCAGTATTGGACTATGGCTCTATAGCATATGATACAGCAAACAAAACTGACACCGACCAACTCGAAATAATCCAAAACTCCGCTTTCCGGATTATACCATAGCGGTTTGGTGTTGGGTAAAACTCAACTCTGTTCATTACTAGACCACAGGTTCCAAACAGTGCCATGCAAAAATGAATGCTATGTTCCAATATACAGGGTGACTGATAAATGCAAAACTTAAACATGTGCAGATGGTTCTACTGGTGTGATGTCTGTATACAGGGTGTCCCAGACCAACATACAATTAATCCTACAGAGTGAACTAGAGCTCAAAGTAGGAAGATCGAAATCAACTTACCTTTATATGCACCATTGAGCCGTGTGAGGTTGATGGAAGTTTTTTTCCATACTTTTGAATAAGTCGAAACCCGTAAAAAGTTAGGCCCTGAATTTTGAAGAAAAACTTTGCAGCAGAATTTCAAAATGAGAAGTGTGAACACGAAATTCTTGAAAAAGTGTTAAATTCACTAGAATTGCTAGACTTAGGAGTAACGCTAATGAAGATCATATTAAAAGAATAATGAACCTGAAGAGGTAATGAAGGAGTGAGGAAACCATCATGACTAAGTACAAGTTTTCAGATCAGTATCCTTATTAAAGCTCTTCTCTATTGTGCTTTTTAGGTAGAATAGACATAAAAAATTATTTAGAAAAAACTCATACAAATGTTCGTACAAATAATAAACAGTACATATTCCAAATAAACATATTTTCTCTTTATATATAGTTTCCCAACGAGATTACTAGCGATCCCGCTACTTTGTTATTAAATGAGAAGTCGATTTGAAATTTGAGTGATTTGTATAGGTGCATGGGATGAACATTTCAGGTATCTAAACATCTGACTGTCATTTTCGGTTCAATCGGAAACTTACCGAACTTTGTCATTACAAAAGGAATCCCATAATTGTTTTTTTATATTTAGATTCTAAGAAAAACTATGTTAAACATCTATCATAAACTTGACTTAACTCTTTCGCTCATTTTATCCTTTTCAACAAGAAGTGAAAGTATGTGCGAGAATTCCGATATTATTTCGGGGATATGATACGTATGTAGGTATGATAATAACTAATAACATTCCCCCTAGTTCTACAAAAGGTGCTGTTAAATCTGACAGTCAGATGTTGATGACGTTAAATATTTATTTCAAGTGGAAGCCATATATTAAACCCCATATTCAAAATCTTCCAAAGTGTTGTGGGGCTGAAGTTGCTGTTTTCAGAGGTATCACGATGACATTTTCTATGTAGCGATTTTGATTAATATGAATTAATGTCTACATGAGAATAATTTATAACGTTGAAATTCTCTAAATATGGGACTTAAGTTATTTTCATAATCATCGTCTGAATATAAAATTTCATGGCATTTCCGTGAGAATCGGAAGTAATGTTGTTAGTCCATACAAGGCCACCTAAATAATAGTGCTATATGTGTAGGATTTATGTTATATTAGTTTGTTTTATTTCAAACTGATAAAATGTGCGACTTATTTGACATTTTTTGGAACCTTCATAGCTAAAGATAGAGTATGGAACATGCTTCAAGTTTTCTAGAATCCAAATATTGAAAAATATTTAGGTTATTCTATTTGACAAAAAAACTAATTTCATTTAATCTCCACTTGAACCGTAAATTATAGTCAGATGTTAAATACCTTAAATCTTAATCTTTATGTCAAAATTCATAAATTCAACATGACGGCTCTATATATTCTTCTGATCACTCCATTACTCAACTATTTTCCTAAAAATAAAACGAAAGCGCGCGAAAAACGACATTCTATGCTCAGCGCGGTCTCAATTTAAATAACGAATGTACAATGCGGTGCGTTGAAAAACAGAGACAGATTCACTATCTGTTGCTTCCCAATAGAGAGTTCTCGAGCTGGAGATCAATAACTAACGATAAGCTAAGTTTAGTTGATTCCAGACAGTTCTATCTCTAGAGAGAGTAGTACCAGAGCGTCTGAAGGTTGAAGAGCGACTGACTGGATGCCTGAACCACGCCTCTATTTATACCAAATGGAGGTCGCATAAAGTAGGTGGGGCTTACACCGTTGTTGCGCATGCGCTCTGGTAACATCCCCCCGCTTCTAAGATCGAACTGTCGGGTATATTAAAAGGGTGGTGTCTTCTTCCGGGTTTTGGGATAGATGGTCGGGCAGCTGATTTGTTTTCCCTGGTACGTGGATTACATTAAAGCTAAATTCCTGCAGGAGAATGGCCCATCTGGTAAATTTTGCCTTGTCAGATTTGAAACGGTCGAGCCATGTAAGGGCTCGACTGTTTGTCAGCAGGGTTAATGGCTGGTCCTGCAGGAAATGTCGGAATCTTTTTAGGGCCCATATGACAGCTAAGCATTCCACTTCATTTACATGGTATCTTTGCTCTGCTGAGTTCAGCTTGGCACTGGCGTACGCTATTATTCTCCTATTCTCCGTATCCCCTTGGAATAGAACCGCTCCCATTCCTTTGGCGGACGCGTCCGTCTGGAGGAAGAAAGGTTGGTCCGGTTCTGGCCTTGAGAGTTTCAGTGGATTTGCCAGTTGTTGTTTGATAGCCTTGAAGGCCGTGTCTGATTCGGTAGTCCACTGAAACTTTTTCTTCTTCTTCGCGAGGTCAGTCAACGGGCGATTGTTTCTGAGAAGTTCGGGATGTAGTCGCGTAGCCAGCTTGCGGTACCGATGAAGGAGCGGTGCTGCTTTACTGTTTTAGGCTGTTGGAAATCCCTAATATTGTCGGAATGGCGATCTAGGAGCAGAGTGTCGTCGGCAGTCACCTTGTGGCCCAGGTATGTATGTAGGTATGTAGTTTTCGATCTTCTGGATGAAGACTTCGGGGCATTATTCATCGGTTCCTGCGAAGGTGGGGGGCTCACGTTGCCATCTTGGCGGGGTCTGCTTCTCTAGGGTGTGCGTGGTTAGCTGTTGAAAAGCTTGAACAAATTGGGCCATTACAGCGCTCATTTGGGTGGCTGGGCCATGGTTGGATGTCGTGGGTGGCCGGACGTTGGTTCCCTCTGAGGTGGTTCGGCCATCCGGCAGGATGACTTTATTAACACGTTGGGCGCCATGTTCCCTAATGGGCGTGTCTCGTGCGGTCCCTTGGGGTTGCACGTCAACATTTCCATTCAAGGACTCTTTGGGTGAGAGGCAACTGTCCTGTACCACGTAGCTCTCACTCATGAGCGACATGTTTAAATTATTCATAAATAATAAATGTATATATGATATATAAATAAATATATAAATATATATGATCGTATAGAGTGAGTTCGATCAATAAGCCCAGTTGTTCTTGAAAATGAACTAACCTGAGCCGTATTAATGATTGACACTGTATGATTCACTAAAAGCCAAAGGCACTAGCGCAGTTGACTATTCTTGACTATCTGTTGCTTCCTAATAGAGAGATCTCGTGCTGGAGATCAATAACTAACGATAAGTTAAGTTTAGTTGATTCCAGACAGTTCGATCTCTAGAGAGGGTAGTACCAGAGCGTATGAAGGTTGAAGAGCGACTGACTGGATGCCTGAACCACACCTCTATTCATACCAAATGGAGGTCGCATGAAGTGGGCGGGGCTTACACCGTTGTTGCGCATGCGCTCTGGTAACAGAACCATTATTAACAAAGTTAATTTTCAAAAGTAGCGTCAATGGAAATAGGACCATTATTAACAAAAGTGTTCTCTGTTTGTTATAGCAACCTATTTTCTTAAATAATGGTTTTATCTTAAACTATGTTCTTGTCAGTTTGATGTCTTAACTGTCATCGGGAATCTCTATGTACATTTGTTAGTTCCAATATCTGTTTGTAAATATGATGCTCCTTTGTTGGTTCCTTGAAAAATAATAACAATTCATATCAACCGAGGGTTGCAGTAAATTAGTTAGTACTAGCACTGTCAAACTGATAGACTTCTTGGTGTGTGTTTGTTACCCTTCTTGTTACCCCTCTGCTATCTGTCTGATATACTTCCGATGTTAGTCTGGTATGTGTCTGCTACCCTTCTGATGTGAGTCTGGTGAGGGTGTGTGTTATCCTTCGTATAATATAATGAGTCACTATTTTAATTTACTATAATGTAGTCATACGAGCAACAAATCTCAAAGCATGCAAAAGCTTTAGATGTCCTCTGCTATCCGTCTGGTGTGTGTCTGTTACTCTTCTGATCCCCTCTGATAGACTTCTGATGTGAGTGTGGTGTGTGTGTGTGTGTGTTATCAGTCTAATAATATATTGAGTCACGCATACGCAATCGAGGCGCGCCGTTTGTGCACGGAACAGGTGCCAAGTTAGATGAATAGGTGCGCGAGCGCCGCGTTTTATCGGGGCAGTGCGCTAATGTATAGGAATTTCAAGAAGCATTTGCAAATAGAGTATTCATAGGCTTGCGCATCGTGATGTTGCGAACAATGTCCAGAATAGCGTCTAGATTCGGGATTCAGGGCGGACGAAATTGAATTACCGATAACCACATCCACAAAATATGAATCACCGGAGCGATAGTGGTTTTGCTTATCGACACATAGAAACAACACAACTTCAGAAATATTTTTGAAAAAGATTCATTTTTTATTTTTTAGAGCAGCATTTCGTTTTAATAAATGCATGGGAAATCATTATTGGTGCTGCAAATGGAAGATCGTAAATAAATTATATGGCAAATGTATGCATAAGTTGCTCGTAGATGAAATACTTTTTAATTAAATAAAAAAAAAAATGCGGAGTGAGGAGAAGGACGAAATTTTCGGTATAAGAGTGTCTGTCGTCCAGTGCGTAGTTACAAAAACGGGAAGAGAGAATAGGGCAAAGTCGAGATGTGACATGGCGCTAGTGACGAGCAGTCACTCTTGATAAAACAATTTTGTTACGAAAAGCTAAACTCACTCTTATGGAACCTTTATATAATATGTTGCATTCTTGAAAGCAGCAATAAATCCACATTGAGATAAAAAATTTCAGAATGAAACTCAAAGTCAATGTCACAGCATTTTTAATAATTGACAACAGTGGATCTACTAGTTTCGGCCCACATTTCAGGCTACAAATTATTATTTTGTTATAATTAAAGGAAACAATTACAAAAGTCTCCAACCTTACCTGATCTAAAAAATTACTTCCGTGGGTAACACATGTCGATCATCATAAATGTTAGAGGAAAAAGATGTGAAATTGGAAGGTTAAAATTTTTGATATTTGAAAAACATGAAAAAAAAATTATTAGTTGAAATTGGAATGGAGTGATAGAGTTGAGCTCAAAGGGAGCAATCAACCATGAAAAAAATATCTTATGGGGGTAAGAGTCAAACTGCTTAAATTTATGTATATGACCGTTAATATCCTCAATTCTCAGAGGGAAGGGTACATACTGGCCATATAGTTTGAGGGAAGAAATTGAAGGTGATAACCTCTGGAACGAAAATACTTTTTTATGTAGGAAATTTTTATAAACGAAAATGAGAAATGAGCACCATGTTGTGAACAGGAAACTGAAGCACAAGGGATCCATAAAACTACAATAAATAGTCCATTACAATCAAGGCACAGCAAACCAGACGGAAAGGCATTTCACTCACAACATGTGACTTGTAATAATAAAGAACAACATGGAAGTATATCATAACGGAAGTTGTCAATGGCAGAAATATTATACTTCATAAAGACAAGAGAAAGAATTGAAGTGTAATCGAATTAGAAGAAAATGGATATTCTCCTTGGAAGTGGTTAATGACAAAATTTGAAAGTTAATTGAAATATTAAAATGGTTGGGAAACCAATAAATAGCCATGAAAAGAACATGTGTCGCCCACGAAAAATGCATAGTACATGAACAACATTAATGCAAATTCGCTGTAAAAATGAATTACAACAATATAATTAAACTAGTACTTTGAAGTTATTAAACATTAATTGAAGTTAAAAGGTTATACAAAGTTATACATATCAGAATGAGCGTAGGAAAAAATACTACAAAAAATGAAATATAAGCATTAAAGGTTGAGAGAAAATAAAGTTTAACGTTCTAGAAAAGGAAGATTCAGAAACATGTATGGCTCAGAAGGTACAAATTGTTCATTAAGACAAACGACATTGGCAGCAGAACTAGTCTGGTTAATCTCAAACATCTCAAGTAAATTCATCCTAGGATCCTTAAAACATTTATGTAGTATACGAGCATCAGACAATGAAAAATTATGGTTCTTGGAAATAATGTGATTTGCAAAAGCTGAAGTGGAAGCAGGAGAGTCAGTATTTCGATACCTTTTGATACAACTAAGATGTTCTTTTATCCTGGCGTCCAACAAACGTCCAGAATGGCCCACATAGACAGCGTCTCAGTTCTGACAACAAAGTTTGTAAACGCCAGGAGAATGGAGATATGGCAAGCAATCTTTAGAGTTAACCAGTAATGATCTCCAATTGTTATTAGTTCAAAAACCATAGTTGATGTTATGTTTTTAAAAAATATTAACAAATTTATAGAATATAGGACCGAAGTAATGTAGATAAGCAGCATAATGAAGTTTGTCACTGTCAGAAACTACATTAAGAGAATTAATAGTAGGAAAACTGGATATGAATTTATCGAAAAATTTTATGTATAATTTGTTGAATAAAGATTGGGAAATTTTTGCTGACAACGATTTGTTTAATGATATTAATCTCACTATAAAATGCCTCTTGTGATAGAGGTGAAGAAAAGTCTCTATAAAGTAGGCTATTAAAGGAAGAAACCTTATGTGATTGGGGGTGGTTGGAATTAAAATCGATGAAAGCGTCCGTCGTTGTGGGTTTTTGGAAGTCCTTAAAGTAGGGGGGTGATAGGTGCTATCTGTATCAATTGATAGAATCTAGTGTTGAAGCTGTCTAATGTATCAGCGTAAGTTTTTAGCCTATTCCTAAAATATGTATGAAACTTCAAGGTAGGATCTAAGCTTAAGGAAGGAAAAGAAGTCTCCGAATTAATGAAAGAATCTACCTTATTAACATAATCGTATCTGTCCAAAGCTACCGAACAGTTGCCTTAGTTACTACTAAATCTTCTGGAAACATTTTATTTTTTAGATCTCTAAGTAATGAGATTGAAAATTGATGTTGATTAGTAAATGGAAAGATGTTGGGTTTGAAATGTATATTTCTGTTGGAAGCTTTGTGAATCAACGAAGAAATGTCAGTCGTTATGGCTATTCTATTAGTCAAATCCAAATTGCCCAAAATTGATTCAGAGTCTATTGTCTATTGCTAGAGTACTTAAGTTGTGTTTAACATTAGAAGTTGAGAAATTAAATTTTAATCCCATGTTAAGCAAGTCAAGTTGTTGTTTATTGAATACAGAATTACTGAGGTTAAGGACTCTAGGGTGAAACTTGAAAGAAGAAAATTTAATATCGCTCACATGTGAATTTAAAGATCCTTGTTTAAGTTTTTACCTATCAACCAGTGAAGTCTATCAGACAACCTTACATTATTATCAATACCCGCATCCGCAACCATATTCCTCACATCTCTATCTAAAATATCAAATTCGTGAAAGATAAGTAAGGCAGTTAGCAAAAAATAGATGAATTTCAACCGGGTATTAGTAAAATTGAGAAAATTATAAAGTGTCTTCATCTCCTGAACGATCCACGTCCCCTTAGCCTTCTGAACAGTGTGCTGTGAAGTTCTGGAACGTACTCTGATATGAATGGAAATAGAGGTAGGGTAAACTCCATGAAAATTGTATCTCTGCAAATACCAAATAAGTTGGACAGTCTTCTTCCTTTCCCACATTGATCTTTCATAATGTCGGATGACAACAGCCAGACTGGCATTCTTTAAAAGGAAGATATAATCCATTGCTCAAATGTGACTGACAGTAATTTTTTTTTCTGAATAAAACTCAAAGTCAATGTCACAGCATTTTTAATAATTGACAACAGTGCAGCGGCTAGTTTCGGCCTACATACGGGCCACCTTAGTTAATTGTTTTTAGTTTTTGACATGTTAACTTATCAACAACTCTTCTTCTTCTTTAAGAGGATTTGTACTAATATTGACATTTACAACTATAATTTTATCTATGATTTTTTTATACGCTCATTCTGGTATGTATAACTTTGTATGATCTTTTAACTTCAATTAATGTTTAATAACTTCAAGGTACTGGTTTGATTATATTGTTGTTATCTATTCTTTCAGTGAATTTGCATTAATGTTGTTCATTATACATTTTTCGTGGGCGACATATGTTCTTCTCATGGGCATTTATTGGTTTCCCAACCAATTTAATAATCATTTAATTTTCAGAGTTTGTCATTAACCACTTCCAAGGAGAACATTCATTTTTTCCTAATTCGATTACACTTCAATTCTTTCTCTTGTCATTTTGAAGTATGACATTTCTGCCATTGACAGCTTCCGTTATGATATGCTTCCATGTTGTTCTCTAATATTACAAGTCACATTTTGTGAGTGAAGTGCCTTTCCGCCTGGTTTGGTGTGCCTTGCTTGTAATGGACTATTTATAGAAGGAATATGGATCCGTTGTGCTTTAGTTTCCTGTTCACAACATGGTGCTCATTTCTTATTTTCAATTATAAGAATTTCTTACATATAGAAATATGTTTGTTCCAGAGGTTATCATCTTTAATTTCTTCCCTCCAACTCTATGGCCAGTATGGACTCTTCCCTATGGAAATTGAGGTTGACTTGCCCAGACTCTTCCTTCTAGGAATCGATCCTGAACTTGTTGCAGTCTTCCCTCTGGGAATTGAGGATAATAACGGTCATATAGACAAGATTCCTAATACACACAAATTTAAGCAGTTTAACTCTTACACATAAGATATTTTTTCATGGTTGATTGCTCCCTTTGAGCTCAACTCTATCACTCCATTCCAATTTCAACTAATAATAATTTTTTTTCATTTGTCGCATCCTTTTTATAAGATATTACAACCATTAAGTGGTTTACATTTCAATTTATGACGATAGAAAGATTTTTTCAAGCTTTTCAAAATGCAAAAATTTTAACCTTCCAATTTCACACCTTTTTCCTCTAACATTCATGATGATCGATGTGTGTTACCCACGGAAGTATTTTTTAGATCAGGTAAGGTTGGAGAATTTTGTAATTATTTCCTCTAATTATAACAAAATAATAATTTGTAGCCTGAAGATCGCCCGTATGTAGGCTGAAACTAGTAGATGCACTGTTGTCAATTATTAAAAATGCTGTGACATTGACTTTGAGTTTTAATCAGAAAAATTACTGTCAGTCACATTTGAGCCATTGATGATATTTTCCTTTCAAAATTAAATTGTTATATAAGCCTTAAATTATAAAACAACTTTGCTAGTTGGGCATGAAAATTGTTACATAACATATAAGAAAAATTAATATTGTTGATAACATGTTACATCCAATTACTCTACAAAAATAAAGAGAAACAATAATTGGATAATTTTCCTGATCAATGACTAACCTTCTTCTATTTTTGGCTCTATCAACAGCACATCAAGTCACTGAAAGGTTTCGATAATTGAAATACAAAATGTATGTCGCTTGGCAATTTTGCACTATAAATCAAACTGAAAGAAACGTGCTTAAAATAAATTATTATAATAGCGCGAAATAACGCCAAGATATTCTCATAGGTACTTCCATTCGCGAACATTTATTATAACGAGAATAGTACAGAAATTTGCAAATGGTTCTACTTTTTAATTTTATTCCAAACCGATTTATTCTCCCGATAGCTGCAAGAAAAAGGCAATACAAGCGAAAAGTTGATAGTGTACTTGGCACACTTAAATTTCCTTAAAAGCCCCGTTATCTCGCTACACATATATACTACTAATGTTGATGATAATTTAGAATAGTGTTACCAAAGTTTATAGATTCTGTGAATTTTGGTGTTACTCGAGATAAACGAATCAAGTAACGAGCCGTTTTATCTGTAATTTGAAAGATTGTATTCTCAGCGAGCAAACAATAATTTTTGGTTAAATATTACCATCAGTTGAGTTTTTATTTTCTTGTGTTTTCATCTAGTGTGCTCGTGAATTGTGAAAGCACGGAAAATAGAGAATTCATTCAAATGTACCCGCCCAATTCATCAGTTTTCCAAGGCAAATTCAATGATAATTACCGAGATATTAAATTTCGAAAATTCCAGGATTCAAGTAATTTTTTTTCCAAAGTGACGACAGCAGGTTCTGTTAGAGAAGGTTCACTTGACCGTGATGCTTGAGTAATTTTTCCTTTTTTTTTTTTATATCTTCAATGTTCGATGCAAGTCTGCATTTGAAACAGAAGATGATCTCAGCTAAACCAATCTTTGCATTGAGCATTTTACGGTATCCGGATATAGAGAAATTTAGACTGTGAAAAATTCTCTCTGTCAATTCTTCGGCAACTTTCGAAAGTAAGATGTTAGGTGGCACAAATGTAAATCAGTTTTCATTGAAAAACCTAGTAAAAGCGATGAATAGTTAGGAAAATTCTCAAATGTGATTCGACATAATATGCAGTATTTCCAATTCAACCGTCTTTTCTTGGCCTTGCTTTCTAATATAGTATTGTCATTAATTTCAGTTTAAGACATTTTTTGTACCTGGAAAAAGGTTTTTCTCTCTTGACATATTATTCGGTCATGAAAACAAAAGTAGCTATGACAGATTTCCTATATTAATTATGACTAAAATAGCAGATAATATTACAATTGGAATTGTCACTAACCTGACTTTGAACGTGAACATAAAAATAATTACCCTTCAAATTCACTGGAAAATAATGTTCTCTTCTTATAGTAGAAGAAACTTATAATAAGAAAGTAGTTAGGATGACCTTATTTGGTCTCTGGAGAAAGAAATAACATCCGATTTATGAAAGAGCTTTTTTAAATGAAACTAACTGTTTCGAAATAATTACACAATACATTGTGGACGTATTTATAAACAGTTAGCTTCGTTTAAATAAGGAATATGAGTAGATTCCACTGAGTAAGTGTCGAAACAGTAAGTTCATGAAATGGGTAAATAAAAACTGTCAAGTTCGCAGAATGCACAACATTGTTGAGATAAATGATTAAAATTCCTTTCTTAGAATTTTGAAAAATTTTTAAATATATTGTGAAATAATCTATAAACTGTAAGTTTCATTTAAAACACTAACATTCCTTTCCTTTTTGAACCATTATTGATTGCATAAAAATCCTAAAAGATTACAGTTTATCATACAACTTTCAAGAAAAATCAGAAGCAAATCACAAATTGGACCCCATATTTCTACCGATGTGCATTTCTTGACAATTTTGATGTCAAATCCAATTCTAGAGTAAGTCTTGTGAATATAATAATTGTATCCCAATTGTATCGCATCTCCATTACCTCAATGCTATTTGTAAGTTGCCCAATGTCACATGTCGATATCAATTTATTGGAAAAACATGATCAATTCAGATATTTACAAATTTACCACCTGTTGATTCTTCATGGACTTCTCAGGTTAAAAGAAAGTGTGTCAATAGGTCAAAACTTGTGATTAATGAAGATATTATGAAGTTCAATCGAGTACATAAAACTTTGTTGGTATTTCATGGGCAGCCGTATCCTCCTTTCGTAAACGATAACAATTCGTTAACTTGTCGTTGCGCAAAATTAATAGTCATAGTATGTGTAAGGAAACAGATGTAAATAATTTGATGGTTAAAGTATGAATCCAAAGTTTTTTGCTTTGGGCGGGTTTCCCTACATAATTTTGAGCGGGTCAAAACTAATAGATCTCGAAGGACCACAGCTAGAGACTGTATACATTTAAACTTGAAGATAATATCAGAGGTTTGGGAAAAACCACCTGATTCGGAATTAGGAACAGGTAAGAAAATAGACGCTTCCTGTTTTACGTTATATTAAGAAGTGTTGACAAGCATTGGGAAAGGTATACAAAACCAGACACGTGATGTTGCGTTGCTCTATCCTACTTGGCAGCCAGTGAATAAATAAAAATACTAAACTGGACAGTTGCTCGTTCAGAGGTCCAGATAGAGTATATACAATGTAAACTGTTTAATCTAAGTGTCTCTTACAAAACAGTTATAAACATGTAACAAGCTGATCGCCTGTTACGATTTCCATCGGACTATAATATTCTAATTTCGTCGTACTAATGTTGCAAAATTTAAAAAAACTTGTTTCACTTCCAAATTTAGGGTATTTAAACGATATCGTACATTGGAAAAGTCTCTTCCTATCAGTAAAATTTATAGGTTAGTACCTTACATCGTTGTGGTTTCACATATTTGCTGGTGAGTTAGATTTTTTGAATATGTTTTCTCCGTGTTTATTCTGTTTTATATCAAATTATAATATGAGCTGGCGTTTGATGAATTTTATATGTTTAATTATTTTTTATTGTAAAAAGGAAACATTTTTTATTCTTTTTGGAGCGAATTTTTAATAATTTATTTTCATTCTTTTTTAGCTTTATAATTCCGCATTTTCTGTTTATTTAGGGAACAAAGCGAATATGATAGAACATACTTCTGTTAGTTTCATTTTAAAAACTAGATTCAGTTTTTTATGTGTTGGAGCATAAGCTTCTTATCTGTTCTATTTATTCCTTCCTTCCCAGAATTTTTCCTTGATTTTTACCCTTTTTTCTTTCCTCAGCTCTGCAGCCCCTGGGTAGGCCCTATGAAAATACCACCCATAGAACAACACAAAACTGGCCGGGATGGATTCAGGACCCCATTTTCATCGACTAGGACCTAGCTGAGAGCTGAATAATTCCAGAACCTCTCCAAGATAAGTCCTTTGTCTTATACACAATTCATGGGAATCTAGAATTGGAGATATTTATTGTAACTGTAACATATGTTCTTCCCCGGCTTGGAACTCTTCCTCAAGTTGTGGTATTCGACTCCAGTTAATGTATTTTCATAGCAATCACTGGGATGGGGTGAACAATCGATATTAAATTGGACGCCACCACCTTTTTAAGCGATACTTAAATTAAACAAAAAAACTAAAAAGGTTAAAAGCTGGAAAACCCTATATTTACTTTAACTTAACAAAACGAAATACTAAAAATATTTCAACGCAATGGTCCAAGTTAATATAAATTGCTGAAAATCAAACATCAAATGTTCAGCAAATTATATTTATTATTAACTCAATAGATAATTCACATTAACTGCATATCCAAAATACAAGACGAATACGAACGTCGTTATACAATGAAAATCTCAAATTCTGGATTTCCATGAATTGAGTATAAGACAAAGGACTTATCTTGGAAAGGCTCTGGAATTATTCAGCTCTCAGCTAGGTCCTAGTCGATGGAGATGGGGTCCTGAGTCCATCCCGGCCGGTTTTGTGTTGTTCTATGGGTGGTATTTTCATAGGGCCTACCCAGGGGCTGCAGAGCTGAGGAAATAAAAAAGAGTAAAAATCAAGGAAAAATTCTGGGAAGGAAGGAATAGATAGAACAGATAGGAAGCGTATGCTTCAACACATAAAAAACTGAATCTAGTTTTTAAAATAAAACTAACAGAAGTCTGGTCTATCATATTCGCTTTGTTCCCTAAATTAACAGAAAATGCGTATTATGAAGCTAAAAAAGAATGAAAATAAATTATTAAAAATTTGCTTCAAAAAGGATATGAAATGTTTCTTATTTACAATAAAAAAGAATTAAACATACAAAATTCATCAAACGCCAGCCCATGTTATAATTTGAAATAAAACAGAATAAACACGGAGAAAAAATATTAAAAAAATCTAACTCACCAGCAAATATGTGAAACCACAACGATGTAAGGTACTAACTTATAAATTTTACTGATAGGAAGAGACTCTTCCAATGTACGATATCGTTTAAATATCCGAAATTTGGAAGAGAAGCAAGTTTTTTCAATTTCGAAACATTAGTACGACGAAATTAAAATATTATAGTCCGATGGAAATCGTAACAGGCGATCGGCTTGTCACAAACATTAATTAAATAGATAATGGAACATAAGTTTGGTTGAGCATGTGGAAACCCTGCTGGTGTTAGGAGAATTCATACGGTTGTTATCGAAATACTCACAAATAATAAATGTCATTAAAAATGTGTTGACTTACAACCTTGCACAACACTACCGTCGCGATCAAAGTAACAAATAAAAATTGTAACTATATATCAAGTAAAAAAGTATAGATAATCGATACGACGACACTCACACCGATTTCCAAGAAATTGAGAGCGACTGCCTAGTGAGAGATCAAATTTTCGTCTACTTCAATGACCCAGCATAAATACACTCTGGTTACACATTTTAGAAGAATGAATGAGGGTTCGCCGTGTTTGGCCGGGTAAAACAGATTGTTCTGAAGCTGGGGCGTATTACGATTTGAAAAGAACCATTCTATTCAAACGGTTGTTTGAACAGTATGAGTAGCCTACAATAGGTGGTGAACGTGTCGTACTGAGAAATTGATGAAAATAATCATTAGTCGCTGCTATACCTTCCACCTTGCCTTATCAACCTTTAATAAAAAAAAAGAGAAGAAAAGGATCTGTCTTTTCTGAACAGAAAAAGGCTGACATACTTAAGCGAGAGAGAGGGGAGAGAGAGAGAGAGAGAGAGAGAGAGAGAGAGAGAGAGAGAGAGAAGTACGAGAGTTTTTGGGTTTGTAAGTTTTGTTGGGGTTGGATATTTTATAGAATTGGTTCTGTTATAGAATATAGTTCCTACGCAGGGCTGGGTTAGGTAGGGGTGTTTTTTTGGTTGGTTTATGTGCCGAGTATTGAGCTTGACTTGAGTGAAAGTGGTGACTGGAGACTCAGTCAATGGAAAAAAGTGTCTATGATGTTTTGATAAAAAAAGTGTTTAAAATTTTTTTTCTGAATTTTTATGTAAATTGAGAGTGGGCGAATGGTTTTTTGGTAGAAAGTTATCGGAGAGAGAGAGAGAGAGAGAGAGAGAGAGAGAGAGAGGCAGGCTCGGTTAGCAACGAGAATGGATGATATGAGAGAAACGTGGTTTTAAAGGTGTATTGGATGAGGTAATAGGAAGTGTCTAGAATCGATTGGATTTGTAGAAGACGAACCACGTTGTGTTGCGGATTGTTAATGGTAGATGAGGTGGATGTTTGAAATTTATTGAGAAGTTTGTGGGAATTTGGGTGTCTCAGATGTCTCGGTGATTAATAAGAAGGATGGCAACTGGCTGTTTCGAGCTCGAGAAGAGGAGTTTAGTGAGTTAATTGTATTTGTAGTACTTGTAAAGGGTTTGATGTTGACTCAAACACGGGTCATTGTAAAACTGAAACTTTATTCATGACATATACAAAATAGAATGATCGAAGGAGGGCGCTGTCGTCGCTGTCACACATTCTGATTATGGTCAGGTAGATTGATGCACATATGAATGATAGTGTGGTCGACTATTACATCCCCCGTACTATACAAAAATTAATTTTATATTTCCTTATAAGCTAAGTTCTATATTTCTCTTATTAATCTTTTAGGCTGATTAATCGTTCTACCATATCTAGTGGTATACCCCTAATAGCACACATTGTTCCCGGAATGTTCAATTAGTGTTCCATATAAGTCGCAATGTTCCGGCCTTCTATGCTATATGCAAGGAACGTTCCACTGATAATGTTCCCGGAACATACACGCAAAATCATTCCAGGAACATTATTTTGATACAAATTACAAATATTGTAAAATAT
This sequence comes from Galeruca laticollis, assembly GCA_963921935.1. Taxonomy (NCBI): domain Eukaryota; kingdom Metazoa; phylum Arthropoda; class Insecta; order Coleoptera; family Chrysomelidae; genus Galeruca; species Galeruca laticollis. The sequence continues at coordinate 248,979,093 of OY998176.1, forward strand.
AAGTGTCGTTTTAAAAACGAAATCATATACAGAAAAAATAAAATATAAATAATTATTTTAAGTTTCTGTTTTCGTATATCGTCAATTACTTTCTTTTTGTCAGAACTTTAAGTTCTGGAGCAATTAATTCGCCATTTAATTGTATTTCTGTCAGTTGTCACATTTCTATCAATGTCTGTTCTATGGTCGAAGTGTTTTCTAAGGTTATATTAAAATAAGTTCGTTTTATTTAGCTAATATTTGGCGCGACAAGTAAATTACTAACAAAATATCTATAATCGCAACACAATTGAAGACAGGAAGAAAATATTCAGAGATTGCAATATACCTGGTTTTGTTGAGTGTGTACATTTGTGCAGGTAAGGTTTGAACAATTAAAATAAGTTACATATATATTTCAATTTTGTGGTTAGAGATAAGTACCAGCATTTGTGTGATTTTCTTTGGTTAACATTGTGTGACTATATTCGTCACTTTAGTTTGGACAAATTGCTTTATTGACCTTTAACTCTTCAAACAGTTCTGAAATAATATCTACCTCAAGTGAAAATGTGATAAAAAGAAAGTTACTTAACAAATATTCTGAAAGGTTTAAACGCCAAAAAACACGCATTTTACAAGAACAACCAATATGTGTTACTTTAGAAGCTACTGCTCAAGAAGATTCACCTATTCTTCACAGTTGCGGTGAATCAGACATTGAAATCTTGGAAAATCATGTAAACACAAAATTAAATATTGCAATAGATGGGATCCATCAAGAATCTTCTATTCAAACAAGTCTTTCACAACAATTGTCAACTTGGACAATAACTCATAACATTTCTCATGTGGCTGTTTCCCAACTGTTAGGTATACTTCGAGAACAAAATTTGAATGTTCCAAAAGATGCGAGAACTTTATTGAAAACCCCTAGAAAAACAGGCTATGATTTAGAGATAGTAGAGCCTGGAGTTTATTATCATTTTGGATTTCTTTCTTCACTAAAAATTTCAATTGATAAATTGCCAAAGAATTTGAAAACAAGTACATTAAAAGTTTCTATCAATAAAGATGGTTTACCGTTAGCAAAAAGTTCAGGAAGCAGTTTGTGGCCAATCATGTTAAATCTAATTACTAATAAAAATGTGGTAGAAATTATGGGAATTTATCATGGGAATGAAAAGCCAAACAATTCTAATGAATTTTTGAGCAGGTTAGTTGAAGAAGCTGTACCTATCATAAATAATGGATTTGTATATTTTGGAAAAAAATATAATGTAAAGATCGTTGCTTTTATTTGTGATGTACCTGCCAAATCTTACATAAAATGTATACGAGGTCATAGTGGATATATCTCATGCACAATGTGTGATACAAAAGGTGATTACAAAAATGGGAGGGTGTGTTTTCCAGATTCAGATACTTGTTTTCAGTTAAGAACAGATTACAGCTTCAGAAATAAAATTCAAGAAGAACATCACAGTGGCACATCAGTATTAGAACAACTCCCTGGAATAAATATGGTTCATAGTTTCCTACTAGATTATATGCATCTTGCATGTCTCGGTGTAATGAAAAAATTGATAGTTAATTTGTGGCTAAATGGTAAACCTCCCTATAAATTCTCTGTTTTTCAAATTAATAAAATTTCTTTACAACATTTAGAGTTCAAAAATCAAATACCTGAAAAATTTTGTAGAAAACCAAGATCACTTTTAGAATCAAAACGTTGGAAAGCAACGGAATTTAGGCTAATTTTATTTTACACTGGAGCTGTAGCTTTGAAAGGAAATGTGGATGAAAACATTTATCAAAATTTTGTATGCTTGCATGTTGCTTTTATTTTACTGTCTTTAAATAAAAATATTGACTATGCTAATGAATTGTTGAAATATTTTGTTAGAACTTTCATTATTATTTATGGTCTCGAACATGTATCACATAATATCCACGGCATGTTACATATTGCAGATGATTCAAAAATATATGGAAGTATTGAAAATGTCAGTGCTTTTCCATTTGAAAACAACATGCTTTTCTTGAAAAAAATTCATCCGAAAAGGTAACCAACCAGTTCAACAAATAGTTAATCGTGTACATGAGAGAAATAATGCAGTAATAACTGAACAGCCAATACCACAATTTCCTCAGTTAAAATCACAACATTTTCATGGCCCAGTTCCTCCAAAACTGAAATCTGTATCAATTAAGCAGTTTAGGAAAATTGTTTTTGAGACATTTGTATTATCTGTTGAAGATGCAAATAGTTGTTGTATATTGAAAGACAATAGCATTATTAATATTAAAAATATAGTACAAATAAATAATGATATTCAAATAATAGGTACAACGTATAAAGTGATAAATAATTTTTTTCAAGTGCCGTGTAATTCTTCGGAATAAAATATTTTTAAAGTGAGTCAGGAAAGTTCACTACAGGTTTGGAGCATCTTAGATATCGTTAAAAAATGTGTCAAATTGAAATTTCAAAATGAATATGTAATATACCCTCTTTTGCATATGTGTATGTAAGTTTTTAGATCTGATACTGTAAAATTCATAATGATCTTTTTACTGCCATATTTACAAGTTCAGTTATATTTGAAGGTTCACATTCTAATCTGACAGCTCTGTTAAATTGACATTTCTCACAAAAATGTATATTTGAGAAACGTCACTGGCCACTCTTGTCAGATTTGGATAGGAATCTTGAAATATAATTGAGAGTTGTGAATACGGCTAAGTGTAGCATCACAATTAAATTGCCGTTACTATTTAGGCAACATTATAAAACTGCAGCATTGACTTTATTTAATGAAAGATGGTAATTAAAAAGATTTTTTTTTGATTTCTCGTTTTTTTTTGAGTTGTATTTGACATGTCTTCACCACGATCTTGGACAGTGGTTGTTTTTGAAGCAGACCAAACAGTACAAGCTGTTCCTACTAAATGGATTGTTGGAGACCAATGTCTTTGGCCAACTTTGCCACAAGATAAAATCAATGTAGCATTAAGAAATTGTGATTACAATTCTTGCTGGCCATCTCACAACATAAGGATACTGAGGAATAGTACTTTTGGTAAGCACAATTAATTTTTAAGAAGTTCTCAAGTATTCTACATTATTTTTTATTGTTTCTTATGTTACTCGTAAGTAATTAAGTATTTTATCAAATTCAGGCTCATTATAAACAACTGATAAAAATTGTCAGTAATGTTAGTAATTTTAAATTCAATTGTCTTGACATTAAGTTATCCATCTATATTAGTCAACAGGCAAATAATCCGTTCCAATTTTATAAAATTTGATATTACTTACAACATATTTGTTATTCGATAAACTGTAAAAGTGGTTTTTCGATTCAGAAAATATTAGTATTTGCTCCACGTTCATTTGAAAATATATTATTCTTTTTCTTTTCAGATGACTATTCACTGGCTAGAACTAAAGCTAGGAAAGCCGAGTTTACTAGTGACTTAAGTACTGATACAGAAGGTCATAGAAAGAGGAAGAAGAAATTATTCTCCTCATCTGATTCAGATGAAGATGCTAGCTCCAATCCTATATCTAATAAAAAGAAGAATCCATTGCATCATCTTCCACCACCCCCTCAAATGAGTTCAAATAAGCAGTGCTCTTTAGAGACTTTTAATCGAGGAGACATTTGCATTGGTAATATTTGCATAATAGAAACCTAATTTTAGGCATTGTCAAACCCATACAATATTTGTAATGTTTGCACTATGAAAAGTGAAATTAATTTATTCTGTTTATGTATAGAAAAAAATTACTTATTTTTTTATTCTCAGATAATACTTCTAGAACAACTACTCGCAGGTCTCCAGTCAATAGGACTATCGTGGAAAGTGAGTATATAAGTCGCATCTGTTCATTTTTCAGTCATTTGTTTTTTATTCTAAAGCATGTAATAATATTGTAATGATATAATGTGTATTTGTTTTACAGGCCCCACCACATCATGCAAAAATCTCTGTGATGTTTGTTGTATCAAACCACGTCATGATGCTAAATCTTTGTATGTAATGAGTTCATTACTGGTGGAGCTTAATGGGAAGGTTGATAAATTGTTAAAAAGAGATGTTAGAGCTGAAGAAATGACTGAAACAGGGATATTGGTGAAGACCAATATAGATTTCCCTATTGGTAGTGTGCCAATTTTTGAGAATTTTAATTGGTAATTTTATTTTTTTATTTTATCTCTTCAGCTTTTTAGTTATATTAAAATCTAATAAAACATAATATGAATTACAAAAACAGTTTTATAATATTGCAAGAATTGATCTTTTTTTTAATAGGTAAAGTATTTCTCAAAAATTGGAGGCAATAACCTAACCGAATATGTGAAGAGATGTTTGATGCCATTAATAAAAGATGAGTTAGCCGTACAATTCACATATTTAGGGAGAAAAGGAAAGCTCAACTTTGGGATTTCAAACTTGGCTAGAGCAATTGTTGGTAAGTTTATGTTAATTTCAAATTTAATATTATGTTAATTTCAAATTTAATAACATTATGTGTATATGTTTTCTCTCAAGATACTTACTTTTATGTGTAAATGTTATATTTTATTCCGCCAAATTAATTTGAGCTTAAAAAAATACAATACTTATTTTTAAAGAGCCACGATGCGTACGATGTGTGGGCAAACACCTGACGAATGAATGCCCTCAACCTAAAAATGTACAACCAAAATGTGTTCACTGCGGCGAAGGACATCCAGCTAATTACAGAGGATGTGTAGTAGCCAAAGAAATGCAGAAACTAAAAGACAAAAATACTAAAAAAGTAATAAGGCCTAATCGACCACAGAGAGATAACAACAGAAACCCAGCTCCTGCGACAGAAAAATCACAAAGCAGGACTACTACAAACAATGCGGAAAACAGAAAAACTTACAATATGGCAGTAAAAAACACAACAGAAGATAATAAAAAACAAAACAACCCAACAACCGATCAAATTCTCCAACAAATATTGGATAAACTAAATAAACTGGACGATCGAATTACCAGATTGGAATATAGCAACAAAGGAGCTATCCCCAAGCGACTTGGTAATGAGAGACAGCCTTAGAATATTAGAATGGAATGCTAATGGCCTCATTCAACATCAGCAAGAATTACAGGCCATTCTAGAAATTGAAAAAATAGATATATGTCTCATTAGTGAAACGCATTTCACTAAGGAGTCATTCATCAAAATAAAAGGATATCAGGTATACCATACCATTCATCCAGATAATGCAGCCAAAGGTGGAAGTGCAGTTATAATAAAACAAAATATAGCACATCACCAAGAAATGAGCTATAAAACAGCCGAAATTCAAGCAACCACAGTCAGAATAAAAACAAAAACTTACGAATTGAATGTAACGGCAGTCTATTGTCCGCCAAAACACGCAATCAAGAGGAATAAATACATTGAATTCTTAAATAGCCTAGGGTACAGATTTATCATTGGAGGAGATTTCAATGCAAAACATGTACACTGGGGTTCTAGACTAACTAACACTAAAGGTAAGGAACTACTAACAGCAATAAACCAAATTAAATGTGAAGCAATCTCGACAGGAAAACCAACTTATTGGCCTGCTGACCCTAACAAAATTCCAGACCTCATAGACTTCTTTGTGGCCAGGAATATCTCGACAAACTACATGCAAATAGAAGAAGCATGGGATATGAGTTCTGACCATTCCCCCATCCTTCTCACACTTATTGAGACTATAATACAAAGAGAAAACTTACCAAGACTAGTCAACAACAAGACTGACTGGAAAAGTTTCCAGATTGAATTAGAAAACAACATTAACCTCTTAGTCCCGCTAAAAACCAAAGAACAGCTAGATGAAGAAGTAGAAAAACTCAACAAGGTTATTCAGAAAACTGCATGGAATAATACCCCGAGCATTACATCGAGAACAAAGGGAAATAATTACCCAAGAGAACTTAAAGAATTAATAACAGAAAAAAGAAAACTAAGACGGAAATGGCAACAATCTAGAGCACCAGTAGACAAAACTAGATTAAACAATGCCGCACAGAATTTAAAAAGAGAAATACAAAAAATCAAACATGAATCAATTAGTACTTACCTCAGTGAACTAACAAATGACAGCAGTACAGATTATTCCTTGTGGAAGGCTACTAAACGATTAAAGAGACCAATCCTGCATAGTCCTCCAATCAGAAATGAAGATGGAAGCTGGGCCAGAGATAACAGTCAAAAAGCCAAAAGATTCGCTGATCACCTAGAAAATACCTTTCAACCTAACGAAGGAGAAGAATTATCAAGAATGGACTATGACCAAGAAGAATTAGAGATAAGACCTGTTACACCAAAAGAGGTAACTGCAGAGATAAAAGAAAACATTAACCCGAAAAAAGCCCCAGGATTTGACCTGATTACAGGAGAAATCCTAAAGCAGCTGCCCAAAAAAGCTATAATAAAACTGACACACCTGATAAATGCAGCTTTCAGGTTGAAATATGTCCCCAGAATGTGGAAAGTTGCAGAGGTGATTATGATACCCAAACCAGGCAAAAAACCTGAAGAAGTATCATCATACCGGCCAATATCATTACTACCAGTAGTTTCTAAATTATTTGAAAAACTTCTGATAAAGAGACTAAAACCAATAATAGAAGAAAGAAAATTGATACCTGATCACCAGTTTGGATTTCGCGAGAGCCATTCAACGATAGACCAGGTGCATAGAATAACAAATATTATAGAAAACGCATTGGAAGAAAGAAAAGTCTGTTCTGCAATCTTCCTAGATGTAGCACAGGCCTTTGATAAAGTATGGCATGAGGGGCTCAAACACAAACTCAGATGTCACCTACCTAAACAATACTCTGACCTTCTGGATTCATATATATCAGAAAGAGTATTCAGAATAAAACAAGAAGAAGCATACTCTGAACTGAGAGAAATAAATGCTGGAGTACCACAAGGAAGTGTACTAGGACCAGTCCTCTACCTACTGTACACTAGTGACATTCCAAACCTAGAACATAATACCACAGCCACATTTGCAGACGACTCAGCTATCTTAGCTGTAGGCAAAAACCATGAAGAAGCAGCAAATAAACTGCAGAATAACATAGATCAGATTTATGAATGGGCCAGAAGATGGAGGATCAGATTAAATGAAACAAAGTCAGTGCACATTAACTTCACCAACAAACGAAATCAACATGTACCAATTAGACTAAATAATGCTCAGATACCTTACGCCAATACAGCAAAATATCTGGGTATTACATTAGATGCGGGGTTACGCTGGAAGCCACATATCAAAAAGAAAAGAGAAGAATTAGGACTCAAATTTAGAAACATGCATTGGATATTGGGACGCAACTCCACTCTGTCTGTATACAATAAATTGCTATTATACAAGCAAACTCTGAAACCAGTTTGGACCTACGGCATCCAACTTTGGGGCTGTACCAGAGAAAGTAACATCCAGATCATACAACGATTCCAGAACAAAGTATTAAGGAACATCGTCAATGCGCCTTGATACTCCCGAAACAGTGACCTCCACAGGGACCTGGAGATGGACACTGTCAGCCAGACAATCACTAAGTTTGCCAAAAGCCACGAACAACGGCTTTTAGACCATGTGAATGTAGAGGCCATCCAGCTCCTCGACAACACCAACCAGAAGAGAAGACTCAAGAGGACAAAGCCCTTTGAGTTAGTTAACTAGTGACAGTGTAAAGCAGAGCATAGTGCGGTAATTGCACGCTAGTGATAGTGTTTGTTTGTATTAGAGCCTAAGGAACTACTAATGAGTAAGACCTTTAGTTATAAGGTAGAAATTAGTAAATTAAGTTAGATTAAAATTGCTTATTGATCGTATTAATGATCAGATTGTAATTTCAAGAAAAGCCTATTAAGGTTTTTTTTTAAATAAAAAAAAAAAAAAAAAAAACTTATTTTTAGATGCCACAGAAAAAACAAATATAACTGTAAACAGGAAAGAAACTGAAATTTCTATTGGAGCTTGGTTGAGAAGAGCGCCAGAGAGGAGAAGAAGGGCAAATATATAATGTATAAATATTAATATGAAATATATGTTTTAATATATTTTTGTTTTTTTTTTAAATTATGTGTGTTCATTGAAAATAATTTCCTGAATATTCTTGGAATGATCCTATGCACTCCCAAGGGATGCCCCCGGAATAATCCACAAACATTCAAGGACGTTCAGAGAATGTCCCAATTAGACATTCCTGGAATGTACAATTTGCCCACAATGGCTTTACTGGGAATGTCCCTGGGATGTTCCACGACTATTTGCGATATTCTTGGAACATATCTGTTGTCTCATGTGGACGTCCTTGGAACATTTTAGGAATGCACTTGTGCTATTAGGGACCCTTCACTAGAGGTGCAGGGTGTGGGTAGAGTTATTTCAGGTGAGCTATTATTTGTGACGTCATCTTCATATAGTGGGGTTACCGTTGTTTTACCTTTATTATGTTTATTGTAGTTTCTACAAATTATAGCTTCCCTATTTCTTACAATTTTTGAGCCATTTTCAAGTTCAATGTCATAGGATCTTGGTCTTACATTTTTGTTTAAAATTCTGCCAGAAATGTTTTTGTTTTTTGATTTTATGTGAATTTTTTGATTTTTGTTTAATTCTGGCAAAATTTTAGAATGTTTGTCATAATAATATTTTTGAGAATTTTGCCTGTTCCTAAGAAATAATTTAAATTTATGTTGTTTAACATTAATGGGTTTTAAATGTTCATTAGTGACAGGCAGAATGCTTTTTAATTGTCTTTGATACAATAATTGTGAAGGAGAATATATATTATTATATAACGGTGTATTCCGCAATTCTAGAAGTGCTAGGAATGGATCATTTTTAGAAAATAGTGACTTTTTAAAAATATTTTTTACGGTTTGTATGGTTCTTTCTACAAACCCATTGGATTTTGGATATTTTGGGCTAGAAGTAATGTGATTAAATTCCCATTCCTGAGCAAAAATATCAAAAATAGCGGAGTTGTATTGTGGTCCATTATCTGATACCACTATGTCAGGAATTCCTTGTCTATAAAATATGCTTTTAATTTCAAAAATGATGGCTTCTGAGGTTAAATCTTTCAACTGAATTACTTCAGGAAATTTTGAAAAATGATCAACGACACATAAGAAATGTTTACCTTCAATCTCAAAAATGTCTATAGCAATTTTTTGCCAAGGTCTTTTTCGAATTTCGTGTTGCTTAAGAGGTTGTTTTTGATTATTTTTTAGATATAGTGCACATGTATTACAGTTTGCGATCATATTGTCAATATCTCTCGACATACCTGGCCAGAACATAATTTCTCTTGCTCTATTTTTAGTTTTCTCTTTTCCTAAGTGACTTAAGTGAAGTTTTTTTAATATGTTTTTTCGTAGTTTTTTAGGTATTACTAATTTAGAGTTACTTAATATTAGACCATTATGAATAGATAACTCATTTTTTAACTGAAAATATATTTTTAATCGTTCATTCATATTTTCTTTTGTTTTTGGCCACCCGTTTCTTATGTTATTTATTAATTCAATCATTTCAGTGTCAGTTTTTAATTCATTTTTAATATCATCTAACTTTTCATCAGAAAACTTCAAATTTTTTACTATTAAGCTAATTTGTGCATTTATGTTTTCCTCGAGTACTTTATCAAAATTGGTTGTGTCAAATTCATTTTGTATATTTTCATTATGAGCTCTGGAGAGCGCATCAGCTAAATACATTTGAGAACCAGGTTTATATATTATGTTTATATTATATTTTTGAATTCCTATAAACATTCTTTGAATTCGCGGAGGACAACTATGGAGTGGTTTTTTATGAATTTGTGAAATAGGTTTGTGATCACTTTCAACAATTACATTTTTCCGACCGTCTATAAAATGATGAAATCTTTCCAACCCAAAACACACAGCTAAGGTTTCCTTTTCTATTGGAGCCCACCTTTTTTGTGTTTCTGTTAATGCTTTTGATGCATAGAAAACAGGTAAATCATTTTGTAATAAAACAGATCCAATAGCATCTTTGGAAGAATCTACGGAAACTTTAACCGGTTTGTTTATATCATAATATTGCAAAATGGGTTTTGAGATTAATATTTGCTTTAGTTTATCAAATTCTACCTGTTGTGATTCATCCCAATTCCACACCATTTCTTTTTTTAATAATTCTCTTAACTTTTTTGTTTTGTCGGACATATTTGGTATAAATTTTGATACATATGTGATCATACCCAAAAATCTTTCCAGATCTTTTCGGATAGAGGGTGTTTTAAAATTTTTAATGGCAACAACCTTATCACAATCTGGCTCAATCCCTTTATCAGATAATTTATGTCCCAGGAATATTAAACTATTTACCCCAAATTTGCATTTTTTTGCGTTTAGTTTTAAATCTATTTCCCTGCATCTGTCTAAGACTTTTTTTAATCTTTCATCATGAATTTCTTTTGTTGGACCAGAAATTAAAAAATCGTCTATGTACGTATCTACACCTTCTATGTTTTCAAATAACATTCTGACTTCTTTGTGAAATACTTCCGAAGCTATGGATATTCCATAAGGCAAACGCATAAATCTATATCTACCATAAGGTGTAGCAAACGTGCATAGTACTGAACTTTCATAGTCTAGCTTGATTTGATAGAATGCTTCCGAAGCATCCAATATACTGAAATACTTTGCATTATTTAATTTAGTTAGTATGTCATCAACTTCAGGTAATAAAATTTTTTCCTTTTTAATGGACTTGTTAAGGTCTCTGGGGTCAATACAAATTCTGATGTTTACTATTACCAAAGGATTTACAAATTCTGTTGGTTCCTCTACTTTAGCGATTATTTTATTTTGTTCTAATTTATTTAATTTATTTTTTAATTTTTCTTGTATTGCTATTGGTACTTTTCTGGCACAATGTACTGTGGGTTTAAAATTTTCTTTTAAATTTATTTTAAATGTACCTTCTAGACAGCCAATCCCTGTAAAAACATCTTTATATTCACTTTTTATTTTTTCATACCCTTTAATGCAATTTTTAGTTTCCACATTATTTACTAATTGAATTAATTTTAATTTTTCACAATGATCTTTACCCAATATAGGTTTTGCATTGTCTTGATCAACTATATAGAAAAGTAATGATTCTCTAACATCTTTTATTTCACAATCCAACATGCATTTCCCTACACACTTAATTTTTTCCCCTGTATAGGTAGCTAGATTAATTTTACTAGATAACAAGTTATTTACATGTATTTTAAGTTTATTTGAATAATTTGCTGGTATTATACTAACTTGAGCTCCTGTGTCTAGTTTGAACATAATTTTATTGGAATTTATAGAAATTATGACTGTCCAGTCATTATTTTTACCATTTTCGTCTATTTCATCAATGCAGAATTCATCAGAGTCCGAGTCCTCATCTGTTATGTTATTTATAGACTTACACATTTTTGCAAAATGGTTAGGTTTCTTGCACTTTCCACAAACTTTTCTGTAGGCTGGACATTCATTTTTTCCATGCCTAGAACCGCACTTATAGCAATTGAATAACTTTTTGATTTTTGGCGTTTGAACTCGCGCACTTTTTTCCGAACGAGAGAATGATCGATGTGTCCCTGAGTTTCCTGATGGGCCTCTGTTGTAGCTGCTTACTTTGCCGTCACTTCCATTTGCTGGATTTCTTTTTTTAATGAGTTTTTTAACCTTACAAATTTCTGCTTCTTCAGTTTTAGTTATTTTTTCTATTTGAATTTATGTTCTTTCCGCCAGTCTACACATTTCCTCTGCTTTTACCAGCGTTATATTTTTTGTTCTGATCAACTGGTTTTGTAATTCGGGATCATTTTTTGAACCTAATATTAATTTACTTGTTATCAGGCTGTCTGTAAGTGTCCCAAACTCACATGTTGTACTGAGTTGTCTGAGATCTGTGATGTACTCGTCCATTTTTTCATGTGGTTTTTTGTCCTTTGATAAAAACATATGCCTCTCGTAGGTCACATTTTTTTCTGGGTTAAAATAACCATCAAATTTGTTGATTACTGTTTCGTAATCTTCTTTGTCCTCTGTTGCCTCAAAGGCTAAATTGATATATATATATATATATATATATTTAGTGCTTTGTCACCAATGCTTGATAATAATAACGATGTTTTGAATTCCGCCGATTCGCCGGTTGACCTTGATGCCTTCAAAAATAGGTTAAATTTTTGTTGAAAGAACTTCCAATTGTCTGCTAAACATCCTTCCATAACCATTCCATCTGGTTGTTTAATGTTCGTATTTACTTGCACTATTGTTTGTTGATTTGTACCAACACTTCTAGTTTCTGGAGGAGCCATTTTATTTTTATTCTTCACTGACTTGCGCCATGTAAAGGGTTTGATGTTGACTCAAACACGGGTCATTGTAAAACTGAAACTTTATTCATGACATATACAAAATAGAATGATCGAAGGAGGGCGCTGTCGTCGCTGTCACACATTCTGATTATGGTCAGGTAGATTGATGCACATATGAATGATAGTGTGGTCGACTATTACAGTACTCGGTGAGGCGGTTGTGGTCATCATGATCAAGTAAATCTAAGCGGGTACAACCTATATCGGTCCATTTTGCTAGCGAATAAATTCACCATGTTACATGATATTTGGACGAAATTAGATGGTGAAGATTGTTGGCTATGATGTCCCTTGAGTTGGGAATGGCGTTCATGAGGGTGACTGTTATAATGTCAATTATGATTTTCGTGTCTGTCGAAAGATCGAAGGGAACTAGTGGCTTTTCAAGTGTGAATGGAGTGGTCTCTTGAGGGGTTTTCGGAGTAGCTAGCCTGTGGGGGCAGCGAGGGTGGAAGGCGAGGTGGGCACCACCTCCATTCGTGCAGGTTGGGGTTTCGGACTTGGGGCAATTATCGGGCCCGCAAGAAGGGCAAATCGGTTTAGAATCAGAAGAGTGCAACGTTTTTGTGCAACGATTGCAATATTTAGGGACTGGGGGCATAGGGTTGGTGTTGGATGGCTCGCACTGATGTGGGAGACCATGAAATGAGAGGCCGAAGGTTAGGGCCTGGTGGTAATGAGTTTCGGAGTGGGTTTTGATGCGGAACATCGACGTTGGCTTGTTGGTCAACTTTGCGATCGGTCCCCAAGTTTCAACGAACCGAAATTGTTGATTTTGAAGAATTTCTTTGAATTCTTCGAGGGGGATCGTTGCGTCTACATTCCTACAGACGAGTGAGAACGTGAGTGTGAGAATTTTGGTTGGTCGGGGTGTACGTTGAGTGGAATTTGAGATATTGATGTTACGATCACCAGTAGTGTTGTGGATTTTTCTTAGAATTGTTGAAACTGACAACGGGGAAGAAGTTTTGAGAAGGGTTGTTCGGTTGGAATTTACTTTGAGGTAAAGGTTGTGTCTGTTTAGGAATCCTGGGTTGTTTAGAAGATTGAAGAGTGATTTTTGGATTTAGTATTGGAGTGGGAGGTTTCTGGGGCTAAGGGTTTAAGTCGATGTAGGGTTGTTGCTGGAGGTTGTTGTAGGATTGTTGAGAGGGGCGGTGGTTTGCGTTGGTCGGGGTTTGGTTTTCCCGACGAGGGATGGCAGGTTGTCGGGAGATTGAGGGTGTCGGAAATTAGGATCTTACAGAGAAAACGTAAGACCTGGTTGTGGATATGAACGAAGTGCGTTTTGGTTTATGTTTCGGTACGAAGTGTCCGCAGATAATGAAACTTATCAAGTGTTTAAAAAGTAAAATTTTATTTTGCTTCGTATGTATATTTCCGAATTATAATTATCTTGGTGTAAAATTATAATTGATAGTTGAATTCAATATATTCCGTATAAAAGAATAAATTTGTTAGGACTCCCGTAGTTATACGATATTCAGTGGTTTTATGACACTACATTTTTAATCTTCTATAGTTCCAATAAAGATTGAATTGTAAACTATACTCTATTATCTGTTGTTGGCTATCTCGAAATTTTATTTGACCTAGTTCGTCCGAAGATATTTTCATTTTTTTTTTATTCAGAATCAAGTTTTTGTGTAAGCTTTCTTCATTTAAAATCTTCTTTCGATTGATCTTTCATTTTGTTAATAGAGTTTTGTGTTTGGTTTCCAGGAATTATATTTGATTAATTGGTGATTCGAAAGAATTGCTCAGGAATTAAATAAGTTCTGCTAGGAATTTCAACACCTCGCCGACCTTCTCGGGATCTGTTGAACTTTCTTACTGTTTCCGCCGTTCCGATTTGATCGACAGAGTTTTTATTTGGTTTCCGGAAATTTTATTTAATTACTGGGTGATCGGGATGTGTTACTCAGAAATTAAATAAGTTCTGGTAGAAATTTTAACACCTCGCCGACCTTCTCAGGTCCTATTGAACTTTCTTTCTGTTTCTGTAGTTCCGATTTAGTTATTGGAGTTCTCATTTGGTTTCCGGGATTTATATTTGATTACTGGGTGATCCGAAAGTATTGCTCAGGAATTGAATAAATTCTGGTAGAATTTTGAACACCCCGCCGACCTTCTCGGGTTCTGTTGAAATTTCTTTCTGTTTCTGCCGTCCAGATTTAGTTAATAGGGTTCTCATTTAGTTTCCGTTAATTATATTCAATTGCTTAGTGATTAGAAAATATTGCTCAGGAATTAAGTAGATTTTTGTAGAGATTTCAGCTCCTAGCCGACTTTGTTGAAATCTCCTTCTTCCTCCGCTGTTTTGAGTGGGTATGGGGTTTTTCTTTCCAAATTTCGTCAAGCCGCCGATTAACCCCGTGTGCAATATTTTGGGTAGTAATGCATACGATAACCCCGGTTATGAAACCACTGAGTCCGTATAAGATTATATAATTTCTGATTTCCGTTGGACATGAACCGTTTCATATGTTTCTCGCTTATATTTTGCATAGTGTATATTATTTGTTTGGATATCCGTCCGCTTGTTAAATTTAATTAGTACCTTTTGGTAAAAGGTTTAATTTATTTTGTTATCTGAGTCTACTTATTATGTTATAGAATATACACCTTTATTGAATTATTGTAGTTTCATCACAACTCACTAAGAGTTCGTTATTACCGTTGGTTTCAATTTATGTAAACTTGGCAGCAGTAATTATCATATTGGTAGTTCATTTTAAGGTAATTTTTTGCTAAGAGTCGAGCGATGAAGCTCTATCAAAATAAGTATACCGCTACTCAGTCTCTACAGTAAGTTACAGTTCTACCCCTGGAATTTTCCGTACCTCCATTTGTTGCTATCCGGAACCCTCGAAAGTTTTGGGGGCGAGGGCCCGTGGAGTTAACCACGTCAAAAATCTGGCGCCCAAGAGAAAACTTGAATCCGCAGTTTGAGGATGTCAATTGTGACTTATCCAGGTACTTAGTCGTCGACTTATAAGTACGGGATACGAAGGAAAAACGCGTCACGAAAGGGAAAGCAATTATTCTACGAATCAACCATTGCTACCCGGCCATTAACTTATGTAAATCGTGCAGCTACAGCTACTTAAACATTTCCCGTACAAGTGAGCTTGAAACGGTCGGAAATGGAAAATCTCGATAGCTGATTTGATATCAAGTGCTACTAATAACAGCTAAACAAGATTTCCCCACATAAAATGTTGAAATAATCTTTAATTTATAAATTTACAACGTAACAGATGGATGAAAATATTCTACATGTCTAATTTTTATCGTCGAAATCCCATTCAAACATTAATCATAGATCAAAGTTAACCCAATTTGACAACCACCTATACTAGACTAATATATAATCAGTTGCATACTAGTAGTGGACAAAATTAAAAGAATTGTTCAACTGTCAATAAATACATACAATAAATAATGTAATAAACACGAAATATGGCAAAGGGAAATTTGGGAACACCCTATATAAACATAATTTTCTTGATAATAAAATAAGTCGAATTCAATTTAATATAAAAACAAAAGTTGACCTACAGCAGAAAAGAATTTAAACAAACAATTTACACAACCGAGAAGGTCGATGACAAAACACATGATGGTTTGTTTATCAAAAATATAGACAAACCTTGCAACTTGGTATAAAGAAATTAATTGAAAATTAATCTTCAATTACGAAAATAAAAAAAAATTAGTCAATGGCAACACGAAGGAAATTAACCCTAAAGTACTAATACTCGTAAAATTTACGACGCCGAATTATTTTTCCCGAAATTTGGCAACAACGGAAAATCTTGCAGATTTGGGTCTCCCAGTAGCTTCCTCTTTAGTACTCTGCTAAACGTTGGTAAGTCCACGTCAGTCGGATTTTTAGCGGAAGTGCAGAAATTACGCATCGCGTCGTAAATATTACGACGCTTTAGTGTTAGTGATAGTATTAGCGATAAGATTATTGTGAATGTTTTTCTTTGTTTTATGCTGAATACTCGATTTATTGTGTAAGTAGACTAATAATATTTCATAATTTGTAGAAACAAAATGCAAATTTCAAAGTATAAAGCTAAGATTTATTTATTTATTAATTTTAGAAACTGAGAAATGGCAAATAAACCACTTACTGCGTCGCAGTTGCAACAAGAAATGGAAAAGATTATGAATGGAGAAGATGATTATAATGAACCGTACGAGGACAGTGGAAGTGACTGGGAGGAAGATTATTTAGAAGAGGATTCGGTACATTCTGACAGCTCAGAAGAATATAACCAACCAACCAACCATGCCATCGAGAAAAAAAATCCAGAATTAGCAGAGGAACGTCCAGAAGAAGCTCTCTTGTCATATGATCAAGAATCATCGGATGACGATGAACCTTTAGCCAGCCTATGTCGAAGCCAGGGTCGAAGGGATCCAAATATAGTTTTTCCTAAACAAATAAATATAAAAGGTAAGAATGGTCATAAGTGGTCATCTAAATAGCCAGTCTTGTCAAAGAGAGTCAGCTCTAGGAATATTGTTCATTTTATATCTGGTTGCAAAGGAAGATCTCCTAACTGTTCTTCAATAAAGGATCACTTTCTGCACCTCTTTCACGACAACATTCTTGACATAGTTATTCTTCACACCAATGAAGAGATTGTTAGGCAGTCTTCTAAATACGCTGCAAATTCTGCTACGGTATCAAAACTTTGCAAAGATGAGTTATTAGCCTTCCTGGGAATACTAGTTTTTTCTGCCGCCAAAAAAGACAATCATCTAAATGCTAGACATATGTTTGAAGGGACCACATCGGGATCTTTCTATCGCGCCTGTATGAGTAGAGAACGTTTCACGTTTTTAGTAAACTGTCTCAGGTTTGACGATAAAACTTCGAGGGAGGAAAGGAGAAAAACCGACTCATTCGCTCCTATTCGTGACATATGGAATATGCTAATAGATGTATGCAGCAGTTCCTATATTCCATCATCTTATCTCACCATCGATGAACAGCTCTTAGGATTTAGAGGAAGGCGTCCATTTCGTATGTACATACCTAACAAACCGTCGAAGTACGGTATAAAGATTATTATGTTATGCGACACATCCTCCAAATATATGATAGATGCTAGTCCATATCTAGGAAAGAGCACTGATACTGGAGGACTACCTCTTGCAAATTTTTATGTGAAAGAGTTAACAAAATCGGTTCATGGTAGTAACCGTAACATTACCATGGACAACTGGTTTACGTCAGTTTCTTTGGCGGATGAACTTTTGGAGTTGCCGTACAAACTAACAATTATAGGAACTCTGAGAAAAAATAAAAAAGAAATACCACCAGAACTATTGAAAAATAGGCAACGAGGCACATCAATGTTTTGCTTTGATAGGAAAAAGACATTAGTTTCATATGCACCAAAACCTAATAAAATAGTGTTGTTACTTTCCACTCTGCATGAAGGTGCAAGCATTTCCGAAAATGGAAAACCTGATATAATTATAAATTATAATGAAACCAAGTCAGGTGTAGATACTTTTGATCAACTATGCAGTAATATGACCTGCTCCAGAAAAACCCGGAGATGGCCTATGTGTGTTTTTTATGGAATGATTAACATAGCTACCATCAATTCATTTGTAGTATACTGCCATAATTCTCACAAAGCTAATACGAAGCCTGCTTCCCGCTTCCAGTTCATGTTAAATTTGGGCAAAAGCCTTGCAGAGCCATGGATGCGCCAAAGATTGAACATCCCCAATTTACGTCGCAATATTCGACAGGACATAAACGAAATTCTAAACATACAGCCTGTTCCTGAACCAGATAACCCTATGGCAAAGAAGCGGACAGTGTGCTCCTTCTGCCCTAGCCGTCTGAGAAGAATGACAACAAACTTTTGTGTACAGTGTAAACGAGCAATCTGCGGACAGCACAACAGAAATTGTTGCCCAGAATGTCCATTTTCTTCGGCATAATTCATTTTTTTTCAAACCATATCCATTTATTTGATTAGTTTAAGATGAACAACCTATTATTTCTGTTGGAAAAAATATTTCGATTTTTTTAAAATGTGTTTTAATCCAAAGTCGTAAATTTTACGACGTATTAGTATTACGGAATAATCAAATCATATTAGTACTCTAGGGTTAAATATCATATCCCAAATCTTCTGAAATAAATAGCAGAAAATTTGGTAACAGAGGCAGTGAGGAAGTAACCCTCATAGAGTGCTCAGGTACCGTATGGCCTGACACTTCTCCATCTTCGACGGCCCTTACGTAAACAAGGATATTGTGTTGTTGTGATTCGTGATAATCCAAAAATGAAACGTGAGTTTTTTCTCTGTCAATATATTTTTTTTTGAACAAATATCGTATCGACATTTATTTGATTTGCCTGGGTGTCCAAAGATACATTTCCTGGTCATATTAAGTGCACTATTGACATTTGAGCCCCTCACCTAACATATTTAGGAAATAGTACGATTTGCAATCGATTTAATAATCCACGGGAACCCTAAATTTTAGTCACGGGAATTTAAATATTATACAGGGATATTTATATGTAAGGAATATCTTATTTATATCATAACCAGGTCAGATTACCTTCAGTTTTCGAAAGACTACTTTCTTATATTATACAGGGATATACATATGTAAGAAATATCTTATTTATATCATGACCAGGTCAGGTTACCTTCAGATTTCGAACGACTCTTTGCACTAATCCTGATAGTTACTTTCTTATATTATACAGGGATATTCATATGTAAGAAATATCTCATTTATATCATAACCAGGTCAGGTTACCTTCAGATTTCGAAAGACTTTTTGAACTAATCCTGATAGTTACTTTCTTATATTATACAGGGATATTCATATGTAAGAAATATCTTATTTATATCATAACCAGGTCAAGTTACCTTCAGATTTCGAAAAACTTTTTGCACTTATCCTGATAGTGATTTTCTTATATTATACAGAGATTATTCATACGCCAGATATCTTTCATTTATGACATAGTCAGGAAAGACTACTTTCAGATTTATGGAAGACATTTTTCCCGAATAATATTAATTGTAATCATACGTCGTACAGGAATAGTCATATGCAAGACATAACTTTGTCATAATAAGGAGAAACTACTTCCAGATTGAAAGTCGTCTTTTCTCTAGTTAATTTCCAGTGTATTGTACCGGGACATTCTCCCCCGATTAACTTTTATTGGGTCCCAACCAGGGCTGAATTACTGTACTTAAATATTTTGTGTTTGTAATATATATGTACATATTATCCGCCCAGTCTGTTTCCTTTATCAACAACCCCTACCCACAGACCAGCAGGAGTGAACGGGTTGACGCAACCGGCCTTAGAACTCAGGCTTGGCACATTGTACAAGCCCAAGAGGCCCCACGGAGACCTTGTCCGCTCGCGCCAGGGAACCACCTCCACCGAGGTTACCCACAGGGGGATTCCTGGCTCTAAATTGTGCCATAAGGCACTGGTGACAGCACGCTGCAAAATTCAAGGAAATAGGAATCCAAAGGTTGTCATACACTGGTAACGGAGGGCTGTGAATTCTAAACGACCACAGCGGTTATTACAGTGGTGACCAAATATTCATTACACTGGATTACATATAAAGGATAAAATTACCGATCACTACACTATTGACAGAATAAATAGAGAAATTTATTACAGTGGTGAGAGTTCACATTATTACACTGGTGACAGCAGCCACTGGATTATTACAACGGATTCAACACGGAATCATTACAATAATGTTATTGTATATTTACAATGCTACAATGCATTAAAGCGTTAACAATCATTTTGCGCTGCCCTTTAGATATCAAATTTGCTTAGCCTAGTAGTCACGGAATTTTATTTATATGTAACAGATTTTGTGAACTCATCGCGACTGTAGTGGCGTTGAAATTGCTTACATATGTAAATTGAGCTTTTCTCTCGCATTTCGAAAGTATTTCTATCGTATTAAATTTTTCTTCGTCAGATAACTATTCCGAGAATCTATCAACATAAGTATACCATTTGTACTATCCACTTATCATTATTAAACAGTCTAGGGTTTATACACGATTCATTCCTTGTTTGGGGATCTTCAATGCATGAATCGATTTATCTTTATAATTCTATTACTGCAATTCACAATGAATGTCAATTTTGGAATGATTTTAGCATCAAGAATTGTAAGCTTATTATTTCGGTAACTACATAATTATAAAAAATTCCGACACCTATTGAATTTGATTTATGAATGGACGATTATCAACGTGAAAATGTGATCCCCTACGAGTGACAGTTACAATTTTTTTCAATGCGAAATATGAGCGTAAAAGTTCCCTTATTTTTCCACCCAAAAATGTTATAATTCTCAAGTTTATTGAAAAAATTAACATAGCAAAATAGAATCATCTAATTACTAAAATTTGCTACTATGTAGTCAAAACTTATATCCCGTGTGAATATTGATAATTAGTGAATAAGCAAACACTACAACAGTTTTCTTTTTTGGTGGTATCTATTAAATAGTATTGCGACGTTATGGGGTTTTTGTTCCATTAAACTGGGAATAAGAGTCCCTCTCTCCCTAAAGGTTTGCTAGGGTCTACCAGTCCTGACGGCGTAACTACTGAATGCATTATTTTGGAGTCTCAGGTCAATAAGCTACCACTTTCTTAACAAGAAATTTAACGTATTTTTCAGGATACAATCTCAAATTGACAAAATCTGCATAAAAATACATTGAACTCTATTGAGCATTGATAACGCTTGCATAGAACTATTTAATAATAAATTACTAATTTTCGACCAACTATAGATACAGACTCGAAATTCGATAATACTAGACACAAAAAAATATAATACACAACCAACTCAACAACAGTTCATAAAATAATAATAAACCCCGTACTTACACTAACATTCTCCCAGTGAACTTCTCCTCCGCTTGAAGGGGGCACTTTGTCTTTAATCGCGCTTAACACACCTCGGGTGGGCCTCACTGGATTCACTCGACTATAACTCACCCAACTATTCGTTTTGCTGGTTCCAAGATCCCTCTGCGTTCGACTCGCTGGTCCAAAGACCAACTCCCCGCCAAAATATATTTTCCGAACCAAGAAAGTATTCTCTCGAAAAATGCTGAGTTCGTTGGTTTTTGTTTTTTGTTACTCCAAGAAATAATATTGTAATGTTTTTTTTATTTATTTAAAACAGTTTATCCTGATGGGTGGGATAAATTCATACACACGGTAGGTTCGCTTACTTAATTTATTTATTCAATACACTATTCACTCATTTATACTATATACACAGTATATTCACTCACAATAATTTATATAAACACTTCATTACTTAGACTATTTACTTGTTCGCTGTTTATATCACGAGATCACTTTATAAACTAAACTTCTCCCGCTGGTCAGTCCTTTGTATATTAGTGCCTCTTTTACTAGATAATTCTGGATTGCGAATTACACAAAAACAATTGGCTCTCTGGAATTTTTTAGATGAAACTGGTCACAAAAACAATGTCTAGATAAGATAGTCACAAAAAATACTGAACAGTTCTAAGAAATCCCGGCGCATCTGCCAAAATGTTATCTTTGATACACGGCTTAGGCAGAGTCGGATTCAGGGACTACACTAGTGTGCTATTTCGTAACAGTATCATTTTTCATTTTAACTGTTTTAATCTCTGAATTGTTCACTTTTAAGTAGAGCTTTGTAGACATCAGATGCATATTTATTGTAACAATTAATTTTGATTGATAGCATATGTGTAAGACTTGGTAGCAAAAAATAGAGAGATTATGAAAAAAATTGTGGAAAATCGATAAAAAATGGGCCTAAAAATAAATGAAACAAAAATAATGACCATGAACAAACATCTAATGAAAAGTAATAATAAAATTAAATATCTAGGAGTAACAGTAACTAACGATAGAGATGTGGAAATTGAAGAGAAAATTATGGCTGCAAACAGAGTATTCCAGGCAAATAAAAAACAATTATGAAGTACATTTCTCAGGTATAAACACCAAGATGAAAATTTCTGAAATAATATTTAGACCAACAATCACAAATAGACCTGAAGTTATGATAATGACCAAGAAGACCCAAGATGTTTTGAACGAAAAATACTAAGAACTATAGTAGTACTCAAGAAAATATAGGAAAATGAATGTAGGAAAAGATCAAATACATAACTAAAATAGGACATCCAGAGGGAAATCATTAGTGTAATAAAAAAGCAGAGATTAAAATAGTTGAAAATCTTTATATAGCAAATCCAAAAATCATAATTGCAATAACTGAGTGCAAGCAAACAAGCAAAAGAAAAAGAGGGAGGACAAAATCAACGTGGCTACAAGCGGTTAGCTGGCATATACAGCCTAGGAATCCAAAACTGGAAAGAGAAAACAACCGATCGAAAACAGTGGAGGAACATAAGAAACAGTGGAGGAACATAAAAAGAAGTGGAGGAACATAAAAACACATTGATTTAAAAACGTAGAAATGGGGCTCGAGCCCCTCCTCCCAAAAAAACACGATCCATAATGCGATTTCGGCAACTGAATCAGTCTTGAGTACCTATGTATATATTCAATTTCATATGTAAGGAATAAATATTTTGTTGGACGTACAAAATGTTTATTTCAAACACATGTAAACTTTAAACAGTACAAACAATTACTAAGAAAGTGTAATCATCATATGTGAATTGAATGGTTAATTTTATATTATGATATGTAAAAAGTAACGATCCCAAAGTCAGTTGCATCGCATATTTAATGACTTAATAACAAAATGAAACTGAAAAATTCTGTGAACGATAATTATCCCACATCAAACACAAGTATGAACTTACTGGCACATATTTCAATTTGACGTGAAGCTCATCATTTACTCACATTTGTGGCAAGTATACAGTATACCTCTTTATAGAGCACGCTGTTTCTGCTTTTAGCATAAACGAACTGAGGATGCTTTCAATTTAATAAACATGCCACGTCACTAGCACTCGTGATTTTAATTCTTTCCATTTTTTAACATCCGATATTCTAAGTTACCAAGGCATAAAAAATTTGTATCTAATAGCCAAATACGTCATTTCTTTATCTTGCAGTAATCATCCATATTTCTCGGGACTTATGATGAATTTGTGTATTCATATTTTCATTTGTCTTGTCAAATTCAAAGATTTTTTCCATTTTTGCAGCTTGTAGGATATTCCACTCTTGGATTCAATGTTTCTGTGAAATAACTACGAGATTGATTTTATTAATAAGCAATTATCCTAATCAATAAAGGTATGCAACACCATTCACCCAGACAATGTTGCAAAATGTGGTAGTGCAACTATTATAAGAGAATCTATTGTACATCATTAGGAAATAGAAAATCAAACAAATATGATGTGAGAAATATCCGTTATAGTGAATATTAAAACTCAAAAATTCGGTTTCGGTACATTTCAATACAAAACACACACTATTAAAGTTGGCAGGATACAAGACTGAGGCATTAGTTAAATTGGTGAACATGAAATCACAACTCATACGTATTTTTGGTATCTTGAAATAATGATTGTCACTAGTGATGCCCAACATAAAAGGACCGAAACAGAAGCTATCGTCAGTAGTAACATCTGTGACAGATACACTTAGTATACAAGAATATCGGAAAAAACAGGGAGTAGATTTAGTTTGGTGGACCAATAGAAAAACAAAGTTGTTTTTTTAGTGGTATATCGTCCCCTTAAAGCCAAATGGTCGTATATGACATTTCAATAAAATAGAGTAATCGCTAAATTCAATTTTTTGTAGTTTGTTTTGGCATGTACTATATTAAAATCTTCACAAAATTTCGATATGGGGGTTCAAAAATATGTGTTTATAGTTTTTTAAATGTATTAAAAACACAACTTCTATCGTTTGATCAAAATGAAATTATTTAAATTGAATTATTTAAGATTAAAAGCTACATACGACCTTTTGCCTTCCATTATTTCGCAAATGACATAGATGAGATAGAAAATTTGATTCATTATAATTTGAAACATAAAAGAAAAAATGGTAAAAAATTATTCTACAGAAGTTCAGTTTCTTCTTGATCAGGTTCTGTAATTCGATCTACTACGTTGGAGCTACATGGAAGAGATGTATAAAAATTATGGTACATGGCTGGCATAGCACTACTCTGCAAAGGTTCACAAGACTTTTATTTTTTTTTTCAGATATTGGCAAAGGTTTATTATATTTCTTTTTCAATTCTGGTTCCAAGGCAGTTCTTCTATTAATTTTTTGCGCTATCATGAGCATTTCAGTAAAATTGTCTTGGAAATTATCTTCTTTTACAAAAATAATCATTGGGCTAGTTTTTCTGAATTGGAGCATCTTAATGTTCATCCAGTTGATGATATTTTCGTCTTCATCTTTAGACATTTTTTGACTAGTTAAAGAAAGTTTCAGTGCTTTTAGATCTAAGATATCATTGTAAGAAAGCTCCTGAACAAGATACGGTTTCTTTCGGCGACCAGTTCTGATTACAACAGGCCATTCATGTGGAGTATAAATTCTCAAATGTTTTTTGCTGGTCTCTATAGCACTATGCATCGAGTCTACTTCCATATCAGTATGACCCGTTTCTATAAAATTTTGGTCGATAATCTCAATGGGCAGTTTTTTTACAGCATACAATAGCAGGGAGGCAATAAACCGGTTACGATTTTGACCACCACATGAGTCTGAATATAAAGAAACATGTTTGAATATAAAGAAACTGTATCAGGTAGCGATTTGAGATAAGTGAAGAGGGCCGTTTCAATCTCATCTGATCCTCTTTTACCATCCGTATCAGTCCAAAAATAGGAAAATCCATCCTTGGTGCCTTGATCATACACACATAAATTGTGTGAACAGAATTTCAATGCATAGTAAAAATGCGATACTTCCGATCAAGGAGTATACAAAACCGACTGCAAATCAAATGTTACCGATTTAAAGCTGTTGTCTATTTCCGCTCTTTTCTTGTCGTCTTCTTTCTTCTTCCGGGACAATTCTTTATTTCCTAAGTGCCTGTCGTAGCTTTCCTAAGTATCCTGCTTCTTATCATCATGACTTTGTTTATATTTTTCACATGTGGTGCAACTATCTTTTTTTGGCCTATGGAATCCGAGGTTATATTCTTAACAAAATATCTTCCCATATACTGCAGAAGAAACTGGATCTGGTATATTTTCCTCAGTGCATTTTTCTACATATAATTCGTACATTTTAGTAATGTTCAGCTCAGATGATGAGTACTGTCTCTTTGTTTTGGATCGGCAATAGTGACTTTCCATCACTGGAAAGGATTTAATGTGCTTCTTGACAAAAGTTCGTCTAGGTTCAGATGTCTTATTTTTTGGTGAATGTTTTCATCTTCCGTCTTTCGAAGCAACTGATGATCCACGGATTTCTTTCATTTTCGCCAATTATACCGTTTGATCAGATATGTCTAAATAATGCAAAAATGTTTTTTTGCAAACCTGAATATCTCCAGGAAAATAGTACATGTATGTATTGTTTCTTCTAGGATTTGCGGAACTTGTATTTTTCCTTCGTCCACTTACCATTTTCTTTTTCACATAATAAATCTCTCTGTCTTTCATATGAACCTGTTTTCCAATAACATTCGTGAATTCTCTCTATATCTTCTTCAGTTACTTTATTATTACATTTTAGTTTACACTTATAACAATCTACCAATTTTGCTTTTTACTTAGGAAATATTTTCCTGTCCGATTTTTATATCCGTTCCCAATATTATTTTCCTTTGTTGCTACTGATTTCTTCCATTGAAGAGAATCGCTCTTTGATTTTCTCCTATTTCCTTTATTTTCCTCAACTCCCTCTTGTTCTTCATTATTGCAGTTAATTTCCTCATAATACGCCTCCTCAGTCTCATTAATTTCATCAGCTGATGGGTCGTATGTGACATCATTTATAAAATTATCTTCTTCGTCGAGTTCTACATTTATTTTTTGGTCTTTTTCTTGTTTATGCATATCGGAATATTTGGATCATTATTTTCATCGTTACATACCGTATTGCCAATTTCATCTGGAGTCAGTTCATTATTTACACAGTAGCCTATTTTGTTATAATCTAGCTGATTTATATATTTTACAGTTTGTTCTGGGCACTGAAAAGTGACTGATTCATTTATCTGCATTTGAATATCCTCATTTAACAGAATACCACATAATTTTGAATATCAATTACATTACCAGCAGGGATATCTATAACATTTTCTTTAGTCGTTAGAGGTTCAGTTTCATATCTTAAAATTTCATGTCCCAAGATTTTAACACCATGAGTTACATCATTTTCATCAGAAGTTTTCAAATCCAATTTAATATAATTCTCGATCTGGATGACATTGCTAAAAAAACAATTGTACAATCAAAGATTGTTATTCCCATATAACTATTTTATTTAATTTCTTTTATTTATAATCGTTTACCAAGAACTAATTGTGAGTAGTAATGAACATAAAGAATATGTGCTGTGCTATGAACTATTATAGTGATATAATTTTAAACAACAACCAACTCATCAATTTATCAGTCTCTAGAATGAGACTACCAAATTTAAAAGATTTATGTAAAATAAACAGTGAGTTGTTTCACATTACATACAAACACAGACACAAAGAA
The DNA here is from genome assembly GCA_963921935.1 of Galeruca laticollis. Classification (NCBI taxonomy): domain Eukaryota; kingdom Metazoa; phylum Arthropoda; class Insecta; order Coleoptera; family Chrysomelidae; genus Galeruca; species Galeruca laticollis. The sequence goes on from OY998176.1 coordinate 249,006,259, forward strand.
ATATGTTTAGTAAAATTTTTTTATTCAGACACAGTTCAAAATTAATTAATTAATTCGTTAAGAAATGCAACAGTTAAATTTTAAAATTTTTACAAATAAATTTTTCTCATTAGTTGGGATACCAAAATCTAAAATGTTAAGCCTAAAATTAATCCAAATAAATGGCCCTGCAAAAATCTGTAAGTAATAATCATCTTCATTACAGTTTCTGCTACAATAGTTAAAGCTGGCAAAATATTTAGGATATGTGAAGTAATGTTAATGAATTGAATGTTAATAAAACAGCTGATATGCCTAATAATCACTACAACATAACGACTTACTCACCGTTTGTATTTCTATTATATTATTATTATATTTCTACCACTGACAGTAGCAAATAGTAAACCAACGAAACATAAAGGTACTTTGAACTAATGTGATTATTTGGAAACTGCAAATAGTCGCACGTGCTTATTCGCGCACATACGACCTTATGTTAAGAATTAAGTGAAGCTGATTGATTTTATTCTTTATCGACAAATAGACGCATGTGAAACAAATGCACATAAAACCATTTGTCATTTTAGAATCAGCACATTTTTGTCTAAGTGATATATAGCATACAATCTTTTTCCATTTAATAGTACTTGATAAAATTGTCATATACGTGCAAAAATATAATTTTCTAAAAATTTGTCACATACGACCTTGTCGCTTTAAGGGGACGATATGTGGCCAAATCACAAAATAATATTTTAAAACATGGGACATGGTCAAAATGTGATGTTGTTTGATGTGTTTGTATCTTGCTCTTCTTCCTTGTAACAACGGCATTCCTATTTATCACTTCTCTATTATCTGCTCACTTGGATCTTCTTCTCATATACGGAATGTTCTGCAAATATTCACAAAGAGAAACATGGCTTAATCAATAACAGCAATTGTTATTGAAAAAGAAGAGATCAGATTATTATCACTCGAAAAAAATTGCATATAACCATAAAATAAAAACATTGACATAAAGTGTCAAAGATAAAATATTCAATATTTTGTAGAATCGCTGACTTTGGCGCGAGCACCATAAATAGTCCCACTCCGTTGAAGAAAGTAAAAAGAGAAAAAACAATTCAAATTTAATTATTATTAATTATGTTATTTATAGAAAAAGTGACTTGCTTGTTATTTTTTATTAATACTTGATAATTATCAATTTAATCATTTAACAGGAAGGCTGGTTTGGTCATGTGGATGTTGACAGTTACTTCATGATTGATTTTCATAATTTTTCAAATATATGTCAGTCCCAGAAGTTACTTTGAAAGACACTATTTTCAGTGTCATAATGATGTATATTACCGCACTAGTGCGGTAATAAGAATCAAGAAAATATTAATATAAGAAATAAATATTTATTTTATACTCATATATTATATATATATATATATATATATATATATATATATATATATATATATATATATTTACAGTGCACTCCTTACAATTGTATAAATTAATTCCAGATGCAGACATACCCAACGTTGCTATTACCCAGTACTACACTGCACCGGTTTGCAAGTGACAAGTGACACATACCCAATATTAAACTACGCCAATGTTACTCAAAGTCAACTCAAAAGATAACAGAATCCTGCCACTGAATAATAAGGTCTCTCAAGCAGAAACGTCGTTGTCAATCTCCGGAACCTATTAAATGTATTTGCAACTTTTAATTGTAAAGGTAGCTGATTGAATAGTTTTTTGGCATTGAAGGTGATGGAATTTTTTACCAGATCAGAGGTGGGTATTGTTGAGTAGATATCGAAACTTTTCCTTCTAGTTTAGTAACTATGAATTGGTCTCTCAGTTAAATTGAGTTGAAATTTAATATTTTACAAAATAGAATTCGCCAAGCTGTTACGGTTTGAAGAAACTTATAGAGTTTTATCAATTATTTGCCATTATTTGAGTTTGAATTGGGAGGGTAAACACTTACCGCTGATATCAATAAGTCACTAATTCCGATTTCAATTATCTACTAACCTTTTACAATGTTTACATTGTGAAGATGTCAAGTACAATAGAGGTTGACCTTGAGAAATAGACTTCTTCTGTTCCAAAATTTTCAGACTAATATAATTGTGCCTACCTTGGTTAAGGTTTAATTGATTAATTGATCACGACTAATTCCCTAGTTGAAACAACTGACAATTTCCGTTTGCTGTTTTCTTGGGTTTTTTGTTTGGTCGTAAAAAAGCTGGTTTTCGTTGGGCCATGTGGTCTCTGTGAATCTCGATTTAAATCGGATTTTTAACGCCTAAACTGAAAAGGTAGATAAAGTATTTTTATAGCATATCATAGGTTGATTCTCACGTTAGTGGAATTACATACTTTGCTACCTACCTGAAAGGCCACACTTCAACTACGATAAGTCGCCATCGTCAACTATATCTCCTTTCGCATAGTTATAACCAACCATGGGTTTTCAGGCCTTCTTTTGCCAGCCTTCACTGCTAATCAGCAAACCTCCCGGGACACAATTCCCACAACCTCCTAGATTCGGAAAACTAATCCATCATCTTCTAGAGGGGCTCAAGGCAGACACACATTTTAGCTTGTACCTGGTAATCATTGAAGAGAAGAAGTACACCTACTTATTCAAGCCGCCTTCATAGAAACAAACAAGTAAGATCTAACTTGTACTTCTCGGTTATAGTAAATAGTTCGGCCTGCTTTGGTGCGTTTCCTAGGCTGTTCCCTTTGGCACCTTAAATCTAGTTCAACCTACTGTACATGAAATTGTGGAAACCATTATCTTTCAACCGCTCAATTGATATACAACCACCTCACTCAGGGTTTAGTTTGATTTCAAAATTCCCTAGCATATTTAGTAAGAGAACTAGTTTTATTAATCTAAACAAACTGTACACCAAATAGTACTACTTGGGAATTATATTTTATTGTTCAGTGTATAATAATCGCCATTTCTTCAACTGTGTACAATAATGTGAATGGACACTCTTATTAAATTCATACCTAACACTGATAGAGATTCTGGATAAACCCACACCACTCTCCGGAAAATCATTAAAGTAAGTAGCTAGCCAGGTATTTGAAATCAAAGTAGTACTGAAAAGATGAACTCCTTTCCCTCCCTGTGTCAATTCGGGTAAAAACGGAGGTATAAAGGATATAAATATAACAAAGCGTTCTACTACTCAAACCATAAATGTAGCGAATAGCTCTTTTTTGGAGTTTGAAGATATATGCTAAGAGGTGCAAACTACAAGACCCCCAAAAAGGCAAACCATAGCGAAGGTGCGATTCGAACAAAGAGTAGTAAGTTGTTAAAGCAGTGCAAGAATCAAGCTGATTCGACACAGATTTGGCAAAACAAGCCGATGATGATTTTTTCGTTAAAGGGTCATGTACAGATTCAGGGGCACCGTCAATATGGAGGCCAAGAAACTCAATCGAATTTGAAGATCTTATTAAGTCATTGTTAACCTAAAGAGGTTGCAAAACTCCTTTGTAAGATGAAAACAAAGTTTTCTCAGTGGTAAAACAAAGCCCGTTCGAGACAGACCAGGACTTAATGTTAATGATATCTTTGTATATGGTAGAAAGTAAAGTTCGTATATCTGAACTGCTCCAGGTTTCACTAGTGTCATCAGCAAATAAAGTGATTTACCATTAATTCGTAAGTCTGTGACATCGTTAATGAATACCAAAAAAAGAATTCGACCTAAAACTGAACCCTGGAGTACACCACTGTTAACTGGTAGATTTTTCGAAACTTTTCCATTTGCTCGTACCAGTTGGTTCCTACATTCTAGGTAAGATTCAAACCATTTTAGAGGAATACCTTGGATGCCATAATATTCTACTTTCTTCAACAAAATTTCATGATCAACATAATCTAAAACATTTGCAAAGTCACAAAAAATTGAAGCCGTGAAAAGTTCATTATTAAGTGAGGTATATATTTCATTAAGAGCAGAAACCATTGAGTCATTATTACATTTATTAGGTAGGAAACCGAATTGTAGAAATTTCCAGATTATATATTTGAAAAGAAAAAGCAGTTGACGCGTTTTCATTAGTTTTTCGATTATCTTCGATAACATTGGTAATAGGCAATAGGACGATAGTTACTAGTATTATGTTTCTCACCACCCTTGCGGAGGGTGGCAGTTATAGCTGTTTTTAGACAGATAGGAAAGAGACCTTTTTCAAAGGATTCTATTAACATGAAACTTCAATCACCGCATAAATGAAAATAACTTAGCTAATAACCCATCAATACCACAGGAAGCTTTGTTTTGAAGATTGAGTATGGTTTGCACTAGCTCAAATTCATCTAGTGATACAAGGAAGAAACTATCAGTGATTCTATTAGAAGTAACGAGGAAAGAAAGATCATTACGACTTGTAGATATTTTAGAGCTAATATTCTTATTAAAGTTCACGAAATAATTGTTGAGTTCGTCTGGGTCGAGTTCAATATAATTTGAGGAACGAATTTTGTTCATTAAATCATTGATAACAGACCAAGTTTTAGCGATTGTTATAATAGTTTTGTTAAATAGATTTGATAGTTTTCCGGCAGAATGATTTATAGTTATAGATATAATTGTGAATTTTTTGATGTCCATGAGTGATCTCATATTCTTAGATAGAGTACGTGTTTCTTTCGTAGACCATGATTTGTGATGTTTAGTTTTACGAGAGCGAAGAGTAAATGATGTATTGAAGCACTTGATAATTTAAGTAATAAAGTCCAAAAATTTAGAGTCAATATCTTCAGAAGAAAGATCAATCCAATCATTTGCTACACATGTTATGAAATTTGGTGAAGTTTATTTGAGAGAAGATCCTTACTAACTGAGTGTTTTTCTTAAGAGATTTACGGGGTAATGCAAATTTGGCGAAAACTTCTTCATGGTCAGAGAGACCTGAATTAATTACTGAGTGATTCACATCATGGGATAGAAATTCCGTAATTATGACATATAAAATTCAAGAAGTTGTTTTAGTAGTCCGAGTTGGTAAATCTACGTGCATATTTAGATCAAACGACTCTAAAATGTTTACCAAAGACACAATCATTAGTGAAGTCAATATTAAAATCACCGCATAAAACTTACTTGCTCTTAACAGGCAGAGCGTCAAGTAAGTTTAGAAGGCTCTCAAAAAAAGAATGAATATGTGATTTTGGTGGTCTGTAAATACAAATTATATATCGATGGTTAAGACGTGATACCTTGTACGTAACTTTTCCGCCAGTTTTACAGGAGAGATAAAAAAACCGTCCAAAATTTGAAAACGCTAAGATTTATTTGCAGGATTCAAATATTATTACAAGATCCTTATCTCGATCAATCAGAATTCGAATTCCACTCGATGATAGTGTCAAACCAATTTCAACTGTACATACAGGGAATCTCATTCACTTGAATGAGCAAAAATGATACTTAGGTGTTCTCACATTTGAATGGAAGGGCATAAAAACTCGATATTAATTGAATCAATTAATTGAGAAACCCGACAAATCCACCATATGGTTTTTTTGACATTTTACGAAATATCCATTTCTAATAGCAAGGCACATGGTTTGCTTTATAAATCCTACAAATCCATGCGCTCTCCTGCACAATAACCGCCATTGAATATTGTGTTCACTTTCAAAACCCGATATGTCCAGGATATGACGGATTTCTCAAACAAACTCGCAGGGCTTGCCGCGTTTTAAGAATAGTAACGTTCTAGAGCTTGTCAAAAAATGGATGAAGTTATTACTAGTCAAAATAAGCGTAAAAAAGGTGTCAAAAGTGTAATATGGCAGTGTGAGCGAATTAAAAAAGCATGAATATAAGGTGATGAATATATCAATTATAAAGGAAAAGTTATTCCTAAAAAGAAAATGGGATTAAACTGCAAGTAAGTAAACTTAACCTAAAAACTGGATACGATATCTTAAACCAGGTATTTTTGAGTTCTCGGAGTAAATGTTTAGACAAGTTATCAGAGGAGACGAAGAAAGAAATCTTTAATAAATTTTACAGTTTTGGTTCCAAAAATGAACAGAATGCTTATCTTCAAGCTCTTATATCGGCGGCTCCAATTCAGCGAAAGCGTCCGAAAAACAATGTCAACAAACCAAAGCCTCACAAAAATTCCTATAAGTATAAAATTAGTTACAGTTCAGCTTTTAGTATGCAAAATTGCGTTTCTAAATCTCCATGGTATTAGTAAAGATCGTGTTCATCGATTGTGTTTGCTTTTATCTGCCGGAAAGTCGCCACAAGATCTACGCGGAAAAAATAATCCAGGTAACTCCAAACCAGTTGGCCTTATTGATTTGATTGTTTCTCATATTGCGTCATTTCCCATTAAGGAAGCGCACTACAGTAATCGAGATTATAAGTATTTAAGTGAAACGCTTGATATTAAAGCGATGCACAGTTTATTTTTATCCAAGTATCCCAACACTAACGTAAAATATTCATTATATTACAAAGTTTTTGAAGAAAAACTCAGTTTAAGTTTTGGAAGACCCCAGGTCGACACTTACTGTAAATGTGAAGAACTAGCAGTTAAAATAAAATCAAAAGAATTAAATGACAATGCTAAACTAGTGGCTATAGCTGAAAAGACTGTTCATCTCAGACGTTCCAAAAAGTTTCATTCAAAAATGAAAACATTGAAAGAACATTATCAAGATGACCCCAGTGTGGCGATAATAGCTGTTGACTATATGCAAAATATATTTTTGCCCCAGATCCCCGTTCGAGAGACTTTTTACCTGCATCAACTCACAGTCTCCGTTTTTGACATACATGATGTTAAAACAGGTAAGGCATATTTTTACATATACCACGAAGGTATGGGGAGGAAAGGCCCCAATGAGGTTTGCTCATTTATTGCTAATTACATAGAAACCTATGTTCCATCAGATGCTAAACATTCACATGTGTTTATTGATGGATGCCCAGGACAAAATAAAAATCACACAACTGTAAGAATGTTTGCAGCATTAACAAAAATAGGGCGGTTTAAGACAGTTAATCAGTATTTGCCAATACGTGGTCATTCATTCCTGCCCTGTGACAGGGACTTTGGAGTTGTGAAAAGAACTCTTAAGAAACATGATAGAGTTTACACACTTAAGCAATATACCGAACTCTTCATACTGGCAAGTCAAGGAAACAAGTTTACGGTGCATCTCATAGAAGATAACAGTATCAATAAAGATTATAAATCTTGGTGGCCAAGATATTACAAAAGAATTTGTCAAAGTATAGCCCCTGTAAGAAGTGAACGAATTCCATTCAACATATCCAAGTTTATGCAGTTTTCGTTCGACGACAACCATAGAGGTATGGTTACAGCATACGACTACATAGACGGATTATTTACTTACTCGTTTCCAATCGCTACAAGACATCCTAGACCCAACGTACTTTACACAGAACCAGCCTACCCTAATAATAAAGTACTGATTAAGAATAAAAAAAATGGATAACATTAGAAAATTTGTAAACTACCTACCGGACAATGAAGAAATTATAAGTTTCTACGACGAGATTTTTCTATGGCCAACCGTAGATGGTGAATATGAGCCAGAAGTATTATAATAATATATTTCTCATAAGTTTATACAACATGGTTGATACTTTTTTTGAATAAATAAATAAATTTAAAAAATTATTTTTCAAAGTCCACTTTTCGTTAACTTGCTTTTATAATATTTTTGCTTCTTTTTCAAAAAACTGTTTAACTACTTTACGTTAATATTTATAAATAGCTAAACAAAAAAAAATACACCTTTCAATAGACAGACAGTTTTTTGTAATTTTCTCAAAACTATGTCTACGGGACATATCCGGTTACTCAAATAAGTGATTCAATTAAAAAATATATATTCAAGAACAAAACATTTTCCATAATGACAAGAACTCAGTCTCAAAATACAAACAAACTTAAAAAAATAATTCTTTAGAATAAAATCTTTGGTGCAAAAATAGACTATTTTTGATATTCAGTTCTCGACATGCGGCAAGTTGTTGTAAAATCCATGGCAATCCTTTGGTATCACAGCCTACAGATGCTGAAGATGTTCCCATTTCTGCTTCTTTATTCTTATTGATTGGTGTCTGAATTGTGGAAACGTTAACAAGTCAGGTACCGGTTTGTTTTCAATTCTTTTTTGAAGCTTAATTTTACTTCTATAGTACCATTTGGAGTGTACTTAATTACTTAGATATCGTTAACTGTTGGGTCGTTCGTTTTTTTGCCAGTCATATTTCTGATTAAGGGAATAATATTTGACGAAGTCGTGAGTGACATTTATCACCTTATAGCGTTCTTTTCGTCTAGCTTCTTCTGTTACTTTGATATAGTCGCTATAAAGATAAATAGATCTATTCTCAAGTCGATGAGCGCTTGAACGGAATCAGCTTCCATTTGGGTATGGCCTTTCTTCATGAATTTTTGATAAATAGTTATATTCTTATGTACCCTCAAACTTAGTAAATCATTTGACAGTACTGAATTCTTATTTTGGTAACAGCATCCATCACTCCAAATTATGACAAGCTTTGAAGAATTTTGTAATTTCGAAATATAGTCCACTAAGCAGGAGGCAAATGTGTTTGCAGTTAAATCTGCTTCAGTCTAGGCAAACCAGTAGCAACAGCACTGATGAGTGTTTATATCAAAAATGGTAAAATTATGACAAACCAGCTTTATAATATAGTGCGGACGCATTCAAATAGGGACAAACTTTAACAGCTTGCACATCAATTGCATACAAATATTATTCTCGCATCGGTGCCTTACATTGTAAATCAAAATGAAGTCAATCAATTTATATATAAATTCAACAAAGAATTATATGAGTACACTATTAAAATTAATCAATTTGCAGAGGGTGAAATATCTTTTTTAGATCTTAACAGCCATAAAGGGATTAACTTGAAAAAATATGAAATAGCTCAAAATATTGTCAACTTAACAAAACCTAAAGTTAAACAATTCCAGAAAAACCTAATTTTTATACAAACTGCAGAAAATACAGTTACTAATTTTTTAGAAACACCTCAAGTAATCACAATGATAGACTGATAAAAAAAGCTATATGTCCCATTAACAATTTAACTTTTGTGCATCAGAATATACAATGTATTAGTAATAAGATTTTAACGCTGAATGATAGATTTGATGATGGATTTTGTTGTGATGTTTTAATGATTTCTGAACATTGGCAAATAAAGAATGCCATTGAAACATACAAACTAACCCAGTTTACGTTAGTCGCTAACATGTGTCGGACTGTAACAACACATGGTGGAGTAGCCATATATAAAAACGACAATTTTTCTGGAAGAGTGAATGAATATTGTATCAAAAAGTTTTCTAAGGAAAACATTTTAGAATGTTGTGGTATACAACTACCTCAGTATAAAACTATTTGTTTAGTTATCTACAGGCCCTCTGGAGGAAATTTTAATGATTTTATGTTAGTTTTCAACGAAATTTTAACCCATGTATGCGCAGAAAACAACAGGAATATAATTATTGGAGGAGATTTCAATGTAAATTTTATGAAACCTACTACTCAACTTTCTTTGTTGGAAGATTTATTGTATAGTTTTAATTTTGAAATATGCCTGAGAACTCCAACTAGAGTTACAGAAGACTCTGCAACTTGCATTGATAATGTATTTATTAGAACAGCAAATCAGTATAGTGTAAAAGTAGTTGACCTTCGTTTATCTGATCACTATGCTCAATTTATTGATTTCCACACTGGTAATTCAGCTCAAAAAAGCTGTAAATTACCTGTTAAATTTTTCAGACGGTCATATTCTGAAGACAACATGGAACAGTTTCATGATTTGCTGGGAGCTGAAGATTGGATTACTGTTGTTGGTCAGATCTGTCCCAATTTAGCTTATGATCAATTTGCGGAGATTGTCTTATCTTGTTTTGAAACTGCCTTTCCAAAAAAGCTAGTTACACGAGGACCGAAGACTAAATACAAGAAGTCTAATGGCTTTACATTGAGTGCTGATTTGTTGGAATTAAGAAATAATGTGGCATTATATACTACTCTTGCTAAGCATGATAGACGATATATTGAAATTAGTAAAGTGTTAAATAATACATATAGGCTTAGGTTGGAACAGGCCTCTAAACAATTCTATGATAATCGAATTTTAAACTCGGAAAATAAGACTAAAGAAACCTGGGAAATAATTAGGGAATTGCAAAAAACAAACAAATCAAGTAGCCAACTCAAATTATATGATCAGGGTAACCAAATAAGTGATTCTGTTTTAGCAAATAAATTCAATATAAATTTTACTAAACCCCCTATTGATAGTTTAGTTTGTGATGCAGAATTTTTCAATGAAAATATCTCTTCTAATATTAAAACATTCTATATGTTTCCTGTTTCAGAGGAGGAGGTTTTAGAATTAATACTATCTTTAAAAAATACTATTGCAGTTGGTACTGATGGATTAAATAATAAATTAATTAAAAAGTGTGCCGGTCTATTGACAAAGCCATTGAGTTTCTTATTGAATTTGTCAACTGAGAGGGGAATCTTCCCTGAATCTTTAAAACTGGCTAGATTAGTTCCCATTTACAAAAAAGGAGATCCTAATGATATTAATAACTATAGACCAATTAGTATTTTGTCTACTATCTCCAAAGTGTATGAATTGAATATTAAAAATCAGTTATGCAATTTTTTTGCTAAATTTAAGCTATTATCGCCCTCACAGCATGGTTATACTTCAAAAAAAGGTACAGAGACTGCATTGATAGAGTTCCATAATAGAATTGTTAGATCTCTTGATATTAAAAAGCATGTAATGGGTTTATTTATTGATTTTTCAAGCTTTTGACTGTGTGGACCACAAACTTTTACTGCTTAAACTGTCTAAATATAAGATAAGAGGTATACCACTCAATTTGTTGGGGTCATACTCATCAAATAGAAAACAAATTGTTCAAGTGAATAATACTCTTGGTTTGGAACTAGAAGTCTCACAAGGTGTTCCCCAGGGATCGATTTTGGGTTCATTTTTATTTTTGGTTTTTGTTAATGACTTACTCACTACATTAAATGCTGTCCCTGGAATATATCCAACTTGTTATGCTGACGACATTAATATTGTAATTATTGAAGACAATGAGGATGCTCTGAAAATATCAACAGAGAGAACATATGATCAAGTTGTGATGTGGTCAGAGAGGAATAACATAAAATTAAACAAAACTAAAACAAATACGGTGCTGTTTAATAATCATGGACAATTTAGACAAAGCCAATTGTTTGAAAACACTGGATTTCCTATTACATCTAAGGAAAATAATAAATTATTGGGTGTCACTATCGACTATGGCATTACCTGGCATTCGCATATTGACAACTTATGTAACAAATTAAGGAAAAGCTGCTATAGCCTTAGATTTCTTGCCAGTCATTGTAGTAAAAATACACTCTTAACAGTGTATCATGCTAATTTTCACTCGCATCTAAAATATGGCATACAAATTTGGGGGACCTGTTCTACCAGGCAAAGGGTATTTGTTCTTCAAAAGTATGCTATAAGAATTATTGCAAAACTCAGAATGAGAGATTCTTGTAGGGAGTTTTTTAAAAAATACAAAATATTGACCCTGGCTGGTGTATATATATTGGAAGCATGTACTTTCATTCATAGGAATAGATCGATTTATGTGGCCGAGCGTGCTTCTCATCACTATAAAACAAGAAACAAAAGTCAATTATTGGTGCCTAGACACCATACTGCACTTTTTGAAAAGAATCTAGAGTATCTAGGATGTAAATTTTATAATATCCTCCCAGAGGATATAAAAAACAGTAATTTCTACAATTTTAAAAATAAACTAAAGCAGTTTTTACTAGGAAAAAACTACTACACCATAGAGGAGTTTTTTAATTGATAAATTGTCTTTCTGTTGTTACCTGCTATGAATCTGCCAAAAATTGTTTTGTTTTTGTGGAACTGTTTTCATTATTTTTAAGGGTTGTCTGTGGTCTTTGATGTAAACAATTATATATGTGTATGTGTATATATATGAATATATATGTGTGTGTGTTTTGTGTTCTTTAGTTAAGTCATTTTATTATACTTTGTGACATGTTTCACTATAACTGTTGTATAATTTTTTTGTACAATATTTTTTTTATGTGAAATAAATTACTTTCTTTCTTTCTTTCTTTCTTTCATCTTGAGTCAATACAATAGCCAAACCCTATTTCCCCATTAATTTATTACCAGATTTGGATTCTCTTCCTAAATTTTTGTTTTGTACGTGGCGGTGATAGGATGATTCGTCTACAGCAAATATCGCATCTATCTTTTTTAGGTTGTTGACATTATATATATTTTTTTTTAATGATGTATTCAAATGTATACCTACGGACTGGTTTTAGGTCTGGATATTTTTCATTACACATTCTTGCGTATTCTCTATAGACTGATGACATAGACTTTCCATAGATTGGCAGAATATACATTTTATTCGTAGATTGTCTACAACAGTGAGAAGAAAGCTTTGGCAAGGAATTAAGGAACTCTGTGAGATATTGCTTCATGAGCTCTACATCTTTTGATTTCTTATTCCTTGTTTCACGTCTAGATGTATTAAGAACATCTTGAGATGTGTGCATTCCCGCAGAGGAATTAGAGGCCCAGTTATTGACGGTCCATTCTTTCAAACCAAATGTTGACAGGAAAAACTTCTTAAAAACAGATAGAATTTGTCCATCAGGAGTTTTTATACTGTACTTCAAACTTCCAGTTCGCCTTGATGTTTCTCCAGTTTTTGTAGACCTTGCTATAGTTGATTTCGTTACGAGAGATGAAATATATACCTTTTTTTGGTCCCAGTTCATATCAGCCCAAATTTTTTCAAACAGTTCTTGTCGAACTGAGTCTGATATAGTGAAGCACTTCCTAGTTTTTGATTTGGAACATAGTTTAGAAACGCACCTCGGTCCCAATTTACTGGCTTCTCTTTCGGTTCCACGTTTCGCACCTTCATTATTTGGTCTACTCCATCCTCTATTGGCTTTACCAGTTAAACATTATTATTGCATCGCCTAATTTATGAATTCCCCTTGTAATATTTATTTGTAACGTTAAACACACATGCATGAAACCAGCGCCCAGCGTTCGTGAAGAGGAGAGAGGGTTCGAGTGAAAACCGCATGCGCGAACTTTAGTAGCTACAATAATGTAATAAGAGAAAGATGTAATAAGTGATATGTATGACAATTGCAACAATAAATTATATTTTTTGAAAAGTAATAAGTGATTATAAATATACAGTCCATGAAGATCACTTGCTGTTGTGTACATTACCTTCTTGCCCCAATTTCTTATTTTTGGTATCACTCTTTTTCTTGCATCGCTAATCGATTTCAATTTTTTTTATTCTTTCTTGTCTGAATCAATTGAATTTCAACAATCACTATTAGAAGGAAGATATTCATTATTTTCCTTAGAGATAATGTTATCTTGATTGGAATTTGATTCTTCATTGGAGTGTAAATCAGGAAATAGATCTTCACTGTGATTAACTAGTGGCGGCTCTATGGGTAACTCGGCTAGAAATAAGTTATTATTCCGGATACATGTCAATAAAATTCCATCGCTTGTTGCTTCAAGTTTATTTTCATCAAATCTTTCGACCTCCTCTGGACTAGGCGCTTAAACTGAAAAAATATTGTTCTCCAACAGAGTGTCATTTCAGATACCTCCTATTTTTTGGTACGTTTCATCATAAAATTCACATTCCTCGATATCAATAGGTACACTTTGGGGTTCTCCCTGAACACTTGGAGTAAAATTAATCGATTCTCTGTTGATGATTTTTAAATTTTCAAATATCTTTGAAGTTCTTGCTGAGTAGGTTTGTTCTTTCGAATCCATATTTCAATTGTGATTCATCTGTTAACAAAATTGTGAATGAAACATAAATTGCAAGCAAAAGAATTGAGTATCAATAACATCAAGTGATAACATGTATCTACAGAAAATAGAATATTATTTCCGAAAGTGAGAACACGTATCTCTCGTTGAAAGAAATTATAGACTATATAGAAAGGACAAGGAGTAATAAATCATTCATATAAGTATATTTCATAGACGTACCAAAATATATTTTAAGAGGGTATACCGTAAGGTACATTTTGTATTGAACGAATGAGTTGCAGCTATGCTAAAGAATATACTATTTAGGTCAGAGGTAACGGGATGTACTAATTTTAATAAAAAAAAGTGATAGAGGTACATAAATTTTAGTAAGTTTGATAAAGAAAGGCAACACAGTTTATTCCGGAGTATCCGAACTTTGCCACAAAATGCAGGTATTCATTACGGGTTGTTCGAACTCTGCCAGTGTTTAAAATTTTGGAGATTAACTACCAAACCAGTAGGGGTCTAATAGCCTAATCCGATTTAACAATTTACCTTGAACTTTAGGTACTCAAATTCAATATAAGAAAATATTAATAACATACATATATTTTCAACCTATAGTTGCCACTTCTAAAAAATTACATCTACATTACATCTACATTACAATAAAATATATTCAATATACATAAAAAAACTAAACGTGTGAAAGATTTTTACATCCAACCGTTTTCACAAACATAAAGCGGGAAATACATTTTTCCTTTATTGATCCAAATGATCATTAATGAAATTAATTTTAACATTAATAGTTTCTTTGGTTTTTTTCTGGCTTTGGTTTGCCGAACGAATTTTCGCGTATACCTCCGTTTGTAAATCCAATAACACACTAGTAAATTGAACAATGTTTGGATGTGCTTTGTAAAAAGAAGCACCGAAATGCGAATGAAAACTCTCACAAGAATTCGTTGTTCTCTTAAAAAAGGATGCATTATTTGCCCAAATAAGTGGTGGAAATATCGAATTTTGCGTTATATATGTTTTATTGACATAATTTCGGAATTCTATAACGCTTTCGTCATTCGGAAGCAAAAAATGTAGTTCATTATAAAAAAATTCTACAACTTCCTCAGGACTAAGATACATAATACCGAAATACACTTTTAAGTATTCGCCAATTACAGAACCTTTCTGTCTGTACTCTTGTACCAAATGAAACTCCTGAATCTTACGAAACCAAGCTTGACAGAGATGAAATTTACAACCAAAAAGAATTTGATCTCTGCCAAACATTCATATATAGCGTTATGAATGCTTGGTTCAAAATCTACTACGACTTCTTTAGGTTGAAAATTTAAGCCTACTTCTTTACATTTTTGTCTTAAAATTAAAAACAAATTTGAATATGTTTGACTTGATTTGTCCGGCAGCAAACAAAAAACAAGAGGTACGTAATAGCCGTTTTTAAAACCATGAATGGTAAACATTTGGTAAAAAAAAGTTGAACAGTATTTAAAAGTCCCATTTATCAAAATACAATCCGAATTACATAAAAAATTAAGGTTGGAAAAACAGGAGAACACAATAATTTTAAATACCTGGTCTGCTGTTAATAGAAATTCCTCTTCTCGGTTCGTTCGTAATTGTAATTCACGAACACTATTAAATACTTCTTCCTGATCTTTAGGCAATAGTGTAAGTGCATCAACATCCTTCCCCTAATCCCCTGAATATCGATCAAAACAATCAAGATTTCTTCAAAATATTTAATTCAAGAAATCTTTGAAACCTTTCAGAAATATACATAATTCTATGGGCCTCCGATTTTATCCATTATAAACCCTAATGACTCTAATAGGATTAAAATGAATGGTTGCGGCACAGTTCAAACATTTCAGTAATCCTCAAATTGATACAAGTCAGGTAAAATTTTATTTTGTGGCAGAGTTCGGATATGCCCGTTTATTCATAATATTTTTTATTTGTATTACTCCTATATGTAGTGTTTGGGGAATTTCTCTCAGAAATTTTTAATGGCAAGTGGCCTACTGTAATCGGCTTAATACGATTACACCTATTTACAGATTATTCGATTATTGAGAGGGATTTTCCAAACAACCCAGTTTTCTTAGAAACATTATCGGGAATATTATTTTAAAAGAAAGTAGGTACATTAAATCAGTACTTAGTATTAGTTCTTTGAGTAAAGTTGTATGAAGTTGTATGGTTGTCATAATATCATAATATTGTAAACAGTTGGAATATATTTAAAACATTTGTTGAATGTTAATTGTGCAAGTACCAAACAATGTCGATGAGCCAAGAACCATCTAAACGACCAAAAACAGGTCCATTATCTTTAAATGAAAAAACTCTGATATTGAATTGTTATATATCATTGAAAAACAAGGATCCAAGTGCAAATGATGATGATATTGTGGAATTAACGGCTGCTATGTTGTGTGTTGCTAAATCAACAATTTATAGATTACTAAAAGAAAGCAAGAATGGAACTCTTCAACCCCATAAAACTCCTTCAGGCCGAAAACCAATTGAGATCGATGAGTCATTAAAACAAAGACTAAGGCGTAAAGTCCATGGATTTTACTTACGAAAGGAAATTCCAACACTTGACAAAATTATGCCATCAGTGCAAGAAGATACGGACTATCCAAAATTCTCCAGAATGACATTATGCAAACTTTTGAAAGATGTGGGTTTCAGATATACAAAACATAATAGAAAATCTCTCTTGATAGATGAACCGGAAGAAGTTTTTTGGAGAAGAGACTATTTAAGAAGCATTCGACATGCCAGAGAACAAAATTTGAAAATCTTCTACTTAGACGAAACATGGATAAATTCTGGATATACAGTTTCCAAATCTTGGCAAGATGAAAACATTAAAAGCGGAAGGCAGGCATTCGTGGAAGGTTTGTCGTTAGGTTTGCAGCCACCATCTGGAAAAGGAAAAAGACTTATCATTGTCCATGTTGGAAGTTCTGAAGGTTTTGTTGATGGTGGATTATTAACTTTTATTTCAAAACGAACGGGGGACTATCACGAAGATATGAATGGAGATGTCTTCGAGGAATGATTTGTTCAAATGTTGGATCTGATTCCAAAAGGGGCTGTTATTGTTATAGACAACGCAAGTTACCATTCACGGTTACGAGAAGCATTGCCCACAAGTCGTTGGCGTAAAGCAGAGCTTTTGGAGTGGCTTATTTCGAAAAATATTAAGTTTCCAAAAGATCCACTAAGGAAAGAACTTTACAGAATTGCAAAAATGAACAAGAATAAATACAAAACCTACATTGTAGAAGAAATGGCTTCTTCTCGTGGTATATCAGTTCTTCGACTTCCCCCTTATCCCCATAGAATTAATATGGGCTCAGGTAAAGGGGGAAGTTGGAAAAAAAATACTACTTTTAAAATAAACGATGTTGTGAAATTGTTTGAGAGTGCTGTAAGTCATGTGAATAAGGAAAATTGGACAAACTGTATCGAGCATGTTATCAAAGTAGAGGCAAATATGTGGAAAATTGACAATATTTGTGATGATTTAATCGACCCTATTATTATTAATGTCAACAACGATTCTTCCTCTTCAGAGTCGGATATAGAATAAAATGTAAGTAATAAATGTATTCCAATAATTATTTCTTTTCATTTTTCATTATATTATAATTTAAAACGTATTTTTTTTTCCCAAAATACACACCACTGCATTGCGTTATTGCTTATCTGCTAATCCTTTAACAATGAATAAACCCTAAACTTTGCTACAACTGAAACAAATACGGGGTCGATCTACCTGGTTTTTAGATTTACGGAAGAAATGTAACTTAAAGTAAGAGATTTATCAAAAATTTCATGGTGCTCCCTGTAAAGGTTTTGCATACTTAATTAGGGTTTATTTCTCCTCGTACTTTTTGTACATACTATAAGCTCCTAAATCAAATTGAAATGGATTAGAATGCTCTAATAATGTGTAAAAGACTCAAAAAGAGCTATTGATGCAATATTTTATAATGATAATTCATAATTTCGAGTAAAATACCATTAAATTGTGTACTCACCGTGAAACAAACACCGTGCAAATGCTGTAGATGAAAGTTCTCACACAATTAAAAGTTGCAGTTGCTAGAAGTCACAAGAATTAATTTTAGACCAATGAGATTACGAAATGGAATTATAAGGTATCACATAGAAGACGTGGAACTTTTTTCTGTAAATTTTGGTACTAATAACTCAATTTACGTGAAAAATGTAGATACATGGTATCACGTCTTAAACGTCGATACATGAATTGATGATAATATATGAACGTATACAACATCTTACACTGTAATTGGCCCATTTTTAAAGGTAGAATCCTTAGTGCAAGGAACGTATAACTCTTCGCCAGGGTAATTATGGGAAATAAAACAATACAATTTTCTCTCCCTAATCCGACCGGATAGCATTACGGTTTTTGCAGGATCATAAATTTCCTTTTTCCATGAACTGCTTCGTAGAACATTTGTAAACTGGTTGTATTCAACCGAAAAGAGGAAGGTATAAGATAATTTATCGATATTACTTTAGACAACTTAGATATGTTTCTTCTTGTGTTAGGACTCATAATGTGGTTCCATACATTTATTATCATTTACTGAAGTAGCACCTAACTGCACACTTAATAATATCACTGTGCTATACAGTGCATTCAGAAAGTGACGCATAAATACGTTATTAACTGAATATATAGTAAGATGTAAAAGTTTCGAATCAATTCAATTTTTCAATTTAATTTATTATTTAAAAAAATATGTGATACAGAGTGAAAAACCTTTCAGTGATCACATCGACAACGGTTTTTTGAATAAAACAAATCTTTTTTTCAACTTTCGGACCTTCCTTTGTGAGCTGGTTCTAAAAATTTATCAGAAGGTGATTCAAATTTGTACAGTGTGGACAGAAACTCATGAATTGTTTGTTAATTTACCATTGCATCTAACCACTTCCATTAGTGATTCTAACCGCTGGACTAAATAGAATAAGTTTAAAGGCATTTCTTGTTATTTGTTTTTTTATAAATTCGATGTTATATCTCTCATAAGTATCCAGTACAATTCCGTATTGTTAAACTAATTTATCATTAACCCATATTTAACGAACTGTTTTGTTAAATTGCCTTTAACTAACTATTTTTATTGGCTTTCCAATATTTTGTTACAAGTTATTACTTTATAAAAACCAAATCTTAATCTACTAAACTTATTTGTATATACCGGGACTAATGGGAAAAAAGTCAGGAGCGTATAATCTGATCCAAAATAATGTTAGTACTTCATATAAGCTTTTTCCATACAGGCCCTCGTTTTCGAGTTATAGGCCTCCAAAATTTTAAATTTGAATTTGGTTTTTATTTTTTGTACTAGTTATTTGATCTTTATAAAATTCACTGCAAAGCTATAATGTACGTGTATGCTTATTTTGGAATGGTAAACACATTTACGTAGTGCCTTGAAGCCAGGGACGGACTACTCGCAATGGTTAGTGATCCAAAAAATTTGCAGGGATGCCACACCCTATATGAAATTATCGAAATTGACTTTCTCACACATTAAGCTAACGAAAAGGTACTCTTGTTGGAACTCGATAAAATAATCCGTTTGGCTTTTATTTACAGTTTTATTAATGCAGTATGTACCAATTTACCTAACTAACTCATTATTACGATGTCCAAGATCTACCTACAGTACCACAAAAAAATAATTTGATAATAGCAGATGATAAAAACATTAAGAACTTATTAAATGGGAATCAAATAGGTACGCAAACAACGTAATTAGTTGCTTTTAATCAAAATTACGGACACAAGATTATTAAACCATTAAGAAAACCTCAAAAAACACAAGTTATAAAACATTAGATTAAAACTTATTCCTAAACAACAACATAGACTAACGTTATTCTAATAAATGTTCAATATGAGCTCCTCTCACTTCCACGCATATTCTAAGTCTACGAAGATTGTTTCTTTGCACTTGAAAGATCAATCCCATATTATTTCTAACATTGCAGTGTAACACAATTCTGTCTATTAAATCTTGCCTTATTTGCACAGGTGTTGCGTATTCCTTACTTTTGGATAACCCCAGAGAATGAAATCCATAGGATTAACGTCTCCTGATCGCGGTGGCCATTGAAAATGGCCTCCACGACCAATCCATCTATTAGAAAACCTTGTGTGTAAATGCTGTCGTACATCTAAACTGAAATGAGGAGGGGCCCATCATGCATGAGCCATACATTCCTACGAGTTTGTAGAGGCACATCATCAAACAGGTTCCATAACTCATTTTGCAAAAACTTCAAATATCTCTGACCCTTCAAAGTACCGTCAATAAAGTATGACCCCTTTCCAATGGTTGACAACTACTCCTGTCCAAACATTAACCATGAATCTATGCTGGTTCTTAGTTTGGATAATGCCATGTGGATCCACATCATCCCATGAATGCATATTATGAGAATTAATGACTCCAACTCTGGTGAAATCGGATTCGTCCGTAAAGACAACGTTACTAATAAATGTATTATCTGCTTGTTGTTGTCGCAGAAACCACTATCTATAGTCACGTCGCGCGGGATAATCAGCCACTATCATTCTGCGTACTTTTTTCATGTGAAAAAGATATAACAGCTGTTCTTTTAGGACGCCATAAACAACTGATTTGGAGACGTTATGTTCTCTTGATAATTTTCGTAAACTCGTTGATGGTTCATTATCAACTGCATTTAGCAAGTCTTCTGCAACTGCCACAGTACGTAGGTACGCTTCGTACTGGACCTTTTCCACCTTTTTTGGCAAAAGACTTCCTAAAGTCTGAAATTTTGTTTTGTATACATGGAAAATTACATTTAGTTATTCATACCTGTTTCTCGTAACCTGAGATCAATACCCGCAAACAATCGTCTGTCTGACAATGCTCTGTTTGCAAAATGCTCTGCATAAAGCCTTCTGGCCTCTAAACAGTTTCAAAAAGCCAGTCCATACATTAAATGCATATCTACGTTTTCAATAAAAGTGAATCATGCAATTGTATCTGTTAAATTAGGGACTTATGAACTATTGACATGTACTGACTACGAACTATTCTATACAACGTTTGACAACTAATCCTATGGTTACTTGATAAACGGTGAAAACACTTTTAAAAAGTTTTTACCAACTTTCGAATTAATGAGTCGTTAATGTTTTTTTTCTACATTCATGCAAAAAACAACACTTTTGTGAAACACATTTAATGGAAAAAGTGTTTCTTTTTTGCACTAGTGCAACAAAAATTTTGTTGCACTCATCTGTCATTCTTGTCAGTTTTGTGATGATTTATGACAAACATAAACATTTAAATAAAATAAAAATCCAGAGCAAGTGTCTGATCCTGCTCAAATACAACACTTTTGTGAAACACATTCAATGGAAAAAGTGCTTCTTTTTTGCACTAGTGCAACAAAATTTTTGTTGCACTCATCTGTCATTCTTGTCAGTTTTGTGATGATTTATGACAAACATAAACATTTAAATAAAATAAAAATCCAGAGCAAGTGTCTGATCCTGCTCAAATACAGCAATAATAATATATGTATATCTTACTACTTAGTCTTACGAGTTATAATTATTGCAAAAATCTTTGATTATTTAAAATGTGAATGATCAAAGCGAAAGCCAGCTATGATTAAGTTCTCACAAGGTAGAGGCCATAAAGATACAAAAAAAATGAATAACGGTTAAAATACATTCTGAGTTCTGACATGGTAAATGATATTTATTAATTATCAGAGTATGGGTAAATTATCCCTCAATATAGCCCAAAAAAGGAACGAGAAGAAAAAGAAGAAATACCAGAGTAATATTACTTTTATAAAGTAACATCTTTTAAGTTGTATTGAATATTATTAAAGAAAATATTATATTAATAATTACTAAGAAAATGAGTAATAGCGATGAAGAAGAATTTATTTGGACCCCATCAGAAATAAGTGAAATTGCAAATGAAGCATCATTATTTATTACCAAATAAATCAAGAAAGCAATATGAGATATGTTATAATCGTTTTAAGGAATGTTGTTTTGATAAAAATGTAAGAAATTATACAGAAAATGTGCTTCTTGCATATTTTTCAAAAAGATCAAAATATATTAAACCTTCAACACTTCGGTCTGAGTACTCAATGGTGAGAGCCTGCCTTTCTTCTAAAGAAAATATAGATATTAAAACATACAAAAAAGTAATGGCCTTCATGAAACAGAACTCTGTAGGGTTTCGACCAAAAAAATCAAAAGTTTTTACCAGCGATCACATTTATAAGTTTCTAAAAGAAGCCCTATACTCTCAGTATTTGATGAAAAAGGGGAAACGGTAATTTTTTTATTTATTAAAATATTTTAAAACTGCTTGTTGTAGGTTGCTACAATATTTGGTATCGCTGGAGCATGTCGTAGAGATGAACTCCAAAAGCTGAATATCGATGACATAGAGGAAGTAAACTAAATATTAATTGTAAAAGTACCACGGCCAAAAACTGACAAAGAACGAAGTTTTGTCATTAGAGGTGAGGTGGAAGAAGGATTAAATTTAATCGATATATATCATAAATACAAAAAATTACGTACTAATCATATTTCACATAAACGTTTTTTTATCAATTATCGAAATGGAAAGTGCACCGTACAAGCTATTGTTGTGGATACTTTTGCTAAAATTCTATATGAAATTGCAAAATTTTTGCATTTGGAAAATCCTGAGTTATAAACAGGACACTGCTTTAGGTGATGCTCCGCAACACTTCTTGCAGATACAGGAGCAAATATACTAGAGCTTAAAAGACATGGCGGATGGAAATCGTCGACAGTAGCGGAGGGATATGTAGAGGAATCACTTACAAGCAAACTTAATGTTGCTAAACAAATATTTCAGTTTGAAAATAATCAAGATGTACAAATTCCAAGTACTAGTGGTACATTTAAAGAAATTACAAATCAAGAAGTGGAATTAAAAAATAATTCACTAAGAAATATTAATATTGAAAATTGCACAAATTGTTCCTTTACTTTTAATATTAATAAAGTGGGAGTTCCTAACATATTATATTCTAATTTTCCAGTTTTTGCATTAATGTAGAAAAAATATTGTATGCAACTCGTGCAAAACGTATTTTTTGCACTCGACGTGTTGTCCAACTCGGCCTAAAGGCGTCGTTGGACAATTTCACGTCGCGTGCAAAAACACTCACTTTTTGCACTTGTTGCATAAACAACTATTATGTTCTGCTATCGTTAAATTATTTTTTTGTAATACTGTAGGTAAATCTTGGACATCGTATTAATGAGTTAGTTTTACATCGTTGTGTACTTATAAAAATGATGAATGCGTAAATTGGTACGTAGTGCATTATTAAAACTGTAAATATTAGCCAAACGGCTTATTTTATCAATTTACAACAAGCATACCTTTTCGTTAGCTTAATGTGTGGGGAAGTCAATTTCGATAATTTCATATAGGGTGTGCCATCCCTGCAAAATTTTTGGATCTCTAACCATTGCCAGTAGTCCGTCTCTGGCTTCAAGGCACTTCTGTAAATCTGTTTACCTTTCCAAAATTAACATACACGTACATTATAGCTTTGCCGTTAATTTTATGAAGACCAAATAACAAGTATAAAAAATAAAAACCAAATTCGAAATTAAAACTGTGGAGGCCTATAACTCGAAAACGGAGGCCTGCATAGAAAAAGTTAATATGAAGTTCAAACATTATTTTGGCTCGGATTATACGCTCCTGACTTTTTTCCCATTAGTCCCGATATACCCTATATATTGGAACGAACCCGTTGATGACAATGACATTGTTAAGTTAGTTGGATATTCTTCTTTCACTTGTAGTTTTAGGTTAGGTATTCTTCTTTCCCTATTGAGTTGTCCTATGTCAGTAAGGTTGAACAGCAATAGAACATTCCGGATTGTTCGATCGATGATTCTGGAGGGTTCGAATTCTTATTTGGAGAGTTTGTAAATTAATATATAAGGAGGTGTGACAGTTGAGAAGGGAAGTTGACAGGAGTGACGGAAGTGAAGTTGAACGATTTGGCGAGAAATTGTAAACGTTATTAAGAGAATGGTAAATTGTATTCCTTGCTTGTTAATAAACCATTTCAAGAAATCCACTTTCGTGTTACAACTGGTGTCAGGTGTGGGGTATAAAAGAAACCAGGATGCCTGGATAGAAATTATATGTACTGTTGGTTGCTGAGCTCAGAGCAAAGCTAGAAAAGCGAGAACAGAAAACTGAAGGTAACAAGACGATTGTGCTAAAAAGATTACGGAAGTACTTTTTTGAAGAAGGTATTAACACCGAGTCAGTGGAATTCGAAGATCCATTAGAAAAGTTATTCCATCAAATATCGACCCAGAGAGACGAGTTTGCCAGTATTCAACCACGAATTAGTGAACAGAACAACGAGTTATGTCAGCAACTATCCAACCGTTGTGATGAGTTTTCCGATCAAATAGCCAACCAAAGGACTATTCTCATGGAACAATTAACTCAACAGACTCAACAAGAACTCACTCGTTGCATGACCGCCCAGCAAGAAGAGGTTACGGATCAAATGCCAGAACTTACTCGTCTGATGACCGTCCAACGAGAAGAGGTTACAAATCGAATGGAAGAACTCACTCGTCAGATGACCCCCCAGCGAGTCGAGGTTGCTAATCGAATGTGGGAAGAATTGACACGGCAGTTGCCTGACGTAACTCAGCAAATGAATGGGTCAAATGGTGAATTAAGAAGGCAGCGAGGGCCAAGAACTCACGATGGCGAAGGGAAAGTCATAAATTCAGCAGACCCCAGACCTACCATCAAGCCACCAACTTTTGATGGGAAAACCTCCTGGCGAAATTATTTGAAGTGATTCAGTGGTACGGCTGGGGCCAACGGATGGACTTCCTGAAAAAGCCACATCACTCACCGTGTCACTGCGATGGGAGGCTTTGGATGTGTTGCAGTCTATATAGGAGGGCGATGCAGAAGGCTTTGAGGCCTTAGTGAGACGATGTGTTACGGTTATGCCCATCCGGAGCAGGTCTACAAATCCCAGCGTAAGACCCGGTAGCAGAAAGTCGGGGAGTCGACACAAGAATTCTAGATGGATACCCATCTGCAACATAAGACGTATTAGAAAATAAGGTAGTCCAATCGACGGTCTTCGAAATGCAGAGATGCAACGAGCAGTGCTGCTGGCTGCCTGGTGGATGCATTGGAATTTGAGCCCTTCAAGATATGACTCGAAACGGGGTAGTTGAACTATCCAGTAGTCCTTGGACCTGCCCTGTGGAACTAGTGCAAAATAAGGATGGAACAATGCGATTCTGCATTGATTACCGTAAAGTTAACGACGTTACTAAAAAGGACAGTTATACTTTGCCAACGATCGACGACGCCCTTGACGCTCTAGTGGGCTCTACATTCTTCTCTACTTTGGATTTGAAAAGTGAATACTGGCAAGTGGAAATACTCGTAGATCCTCTAGCGGCTTAGGCTTATAGTAGTTCATGGTCCTCCTATTTGGTCTGTGTTAAGCCCTTGCCAGCTTCGAACGACTGATGGAGACCATTTTCTGGGGTTTATCTTGGGAAAAATGTCTGGTGTATCTAAATGACGGCATAATAATCGGCAAGAATTTTGATGAAGATCTATCCAACCTCTAAGAAGTACTTAAGAGACTGACCAATCTAACGACCTAAAGAAGTGCCGCCAGTTTTAAAAGAAAGTCAGCTATCAAGGTCATATTGTGAGCAAGGATTGAGTCGCTGTTGATTCTGTTAAAATCAAAGCAGTTCAGGAATGACCAATTCCGACTAACAAACATCAAATTCGAAGTTTTTTGGGCCTATGTTCCTATTACCGCCGGTATGTCAAGAATTTTGGGGACATTACCAAATACTTAATGCTACTAACTCAAGAAACAAGAACGCTTTTCTGGGATAAGGAATTTCAAGGAGCATTCGACTCATTGAAGAAACAGATAACGTCAGCTCCGATCCTTGGTTATCCGCTAAAAGAAGGAAAATTTATTTTGGACACAGACGCCTGTAATGTAGAACTTAGAAGCTTCCTGTTCCAAATACAAGACGGTAAAGAGAGAGTCCTCGGATACTTCAGCAAGACATTGTCGAAGGCAGAAAAGAAATATTGCGTTACCAGGCGAGAACTTCTTGCAGTTGTTAAATCCGTAGATCACTTCTATAAGTTCATGTACGGAGAAATGTTCCTGGTTAGAACTGATCACGCCAGTTTGAAGTGGCTTCTAAACATCAAAAGCCCGGAAGCTCAGGTAGCAAGATGGATAGAGAAACTACAAGAATACGACTTTGAAATCGAGCGTAGACCTGACACAAGACACCTCAATGGTGATGCTCTTTGTAACGCGAAAAATTCGCCGAGCCGTCGTAAATTTAATTTGGCTAACCTGTCGACTGAGAGAAGTCACAGCGCTATCGGTACGGAGTTAAAAATTTCAGTCCTCCAATTGCCGTCAAGGTGAAAACACATCATTTCAACAAAAGATATTTGCATGTGGTCTGGGAGCCATAACGTTATTTCACGGAAAATCCTGATAAATTCTACGTAGGGGAAGAAAATATCGCTCGATTTAACAGATCGAAGGTCTGACCCAATAATATACTGATCCAGGGGGTGCCGATGACCAAAGGATACCAGTAGAATTGGTAGATTTAGGAAACCACGTAGAAAATTCCCGTAGACGGCGTTAGCTGGTAGGATTCATTAAAAAGGGGGGTTTTTGTATATGGACATTAAATCGCTGATTGGAATTTAATGGGTCAGTGAGACCAGTTCCAGGAGGTCTGGATTAATCTGGAGAAATTTCCGTTCCTGTTCTGGTGCCGGAAAAGGATAAGTTTACAGTTTTCCTTTTTCTTATTTCTTCAAACTCAGTAGTAACTTCACATCTATGCTTCACATATTACCGTTTTTTTATATTAAGTTTTATTTCTTTTTTTCTTGCGGCAATTACTATAATCTCATTTATACTTGAATTTTGTATTTAATTTTTTTTTGAAATCTTGCTCATAGATTAAGATACGCTGGAACACTTGGTACGTACCTAGTATTGCGATATTTAGTAGTTTTTACCTATTTCTAATGGTTTCATGTATATAATTTTGCGCCGTATATAATTTTGAGTTGTATTTGCTCCAGCAACGCTAAACTCGTTGTAATTTAAATTTCTGGCTTATGCAATTATTATATTTATATTGATACTGATATAAATTGATAAATTGCGGAAGTGTGAACCCTTGTAACTATACATTGGTGATTTCGATATATATATATATATATATATATATATATATATATATATATATATATATATATTATCGTTGTAATTTTTGGAATATTGTACATGAACAATTTGGTCGATTCTCTAGAATTCTTGAATTGAGACATCGGTGTAGTTTGGGGCCCTCAGCTCTACTGCACCCTGAGATTACAGCCTTCAGCTGAGCTCAGACGTTATTTGTAATATTTTCCTTTTGGTAGTGATATTGTATTAAATATTTGAAAAGAGACCTTTGGTCCACCAAGACTAATTAAAATTTCAATCAGGGTGTATTTGCTGACTTTTATTTACTTATGATAATTTACCTATCAGTTTAACCTTTGGAGTGTGTAGTGAGTGTTGTTAAACCACTGAGGAGTTGTGGGCTAACTTAGGAAGCCTTGGGTGCTTGCCAAAACTTCTCTGGCGCCCTTTTTGTATACTCAATAATTTTTTGAAGAATCCACCCCTTCTTCGACTCGAAGCTAGTCGACTGGCGAGCACGGGTTGTACCACGTGAGACAACCCGCATACCTATAACAATCACTGTGAGGGTTTGTAGGTTTTCTCGTTAACAGAGACCATACCTACTAGATTGCCGCCATTGTAATCACCTAGAACAACACGGGGGAATAATTGCACCAATTAAAAGAACCCCTGACAATTGAAACCAGAAGATGAAAGACCAGCAAGGAAGGGATCCTTCATAAAGAAGATCCGCGAATGGAAGCGAGCAGACCAGCGCCCAATGTGGCGCGAAGTTACTGCGTATCCTCCCGTTTTAAAAAACGTATTTGGCACAGCTAAAATCGTTGACCTAGATGATGGACTTCTAGTGAGACTGGTCGAAAGATCTGACAGAACGTAAACATAAAACAGTTGGAAGGTCCAAAAAATAGTGTTCCAGAAATTCTACAACAGCTTCATGATGGTAGCTGAGGATGTCATCTTGGTGTGACAAAGACGTTGTATAAGGTCCGAGCGAGGTTCTACTGGGCGAACCTTAAAGAGGACGTCAAAGATTGGTACCGAAGAAGTACTGTATGTGCAACAAGCAATGGGCATCTTCGATGGCTAAATGCTGAAATGCGGCAATACTTGGCTGGAATTGCCGTGGACGTGTTGGGACCGTTGCCTCGAAGTTATGCTGGTAACAAATACATCTTCGTAGTGATGGACTATTTTTCGAAATGGGTCGAAGCCTATGCAGTTCGCAATCAAGAAGCTGCCACCTTCGCCAAAGTCCTGGTGAATTAATTCATCAGCCGATTTGGGTGCCTCTTAAGCTACATTCGGATCAAAGATGAAATTTTGAGAGCAGTTTATTCCAAGAGGCCTGTCGAAGGCTGGGTATTAGGAAAACCAGAACCACTGCCATGCATCCTCAGGCTGGTGGAATGGTGGAACGACTGAACCGCACCATAGCTAACTATCTATCGAAAGTTGTGTGAAAACAACAAAAATATTGGGATCAACACCTTCCATTTCTCCTAATGGCCATTCGATCAGCTATTAATCTTCCGGTCAAGCACCTGCAAAGATCCTGATTTGTAGAGAAATAGGGAAATGGGACTGCCATGCGACTTGGTGTTAGGCTGCAAGCCTGGTGAAGATGAGGCTGGGGAAGAATATGTCGAAGATCTCCGTACGAAGATGGAGGATATCCACGAAATGGTGCGTACCAAGCTGCAACTAAGCAGTGACCAGATGAAGAGGCACCACGACACCTGAGTAGAACAGACCAATTAACAAGAAGGAGACTTGATATGGCTCGACCACCCTCGACGACGACGTGGGCGGTATCCCAAACTACAACAGAAATGTGAGGGAACGTATAATATCAAGAAGAAAATTAACGACGTCTTATATCGGATTGTAAGAGTTCCCAAGGGAAAGTCTATGGTCGTCCATCATGATCGTCTGGCGCCATTTAGGGAACCCATCCTGAAGAAGGGCGAGTCATTCCTGGAGGAATTATTTTAAGGAGGAGGTAGTATAACGAACTCGTTAATGACAGTGACATTGTGTAGTTAGTAAGATATGCTTCTTCACCCTGTCAATTAGTTTTAGGTTAGGTATTCTTCTTTCCCTATTGAGTTGTCCTATGTCAGTTAGGTTAAACGGCAATTTATTGTTCCGGATTGTTCGATCGTTGATTCTGGTGGGTTGGAAATATCATTCTGGAAAAGTGATATATAAGGAGGTACGACAGTTGGGAAGAAAAGTTGACAGGAGTGATGGAAGTGAAGTTGAACGATTTGGCGAGAAATTATTAACGTTATTGAAAGAATTGTATATTGTATTCCATGTTTGTTAAACCATTTCAAGAAATCCACTATCGTGTTACAATATATATATATATATATATATATATATATATATATATATATATATAAATTGTAAATTATTTATATTTCTTGACCTACCATATATATATATATATATATATATATATATATATATATATAATATATATATATATATAACAACATTAAAGAGATTCATGGGTAATTCACGCAAGAATAAAAGGGCTACTGAAACAGAGTGGTAAGCGCGGACATGCACAATTCTGGCTCATTTGCCGTCTTCAGCACGGTATAACCAAATAAGGATGTGAAATTTGGGAGCAAAGATGTCAATCGAAACATGGGAAGGCACAAATTAACGTTTGGTTTCCCCGGGCTTTCTTTTCTTAATCCTTCCTTACTCTTCTCGCTCCATCCATTAAGGTGCGTGTGACATGAATGAATGTATGTTTCAGCCATATAAACGATAGGTTTGTTCTGTTATCTGAACTTTTTCATGTTTCTTAAATATAGTGGGCGTAAATGTCTGATTTCGTGATGTTCAATTAACAAACTTCTGTTGTTTTTCATGTTGGTCCAACGAAAACCCAAAGAATGTATTTCTTTCCGCAGAGATTCGCGACTCCCTGCGAAGCCATAACTATCTGCAAAGGTTTGGTATACATTTCTTAACGTGGGTACTTTTTTCTCGGATATGTGATAATTTATTATGCACCTTCTTAGCACAGTTTTGTCGAATTGATCCATACGGATACTGGATGTTCTTTGTTTTTCAGTAGACACATCAGTGCCAGCATTATTTTCTGCCAGAGCTTCTTTTTTAATACGGAAAAGCGTTCTTTGGTTAACTTTCGTAGCAGCAGAAACTCATTCAATGACCTGACAATAAAATAAGTCGATATAAATGTTGTATTAAAAGATTTACTCATGTGTATTTTTATAGAAATAAAATGAGGAAGTAGTTAAACTTGTTTTCAGTGAAATAAAAAAATTTGTCGTGGTTTTTGCCAAATTAAATTCAAAAATACTATATTACGTTTCAGTTCATAAGTTGTTTTGAACGATCTTTAGATTTTAGTTCAAACATATTTTAATATGACCAAACCGCCATTGTAACTGAAATCGGAAGATGGTACAAAACAAATAATAAAACCGAAACGTAGTAGAGATAGGTATGAAATGAGTATAATGACTATAATTATAAGCTGAAAAACCAATTACATTTAAATAGGTATCTTACACAAAATAAACATGTGCCCTTTTATATACTCCTGTAGACAGTAACAGAATAGTTATTTATGCAACAAGTGCGTAAAGTGATTCTTTATTTCACGAAATGAAAAATTGACGCATGAGCCGCAGGCATGCAAAAACCAAAAAATGTATCATTTAGATTGCTCTAAATGAACTAAAAATGGCGTCGATTTGTTTGTAAAGCTGACATAACGGTGTATAAAATTAACACATGAGTGCGTAAAATACTTAGTCTCATCCTCATGTCATTTTTTTAAATCGTTTAACAAATAAATATTTTATGTACGAAAATCGATTAAAAAAATTTACTATCGAGTGTAAATTTGTAAAATAATTACTTTGGTTTAAAAGTTTTATTGCAATAATTAAAACTTTGTTAATGGAGTTGTCGACTTGTCATTGCTTGCCTCTTCGGTCATGAAATTTAAAACGTTCATAATTATTTCACGACACTGCTCACTCAAATTCTTATGAACAACTTTACTTTCTGTAGTAGTCATGATAAGTTAGTATTGCACAACCCCGGTAATCATACTTTTCTCCGACCTGTACTGTCGAAACGAAGCTCACGAATTCTGCCAGCGAAGTTAGCTCTTGCAATCCGCATACGTCTTTGCCACGGCGCATCGGAAGTTGCCAAACTTCCGACTGCTAAAATTAATTTGCCAACCTGTACCTAGTTTAACAATATGACGGTGAATAATATAATGCATTGATTTTGTCGTGGGCTCCCGGTCTATGAAAGCGAGATTTACTAAAGTACCTACTCACTCATATATTTTAAAACTTTTTTACCAAATATTTCAGCAATTCTATTTTTGAATTCTCTGAATATCTCCATTAAAATTTACACATATTATGCTATTTCAATGATCTCGCTAATTTCGTTGGATGTTGGTTCTTTCAAATAACTTTATTGGTGGAAGGAAATTAGTTTGAGATATTTTCATGATATTTTTGTACCAACTTCAGTGTTTAATTTACTGCAATATACTATAATAGAAACTGAATAGCATTGTCAGTGATTCATGTTATTTCAATTCGTAATTTATATACTAATATAAATTCTTAAAATGATGTCCCTCACTGCAAAAGCTACACGCGCCACCCACCATTGAAATGCTCTTTCCCCTCATTGCACACCCCGTATTTCTCTATACTTCTTAAATGAGTTACTGATAATGCAATTTCGGATTTTTAATACTCTTGTGGCTTTGGAAATATCATAATTAGATTTTAACATTGCCAATTCTGTTTTACTGCAGTGTTCAAAGTAAAATTCAACTGTTTCTAGCCACGTTCTCCATCTATATTATTGATTAAGATGGTTGTGAGATACCACAAAGTATTTCTCTTCATATATCCCCCAACGAAGCTTTACAAAAACTTTTTTAATAAAATTGAGGGAATCACTTTACGATGGAAACTGATTTCTCATTTGCAATTCTATTCACCCCGTGGACGAGACAAGTGCAATGAATTAAATAGGTATGGGAATTTTCCAAATATAGAGCAGTTCATAACATGAATTAAGTTGAATTGGTAGAATAACAACTATTTTATTGATATGTATAGCATTTGGTGAGAATAACTCGGTTAATCAATCGTATATTAATCTACTTATAGTTGAATTGTTTGTTTCTCTACTTTTTTATATATATATATATATATATATATATTTTATTGTGGATTTTAATTACAGTAGGAGCTTACATCATTGCTATATCAGTATATATCACACATTTAATTATATCTCAAAATTTATTACAATAATTAAAATATTTGGGACAACCTGTATGACAGTTTTCGATAAAATCAAAGGCTGTGTTAAAATAAAAGTATTTATTTGGATTGAGCAATCAGAGAATTGAACCATTCACTGTATTGTCTAAAATTATTTAAAAACCAATAAATTGTAGATATAATAGAATGTAATGCTTTGTTCTAGCGAAATAAACATTTTGTACATACCGGTATATAAAATTTTAATATTGTTAAAGTTTTCATAAAAACATCACATCCAATAAAATGCAGTGATGAATAATTAAAATTTGAACAATTATCATGATTGGAGGATGGTAACCAAGGGGTTGTGTAGAGAGAGTTTTTTTGTTGACAAGGTGTTGGGTCGACAGAAAAAATGAGTTGCCGATAATTTTTGGAGACTTGAATCTGAAAAAGAAAAGAAAATAATAGAAATTCTGATACTAATTGATATAAAACAGTAAGTCGATACGAAATACAAGTTTTCACAAGTTGGTAAGTGAATAAAATTATATACCTCAGAATTTATAAACTTATTACCAAAATTGGACTTGAAGTTCCTGTATTTAATTGTTCAATTTCTGTATTTAATTCAATTCCTGGCTATCTGGGTAGCACGTGTCGTCAAGTAGCAGTGTGGATTGGATTTGTTGAAAATCCAAACCAAAGTAGAACTTCGAATTTTGCGTTAAACAAACTAAAAAGTGTTAAGTTAAGTAGAATTGTAGGTTGTACAGATAATATTAATTCTTACCATATGAAGGTGACGTCATTTTCCATATTATTAAACAGAAATATCCAGTAATAATCCTTATTAAAAGTTTTTCATACATTAACAAAATATTTATAATAACCTAATAGTTTATAATTCTTCTTCTTGTTCATTTTTTTTGGGTTATATTCTACTAAAGGATAATTTTCCCAGTTTTCATTGTAAGTAGTTATCTGTTGGTATACATAGAACTGCGGTATTTCTATTTTGCGTCGTTGCCAGTGCAACCAAATTCTAACAATTTGTCAAAGCATTATATTTTATTTTTCTGGTGTGATAATAAAAATTCATTAAAATATCTATTACATGGTAATGTGAGTTGCATACACAATCTGATCCCACCTGAGATGAGAGTTATTTTGATTGCGACCCCGACTGAGCAGCGAAAAAAATTAATAATTAATTAAAATAAATCAAAGCATGATTTAAATATGAACAGTCACAGTAAAATATAACATTTGACGCCACAAACGTGGGGCATTCTGTCACCTAATTTGAGAGAAAATTGGGCGGCAATCTTTCACCAAATTTTAGAAAAAACAGGGCGACATTCGTTTAGCTAATTTGGTAGACTTAACTTAATTGTATAATTCAGCTTATTTGGTACATTTTAATCATATTGCAATGGAGGGCAGAACTCTTTATCAATTAAGGATAAATGAATTAAAAGAGGCATGTATTTCAAGAGGACTAGATAGTGTTGGAATCAAATTGACACTAGTGAGAAGATTGGAAGAGGCATTGATAGCTGAAGGTCAGGATCCACAGATTTATTTATTCAGATTTGAAAATCAGGGACCAAGAAATGAGAATGATGGAGATGAAACGATTGATGTATTTCCGGAAAGGAATCAGGATACTGAGATAGCTGGAGGAGAAGGAACGTTATTTCGAGATAAAAGAGATACAAACTCCAATACAATGCAAGAATCTATGATGAAGATGTTGGCGAAGATGCATGAAATGATGGAGAAAGGATTTGAAAAAACAAACAATGAAATTAGAAGAACAAATATGGAAACGAAGAGAGAAATTATTGCAGAAGTGAAGAGAGAATTATAAACACTAATAGAAGAATGGAGGAGATACGAGAAGAACTAAAAAGTGATAACAACAAATTAAACATGGATCTAGGAAAGAAAATAGAAGAAAACCAGAAAACACTAGAAGAAAGAATAGATAAAACTGATGGAAATCTACAGAATCAAAGTAAGTTGTTAAAAGACTTAGAAAGAAATGTTATGTCACATAACCATGAAATTAGAGAGGTAAGACAGAATTTGAGTGAAAGATTGCAGAGTACGATGAATGTGGCAGAAGAGGAGAATACAAAGACAGTAAGAAAGCTAATGCAAGAAATGGAAAGAAGAGACAAGGAATTGCAAGAAAGATGGAAACGAACATGTAATCAAGCGTCAGGAGACACAGAAGAAGCTACTTGAAGAAAAATGGAACTTAGAAAAGAGAAGGAGACATGCAGAGAAGATATGGCAGAAAACAGGGGGCACATTCATGTAACTCATTGCCAAAGTGAGAATAATAATATTAAATTCGACGGAGATATACGCAAAGTACATCCCAAAGTATTTATAAAACTCTTGGAAAATAAAGTTACTCAAAATAGAACGAGAGTAGATTTTAAAGAAATAATCAGACAAAATTTAGCGGGACATGCTTTAATATGGTTTGGGAGTGTAGAGTTACAAATCCTCAATTTTGAACGGTTTGAGGAGTTATTTATGGGATATTTCTGGGGACAAGTGAATCAATCGGTTGTACGAGAAAGGTTACATTTTGGGAAATTTGAACGAGATAGGGGTACAGCAGCACATGCTTATGCGATGCATATTTATACTCAAGTACAATACTTGGAACCTCAAGTTCCACAAGAGGAGGCTATTCTTTTGCTTTCCAGACATTTCAGTCCAGAGATTATGCAAGCAATTGCAATACAGTCCATAAAAACGCTGGAACAACTTATTGATTATCTAATGAGAGTAGAGAGAAATAATCCAAAGAATATCACACAGCCATATCAATCACAAAATAAATCAAACAATAACAACTACAGAAGCAATTCGTATAATGATTTAATTAATAGACAAAACACAAATTACAATAACAATAGACAAACAAATACTTACAATAATAACAATAATACACATCGAAACACATATAATAATAATTCTGGGGGCAGAAACGCTAATAACAGTTTAAACGGACAAAATAATAATTATAATCAATATAATAGAAGGAACAATAATAATTCAAATTATAATTATAATCAAAGTCAAAATGAAACTAATCAAAATAATCAACACCAGAGAAGGGTTAATTTTCAACGAACTGTTGGATCTCGTGAAGGTAGTGTCGAAAGATCTATTCCAATAAGTTCGAGTAGAGAATCAAATCCCTACCCTAATGCTCAACAAGGTGAGGTGATTCATGATGAGTCCATGGGTAGTGTGCACCATTTTTAGTAGTGTGTAACCCAGACAATACATCCAACGGTTGCAATTATATCCATTACAGAGAATTTTTAAAATCCGATAATATTCTAAACAACGATGAAACATTAAATTTAATAAAAATACTTGCTAAAATTAACAATCAGAACATCACAATTATTATTGATACTGGTAGTGAGTCTAGTTTAATTCAGGAGGAATTACTTAACAAATTTAATAATATAAATAAAAGTATTATTAAAATTCCTAAAATAAATATTGTTGGAGCAAACAATAAAAAACTAGGAGAGGTAAATAGAATGTTAAATGTAAAAGTGCAAATAGGCAAAGAAAATATTTCATTAGATTTATTAGTTATTCCTAAACTACAATGTGACATAATAATAGGTTATGATCAATTATATAAATATCAATCGGTTATTGATTTCGAAGCTAAGAAAATTAAATTTAATTATACCTGGGTGAATTTCAATATTTTCGATAGTTTTAGTAATGATTCAAACAAGATACAAATGTGTATAAGACAGCAAATTTATAATAATGATGGTATATTATATGAAAATGACATGATAGAGAAAAATAATGATTATTTAAATAAAAATGAAAATTTTATAAATGAAAATAATGTTATTGATATTGATGAAGTGAAGTTGATTTGTCCACAAAGGTGGGAAAATGAGATTAGATGTTTAATGAGGAGTTATAAAGAGCTTTTCAATAGTGAGTCGAGTATTGCTGTCGGATATATACATAAATTTCATGTTAGAAACATAGAATGTTTCAAGAATAAAACGTACCCAGTTCCATTTCATTTAAAAGATAAAATTAAGTTAGAAATCAATGAACTTTTACAACAAAATATAATACAACATTCTGATACGCCTTATATAAATTCTTTAGTCATAGTACAAAAGAAAAATGGGGATATCCGAATTTGCCTAGATGCACGAACGTTAAATAAATTTTCTATTCCACAATACGAACAACCTATAAAAACAGAAAATTTGTTAGGTAGAATTAATAATGCAAAAATTTATTCGAAAATGGATTTGAAAAATAGCTTTTGGTTATTATCGTTGGATGAAAGTTGCAGAAAATATACAGGTTTCTCAATTGATGGGGGAATATACAATTTTAATGTCTTGCCGTTTGGGTTACAAAGTGGCAGTGCAGGCCTGGTAAGAGCGCTTAATAAAATATTAGAACCATACAGAGACTTCACGTTGAACTATATTGATGATATACTGATATTCAGTCAATCGGAAGAAGATCATCTGAAACATATAAACATAATCTTATCAGTATTACATAAAACACGATTAAGTTTAAACATTGAAAAATGTGAATTCTTCCAAACAGAAACAATTTTCTTAGGATATCGTATGAATGAAACTGGAGTGTCGATGGATCCAAAAAGATTGCAGATAATTTCGGATTACATGAGACCCAGAAATCTTAAAACTCTCAGGGGGTTCTTGGGATTGATCAATTATTTTAAAAGATTATTACCTGATCTCACTAGATGTTAGATTTACTGAAGAAAGGTGTAAGATGGAAGTGGTGTAATGAACACGAAAATGCTTTCAATGCAATTAAACAAAAATTTATTGAAAACATACAGATTTATCATCCAGACTATAATTTACCTTTTATATTGCGTACTGATGCATCTGTAAATAGATTCGTAGGTACTTTACTGCAGTTACAAAACAATACTGAAACTCCTATCACGTTTGTTTCAAGAAAAACAAAGCCGCATGAAAGGAAATATTCAAGCAGTGAACTTGAATTAGCTTCAATCATTTACTGTGTGGAAAAACTTAGATTTTATCTATTAGGTAAACGATTCATTTTGGAAACAGACAACAGTGGATTACTTTCATTGCTCAATAATAAATTCGGAAACAGTAGAATACATCGATGGGCGTTACTTCTGCAAGAGTACACATTTGATATTAAACATGTGCCAGGAAAATTTAACATAGTAAGTGATTCAATATCACGAATGGATGGGCAAAACACACAGAGAAGACAAATAAGAGTTGGACTTAATACTTTTTATAACAACCATACACTCTATAACGAACATAACATTCTGGAGGACCAGAGAAAACTTGACAGCAAAGAAAAACAAAAGTCACAACTTCATGGAGAATTCTACATAAGAACCAACGATGGACAGGAACAATATGTGTTGACAAACGAGTTAACAAACACAATTATGACAGACTTACATCACAGATATCACCATCCTGGAAGTCGCAAATTATGGTTACTATTTCGGGAAACATTCATCTCATAAAACGATATTAAACTAGCTAAAAACATAACAAATACATGCAATATTTGTCAGCTGGCAAAAGATAAAAATTCTCATAACGAGAACATACCCAAAACAATACTTGCTACACATCCACTACACATAATAACAATAGATTTCATTACAAACTTGACAAAGACTGACAATCACAATCAGCACATTTTCATCATACAGGACATATACACCAAATACATAAAGTTATATCCATGCAGACAGACCAACACCATGACTGTTAAAAGATGCCTCACAGACTTCATTCACAACATAGGGACACCAGTGAATTGTATCATGGATAACGCGACATATTTATAATAGGCTGCTCTTTATGAGGGTTTCGTAGATATTATATTTTCTATGTTTTCTGATTTCCTTACTCCAAAATATCCCATTTAAATACCCAATTATCCGTCTAGCTTGTGTGATACGTTTATTTATTTATTTGTCGTCCTTCCCTGTTATGTCGAAAGTTACACCTAAATATGTATATTCATCGCAAGCCTCAATTTCTTCCTTTTCCAGTTCTATGTTCATCTTCTCTTGTGCTATAGGTAAATATTTAGTTTTTTGGGTATTAAGTTGCAAACCCCATTTTTCGTATTCTTCCTGCAGTTTACGTATCAAATATTCTAAATCATCTTTGCCATTTGCTATTAAGACTTGATCATCCGCAAACTGTAAGGTATATAGACAGACACCGCCAAGGTCAACACCCATTCCCTTACACTTTCTCTTCCACAAGTTTAGTGCTCGGGCTACATAGATTTTAAATAGTGTGGGTGAGACACAGCATCCCTGGCGTAGTCCTTTATTTACTACAAATTCTGGTGACAATTTATTGCCTACTTTTACTTGTGATATCGTTTGGTCGTAGAGATTTTTCAAGGCTTTCATTAGGGTATGACTAATATTAGTTTCTTGTAGGACTTTCCATAACTTATTTACAGGAACCGTATCATATGCTTTTTGGAGGTCAATAAACATGAGATGTACATCCTGATTGGTACCCATTTTTTTTCTATCATCTGTTTTAAGCAAAAAACGTTGTCTGTGCAGATTCTTCTAGCTCTAAAACCCGATTGCTCCTCTTCTTCTTGTTCCCTGTATGCAGATTCTATTAAATCTCGAAGGATTCTTCCATATAAGCGGCTCATGGTACTAGTAACAGATATACCCCTATAGTTTGCACAGTCAAGTTTGTTTCCCTTCTTATGAATAGACGAAATGTAGGCGATTTTCCATTCATTTGGTATAGGAGCGCCATTTAAAAATTGATTCATGCACCATGTTATTGCTTCAAAAAGTTTATTCGTTCCGTTCTTAAGTAACTCGGCCGGAATGTCTCCCGGTCCTGATGCTCTATTGTTTTTCAAGTGTTTTATAGCTTCCTTCACTTTATCATTATCGATTTTAATCATTTCGCCTTCAATAACAACATCCGTCGGTGTGGTTATCATATATTTGTCTCTATTTTCTGTCAGGAGCGTCTCGTAATGTTGTTTCCATTTGTTGATAGAGATTAATTGTAAATTTGTGTCTTTCTTTTCTGTTGTTTCCACTCTGTTTATAAACTTCCATGTTTCTGTACATTTTTTGCCTCCTAAATAGGTATTTATTTCTTGGCATTTTTGGTCCCACATGTCCCTTTTTGATTTATTTACTGTTCTTCTCGTTGTTCTCTTCAGTTCTAAGTATTTATCTCGGTCATCTGGTTGTTTGGTACTTAACCATTTCCCGTAGGCTTCCTTCTTTTGTTTTGCAAGTGTTTCTATCTTTTCATTTATCCACAATTTACTACTACTAGTTTTA
Organism: Galeruca laticollis; assembly: GCA_963921935.1. NCBI lineage: Eukaryota > Metazoa > Arthropoda > Insecta > Coleoptera > Chrysomelidae > Galeruca > Galeruca laticollis. The sequence goes on from OY998176.1 coordinate 249,046,284, forward strand.
TATCTTTCTCCTAGGGATTCCTCTGCTGCTTCATGCATACTGGCAATTATATTATCATAAACAATTTCTACAGTTTGGTCAGCTGCTAAACTCAATAGTCTGCTATCTAGTCTGCGTTGGTACAGCATTTTAGTACTTTCATTTATTAGGCTGTCTAAGTTGTAGTGTTTGGGTGTTATTTTTATTATGTCCTCTGTTTCGACATCAATATTGGGTTTTGTTCTCGTGCGTCTGTATGGTAAGAATATTTTTGACTTGACTATATAATGATCTGAGTCGCATGTTACACCTCTGTACACTCGTACATCATTTATTTTTATCGTAGAGGCTTGTCTAATAATAATGTAGTCTATGACTGATCTTAAGTTTTTTGTAATTTGTATCCATGAATATGTATGAATATCCTTATGTTTATAGAATCCGTTTGCTATTTTTAGTTTGTTATTTTCGCAAATTTCTATTATTCTTTCTCCATTATTGTTTCTAGTCAGTTCCCCATATGGACCTACTATTTTGCTCTGTAGTTCTCTTCCGACTCTTCCATTTAGGTCTCCCATTAAAATGATCTCTCTTAGATTTCCAATTTTGATAATTTCTTCGTTAATTTTTTCAAAAAATTCCTCCTTTATGTTATTGGGTTCGTCATCGGAAATACCATATACTCCCAAGATTGTAACAGATTTTTGATTTAAAACTAGGTTTACTCGTAGTATATTTTCATCTATGCCTTTCTTTTTGGTCTCCGTCAAGACTGCAATATCCATGCTCAAAGCAGATACTTCGTGAATAACTTCATCAATCTTGTTCCTTCTTCCTCTCACATTCCAAGTACCAATGTTCATTATCCTTTTTCGTAGCCAATGTCGTTTACTTTTTGATCCGTCCGAATTTCCGAGGCAGTTGTTAGACTGTTTAGCAAAAATATTTTTTTACTAGTGATAGGTAGCTAACCTAACGCCTAAACCCCCAACCTGGAGGACCAGAGTTTTCTGTCAGGGTTTCTTCCCTTAGTCGACCTGTTCCAGTTTTTAGGCGCCAGAAATTCGCCTTAACCCTCTACCGTTAGCTACATAACGTACACCCATTGTACGCCATGCATTGCCCAGAGGCTACGACGTGGACGTGGTAGTAGGATTTGTTAGGTTTTATTGGAATAGAGACGTCGACAATCCCTATCCCCCTCCGAGGCACAATACTAACCATTTAGCCTCCTCTCTACTTTTTTAACTGCAACTAAATAAATATGTAAAAACATTGCAATAATTAAAAAATAATGTTAGTAATGTACATTCTAGATTGGAGTATCATTAGATCTTTAAATTTTGTTAAATCAAGATAAGAGTAGAAAATTATTTACGATAAGTTTATATCAATTTATCTATTTATTATTATACTCATATAAACACACAGAGCTGGACAAACTACTGGAGTATAACTGCTAACTACTTGATCATAAAAAGGGTTAGCAATGAGTAGTTAACCAGAATTTTGGCAACAATTACTGTGAATGTTAGAACAAAAGTAATCAAAATACTTTTAGAGGAAAAGTTATTAACTACTGCTCAGCTCTGTAAATATAAGTTGCCAAGTAATTACATATAAGAGTGCTAAACAGCACGGTACTCTGCAGCTCCTGGCAGTCTATGATTATTAAAATGTTTCTTAAGGGCTCTTAAAAATCCCACCGTCTCGTGGAAATCCTTTTTTGTTTCTGGTTGAACTTCTACAAGTGAGCACACAAAATAACAACAATAAATAAGTGAACACACAAATATCTTTGGAAATTTATATCAACAAGAGAAAACAAAATGCGCTTACTATTGAAATAATAAGTTTACACATGTTTTTGTACTAAGCGAAAAAAATATCAAAAAATGTTTGAATATTTAAATTTTTTTGGTTTTTTTGAATTCCTTTTTTTTGGATTTTTCGATTTTTTTTAGGATTTCTTGATTTTTTTTTTGGTTTTTAACAATTTTTTGATTTATTGTCCTTTTTATTTTTTGTGTTTATTGGATATTTTGGATTTTTGGTTACCGCTAGACCAAATACTTAGACGTATGCCTTAGCAAAAGTTAATACTCACTTTCATTTTCCATAAATTGTCATATACCATGGGCTATATATGAAAATCGGCGAGGGGTTAATACCTTCCATCCCATAGCTGGTGGATGGAATAGCTGTAACATAAAATAAAACCCAGATTATTATTTTTTCAATGGTTACACGGTGTACACACTAGATATAAATTGAGTGAATGAAAAGACGAGTACTGAGAGTGTCATTTTATTAAAATTCCAGCGTAGCGTTTTCAGCCATTAGGCCATTCTCAAAGCTGTCGTCCAGAAAAAAAACATACAACGGGTGTCAAAAAACATCAAACCCTGTAACTGCTACATACAATGAAATAAAATCTTTGATGTTACATCATTATTTAAGTAAAATTTGTTAAATTACCCTATAAAGAAGGTGTACACACATATCATTTAGTTGACAATTTCAAATTAGACGTTTCGTTATGTGAATTACAATTGTACACCCTCTTTATAGGGTAATTTTAACAAAGATTACTCAAATAATGATGTAACATCAAACATTTTATTTCATTGTATATAGCAGTTACAGGATATGGTGTTTTTTGACACTTGTATGTTTTCTTAACCACAGCTTTGAGAATGGGCTAATGGCTTTACCAGGCTTTACCAGGTCATACAGTTTTTTTTGTGAAGGATCAGGGATATCAGCAGATACAACTCTGTCAATATCTCCCGGATTTCTAATCTTGGAATTATCTTCAAATGTTGAAAGCAAATGAATATGGGGCAGCCCACGTTTTTGAAATTCAACGGTGTACAAAGAAGCTCTGACTGCTCCTAATATCTCAATTTTATGAATTATTCGCATACTCATGTAATTTAGCATGAAAAACTCGTACCACAATGTCTGGCCTGTTATTCGGTATCTCCCAAGGATGAATACTATCTTTTACTTCCGGCCATGCACGATTGCAAGTAAATGTACTGAAAAGATCTGGTTTACCAAACTTCCTCACTAATGCCATATCATCATGGTAATTCTGCATCATATTTCGAGGACTGCCAATGAAGAACGAAGGCAAAACTACAATTCGATCTACTCTTAACGTTTCCTGTTCAGCTCTCAAACGTAAAGCGTCTGATAAGCCTACATATGTTTCTACACGCACTTTAGTTTGTTTTCGGCGGATGTATATCAATCTATCACCTCCAATACGACAGTAATAGTCAACAAAAAGTTGTTAAGTAAGTTTTCCAGCATTTATCACAGGGTTGAAGGCACCAGTAGGACCACTTCCTCGCACTGTAATTCTATATAAAACATACTCTCGCATAGTAACAGTTTTTCTTATTTTTGTTTGACGTACACCTTCAATAGGCATATCTATATGCCAACCAGGTTTATTCCAGGGAAAAAATAAAGTATAACACATAGGATCACAATGCATACTATCATAATTACCACACGTCATTGAAGAATTCTCATCCGCAGGGAGTCGTCTTTTTTTGGTCAACTTCCGTTCCTCACACATCCTTTTAGGATTCTTCGTCTTCCTACCAAGACCCATAATTAAAAGTACTAGTAGGTAATACACGTATGTTCTGTGACACTTTATCGGATGAACAGGCGGATGGCCTATGGGTGGTTACCGATAGGAAGAAGTTTCCAGAGGGTTTACAAGAAGTAAAAGAAGTCTCTAGATGGTTAGCAAGTAATGACGGTAGCGTCTACGGGGGTTATGCAAAAAGTGTGTATGTTGTTACGTGTATAAGGTAGAGGGTGGTTTAGAAGAAGCGAAGGGGTTTTTAAGGGTAGCGTCTACGGGAATTACGCAAGTAAGGGGGTACGGGGGTTATGCAAAAAGTAAATAAGTGTGTATGTTGTTACGTGTATAAGGTAGAGGGTGGTTTAGAAGAAGCGAAGGGGTTTTTAAGGGTAGCGTCTACGGGGGTTATGCAAAAAGTTTTTTGGGGGTTTGGCCTGGGCCAATTGCCAAAATTTTTGGGATAATGACGGTAGCGGCTACGGGGGTTATGCAGAAAGTAAATAAGTGTGTATGTTGTTACGTGTATAAGGTAGAGGGTGGTTTAGGAGAAGCGAAGGGGTTTTAAGGGTAGCGTCTACGGGGATTACGCAAGGGTGTATACAAGAACGGGGGTTATGCAAAAAGTGTGTTTGTTTTTACGTGTATAAGGTAGAGGGTGATTTAGAAGAAGCGAAGAGGGTTTTAAGGGTAGCGTCTACGGGGGAGGGGAGCGTCTACGGGGGTTACGTAAATAAGGGTGTATACAAGAACGGGGGTTATGCAAAAAGTAAATAAGTGTGTATGTTTTTACGTGTATAAGGTAGAGGGTGATTTAGAAGAAGCGAAGAGGCTTTTAAGGGTAGCGTCTACGGGGGGGTTGCGTAAAAAGTAAATAAGGATGTATACAAGAAGTAATCAGAAGAAAGAAAATATATGGAGGATTGTGTGTGTGTGTAAGAGATGAGGGGTAGTGCTTACGAGGGGGAGGGGCTATGCAGTTAAGGGTTCTATATTTTGAAATTCTCAAAGGAATGTTATTAGATTGATAACCAACATTTTTTTTTTAAAACGGATATGTGTGTGAATTCATATCATTTTATAGAAGGTTTTTTATATTGTAATAAATGAAATCTCGCATTATTATGAATACATCTAAGACAAACAAACAGATTACAGCAACCACATTAGACGTTGCAACTTAGCAATAAGTGATGGGGATCTAACCATTGGTACAATATTTTGAAATTCTCAAAGGAATGTTATTAGATCGATAACCAACTTTTTTTAAAACGGATATGTGTGTGAATTCATATCATTTTATAGAAGGTTTTTTATATTGTAATAAATGAAATCTCGCATTATTATGAATACATCTAAGACAAACAAACAGATTACAGCAACCACATTAGACGTTGCAACTTAGCAATAAGTGATGGGGATCTAACCATTGGTACAATATTTTGAAATTCTCAAAGGAATGTTATTAGATCGATAACCAACTTTTTTTAAAACGGATATGTGTGTGAATTCATATCATTTTATAGAAGGTTTTTTATATTGTAATAAATGAAATCTCGCATTATATTAAATTCGCTTAGTGGGTAATATTTTGCAATAGCTAGCAAACACGTGCAAACCAAATCATTTATTCAGACAATAGCGAACTTGTTTCAAAATATGATAAGATTGGAATGTCATGATTTCTAGTTTATAATTGTTAGTAACAGATTAGATTGTACGAAATCGTAGAAAAATATAGTTTTCTGGAAATAGGATGATGATATCAAAAATAACTCATTGGACTTGTGCATTCCCTCTATAATAAAATATTCTTTTAAATAGTGCTCACAGTAAATACTAGACAATAGACTGTACTTAGGGTTCCAGTGAAAAGTTGTCGTTTAAGGTTCCACAATTCATAGTAAGTTTACTATTTTTTTTCATTCATCTTTAACTATTTCAAAAAACTTAATTGTTAAATTATTATTATTATTATTCTGTTATCTTTTCAAATAATTCTTTCTTTATTACAGATGAATTTTTTAAATGAGATTAATACAATAAGCACTGCTTTTGCAGAAATAAAACCCGTTATAAAACTGAAATATTTACCAAGGGATACACCACATAGAATAAACAGCGCAAAGGTGCACCAGGGGCAATTTGGAGTCCAAATACTTCTGGAGCTGGACGAAAATATAGTATTTCTCCCCAAAAGAGTGACGGATGCATTTGCGTCGCATGTAAATCAATTTACGCCGGGGAAGTTCAGCATTACATTCCTAGGACTTCAAACTTTCCAAAGGGTTTCCCCTAGGACCCTCTTCAAAATAGAGGAGAATGTATAAAAAACATAACAAAACAGTACATATTGAATTTCAACACCTTGAAAAATAATCTGGACACAGGTGAACAGCTTCAGTCTTCAAAATCGTAAGTTTTTATAATTTTTTGAAAATGAATTCTGAGGAAATAGCTCTCCTGACTGATAATATTGTTAAAAAGTTTCAAGCAATTGAAAATATTTTATTTCAAAAAAAAATTGTACTATTTATGATATAGAAAAATGGTCAAAACAAGCTAAATGCCACATTAGACTTTGCTACTTAGCAATACGTGATGGGGATCTAACCATTGGTACATTACGTAAACTACAAACCAACTTGGGTCACTTAAAGCGGTTTAGAACAATAATTCAGAATCTAAGTAAATCTGGAAAGGGGCTTACTATTAATAATAAAAAAAGAAGTAATAGAGTAAAATGGGGAGATATTAATTCAATTTTTGAAAGTAGAGTTCGAACCGGGATTATTATAAATAAATCTCATAAAGATATCTTACAGTTTTTTGATGATTCGTTGTTTCTTTTCAGCACTAGAATGAAAAACGCATTAAAAAAATGCAATATGTTGAAAGTAAATACTTGTTTTTGTGCAGAATTTATTAGAAAATCAGGTGATACTGAAATTACAGAAAATAAATATTTTTCTACAAAAAATGAAATAATTGATAAGACAACTGACTTTAAAAAATGGTTTGCAGTTAATGTAAGAGATGTCATTTTAAGAAAACTTTCAGAATATTCTGAGGAAGGATCGGGGTGGGCTTTAAGTAAAATTATATCTCTGGAAATCAATATAAATAAATACGAGGTGGCTAGTGGAATATCATCATATATTAAATTACCAGACATAATAGCTAAAAGAAAGGCGTGTATCAACGTTCAGAATGACGATAATGCATGCTTTGCTTGGGCAATTGTTTCAGCTTTGTTCCCTTGCGTTATTAATAAAAATCCTACACGTACTTGTTCATATCCTCATTATAGCAAAGTTTTGAACATAAACGGTCTTACATTTCCTGTACACCCAAATCAGATTACAACTTTCGAAAGAAATAATGTTTATATTTCGGTTAATGTTTTTGAATTGGAAATTTTCAGACCATCAAATTTTAGTGTTGTGCCAGTACGTTTAACAAAACAAAAAAGAGAAAAGCATGTCAATTTACTGATTATTCAAAATAAATATTTTCCTAAAAAGAATGATTGCGAACCAGAGTCAGATAATGATGATTATGATTTTAATGATGATATACAGTATCACTATATTTGGATAAAAGATTTGTCAAGACTTTTATCCAAGCAACTCTCTAAAAATACTAGGAAAAAATATATATGTGATAGATGTTTGAATTATTTTGTTTCTCAAGAAAAATTGGATGACCATTTCAAATATTGTGAAAAAATTGATAATAATTGTAAAATTGAGTTTTCTAAAGATCCATATGTCAAGTTTAAAAATTTTGTATACAAAGAAAAAGTACCTTTTATTATTTATGCAGATTTTGAATCACTACTTATTCCTTATATTGATGTAGATGCTAGAATAAAATCTCAAAAGGGATATGGTTCGCAGTCGGTAACGAGAAGTGCTAGGTATCAAAAACATAAAGCTTATAGTGCTGGACTATATTTTAAATGTAATTTTAACGATAACTGGTCATTTTATGATAGTAATCGAAGTTCTGATTGTATGTTATGGTTTGTAGATAAAATTGAAAATATTGCAAAATTTGTAATGTCAAAATTAAAAAATGTTAAACCAATGAATGTTGAAGTGAATTTAAAAGATGCTTCAGATAAATGTCATATTTGTGAGGAGATATTTAAGGAAGGTGATAAGATTGTTAGGGAACATTGTCACCTAACAGGTAATTTTCGAGGTTTTGCTCACAACCACTGTAATCTTAATTATAAAAAATCATTTGTCATTCCAGTAGTTTTTCACAACCTAAGTGGTTATGATTCACATTTCATAATTAGAGATTTAGCTAACCGAAATTATGTTCAACTTTTACCTGTTAATAAAGAAAAATACATAAGTTTTACAATCTGGGATAATAATACAAATATTAGGTTTAGATTTATAGACTCTTTTAGATTTATGGGATGTTCATTAGATTCATTGGTATCAACATTAGAACCAGAAAATTTCATTCCACTTAGAAAATAATTTTCTAATCTAAATACTGAACAATTTAGTTTATTAACTAGAAAAGGTGTTTTCTTTTATGATTATTTAGATGATATAAAGCGATTAGATGAAACTGCATTACCTAGTAAAGAATATTTTTACAACAAACTTAACGATGAACATATAAAAGATATTGACTATAGGCATGCAAAATTAGTTTGGTCAGCATTTAATATGAAAACCCTTGCTGATTACAGTGACTTGTATATGAAAACAGATATTTTACTTCTAGCGTCTGTTTTTGAAACATTTCGTGATACTTGCTGGAAAACATATGGTTTGGATCCTGGTAATTATTATACAGTTACTGGTTACACTTGGGATTGTATGCTCAAGTATACTCATTGTAAATTAGAGACAGTGCAAGATATTGATATGCTGCTATTTTTTGAAAGAGGTATAAGGGGTGGAATATCTCAGTGTTGTAATCGATACGGCGAAGCCAACAACAAGTATATGCCTACGTATAATGAAAACAAACCTGTGAAGTATATTTTATATACAGATATTAATAATCTTTATGGTTGGGCTATGAGTCAGGAGCTTCCCTACGGAGGATTTAAATGGGTAGTTCATAATATTGATATAACTCAAATTCCAGATGATTCCCCTGAAGGGTACCTGCTCGAGGTTGATTTAGAGTATCCAAAAAATAAACACGATCTACACAAAGATCTGCCATTCTGTGCAGAACATATTTCACCACCAAATTCTAAACAAAAGAAATTAATGACTACTCTGTATAATAAAAAAAATTATATTATACATTACAAAAATTTAAAGCAAGCTATAGCTCATGGATTATTGCTTAAGAAAGTTCATAGGGTATTAAAATTTCAGCAAAGTTGTTGGTTGAAGCCTTATATAGAATTGAATACTTTGATGAGATCCCACGCAAAAAATAATTTTGAAAAAAATTTGTATAAACTTATGAATAATGCAGTATTCGGGAAAACGATGCAAAATTTGCGTAAACATCGGTTAGTGAAATTAGTTCGAACGTGGTATGGCAAACGAGGAGCTAGAAATTTAATTGCAAGTCCCACATTTCATAGTCGTGTTATATTTAACGATGATGTTGAGAATCCTTTATTGGCTATAGAGCTTAAGAAAACTAAAATTGTATTTGACAAACCTCTTTATATAGGATTAGCAATTTTAGATATTTCAAAAATATGTGTTTATGAATTTCATTATGATTATATGCTGACCAAATTTTCACCTGAACAATGTAAATTACTTTATACCGATACTGATAGTTTAGTATACGAAATTCAATGTAATAACATATATGAAGAAGTAATAAAGGCGGATATTCACCGTTTTGATACTAGTGATTATCCTGTAAATAATGTGTGGGATATTCCTCTAGCTAATAAGAAAGTACCCGGAATTATGAAGGATGAAAATAACTCAAAAATTATGACACATTTTGTAGGTTTACGTTCTAAACAGTATACCTTCAGAGTGTTAGGTGAGGAAAACGATGTAAAAAAAGCTAAAGGTATTAAGTCTAATGTGGTAAAGAAAAAAATAACTTTTGATGATTATATTCTCTGTTTGCAGAAATTTATAGAAAATCCTCAAGAAGAGTGTTTCATGCATGCAACTCAACGTTGTATACTATCAAAGTTACATGATGTATACACCATTGAACAGACAAAAATTGCTTTAAACCCATCAGATGATAAAAGATATTTGATACCTGGTTCACATGACACTCTTCCGTGGGGACATTATAGTATTATGGAGTTATAATAAATTGATTGGAATTTATTTTCAGATGAAGAGTTTGGTAGATCTATGTACTAAGATAATTTGTAATCGTATTACTAGAATTTCAAGTTTTCTTGTACAAGCTCAAATTCCTCAGTTTTTGCTTTTATCTGTATAACTATATTTAATATGTACTGTCAAATGTATAATTTTCATTTTGCCTTTAATGTAATATGTACTGTTTTTTTATTTGATGTAATATGTATATAAATACAATTAATAAAACAATATTCATATAACCTTGAAACTTGATTTTTTATCCTAGCTCCTTCCCACAGGTTTTCAAGAATTTTTCACGTTATTACGTCGATTTGAAGTTTCATAAGTAGTACATGAGTAAGAAGTGCTGTTCCTTTAGACTGGTGTTTAAATTGTAAATTTGGAATTTTGTTGCCAAATATGCCTTTTCAGCAACATATGACGGTGATGCTTGAGGAAAATACCGATTTAGGTTAGTCTTTTTCCCATTTTGTTCTAACGCGATACGAATGTTCACCATCATGATCGTTTTCATTTACACTACATCGAGGTCGCTCTAATAGTTGAATAGTTGCAGGATTTAGAGTGCCATCTACAGGAAAATTTAATTTCTCTTGGAAAGCTTTTAAAATCGATGACATATTTATGATATCATGTTCCGACTTGTTAACATATCCAAATCTTTCGATAATTTACATCAATTTTCTCAGATGCCACTAAAGGTAGAATTATTATTAATAGTAAAAGAAACATCCTTCACTTCCGATGTTCAATACTGATTCCAAATCAACATAAAAGTTTTCATCATCAGCATTACTTGTGTTAGAGGTGAAATGAAACAAAGAATATTTTCATAATTTTATAATGTTAAATCATTGATTACATGGACTTTGTAATAGTACAGATATTCTCTAAGTGCTCTTCCTATTAAACTGCTGTTGTCATAAGAATAAATATCACAAACAGCATACATTAAATCTAAACAATTGGAAAAGCCACATATTGGATTCGATATAAATGTTTTCAATAAATTAATGATATTATAATAAAAATCGCAAAAGTTCACTTTATTTAAAATTGAAATGTGATGTTGAAGCAAATTCTCATGAACACGTTGAATTTCTACAACTTCTTCTTCATCGAGGAAAACTGTTACATCATCTTTCTGAATTTTCAAAAATTTTTGATTATCATAAATAACTTTAGTTATTTGACAAAAATCTTGGTACAACATGATGGGATTAGAATCTACAACATCATCATCTGGAGAATTGAAGAATAACTCGTTACTTTTATGCAGCACTTCTATGATCTCATCCCATTCTAAAGTATTGAATGACATTTTTGAAGGTTCCACGATAAACGATGATAAAATGATGGCAGGTGCAAAAGTTCTGACAGGACTCAGGCAACATCCAACTTCAAATCGACGACCAACATTGAAAACTGTATGCAATAAATAATGTCTTTCTTTTCTTATTGCAATTTCATAATTAAGTACAATTTGATCTAAATCACGATCATAATTTGGTTCTTCATCATAACTACTATTATCACTACATGACATTGTAACACTATAATACCCAGAATCGTGACTACTCATTATGATGACTTCTAAACTAATGTCGATCAATTTATATGTTTATCTCTGTCCTCCACTCAATTAAAGTTGATTGGTTGCTGGTGATCTATACTACTACGTCATCAGTGTTAATCCAACTGTTATGTTTTTCATCTAATCCTAACCATTTAACGTACATTTTGTTACGTTTCCTCTTCAGCACCTTTTCAACGAGATAAATGTGGGGATTTTTGGTTTTTTGTAATTCTTCTTCATAGAAACAACCTCTAATAGGCGATCCAGTCATATCTTCTATCAAATACGTTACAGGATTCGTTATTTTGACTTTCGTAATTTTGAATAGTTCAGTTGTAAAATTGGGAGTGTAACCTTTTTCAAAAGCATGTTTCGCTTTACTTATTCGCACAATATCTCCCACATTTAATTTTCTGGGTCCGGCGATTTTCAAATAACTGAATTTCTTATTTAAAATCAATTTTTCGTTACTTCGATTCACCTCTGATGGTTTGTATCCAGTTTTACTATGTTTTGTGTCGTTGTATTCCTTTGTGATTTGAGGTAAAATATCGATCCATTGGTATTTCCCAATTAAGCTGAAATGTTTATAGAGTTTCGTTTTGAGCGTTCTAATAACTCTTTCTGCAATTGCAGCTTTCTTCGTACTAAATGTACTATAATGATTGATATTATGTTTTTTAATTAGCGATTTGAATTTACTATTGTAAAATTCCGTTCCCTGATCTGATTGTAGATTTTTTGGTGTTCGACTCCTGATAATACTCGAAAATGCTCGTGTTATTTCTTCGGCTGTTTTCGTCTTGAGTGGACGAGTCCACATGAATTTCGAGAAACAATCGATAACCACCAAAATCATTTTAAATCCTTTATTATGCTTTGCATAAGGTCTCATTTCGGCTAAATCCATTTGCCATAAGTCATCAAGACCTTTGATTATTGTTCGTCGACGTGGATAATTTCGTCGAATCGGTTTATGCAATTCTTTAACAAGTTGAATCCTGTCTGCAGACATGATGTATAGTGAACAAAGAAGGTTATTTTGTTATATATATATATATATATATATATTTTCTAAAGGTCAATTATTGTTCTTCTTCTAAATTACACTGTACGAGAAGATCCATACAAAAATAATCTCTACTACCCAATTTGAATTCTATTTTATCGTTCTTCTTTATGCTAAGGCCGTTTAACTGTTGATACTGATATTCCATATTATTCTTTAATAAAACGCTGCCATCAGAAGCATAATGTTTACAATTTTCAATTTTACAATCAAAAGGGAATACAAAAGCCGTACCTTCCGTATCCAAAACGTAAAAGTTCTTGTTGAATTTCTTCGTGCCCCTAAAGCTGATTAGACACTTTGTGTGATACTTTTCTGCGAATTGGTGTATCTGTCTGCTGATATTTGTCGATGAAACGAGATTATCGACATATTTTTTTATCGGAATGTTTGTATTGAGAGTAGCAATCCTTGAATCATAGTTTCTATGTATTTCATCCAATGTTTCTTTCATTTTTTTGTCAAGTATGTTTACTATAAATTTTCTATTTGATTCTATTGCATTATCCACATACTTTTGAGTTGATCCATTATTTATCAAGGATTTTATTTTATCATTTATTTGCTGAATACTTGTGTTCAACGACAATTGAGCTATTTCGATTTTTTTAAATCGTGCTTCGAGATTTGTATCATATTTCTTTTTATATGCGTCAGAATGTCGACCAAACTTGTCGAGACTCATTTTGAAAATGAACATAAATCAATCGATGGTTAATGTATATAATCGGCTTCACGAAGTTCATGTATAATGGCAACAATCTCATTATCATTGGAAGTGTTACCTGCATCCTTGGAAGCTATTAACTCTCTAAGTCTTTCAACAATCTCGTTTACATCGTCCCAGTAAACGTACTCTATATCTTTATCATTATAGGTCATGATGTGATCAGGTAATCCTTTACCTACGATGTTAGTGGTAGTGTTTCGTCTTATAATGAATTGCTTTTTAATAATATTAATATATTTCCACCGCTGAGAACCTTTTAGTGTTCTATCTTTTTTCAAATGAACCCCCGTTCGTTCCAATAATATTTTGTATGTAGGTAAATCATCTTCGATATATTTGGGATGTTGGTAGAAAAGTAATTGGTAAAGACCTGGAGTAGCAGGTATTCTATCCCATCCTTTATCTCCTTCTACGAATATATCTCCGTTTTTTGCGTCAAAGTTTATGCGTTTATTCCCCAGAGTCCACTGATCGTTTTCAGCATTATACTTTGGACCGTACAAATCATCGATTTGTGAGTCTTCGTTAAAGAAATCGATGACACATTGTCGACCCATTGTAGGATATTGTTCGATGTACTCGTTGACTGTTCGTGGTGAGAAATGTTCACTAGTATTCACTTGAGGTTCACCATCATCATCATCATCCGTAAATACTGATTCATTTTTCGGATCATAACTGTATAATTCTTCATCACTGATAAAATTGGGGACATGTTCTTTTTTCTCTTTAGATGATGTGGGCTGTGGTGGTGGTGGAGGTAGGGTTGCTGTAATCTGCTTGTTTGTCTTAGATGTATTCATAATATTTACGATATCTTTGAGTGGATTAGATATAGGTTTGAAAATTCTATTTAGTGTCTCATCATGCTCAGTTTTGTTCAGTTTAAAAGATAAATACTTTTTTCTAATCATTCGTTTCAGATCTGCAATTTTTCGTTTTCGCACAGCGTCTGCATCAGATGACATCATAATGAAAAATGAATTGTTAAATAATTATTATATTTTTATATACATATCGAATCCTTTACGATATCTACCATCTTGTAAATCAAAGTCTTTAACAATAACCAAAGCGCCATATTTATCATTCCAGCATTCAGAGCACATTTTCTTGAATTGTTCAAATGACATGTCGGGGGAAACGTGTTCGTTGAAGGCATGTTTAAGGTTAATTTCATCCTGTTTAAACAAAACAATCATATTGCAGTTATCACGTATTAGCTGCTTTGGTATTTTCGAATAAGTCTGACATAGGTAGAAGACATCAATACTTCTGTGCCTACACATGGAAAAATATTGTTGAATTGTTTGTTGTTTGTCGCATGACACATCGTCAAAAATGAAAATCGAATTCGGTTTGGATTGTGTAGGACTTACAATTTCATCGTTTTCTTTAAACGGATAATATCCCACACCTTTTACACCAGTCAATACTTCTTCGAGCAGTTGGTATTTTGGTTGATATAGAGATTTAGAATAAACGTAGACATTTTTAAATTTTACACCATTTGGATTAAACAGCAATGATAGCACAATATTTGTTTTCCCACATCCGCTGGGGCCACAAATAATAGCACGAAACGAATCAGGTAATAAAAGTCCATGTTTTCGGCTACGTCTATCTTCCAAAACGCTATCGAAATTTTCAATCGGTAATGACTGCACTTGTTTAACAATCTCCATCTTATGATACTTTTCAAACAGTGCAGCTATAATTATAGGTTCTATCGTGAACAAATAGTCAGTCTTCATGTTGATTCACGAAGGTGAAGGTGTGCTAAATTCACTCATAAACAATTTGCCTTTTGAGCTTCATTTTCCTGGCTACCAATACTGTGGACGTAAGTTTTACTATTTTTATTTTTTCACAATAATAAATCCTCTATTTATATAGCTGGAACGCGTCTGAAAAAACGGCTACTACGAGGAGATACAGGTGTCAACGCTCTCGACGCAGCTTGCAAAAATCACGATATCGCATACGCATCTAACAAGTCACTCACAGATCGTCATAAAGCTGATTTGGTACTAGAAAACGCCGCTTGGGAGCGAGTAAAGTCAAAAGACGCTAAATTAGGTGAAAAGGCAGCCGCCTGGCTCGTTACCACTGGAATGAAGGTCAAACGCAAGTTGGGAATGGGTATGAAGCCGAAGCGTCGTAGATCTTTTCATCGTGATGTTGTTATGAAGGTGAAGAAATCCATGAAAAAGGGATCTTCGCTGTCAGATACAGCGATGTTTGCATTGCGAGCAGCAAAATCTCTTATTCAAAAATTCGGAGGCCGAAAACATGTTCCAATACCTAGAATAATACCTGTAGCTAAATCTGGAGGATTTTCACCTCTAATACCTCTTTTCGCTGGACTTTCAGCTTTGGGAGCATTATCAGGCGGTGCTGCGGGAATTGCGAAAACTGTGATCGATGCAAAAAATGCTCAAAAGAAATTGGAAGAAGATCATCGTTATAATAAAGCTATGGAGCCTATAGGTAAAGGATTGTATTTGCGAAAGAACGCTAAAGGTGGATATGGATTATTCTTGAAAAAACACTACCATTGAAGCTACCCAATAGAGCATTATTCGACTATGAATTAATCAAGTTTGCCAAATTATTGAAAATAAAATATTTTCGAGATGTGTACATGCGCGATTCTCTACCGAAAAACGGACCTCGACGATGTGAATCAGCAATACTAAATTTGGATGTGTCTAAAAACTCAGGCACGCATTGGGTAGCATATAGGAAGATGAATGACTGCGTCGAATATTTCGATTCATTTGGTAATCTGAAGCCTCCGAGAGAACTTGTCACTTATCTTGCTGACAGTAAAATATTTTACAATTACGAGCAATACCAAAATTACAATCAGATCAACTGTGGACATTTGTGTTTGCAATTCCTCTATAATGTTTGAAGCATGGTTGGTTGGCGAAACACAATTGTTGTCGTCTTTTACAAGTGCCGAATTGAGAACTATTCCTCTAAAGTATTTGGTAGAGCGAGTTAAACCTTGGGATTTATTAGACAATTGGCATAAATTACCAAAAGAATATCAATCGAATTTCAACTTGCAAATTTGCTTGCCTTGTTTTGTGCATTACAATCGACCGGATCAACGTACTCATGTCGATGGTCCGGTTAGCTCACAACGCAACTGTCATGCATGTAATTATTATTTGAAAAAATAAAATTGTTTTTTCTAATCTAGTAATATTATTTAAATACACCACTCCCATAAACATCACAGTCATGTCTCAACTGTTGAACTTAACGTCCACATCGAATGAATTCTCCTTCACTCCTCCCACACCGATAATATTGAAACCTGAAAAAGAATACTTTATTGGTGTGTTGGGGTTTCATTCGTATCATTCTATACCGAATATCGATGGTGAGAAATTTTATTTCTACAATAAAAATGATCGTAAGAAAGGACTCATCACCATTAACTTCCCGTCAGGATGTTACGAAATCACAGATATTGAAGCTTATCTCATCGATCAATTCAAATTGAAGACGGATACAACTGTGGCCGATATATCTTTGAAGCCCAACAACAACACTCTTCAGTGTGAAATTTACAGTCGACAGCACGCCATCGATTTTCAATACTCTGATAGTTTGAGTAAAATACTAGGATTTTCTCCAAAGATACTAGATCCTGGTAAAGTCCACCGTTCCGATCTACCTGTTAACATTTGTAAAATATCAACTTTACTATTCGATTGCAATATTGCTGAAGGATCGTTTGACGGAGATAAGCCTGCTCATACAATATTCAGTTTCCCAATTACAGTGGACCCTGGTTATGCAATCAACGAACGACCAAACAATCCGATTTACTTAGCTGTGAGCAGCACAAACGAAATCACCAACATTACCGTAAGAGTGTTGAATCAAGATCTCGAACCAGTAAATTTTCGAGGAGAAAAAAGCACGTTACTTTTACATCTATTGGAACGTTAATGGGTCTACTTATCAACAACGACTATTATAAAAGTCCCTCATCATCTACAACAAAATTAGTCTCTTGCAGATCGTTCAAAAGAACGAAGCTTCATCTAACTCCTGCAAATCGGGCGTTTCTCAAAGCAATCGGATTAAAGTTGAAGAAGAATGACACTAAAAAGAAAGTACGTGCGTTCTGATAGGACACCAACATCAACGAAAATATCTTCGATATTTGACCTTTACCGAGATCCACAATATGAAGAGTCGATAAGAAAAGAAGATTTTCACACCTATGTTCCTTATGTGAAATCATTCAATAACAGCGATTCTGTGGAATTTGACATACAACAAACTGACGCATTTTTTCTCATGTACGAAACTCAACTTGAAATTAAGGGAAAATTAGAAGTTAGTGGCGGAGGAGGACATGTTAATCTAACGCCAAATTGCGGTGCATTCCTCTTCGATTCTTGTTCCTACATTCAAAGTGGAAAGGAAATAGAAATAGTACGAGATCCCGGTATAGTAACTACCGCAAGAAGTTTGTTGTGTTATAATCCACAATCGAAAGAAATGGCTTTAGCTGGCTGGAATTATCCCAATAAACCGCTATTGAATGATGTTGATAAATCGTTTAGTTTGTTGATTCCTCTAAAACACATTTTCAATGTATTCAATGACTATACTAAAATCACATATGGAAAACAAACTTTTCGATTCATACGTGCTCGTCATGATAACGATGCTGTAATAGTAAATGAAGTAACAACAGGTACTACGACATCTAACACTACAATAAAGTTTGTTATAGATAGCATGGCATTGAAAGTTAAACACGTCTATCCTAACGATGAAATAAAATTACGTATGATGGAGCAAATAAAAAGTGATCGACCAATATTCATTCCGTTCAGGAAATGGGAACTTTGTGTATTGCCTACGTTAACGAAAGACGCTAAAAATGAGATTTGGTCAGTTAAAACGAGCTCGTCTGTCGAGAGACCTCGATATGTTATCGTATGCTTTCAAATAGATAGACGCAACAAGAAGACAAACGATCCTTCGCAATTCGATCACTTGAACACCAACAATGTAAGATTGGCTTTGAACGGAGATTTTTGGCCCACCGAACGATTAAAGATGGATTTCGGAAAAAACGGCTATACTCTTGCCTATCATAATTACGCTTCATTCTATAGAAGCTATACCAATTCCAGCATAGTACATCCAACATTGGACTATGAAGCATTCAAAGATCGTGCTCTCTTTGTCATAGACTGTTCCAAACAGGAGGAGGGTATGAGGGCATCGACAGTTGATATAAAAGTGGAAATTGAAGTAGGTGTAGGATTTCCTGCAAATACTAGAGCATATTGTATAATTATACATGACTGTTTATTAGAGTATTACCCCCTAACGGAAATTATCAAAACGATCATATAATACCAGTGTTGAAATACACAGCGAGACAGTTACAAATAAAACACGATGAGAATAGCATTCATTGACATTCAAGACTTCATTATCGAGGGTACATTCCATCCTAAGGAATTGTCCATCGAAATCGGATATAAACATAGACACTACATATTTAAGCCGCCACAACCCTTTCATTTGCTAAGCAATCAAGATTAAATAACAAACAACTTTTTGGAACACCATATCCATGGAATCAAGTATTCTTCTGGCGATCTTGATTATTCAAAATTGGACGAGATTTTGAAAAGTATAATGTCTAATGTCGATTGTATTTACGTTCGCGGTAATCAGAAATATGAATTTTTACAAAAGAAATGGGAAGAATATGGAATTTCTACGACAACTGTTGTTGATGTCTGCAAGTTTGATGGAACGTCCTCAGCCATGGAAAGTTTGAAAAAACATTCGAATGCTTGTCATGCCGATGGGGCTTTCAATTGTACACAAATTAATGTAGAACGATTACGATGTTGGTTTTTAAATGTAATACCATTGTAATTTTACTCAAATAAATAGAAAAAATTGATGAGTTGTTTTATTGAAACACATTGTATACTCATTTATGTCTATACTACATGAAGACTTAAACTTTCGTTTTACAATATTCAATATAATTTTCAATATTAAAATAAATACTGATGTTAAAATTATACATGTCATTGCAAAAACATTATTAATTTCATCCTTGATGGCATCCTGTTGTTCCCGAACCTTCTGTATCCAAAACGTAAAAGTTCTTGTTGAATTTCTTAAGAAAAAATTGATGAGTTGTTTTATTGAAACACATTGTATACTCATTTATGTCTATATTACATGAAGACTTAAACTTTCGTTTTACAATATTCAATATAATTTTCAATATTAAAATAAATACTGATGTTAAAATTATACATGTCATTGCAAAAACATTATTAATTTCATCCTTGATGGCATCTTGTTGTTCCCGAATTGTATTATTCATCATATTGTAGCCGGTTCAATTCTGTCGATATTTTTTTGTAGGCGCTGATTTTTGAAGACGTTATCCTCCAAGCACATTCGCTCCAATTGCTTTATCAGTTTAATCTTATTTTCATAAATTGAAATATCTTTACTCAATTCTCGAACGCTTTTAGAAAATTCCTCCAATTTGCGTCTATACTCTTCCGATGACATTGTGATACAAACACTCAATTCTCTCATTCGTTTATTATAAAAGAAATCATGCACATGCTTTCAAAACTTTCAAAATACCCCGTATAAAAAAAAGACATCAGTTAAATATGATTTTAAAAAAACTGCAACATAAAATCTATTTTTATTAATTCGATAGAAAACTAGATTCTGCTGTTTCATGAATAAACTCAGTTTAGATTTTATCGTAAATGACTAATACAATATCAAGTTGATATCATATATTTTTTAACAGATACTAAAGTAATATTCCGTAATATGAAGTAATATTCCCTTATCATGACATTCCAATCTTATCATATTTTGAAACAAGTTCGCTATTGTCTGAATAAATGATTTGGTTTGCACGTGTTTGCTAGCTATTGCAAAATATTACCCACTAAGTGAATTTAATATAATGCGAGATTTCATTTATTACAATATAAAAAACCTTCTATAAAATGATATGAATTCACACACACATATCCGTTTTAAAAAAAGTTGGTTATCGATCTAATAACATTCCTTTGAGAATTTCAAAATATTGTACCAATGGTTAGATCCCATCACTTATTGCTAAGTTGCAACGTCTAATGTGGTTGCTGTAATCTGTTTGTTTGTCTCAGATGTATTCATAATAATGCGAGATTTCATTTATTACAATATAAAAAACCTTCTATAAAATGATATGAATTCACACACATATCCGTTTTAAAAAAAAAATGTTGGTTATCAATCTAATAACATTCCTTTGAGAATTTCAAAATATAGAACCCTTAACTGCATAGCCCCTCCCCCTCGTAAGCACTACCCCTCATCTCTTACACACACACACACAATCCTCCATATATTTTCTTTCTTCTAATTACTTCTTGTATACATCCTTATTTACTTTTTACGCAACCCCCCCGTAGACGCTACCCTTAAAAGCCTCTTCGCTTCTTCTAAATCACCCTCTACCTTATACACGTAAAAACATACACACTTATTTACTTTTTGCATAACCCCCGTTCTTGTATACACCCTTATTTACGTAATCCCCGTAGACGCTCCCCTTCCCCGTAGACGCTACCCTTAAAACCCTCTTCGCTTCTTCTAAATCACCCTCTACCTTATACACGTAAAAACAAACACACTTTTTGCATGACCCCCGTTCTTGTATACACCCTTGCGTAATCCCCGTAGACGCTACCCTTAAAAACCCCCTCGCTTCTTCTAAACCACCCTCTACCTTATACACGTAACAACATAAACACTTATTTACTTTCTGCATAACCCCCGTAGCCGCTACCGTCATTATCCCAAAAATTTTGGCAATTGGCCCAGGCCAAACCCCCAAAAAACTTTTTGCATAACCCCCGTAGACGCTACCCTTAAAAACCCCTTCGCTTCTTCCAAACCACCCTCTACCTTATACACGTAACAACATACACACTTATTTACTTTTTGCATAACCCCCGTACACCCTTACTTGCGTAATCCCCGTAGACGCTACCCTTAAAAACCCCTTCGCTTCTTCTAAACCACCCTCTACCTTATACACGTAACAACATACACACTTTTTGCATAACCCCCGTAGACGCTACCGTCATTACTTGCTAACCATCTAGAGACTTCTTTTACTTCTTGTAAACCCTCTGGAAACTTCTTCCTATCGGTAACCACCCATAGGCCATCCGCCTGTTCATCCGATAAAGTGTCACAGAACATACGTGTATTACCTACTAGTACTGAAATGCAAATATTTCAAACAATTAAAGGAAAATTATTTAAAGCAGCAACGCACAACTGACACATGCACACAGGATCACGGTTAGATTGCCACTGATGGATAAGCTGAAGAGAAACGTTTATATATAGGAAATGAACTGAGCCAATCAGAATTAACTATTGTGCATGAGTTACTTGTTGGTATGTGATTGGCTAAACTGAGAGCCAATTATAATACAGTATTGTTTGTGAGTTGTTTGTTGTTATATCACTGGGTAAGAGCCAATGAGAATGCAGTATTTGGTAAAAATTGAAAGTAAAGTTGATTGTGCACACATAAGTTTCCTCAAACTCAACGAATTTAAACAGTTATCAGCTCAAAAGTAGGGCCATGATCCACTGAGTGTTCGTAGACTTGTGTCAACAGCCTACGTTAATTGAAACTCTAGTTATAGAGGTTTGAGTGAAGGAAAATCTTAAAAAATCTTGAAAAAATTGAATGTAAAGTTGATTGTGCACGCATAAGTTTCCTCAAACTCAACGAATTTAAGCAGTTAATAGCTCAAAAGAAAGAGCTTGATCCACTGAGCGTTCTAAAAGTGAAGCGATCAAGATCCATTTATTAGAAGAGGTGGTATGAGAATTAGAATTGCTTGAGTGAATGTGTCCCATAAGAAATGTACAGGGAAGAATCGCGTTGAGTATAACTTGATTAAGGTGGGAGTGGAGTAAATTTCAATGATTGATGACGTATCTGTGTCTAAATACCTTCCATTTAAAAAAAATTATGAAAATCGGCCGGATAGAACTTCATGTTTCATAAATTTTTTTAATATATAAGACATGTATATTAGTTTCAACTTTAAAAGAAATGACATTTACAATTCAATTATTAACATCCAGAACCTACTTATAACAATATGTAAATTACCAGATGGAAAATCGTAACAGGATTGTGGTGTAGCAATTGGTTCATTGTAACATATTCTAAGCTTTAGTAATGAAAATGTTTGAAACTATTTCTAAAGCACAAATATCTGTTTCAAACGAGGATATTACTGTTTCCTTCACAGTAAAGAGAGAGATGATAGAGAGACTAAAAATAATGATGGTATTTCATATTAAAATTTTTCTTCCATCCTTAACGAATTATAGGGCTCTAAAGTTGGATATTGAAAATGGTTCTTTAATTATAATTATTAAATGGCATATTGGAAATTAGTAAAATTTCAACCGTTAATAAACACCATAATTGCACACTTTATGGCGATATAAACAAGCCGACACTATACTTGTGAACTCAGGTACGGATTAAGTTCAATAGTCAATGCAACCATTTTTTGGTAAATATGATTTTCTTCAATCCTAAATGCAACAATTGACATTCCTGAATATTTTTAGAGACATCAAGATGTGTTGTGATATCTGGATAAAATTAACGGTTTAAGAGATATGGGTAATTTTATGTCACACTGTACACTTATTGACGCATGTGGAACATTTAATGTAATTTTTTTAACCCGTTTTGACTTTTTCAATATCGCTAATTATTTGGTTACCCTATTTTTTAATGTATCAATGGAATGTAGTTATTAATTTTTCAGGGTTTTGTAGTTATTTCTACTTTTGTTAAATTGATATTAGATTTCATCAAAGGTTTTTATACATAAATAATGTAAAGGTCTACCTTCATAAATGTGGACTGCACCAATTTATTAATAATCTATTAATAATATAGGATGCTTCATGTAATCGTACATTAAAAAAATGAGGATGCGCCAATAGGTGTGCAGTGCGTATCTCTTAAACCGTTAATATTATCAAGATGTTACAGAAGGACTTGGTATCTCTAAGAATGTTCATGTTCATTTATAACTGAAAATAGTTATATTTTTCAAAAAATTGCCGCATCCACCATTGAACTATAGTGTAGACTTGTTTATAACGCCAAAAAGTGTGCATTTATGGTCTTTATTACCAGCAATCCAATCACGCATTTAATAATAATAATAATGAAAAACCATTTTTAATTCCCAGCTTCAGACCCCTATAGTTCGTTAACAAAGGGCGTAAAGAAACAATTTTACATGAAATACCATCATTATTTTCAATCTCTTTATCATACACATAAATTTTACAATAAGTAAACGTAAAAATATCATGCCAAATTACATATTAATATATTGTTACGAACTCGCACGCCGAAGTAGATATTAGGTACGGTCCTGTAACCTTATGTTAACGGAGTTAAAAAATGGCGAGCGCGCAGAATTCTGAGAAGGTCTATTGGGATTTTTTGTGACCGTTTTTTATAGACATCTTCTCCGAAGATCTTTTAAGGAATGAGCCGGTATTCGATAAATATCCCGAAAAGGCGATGGTTTTTGTGTAAGCCGCAAACTGGAATGATCTAGAAAAAAAAGCCAATTATATATGAAGAACCGACCAGCGGGAGAGTTTAGTTTATAAAGTGATATGGACAAATAAACAAGAATACACCGAAATAGCGAACAGTACAGTGTTGATATAAATTAATGATTGAGATTGTGTGTATATAAATTAGATTTAAGTGGATAGTTAAGTGTATATAAATTAAGTGTTATTGAGTAGTTTTGTGTTTAAATAAATTCGTAAGTAGCCATACTGTGTGCTTAATGTTTATCCCACCCGTTTACTGTTTAAATGAATAAGAAAAACATTACAAGTGGGACTATATAAATAAATAGCTACGTAAAAATGGCCAATAGAATAAGTGACCTGAAAGTGACAGAGCTAAAGGCAGAATTGGAAAATCGTGAGTTGGAAACGTCCGGTAAGAAAATTGAGTAACTAGTAAGACTCAAAGTGGCACTGGTAACTGATGGCTTCGATCCAGAAACATTCTTATACAAAGACGAGACTCTCGTTAATTTCTTATATGAAGAACGAGATATTTGTACCATGGAAGAAAAGATTTCTGCTAATATGAAGAACGATATTTCTGCCATGGAAGAAAGATTTCAACTAATGTGAAAAACGATATTTCTGCTATAAAGAACGATTTTTCTGCCATGGACAAGAGGATTTCAACAATGAAGAACGATATCTCTGCTAGCATGGACAAACTTTCTGCCGATATCTTATTAATGAAAAACGAAATTACCGCTGTCGTTGAAAATAAAATTTCGTTTCGAAAATAGGATATTGAGGATAAAATGACAACGATGGACGAGGAAATCAAGGAGTTAGAGAGAAAGATGACAGATTCAAGAACACAAGATCGAACAAATAAAATTTTACAAGCCAGAATCACTACCTAGAGTGGAAAATATTGGCAGTTTTACCCGAGTCAAGGTCCCAACGTTCGATGGAAAAATGTCGTGGACCAATTACATAAGACGGTTCGAAGCAGCTGCTAGAGTGAATAATTGGTCCGATAGGGAGAAAGCGGTGAACTTAACTATCGCGCTTCGGGGAGATGCCTTAGACGTACTTCAGACGATACCTCTGGAAGAAACTGATGACTTTGAGCAGCTGAAGAAGAGGTTGGACATGCGATACGGTCACGAACATTTGGAACATTTGTACCAATCCCAGCTGAATAACAAAAGGCAGAAACGTGATGAATCCCTTCAAGAGTATGAAGTGGATATTGCCCGACTAGTTCGATTTGCTTATCAATCAGCAGCAGAGAACATGATGGAATGTTTGGGCATCCAGGGCTTTATTGATGGCTTACGTGACCCCGATAGGCAGAGGATGCTTAATAATTAAGGTTGTGTGTATATAAATTGAATTTAAGTGAATAGTTGAGTGTATATAAATTAAGTGTTAGTGAGTAGTTTAGTGTTTAACTAAATTCGTAAGTAGCCATACCGTGTATTTAAAGTTTATCCCACCCGTTTACTGTTTAAATAAATAAAAAAAAACATTACAATATTGATACATAATAGTCGTTGTATTGTGGAGTTGTGTAATATTATGTACCGAATTATTATTATTTTTTGTTGATAATATCACAATATTGGTTGAAATTTTTTTATGTGTCTTTTATAATTATTCATATTAAATATTGTTCTCCAACAAGTGAATTCTCCTATCATTTATAAACTGACAGTAGACTGAAGTTGTTCCTAAAAAATCTCAATATAGCTATTTTATTTTATACAATAAAAACGTGGTGTTGCAAGCTTATTATAAACATCCAATAATTTGAAAACTATTAGTTTTACGAAATGCCTTTTTTACGTAAAAATCGTTGAGCAACACAAAGCATTGCTTGAAAGGTATAAAAGGTTGGATGCGTTATCTTCATTCTTGTGTGCCAAATAGGGAAATAGAGGGGTAAAAGTTTTATGATTTTGGATTACTGGGAAAATATGATAAAATTCGTAGGTTTTTTCTTTAAGGATAGGTATATGGATAGCGAAAATTAATTTTGAATTTGATATAGACACTTGAGTGCCCAAAATTTGATAATAAGTTAATAAATTCTCAAATTTAGGAATTTGATTAGAGTTATATATTTTATGTAAATACTTAATCATTTCGAGAATATCAGTACTAGAAATTATTGAATTATGAAGAGAGTTTAATTTGGAGAATACTACTGCATTTTCTAAATTATCTAATAATGTAATCGTTGATTGGCAATCTAAATTAATTTGTGTTATAATTCCCTGAAAACTTAAATAACTTTCAAGAGTTTCTATTTTATGGTAAAATGAAGCTTGAATTTTCTCTAAATTATTTTTAAGTATCTCTTGATTATTGTTTAAAATATTTATAGATTTATTATAGTGTTCAATAAGTTTTTTGTATAGAGAGGTTTGTAAATTAACTTCTGTAATAATGTTTTTCTGGTTTTTCTGTAGTATATCAATTGCTTTGTTATATCTTTCTTCGTCATCTGCATCTAGTGTGCCAAAAAGCCATTTGTCAATTTTTCCTACGGCATTTACAAGTCCTCTCTTACTTCTGATATGGGGATATAGATTATTCAGTTTTAGTTCTAAAGAATTAATTAAAGATTCCGTCCTTGTCAAAATACTTTGTGCTAAATTATGATAAGATATGGGGTTACTACTATTAACTATATTAATACTATCTTTAATGATATAATAATGTTTTATAAGGTTATTTACTTGCTTAAAAATAATGTCTAAATCTACATAGTGTATAAATGTATGTTTATTATATATAATACGAGAATTTCCTAATTGGATTGGAAGGATTAGGCTCTCGATTTTAGTGGTAGATACATCCTCTTCAATGCATTGTATCTGCAGAATCATGATGTATGTTGTCATCAATGTCAGGAGGTTCATCATCGTTAGATTCCTGTAACAATTTGTTTGTTACTAACCTCGGCTTTCTAGTCAAATTTTTATGGTATGTGCCTTTATTAGTTTTAATAAAGATACCTTTTTGGCTTAGTACTTTCGTCTTTTCAAATTTGGGTAGTTTTTTATTTCTCTGTTTAGTTTTTATGTAGCATGTTTCTTGATTTGCAAAATCTGGGGGATTTTCACGTTTTTCATTTCGTTTTTGGATAATCGTCTCTTTGGTGGATTCGTTATTTTGCTTAATCTTTTCATACAATATTTTACTATTTTCTTTATGATCTTGTACGTAAGTTGATATAATTAAATGATCGTCTAAATCAAAAGGATCGGGATTGTTTATGTGACCTTTAATAATTTCGAAAGGCGTATATTTCGTAACTGAATGAATACTATTATTATAACAGAAAATTGAATTTTTTATTAGTTGATCAGGTTTCAAATTTTTATTTTCTTCTTGCAAGCATCGATAATGCTCGATTAGTGTTGAATGGAATCTCTCGACTGGAGAGTTAGAGTTACTATTTTTTGATGTTGTAAAATGTAGATGGATGTGGTGTAATTTGCAAAAATCTTGAAGATCGAAATTTTTAAATTCTGTACCTTGGTCAGGTGTAATTTTGCTAGGTAAACCGTGATGGGAAATAAATTCAAGTAATTTCTC
Organism: Galeruca laticollis; assembly: GCA_963921935.1. NCBI lineage: Eukaryota > Metazoa > Arthropoda > Insecta > Coleoptera > Chrysomelidae > Galeruca > Galeruca laticollis. The sequence goes on from OY998176.1 coordinate 249,073,812, forward strand.
AACTACAGATACTCCTGTTATACTGTCTAACGGATAAGCTTGACCATATCTTGAAAATGAATCTATGATTGTTAAATACGACTTATTCGATATATAAAAAACGTCTAAATGGATATGTTCGAAAGGTCTCGAAGCTGTGGGTGTTAGATTGAATTTTATAACTGGGGGATTTCTGTCATACTTATTTTTCAGACAAGTTTCGCAATTATTTATGAAATGTTCTATTTCTTCTATCATTTTTGGCCAATAATATCTACGACTAAGGGATGCTTTTACTTCATTTATACCTCTGTGACCTGATTTACTTATATGGTAATATTCTACTTTCTCTCGTTGTTCGTCAACTGATTGAATATCAGTGAGAATTTTGGTACACATGATAAATTTAAAAGCTGAATTTTTAAATGTTTTTTGTGCAGTTACTATAAACATTCGTGATAAGGGTTCGTTTTGGAAATAAAGAGCATAATTTTGGTTAGGATTTATAAATTCCTTAATGAATTTTATTACGTTTGATTCAGTGTCTACTACTGGTAATGTAACATATAAACGAATATTTTTTCTCTTTTAACTTTGAAAGAGAGATTTTCATTGCTAGTAAAGTATAATTGATTTTTATACATATTTAGTGGTTTTTCAGATATTGGAATTGATAAAATGGGATTTTCCACAGAAGTGTGTACTGTTTCGATGTCATCATTATTGGGCTTCGCTTCTTCGTCCAATGGGGATGAATTAATCATGGTATCTGATACGTCTCTTTCGTTTTCGTCTAAAATAGTTGTAAGGTCAATATTGTCTAAATTAGGAAGTTGATTTGTAGATTCGTTATATGAACTAATTCTTTCGAGTTCTTGAGTTACAATTTCTTCAATGTCACCTAAATCAACGTCAAGTGATGCAGTTTCTAAAGCATTCATATTAGGGAAACGAGACAGTGCATCGGCTGCCTTCTTACTTTTACCTTTTAAATATTTAATATTGTAATCGAATTCTTCGAAAAAAGAAAATTCTATATCATCAGATTGTCTATATTTAAATGGTATTTTTATATTAGGTCCTACTAATTATTGGTTCGCAAGGTCTATATTTAAATTCATATTAACAAGATCTTTAATACCTATGATTCCATCGAAGTAATCGTGGAAGTCATATAATACAAAATTAATATAATAATTTCTACATTTTAATTCTGCAAAAGCAGGCACAAGTGCTTGAAATCTAATATCTTTACTTCCAAGACTAGTAGATAATACAGTATTGGAATGGTAAATTGTATCTGGAAAATATTTTTCTACAATAGAAGGTTTTATTATTGATCTAGAACTACCGGTATCGATTAATAGTCTAGCTTTGGGATTCTTAATTTCTATGTACGGTAAAGGATTAGCAGAAATAACGTTTATTTCAACTACGTCTTTGTTTTGGAAGGCCCGGTTATCTGAAAATTTTCCTCAAATTGAACTTCGTCATTTACATCGGGTTGATCAAATTCTACTTCTTCAGATTCATTAAATTGGTTAGGATCATATTCTAGATTATCGCATTGATTTAAATATAATTCTTCGGAAACAAAATTTGGTTTAGCACGTGGATTTGTTTGGAAGAATCTATTATTATTGTTATTATTATTAACAGGCATTCGACTTCTTTCTGTGAAATTTCGCGACGTTGTCGACATTGGTACAGGTTTGGGTAACTGATTTTGTGGTATTTGATTAGGTTTAAAAACATTTTTGGCTGGACCAAATACTTGTCGATTCGTGAAATATCTATTATTTTGTGGGATAGGTTGAACAGGTATCGGTTGGTTAGGCCAATATTCTCTGTTTTGTTCTACATTATTTGAGACATTGGGTTGATTATATCGACAATTATTATATGAAGGTTGATGATTATTAATTGGTCTGTTATTTGGTACGAAATTTCGATAATCGTTACGATTTTGATTTCGGTCTGAATTTGACCTTTGAACATTTTGGAATCGCGAATATTGCATACCATTATTATTATAATTAGAATCATTTTGTCGAAAATTTTTATCATGTAATGATCCATAAAGTCTTTCGAAATTTTCAAATTCTGCGACATATGCCATCGCATCTTCTAAGCATGTGGGTTTTCTTAAATGCATATTATTTCTTAGCGTTCCATTACAGCCCGCTATGAAAGTATTTAGTGCAGTTTTATCGTATTGAATAATTTGACAATTTCGCTCAACAGCATTTATATTTGGGTCGTTACTTATTCTCTGAATTACACTACTACGAATTAGCTGAAGCCTGCTACCAAAATCGATAAGGTGCTCATTTTTAAAAGGTTTGGTTCTAATTAATTCTTGTACTAAACAATCTATATCACGCCTATCAGCAAAACACTGTAATAAAGCAGTTTTCAATTTTTGCCAAGTATTTAACTCTACTCTACTACCGACCATGGAAGCTGCTCGGCCTTCTAACTTTTCTTGAATACATTCTATTAAGTGTGAATTTAATTCGGCATCATTTAAATTTCTATAGGATTCAATTAAACTCTCACATCTAGTGATACATTTGTTTAAATATTCACTATCACCGTTACATGGTTTGATATTTGCTAATTTAGATCTGAAAAGATCCCAATTAATTTTTGGTGTAGCCATTTCGTTACTGTTTATTTCGTTTAATGAAATATTATTAAAAGCGTCTACAATATTATCAACGTTTCTATTATTCAAATCGTTCATATATATTTAATGTATATAATAATAAAAATATCTTAATTTATATCTTCACTAATTCCAAAGAATGGTATAGGAAGGCGAGAAAAGGAGATTCGGCACCTACGTTTAGAAAATCTTCTTCCCCGACTCTTTGGTTCCTCTCACTACGTCCACAGGAAGGCTGCTCTTAGTTGTTGATCCCACAAAAAGGGTAAATAGAACTCGCGCTCAAAACATTAAAACGTTAAAGTCATGAAAGTTTATACGAAAACCGTAGAAATCGGTACACTGTATAATTCACGTTTTCACAACTCGCGCGATCCTACTGACTGCGCCAGTTTTGTTTTTCTTTACAAAAAATGTCTTTTTAAAAAGAACTAAAATTAACTATACAAAAATATATTTTAACGAAGAGCAGAAATAATACAAAAAATGTATAAAGACTGTACTGAGAGTTATACAAAGAAATGAATTAAAATGGTGTTCAAACAGAATATATAATATCGTATAAAAGTGTCTATTATGCAGTTTCACAGGTGCCCACTTGATAACGCTGTAGACATAACTCCAGTAAACAATTTTTTGTCATACTGACTAATTCTCTGACCTTCGAATAGATAATTTTTAAATGCCATCGCATGCAGTGGTTTAGTGTAAATTCAAAAATACCAAGTAATAATAACGAAAAGCGATAAATGAATTGTTTTGCGTATGAAAAAGAAATTTACATGACTCGACCACTAAATATCTGATGAAAATTCAACATCTTCCTCTTTCGATTCAAATATTTCTGAAGGTAAGTTTCACATTGAAATTTAATATTTTTTCAGGGGGCAGTTTCAATCAATTTTCTATCGGTAATATAAGGAGTAAAAAACGCGTGCTGCTATGTGAATTATATATTTTTAACACCGAAAACTATTTTTAAAAACTTTATTTTCACAATATAATTAAAATATACTTGCTACAAAGCTAATGATCAAACGACAATGCTAACTACTTTTATAATGAACCAACAACTTTTACCAATTACTTTAACCAACAACAACTTGAATAATAATGAATATGAATATATATTTAAACAAAGCTTACTCTGCATTTCTTATCTTAATAACAGTAACATAGTATCATTATTTATTTATAGAAATTTCTAGTTCTATAACTCCTCCATCCCTAAGATCGAAAAATAATGGAGTTGTTTTTCGATTTTGAATTCATTTCTTCCAATTCAATATCTTCTGTCTTGATATCATCTTTCTTGATTTTTTCTTTCTTGACATTTTCTTTCTTGTGCTTCTTCGGAATTTTCGTATGAACCAAAATATTATTATACTTATGCAAATAATTGAAATTATTGAAAATAAACTAATGATTGTATGTTGCTTTGGAATTATTATTTCTTGAATAGGTTTTATATTCTTAGCAATTTTATTAATTTCATATAATCCTTCAAAATCTATTTTAGTCAAGTTTGGTGCATTATATGGTTGAATTTCTATAAACTTTGAATCTAATTTCGGCAATATTATTGATTTTCCTTTTCTAATTTGAATGCTGGTTGAAAATATCTCTTCTCCAACTTGAATCTTGCAGTATTCTGGAATTCGGATGATAGATGGATGATTAACTTCGAAATACTGATCAGAAGTACATTTTGTTAATATTTTTAAGGCTAAATTCATTATTTGTGACTTCTTCCATTATAGTTTCTTGAAGGTGATCATCGTTAGCATAGCAGTTCGTAGGAGAATGGCCGTTTACTATTCCATAGTACAATTGTCTCTTGACTTCATTTTTTGTTGACAGTAATATTTTTCTTCTAGCATTGGACATTCTTCTTTTATTGAATTGATTTCTTCCGGAGTTTTTGCCAAGTAAGGTTGTAATGGGATAAATATTTTGTGATTTTGAATGATGGGGTATAAGTGATAAAATTCTGCAGTTTTGGATTTCAGGATGGGTACATGGATAGCAAAAATTATTTTGGACTTTGAAAAAGTTACTTGAGAACACAAAAATAGATAGTATGTTAAAATATTATTAAATTTCGGAATTTGTTCTACTTCATATATTGTATGTAAATACTTTATCATTTCTACAATTCCTTGGTTTGACATCACTGAACTATGAATAGAATTTAATTTGGAAAATTTAATGAAATTTTTAATATTTCTAATTAACGTGATTGAACTTTGACAATCCAAGTTAATCTGTGAAATCGTACTATAGAAGATGATAAAATTATTTAACCCTTAACTACTACCCACTCAAAACAGATACATAACTACAACCCACGGGTCAAACTGACCCATTTTTGAAAGTACTAACAAAAATGCAATTCAAGGAAGAAAACATATTTTAATGAAATTAACTGTCTCGACCCTTACTTCGTGGAATCTGCTCATATTAGTGTTTTAAATGAAACTCACGGTTTCTAGTCAATTATATTGTGGAATTAACTAGAAACCGTGAGTTTCATTTAAAACAGTAAAACATATTGTATTCATAAAAAGTAAATGGTAACACATTGATTAATTGTGATAAATAGTAAAACAAATTTAAATACAATTTGGACAAATGTTTTTAAAACATTGCTGACACACCGGTAATTTGCAGGAATCGCAAAAGGTGTTAGTCTTGCGATCTTTTTTTGTAGGGCAAAAAGTACATCTCTTCCGTTTGCATGCTGATTTGTGCTGCTGAGGGACCTCTTGAACTTCTATGAGAACCCAAAGTATATCAGCTGTTAAATCTCGTAGCTTGCGTGGTATTTTATTGTTGTAAATACGCCTCTTCATATGAGGCTCACATAGGTTACGACCCAGTACTTTGAGGAAGTCCAGTCTTGAAATTTTTTTTCCATCAGTAGGAAATTGATATAATACTCTGCTGTTGATTCCCGATACATTTAAAATCATGTGAAAGATTGCCATTGGCCAGCGGCGGGTTCTACGAGACGTAGAATAGCTAGAGCATTTCTGGTCCAATGCGTCAACACCAGCTTGTTTCATTATAAAATAAAATAATATCTGGCTTTTTTGTTGTTTCATCCACAGAATTGTCGTTGTGCATAGTAGATATTAAAATAACAGCCTTGTTAAATTTTGGCACATGAGACACAATGGTATGGTTTGAAGTAAACCCAGAAACAGAAGAACCAGGCTCACGCTGTTTGAATGGTAAAAAATTTGATGGAATAAATCTCTTATTTTTTTTCAGCGTACCGACATAGGTTAGCTTTTGTTTTTAAAATCCATTAGTTAATTCCATCGATGAGTACCAATTATCACCTATTATATTTCTACTGGTGAGGGCGACAGGTTGAACGAGGCGACATATTGTTTCTGTTGGTACCGAAAACTTGGACTTCTCATTTCGTTTTCCACTGTATATCTCCGAATTGACCATGTAATGTGTTTTTGAATCTGCTAAGATCTGCACTTTCAAGCCGTATCTTGCCGGCTTACTTGGTATGTACATTCTGAAGCCACACCGTCCTCTAAACGGTACCAACAAATCGTCAACGGTTAAAACCTTTCCAGGCGAATAACATTGTTTGGAGTTGTCAACAAATTGATCAAAAATATCTGAAACTGCAGCCAACCTATTTTCTTTTACTCTTTCGCGGCGTGTAGCTTTATCATCAAATCTAAGACAACATAACAGAAAAGAAAATCGCGCTAAAGACAGTCCCATCGGTAGCCCAAAGAGACCGGAGTTCTTCATGAACAGATTTTAAACACTCTTGCGAATACAGAAGACCCAATAATGCTTCTAATTCTACTTTATCGGTTTCTTGGATAAAAACTGGTGAAAACAATAATTTACTATTTCTCTTTTTTTGAATTCACTATACTGACCTTGCATGTTTCTTATTTATGAGTTTGTGTGTATAACCATTTTTTCAATCATAGAGTCCGTTATTAGGAGTCTCCATGCTTCCAAAGGCGAAGTTGGGGGATCTAGTCGAGCTGGACCTTTCAAAAACCAGGAAGCACTTTTATATTATTTTGCTGTTTTGTTTTTCTCCTCGTTGGTGTCGTTTTCGACCACTTGGTTTTATCTTCTCCGTACCACGATAGAATTTCCCGTAATGTTTGGGTATTTTCACGTTCGTCCTCCGATGAAGTTTCTGAAAAATCAATTTCGTCATCATTTTTCTCCCATTCAACTTCACTCTCAGAGTCATGTTTGCTTAACTCTTCAGCATCGCTCTCATCTGGATCGCTTTCGTCGCCTTTGTTCAAAATTTTATTGCAGGCAATACGTCTCTCTTCGCCGTCAGTTGCGATGATGCAACGTCCAAATCGCCTGTCGTGTTCTTTTCCTCTTCCATATCCACCCAAAGTTCATCATTTTGAACAATTTGCAATAAATCTTAATCGCTTAGTGGTTTGTTTTCCATATTCTATAAAAATAAATACCGAGACTTAGTATACTACCCTGATTTTGGCTCTAAATCCCATAAAAGGCATGTAGGTTAACACAAAAAAAACTTACCTTGAAACTATCCACGGGTCAATTTGACCCACTAGCGCTAAAAAATATACCAAAGCGACAATCTTTTTACTCTGCACTTATAAGACTAAAATCCGTCGTCGCTAGCTAGAGCATATCTCGCCGCATGCCGTCGCCACTCCTCGGATTCGCCTGAAATCACGTGTATCGACAGATCGTTGGGTCATATTGACCCGGGGATAGTAGTTAAGGGTTAGAGTTATTATTTTACTTTCTATTGATATATGAAAGTTTTCCAAATTATCTTGTGATTTCTGTTGATTATGCCACAAGGTAGTTAATGATTTATTATAATGATCGATAAATTTCTTATTTGAGGATATCTGCATATTGACTTCGTGAATTATTTGATTTTAGGTTTTTTGTAATACATTTATCACGTTATCATGCGTTTTCATCATCTGAATCAACAGTACCAAAAAGACATTCATCAATTTTTCCAACAGTGTTTATTAATCTTATTTTTGCTCTAATATTTTCTGATTTCCTATCGAATGTATTGATTTAATTTTTTGTTCTTTCCATCATTTGCTCAGCCAAATTATGGTATGAAATAGGGTTTGTTGCATTAGCTTTTACTAGACTACTTCTTAATTTGTAGAAATATTGTTTAACTGTTTCTATTTGCTTACTTATTTCTTTTGAATTTATATAATATATAATAGTATGTTTAGTATAAATAAGCTTACATAACCCTAAATTAATTGGTAGTAATAAATTTTCGTATTTCTATTCCTCTTTATATTTTAATTTATTTTCTCCTTACCTTCTTCTATTTTCTTATTTAGAGTTTCATTCATACTCTCGTTTCTTTCATCCATTTCAATATATTTTATTTTATTGTTTCCTTCTATCTTCTTGTTGAAGTTCTCATTTTTCATATCATTTTCGTTCACTTGACTTATTTCTTTCTCCATAAGAACCTGTATATTTTCATTTGCTTTCATTATCTCCTTATTCATTTTTCTTGTATTTCTTTTTATTTTGAAATCATTGTCATTCAATACAATATTTTTATTTGTTGATTGAATAAATTTTATTAATATCATTTTCACTATATTTAATTAAATTATTTTCTATACTATTCTCAATATTGAATAAATTTGATAAATCAGGTACTAAATCTACTGTGGTGGTTACTTAGTGAAGGTCCCTTGTATACTCGACGCTTACCATAAAGGCATTATATCTTGGAGGAAACCACTTACCTAGCAACCTGTATGCGGGAATAAAATAAACGACATCACTTCTTTAAATATCACTGGGATGACGTTTAATACATTAAAAATACACAAATATAAAACCAATCATCTAATTCAAAGTATTAATAACAACTCTCCTATCCTGGTTCGTTAACTCTTAATTTATAGGAAATATAGATATGATTTTCTACATGCTGACCTCCGTCTATAAGTTGTACATGTTTGTATATAAACACGAACGTGCTTCCACTGATAACTGACATTGACCGTGGCCGATCAATGCTCCCTAAATACTATAATTAATATTAACCTAAATTTAAATATTATTTCTAAGTTAATGTCCTTTTGCCATTGCTGTCCTTTAGGGATCACTACATCATCCCCTCTTGGAAGAGAAAAATTATCATTTTAATTTTTCGATATTACTTACACCTGTAACTGTTTTTAAGAATGTTTTTGTTTTGTCTTTGTTTACTAAACACTACTTGTTCGTTTATCAACACACTTCACTTATTTACAAATGTTTCCGTTCTTTGTATATAAACATACGATTCTTATGAACTATTTGTTGTTTATTGTCTGGAAATGTAATCTCGCAATTTACCCCTTTTATTCCCGGTATTTTAAACGGACCTATATAATGTGGATCAAATTTATTTCTCCCTTCATTTTTAAAAATAATCAACTCCCCTATTTTAAAATCTACGGGTGAAGAATCATTTTCACTATTATTAACTCTACTTAATTTATTATTTATTAAAAACTGTCTGGCCCTTTCATTAGCGTATTGCAATTTGTACTTTAATTCTCTATCATATCTTTCAAAATTGTAACACGGTTCAATTTTTACGTCTAAAAATTCTGGCAAATTGGGTTTTCTCCCGTATAATAACTCAAAAGGAGTATATCCGTGATACGTGTTTGGCGTTGTAATATAACAATATGCGAACATTCTTACCAACTCACACCAGTTATCCCTAGAATCTTTGATAAAGTTTCTTATATATTCGTTAAATGTCCCATGTAATCTTTCACAACTGCCTATAGCTTCATGATGGTACGCTGTTGAAAAATTATGTTTTATATTTAATAGTTCCGCTAAATTCTTCATTATTTCGTTCTTATATTCCGTCCCTTGATCTGTTCTTATCTCCTTCATTAATCCGTAATTTGGTATAAAATTGTCGAATATTGCTTTTGCTATTGTGTGTGCTTCTTTATTCTGAACCGGTATCATAACTGCATATTTAGTTAATTCGCATAATATTATAATGCAATAACGATTTCCGTTGTTACTTTCTACAAACGGACCTATTGTGTCTATGTAAATAATATCAAACGGTTTTATAGATGTATCTGTGACGACAATTTTTTCTTTGTGATTAGGCTTTGCTTTATTTACTTGACATTTATGACAATTCTTTACATACTTTCTTACGCCTTTGTCCATGTGTTTCCACTTGAAATTCGCTCTTAGTTTCTTTAATAATCTATTATTTCCTACATGTCCCCCAAACATTGGATCATTCTGGTATCTTTCTATCTTTTGGATCTCTTCTTTCTGCTGTACTGTTTTTGGTACTTCGCATATACATACTTGAATACTTTTTATCTTTTGATTTCCTACTTCTATAAATTCTTCTACTGTGCACTTTTTAAATATATCATCATTTGTATATAATTTTATTCTTTTTACTTCATTTCTTACCGATAGCTCTTCAAGCTTTTCCAACGTTCGTCCTAGGTCGAAGTTGTGTAAACCGGTATTTAAGGCTTCACTAAATTCCAATTTATTTTTGATCCGGATGCTCATCCTAAGTGAGATACGGTTATTTTCTAAGTGTAAAATTGGTAATTTATGTGCCTCAAGATCATTTAAAACTTTTACTACTGCAGGTTTTTGTATTCTTACTTCTTTTGTTTCTACTTTATTCCTTTGATCCTTTCCTGTTTGTACGTTTTCTTTTTGCGTTTGTGCTCTCGTTATTGCCAAGACATGTGAATTATTTACGTATAAATCCTTAAGTTCTTCTATGGATATTCTCGATATACTGTCCGCGTAATTCGCTATACATTTTATATACTGTATTTCAAAATCGTATTCTTCCAAATCGATTCTTATTCTCGTTAGTTTCGACGTCGGGTCTTTCATTGCAAATAAATGCGTTAGTGGCTTATGATCTGTTTTTACTATGAAATGTGGTGAACCATATAAATAACACTTAAAATGATTGATTCCCCAATGAATTGCTAATAACTCTTTTATGATGGTGGGCTCGTGATGCGAATGCGATGGGTAGGTCAATCCCTTCGTAATTTTGACTTAAAATTGCCGCTATTCGAAGCGTCTGTAGTTAATATGAATTGTCTATTAAAATCTGGATATTTTAAAATTGGTGGATTGATTAATGCATTTTTTAAGACCTGAAATGAGTTTTCGCACTCTTGTGACCACTCGAATTTTACATTTTTCCTCGCTAACTTATTTAAAGGAATACATATTTCTGCAAAATTTTGAATGAACCTTCGATAGTAATTGCAAAATGCAACAAATCTTTTGACTTCGTTGGCATTTTTTGGCACTGGGTAATGCTGAATGACTGAGTATTTTGCTTTATATGATGAAACACCATCCTTTGATAAATTGTGACCTAAATATGTGACTTCTCGCCTGAAAAATTGGCATTTTGGTGGATTTAATTTCAAATTAAATTTACGACATGCGTCAAATACTTTTTTAAGGTTGGCTAAGTGATGATTCTCTGAAATTCCTACAACTATATCGTCCATATAAAGAAATGCTTTTTCCGGCGTGAGGCCTGAGAATGCTATTGACATCATTCGTGAAAAACTATTAGGGCTTATGTTTAACCCAAAAGGTAGTCTTGTGAATTGAAATGAGCCTTTTTCGGTACTGAACGAAGTGTATTTTCTAGAAGATTGTTCTAAAGGTATTTGATGAAAACCTGACATAATATCTAAAACTGAAAACCATTTTGCTCTCCCCAATTGATCTAAAATTGCATCTATCCGCGGTAAAGGAAATTTATCTGTGACTATTTTCTTATTTGGCTGTCTAAAATCTATACAAAGTCTCCACGCCTTATCCTGATCCGTCGACTTCTTTGGTACTAGTAATACTGGACTATTATAATCTGATACTGAGGGTTCAATTGTTCCCTGTGTTATAAGTTTTTCTACTTGACTATTCAACTCTGTTGATTGTGAATGTGGTGTGCGATAATTTTTTATGTATATTGGTGTATCATCCTTTACTGATATCTTTTGTTCATAGAAGTTGTTGTGTGTTAGTATATCGTTCTTCAAAGCGATTATATCCTCGTAATTTTCACACAGTTTCGTTAAATCGTTTCGTACATATTCCGGTACTTCTAAATTAAATGCTTTCCTTAATTCTTTCATTCTATTACTACTCTCAGTCTTAATTGTGTATATATCGAATAAATCTAAATCTAAAGTTTCAATATTCTTAGTTTTTACTGAAATACTTTCATAATTTGTATTTAAAATTCTAACGTACGGGTTTTTCCCTGATATTATGGATCTGGCGATAAATACTCCTGGTGCTATTTCCCGTTGCTCTACTACTGTATCCATTCTCAAATTCTTGAAGTTCTCTATTAGCCTGTATACCTCACATCTAGGTGGTATTGCTAAAGTATCGTATTCTGGACTACCAAAAATTTGTATGGTTTCTGAATTGTTAGACTTGCAATTTATATGTAATTCTGATTGTGAATAATCTAATACACAATTGTTTTTTGTCATGAAGTCTCTTCCTATCACTACACTACTTCTTTATTTTCAATTTCGTTATTTTCCATAACATTATCAATATTAAATAAACTTGACAAATTAGGTATAAAATCTATTTCATTTTTCTTATTATAATTTGGTTTTATACTTGATAAAGATTTAGACGCAAATTTAGCATTAGTTAAATGTTTTTTATTATCTGGAAAATATTTTAATTTTGGATTTTTCATTTTAACGGTTCATTTGAAATAATTTCAATTCCTGCTACCTCGGATTTCTTTTCTGATGAGCCTACCGAAAATTTTGATTTTGTTCTTGATTGTTATTTTCTCCTGTATAAACGAAAGATTCAAATTCCTCTAACGGATTAACTGTTTCTTCAATTTCCTCTATTTCTTCCGTTTTATCATAATTATTGTTGTATAATTCTTCAGATATGAAATTTGATCTTTGTTTATTATTTTGGAAATAATTATTTTTAGTACTTCTTAATCTATTATTGTCAATATTATTATTATTTCTATTTATAAAATTATTATTTCTCCTTGGAGAATCCGTAAAATTTCTCAATGTTGTCCACATAGCCTCCGGTCTAGGTAAACTATGTACAGGTATTTGGTGTGGCCTGAAAACATTTAGTTTTGGACCAAATACTTGCGTATTAGTCGGATAATGTCGAGGTTGTTGTGGTTGTGGCTTTATATTAATTAATTGGCTTGAAAGCTTTGTCGTTGTTGGAAACATTGATATTGGTTAAAGTTATTTTCAAAATAATTTGAATTGTTATCATTCTGACTTTGATTATTATTATTATAATTATTTGAGTTATTACTTGATGACCTGTAACTATTGGAATTTTTGAAGGATCTCGGCTCATTTAAATGACCAAATTCCTCTACATTGTAATACCAGTTGCAACACCTATGATATTTTCACTGTAATAACCTAGGAATCGCTGTCACCACTGTAATAATCAATCAATGGATTCCACTATGATCCTAAATAAAACAAAATTATCTCACCAGTGTAATAACCTAAATATATATATATATATATATATATATATATATATATATATATATATATATATATAACTCTGCTGTCAAAATGTCCCCAATGGACCGAGAAGGCAGCGTAGCTGGCTGTCACCACCCACGTTTCCGTGGAAAACAGGAGTCGACGGCTCCTGTAAGAAATGTCCGAAAGAGCTGGCTTCGGCCTCCGCTGCTACCAGTTGTCGTTGGTAATGAGAGGTCTTGTATTATGGGGTTACGTCAGTTAGAGGGGTGTGTTGACGGAAAATTTTAGGTGTATATCTTACAGAATAATAATTTTGTTGCATTTGCGTATCTGATAGTATAATATATAATTTTGATTCTAATTCACGGTAGTATTCATTTAGTATCCAATCTCATTGAACTTATCATTTTACATTCATAGAATTTTCAATTTAATCAGTGACATTTGGTAAATTCTTTTAGTGACAGTAAAATAGTAAATGTCATAAAATAATTAAAAGGTCTTTTATTATATTGAATTAACAGTTATTCGAGAGTTTGATAATAGTGAAACATTTAATTTGGAAATACGTTTTAAAGAAAACAATTAAATTTGAAGAATTAATTTTGAACAACTTTGATCTCACCCTGAGATAGGAGTAATAGGTCGATTGTATATAAATTCATCTTTAGATTGATATTCATTGGCGCCGGGCATATTTATTTTGACAACTACTGTCAAAATTGAAATAGAATACGTACTTGAGTTGCATGTACAATAATTGTCGCTGCGACAACATATTATAATTTGGTTCACATCGCGGGGTGATTACAATTAAATAATTTTAAATATATTATAATAATGGAAATATAATATATATATATATATATATATATATATATTTATAGACATTCTCTAAGAGGAATTTTGGTGAACATATTGGTAACATCAAATGAAATAAGCTTAGAGTTATCTTGCAAGTTGAATGCTTTTAATTTTTTCATCAGTTCCACTGAATTTCTAATTGAATATTTAGATATATATCCGTAACTATTAAGTATATTGTTAAGTTTCTATGCCAATATACTATTAGGAGTATTAACACAAGAAACTACAGGACTAATATTATATATATTATATATTATTACAGGAAATATTTCTAATAATATTTCAAAGATGATATCTTTAGCAACAAATACAACAATTTCTTTTAAAACAGAAAGTAACATAAGTACAAAATTGTTGAATGTAATAACAAAATTATTACCAATAAAGAAATCTGGTATATATAAACTTAAATGACCAGAATGCAATGCTGTCTATTTGGGTCAGACCCTTAGAAATTTTGAAATCCGATACAGTGAACACTCACGAGCATACAGATTAAAACAACCAAATGAATCCCACTACTCCAGATATCTACTTGACACTAATCATTCATTGACACCTAACACAAAACTATAAGTACTACATATTTGTGATAAGAAGCAAGAAGCACTTCTTGGACTAGCCAAAAATAATTAAACATCAGGCAGGCATCAAATGAAATGTAGTTTCTGTCATTCTGACGATGATATTTAGGTAATATCGAAACAATTGTCGATTTTTTAGAATTTTTAATATTTTTTCAGTATATTGTGGAGTTAACTAGAACACTAATAGAAAATACAAAGACAATCAAAACATTGATGACCAAGCAGGAATCATTTGACAATTTCCGACATTCTAAAAATATTATTTTTTATATGGCGAAAGAAGCAGATAATGAGAATTGTGTTGATATAATATTAGATATAATCAATAACAAACCATATTAAAAAGTAAATCAGTTTTGTATTAATGACTGCTTCCGGATGAGGAAACCTGATAAAAATAATATCAAGCCGATTCTTGTACAAGTGTGTACGACGTATATAAAAATCTAGTATTCAATAACAAAAAAAATTATCAGGTGTAATCCTAAGGGAGGATTTATTGATGGATATCTTAAAATTATTGAAAGCTGCGATTATCAAGATAAACAAGAAAGGGACAGAATCGGCCAATAATGGTAAAGTCTTTCTTAGACACAATAATGAAGATGAAGATTATACATATAATTCGAGAGAAATTTGACAATTGCTTTGATATAAAAATATCGTCGTCAGAATGATAGTTTTATATCAAAACAATTGTCAAATTTCTAGAATTTTTTTAGATTTTCTCATTAAAAAAAACTTTATTCGACTTTTGTCTTCTTTATCATGTTTAAAGGCAAACCACGAACCCTTTTTTACTCTTCCACTTATCCCAAAAAAATGGTTATGTATATTCTATTCTATACACTTTCCTCGTAGACTCACATATTTTCTTTATTTTCCAGCTCCTCCAGGACATCTAGTGAAACTAGATTTTCGGGACTGGTTTGATTTGGAGTCGAGTCCAGAGTGTAAACACGATTATCTAGAAGTACGTGATGGTGCTCATGGCTTTAGCAACTTACTCCATCATCCATTTTGTGGAAGGAATTTTCCGCCAATGATAACATCAAGTGACCGCTATCTCTGGGTCCATTTCAAATCAGATGAGAATATAGAAGGCAAAGGCTTTAGAGCAGTGATCGAGTTCATAGAACGGCCAGCTAATTGTGAGTTTTTCATATTATTTCTATCAGCTTCACTAAGTTTTTAGTTTTGAAGTAAGGGGATGTTTTTGTTACTAAACTGACTTACGTCATCATAATTTAACATAATCATTATTCGTAAAAATGAAAATTGTATTGAAAATATGAAAATAAGTCGTAGAAAAAAAATTGGGAACCAATCCACATCTCAGTCTAAATTTCAACAATAGAAGAACGTTATTTTGAACAATGGACGAAAAACATAAAATATGAATTTCACCTGTAACATTAGACAAAAATAATTAGAACATGGTACGAATTAAACGGAGTATATTTGTTCAGTATATAGAGTGTCACATGTAAAATTTCGTCAATTCTAACCTAGGGGGACTCAATTTTTATAATAGTTTCAAACTTATCCTTTCATTCCTCTAGCGCCAAAAAACATCTCTTGAAAAACCTTAAATGGCAAGGGGTGTTAAGTAACACGATATTCTGAAACTGCTTCCATTATCTACGCCACCCCGTTCTTTTTTTTTAATTTTGAACGACGTTTGTTTTGAGAAATTTTCTTAGATTAGTGTGAAAGAGAACAACAGTAGTTCTATAAACAATTTAATTTCTAACGGATGTACTATTCAAAGTGCCCACCTCCAACTTCCATACAATGGTACAGTCTGTTCTCAAATGCTTCTTTAAATTTTCCCAACGTTTATGGCATTATGTCACAGTTCTTTGTCGACGGTCTTATGGAGATTCTGGTGGCGTAGCGTAAACTTTGGATTTTAAGCCTCTCAAACCAAAGCAGGAGGAGATACATCCGGCGACCTAGCTATCCATTTTATATAACTTTTACGGTCTATTCATTGTCCGAGAAAACGGGCATCTAAAAAGTTACGAACTTGCACATCATAGTACGGAGGCGTTGTTAGAAAAAAGTTAGTTTTCATAGAGATTTACATAATCTTTCAGTGTATGGGTTATCTCCGCCTCTCCCAAACACACACTTCCAGAGTGTCGGTATCAGTACCTCCTCCCTCTAGAATCTACTATTAACCGCTCCGTCAGATAGTCCACTACTAGGTTGATCAACCCTCCAGCTATCCTTCCTAGCCTTTTCCACAAAATCCATCACTTTGCCCAGCGCCAACTTGCATGATTTTCCATTCACAAACCCGTGCTGATTTTCCACAGATCTCCTATTTCTACCAATTTATTCCTCAATATTATTCTTTGTTATCCCTCCATCAATTTACCCATAACATTGAGTAGGCTGATGGGTCTGTGGTTCTCCGCCTCCTTCCCCTCTTTATCCGCCTTCCTCACCAGTATCACCATTGCCACCTTCCATCTTTCAGGGACCTCTTCCCCCTCTTCCCTCCCAGAAGTACTCCCCATTGTCATCCAACAGCCTCTTCACCAGATCACCTCTCAGGCCGTCTATCCTTGGGGCTTTCCTCACTTCAATGTTTTTCCCCCACCCTCCTTTACTCACCATTTCCCTACCGACCGAACCCCCTCTTTTTTCTCCACTCCTATTCTATCCAACTTCCCAAATCCTTCCCTCCACTCATCCTTCTACCCCTCTCAACAACTTCCAAATAATCACCTTCTCACAATCTTGCTCCAGCACCTCGTTCCTATTTCCACTCATCTTTTCCACCGCTCTCTCATACGCCTTTCCCCATGGCTTGTTTTCCAATTCCCCCAGTGGCTCTTCATATTTCACTCTTTTTTCCTTTTCACCCTTTGCTCCAGCTCCTGCTTCGTTTCCTTGTATCTCACTTTTCCCTTTATCCATCCTCTTCCCCTCAATATCCGTCTTCGTTTTCTCTTACAATCCCTCCACACCTTCTCTATTTCCGCATTTCTCCAGTAATTAGCATTCCTCTCGCACACATTACCCCTCTTTCCCTTTCTTTTACAGCCCTGTATCACCCCGTGCAATTCATCTACCTCATGTCGAAGTCCCCTTTCTATATCCTCCGTCACTTTCTTCTTCATACTCTCTACCTTGGCCTTTGCTCACCTCCAACCTCTTTCTAACAATAATTCCTTCCTCCCCTTCCTTAGATCCGTCGTCACATATCCATGTGTACACAAGCTTTCTTCCAGTCCCCTCCAACTACTCACTCTTTCTCCTATCCATTCAACACATGATGTTACATCAATATATGACGAACCTTCGTCAGACCTCACGAAGAGGGACAGGAGTCCTTAGGTCAACACCGCTAACTTGTCTAGCCCGTTAGATGCAAACACTTCCTCCGGCATCTCTTCATCCTGTTTTTTTCCACACCATGCAGTATTCTTGGCATTAAAATTCTCTATCACTATTCTCATGATCATCTTTTTCCCTTTTGACACACTTTGGTCGTCCTCCAATCCTGTCATGTTCCTCTATTTTGGTTCCAGACTGACATTTAGACTTATATACACACAGTACACCACCATGCCTCTCATTCGCCCTCCCACCCATCCATTTTCCTTCCACACTTCATCCGCCCTGAGCCCCTCTCCCACCACTCTTATCCATGCCTCTCCTGTAACGTCCCTAATCGATCCTTGCTTTTTCATGTACCAGCATTTACCTCAGATCCACAAACCACATCCAGTTCCCCCCTAAAAATGATTTCATCTAATGTATCTTGCGCTATCCTGCATTTTCCTAAATGTATCACCATCCATACCCTACATTCCTTTTTCTCGCGCACTGATCACCCCTTCCTCCTGTTTGGCCGGACTTGTCCACTCTGAGGGGTCCAGCGAGTCCCTCCCATTTTTACACTCATCTTTTCAATGGTTTTCATCTACTCCCTTCCTTCCTCTACCACACTCTATCTCCCATGGCTTGTGTCCCTTTTTCTCGCATACAGCACAAAGGAAAGCCTACCGACAGTCTGTGGTTATGTGACCTTCAGGCTTACATAGCCAGCACTTACATATCCACTTAACCGTCTTCACCTTACACCCTTCCACCTTGTGTCCCTTTTTTTCCACATCCAAAACATGTGCCTTCCTCTCTAGCCTCCATAATAGTTACCATATTCCACCACAACTTAATCTCCCCTTTTCTCAGCAAGGCTTCCGGTTTTTCATCCATTCCGCCCTCACCAGGAACATTTTCATCTCATTCCCTACCCTTACCACCTTGATCATCTTTGTCCCTTTTTCAATACACGGGTTTATCCCTACCATCTGAATGTTTTTTCCCCTCCCCACTTCCATCGCCTCAGCTCCTATCACCATTTCCAATTCCCTTAAAAATGTCCTCACCTCAATCCCCTCTCTTGGCCATCTCTCTGTTCTTTGAATCTCTGAACCTGTCTACCCACTCACCCCTCATCTCCAGCTGCCTCCTCTTGATTCTCTCAATCCCCTCCTGGTGGATCTTACCGATATCCTTCAAGATTACCGCTTCACTCCTGCACTCTTTCTCCCTATCTGCATAAATTGTTGCCGTCTTCGCCCCATCTCCTCTCGCCCACGTCGCAATCTTCTTCAGCACCACCCCCGCAGGTTCAAGATTATGGAGACCTACGCTGTTCACGCTGCCCACTTCCTCAAACAGTCGACTCATGATTTCAAACACGTTCCTCTCATCCCTTACTATCTCTCTATCAGACAGATTAACTCCTCCATGCTCATCCTTACCCCTTTCCTTTCCGTAGTAGATACCTCTTTAACCCACTCCATTTCCACTCCTTCTCCTCCTGCATCGGGTACGTATCCCTAAACATCCTCTGTATCCTCTTCTCCATTTCACCGTCTTTCTTGGTCACCCATACCACTTTAATATTTTCGTCACCTATCATTGGATTTCCTAACTGCACCTCTATTTCCTCCCCCTTTTTACCATTACAGTCCCTTTTCACTGTTTCTACCTTCACTCTGTGGTATCTATTCATATTACTTTTTTAAATGTAACTAACTATTTTTAAATACTTCTCATTCCTATTCAGGTAGCCGACGAGTGCACACGCATTTTGTACTATCTGGGTAATTAACGTTATCTTCGTGTTAATTTCATATTAAGCTTTTTTATTCTATTGATAATTGTTAAAACTAAATATCAAAATGTGAACATCATAAACCAATTAGTGACCGTTTTGTTTTTCGATTTGTGATATTATCATCAACAAATAAATCAAGAATTATTCCAGTGTCGTAGCAGTACAACAGGTAACTGCTATTTTCCTACTATTTAATTCACAGGGTCCTTTTGGACTTCTGTTCCTCTTTCAATTTTAATCATCGTGGTTTTGGCATCCAAGACCACTTGCATAATGGCAACTACCACCCAAACATCCTTATCTCAACAAAATTCATTTCATATCACAAAATCATACGTTGATGCAACTTTAACAAAATCCCCACCACCTACGTTGCCTAAACGCGAGCAAGCAATTGTCTTGCACTCTATTCCGAACACCGTTTTATTCGAATACATAAAAGCTATAGGAGACATCGTCTCCCCCAAAAATATCACATTTGCATCGAGAATCTCCAATAACCGTATCTGTATATATCTATCTTCAACAGCAATTCTAGATGATCTTCTTCAAACTCATCAGAACATTTGCATCAATTCCACAATAATTCCTATTCGAAGACTTATTTCGCCTGCTAAACGTATTTCAATATCGAATGTTTCTCCCACTATCCCCCATTCCGTTATTGAAAAAGCTCTCAAGGACATCGGAATGCAAATAGCCTCTCCTGTTTCATTTGTTAAATGTGGCGCGCAAAGAGATGAATACGCTCACATCATGAGCTTCCGCAGAATTACTTACGTTATCCCTGATAATGATAACTTTAACATACAAACCTCAATTCTTATTACTCACGAGGACACTCCGTATCGTATATTCGTTTCCACTGACAAATTGGTGTGTTTTCTATGTAAACAGAGCGGACACACCGCCGACACTTGCACCAACACTCCATCGTCACAACTACAAAACGAAATATCCGCCCATCCCCCCTCGCTATCACAATTACCTGCTACTACTTCAGTCAGTGGCATTCCTTCATCCCTCTTTTCACCTTCCGAACCCCGATCGGATATTATATCAACAGCCGACCCTACCCATGTAGAACCACTGCCTAACCCTATATTGCCTCCCTTGGCCCATGGATAAAAAAGAGGTATTTCCTCTGATAGCAATGTGAATACCCCCAATCAACTATCACCCACGGAATCCCCATCACCAACAGACAACCAAATGCCTCCCCCCTCTTATACAACATCCCAAAACACAGTTAAGCACGTTAAGAAAAAACCTAAAAATCTAGTTCCTGAACATCACAAACTTACACCCAACTCTCAAACCTCTATACAGGACCTCTATAAGATCAACCCATCCAAATTCACACTCTCTGAATTGCAGTTCACAGCGTTTTTAGAAAACTCATACGGTAGTTCAGATCCTCTTAACGAAGCCTTGAAATTTACTTCTAATATCCAGGGACTGTTAAGTGATTTATCACTTCTTTACTCCGAAACAAAAGAAAGATCTCTTAAAAACCGCCTCACACGACTACAGAAAAAACTTAAAAGGCAACTTAATCCCGAGGAGCTCTCTGATAATAAAAGCGTTTCTTCTGATAGCCAAACTGATGACGAGCTCAATTATCCTCTCTCACAACTCTCTTAACAACTAACTTCTTAAGCCATTCAAAGTTATCCAATGGAATTGTGATGGATTCTTTCCTCGCTTGGAAAGAATTCAACAAATAATAACAGACGAACAACCTGATATCCTGTGTTTACAAGAAACCAACTCAAAAATAGATAGACTCCCTAAACTAAAAAACTACGAAGGTTACCATTATGTTCGCACCAACTGCGCAAGGGCTAGTGTGGGCACCTCAATTTTCATATCTGGAGAACTATTTTCCACTCCCCTCCATATCACTACTGATCTTGAAGCTATTGCAGTTTCCACCTGGTGTCCAAATAAACTCACTATCTGCAGCTTATATATCCCTCCTAATTACCCTTTAAAAGAAATAGAACTTCTAAACCTAATTTACCAACTCCCCCAACCTTACATTCTAGTAGGTGACTTTAACGCCCACAATACAATGTGGCGATCCAATTACACCATCGGCAAAGGGAAAACCGTCGAAAATGTGATCAATTGTACAGGTTCTTGCCTGCTTAACACCGGTTCAAATACACACCTGAATTTCTCCTCTGGTACCTTCTCCTCTATTGATCTTAGTCTTAGTGACCCTAAACTTGCTCCTTTACTAAATTGGCATACGGCTAATGATCTTTATGATAGCAACCACTATCCCATTATTATATCCTCCAATATCCCCAGCCATAATGATACTTCATCCAGATGGTATTGGCGCTTAAACACTGCCGACTGGACTAGTTATACGTCTCAATCTGAAACCAACTTATCTGCATTATCTTTCTCAGATAATATGAACGATAACATCCTAAAAATTACAGATGCTATACTTTCAGCTGCCAGTCTGCATATTGGTAAAAATATTATTTCACATAAACAAAAAACAGTGCCATGGTGGAACTCCTGCTGTGCAAGTGCAATAAATCAACAAAAAATGGCACTAAATATGTATCGTAGGCATAAGACACAAGAAAATCTTACTAATCTCAAAAGAACCAGAGTCAAAACACGTTATATCGTAAAACAATGTAAAAAATATTCCTGGAGAAATTATGTATCCTCCATAAATGTGAACACAAATCCCTCCCAACTTTGGAATAAAATTAGGCAAATACAAGGAAACAATTCGAATTTCAAAATTCCCTGTCTTATCTATAATAATACAGTAGTCAATAAAAATGAAAAAATCAGCAATTTACTGGCAAAAACCTTTGAACTAAAATTTCAAAGTAAAGTTAATTCTACACTTACTTATTCAGATAAAGCTCCTTCCCCATGTACTGTGTCAAAATCTCGAGATATTACTTCTCTTAACTGCTATTCTCTTACTCAGAACTTTCCTTAGCTCTCAATAGCTGCAAAAATACTGCCTCTGGTCCTGATGACATCCCGTATATATTTCTAAAAAAACTTTCCAACATAGGTTTAAGTAAGCTCCTAGAAATTTACAATTTAATATGGTTCACCAACCAATTCCCTAGCCTATGGCGGACATCTACGATAATTCCCATTAAAAAACCTGAACAGGCTACTACCTCTCCAAACTCTTTCCGACCTATATCACTAACTTGTACCATGTGTAAATTATTAGAAAAGATGGTTAATAAGCGGCTCCCCTGGTTTCTTGATAAATATAATGTTATCTCAAAAGAACAATCAGGATTTCGACGTAATAGATCGACTCAAGACAACCTAGTCCTTCTTCAATCTCATATCTCTGGGGCAATAAACAGAAAACAAGAAGTCATTGCAGCTATATTCGATATTGACGGCGCTTTTGACACTGTTAGCAGACAGTCAATACTAAATAAATTAACGTTACTTAATATCTCCGGACACATACACCATTTTATTCAAAATTTCCTATCTTCAAGATCATTCAAAGTCTTTGCTAATGGTATTTTCTCGTCAACCTATGGCCAGAGGGATGGAGTTCCCCAAGGGTCCGTTATAAGCCCCACTCTATTCAATCTGGCTATCAACGATCTTTGCTCTGATCTCCTTCCTCCCATCAAGTATGCCTTATATGCAGACGATCTAGTTGTTTATAGTCATGGCATGTCTATGACGACTACATCTAATCTAATTCAGTCAGCAGTAAACACCCTAAGTAAAAAAGTAAGTCAATTAGGATTAACTTTTTCGCAAACAAAATCTAAAATTATTAAATTTGGTAGACGACCACCCTCACAATCTCCTAATATCTTCATTAATAACGTACATCTTCCCGTCGTGGATCACTGTAAAATACTAGGCCTAACATTTGACTCTCGTCTCAACTGGAAACAACATATCCGAGAAATCAAAGGCGACTGCTTCAAAAGAATGAACATTATTAAAACACTCTCGCATTACCACTGGGGAGCAGACGAAACTTCTCTTCTTAAAATATACAGGGCCCTTATTCGTTCAAAATTAGATTATGGTTGTCACATATATATCTCTGCCACTAAATCAGACCTCGACCTTTTAAACTCTGTGCATAATACAGCTTTACGTCTTTGTCTTGGAGCTTTTCGAACTAGCCCTGCAGAAAGCCTTTATTGCGAAGCTAATGAGCCTCCGCTTTGGATTAGACGACGCCAACTTCTGCTTTCTTATGCTGCCTCTGTATCGTCTAACCCGTACAATCCTGTCTACCCTCTATTTACATCCACTTCTAACAATCCACACAACTCCTCAACCATACCAATAATAAAACCGATCTCTCTGATTTTATCGCAGCTACTAGACGGCGTTAACCTTTCACATACAAGTCCTCTTCCTATCCCCTCTACTCCTCCATGGACTATCAACATTCCTAAATTTAACACATCGCTCATGAGATACGACAAACACACAACACCCAAACAATTAATAAAAAATGCTTTTAATGAAATATTAACTAACTGTGACTATGACTTAGTTTTATACACTGATGCATCCAAAAATGAAACAGGAGTGGGCTGCGCTGTTACATCAACACGAACTTCTATCAAATCTTCCCTAATCTCATCAACCTGTAGCATCCACACAGGCGAACTATTCAGCATACTCTTGGCCATCAATTCCATCTCCCCACCTTATAAGCACGTTGCCATATGCACAGATTCACTAGCTTCAATTTCATCCATCCAAAATATATTCATCGAACATCCTTTTGTCCAATCTATCCATGACTCCTACCAACTTATCACTTCCCTAAAAATAGCAGTTATTATTATTTGGTTACCTTCCCACATTGGCATCGTAGGCAACGAACTTGTAGACCAACAGGCAAAAACTGCTTCTAAATTTACCGTCACCGACAATCTCACAATTTGTAAGGATTTAAAATCACATTTTAAAACAAAAGCCAAAGTAACACGGCAGCAGAATTGGGACTCTGCCGGCACATCCTTACGCCAAATACAGCACTCGATAGGTCATCCTCAACCATGTTGTTTTGCTGGCCTCTCAAGGCATGATTTAGCTGTGGTGAGAAGAGTTAGAATAGGTCATTCAAAACTTACCCATGGATACCTAATGTCTAATACCTCCAGACACGTTTGCTCCAGCTGCAACTCCAACCTAACCATAAAACATATCTTGACGGAGTGTCCGGAATATGCCACCCAAAGACTACAGTTTCAGCTTAGCCAGAACTACAAAGACGTCCTAAATAACTCGGTACAAATTACCTACCTTCTCCAGTTTCTCAAAGATGTGCAACTTTTCCATAAACTATAGAACAATAGTGTAATTGTGTATATATATATCGAATGAATGAACCTTATATAAATTGTATTGTTAATCTTGTAATCGCACCTGTGCAAGTGGCCACAGTAGCCGAGCACGTTAATTATGAATAAAAAAAAATACTTTCACAATATATTGAAAAAATGGTAAAAGTTCTAAGGAATAGAAAATTGTTTCGATATTACATTTCATGTAATGTTTTAAAATTATGTTTGGCTAGATCCAGAAGTTATCAGGTAGGCGTCATATGGAATGTAACTTTTGTCATTCTGAAGGAACGAGAAATGTTTCGAAGTCTCAAAGTTAGTTTCTTAAAAATTATTTTATTATTCAAAATTAATTGGTACAATAAAAATGCATCTGATATCTACAAAGCTTTATATAAAAGTGAATAATTCAGAGATTAAAACATTTAAAATTAAATATGATACGATTAGCAATTCCTTGGAAATGTGGTTGCTGAGTCTGCTATTCCCATAAGGGGTTATGAGATAATTCCTCCATTCGAAAATTCATCTTCGAGGGCTAGCGAGGAGGTTGAGCACTAGTCAGGTTAATAGCATCCACCGTTGGTTGCATCCACCAAGAATGAAGTTTCTTGCCAACTATGGTTCCTCCAATTAGAATAGGAAGACAATAAATAATTATTGTCCATACACTGGGCCTTTATTAGATTTCTTGAAAATTTAATTGAGGATCGTTATCGACGAGTTTTGATTTTATTTCTTGTAGATCGTCTAGGTTGATTTCTTGTAATTTGATACTGGTAGTACTCGTAGGTGCATATGATGTGTCAAATTTTAATTCTGAAAATAAAATGGGTTGCCCAGGAATTTCTGTGTCGTATTTCAACAAACAATCTAGTGGAATATTGATTAGGTAGGTGCCGGTAACTTCTATTACTTCTTCTTGGTTTTGGCAGTTTGAAGTAATTGTTTCTTTGATAGGAAAAATATTCATCCTATTTTTTGTTTCTTCTAGTCGCTCTAAGAGTGGATGATTGATAACGATTCGTGTTTGTGGTAAGCGGAGGTGTTATTAATATTTATTAGTTCGATTTCACAAGGATTCTCTTGTTTAATGTCTTGTAGTTCGATGTTCTCGCAGAAGTACTGATTGATCGGATAGAATTTAGGACAGGGTTCGCTCATAAATGGGTATTGATTATTATTTTTTAACAAAAATGTCTTTTTAGGAATTATTGCTTTTAATGGACCTTGCTTACCAAATGGTATTGTATACAAATGAAAGTGATCAAAGTTGTCGGTTAAAGTTATAGGTATTGGTAATATATAAGTGATTCTATTATTAGAAATATAGCTATCAATTTTTGTAAATTTTTCAAATAACAAAATATTTTCTGAGTTTATTTCTATTGGCAATTTACCATTTTCTAAATTTCTTTGTAGTGCAATCAACTCGTTGTAGATTTCGCTAGTCTATATTATACTAGGATGCATAATTTTTAGCCTTGATAACAGTACGGCAGTTTCTATATCTTGTACTATAGGAATAATTATTTCAAATATGTTAATAATTGGATTGAGGGTTTCTTTAGTAGACGTAGCATTTTTTCGGTATACAAATCCATCAACTATTATGGCAATTTGGTTTAATTTTGCCTCCAAAAGTTTTTCGTTGTGGCTTATTTTACTTATGGTCGTATTAAATTTATTGACAGTGAATTTTGTGTTATAATGTTGTCAGCTAATTGGTTTTGATTTTGTTGGAGATTTTTAATAAGTTAATCATACCATCTACCGTCCTCAGCATCTAGATTACCAGTTAGGCCTTTAAATATAGATCCTAACCCAACATTAAAATTAAACAATTGACAAATCATTGATAAATAAACGTTTGCGTACTTTATTCAATAATATTTTTAATATATAAATCATTCTAATTTACATTTAATATAATAATTTGCTAGCTAGAGCAACGCTAAACCATTTTATTTAAAATTTGTGTCAAGATTAAAGTCAAATGTCAAATAAAAATGTAAATAAATTCAATAACCAACTGTACCTGCACTAGAAATTACTATAACAGTGTTCAAAGAGCTTCAATGTGACACTGTGAACAATGTTATAATGAAGTCTCTTTTATACGCGAATTATAAAAAAATTATTTTATCATTCAAAATTAATTGTTACATTAAATATGCATCTGATATCTACAAAGCTTGACTTAAAAGTGAACAATTCAGAGATTAAAACAGTTAAAATGAAAAATGATACTGTTACGAAATAGCACAATAGTGTAGTCCTTGAATCCCACTCTGTCTAAGCTATGTATGAAAGTTAAAATTTTGGCGAATCCGCAGGGATTTCTTAGAAATGTTTACGATATTTTGTGGCTATCTTATCTAGACAATGTATTTGTGACTAGTTCTATCTAGAAAAGTCCAGAGAGCCAATTGTTTTTGTGTCAGCCGCAATCTAGAATTATCTAGTAAAAAAGGCACTAATATACAAAGGACTTTTACCAGACTGAGGAAAGCAAATTTTGAACAGGATTGGAGTGATAAGTGTAGATATTCTCTTTTATTTAGAATTCTAACAATAGATGACTGACTTACACCTGTTGTCGCTGCTAGTTGTTGGTACATAATTTTCATCTACTCGAGCCAAAATGCATCTTCTTCATTAGTTATGATTTGTTACGGATGACCACCTAGATTTTCACTATGGAATGATCGGGTTTAAATCAAACGATGAAATATATTTGCAAGAGTTTTATGATTTGATTACATTCTGTGTGGATATAACAATTTATACCTTCTGACTGAATTACGACAGCAAGCATTTTCTTATGCGCATACATAAATCATATTACCTTTTTTTGATTCGTAAAATTATTGTGACAAGGTATTTCAGTGGAAAAATGCAACAATTGACTATATTTTCTCAGTAAAAGAAATTCACTGACAAGAAATGAAATTTACCAGAAACAATTCTCTGACAGTCCAAAGCACACTTTTCATTAATAAAATAATATTTGAAACCCTCTGCTGCTCTTGAAGTTTTCTCTATTTTAATAATAATTGATAAATCAATAGTGACATTATCAGAAACAAACTTTAATGACCAGTATCTTATTCCACAGCAAGATTTTATTAAGGTATAGTTGGTTCGATCGTCCTTAGCTTATGTCCCAATAGTTAGGGATCACTCTTTACAGCAACTTTTGATATTATTCATACTTTCGCCGTGGTTGGCACCAAAACAGTGCATCAACCCATTCTTGTATCAAAGCATAATCCAAGGTCACTCTCCGCTGGTACATAAGCTGTAGTACAGAAAACTACAGCACCATACCACTCGTCATCGAACGGACAAGCGAATCGATTCGTTCAGACAGTGAAAAAGTAACTTACAGCAATGAGAGAGGAGGGAGGAAAGCTAGACATCAAACTTTTTAGGCTCCTCACGCAGTTGCGACAAATCCCAAATACCACCGGATCAAATGCATACCACTTAATGTACGGAAGGAAGATTCGAACTCACTTAAGCTTAATGCATCCCAAAATCGATCAAGAAACAACTACCAAAAAGAAGGTAAAAAGGCAGTTTGATGCCAGGGACAGAGTTAAAGCACGGTATTACACAAATCCAAACATAAATGGGACTTTGGCAATATTGTAGAGAAAGAGAGTACTTTAAATCACAAAATTAGAATGGACGATGGCAGTATTTGGCGAAGACATATTGACAGCTTCTGAAATGTGAAGTGTTCCAGTCCTAACAAATTAGAGGGGAGAGTTGATATGATTGTGTTATTTTACTATTGTGTTTATTGAATGACAAAAAGTCAGCTGACAGCGCTTTTGATTTATTGGCATATTTATGACAGATGAATAAATAACAATGAAAAACTCAAAGTCAAAATGTCACAAATTTATTTTATTATACTGTGCTGAGCTACTAGTTTCGGCCCACAATGGCCATCTTCAGGCTACAAAGAATGTTTGGGTAAGGAAGAAAACATTAAACAATCTGTATATCTTACATAAATGATGATAATTATTAGTGGGGCAACAAACGTCCACACATAGCGCCGATGAAGGGGAGGATGTAATTTAGGTTACCGGAAAGCGCAACAACTATAAACTCATGTTACCCCCGAAATAGAAGCTAACGATACAAATTGTGGTAAAAGTTAGCGTAAGCAAAATTTACTCTGTGAAAAAGAAGAAGAATAGTCAATAAACTAAAAGTAGTAGTCCAGTCAAAAGATAAAAAAGAAGATGATGACAGTAGTATTCACCTTAAAAAGAGTGAATCAAATTTATACAATTGTAAATAAAGATATTTCTATAGTAACCTATATATAGTTGGTAAAATATTATTGACAGCGATTTTTACAATAACAATACTTGACAATATTAAAACTACCCAAAAGCAAAGGAGTACACCAAACAATCAAAATGGGAGATTGAGGAAAATGCATGGATCTTTTGGTCTTAGTTGCTCATTAAGACAAACAGCGCTGTTATCAGAACTAATCCGGTTAATCTCGAAAATCTCGAGTAAATTCATCCTAGGACCTTTAAAGCACCTATGTAATCTACACGCATCTGATAAAGAAAATTTGTGGTTTTCAGATATAATGTGATTTGCAAACGCAGATGGTGAAGCACGTGGGTCAGTATTTTGAAATCTTATAACAAAACTAAGATGTTCTTTAATTCTAGTGTCTAACAAACGACCAGACTGACCGATATAGACAGCATTACAATCCTGACACCTCAATTTATATATACCAGGAGAATGTAACGTCGGAACAGAATCTTTGGTGTTAACCAAAAAAGATCTTAGATTGTTATCAGTGTTAAAACCAAATTCATTGTTATACCTCTTGAAAATGTTACCAAACTTATAAGATACAGGGCCAAGGAAATGTAAAGAACCAACATACTTAGGTACATGATTATTTAAAGTGTTATCGTGTAATGTAACAGTGGGAAAAGTGAGTTTGAATTTATTAAAATGTCTAATGTATATTCTGTTGAATAAAGATAGTGGAAAGTTATTTTTAATTGCAATTTGTTTAATAATATTGATCTCCTTATTGATGGATTCCTGTGACAAAGGCAATGAAGAAGCACTATGCAAGAAACTATTGAAGGATGTTAATTTTATGTGACTAGGGGTGGTTATAGTGAAAATTATTAACTGTGTCCGTTGTGATAGGTTTACGATAAATCTGAAAATCCAACCTTCCAGAACTAACATCCCTAGTGATCAACAAGTCCAAGAAGGGAATACTATTCTCAAACTCAAACTCCATCGTAAATTTCATTCTAGGATGAAGGGTGATGATAAAATCCAAGAACGAGAAAGCCTCTTGTTGGGTACCGTTAAAAAGAACTATACAGTCATCGACATAGCGATTGTAAGAGACTATAATTTCTTAAAAAAGGGATCATTAACATGAGTTTTATCCAAATTATTCATGAAAATTTCAGCAAGTGAAGGGCTCAAATTAGAACCCATAGCCAAGCCTGTAGTCTGTTGGTAAAATTTGTTATTAAATTGGAAAGAGTTTTTTTGTAAAGCTAATTGGAGCATGTTCACTACATCAGATATGACATTCGGGCGCAAATTATTGGAAATCAATAGGGTCTCAACCAAATTTAGACATTCTGAAGGGGTTATACTGGGAAAGAGATTACAAACATCCAATGAGAGCAAAAAAGAATGAGATTTAGGAAGCTTAATGTTAGAAATTTTATTAAATAGGTCCAATGAATTTTTATAGAGAAATTATTATTCAAATTAGTTAAGTCTTTAAGTAAATTGTTGAGGAAACAAGAAAGTTTACAAGTTGGTGAATTCAAGAAGGAAACAACTGGCCTAATGGGTATATTTTCTTTATGAATCTTCGGCAATCCATAGAGCAAAGGCGTGACTGGTGCCATTTGTGTTAATTGGCAATGTTTAGTATTAAATAAATCTAGGGTATCGGTGTATGTTTTAAGTTTATTCTTGAGCTCATTATGAAATTTCACTGTAGGATCAGTGCATAGGGGAGAGAAAGAGCTATCACAGTCAATAAAAGATTGTACCTTTTCAATGTAAGAGCTCCTATTCAATATCACAGTGTGGATGGAAATTGATGGAGGGTAAACTTTATAAGACTTACATCTCTGTAAAAACCGGAGCGTTTTCTTCCTGTCTCACATCGCTCTTTCATATTGTCGGATGACGACCGCCAAACTGGCATTCTTTGAAAGTAATATCGTCCACACATAGCGCCGATGAAAGGAAGGATGTAATTTCGGTTACTGGAAAGCGCAACAACTATAAACGCATGTTACCCCCGAAATAAAAGCTAACTAGGTTACTATAGAAATATCTTTATTTACAATTGTTTACAATTTGATTCACTGTTTTTAAGGTGAATACTACTGTCATAATCTTCTTTTTTATCTTTTGACTGGACTACTACTTTTAGTTTATTGACTATTCTTCTTTTCCACAGAGTCAATTTTGTTTACGCTAACTTTTACCACAATTTGTATCGTTAGCTTTTATTTCGGGGGTAACATGCGTTTATCGTTGTTGCGCTTTCCAGTAACCTAAATTACTTCCTTCCCTTCATCGGCGCTATGTGTGGACGTTTGATGTCCCACTAATAATTATCATCATTTAGGTAAGGTATACAGATTGTTTAATGTTTTCTTCCTTACCCAAACATTCTTCGTAGCCTGAAGATGACCATTGTGGGCCGAAACTAGTAGCTCAGCACTTCAGTATAATAAAGTAGATTTGTGACATTTTGACCTTGAGTTTTTCATTGTTATTTATTTATCTGTCAAAAATATGCCAATAAATCAGAAGCGCTGTAAGCTGACTTTTTGTCATTCAATAAACACAATAGTAAAATAACACAATCATATCAACTCGCCCCTCTAATTTGTTAGGACTGGAAGACTTCACATTTCAGAAGCTGTCAATATGTCTTCGCCAAATACTGCCATCATCCATTCTAATTTTGTGAATTAAAGTACTCTCTTCCTCTACAATATTCCCAAAGTCCCATTTATGTTTGGATTTGTGTAATACCGTGCTTTAACTCTGTCCCCGGCATCAAACTGCCTTATTACCTTCTTTTTAGTAGTTGTTTCTTGATCGATTTTGGGATGCATTGAGCTTAAGTGAGTTCAAATCTTCCTTGAAATGAGATATTACTTTTTTAGATAAATAAATGGTGTCAGTTATATTTGCTCGTACTTATTTTAGTTGAATAGTAGTTTTACAACCAAAAGTATGGGTTGTATGTGACCAATTTTTGTTATAAGTTTTTGGTAAATTGAAAGAAACCAATTCAGAACGAAGAATCATTTCGCATCATGACAATGCGAGCTCACAGACATCCAGTGAATCAAATTTCTGGGTCACGCGCCTTACATCCCCGACTTGGCACTCATTGATTTCTTCATGTATCCATCAATCAAAAATAAACTGCGTAGACACGGAGTTTTATCCCTAGAAGAAGCGTTTGACTCCTGCAAAAAACATGTTCAGGAGCTGCCATCTTTTCACTGGACGGAGTGTGGAGGATAATATCTGAAAAAATAA
This sequence comes from Galeruca laticollis, assembly GCA_963921935.1. NCBI lineage: Eukaryota > Metazoa > Arthropoda > Insecta > Coleoptera > Chrysomelidae > Galeruca > Galeruca laticollis. Next base: position 249,106,556 of record OY998176.1, read on the forward strand.
TAAAAATATTTCTGTCAAAACTCTGTCGTTTCTTCACTTCATTCTGGATGCAGGAAAAGCAACTCTTGAATATAGTGAAGTTAGGAAAAAATAACGTTGTCGTTGTTGTCCTCTGATCTCAGCACCAATTTCTTTCGGTGTAACCCCAAGCATTTTAAATCCGAACACGAATCTGAATTATAGATATTTTCTCCATAGAACTCATATTTTCATATTACTCACATTTCCCAGTGAAATTCATTTCTAGTACCAAATACTGACATTTCCCAGTGAAATTCATTTCTAGTACCAAATACTGACATTTCTGCTAGACTGAACATATTTCAATTACTAAATTCAATCATCAGCATTATTATTATTTAACATCGATAATAATTTTCCAATTAAGTACAGTAAAACTTAATAGCTTCAAACTAAAGCGGACAGTTTTCTCTATACTTCAAAGCACACATTTCTCACAAAGGGTTTTACATTTTTTTTCCTCCGAAACAACCAATTCTTGTGACGCGCGTAAATTGATTGATTTCAATTTAGCAGGTGTTGGAAATAGTCGTTTTAGCGTCGCTGTTCTTTCTCTACACTTTATTAGATTTCAAGCCAGTGGCTTTCAATAGCTTCTCAGGAATCCAGGAAAAATACAGGAAAGACGAACAAAATACTCATTTATTACTCAACTCATGGAATTTTCACAGAGCGATTATGCAATTTACATTCATATTATTCACACGATATAAAATATTTAAATATGTAAGTAGTGACCTGGTAAAATGAGCTAGTGTAAATAAAGTGTTGTTGTTCACGTAATTCCGTTCTCTATAATTAAGAGTGGTAGTTAATGTAGAATTTAATGAACCATTTTGAATTTAGCTCGATAAAATATTTTCAGAGGAGAAAATGAACATAAATAACCACGAACTTGAAAAATGAATATTATTGTGATAACTTGAAGAAAACTACTAACTAACTGAGAAAAACCAAATTAACGTATTAGGAATCTCCCATCGAAGTAAGAAAAACGAAAAAAGAATAATAAAATACGTTTACTAACAAAAAACGTCGGCATGAAAAATGAATATTATTGTGATAACTTGTAGAAAACTACTTATTAACTGAGAAAAACCAAATAAACGTATTAGAAATCTCCCATGGAAGTGAGAAGAACGAAAAAAGAATAATAAAATACGTTCACTAACAAAAAACGTCGGCATGAAACTGAAAACTGGACGAATATTATAGGTATAAGGAAATAATAACAGCGAAAACACTTGGATGGGAGAAACATCGATTTAAACAAAATTGAATACGATACAAATGTGGAAGCAATTTTGAAGAAGTGAAACACATAAATATATAACTAAAACTGCATAGTAGAAATAGAGAATGTTAAATGAAAAGAATAAATGTACAGAGAAAGTCAATTCAAGTCACGACTTGGAAACGTACACATTGATGTAGATCTAACAGTTATGTAGAGAATTGTGCAAGGAGTAGCACTGAGGGGAATTGTTAGTATCAGTTCAAATAGGCTACGATTCAAAGAAGATGAAGAAACGAAGCTGAGAAAAGACCCGTAACAAATCCAGTGTTGCCAACTTAGTAATATTTCCCCTAAATTTAGGGTAACGTATTTTGAAGAATGAGATTATTTCGGGAAAAAATGTTTAGGGCTATTCTCTAGGAAAAAAATCTCAAATTTTTGGAAAGAAATTTGGTAATATGGTTAATATGAACAGAAATATTATAGGACATGCAATAGAAAAGTGGCAGGAAACATCACCACATGATGAGAAGACGTGGTATTCGTGATAAAAACAGGAATTGTTATGAAGAAATAATGCCAGCGTATAATTTCTTTGAGAAAAGATGCAAAACGAACGTGTTCTCTCATAACATTATATTTCCAATATTTCGACAATGAATATTGGAATATTGTCATCATCAGGGATCTACAATGTAATTAAATACTTAAAAGTTTTGAAAGTGAAAAAATCTAACCTTACTTACAATATTAGTGTTTTAAATGAAACTCATTGTTTCTAGCTAATTCCACAATATAATGAAAATTGTCAATTTTTTAGAATTTTGAACAATTTTCATTATAATGTGGAATCAGCTAGAAACAGTGAGTTTCATTTAAAACACTATTATGAGTAGATTCCACGAAGTAAGGGTCGAGACAGTTAATTACTTACAATGTTAGCGAGATTGTATGCAATGATGGAAAATATCCAAAACTTCAAACACAATAATCAACTATAACAGCACAAAATATGCAAATGAATACCACAAAACATATAGTCAAAATTATTTAAAACTTGAAAATGTAAAACCGACAAATTGAAAGTCGAGCATGTGCGTTTTAGCTACATCAGATATTAATCAAAATGGAAGTTAAAATGAACAGTCATGTCAAAAAGTTCGCTAAGGACTACCAACTGAAAAGTTGAGAGAAACGCTTGTATTTCTACCACTCCAAACAAATAAACATGTTAATTGCTCATCATACAGGGTGAGCAAATATATTCCTTTGACGTTGGACAAGGAAAATTATTTTAACATTAATTAAATTAACTGTCTCGACCCTTACTTCGTGGAATCTGCTCATAATAGTGTTTTAAATGAAACTCACGGTTTCTAGTTAATTATATTGTGGAATTAACTAGAAACCGTGAGTTTCATTAAAAACACTAAAACATTTTGTATTCATAAAAAGTAAATGGTAACACATTAATTAAATGTGATAAATAGTAAAACAAATTTAAATACAATTTGGAGAAATTTTTTTAAAACATTGCTGACACACCGGTGATTTGCAGGAATCGCAAAAGGTGTTAGTCTTGCGATCTTTTTTGTAGGGCAATCATTACATCTCTTCCGTTTGGACGCTGATTTGTGCTGCTGAGGGACCTCTTGAGCTTCTATATTGATTTATCGAAACAATTGTCAATTTTCTAGAATTTTCAATAACTTTTATTATATTGTGGAATTGACTAGAAACCATTTAAAACACTATTTTAACATTAATATTACTATCATTATTATTATTCAAAAATAAACATTAATCACATTGATGATAAAGAAAATTATCGGATTATGAGGCTGATGATGGTTAACAACCTCACTGATCCAGAATGAGCCAATCAGTTAGTAAACAACACATTTTTTGGAAGGAAAGATATTCACACTAACGTGACCTAAACAGAATCAAATGAACATTCCTGCAAAGCTGTGTAATTCTTACCTAGCAACCACAAATATGAATAGATTCCGCTGATATGATTAAAATATGTTTTTCTATTCATAAAAATATCAGATTGAAATATGAATGCCATCTTCAAGAATGTACGCTCAGATAACTTCCTTTCTTTAGCCAATATTCTAGTTGCATCATAGTCCTTTCCTGAAAACGTGTTCACCCAGTGCACATATCTCTAGATGCAATCTACTGTCACTGTTATGTGAGGAGACACGGTCATTTCCACATAGTACATGCACGTCCATTGTATATCCAATGGAGGTACGGACTGGAAATTTTGATGGTACAATGGACGTCCAGTCATGTACATCGAAACGTTCAGAAAACGTCCAGACCTCACTGGATTTAACATCCTCTGGATGTACATTGCGGCCATACATTGAAGACATTCAATAGATATATGAATGTCTTCATATGAATGAATAGTGTATGATGGACATCTGCGGATTTGATGAATGTGCATTTAAAGAATCTTGGATGTATGTAATGGATATTATAGACGTTCATTGAACGTCCAGTCATGTACATTGGAACATCCTATGGACATACATTGGGAATGTCTTATGGACGAACAATCAGGATATTCACTGGGCGTACAACCAGGATATCCACTGAATGTACAACAAGCATACCCACTGAACGTACAATCAGGATATTCACTGGATGTGTAAATACGACATCCATTGAACATGAGAACAGGATATATACTCCAAGCGAAATCGAAATATGAAACATCGAGTAATATAATTGATACCCACTAACATAATATAACAAACGGGTAGTACATATTTCAAATTGAGAATGAATTTTTACAACACAAAGCTTAAAGAAAGTATATATTCTAGAATATAACATACTCACAAAACACAAAATAAATTATACAGACAAAATATAAAGGAAATTATTAAAAAAAATCTAGAACAAAAATTCATTATATAATGAATCAAAATATTAACACAACATAAAATAGTACTTTGAAGAAAAAAACTCAACATATTTATATTCCCATACTAAATTGAAAAAGTAAAGTCTCTATAATCTATCTCACTGCACTTATTTCCGTTCATTGGCTCTTCGCAGCCATTTTGAAATTGCATCTTCGCCTTCCTTTTGATCTTCTTTTTTGGAATATTCAACAGACCCTGAAAAGTCAGTACAATATATAGTAATTCCTCAAACAAACAAAATAACCATACTAAATAACATGTTTTGTACAAAGAACTCTTCTCTCCTTTTTTAGGTCGAATAAATTAAAATATTGAAACTTTACTTTGCTCAAAATTCAGTTTTGAGCACATTGAAGAAGACATGATTTTGTGAAGATTAAAGTAAGAAAATATGGAGTTAACAAAAACAATAATAATACTCTACTGTGAATACTTACTTAGAACTAAACCATATAACTTCAGGACATTGAAACAGCTTTACTGTTTTCTTCCCAAAAAACTGTATTTGGCAGCAAATTTGTTAGTCAATAATACTCTTATTACATTTTTGACAAAGTCATAAACTCTGAATTGCCGCGTAGATTTGCTAGTTCCGGTACCTACAAAAAAATCATTTTTTGAAATATTGTTCAATAAATGGAAAATATCACTGTTTTTTTCACAATTATCGCTTGTACTCAAATAATTTTCCACTGCCTCAAGTGCGATTTCGTCGTTGATGGGAGATGGGTACTTTGAAAAAAAGATGATTCATCCTTTGTAGGTTGCTCTTTAGCTGATAACATTGATTTCAGTTATCATATCAGCTAAAATGATAGTCAAAAAAAACATATTGTTTTTTTTTGTTTTTGATTTCATCAACTGAAACGTTTTGCAAAAATTTGAATGTACTGCAATGTTTTTCTAGTTTATTTAAACAATAAACGGGTGGGATAAATTTTAAACACACGCTATGGCTACTTACTAATTTATTTAAACACTAAACTAATCACTAACACTTAATTTATATATACTCAGTATATTCACTTAATTTATATGAACACTTGACTAATTTATATTCACTTATTTACTGTTTGCTATTTCGGTGTATTTATTTCACGAGATCACTTTATCAACTAACTCATCCGCTGATCAGTCCTTTATTTATATTAAAGCCCTTTTTACTAAAAAATTCCGGACTGCGGCTTACGCGCACAAACATAATTGGTTCTGGTCTTTTCTCGATAAGTCTGGTCACAAAAACAATGTTTAGATAAAATAGTCGTAAACAGTTATAAAAAACCCTGCGTATCCGCCATAATTTTAATTTTCATACCTGGATTAGACAGAGTCGGATTTAGGGTCTATACCAGTGTGCTGTTTCGAAACAGTACTTATCGGAAACTTGAATTTCAATATGTCTACCTGATATTTTCACTATTCTTTCATGGAATGGACAGCAGCAACAATTTTCAACAGTCCCGTAGTAGCAGCAGCATTTCCTATGAAAAAGTAAATTCATTCATGTGAAATTAGTGCGAGTGTAGGGAACATATATGGAACTGCGTATGTATTGTATTGGAATGCAATTTTATGGAAAAAGTAAATTATCTATTTGTTCATAATATTTTCACCGACTCTGAGCGTCCTATTTGACCACATATATCTCGCACTATTCATACATATTGTTGTTATTTCATTAATTTGGGTCGGAAGTTTCAGACAAGAGTGTTATATGCGTCTCCGTGTCTATGTTGGTTGTTGTCTCGAATATTCGAGATCTTTTAATATTAATGACACAAATGTTGCGTTTCTCTATCCTGCTGAATTCTGTTATATTTTCTCATATTTCATTCAACACCTTTGCTCCCATGTTTCACATCTTTTCTTGGTTGTACCGTACCGATGACGGCTAATGAGCCAGAAACATGCATGTCTGCGGTTACCACTTTTTTCAGTAGCCCCTTTTTCTATTTGCATGCAATACCCACTAATCTCTTTGTTGCTTGTTGTTCATGTTACGCACTATTCGTACATCTTGTTTTTATATATATACACACACACACACATATATATATATATATATATATATATATATATATATATATATATTTAATACATATTCTCTATCTAAATTCTAAAGAAAATATTGAAATAAGGAAAAATGTGCATATTTGGATGTAATACTAGTGATTAGATATTATCAATAATTAAAGTTTCAATATACAAATAAATTTTGACATTTCAATTTCGGATGACATTAATACAGAATATACTTTATAACGATTTGAAAACAAGAATACAGATGTCTCTGTTAGCAAAATTGCAATTATATTAAAATAATGAAAATATCTCTTTGTTATAGGAAAACGTAAATTTATATTTTTTTAAAAAAAAAAGAATTTTTGGTAACCAAAGGAGAGAAGAATTATTAATATAGAAAGTTGAGTGAGTTGACTTTGATATCCCCACGAGGCAACATCGTAATAAGAGTTGCCTCAAATTTATTTAAAAATATCATAGTAATTTATATGAATATTATCAGATCATCAAATCCTGCATTGTAAAGCCAGTGCGTGTATAATTTTGGAATAGACAATTTAAACAGAAATTTGCGTATTTTTACATTGATATACATCAAGTATATAATCAAACATTTTGAACTTTGATAAATTATTTAGCGAGTAGATTTATAATTATAGGTTGTCTTAATTTTAAGGTTGATAGAAAATTCTATCTTTGTTTCTGCGTTTATAATATTTTTGAAAAGTTCTAATTATTTGTAATTTGTTATTTGATAATATATTATATAAATTTGAATTCCACTCACTCTTTGTTACTCATTTCATATTCATTTCTCATTGTATTTGATAATTTTCAGGCTATAGAAATTTTGATATAATAAGTGACATTTTGCTAATTTCCTGACAGTAAAATCATATATGTCATAAGATAATTTAATTGTCTTGTAGTATATAGAACAAACAGTTACTCTAGATTTGGAATAGCGTGAAACGTAATTTGGAAAATTCTTTTAAAATTTATAAATTTGAATTATTATTTGAAATATTTGATTCCTCCCTGAGATAAGAGTGAGTAAGTCGATTGTGTATTGATTTATCTTTCACAATATAAAATTTAATATTCATCTGAGCCGGGCATATTATTTTGACAACTGCTGTCAAAAATTTCAATAGGTTATATTCAGTGGTAAAGGCATATTCACAAGAGTGTGGTTACAATCATAAATTGTGACATCAAAATAAAAATTAATTTAGATAAAATCATAATATTATTATAAAACATAGAATATATTATAATATATAATATATATATATGTATATATATAAATTTCGATTTTCTACTACACCTGTTTTAGTCGAAATTTCAATAATTTCGACTTATTGGCCTGACCGTTCTTCGAAGGGCAAAACAACTACATTCCTGGCTAATACCACGCAGAATATTGAATTACATCCCCTTCGAAAACCGTGACGTCGATCGGCCATTTTGCCGATACGGACATCTGTGGTGATTCGCAACTGATAGCGGAAGAGCATAGTACACTTACGCGTTTCGACCTTCTTGGGTCTCTTCAAGAGTGCCGTAATGCCCTCCAGTTCAGAATCTCTAATCCGAACTGAAGATTACACCCTCCGACAACCTCTCTTGGTTCGTGTAGTTACACAAGCGAGAAGTAGTCAGTTGGCGCCATCTTCACTTTCAGTTGCGAACCAACACCTCAGATAAATGCGACCGTATTAGTCGTATTAAATAAAAATGAATATAATTTCATAAAATACGAGGTGCTATATGAAATATAAATTTAGATTTTCTACTACACCTGTTTTAGTCGAAATTTCAATAATTTCGACTTATTGCCTGACCGTTCTTCGAAGGGCAAAACAACTACATTCCTGGCTAATACCACGCAGAATATTGAATTACATCCCCTTCGAAAACCGTGACGTCGATCGGCCATTTTGCCGATACGGACATCTGTGGTGATTCGCAACTGATAGCGGAAGAGCATAGTACACTTACGCGTTTCGACCTTCTTGGGTCTCTTCAAGAGTGCCGTAATGCCCTCCAGTTCAGAATCTCTAATCCGAACTGAAGATTACACCCTCCGACAACCTCTCTTGGTTCGTGTAGTTACACAAGCGAGAAGTAGTCAGTTGGCGCCATCTTCACTTTCAGTTGCGAACCAACACCTCAGATAAATGCGACCGTATTAGTCGTATTAAATAAAAATGAATATAATTTCATAAAATACGAGGTGCTATATGAAATATAAATTTCGATTTTCTACTACACCTGTTTTAGTCGAAATTACAATAAGTCGAAATTATTGAAATTTCGACTAAAACAGGTGTAGTAGAAAATCGAAATTTATATTTCATATAGCACCTCGTATTTTATGAAATTATATTCATTTTTATTTAATACGACTAATACGGTCGCATTTATCTGAGGTGTTGGTTCGCAACTGAAAGTGAAGATGGCGCCAACTGACTACTTCTCGCTTGTGTAACTACACGAACCAAGAGAGGTTGTCGGAGGGTGTAATCTTCAGTTCGGATTAGAGATTCTGAACTGGAGGGCATTACGGCACTCTTGAAGAGACCCAAGAAGGTCGAAACGCGTAAGTGTACTATGCTCTTCCGCTATCAGTTGCGAATCACCACAGATGTCCGTATCGGCAAAATGGCCGATCGACGTCACGGTTTTCGAAGGGGATGTAATTCAATATTCTGCGTGGTATTAGCCAGGAATGTAGTTGTTTTGCCCTTCGAAGAACGGTCAGGCCAATAAGTCGAAATTATTGAAATTTCGACTAAAACAGGTGTAGTAGAAAATCGAAATTTATATTTCATATAGCACCTCGTATTTTATGAAATTATATTCATTTTTATATATATATATATATATATATATATATATATATATATATATATCCATATATATATATATATATATATATATATATATATATATATATATAACAACAAAGAGATTCATGGGTAATTCACGCAAAAAGGGGCTACTGAAACAGAGTGGTACCGCGGTTACGCGGACGTGCATGTTTCTGGCTTATTTGCCGTCTTCAGCACGGTATAACCAAATAAAGATGTGAAATTTGGGAGCAAAGATGTTAATCGGAACATGGGAAAACACGATATAATGGATTTCAGCAGGGAAACCAAACGCTCATTTTTGCCTTCAATTGGAAGATCCCGAGTTTTCAGGACAACAACCAAGATCGACACGGAGGCGCATATAGCCCCCCCGCCATGAACCTTCTGACCCATAGTAAATAACAAAGAAGACGTAGGAATATCGCGTGATATGTTAACAACAACAACAAAGAGATTCATGGGTAATTCACGCAAAAGAATGGGCTACTGAAACAGGGTGGTAACCGCGGACATGCATGTTTCTGGCTCATTTGCCGTCTTCATTACTCCATAACCAAATAGGGATCGGAAATTTGGCAGCAAAGATGTTAATCGAAACATGGGAAAACACAAAACAATGGATTTCAGCAGGGAAACCAAACGCTCACTTGTGCCTTCTATTGGAAGATACCGAGTTTTCAGGACAACAACTAGATCGACACGGAGGCGCATATAGCACCCTCGTCATGAACCTTCCGACCCATAGTCAATAACAAAGAAGATGTAGGAATATCGCGTGATATGTTAACGATAACAACAAAGAGATTTATGGGTAATTCACGCAAAAAAAGGTGCTACTGAAACAGTGTGGTAACAGCGGACGTGCATGTTTCTGGCTCATTTGCCGTCTTCAGCACGGTATAACCAAATAAGGATGTGAAATTTGGGAGCAAAGATGTTAATCGAAAGATGGGAAAATACAAAACAATGGATTTCAGCAGGGAAACCAAATGCTCATTTGTGCCTTCAATTGGAAGATTCCGAGTTTTTAGGACAACAACTAAGATCGACACGGAGGCGCATATAGCCCCCCCGCCATGAACCTTCCGAACCATAGTAAATAGCAAAGAAGATGTAGGAATATCGCGTGATATGTTAACAACAACAACAAAGATATTTTCAAAATTCAACAAACTTTTTTAAAAGGTAGTTTGCTCTCCACGAGCCTCAATAACTGCTTGGCATACTTTCCACTAATTTGTGGAGCACATCTTGCTTGATTTGCATCCAAAGTTGAGGTAATATGTTTCTTAACTGCTGAAGAGTTTCAAGGCGTACTCGTGTGTATCTAATGCTCCCTGGAGTTGAATCCAAGCATGTTCAATGCAGTTGAGATCAGGCGACCTCGGGTGTAATGGCAAATGAGGAATACCTTGATTTTTTCGAGATTCAACTACAATGGCAGATCGGTGCGGAGCTGCATTATCATCAAGAAGAAGGAAATATTGACCAATAGCGGCGGTAAAATGTGGAATAATGTTGTTGGTGACTTCATCTCTATGAATCACAGTGGTCATATTCTCGTTCAAAACTAATAGGTATGCTCGATCAACACAAGAAAATCCACGCCACACTGTAACAGTACTACACTCGAAATGGACGTATTTCCTGGATAGGTCGACGATTTCTAGGCACTAACGGATTGGTCCGAACAAATCAACGGCGACTATCGGAATACCTTCCATAGGTGTAGAGTACAGATTTCCATTCTTACTGCCAATTTCGATGATCCAGAGCCCAAGCTAGTCTTTGGCGTCTGTACTCTGCGGTCGGTGGAACCCTTCTTAAAAGACGTCTTAAATTGACCTCAGAAAGCCTCCGAAGTAGAGTGACTACTGAAATCGCAGCTCTCGTTGCATGAAAAAACCTCCTGTTGAGGATTCTACAGGTATCGAGTGGCGGTATTTGAGCTGATAGAATAATATAACCGCCCTGGCGGGCATAATAACTCTCGGCCTTCCAGTTCTAAGCAGTTCTGCAACATTTCCCTATTCGTTGTAACGATTGACTAACCGAGAAAATAGATTTTGCGGTATATTAAAACGTTCACCTACATCCAAGCATTACCCTAGCATAGCTCATACCAATGGCCATATTTGCCTCTGCAACAGATATATTTGATATAGACTACGGGATCGGCATGGAGATACTATCTATCCTAAGCTTTTTATGACACTGTTATTGTTTCAAAAAATATTTGATTAGTCGATGACATTGTCATGATTACGAATAATATGGGAGATTCCCAACAGATTGTCGCCGATCTGAAGCGAGTATCACTGGACATTGGCCTAAAAATGTATCTCGACAAATGGAAAGAGCAATGCTAGGAATTCCGACTGAGAATAAAATTCCATGAAGAACCTCAATCAATGACATCATCACAGTAATAACTCGAAAGGAGTGAAAATGGGTGAATTGCCGATAATAGATGGACAAAAAAATATTGGAATACAGACCTAGAACGGATAAGTAGAGCCATGTTACCAACTTGACGGAGTAATGATATGGGGAGAATTGTGGGAAATTGGATAAGCACCGTTATAGATAGAGACCAATGGATTGCACTAGAGGTAGCCTATATCCAACCGCGGATGAAAACTGCAGAGAGATGATGACCCGCTACTTAATAAAAATAGCTGCTCAGATAAATATGGATGATTGTAATATGAAGAAGCTATTCGACCAATTCGGAAGTATGGACATCAACCGTTCTGCTCGGTTCCCGGCACGACATTTTTGAAACTACTACGACTCGAAGGGGAATTTACGTTATAATCACAAACGTTCACGACAATGCCGATGTCGATAGGTTAAAAGACTTTATTTTCAAAAATTTGAACGAGTCTTGTAAACATAAACTGAGTTTTTCGTTTTTTGGGGATGTTACATTAAAAAGAGTGAGAGATAATCCTTAACCGAAGCACTGGCTACTCCATCAGAGATTACCTCTACATTAGTGACAATAGTCGATGTTAAAAGACAGACGAAACATTCCTTCAGCTCAAGAAATTATATTAAAGATGGTAGATATGGTGGTATAACATCACTAGAGAGAAAACATACGCTTGAATGTATATGGGATACCATTTATCGTTTATTATTATTATTGCATTAAGTTGGTTTTTAATGAACTAATGAATCATTTTTTTGTTTCTTTAGTTCTCCGTTATAACCGATAGATTTAGAGTTATTACAGCTCTTTACAAAGAGTATTGCTTCCAAAAGTCTCAACACGTTACCACAGTGATCTTCCAATAGTGTTTATATGTTTTTAATCAATGACTATCAATGTTTGGGTTTTGTATGAAGTATCCTTCACCTAGGTGTCAATATTCAGTTTTAATTGTTCAATTTCTGTCTGATATCTGTGTATTGGACAATTGATCCAGTATTTCAACAATACAACAAACAAATATTATGACTGGTTGAGAGTTGCCGTTCAATATTCATCTATGAATGTTGTCAATATCACCTAATAAGTATTTTTAACTATTTATTTTGCTATTAATTTGTTCGAAAATTTGTGCAGTACACTGTTGAATTATTTATTAACCGATTTGTCTGGTATGTCTATTCATTTTTTCAATGAAACCAATAAACACTTTGGGTCACGGAAAACAATGCAATATATAAAATCCATGAACGAAATTGCGGAAGAAAGGAGGTTGGGATTTTATTTTCTGAGAGTTCAGCCTCTTGAAATGGATCGTATATTCTAAAATTAAAATTGTGTTTCAAAGGTCGGCATAGAAGCAAAGTCCCAAAACTCCAGAAGAAAATTGTTTTCGTAAAATTTCATTAAAGTTTCTGTTTGGTATAATAAACTGAATATAAATAATAAAAAGTTTCTTGAAATATTGGCAAATATTTGAAGCAGTAAACCGTCCAATAATGTATTGATTTGTTGGGGTTATAAATTGTATATTCACTGACTTGAAAAGAATTAAGTGAGGCGTTAAGTTTTATATTTTGATAGTTGCTCTCTGTCTCTTTCTCTCTCTCTCTCTCTCTCTCTATATATATATATATATATATATATATCCAATCCAATTTTTTGGATTAAGGTCATTAAACAAACTCTGGACGTTTATTTTAATACATTTTATATTGATTACGTACGTTTCGACATAATCCTGTCATTATCAAATCATCTACAATACAATTAAAATACATCTTTACAACAGAAACTACACTATAATTAAAAAATAAAAACAGTAAAATTTCCTACTAGTAAAATATTAAAATTTGTTTGATTTACAATGAAATAAATTAGCTGTTTGCTGGGACATCACATGATTAAAAGATCTTGAAAATGCTTTCAAAAAGTATAAGTTTCCTTGTCAAGAATTATCCTTTCCATATCACAGCTTAATTAGTGATAAGGGGAGAATACAGTGAAATAGCTGTATTGCACAATAATAATAGACCACTAAATTCTATTAAAAATGAACACAGTGAAATAGTGAGAGTAGCCAAAACTATTTTACAAACTTGGAGACAATATACAGTTAATCAATCTAACGACGATAGAACACAGAATCCCTCAACAGAAATATCAACTTTGTCAGGACCAAGCCAAGCACATTGAAAGGTAAAATTATACACGCCATCAATTTAATGAAAAATAACAAAGCTCCGGGTATTGATGATATGTACCCGGAAACGTGTCACATAATTATTGAACAAAATCTTGAAACTATCAATACCATCTATTACAATGGAGAACTTCCTGGAGATCGGCTTCGCTCTAGGGTAACCACACTACTACAATCTAAGAATGCAACCTCTGGTTTAGATTATCGTTTCACTTTCTTCGAGCTCTTCACACAATACTGTATCTGATTTGGGACTGGATGGAAACGATATAAAGCTAGTTGGTAAACTGAATTGGCATCAAAAAGCCAAAACTGGAATAAGTGACGCTGGACCAACTGAAAATTTTTGAATCAAAGAAGGCGTTCGCCAAGGGTGTATTCCATTTCCCCATGTTAGTTATCTTTTACGCCGAAATAGTGATTTGTTTTACTTTGCAGCAAAATAGTAGATTAACTGCCGCGTAGAAACTTAGTTGATGCAGTCAATCTACCTGGACCAACTGAAAATTTTTAAACCAAAGAAGGCGTTCGCCAAGGGTGTATTCCATTACCCCATGTTATATAACTTTTACGCCGAAATAGTTGTTTGTTTTACTATGCAGCAAATTAGTAGATTGACTGCCGCGTAGAAACTTAGTTGATACAGTCAATCTACCTTGCTGCCGAGTTGAACTTATAATTTTTTCTCCGATTGTTCATAATGATATATCTATATTATATATTTGCAAATTATCACAATTCCCACAATATTTCCATAATTAAAACAAAGTTTGAGAAATGAAAAAAAAAATCGCAATTATTGGACAAGAAATATGTTCCTTAATTGATTTTATTTCATCATTTAAGTCGGGGTAACTTTTTTGAAATGCCGATTCTTTACCTATTTGCAAGTATATTTCACCTGACATACTGAACAAGTCAGTCCGTTCTCCTTAAAAGCATTAATCATAATAGTAATATTACTGACAAATAATCTTAAAAAAGTAATCCAATTTCACTTTAATTAAAAGTGTTTGTTTGTGCTTACAATGAACTGTCACATTCCGCACCAAATTGACCCCAAAATATTTGTTACCATCACTGTGATATAAACCTACCAGTTTTACACGCCGAAGTATCAGCGCAGTGGGCGTTAACGTGGAACAGGAAACGACAGACAAGTGTGCGCATAAAAAGGTTATCCACGACAGAGCGGTATTCAGCGTCATTAAAGAACACACGTAACTTTATACTTGCTAACCTTTTATTCAATTTTATATTCTAATTATTGGTAATCGTAGTTTGTGAGAATAAAAATAAAATCAACCTGTTAAGTATAAAAATTTAGTTATTATAAAAGCGGGTGTATCCATCAACAACATAAAGTACTGGACACCTAAAAGTCGCAGAATTCAACCTCTGAAGCCAGCGCTGCGCAATTTTTGGTCCTTCAGCCGGATACACGCATCAATAAAGGAATCAAGATACAGTCCAGAGCATTCAAAGATCAGTTTCCTCTATTTTTTTACTCCAAAAATCCAAACCAAATAATAAGGGATATGTGTGCAATTCTCATAAATTGGTCGATCACTTTTATTTAATATTCCAAATATCTACATAATAATTACTGTTAGCAAGTTAAACCGCTTTCGTTCACATTTTGCATCCTAATAGAAATAATAATCACAAAGTATACACAAATTAATTTGTGCATTCGCTATTTACAATTCAAACCATTAAGTTAATGATTGATTGAATTACATATTTTTTGCAATCACACTTCATTACATCCAAGCGCAACTGATTTATTTCTAAATCTCGCTACAAGTTCATAAACCAATACCTTTTAACCTCGCTATTTGCAAATTTAACACAACTCTAGCCCGTAACTTAATGGTATATAGTTGCAATTTATAAATCCACCTTGCTAATCGCAAACTTTGCATAACTTTAACCTGCAGTTACAACTATAAATAAAACTTGTGAATCAAAATCAATACTTTTCAACCTTGCTATTCTCAAATTTATTATAACATTAACCTATACTTAAACAATACATATTTGCAAGATATAAATAATCCTTGCTACTTGCAAACTTAACATAACCTCAACATATAATTAACCATTATAATAGAAAATTGTAAATAAACCTTGCTACTCGCAAATCTAACATGAATTTGAACTATAATTAATAATAATAATTATTTCTAAATAAACTCAAATTAACCTACATCTAAACATTGTGTGGTCATAAGTTATAATATTCATTATTATAATCCTCGCTAATAGCAATTTTTAAACTTTTAATCTATGCATAAACAATTTACAACGGTAAATTCCAAATAACATTATAGATTCAGCTCACTTTAGCCAATCTTTCTCATATAAGCACAATTCATAAACTAATCAACTCACATACGAAATTACACAATATTCACATATTTGGAGAGTGATTCTATAGGTTTCGCTCAGTATTTCTTCCATTGAATTTATTCTACAGGAAACATACAAATTTCAGAATCTACATCTGAAATTCAATTTACTTTTCCCGAACAATATGAATAAACTTATTTGCTGGATATTTAATATTTTTATAACTAACTATGCCAGATACCAATAGCAAAAATAACATAGAAATCATTAAATACCTTCTAGCTCGCCGTGGAGTTATAAAATCATCATTAACTGTAATTGACAATTTTCTAAAGAAATGCAAGGCTCCCTTAAGCCATGAAATTCAAATTGAACTGCAGGCCCGTGTGGAAATGCTTCAAAATGTACCTACCGAATATGAAACCGTTCAATGGGAACTCGAACAAATTTACCTAGAATCATTCGAAATCCGATACCATGCTTTGGTAGCTCAAGCCAAAACCTTGCTGCAACCTTTTCAAGCTCAACCAACTTATTGGGCACCTCCACCACAATCATCAACCTTACCCACAAACGCATCAAATTATCTTTCTCGACTGCCATCTATTCCGTTACCCAAATTTAATAGCTCCCAAAACTCTTACACAAATTTCAAGGAAGCTTCCGAATCGCTCATTCACACTAATCCACACATTTCTAGCATTGAAAAATTCCACTTCTCACAGTCTAGTTTTACGAGCGAAGCCACCAACATTATGAAATCGCTTTCAGCTTCTGACAGCAACTACCATTTAGCCTGGCAATTGTTGAGCTTCACTTCACTTCATTTACTTATGTAAATTGTTTTCCAACATGCCGACAAACATAAGATTCTCGGAGGCTAAGCGCTAGCAATTATGTACAAATTGTTAACGCCCTGGCCACAAAACCTCTATTCGCAAATCGAGCTATACATGCAAAACATGCGAGTCTAAACATCATTCCCTACTCCACATAACTCGAGCCTCATCTAACAGTCAGACCTCTGAAAGACACGGAGACAATTCTATGAATCAAGCTACAAGCCTTTCTAACACCAGACCTATTTCCTCAAACCATGTTGCTCATTCCAGCTCACTCCCCACTCATCCAGCTAATTCGGACATTTCACTGAATCTTCACTTATCTACTCAGAACTCTAATGCATTCGACTTACTATCAACTGCAATAATGGAAGCCAGTCTAATTTTATCGAACCAGCTCTTTTCGAAAAATTACTCCACCCTTCGAAAAGATTGATATACCCGTATTCTGCATAAATCAGTCATCATTTCCAGTATCAGAACGAGTAAACGTTGAAATAAAATATATCCATGGCAATTACAAGTATAAAATGCCTGCTCTTGTAGTGCCAAACATATCTAATCTTACGCCCCAGCATTTCATTAACACTCAAAGGCTCAAAATTTCCCTCGACTTGCCACTTGCTGATTATTCAGTTAATAAACCAGCTGAGATTGAAATGTTGAAAGGTTCAGGATTATTCTTTGATATGCTGTAGTCTGGCCAAATTAAACTATGCAAAAACCTCCCCATTTTACAGGAAACCAAATTGGGATGGATCGTCAGTGGCCCAATTCCCTCAATATCTAATCAAGTACCGCATTCGCAATCTTCTTTCTTAGCAACTTCGTCCGAACACATCCAAAATTCGTTGGAGCGATTTTGGTATATTGAGGAAGGTTTCAAATCCTACACCTCTCCTTATACCACTTAGGGGGAAGAATGTGAAATCCATTTTCAATCCCCCACCACTAGAGATGAAACTAGTCGCTTTACAGTGAGCCTACCACTTAAACCCCAATATGTATTACTCGATGATTCCTATCAAACTGCACTTGAAATATTTCTTAAAGTCGAGCAAATATTTCAAAAAAACCCTTTGCTGAAGCAATCTTACATAGTCTTCATGTCAGAGTATATTAACCTAGGGCATATGAAGCCAGTCAATCCTCAGACTGAAGCAACCACCAAATATCCCACCTACTATATTCCCCTCCATGCTGTGGAAAAGTGCGACAGCATCACTACAAAAATCAGAGTTGTGTTTGATGCATCCTCCACCACTACTTCCGGCCCATCTCTAAACAATGTTCTAAAAATAGGATCCACAGTCCAAAACGATCTTTTTAGTATACTGATCCGATTCCGACAACATAATTAGGTTCTTACTGGCGACATTGCAAAAATGTACCGCCAAATTCTTCTTAAACCCGAACAATGCACTCTACAACATATAATTTGGCGAAGCAATCCAGTTGATAAACTCGAATCATATCAATTGCAGACTGTAACCTACGGAATGGCTAGCTCTAGCTATCTAGCTACGAGATGCATAAAAGAGATATCTATCCAAGTTGAACCCGAATTTCCTACGGAAAGCCATATCCTAAACAGGGACTCATATGTAGATGATATTATCACCGGAGCGTCCTCCAAAGAATCCCTCATTCAAATACGCCTAAACCTTACTTCCATTTTCAATTCATACGGATTCAAATTAAGAAAATTTACATCAAATAGCCCCTCAGTACTTTCAGACTTAGACCCTGATGTTTCGAACTAAGCCAAAAGTGAAGAAAAATTCGCGTTGTCGCAAAAATGTATTTTTTTAAAAAACAATGATGGGTATCGATGTCTTATTATGAAATCTAGCAGTGAAAAAATTGGCGTGAGGTCGCATATCTTACAGAACTCTGCAAGTCAATTTTTAGTTAATTTGTTCATAAGGCCATGATTCATAAACTATTGAACTTACAGACTCCATCTTTCGTATCATTTTTTAATGAGTGAGAATAGATAAGCGTGATGTGGAAGTGTTAGTGTGAAAAATGCTCATTATATTTTTATTTATTAACAATAACGTTATCAGTTGTTTATTTGCCAATTACATTTTGACCCAATCAATTTTTTCACGTGTAAGGTCTAGAATTAAAGGTCTTTAAAAGAAGAAAAAAAAGTATTTAACTTTTTGTCTGTACTATGCACGAGAAAAAAGATATACCTGAAAAATCTACAAAAGGCATGAAAAATGAGTGTAAATCGAATCATAAACAATGTTCCGGTCCGATTTGAAAGGGTCGCATAAGTTAAGTTTTGTTGTACACCATTCTTACTAACTTTTTACCAAGTATCAGCCGTTACCTCGAAAATGACGCTTACATACCCAGATTTCCTGGACTATAATTTCCAGAGGAGTCAATCCCGATGAGCTACGTAATTGTAATCTCTGGTGGAATGGGCCAAAATTCTTGTCTTCATCTACCGAGAATTGGCCAACTGAGAATCATACATCCCATTTGGAAAATCTACTTCTGATCCTAATATTCCCGAATTCAATCGTACTGTCTTCTCGAATGTATGACCAGAATTTTAGTTTTTCATTCATTAAAGACCTGTTCAACTTGCCAAAACTGCTTCGTATTATCCCATACTGCTTAAGATATTTTAATAATTGCAAAAATCCTGAACAAAAGATATCTGGACCTCTCACTCTTCTTGAAATCAAGAAGTGCCATATTCAAGTGGTCAAAGTCATCCAAAATCAGTGTTTCTCTCAAGAATTACATTCCATGAAGACATAAAAGAGTAGAATCTTCCAGTAAATTGAATTCATTGAATGCATTTATAGATGCTCAAGGAATCCTTCGAGTAGGAGGAAGATTAAAAAATTCTACTCTCCAATTTGGAAGCAAACACCCCATAGTTCAACCCTACAAGCACATCCTCACCCATCTCATAATCAGTCACACACACGAAGTTAAAAAGCGTTGTGAGGAATATTATAAAAGAATGTTAGTGTTTTTAAATGAAACTCACGGTCTCTAGTTAATTCCACAATATAATAATTAATTAACTAGAGACCATGAGTTTCATTTAAAAACACTAATACGAGCATATTCCACGAAGTAAGGGTCGAGAAAGTTAAGTTTTTATAAAAGAATGTATAACCTGTTACTGCGCTAATCCACAACCATGTTAAATCTGCCCAATCCACGCCTCACTGTATCATATCCATTTGCTCACACTGGAGTAGAATATGCCGGCTCTTTTCAATTGAAGGCCTCCAAGTTCAGAAATCGCAGTTTCACAAAGGCCTACGTATGTATTTTCGTGTGCCGTACCAAAGCCATTCATATAGAAGTAGCTAGCGAACTAACTTCTGAATGCTTCATAAGCTGATTGCGTAGGGTTATTTCTAGACGCGGCTTTTGTAGTGATTTTCATTCAGGTCGAAGGTGTTCTCAACTCCCGACCTCTAATGCCTTTAAGTAACGATCCCGATTACCTGGAAATACTAGCTCCTGGTCATTTCTTGATTGGCCGTCCTATCAATCTACCTCCTGACCTCAATCTTCAAAACGAACCTATAAATCGACTAACAAGACACCAACTTTTGCAACGCATGTTGCAAGGTTTTTGGTCCAGATGGAAGACCGAATATCTTCATACCTTACAACAAGGCTCCAAACTGCGTTTTTTTACAGACACTTCTAATCACCTTGGGGCCATAGTCCTGCTAAAGAAAGACAACGCTCCCCCTCTAAATGGATTCAAGGTCGAGTTTCCGCGGTGTACCCCGGCCAAGATGGGAAAGTGCGCGTAGTGAGTGTTACCACTCCAAATAATGTACTAAAACGAAGTATCGTCAAGGTGTGCCCTTCACCTATCAGGCATTGACGTAAAGCAGGGCGCTCATGGAATCGGATTGGAAAGGATATGCGCGGCACCGCTCAGACTGGCAAAGTCCAGCGTTCGCTCACCAGATCGGCGTGCTTCAGTCCGCAAAGAATCTTTGTGCCGACTAGTAGTAAATTTATTTTAGTTGTATAAAAGACATATTTACATTGTGTATCCTATTTGAGTTAAAAGATATGACCTCTTCATAAAGATGTCCATTTTCTTTTACATTCAGCCGCTGAAAAATATGTATCGGTATTAGTAAATTGGATTTTGCATTCTTTAAAATGAATTGATTAAATTGAATGAATTTTTAAATTATTCAAGCGGACTACTTATATAATATTTTTAACTTATAAGTTTTTGGGTTACGGAGATTTATTTGCTACAATCGCATTTAGCTATCGATTGGGAGAAACTACAGTCCGAAACATTATTTACGACACATAATCAAAAATATGGGAAACACTACAACCTATCGTAATGCCAGCTCCTTTAACAGAACAGTGGCAGAAAATAGAAGATGACTTTTTTTCAAAAATTGAGTTATCCAAATTGTTTGGGTGCCCTGGACGGCAAGCATGTGGTATTTGAAAGGCCACCTAATTCAGGGTATCTTTTACATAATTACAGAAAGCAATATAGTATCGTGCTTCTTGCCCTAATAGACGCTGATCATAGAATTATAACTGTCGATATAGGAGCATATGGACGAAATAGTGACGGTGGTATCTTTCATTCGTCAGAATTAGGCAAACATTTACTTTGTGGAAAACTGGGAATACCGCCAAATAAAGCTCTGCCGGGACAAACAAAGTGTTGCCCCATGTAATAGTGGAAGACGAGGCATTTCCTCTGCTGCCGAATTTGATGAGACCTTATCCGGGCATACAAAGCGTTAATGATGAAGCTAAAAAAATCTACAATTATCGACATAGCAGGACAAGACGAGTAAGTGAAAATGGATTTGGAATTTTATCAAAAAAATTTCGCATATATTTTAAAAATTTTAATATTTCACCAGAGCATCTCAATTTAATTGTACAGGCTACTACCATATTACACAATTTTCTTCGAAATGATAAATGTGAATGGCAGCCGGGAGAACTTGCGCATGAAGAAAAACTAATAGGCATAGCACCTATGGTAAGACAGGGTGGCAATTTTCAAAGAGAAGCACATGCAATTCGAGAAACATTTAAATATTATTCTATTTCTCCTCAAGGTTCTGTACCTTGGCAACGTGAAACGGTTTATCAAGGAAGAAGAAACATACCATGATATGCATCAAAGCAAAACTTTCGGTGCACAAAATTTGTAACATATTTACACTGTATGTTTATTTTATTAATTTAAAATATATTACCTGTGCGTTGAAGAATTGTTCCTATTTCTTCCCAAGCATTTTCCTTTCGTGCACCATCGTGATAATATTTATTAGCTTGATCATACAGGTGCAAATATTCTCTGACAGTATCAATCAAAAGTTCTTCATCCATAATGTAAACTAATTACCACACAACATAGTAAATAACGTGAATAAACAACTATCTCCCCTTCTACACGTGATAAAACTGTTCTGACCTTCGGAATGTTTTGCCCTCTCTACCAAAAAAGACCGATGCCGAAGCCAAGCCAACCGATGGACGTTGCCGAGCGGGACGTTAACACTGCGCGGGTGCTAATTTGTTTCCGTGTATGCAAAACAGTCCGAGAGGACTGTTCCGTACCGAACTGAACGGGACTGATTCCATGCTTAACTGCTTAACTTTTATACTCAGAATTTTTTTTTATTTTTTTCCTATTTTAAAAGAAACCTTAGTTTTTTCAAGGGTGGCGGTATGTCTATGCTTACGATGAACTGTCACATTCCGCACCAAATTGACTCCGAAATGTCGGTTACCATCACTGTGATATAAACCTACGAGTTTTACATGCCGAGGTATCAGCGCAGTGGGCGTTAACGTGGAAGAGGAAACGACAGACGAGTGTGCGCATAAAAAGGTTATCCACGACAGAGCGGTATGCGGCGCCATTAAAAAACACACGTAACTTTATACTTGCCAACCTTTTATTCAGTTTTATATTGTAATTATTTGTAATCGTAGTTTGTGAGAATAAAAATAAAATAAACCTGTTAAGTATAAAAATTTAGTTATTATGAGAGAGGGTGTATCCATCTAAAACATAAAGTACTGGACACCCAAAAGTCGCAGAATTCAACTTCTGAAGACAGCGCTGCGCTGTCTTTGTCTAACAAGATTAACTATATATGGTAAATTTAGTTAATTAGCAATTGATAAACGAATTTGAGAATGTATTTCAAAAGAGCAACAAAATATTGCGAACTACTCAAATAGCCAATGTTAGGTTAAAATTAGAAACATCGGCTGACAGCGGGAACCAGAGATTTTTTCTATTAAAAACGAATGTTTTTGGGGCTGCAATACGGTTTAAAAAAATCGGGCGCTCTGATTCGTTAATTCTAATGTATCCTATAGTTGCAGAAGTCTTTCAGTGTAACGGTAGTAGAGGAAGTAGAGACAAAACATGACACTACAGAATTAAGAACAATTTTTTTGAGGTGGATAAAAGAGTACCGTGGGGAGTAGTTATTGTTCATCGTGGATGGGAAAATATTGTATCGATGATGTAAATATAAATCTACATTGTATTTTTTCTTCATAAAAATATATTTTCATCGTCGAACTATAGGGATTTCATCCTCGAAATACTACCAGTAAAATAATTATGGTCCGCACATGATTTTCTGCTGTCTCAGTCGGGCGTAGTGCGGTCTAATTTCTTTATCTGCCCTGCTCACAGTTGAAATGAAATTTGCCAAGTTCTACGTTTATCGTTGATCGGGAAATTAAACGACAATTTTAGCTCCTGGAACGAAGTAATTTTTGCTGATAGAACCGCAAAAAACCAATAACAGAAATTGAGAAATATAGAAGCATGTTGAAGGCGATGAGCATAATAGATGTGGATTTGATAATTATTCAACATTATGACCTTTTCACTTGACCAATTTCTACTCCCTTAATCCGTTTTAGATATTTGTAGTGAATAAGTAAGTTACATTACAGTGTTTTTAAATGAAACTCACGGTCTCTAGTTAACTCCACAATATAATAAAAGTTATTGAAAATTCTAAAAAATTGACAATTGTTTCGATAAATCAATATCATCGTCAGAATAACAGAAGTTACATTTCATTTTATGCCTACCTGATGTTAAGTAGTTATTTTTGGCTAGACAGTTAATTTCAAGTTACATTACATTACATTATTTTTGAATATTGAAATACGTTGTAATAACTACTAGTATTTATAAAAATAAATACTCCATAACCAATATTTCTAATTCAAGTTGAGTAAAATGAAAAATGATAATTATTATCAACGCAATGCTTGTACCTATGGTCAATTCGTTATACTATGGTAATTTTTTTTCAATTCTAGTGAGAACACCAGAAGCTAGGCCTTGCGTTATGACTATTGAGAATGAAGTGGAAGGAGAATTTGGTAAGGCCGATATAGATAATGAGACAATAGACTTTTACAAAGACAATGACTTGCCTATTGATTGTCTCTGGTCAATTACAGTCAAAGAAAATTGGAGGGTAAGTAGACAGTTTCTATTGTATATGATTTGAAATCCAACAAATGAAAAATTTCAATAATATCATACATTTTTCGAATGGTTTTCAACATCTAATTTCTCTCAATTTTAATTCACTTACTGCACTAACATCTGATGTACGTTATCCAATACAAATGTTGACTGACAATTAATTAACTGAATCGATACGAAAACCAACAATACTAATTCTGTTCAATAAACTTATTACATGTTAATTCCTCTATATAGTGATTTCCAAAATCAATTTTCGGTTCTACAAATCACACCAATAAATAGTTCCTATTACTAATTGAATTCCCTATGCAATTTAGTTATTTTTTATGGGCGTACCGTTGAGATTTTTCATGTAGCGTAATTTATTTGCCTGGTTATAAAAATACATTTTCTCCAAGTATTCATTTGAATTATGAAGTCTTCAGACAATATATGAAATATTAGGAATATTAGTGTCCATTCCAAACTGTTCCAGGTAATATAGTTACTTCCTGGGGATTGCATACAGTACTTGCTGGTTCTCCGGCAATGTGTTAAATTAATAGGTGTTGATCAGTATTTAACCATGTCTTGGTGAGGTAAGTTGTGACGCGTTAAAATATCTTATATTCTCCGGAGGCGCGTTGCAATGCGGTATCGGTAGCGGCCCCTTGCCCTACGTCTTAACGCCTCGGAACGTCACTTCTGACACCTTGGAATCATTACACTTTCTCGGGCGCCAGAGTTTTAAGGTGGTTGTCTCCACGGCCACTCGACTCCACTCGTCGAGAGTTCCAGGTAGTCTCAGATGGAGGTACGGTAAAATCCAGAGATCTATTGCTGACAAAATTCGGTGGTTATTGCTAAATAAAACAAATGTTCTCGCTAGTCTTAAAATAAAAGTTATGCTCCTGGTCCAATCTACGGGAAGCTAAAATTCGTGCAGCCAAATAACTACTCTACTATGGATAGGTGCTAATCTATAGCCGGTCAATAAAACACCAAGGTTCGGTTAGGTTATATTTTAATTCTATATCATCTTTTTATATAGTCAACTGAGCCGTTATATACAATAAAGGTAACTTAAGAGAAAGAAATTAAACAGATATATCAACAGATTATATATACAATTTATAGGCGGTTAGTAGCGACGAAGCAGGCAGGACATAAGCGAGAGTGTTTCGTAAATATTAAATAGTGTATGCAAGAATGATACGGTAAAATCAACGATAAAATCTTCCGAATTCGGTGGACTTTTCGTGCAATAGGTTTCACCAAAGCTTTTATGAATTAAACGGGTTCCGTGTCAATTTAAGATACATAACTAAACGGTTGATTATTTTTGGTATACTCGGTAGGTGTAGTAAGCCTTTTGAATAACGGGGGGTGACTTACAAAAATGGTTAGTGTTGTTGATTTGAAATATTAGGAAGCCCTAGCGGGTATGTATGCCTGGCGCTATCTGATATTTCAATCAAAACCTCTCCACGGAAAAATTGAAGAGAATAACTAGAAAAGAACGGGGGTGTGACTTATTAAATTATTAGGGTTGTCGATTTAAAATATTAGGAAGCCCTAGCGGATATGTATGCCTGGCGCTACCTGATATTTCAATCGAAACCTCTCCACGGAAAAATGAAGGAGAATAACCAGAAAAGACCGGGGAAAGACCGGACTCCGGTTATGCCAAGATGTTCCAACATCTTTTAAAACACGAAAAATAAGCACAATGAATACACTAGATTTGTGATTGAAAAGACCACTTAATTTCGAACTGTTATAAATAAAAACTTCTTACCTTCTACAACAACCAAATTCTCGTGGTACTTATACACCGAAAGAAAACTCAAAAGAAATTATTAAATTTTTCATAAAAACCAAGGGAAAGAAAAACCCGAAAATACGGTTCGGCAGAACGGTGTTCTCGGTTACTGTCGTCTAGGAATCTACACGGCTGACTACCTACACCCGACTCGACTCTTCGCATCTGCCTTACACATTTAAACCTCCCTCGGTTAGTTCGACCTGCGCGCTACTCACTGCTTATCGTATGGCGGTGGCAAAACCAATATCTGAAATATTATCGGAACTTAAAATAACTATATCCCTTATGTACAAAACTATTTCTACCCAGAAACTAGAGAGTAAATAATAATGTCCTTTTGACACTTAAAATAGTTAAAAATCTTATAACTGAAATATTTTGAACATATACTCGGCGACATAAACTACAAAGTAATTTTTGTACAGAGGCCAAAATACATAACGGATGATATAATAAATATATACTCGGCGACATAAACTATAAAGTAATTTTTATACAGAGGCCAAAATACATAACGGGCGATATATAATATGAAATAAATATATACTCGGCGACATAAACTACAAAGTGATTTTTTATACAGAGGCCAAAATACATAACGGATGATATATAATATAAAATAAATATACTCAGTGACAAAAATACGAAAAATGAAAATACACTCGGTGTCACAAGGTAACTTCCAGTAACGAAAACCTCGTTACATTCCCCCCTACTTCGGTAAAAAAAATTGAAGGGCGCGTGCTTCACATTTTTTTTAAACAACCTATCACAAATACAATATCCTTAACTCTATTTCAGTCTTTATACCATAATCTGGGCTGGTCTTCCATGGGGCTGCTTATTGTGGGCGGGTCTTCTTGAGTCTGTAGCCTCTGTTACGGACGCGGGAGCTAGGCCCAAATCCTCGGGTTTCGATATCTCGATGTATACGGGAGTATCTTCCATGTAGATGGTTGATCGTCGGCTGTGGTGACGCGGAGCAGGTACATAGGTCACATTGCACACCCCTCTCTTGGCATACTCGTCGCTTATCGGAACCGGAACGGAACACTAGGTGAATCTGCACAGCGACAGATTTCACTGAAACATTA
The DNA here is from genome assembly GCA_963921935.1 of Galeruca laticollis. NCBI lineage: Eukaryota > Metazoa > Arthropoda > Insecta > Coleoptera > Chrysomelidae > Galeruca > Galeruca laticollis. The sequence continues at coordinate 249,133,905 of OY998176.1, forward strand.
GCCCGTGAATAACCGGCGGTCTTGACACATCTACAGTCCCGCGACATTCTTCCCACCATGCCACATCGGGAGCAGAATAGAATAGCCGGACGGCTACAGGCATGTCGGTTATGACCAGTAGTTCCACATCGCCAGCAAAGATCGTTTGTGATTCGTATGCAAGTCTCCGATTCCAGGTGACTTCGGTTCCTCTTGATTCCCGGAGAAACAGCAGTGGTCGAGGAAGAGTAGGCTTCTGAGTTTGACGAAGTTGGGGGACTTCCACGGCTTCCTTATTTTTCCTGGAGTCGGTCCGTAAGGGGTTACATTCCATAGAACGGTGGGACAGATCCTCCGTTTCATCGGACCAGCTATCGGCGGTAACATAAAGCCTCAATTCTGCAAAGGACGACTCGAGGTTGGGGTCCATTCTGCTTCTTTTGTTTTACGGCCTTAAATCACTAAAACAGAACAAACAGATTCCAATTATTAGCTCGGTAATGTTCAGGTATCGCTACGATCCTGACTTAGTTCGGTCTTTACCACCTGTCTACTAGCCGAAGAGTGGAAAAAAAGAAAGAAAAAATTATTGTGCATACTCAATTAACTTAGCTGCGGTTACTCAAATTAAAACAGAAAAAGTAACTAAAAATCCTTATTGAGCGGCTATGGTACAATACCCGACGGAGCTCAAACTTCTAGCTTCCCCATTCGTCGGGAGGAAGAAATAAAATGGAATGAAACTCAAAACGATATCCATCGATAATTGATCTAAGAGACCGAAAAAAAAAATAATAATAAACGGGGTAGAGGGGGTATCGAGATGTTGTGTCTCCGGCCATCAGGTCCTTTTAGTCGAATCGCATACCATTTCGAGGGTTGCGCGGTACTAGGTTGCAACCACGATGCTCGCTCCGCCCACTCCTTTGGCCAAGGTTGTGAGCGCGGGTGTTCCAGGGCGAACTGCAGGATCTCCATTTTATCCACCTGGCGTTCCCGTGGCCTTGAAGAAGCGTCCATTGGGGCTTCTGGGGCTCCTTCGATTGCCGGGGTTATGGCGGGTGATTCTGGGATTTTCCTGTCCGGCACGAACGTGTGGTGAATTCCCGAATAATACTGTGACACGGTCTCCGTCACGTTCTCCGTGACCTGACAATCCTGATCCAGGGTGTGTACGGCCTCTCGTTCAACCAGTGTGCACACGAGGTATGACTCATGTTGCACCCCAGTTTCTGGTGGCGGGGGTGACGGTGGCGGTGTGGCTCCTGGCACATACGGGTCGATGTCGAACATCCCTTTGTCGTACTCCTGTTCCACCTACGCTTCGGAGGGATGTAGAACTCGAATTCGTCTAGATCGAAGTCGGAGTCCACGATGGCATCCTCGGTATCTGGATCGGGAGGGTCGGAGGAGGACAGTGAGTCGGTGAGTTCTATGGTCTCGTAGTCGCAGGGGGTCGGCGACTTTCTCAACTGTCGGGCGGTTTCTTTGGCCTTCGCGGTTTGGGCTTGTTCGCTTCTCTGTCGCTCGACTCGATCTTCGTAGGGATTACGACAGGGCAGTGGCTCACTCCCTCGAAGTGGTGCATCGCACCTTGGTTTCATTCTGAAATAAACTAATTATTTAACGGTTTTAAATCTTTGATGCGTATTCGGTTATATCGCTTGGCGGTTTCGTCTCGTAAATCATATAGGTACTACCGGGTAGACGATTCGGACCACTTCATAGGGCCAAGAGTATTTTGGGGCTAATTTAGCGGCTACATGCGGCTACATGATCAACGGCTGAAGACAAAGTATTTTCTTTTCTCATAACCTTTTCTCCCAGGTGACATTTCCAATCTCTACGACGTAAATTATAATAATGGCTTTGACTAGTAAATGCTCTGGACATATTTAGACGGAGAAGGTCAAATCATTCCTGTAATTTATGTAGTCTTGAGAGGTGCAGATTTGCATCCTTCTCCGCGGGGTTTTCGTTTACGGTATCTTCTCTCGAATTGGTCTCCTGGTTGTCTTCAGTTTCCCTCCTGAGTAATTTCGGAATGTCGGGGTCTCAACCAAAATTCAAAAAGGCCGGTGAAAACCCAGTCGAATCGTGTTTGGAGTTGTTCATCGGAAATTTCAAGTCGGCTAGACGTATATCCCAATCCCGGTGATCTCGTTCGCAATATTGCGCAATCATCGTCTTCAAAGTGTGATTGGCTCTCTCTACCGGGTTAGCTTGCGGTGTGTACGGGGGTGTGAAGCGGTGTCGGATTCCCAATTCCTTCAACATATTCTTAAACAACGTACTATTATACTGGGACCCGTTATCGGTTAACACGGTACGGGGACATCCAAATACGGTCAGTATCTCTTCGTGAAATGCGGTACAGATGCTACTGGCGGTAGCACTCCTCAATGGTCTGTATTGTACCCACTTGGTAAATCGGTCCTGGAAAATTAAAATATAGCAGTTCCCCTTCTTACTCCTCGGCAATGGCCCAATGATGTCGGAGCTAACAGTATCCCACGATCGTTGATTTGGAGATGGCTGCATTTTCCCAGGAGGCTTCTGTTGGGATGGTTTGTACTTCTGGAATTGCAAACACCAGCGAATGTACTTGGCGAAACATTCAAGGCCAATAGTATGATCTGGCGATACGAGTAATGGTCTTGGCGATTCCCAGATGTCCAGCGTGAGGGGCATCATGGTTTTCTTCGAGAAATCGCGTTCGGTCGGACTTTGCTACGCACAGTTTCCATGGATCATTCCTCTCTGGTTCTCTTAAGTCATTTATATCCCAAAAATGACGATACAAACGGCCTTCTTTGATGCAGTAGTCAGGGAACTTGTCTGGATCCTTCAGGACTTCTTCCTTCTTGTTCCGGTACCATGAGCATTCGGCGGTTACCTCGGTCAGACAGAGTATCGGGGATGGATTGGTCTCGGCGGTCATTGGTAGCGGATTTCTGGACAAGGCGTCAACCTACGCGATTTAGAGCACCTTTACGGTACTGAATCTCGAAATCATATTGCTGCAAAAAATACTCCTTCGGGCTAAACGTCCGGACGGCCTCACTATGGAATGCAGCCATCTAAGAGATTGATGATCGGTAACAACCGTGAAATGGTAGCCCTCTAGATAAGGACGCATCTTTTCAATCCATCAAACAATGGCAAGACATTCTTTCTCAGTGACGGAGTAATTCTTGTCGGCAGGATTCAGCGTGCGACTTGCATATGCTACCACATGTTCCCGGCCATCCTTCTGTTCTATAAGGGCAATTCCCAAACCATATTCGGAGGCGTCGGTATGTAGGGTGAACGGTACGGAAAAATCAGGACAACTTAAGACGGGAGCTTCTGACAGACAGATTTTAATCTCAGCAAAGGTAGCTTCTTGTTCTTCAGCTCACTTCTATCGCTCAGTAATTTCGTTAACGGGGCCACCTTTTGTGAAAACGATGGCACAAATCTCCTATACCAGGATGCGACTCCCAAAAATCTTCTTAATTCCCGGATATTCCTCGGTGCTGCAAATTTAATTATGCTCTCGACTTTTTCTGGATTGGTACGGATTCCATCTCCAGTGACTACATGGCCTTAAGTATTTCATGGACGCTGAACAGAAGTGGCATTTCTCCGGGTTCAGTTTCAACTGTGCTCCTCGTAATCGACGGAATACCTCAAATAGATTTTCCAAATGTTGTTCGAACGTTTCCCCTGAAACTTGATGTCATCCAAATTAGCAAAGGCGTACGGATCTAAATATGAGCCTATTAGTCTGTCAACCAATCTCTGGAAAGTGGCAGGTGCGGAATGTAAACCAAATGGAAGGACCGTGAATTGGAACAATCCCCGTCCCGGTACGGTAAACACGATAATGGGTTTGCTCTCCGGTGATAATGGAACTTGCCAGTACCCACTCTTCAAATCTAAACTCGAAATATATTTGGCTTTTCGCAGTTTGTCCAGTATAGCATTAATAAATGGAAGCGGGTAAGCATCCTTCATTGTAACTTCGTTAACTTTGCGGAAGTCGATGCAGAAACGGTTCTTTCCATCCTTTTTCTTCACAATCACAATTGGAGAGCTCCACGGACTGGTAGAAGGTTCTATCACTCCTCCATCTAACATCGCGTCTACCTTGGTATTGCACACCTCCTGCATTTTTGGATTCTGGGGTCGGTATCTTTGTTTGATCGGCCGGGGCTGTAGCAGACGGATTTCGTGCTCAATAAGTGTAGTCGTACCTACCTCTAATATTCTCAAACAGCGGAAGTTCCCGGTTCAAGAATGTATTCAACTCCTCTTTTTGATTTTTCGTCACATTCATTTCTTCACTCGGAATGATTGTTTCTAACGGACATCTTATGTAGCCATAATTTGTATTACCTCCTAACTCCTCCAGAGATAACTTAGATTTTCCAGGTTTATTATCATCTTTATTTTCTCCAACCCTTATCAGACATGACGAAAAGACTTCGGTATTAGTTTGCTTCTTGACGACCACTAAACTACTCAGGGTGGGCGTATAGACTTCATAAACAGCTTGTTCCTTGTCAACTCCTAACAACACCGGGGAGGACGCAGAGACTTCAAAAACTGGCTGATCTTTGTCAACCCCTAACACCAGGGAAGACGCAGAGACCTCAGAAACAGACTGCTCCTTGTCAACCCCTAACAACACCAGGGAAGACGCAGAGACTTCAGAAACAGACTGCTCCTTGTCAACCTCTAACAACACCGGGGAGGACGCAGAGACTTCAAATACAGACTGCTCTTTGTCAACCTCTAACACCAGGAGAGACGCAGAGATTTCAGAAACAGACTGCTCTTTGTCAACCCCTAACACCAGTGAAGACGCAGATACTTCAGAAACAGATTGCTCCTTGTCAACTTCTAACAACACCGGGGAAGACGTAGAGACTTCAGAATCATGGTCTTCTGAGAGACACTTGTCGGCATTGTCCTTACTTGGCTTCGGTTCAGCAGCATCGGTTCCTTTCGTGAGCGGGTTGCCTACCTCCAATATCTCAACAGGATTGGCTGATGGTGAGTGCATCACTAGTTTATCTTCCATGTATATTTTCCCGCTTCCTAGCTCCAAACGAAAATTATACTTTTGAAGGGCATCGTTTTCTAACACAATATCAGTTATAAGACCAGGAAAATGTTCGAATGGCCCTCCCACAATGACGTCATGGATCTTCAGTTTTAGCTTGTATGTGTCGGTGATGGGGACTAAAATTCCATTAGCTAAACGGGCTATCGCAGCTTGACGGGCAATGGTTTGCTTTCTTTGGGAAAATGTCCTAGCTATCTGATCACCGATGTATGACTTAGCAGCTCCAGTATCCAATAGGGCTCTGAACTTATGGTTTTCAATTTCATCGTCGATGTGCGGTCGGGAATCGGTCATTTCTTCTGGCGTTTCGGCATGAGAGGCAAATGAATGCGGAAGCTGTGTCGGCCTCTCCTCGGGACAGCTTCGATTAGTTTTCCTGCCTCCTGCAGGAACATTCTCGGGAAAATACTCCTTCCTTATGGCAACGGGGACAGAATATTTTCGGAGGGTTCTGACAGTGGTTTCGGTAGTGTCCGGATTCACCGCAGCGGAAACAGGTTGGTGGACGTGAAGACGAGCCAGACGGTCGTTGAGTATTACTAAACGTCGGACCGTGATGAGTATCGTTCGGTGACGGACGGCTGGTACTGGGGATGGCCTCTCTAGCTGAATCATACGGCGCGTTGTGGGACTTTCCATATCTAGGGGTACTCACTAGCTGCGGACGAACTGGTCCACGGTTCGGTCCACTGGGGTTGGGTACATTTTGGAGTTCCTTCCTCAGGAGCTCATATTCCCTTACCACTTGACAGAACGTAGGAAAATCCTTGAAATATATTTTCGTAACCTGCAGCCGGTACTCGGGTAGAAGATTACGGTACAGCCATGTTAACTGTTGTTCGGAAGTTAGCTTCCCATGCCTCCTCATCAGGGTCTGTAGCTCGGTCATGTACGTTGCGGCGGATTCATTTCGTCTTTGAAGACGTCTTCCTATCTCGGCTTCCAAATCGACTTCATAGTTGACTGGATAAAGGAAAATTCTGAATTCAGCTTCGAATTCGTACCAGGTTGTACTTCGGTTGTTGCGGTACCAAGATGCGGGTTCATCTGATAATAATTCCGGTAATACCGGAAGCAAGTTGTCTTTCTGGACATTCATAGCAGTACAGATTTCTTCGATTCTTTCTATAAAAGCGGCAGGATCTCCTCGGTTATCAAAAGACACCTTCCAATCGTGTACATTTATCGGTTGGGTCGCCATATTGGTCCGATAATCCACAGGATCCCCTTGGTTTCTAGTGAGCGGTGGAGAAATATTTCTTCGTCTCAAAAAGTTAACGAGCCTTCTTCGTTTGTCAGGAACGATTTAGCAGTCGATAAATTCCTCTTTTGTAGTTGGGCCGTGAGACCCTCGTTCAGTAAATATACCCAATTTACGCGATGGTCTGTAGCTTCTTCGACGGAACTTACGATCGGTAATTGGGTCGATGCTAACGGAACGGGTAGTGCTTACTCTGCAGCTTCACGTTCAAATGGTACAGCAATGTCCAATCCCTCGGTACTTCCGTAGTCGCAACTTCTCGTCTCTCCTTCACTTTTTTACAGCAACAGCCAGCTTTACAACCAATCCCTTTACAGCAACGGAGCTCCTTCCTCAACCTTTACAGCAACGAAGCTTCTTCCTCAACCTTCTTCTTCTTCTTCTTCTTCCACACTCAATTATCAACTGACCTCTTTCGACAATTAGTTCCCTACTAAAGTCAATGGCAATGAAACGAAATCGGAGACGGAACAACAAAGGAAAGATATCAAAACGGAACAATACCGGAAAATCCAGAACGGGACACAAAGTCCTTGGTTTAACAAATAATAAGCAATATGATGGAAAACAGTCAAAATAAAATGAAACGGAACACTATCCAAACCAAGTTATCATCCAGTTCCCCTCAACAATCAGGTATCTTTCCTACAACAACGGTATAACAAAACTTTTCAACAACGGACCCTGCCCTAGTCTTCACAAAAAAAGTAAAATCTCAAAACAAAATACAACGGTTCCTGTTTTAGTAAACAATCAGGTCCCGGCTCAAGCAATGAATCAACAATACGGGAAAAAAATTTAATCACAATCAAGAATACGGAAAACATGAGACAGAATAAAACAGTTCCTGCTAAAATCTATAAATCAACAATTTAGGTCCCTGCTCGGGCGCCAAAATGTGACGCGTTAAAATAAGTTATATTCTCCGGAGGCGCGTTGAGATGCGGTATCGGTAGCGGCCCCTTGCCCTACCTCTTAACGCCTCGGAACGTCACTTCTGACACCTTGGGATCCTTACACTTCCTCGGGCGCCAGATTTTTAACGTGGTTGTCTCCACGGCCCCTCGACTCAACTCGTCGAGAGTTCCAGGTAGTCTCAGATGGAGGTACGGTAAATTCCAGGGGTCTATTGCTGTCAAAATCCGGTGGTTATTGCTAAATAAAACAAACGTTCTCGCTAGTCTTAAAATAAAAGTTATGCTCCTGATCCACTCTACGATAAGCTAAAGCTCGTGCAGCCAAATACCTACTCTACTATGGGTAGGTGCTAATCTATAGTCGGTCAATAAAACACCAAGGTTCGGTTAGGTTATATTTTAATTCTATATTATTTTTTCATATAGTCAACTAAGACGTTATAGAAAATGAAGGTAACTTAAGAAAAAGAAATTAATACAGGTAATGGGAGGTAATATCCTAGTCTCCACGAAACAGATTGTATATACAATTTATAGGCGGTTAGTAGCGACGAAGCAGGCAGGACATAAGCGAGAGTGTTTCGTAAATATTTAATAGTGTATGCAAGAGAGATACGGTAAAATCAACGATAAAATCTTCCGAATTCGGTGGTCTTTTCGTGCAATAGGTTTCACCAAAGCTTTTATAAATTGAACGGGTTGCGTGTCAATTCAAGATACATAACTAAACGGTTAATTATTCTTGGTATACTCGGTAAATGTAGTAAGCCTTTTGAATAACGGGGGGTGTCACAAAAATGGATAGGGTTGTTGATATAAAATATTAGGAAGCCCTAGCGGGTATGTATGCCTGGCGCTACTCGATATTTCAATCGAAACATCTCCACGGAAAAATGAAAGAGAATAACTAGAAAAGACCGGGGGTGTGACTTATTAAATTATTGGGGTTGTTGATTTAAAATATTAGGAACCCTAGCGGATATGTATGCCTGGCGCTACCTGATATTTCAATCGAAACCTCTCCATGGAAAAATGAAAGAGAATAACTAGAAAAGACCGGGGGTGTAACTTATTAAATTATTGGGGTTGTCGATTTAAAATATTAGGAAGCCCTAGCGGATATGTATGCCTGGCGCTACCCGATATTCCAATCGAAACCTCTCCACGGAAAAATGAAGGAGAATAACTAGAAAAGACCGGACTCCGGTTATGCCAAGATGTTCCAACGTCTTTTAAAACACGAAAAATAAACACAATGAATATACTAAATTTGTGATTGAAAAGACCTCTTAATTTCGAACCATTATAATGAAAAACTTCTTACTTTATACAACAACCAAATTCTCGTGGTACTTATACACCGAAAGAAAACTCAAAAGAAATTATTGAATTTAAAAAAAAACAAGGAAAAGAAAAACCCGAAAATGCGGTTCGGCGGAACGGTGTTTACGGTTACTGTCGTCTAGGAATCTACACAGCTGACTACCTACACCCGACTCGACTCTTCGCATATGCCTTACACATTTACACCTCCCTTGGTTAGTTAGACCTGCGCGCTACTTACTGCTTATCGTATGGCGGTGGCGAAACCAATATCTGAAATTTCGGTGGTCTCAGCCGGAATAAACATTTTACATGCCATAAATAATTTCCTCACGGAAACTAGACAGTAGAATAAAAATATTATCGGAACTTAAAATAACTATATCTCTTATGTACAAAACTATTTCTACCCAGAAACTAGAGAGTAAATAATAATGTCCTTTTGACACTTAAAATAGTTATAAATCTTATAGCTGAAATGTTTTGAACATATACTCGGCGACATAAACTACAAAGTAATTTTTATACAGAGGCCAAAATACATAACGGATGATATATAATATGAAATAAATATACTCAGTGACAAAAATACAAAAATGAAAATACACTCGGTGTCACAAGGTAACTTTCAGTAACGAGAACCTCGTTACATAGTGTAGGTACTTACAAGAATTCGCGATTCTGTGATCAACTATAAGTAAACGGAAGTTGACGCTCAATTGAAATGAAAGTTAAAGAGCATGGGAGGCTCATAATAATGTTACGCACGCTAGTTTAGTCAACGAGGCCGAACAAGTACTATTTCGATATCTAAAATTAAAATTTTGGCGGCAACGCGCGGATTTCATGGAAGGATTATTTTGTGATTGTTTTCATAGAGGTTTTTCTAAAAAGGTCGATTGTCTGTTGGGAGCCGAAATATAGGAATTTCAGGAAACGGAATGTTCCAGAAAGGGTTTGAATATATATAACTACCTGCGAACCGTTAGTTTAGTCTTCAGTTTGATTTCAAAACACTAAACAAGTGAACATAAAAGTGAACTGTGTTTAATATAAATTAGTTTAAATAGTGAGCAGTGTGTTCGATTTGCTCATACAAATTTAGGAGAGAAAAAAATTGGACTGTAGCTTGGGGTTTAACGATAATAATTGTATTAAAAAATAGTCGAGCTCAAAATAATCTCACCTACCTTAGGATATTGAAGATGGGATGGGATACTTATCAGCGAAACTTGGCTTAACCCTTCAATTTTGAACTCAGTGGTTCGAATTGATAGCTTTACTATTTTTCGAACCGATAGACCAAACCGTCCTGGAGGGGGTGTTTGCATATATCTCTCTGATTATATAACTAGTAATTTTTCTGTATCTGAAATAGATATAACTGTCCCAAACATTGATGCTATATGCATTAAAATATATAAAAGTCTGATGTCCTGGAGGGGGGGTTTGCATATATCTCTCCGATTATATAACTAGTAATTTTTCTATATCTGAAATAGATATAACTGTCCCAAACATTGATGCTATATGCATTAAAATATCCAAAAGACTCATATCCATACACTTAGCCTGCATATATCGTCCAAGCGTCTCACAATTGGCAGATAATGTTACTCTCCTTGATAAACTGGATGAGTCATCCATGCTTGACAAGTTATCATTGAGGATTTCAATTTTCCGGATATATCCTGGCCGATGATAAATATTCCTGAGGGCAATAATATAAGAAATGTGTTCATGCAATTTATCCAAAACTCGAATTTAACCCAAGTTGTCCACGAACCTACTCGTTTCCGACACAATAATAATCCTTCTACCCTCGATCTTATTTTGACCAATGACGAATGTTTGCTATCATGCCTGGAGATCAGTCTGAACATGCAGCGATAACTGTCAATATTCAACTTAACTTACCCGCTGCTGACGATGATAAGAATTACATGACTATCGAAGTAACAAATTTTATAAATCTCAATCGTACTTTCTCGTCCATCAATTGGGATAACATATTGCCTGATGATAATAACTCTATACATTCATGCAAATGTTTCTATGACACGGCAACAAAATGTTTGAATGAGAATACGAGAGAAAGAAGAATTTTCCGTAACAAATTAAAGCCATGGATCAGTAGTGAAATACATGATTTGATAGAACATAAACGAAATTTGTGGAGAAGATTTAAACGCACCAACAATAATGAAGATTTTTTAACTCACAGAAGATTCTCAAATACAATAATTAGTCGGTTGGCTAACGCCAGAAGAGGTTTCGAGGAAAGTATTGCTAATAGTGGCAACCCTAAAAAGTTTTTAAGCACATGCGTTCCTGTCTTTCATCTAAAGTTGGTGTCCCTGTACTTAGGAAAAGTGATGGAGTATTATGTTTGTCTAATTATGGAACTTCCGAAACGTTGTACATTAGTTTTCCTGAGGCTTTTACTTCTGAACCAATTGATGAGACTGCCTCCAATATTTGGTGCTCGTGTCTTAGAATCCGTTAGTAATATTGAATTTTCACTCCAGGAAATTAAAGAAAAAATATTAAATATCAACACGAACACTTCTCCTGGTCTTGATGGTTTTCAAGCAATGTTTCTTAAAAAATGTGCAGACTAAATTTCCTATTCACTTTTTATCATCATGAATGCCTCTTACACGCAATGTTCTATTCCACCAATCTGGAAATCGGCGTCAGTTACTCCTATATTCAAGAAGGGCAGTAAACTGGATCCAAGCAATTACCGACCAGTAAGCCTGGTACCTATTGTTTGTAAAATTATGGAATCTATGATTAGTGAGGCCATGTCTAAGTTCCTTCTTCAACAAAATGTCATACCTCTTCACCAACATGGTTTTGTTCGAGGTCGCTCTACCATGTCCAATCTTCTTCACTGTGTTAATGACTGGACAAAAGCTTTAGACAACAGAAATCCGATTGACGTCATTTATTTGGACTTCTCCAAGGCCTTCGACAAAGTCCCAAAAAGAAGACTTTTATATAAATTAGATCACTTTGGCATACGGGGTAGCCTGAATTTATGGATCTCCAATTTTTTATCGGACAGTGTAACACTCCTGTTAGGAAAATGACCAGCTATTGCTCAGGGGGTGAGTGTCTTACCCTTGGGCAGGTCTGACAAAGAGTTCAGATAGGAAGGGGGCCTGTTGCGTCGCTGTCCTACCGGTTTATTATCCAAATGACAAAATTAGCCGTATTAATTCGAACTGAAACCAAAATTGGAATTCCAAAACAATGGGAGCCACCTATCCAAACTCGATGCCTGTCGAATAGAGGTTGTAAAAAGAATAACGCAAGACTCAGCAAAAATACCACAGCTTTTATTTCCTACTTCTCTTTTCAATGATTTGGTTTACAAAGTTACAAAGTTTTGATTTTAGATTAGCTTGACCATACTAACAAGGTAGTGTGTGGGGTTGTGATATTGACTGCGGATCCTAATGGTTCCATTAGCCTAACCAATTGTTTGACTTACTATAGTTTTATCATATATAAATATTTTTTACATCCAATTTATACAATAATTCGAAATATATACATTTTATAATACAATACGATATGTTACTTAAATCCTATTTTTTAATTTCGTTTTCTTTTTTTTTCTTCTTTTTTTTATATTTTTTTCTCTTTCTGTTTTTTCCTTTTTTTTTTAATTTTTTTCCTATGGAATTACACAGGGATATTTATCACGCTAAGGTGCCTTTCATAGCGACTTTACACCACAAAAAACGGGCAACGGATAGAAGGTAAAATATATAACATGAGGATAGACACGAGGAACCAAGCTAAAATTATCTATTCTAAATCAGACATTAATTTTTTCTGTTTCGATTCAATTAATATATAAGATACACTAAGCTATTCAAATTCTTGAACCCAAATTGCGAATATGTTTATGAATCAATTTATAAATTTCCATATTATTTGAGGTTATTAATTCATATAATTTTATTGGTCGTTCTAAAGATTTATATTTACTAAACTTATTCATAAACTGATCAATAATTCTCCGATTCAGTTCGCATCCTAATATTTTGTGTTCTACTGTGCCATCTTCACCACATTCGCAGCTTGGAGAATCTATAATATTAATCTTGCATAAATGAAATGGAACCAACGTGTGGTTAAATCTAATTCTAGATATAGTTCTTATCAAATCTTTCGATAAATTTAGCCCACTAAACCATGGTGCTGAAAATAAAGTTGGTTTTATTTCCTTTGTTGGAATCTCTGTATTTCACCATCCATTTAGCTATACTTTTATTTTTCAATATCAGGAAAAGATCTTCTAGACTAAGCGGATAGTTTACAGTCTGATTACTTTGTAATGATGCTTTGACTAATATGTCCACTTTTTCATTATGAATTATTCCGCAGTGAGCTTTAACCCAAACAAATTTAACTTGTTTATCTTCCTGTTCTAGATCTATGACGATATTTATTATGTCTTGAAGTATATAATTCAATTTATCTTTACTAGAGAGATGTTCAAGTTTTTGTAGTACACTTTTACAATCTGAAATAATTAGAATATGTTTTTTGATAGTCAATTTGAATTTTACATAGGTTAGGGCTTCTCGTATTGCTAATTGTTCTGCAGAGTATATTAAAAAAATTTTTGGTAATTTTATTGATTCGGAATAATTTTCGATTCGATCCCAGAAAGTACAGGAAGCATCATCCCTTTTTTTGATGCATCGGTAAGTATTAAGTGATAATTAGGATATTTATATTTTATATACAGAATAATTTCTCAAATAATCTACCTTGATTTCAGTTATTATCGTTAAATTTGTTTGCTATAGGGGAATCACATCATTTTTATACATATGTTCTGTGAGTTGTAGACATTCTGCATATGATTCACACATTATTAAGGATTTTTATCCTCCAATATTCACAGGTTAAATCGTATAGAGTAAATTGGGGGAATATGCCGCGCTGGGTAATACGCCGCAGTTTGATATTTCCGTTCCAAGTCAACATTTGGCAACAATGGTCGTTCATCCATATTTGTGTCAGACAGAAAACAAGCGTGAATCATTCGCAAATCGAAACCATTAGTTTTTTAGTGAGTGACGTCGATATAAAGGTAAGCACCGTGTAAAATAGTTTCTAATGTTAAGTTATATACAGTGGTGAAGGAAGTCTTAAGCAGATTTCGTCAATTTTAATAGAAGTGTGTCAAAGAATGATTCATAACCTTACTCTTTTTTGGCGGAACACTCTGTTAAACGTATGATAAATATGTGTTTTGATTTTATTTGTCATAAGATGCAATATGGGGTATTATGCGTCACATTTTTTCAACTGCGGCGTATTACCCCGAGCGTATTACTCTTACCCTTACCTGCTTTTTTTTGGTTTCAGATGCCTCGTACTTTTGTTCGGAAAAACGTTAGAGCTTTATGGTCAGAAGAAGATCTTGGCAATGCCATTGAAGATCTTAGACATGGTAGAGGATCTGTTCGCCAAATTAGCTGTACTTATAACGTTCCTGCCCGTACTTTGATGAGAAGAATGCGGTCTGGAAACCTCCGCAAAGAAAAATTGGGCCGCAAAAGTTGTCTAACTTCAGATCATGAAGCAAGTTTGGTAAAATACATCCAAACTATGGAAAAGCATGGATTTGCACTTACATCAGTTGATGTGAAAAAGATTGCATTTTCTTTTGCGGTTCAAAATAATATTTCAAATACCTTTAATGTCGAGAAAAAGCAAGCTGGGTATGACTGGTTTGTATCGTTTATGAAAAGACATCCTGAATTGTCAATTCGCCAAGCTCAAGGAATGTCTATAGCGCGAGCGCAAGGCATGTCTAAGAATGAATGCGAACGATATTTTGATCTGTTGCAGAAAACATTAACAGATAATGACTTAATGAACACCCCGAGAAAAATATTTAATATCGATGAATCAGGGCTACAACTTAACAATAACCCAGGAAAAGTTATTGCCACTAAAGGCACCAAAACCGTAAACTGCGTTACAAGTGGTGAGAAAGGTGAGACGGTGTCAGTTATAGCCTGTGGTTATGCAGAAGGTCATTTTCTTCCTCCCGTTTGTATCTTTAAAGGCAAGAAGAAAAAACAAGAGTTCGAAGATGGTTTGCCTCCTGGGGGTAAAGTTATAATGAATGAAAAATCGGCATATGTAACAACAGATATTTTGAAAATATGGCTTCGAGAGCACTTTATTGCCAGAAAAGAGCCAGGTAAAGTATTGCTCATTTTAGATGGCCATTCGTCGCACTGTTCGGATGTAGAATTATTAGATTTAGCCGCAAGCAACGATGTCATCATGTTGTGTCTACCAAGCCATACGACACACTGGCTTCAGCCACTAGACAGATCGTTTTTCAAACCTTTAAAAACCTATTGGTCACAAGCCTGTAATAACTGGATACATAATCATCCTGGTCGGAAATTGAATAGGCTACAGTTTCCAGCACTCTTAAACAATGCATGGTGTAAAGCAGCTACGGTTCAAAACGGGGTTTCGGGTTTCAGAACCTGCGGAATCCATCCATTTAATGCAACCATAATTCCCGATCATGCTTTCATCCAGCATACTCCCGCGACAATTCCTAGGAACAATAATTTAGAACAAAATGCTGATGGTGTTATTCCTGATGATGCCGACAACAATGTTGAAGATAATCCTAATGATGAGGTCAATAATATTCATAACAACGAAGTATCATTTGAAGCGATCGTACCTATTCCAGCTATACCTGGTCCAAGTGGGTGTCAGAAGAGAAAGCAGCATGCTCAGTTACTTACATGCCCAGAAACAATTGCAGAGAAACGAAAGAAAAGAGAAATTAAAGACAAAAAGGAAGCAGCAAAGCTAAAACGTAAAAAAAATAAGATGGAAAAAGATGAGGCCGATAAAGAGAACAAAGGAAAAAAGAAGACATTCACTCAAAAGAAAAGACGTGATGCTAATCCTGATACTAGTTCATCAGAAAGCGAATTAGAAGTGCCTACAATGGAGAGCGGTGAATCAGAATTGGAATACGATGAATCAGAATATTGTGCACAATGCCGTGTATACTATTTTGATAAAAAAGGACCAAAATGTGATTGGTTGCAATGTGTGCAATGTAATCATTGGGTTCACGAGATATGTACTCCATCAAACATATATTGTGCAGATTGTGTTCCAGATCAGACATAAGATTAGACATAAGATTCAGTAATATATAATATGTAATGTTGTAAAAATAAAGTTTTTTTTTCAGTTTCATGAAATATTTTATTTCTTACGAGAATAGCATGTTGCCATATTACTCATCGTATGATGCCATATTACCCATGGTATGGGGTAAAATGGCAATAGAGTATCACTATGCATTTTTACTTCTAATCTTTCGCTGTGTGTGAATATGGCATCGAGCGACTCTGAACACATACATATATTGTGTAAGCTCTAACGTGCAGCCATCGTGTTTCAGCTAGGCGCGTTGGTTCTTAGAATGTGGGCATTTGAATTTTATGTTGCCATATTACCCCAATTTACTCTACATATAGTTTTTGAATTTTATTAACTAGGCTACTGTTTTTGGACATTATTTTCATGAGAAACTTACTATATAAAATTTCTCTCCTAATGTTAAGTGGCATCTCACAGCATTCGACATATAAGTTAGAGATAGGCGTACTCTTCAAGGCCCCTATTGCTAGTCTTAAACACTTATTTGTCACAATGTCTAACTTGTTTAGATGGGTTGCAGCTGCTTGCGTATACAATATAGATCCGTAGTCAAATATGGATCTTATGTATGACCTGTATAGTAGTAGAGATATTTCTGGGTCTGCTCCCCAGTTGTAGGAGCTTACAACCCTTAAAATATTCAAGCCTTTACCACATTTCTTCGATATTTTCTCTATATGTTCCTTCCATAGAAGTTTTCGGTCCATCGTCACACCTAAGTAAGTTACACTTTGACATGCAGTGAATGCAGTATTCTGTAACATGATTTTATTTGGAATTGTGCTTTTTCTACTTAAAATACTTACCTTGGTTTTTTTCAAGAATATAATCAGTCCTCTTTGAAAACACCCATCTTCAAGTATTCCAAAAAATTTACTCAGGTAATTGCATCCATCTTCTTAATCACAATTGTCAACATAAGCACAGATATCATCCGCAAACTCCAACACTGTGACTTCATTACACCGGTTCACCAAATTTTCCAAATCATAGGTATATATAACGTACATAAGAGGACTTAAAATACTGCCCTTGGGTATGCCCAGAGAGGCTGTTCTGGGTCCTGTAATCTCTTGATCTATTTTGATAGATATAGTTCTATTAATATATAGTTTGATAATTCTCTGAGAAAATGTGTGGCTTAATCCGATTTGTATCATTTGCTGGTATAAAATTCGTAGGTTCACATTATCATAAGCTCCTTCAATATCTACAAAAACAGCAATAACTGACTTGTTTTTGGAAAATGACAGATTTGCATCTATTACAAGATGAGATACATTTTCTATCGTGGAGTGGGATTTTCTAAAACCAAACTGATATTTTGGTAACTTCTTGTTTGTTTCAAGCCACTGTTCCATTCTTGTCTCAACCATGTGTTCAAATGTTTTCAGTATACAGGAAGCTAATGATATTCCCCTATATGATTCTGCTACTTCTGAATTTTTGTGCAGTTTCAGGATAGGAATAACGATGTATTTTTTCCAATCTTCTGGATAGGATCCACTTTCCCATATATTATTTATTATTTCCAACAAAATAATTTTACATGACATAGGGAGGTTAAATAGCAATATATAATGGATATTATCTACTCCAGGAGCTGTGTTTTTGTGTGATCTGAGACTGTCTCTAAGTTCGCTCATAGAAAATTTTCTGCATAATAGATCTCCTGTATCATCGACAATATCTTCCTTCACTTGTAGGATGCTATCCATATCTTCTTCTGCCCACTGTGGTGTAATCTTATTTATAAAATCAGTTGACCATTTTCCGGGGCTTAGTTTACTTACCGGTTCGGTATATGTGTTTTTAAGTTTCCTGACTTATGTCCAGATTTCTTTAATAGGCGAATTTTTATTTAATTGAGAGCAAAATAATCTCCAAGATTCCCTCTTGCGTTTTTTTATAACTTTTTTCGTTTTAGCTATCATTTTCTTCAAATGAATGTAATTTTCCAAATTTGATATTTGTGTAAAACGCAAAAGGGCTTATTTTTGATTTTTTAATGAAATATCACATTCTTGATTCCACCAATGTTTATCAAATTTTGGGTTGACCACTTTTTTCTTTTTGGGTATGGAATATTCTGCTGCTTGATTTAGTTCATTTATAAATTCATTGTAATATGTAATATTTTTTCTAGAGGTGCTATAGTCCATACGTTCAGAGAAAAGTGGCCGATTGGCTTTGTTGAGGTTCCATCTTTTCGAATTTGTAATTTTATTAGGTAGTTCCAACTGTACTTCTATAAGTATAGGGAAGTGGTCTGCGCCTAATGTCATCTGTTGCGTATGCCAATTGCATAACGTAGCTATATCTGTTGTTACTATGGTAAGATCAATAGCCGATTTATTTATTTGGTTAGGTGTTGGCAATAAAGTTTGATCACCGTTGTTAAGAAATATAAATTTGCATTTTCTATTGCTGCAAGTAGGTTTACTCCTGCTCTATCAGTAATATCACAACCCCACCCATTATGGTGACAATTTGAGTCACCTGCTAGTACAAATGGTTTTTCCAAACTATCATATACTGAATAAAAGTTTATTTTCATTGATGTATTTATTTTAACACTTAAGGACGTACACATCACGTCTCTCAAATTATAGGTTGGTTTAGTCTTATAAAATGGAAAACTTTTTCTAAGAAGTATACCTACCCCTCCATATCCGTCTTCTCTATCTAGCCTAAATACATGGTACCCACTAAAAGATATTTTTTGATTTATCTTTAACCAGGTTTCTTTGACTAAGCTCATATGAATATTGTTGTCAACGAGAAATCTTTCAAATGCCCCTTTATTATGTGTAATTGATCTTATATTGTACTGTAAAATGTTAAAATTGAAGTTATTGTTCATCAAAGAAATCATTCAATTTTTTTAATAATTCCCCCCTTAATTTGTTATCTTTTAATGACTCTGTATGATTATCGAACAATTCATTTATAGCATTTACTATGGTATCACATAATTTTATTGCCTCTCTTGCTGGTTGCGTATTAGAGATATCGGATAATTGATAATTTGAAAAGTTCCCATAAACTGGTTGAGATCGGACCTTAGGCATTTCTAGTACAGCCCTATATTCTTCCGAATAGCCGGACGTCGACGCCTGAGAGCTAATCGTATGACCGTTATCGTGCTGCTCCTTAATATACGCTGTATAATAATTACTTGTGTTTGAATTATTATTTTAATTTTTAATTACATTGGCATAGCTTTTTTCTTGTTTATTTTTTGCTTTGATATATGATATGTTTTCCGTTACCATAATGTTTTTAATAGTTTTTTGTTTATCAAACTCCGTGCATTTTTTTCTATCCGTGGCTGTATGGTCACCCCCGCACAGAATAGAAAAAGGCTCACTAGTTTTCTTACAATTTTCTGTGTCATGTTCGTCCCCACAATGTCTACAACGTATTTTCCCCCTACATTTAGTACTTAAATGTCCATATCTCATACATTTTAAACATTGCACAACTTTTGGTATATACAATTCGACATCGTAAACTAGTTTTTCTATGACTACTTGGTTAGGTATCACCTGACCCTTGAAGGTGACTACAATAGTTGATGTAGGAATAATCTCCCCATTTTTCTTGAGGATCATTCTTCTGACATTAACGACCTATAATGTATTTCCATACCTAGGTTTAATGACATTTGCCAATTCTTCATTCGTTAAATCTAGATCTATATGTTTAATAACGCCTTTTTTCTGTATGTAAAATACTGGAATATACGCTTCATACTTTTTTTCCTCTAAGATGTTTGACTTTATTAATTTATTCGCACTGTTAAACGAGTTCTACTTTCATTTTATCTAATCCGATTACCGTTATATTGACAATATTATTTTGTGTCTCTGGTAGTGCATTTAAAATTAATCGTGCAGTACCAATTTTATGAAGTTTGCCAATATTACCGTCTTTATTTTGAATAAAAACATAATAAGAACCCTAATCAAATTTAGAATACATATTTTTATTGTTTACATTCAATTGTTTTTGTACAATACTTACATTAGTTTCCGTAATTATATTGTCTGATAGTTTTACTTTTTTTGTCATTTCATTATCTACCTCATTTTCCCTATTTCGTTTTGCCTCTGATTCCGTGTCCATATTAATTTCCACATATTAAATATTATTTTTTCCTCTATCAGGTGGAACTTTTTAGGTTGTTGACATCGCTTATCTTGTACCTACAAAAGTTTAAACACTCGATATGCTCGGCTACCGTATACACGTCTACTCTGTGTTAATACCTTTACCGAACTGTACTAACAAGGTAAGAAAAGAAACTTACAAAATTAATTATAACAAAGGTTGAAGTCGACAAATTTCGGTAATTCTTAGAAAGTTTATTACAAAAGTTAAAGTTGACAAATCTTGTTAATTATTACGAAAGTTAAAGTTGACAAATCTTGTCTATTCGCTTTATCAAATAAACTGACTATTAACCTTCTCTTTATTTGAAGAGAGACTCTAATTTGGTGACTACTTAAAACATTTTTACTTATCTTGGAGTCATGACTCGCTCCTCCTTGGATTCAGATTCGCTACTGTGTTCTCGGTAACACTTCCGTAGTCTTGGAGTGCTATGGGTACTACTACTACCGGATGAGACTACCTCAGCTCACGGAGCTCCGTCAGGTTGGGACATGTACTGAGTGCCAGAGGGTCAATCTGCCTAAAACATCATAAACGTGGAGAATCTGATCTAACCCAAAAGCATAGAAATGGTAACACGGTTCTGGTAAAAATGTTTGAATTTGTCACAAACTTAGATCGTGATACAGTGAACAAGAATCTAAATGAAAAAATGAAACTACGATTTCATTCAATGAAGTTGATTACAATTTCTATAATAAAGTGATCTGAACAAATTAGAATTAAAAAGACTGTGCTTAATTGTCAATTTAAAAGCAAAGTTAAAATAAACAAAACGAATGAATGGCTGATTAATTTACTATAAGAAGAACATTTAGTTGAATTCTCATTACCAGAACTATGCTCCAACTAAGTGTGTTTACTTTTTATTATACAGAAAGTGAACAATAAAAAAAATTAAGGAAAAGAACATTTCATAAAAAATATCAGCAAAACAAACGGGAATATCCGAACTCTGCCACAAAATAAAATTTTACCAGACTTGTATCAATTTGAGGATTACTGAAATGTTTGAACTGTGCCGCAACCATTTAGTTTAATCCTATTAGAGTCATTAGGGTTTATAATAGATAAAATCGGAGTCCCATAGAATTATGTATATTTCTGAAAGGTTTCAAAGATTTCTTGTATTAAATAATTTGAAGAAATCTTGATTGTTTTGATCGATATTTAGGGGATTAGGGGAAGGATGTTGATGCACTTACACTATATAAGAGTTATAGTTGTATTCAGTTACTTCATATCGATCTACAGAAGTTAAGAGTGTAGTACACATAGCAAACAGTGATCAAAATGGAGAACAAAGCATCTACAATGTATAGTGAAAGAAGAAATAAATTAATAGTGTTGAACAGTTATAAATTTTCGAGAGCTAATACTAGCAAATGTGGAAACATTAGATGGAAGTGCTGTAACGCAAAATGTCCAGTTAGAGTGTACTCCCACGTTTCTGATGAAGAAACAATCACAGAAGTCAAAGGAGAACACAATCATACTATGGAAACGAACCTATCAAGAAAAGCAGTGAGTAACAGCATTAAAAGGAAAGCGACTGAAGATCCCACTGAGAAACCCTCCAAACTAATTCGGCAAGAATTGGTGTCAAATAATTTCGCGGAGGATATCAACACCGGAGATATTGACCGAATAAAGAAAAATATTCACGCGGCGAGAAGAAAAATGTTACCCCTATTGCCTAAAAATCAGGAAGAAGTATTTAATAGTGTTCGTGAATTACAATTACGAACGAACCGAGAAGAGGAATTTCTATTAACAGCAGACCAGGTATTTAAAATTATTGTGTTCTCTTGTTTTTCCAACCTTAATTTTTTATGTAATTCGGATTGTGTTTTGATGGATGGGACTTTTAAATACTGTTCAACTTTTTTTAACCAAATGTTTACCATTCATGGTTTTAAAAACGGCTATTACGTACCTCTTGTTTTTTGTTTGCTGCCGGACAAATCAAGTCAAACATATTCAAATTTGTTTTTAATTTTAAGACAAAAATGTAAAGAAGTAGGCTTAAATTTTCAACCTAAAGAAGTCGTAGTAGATTTTGAACTAAGCATTCATAACGCTATATATGAATGTTTTGGCAGAGATCAAATTCTTTTTGGTTGTAAATTTCATCTCTGTCAAGTTTGGTTTCCTAAGATTCAGGAGTTTCATTTGGTACAAGAGTACAGACAGAAAGGTTCTGTAATTGGCGAATACTTAAAAGTACATT
Source organism: Galeruca laticollis (assembly GCA_963921935.1). Classification (NCBI taxonomy): domain Eukaryota; kingdom Metazoa; phylum Arthropoda; class Insecta; order Coleoptera; family Chrysomelidae; genus Galeruca; species Galeruca laticollis. The sequence goes on from OY998176.1 coordinate 249,156,143, forward strand.
TCGGTATTATGTATCTTAGTCCTGAGGAAGTTGTAGAATTTTTTTATAATGAACTACATTTTTTGCTTCCGAATGACCTCTACCTCTATCACTTTTTTTTATTAAAATTAGTACATCCCGTTACCTCTGACCCAAATCGTATATTCTTTAGCATAGCGGCAACTCATTCGTTCAATACAAAATGTACCTTACGGTATACCCTCTTAAAATATATTTTGGTACGTCTATGAAATCTACTTAAATGAATGATTTATTACTCCTTGTCTTTTCTATATAGTTAATTATAGTTATTTCCACAATATAATACAAGTTATTGGAAATTCTAAAAAATTGACAATGGTTTCGATAAATCAATATCATCGTCAGAATTTTCAATAACTTGTATTATATTGTGGAATTAACTAGAGACCTTGAGTTTCATTTAAAAATACTAATATGAGCATATTCCACGAAGTAAGGGTCGAGACAGTCAATTTTATTACAAAAGTTAATGTCGACAAATCTTGTTAATTATTACGAAAGTTAAAGTTGACAAATCTTGTCTATTCGCTTTATCAAATAAACTGACTATTAACCTTTCCTTTATTTGAAGAGAGACTCTAATTTGGTGTCTACTTAAAACATTTTTACTTATCTTGGAGTCATGACTCGCTCCTCCTTGGATTCAGATTCGCTACTGTGTTCTTGGTCACACTTCCGTGGTCTTGGGGTGCTATGGGTACTACTACTACCGGATGAGCCTATCTCAGCTCACGGAGCTCCGTCAGGTTAGGACATGTACTAAGTGCCAGAGGGTGAATGTGCCTAAAACATCATAAACGTGGAGAATCTGATCTAACCCAAAAGCATAGAAATGGTAACACGGTTCTGGTAAAAATGTTTGAATTTGTCACAAACTTAGATCGTGATACAGTGAACAAGAATCTAAATAAAAAAATGAAACTACGATTTCATTCAATGAAGTTGATTACAATTTCTATGATAAAGTGATCTGAACAAATTAGAATTAAAAAGACTGTGCTTAATTGTCAATTTAAAAGCAAAGTTAAAATAAACAAAACGAATGAATGGCTGATTAATTTACTATAAGAAGAAAATTTAGTTGAATTCTCATTACCAGAACTATGCTCCAACTAAGTGTGTTTACTTTTTATTATACAGAAAGTGAACAATGAAAAAAATTAAGGAAAAGAACATTTCAAAAAGAATATTAGCAAAACAAACGGGCATTTCCGAACTCTGCCACAAAATAAAATTTTACCTGACTTGTATCAATTTGAGGATTACTGAAATGTTCTTACTGTGCCGCAACCATTTAGTTTAATCCTATTAGAGTCATTAGGGTTTATAATAGATAAAATCGGAGGCCCATAGAATTATGTATATTTCTGAAAGGTTTCAAAGATTTCTTGTATTAAATAATTTGAAGAAATCTTGATTGTTTTGATCGATATTTAGGGGATTAGGGGAAGGATGTTGATGCACTTACACTATATAAGAGTTATAGTTGTATTCAGTTACTTCATATCGATCTACAGAAGTTAAGAGTGTAGTACACATAGCAAACAGTGACCAAAATGGAGAACAAAGCATCTACAATGTATAGTGAAAGAGGAAATAAATTAATAGTGTTGAACAGTTATAAATTTTGGAAAGCTAATACTAGCAAATGTGGAAACATTAGATGGAAGTGCTGTAACGCAAAATGTCCAGTTAGAGTGTACTCCTACGTTTCTGATGAAGAAACAAGCACAGAAGTCAAAGGAGAACACAATCATACTATGGAAACGAACCTATCAAGAAAAGCAGTGAGTAACAGCATTAAAAGGAAAGCGACTGAAGATCCCACTGAGAAACCCTCCAAACTAATTCGGCAAGAATTGGTGTCAAATAATTTCGCGGAGGATATCAACACCGAAGATATTGACCGAATAAGGAAAAATATTCACGCGGCGAGAAGAAAAATGTTACCCCTATTGCCTAAAAATCAGGAAGAAGTATTTAATAGTGTTCGTGAATTACAATTACGAACGAACCGAGAAGAGGAATTTCTATTAACAGCAGATCAGGTATTTAAAATTATTGTGTTCTCTTGTTTTTCCAACCTTAATTTTTTATGTAATTCGAATTGTATTTTGATGGATGGGACTTTTAAATACTGTTCAACTTTTTTTAACCAAATGTTTACCATTCATGGTTTTAAAAACGGCTATTACGTACCTCTTGTTTTTTGTTTGCTGCCGGACAAATCAAGTCAAACATATTCAAATTTGTTTTTAATTTTAAGACAAAAATGTAAAGAAGTAGGCTTAAATTTTCAACCTAAAGAAGTCGTAGTAGATTTTGAACTAAGCATTCATAACGCTATATATGAATGTTTTGGCAGAGATCAAATTCTTTTTGGTTGTAAATTTCATCTCTGTCAAGTTTGGTTTCCTAAGATTCAGGAGTTTCATTTGGTACAAGAGTACAGACAGAAAGGTTCTGTAATTGGCGAATACTTAAAAGTACATTTCGGTATTATGTATCTTAGTCCTGAGGAAGTTGTAGAATTTTTTTATAATGAACTACATTTTTTGCTTCCGAATGACCTCTACCTCTATCACTTTTTTTTATTAAAATTAGTACATCCCGTTACCTCTGACCCAAATCGTATATTCTTTAGCATAGCGGCAACTCATTCGTTCAATACAAAATGTACCTTACGGTATACCCTCTTAAAATATATTTTGGTACGTCTATGAAATCTACTTAAATGAATGATTTATTACTCCTTGTCTTTTCTATATAGTTAATTATAGTTATTTCCACAATATAATACAAGTTATTGGAAATTCTAAAAAATTGACAATGGTTTCGATAAATCAATATCATCGTCAGAATTTTCAATAACTTGTATTATATTGTGGAATTAACTAGAGACCTTGAGTTTCATTTAAAAATACTAATATGAGCATATTCCACGAAGTAAGGGTCGAGACAGTCAATTTTATTACAAAAGTTAATGTCGACAAATCTTGTTAATTATTACGAAAGTTAAAGTTGACAAATCTTGTCTATTCGCTTTATCAAATAAACTGACTATTAACCTTTCCTTTATTTGAAGAGAGACTCTAATTTGGTGTCTACTTAAAACATTTTTACTTATCTTGGAGTCATGACTCGCTCCTCCTTGGATTCAGATTCGCTACTGTGTTCTTGGTCACACTTCCGTGGTCTTGGGGTGCTATGGGTACTACTACTACCGGATGAGCCTATCTCAGCTCACGGAGCTCCGTCAGGTTAGGACATGTACTAAGTGCCAGAGGGTGAATGTGCCTAAAACATCATAAACGTGGAGAATCTGATCTAACCCAAAAGCATAGAAATGGTAACACGGTTCTGGTAAAAATGTTTGAATTTGTCACAAACTTAGATCGTGATACAGTGAACAAGAATCTAAATAAAAAAATGAAACTACGATTTCATTCAATGAAGTTGATTACAATTTCTATGATAAAGTGATCTGAACAAATTAGAATTAAAAAGACTGTGCTTAATTGTCAATTTAAAAGCAAAGTTAAAATAAACAAAACGAATGAATGGCTGATTAATTTACTATAAGAAGAAAATTTAGTTGAATTCTCATTACCAGAACTATGCTCCAACTAAGTGTGTTTACTTTTTATTATACAGAAAGTGAACAATGAAAAAAATTAAGGAAAAGAACATTTCAAAAAGAATATTAGCAAAACAAACGGGCATTTCCGAACTCTGCCACAAAATAAAATTTTACCTGACTTGTATCAATTTGAGGATTACTGAAATGTTCTTACTGTGCCGCAACCATTTAGTTTAATCCTATTAGAGTCATTAGGGTTTATAATAGATAAAATCGGAGGCCCATAGAATTATGTATATTTCTGAAAGGTTTCAAAGATTTCTTGTATTAAATAATTTGAAGAAATCTTGATTGTTTTGATCGATATTTAGGGGATTAGGGGAAGGATGTTGATGCACTTACACTATATAAGAGTTATAGTTGTATTCAGTTACTTCATATCGATCTACAGAAGTTAAGAGTGTAGTACACATAGCAAACAGTGACCAAAATTGAGAACAAAGCATCTACAATGTATAGTGAAAGAGGAAATAAATTAATAGTGTTGAACAGTTATAAATTTTGGAAAGCTAATACTAGCAAATGTGGAAACATTAGATGGAAGTGCTGTAACGCAAAATGTCCAGTTAGAGTGTACTCCTACGTTTCTGATGAAGAAACAAGCACAGAAGTCAAAGGAGAACACAATCATACTATGGAAACGAACCTATCAAGAAAAGCAGTGAGTAACAGCATTAAAAGGAAAGCGACTGAAGATCCCACTGAGAAACCCTCCAAACTAATTCGGCAAGAATTGGTGTCAAATAATTTCGCGGAGGATATCAACACCGAAGATATTGACCGAATAAGGAAAAATATTCACGCGGCGAGAAGAAAAATGTTACCCCTATTGCCTAAAAATCAGGAAGAAGTATTTAATAGTGTTCGTGAATTACAATTACGAACGAACCGAGAAGAGGAATTTCTATTAACAGCAGATCAGGTATTTAAAATTATTGTGTTCTCTTGTTTTTCCAACCTTAATTTTTTATGTAATTCGAATTGTATTTTGATGGATGGGACTTTTAAATACTGTTCAACTTTTTTTTACCAAATGTTTACCATTCATGGTTTTAAAAACGGCTATTACGTACCTCTTGTTTTTTGTTTGCTGCCGGACAAATCAAGTCAAACATATTTAAATTTGTTTTTAATTTTAAGACAAAAATGTAAATTTTCAACCTAAAGAAGTCGTAGTAGATTTTGAACTAAGCATTCATAACGCTATATATGAATGTTTTTGCAGAGACCAAATTCTTTTTGGTTGTAAACTTCATCTCTGTCAAGCTTGAATTCGTAAGATTCAGGAGTTGCATTTGGTACAAGAGTACAGACAGAAAGGTTCTGTAATTTGCGAATACTTAAAAGTACATTTCGGTATTATGTATCTCAGTCCTGAGGAAGTTGTAGAATTTTTATATAATGAACTACATTTTTTGCTTCCGAATGACGAAAGAGTTATAGAATTCCGAAATTATATCAATAAAACATATATAACGCAAAATTCGATATTTCCACCACTTATTTGGGCAAATAATGCATCCTTTTTTAAGAGAACAACGAATTCTTGTGAGAGTTTTCATTCGAATTTCGGTGCTTCTTTTTACAAAGCACATCCAAACATTGTTCAATTCACTAGTGTGTTATTGGATTTACAAACGGAGGTATACGCGAAAATTCGTTCGGCAAACCAAAGCCAGAAAAAAACCAAAAAAACTATTAATATTAAAATTAATTTCATAAATGATCATTTGGATCAATATAGGAAAAATGTTATTTCTCGCTTTATGTTTGTCAAAACGGTTGCATGCAAAAATCTTCCACACGTTTAATTTTTTGTTTTTTTATATGTGCATGTATATTGAATATATTTTATTGTAATGTAGATGTAATTTTTCAGAAGTGGCAAATATACGTTGAAAATATATGTATGTTATTAATATTTTCTTATATTGAATTTGAGTACCTAAAGTTCAAGGTAAATTGTTAAATCGGATTAGGCTATTAGACCCCTACTGGTTTGGTAGTTAATCTCCAAAATTTTAAACACTGGCAGAGTTCGAACAACCCGTAATGACTACCTGCATTTTGTGGCAGAGTTCGGATACTCCGAAACAAACTATGAAATATTTATTCCTCGACGTCATTTATTTTCCTTAAATATAAACTGCAATAGTAACCTTTTCTGTCTGAGGGATAGAAGGTTCCAATATATCCAGGTAACTGGAAAAATATTTTAATTAACGATGTACTCATCGTGTGAATTCCCAAGAAAAAATTTATCACGGTTATCTTCAATTTCAATCAAAAACATCACGCTATCAGAGGAAAAAAGTAACAGAACTTATGTTTTTATTAGAATACCTGTCTGTCCTATAAAAAGAGGGCTCTCCACCTTCCAGACTTCCGAACGAAAAGTATGTGTCTCATAAAAACCATTATTCAATAAAAAGCACCAAAATAAACTCGAATATTTGTTCTATCGAAAGTTACTTTACAACTTGATTCCACGAAGAGAATAAATTTCAAGCTGATTGTCAAATTATTAAGCAATCGTTAACATACCTTATAATTTTACTTATCCTAGGCAATATTTCCAATTTTCACTATAGAATGTACAAAAAGTACGAGGAGTAATAAACCCTAATTAAGTATGCAAAACCTTTACAGGGAGCACCATGAAATTTTTGATAAATCTCTTACTTTAAATTACATTTCTTCCGTAAATCTAAAAACCAGGTAGATCGACCCCGTATTTGTTTCAGTTGCAGCAAAGTTTAGGGTTTATTCATTGTTAAAGGATTAGCAGATAAGCAATAACGCAATGCAGTGGTGTGTATTTTGGGAAAAAATTACGTTTTAAATTATAATATAATAAAAAATGAAAAGAAATAATTATTGGAATACATTTATTACTAACATTTTATTCTATATCCGACTCGGAAGAGGAAGAATCGTTGTTGACATTAATAATAATAGGGTCGATTAAATCATCACAAATATTGTCAATTTTCCACATATTTGCCTCTACTTTGATAACATGCTCGATACAGTTTGTCCAATTTTCCTTACTCACATGACTTACAGCACTCTCAAACAATTTCACAACATCGTTTATTTTAGAAGTAGTATTTTTTTTCCAAGTTCCCCCTTTACCTGAGCCCATATTAATTCTATGGGATTAAGTTCACAATGATAAGGGGGAAGTCGAAGAACTGATATACCACGAGAAGAAGCCATTTCTTCTACAATGTAGGTTTTGTATTTATTCTTGTTCATTTTTGCAATTCTGTAAAGTTCTTTCCTTAGTGGATCTTTTGGAAACTTAATATTTTTCGAAATAAGCCACTCCAAAAGCTCTGCTTTACGCCAACGACTTGTGGGCAATGCTTCTCGTAACCGTGAATGGTAACTTGCGTTGTCCATAACAATAACAGCCCCTTTTGGAATCAGATCCAACATTTGAACAAACCATTTCTCGAAGACATCCCCATTCATATCTTCGTGATAGTCCCCCGTGCGTTTTGAAATAAAAGTTAGTAATCCACCATCAACAAAACCTTCAGAACTTCCAACATGGACAATGATAAGTCTTTTTCCTTTTCCAGATGGTGGCTGCAAACCTAACGACAAACCTTCCACGAATGCCTGCCTTCCGCTTTTAATGTTTTCATCTTGCCAAGATATGGAAACTGTATATCCAGCATTTATCCATGTTTCGTCTAAGTAGAAGATTTTCAAATTTTGTTCTCTGGCATGTCGAATGCTTCTTAAATAGTCTCTTCTCCAAAAAGCTATTTCCGGTTTATCTATCAAGAGAGATTTTCTATTATGTTTTGTATATCTGAAACCCACATCTTTCAAAAGTTTGCATAATGTCATTCTGGAGAATTTTGGATAGTCCGTATCTTCTTGCACTGATGTCATAATTTTGTCAAGTGTTGGAATTTCCTTTCGTAAGTAAAATCCATGGACTTTACGCCTTAGTCTTTGTTTTAATGACTCATCGATCTCAATTGGTTTTCGGCCTGAAGGAGTTTTAGGGGGTTGAAGAGTTCCATTCTTGCTTTCCTTTAGTAATCTATAAATTGTTGATTTAGCAACACACAACATAGCAGCCGTTAATTCCACAATATCATCAACACTTGCACTTGAATCCTTGTTTTTCAATGATATATAACAATTCAATATCAGAGTTTTTTCATTTAAAGATAATGGACCTGTTTTTGGTCGTTTAGATGGTCCTTGGCTTATCGACATTGTTTGTTACTTGCACAATTAACATTCAACAAATGTTTTAAATATATTACAACTGTTTACAATATTATGACAACCATTCAACTTCATACAACTTTACTCAAAGAACTAATACTAAGTACTGATTTAATGTACCTACTTTCTTTTAAAATAGAATATTCCCGATAATGTTTCTAAGAAAACTGGGTTGTTTGGAAAATCCCTCTCAATAATCGAATAATCTGTAAATATGTGTAATCGTATTAAGCCGATTACAGTAGGCCACTTGCCATTTAAAATTTCTGAGAAAAATTCCCCAAACACTACATATAGGAGTAATACAAATAAAAAATATGATGAATAAACGGGCATATCCCAACTCTGCCACAAAATGAAATTTTACCTGACTTGTATCAATTTGAGGATTACTGAAATGTTCGAACTGTGCCGCAACCATTCAGTTTAATCCTATTAGAGTCATTAGGGTTTATAATAGATAAAATCGGAGGCCCATAGAATTATGTATATTTCTGAAAGGTTTCAAAGATTTCTTGAATTAAATATTTTGAAGAAATCTTGATTGTTTTGATCGATATTTAGGGGATTAGGGGAAGGATGTTGATGCACTTACACTATTGCCTAAAAATCAGGCAGAAGTATTTAATAGTGTTCGTGAATTACAATTACGAACGAACCGAGAAGAGGAATTTCTATTAACAGCAGACCAGGTATTTAAAATTATTGTGTTCTCCTGTTTTTCCAACCTTAATTTTTCATGTAATTCGGATTGTATTTTGATGGATGGGACTTTTAAATACTGTTCAACTTTTTTTTACCAAATGTTTACCATTCATGGTTTTAAAAACGGCTATTACGTACCTCTTGTTTTTTGTTTGCTGCCGGACAAATCAAGTCAAACATATTCAAATTTGTTTTTAATTTTAAGACAAAAATGTGAAGAAGTAGGCTTAAATTTTCAACCTAAAGAAGTCGTAGTAGATTTTGAACTAAGCATTCATAACGCTATATATGAATATTTTGGCGGAGATCAAATTCTTTTTGGTTGTAAATTTCATCTCTGTCAAGCATGGTTTCGTAAGATTCAGGAGTTTCATTTGGTACAAGAGTACAGACAGAAAGGTTCTGTAATTGGCGAATACTTAAAAGTACATTTCGGTATTATGTATCTTAGTCCTGAGGAAGTTGTAGAATTTTTTTATAATGAACTACATTTTTTGCTTCCGAATGACCTCTACCTCTATCACTTTTTTTTATTAAAATTAGTACATCCCGTTACCTCTGACCTAAATCGTATATTCTTTAGCATAGCTGCAACTCATTCGTTCAATACAAAATGTACCTTACGGTATACCCTCTTAAAATATATTTTGGTACGTCTATGAAATCTACTTAAATGAATGATTTATTACTCCTTATCCTTTCTATATAGACTATAGACACATCCTTTTCGTTTCAGGTTGGAAGTTGGAGACAGATCCAAAAATTCATTTCTATTTTCAATATACCTCGCTAGGAAGTGTCCCCAGTACTTATACACCTGTCTCTCTGTCACTACAGTGACTTAATCGCTTCCTTCCTTCTCGAAAAATCAATAATTACCATAGGTACCTGTCGCGTATATTGCAAATTAAGCTCGAGGTGGGAATTAATTCTTTCAGTAATAACTTGAAATAACATGAGTAACTACATTCCTATTCTCGAATACTATAAAAAAGACGATTTATCCTAGATATCGTTACAGACATGAAATGACCGTAACAACAGGATTTTTAAAGTCAGACTCGGCCGAGAGTTCTCCAATGACAGGCCAGTTTCTAGTAGTGTTCCACAGGATTCCGTCCTTGGCCCATTGCTGTTTGATGTTTACGCAAGCGATCTTCAAATATTGGTCTCAAACTCAGTTTCTTTTTATGCCGACGACACAAAAATATTTGCTAACCCTTCAAGAGACCATATAACCCTCCAAAATGACCTACAGCGGTGGTGTTTGGACTGGTTGCTTCCCCTGAACAATAATAAATGTAATGTACTCCACATTGGCACGACCAATCCCAATTCATCATATAACTTGAATGGGCAGATACTAAATACGGTTACCATCCATGATGACCTAGGCATCTTAGTGAACTCAAATTTATCGTGGAGTGAGCATGTTGTGTCTGTATGCAACCGCGCGAAATCCAGACTCTAACTGATACAAAAATCGTTCTCTAGAGTGTCACTTCAAACTTACTGTAGACTGTACAAATGTTACGTGCGTCCTATTTTTTAGAATATGCGGGTCCTGTGAGGTATCCTGATTTTATTCGCGATCAAGTTTCATTAGAAAACGTGCGAAGGAGGGCTACTAGACTTGCATTCGGTCGCGTAAGGCCTTCATATGAGGAGCGACTGACTGGGACTTCGGGGAGACTTGATATTATGTTATAAAATCATTAAGTACAACTTTGGTGATCTTCAATCTATGTTTCTATTCAACACTGATCTTAGACTATGATGTCACCCATTTGAACTTAAGAAGGAGTCCTTTAGATCCCGAGTAAGACAGCACTTTTTACCAAACAGCAGAGTGTTTGATGTCTGGTACAATCGTCCTGATGATGTTGTTGACGCACCATTAGTTAAAGCATTTGAGAACAGAATTGATAAACTACTATTTAATAGTTAATAGTGCACATTGTTGCATTCATTATTTATCTGAATTTGTTTTATTTATATCCTTTTTCGTTGTATATTTGTTGCGGTTATTGTTGATAACTACGATTTTGTTAATTATTGTTAATTTGTCTTTGATTATGTTAATAGGCGTTTAAGGACTTATTTACGTTTTCAGATCATGGGATTCATAGGTTCTTACTTCAGCCCTTATTTCTATTGTAATAATAATAATAATAACTTAAGAGATACGGAGTGATGAAAAATGAATATTCCTCATGTTCAACACCCTGTATCTCGAAAACAAGTCATAGGATCGTGTTGCGCCCATTGAAACATTTCACTAGAATGATCAATTCTACAACATATCAAAAATTCAAGCAATTTGAAGGAGAGCCATTTTACCATATGAGGCGTGCGGGGTCCTTTATATATTATCCGTTTGTGCCCTTGTATTTCCCCTCGTATATGTTATCCCGTTTTGTCTAGTTCTAATTTTGTTAGCAATTCCGTTAGTTTATCTTCTTCATAATTGACGTTTCTTATATTTCAGGTTGACATTTTCCGTATATTATGATTCTTTATAATATTATAATTTATTTGTTCTGTTCTTCCGTTCTTCACATGCCCTGATTCTTTCTCTTTTATTTGATCTCTTGTCCTTTTCCATTGCATCTTTCTTCAGTTTTTGTTCTTTCTGTATTGCATATGTCTCTATCAGTTTTTTTGGACTGTACATGGTAAATACTCAACTAATCTGTTATCTCTCGTGTCCCATTGTACCGAGTGAATTCGCCACTACGATATTATATCCAGTATAGTATGTGTATACAGTGTGAAGCAGCCAAATGGAATGAAACGAATAAATGAGAGCGTGTTGGGAAAAACGCTTGGACACGTCGATTTGTATTCTTGGATACGCATTTTTTTTAAAAAAAATATATATATATATATATATGGTGTGTCATGTGACAGTGGCCGATATCAACTTTCTTATTTCAAACACAACCCTCTGTATATTATTAGTTTTTTGGATAATTCAGAAAATTCTAGACATAATTCATGTACAATGTCCCATACCTATCTTCAACTGTTTCAGAAATATTAAGTGTTTCCAGATGTATTACAAAAGTCAACATTAAAAAAAGGAAATTATTTTATTTCACAAATATTGTAAAAAAACAACAAACATTCATTCCAATGTAAGAGATGTTCAAAATGTTCGCCGCGAACGTCTTGGCAACATGCTGATCTGGTATAGAAATGTCTTCTAACGATACTCAATATCTCAGGCGTGACTGATCTAATCGCAAGCGTGATTCGTCTTTTTAAGTCATCTAAGTTGAGTGGTTTAGTTTGGTATACAATACTTTTGACATATCCTCACAAAAAGAAGTCTAATGGCGTCAGATCAGGAGATCGTGCTGGCCATTCTATCGATCCGCGCCTCCCTATCCATCGATTTGGAAAATTTTGGTTCAAGTACTGCCGGACATTGATTTGGTAATGGGGCGGTGCTCCATTTTGCCGAAACCATAGTATATTGGCAGGAACTTGTGGGTCTGCTGGATCAGGATATAAGTTTGTCAAAGTTGGCACGACATTATTTTGGAGCAGTTCTAAATATATATCCCCATCAATGAAAAAGCCCTAGTAGCACATAAAATTGGCTGAAGATCGAAACTATATCGGCTCAATATAGATATATTGGAAATTGAGAAGTCAGGATTGGGTCAATGTTAATAAATGTCTATATTGCAATATATATTTAACAATATTCGGCCAATATAACTTTAACAAGTTTTAATCGATATATTAAACAAACGATATTGGATAAATATGTGTGTACATTGGTAATGATACATTCTATGTTTTATGTATATCAAACATTGATACAATATTGGTATTCTGTTATTGATACATATTGTCAGACCAATAATAATCCTATATAATAATTACAGGCTATTTTTAATGTAAATAAAGTGAGATTGGGCCAAACATTATTAGACGTCGATCATACAATATTGATTTAATATTATTTTACCGATATTGTGTTTACAGGATAGCATTCAAATAATCAACCAATAATATCGGATCAACACTCATATATATTGAGTATACAGTATTAAATTTTCACTTCTTAACCAATATTGGTATAATATTGATATAGTTTTATTGATGTATATTACCACACCAACGATAAATCGATATAAAAATTACCGGTAATTTTGAATGTAAAAAAGTTTTGGTTTAAACAAGCAATATTAGATGTTGATAATAGGTACAATGTAGGTTTAACAATAATACGCCGATATTGTGTTTTTAATATTTAGCCAACGTACAAAAGAAATAATATTGTAACAATATTTATATACTTCGGAAATACTATATTCAATGTTCAATTTATATACAACATTGTTACAATATTGGCATATTCTTATTGATACATATTCCTAAAATTATAATAATTCAATGTAGAAGTTACGGATTATTTTTAATATCAAATGTCTGAGGCTGGGCCAACATTATTAGATGTAGATTATACAATATTCCTGTAGTATCATTTTGCCCATATTGCCTTCATGGGATATAATCCATGTCATTGGTCACACATCTCTAATCGATATTCACGAGCACGAACGGAGCAGCGGTCGTCAGCCCGAATGCCGTAATCGCCATATTATTATAATTTTTAGTACCTACGTCTCAAGAAAGCTGTTGTGCCGTGTCGTGTTTTATGTGATTGCGGGGTGCTTTTTGTAATCGGTAAGATTCATTTGACAAATATTGATAAAAGTGATTGCATTGCATATAATTATTATGTCGTAGATATAAAATAAAGTGAATTTACTGAGGAGTAAGAACTGAAGTGAGGTTATCTTCACAATAACCACACACACTTTACTGGTAAATGTTTTATCATAACAAACGATTAGGTATCTTGTTGATTTGTCAGTTACTCTAAAGTTCAATTTGGTTTATAAAGAACCATACAGTCTTCTCACTTTTACTTTCAAACAGGTATTGAAATCTCATTGTTATTATCTAGCGGAATTTTCTTAATTCCTTTGATTTTCCTGGTTAACAATACATAGCTATATAACCATTTTTACACTAGAATATAACTAATAATATAACGAGTACTCAATATGCTGTATCACAAATTATATGAAAAATATAGGTACTAACATGTGGTGATTAACAATATACATACCTACCTCATGTTTGTTCTGTGTAGACCATTTCTCCTATATATTTATCATAAAATTATAAAATATATTTCACATTATATAGGTTAGTACTTGTACATGTGCTAACAAAAATAACATTTAAACGAATAGCGGGACATGGTATATTTGTTATTATACATATTAAAAATGTTAAATATCTTACTTGTGTATTTGTAGATTTGTACTAATTTTAGTAGGTACTTGATAATGTTTTAAAGTGAATAATCTGAAATGTTTTGTTCCCGGTTGGATTTTTATTGTTTATTTTATAACTAAGGATCCAATTTTTATTATAGTATATTGTTGTGGAATTACTAAACTTTTCTAGTGGTCTGAACAAATGTAAATTTTGAATGATATTGCTTGATATTTAATACTTGTTTATGGTTAATGAAAATGTCCAGTTTCTTTAATTGTTGTTTCTTGTACTTTATACTTGTTATACCTTGAAAACCAATAGGTTTGATGTATCTTGTTAAAAAGTATATAGAAGATATGTATTTATTTACGGTTGGTGTTCAAGAATTCAGTAGTAAATGTATGTTTATTAAAATTGACAACTATACTTTTGTATCAGAATTAACTCATAATTGTTGAGATGGAAGATTCTTACTTGTTCAGGAAATTCGCAATATATACATTTTTTTAAATTAAGCTTATATTTAGATCAAAATGGAATTCTTTTGGGACATTGTTATCTGGAATAGAGGAAACAAGTGTGATTTTATACCAAATACTTGACGTGTCAATGGTAGCAAAAATATAAATACTACATATTCAGAATATCCAGCGACTTGTAAGGCTACTGTAACAGATTCAAAATTAGCTGAGGAAATGACATCAAAACTAGAGTGTGTATCATCATTTTCCTCGGATTCTGGTAACAGTGAAGAAACAAATAATCTCCCCATAATAACTGATGAATCTTTAAATGTACCTAATATGGCTGGGGATATGACACTTCTGCAACGTCACAGTAAGTAACTCACATATATTTTTAACAAAATTAAATATTTTATTTAAAATTTTTTATTTAAATTCATAGTTATTCGAAAATCATGCTGAATTATATGACTTTTTTTAGATTGTGGAAGATTAATGGATAATGTAGAAAAACTTGATAAGAGCTTTGGACCTTTACAATACGAGTATGATATAAAACAAATTAAAACAGATATAATCCAAGTAAATGAACATTTAACTCTGTTAGCTCAAAAATATCCTACAAACATGATTAAGGAATCTGAGTGTGAGCTACAATTTGATAACAAGGAAGATCTGAATACCTTTGAAAATAATTTGGAAGATGGTCACTTCTATGAAAATATGGCATGTAGTTAATCCAAGTGTTCATACATTTTATTTCAAAATTTTTATAATTTTCAGGTAAATATTTTGAGTCTTGTATCTGGGACAACAGATGTCAAAAAACTAGTAGAATTATAATAGTTTTTTCTTAAATTTTTTAATTACACTAAAACGCCAGAAGTAATTAGAATTATAAGTACTTTTATTTTATGTCAATATTATTAGTATACCCAATTTGAATTTTGAAAATAAATTTTTTTTGAAATAGATGTTTAATTTAAATTTGGGCTTTTACTTCACCTATTTCAATAATTTTCAAAAATGGTGCCTAGCAGGTTCTACAACTTTTTTTGTAATATTTCTGAGTAAATATTTAAAATACATGTATTTTTTACAGCCATTAGTGGGATTGTTTCAAGATAGGTTTTAGCAATTAGCACAAGTGTCTGTTTTTTGTCTACGCTAAGTTAATTTTCTTGCTTTTGGATGCATGTTTTCAGTGCAGAGATACTTTTTACTTTAAAACTAAATTTAAAGTTTTTATTTCGATTTTCATTCGATATTAGTATAACATGAAAATATCATGTAAGGCCTACCTATGTATTGCAATATTACTTCGGTATAGTAATACAATATTTCAGCCGATTTGTACACAAATTGGAGTAACATTCATTAACTAATGTAGGATCTATATGTGTATTCCTATATTGCGCCAATATAGTATTACCAAATTCTAGTCAATGTTGGACTACTTGGTACCACATATAATAGCTAATGTGGGGCCTATATGTGTATTCCAATATTAGGTCAATATAGGACACCAAGCTACTGCCGATGTTGGACAACTTGGGAAAATAATAAATAAACAATGTCAGGACTACATTGGCGAATTACCTGATTTTTCACATGGGGCCAATATAACTTATTGATATTGTAACAACATCGCAAAATGTTCACATTTTAAATTGGGCCAATGCAATAAAATCTATATTGTCCCATTCTATTGACTATATTTAACCAATATTTGGCCAATATGTATGTGCTACCTAGGAGGGACCTACGATATGATTTCCAACAATTCCTGCCCAAACATTAACTTTTTCAGGATATTACGTATGTTCCTCTCTCATCCAGTGAGGATTCTCATTAGACTAATCGCGGCAATTTTGACGATTAACATGACCGTGAAGTGTAAATGTGCTCTCATCAGGAAACAAAACATCTTCTAATTGGATCATATTGTTTTCTAACATTTCCATCATTTATTCACACAAAAATACGCTCTCCTGTCGAAATCGTCTTCCATTAGCTCCTGAGTTGGCATCATTTAATAGGGATGCATTTTACTTTCCTTTAATATTCGAAAAAATGATATGTGGCTAATGTTGAACAGTGATGCTGCTTTTCGACCAGAATTATGTGTGTTTTCTTGAAACTCAAACTTAACATCCAATTTCGTATCATCGCTTAGTTCATTGGCAACTACTTTCTTTGTCTGTCTTACATGAACAAGCTCGCGAAACTGGTTTTCTATTTTGCTAATTGTTTCTTGGGATATAGGCGGCAAATTTGGAAATTTTTCGTGAAATAACCGAGAAACTTCCATTTGTGTCCGTTTGTTATCTCCATAACCAATCATTTGTAGAATGGTTATTTTGTGCATTTCTGAATGAACCATTTTTCTAGTATTATTACGTACAGTTAAAGAAATTCAAACGACAATAGCACTGACACTGGTCACTACTGTCATGCAGATAGACAACAAGTTGCTAAGGCTATGAGTTTTATACGAAAATAAACAAAACTGTTTTTATATTTTTTTTATTTCATATAAGTAAAAAGGAACGCATTAATGGTTTTTGCTTATTTTCTTAATATTAAGAGCTCAATGAGAAATAAGTATTGACTGTAATGTAGCGAATTTGTGAAATAAAATAATTTTCTTTTTTTAATGTTAATTTTTATAATACATCTGGAAAACACTTAATATTTCCTAAACAGTTGAAGATAGGTATGGGACATTGTACATGAATTATGTCTAGAACTTTCTGAAGAATCCAAAAACCTAATAATATACAGGGGGTTGAATTTAAAATAAGAAAATTGGTATTGGCCACTGTCACATGACACACTCTATATAATTTTTTTTTAAAATGCGCATCTAAAAATACTAATCGACGTGTCCAAGCGTTTTTCCCAACACGCTCTCGTTTATTCGTTATCGAATTTATTCCATTTGGCTGTTCCACACTGTATAGTTTCACCTGTTGGATTTTGTTTCTATACAATATGTATTTTAGTTAAAATGTCCTCATATTAGTTAGTGCATGGAACCTTGACACAATGTAGGTAGAAAAACTCCTGTTTAGCTTGGTTAATGCTGAAAATGTATGTCTACTTGGTACTTGTTCCTAACCTAAAATAATGTAACTACAGATTTATAAATATCCGTAACCTGTAGATATGTCTTAGTGATTTTGGTCCTCAGGTAAGTCATCACTCCTATCTTACGCATATTTTGTAGAGTTAATTATAGATTTACTTTCGAAAATCTTATTTTTAAAAACGATTTTTATAAACTTTATTAATACGATACAAATGAGTTAAATATAAATGTACAATAAGCTAGCAAGAACTAAGAAGAAGTGTTTTACAAGTTACAAAGCATTTAGTTTTATTAAATATAAACGCTGATCGAGTAGTCTCCAATCTTCTCATCTTTTGCCATGAGCGTACTTTGTGGGCATATAACTCCTCCATCCTCAAGACTGAAAAATAATGGAGTTATTTTTTGGTTCTGGACTTCTTTCTTCTAACAGGATTTCTTCCTTCTTGGTTTGTTCTGGTCTTTTTCTGTTTCGTATGCATCTTCTTATTAAATAAACTATTACTAGAGCAGAAAGAATAATTATTATTGTTAAAGATGTACTAATTATCATAGGTGTTTTCGAGATTTCCGCTTCTTCAATTGGTTTGATGTTTCTTGCGATTTGATTAATTTCGTAGAGGCCGTCAAAGTCGATTTTCGTTAAATTTGGAGAGTGAAACGTCTGAGCTTTCAAAAATGTTGAATCCAATTTGGGTAGAATGATTGATTTGCCTTTTTGAATTTGTATGTTGTGTGAAAATATTTCGTCTCCTACTTGAAGTTGGCAACTTTAAGGAATTCTGATGATCGTTGGATGATTTATTTCTAAGTGTTGATCTGATGTACATTTGGATATTACTTTTATTGCAGGATTTGGAATAATTAGTATTTCGTTGTTGGTTATTTGTTCCACAATAGATTCTTGGAGGTTGGCATCAGTGGCGTAGCAATGTGTTGGTGAATGGCCCTCTAGTAGTTCCAGGGTGCAGTTGTCTTTGGATTTTAATTCTTGTCGGCAATAGTACTTCTCTTCTAGTATTGCACATTCTTCCTTGATTAGCGTTACTTCTGTAGCTTTGGCCAAGTATGGTTGAAGAGGGATGAACATTTTGTGATTTTGGATGATAGGATAAAGGTGATAGAATTCTGCTGTTTCGGGATTTAATATAGGTACATGGATGGCAAAAATTATTTTGGAATTAGAGAAGGTTACTTGTGAACCCAGAAAAAGATAATATGTTAAAGCATTTCCAAATTTTGGAATTTGTTCCTCTTTGTAAATTGATCGTAAGTATTCTATCATTTCTAAAATTTCTTGGCTGGATATTACTGAGCTGTGAATTGAGTTCAATTTGGAAAAGGTAATAGCATTTTCGATATCATCTAGTATGTAATTAAGTTTTGACAATCTAGATTAATCTGTGAAATTGTGCTGTAGAAAATAATGAAATTATTTAGGTTTATTATTTTACTTTCTATAGAAATTCGGAATTTTTCTAGACTATCTTGTAGTTTCTGTTGATTTTGCCATAAAGTTGTGAGAGATTTGTTATAATGGTTTATTAATTTCCTGTTTGAAGATATCTGTAAATTAGTTTCGTGTATTATTTGTTTTTGATTTTGTTGTAAAATAGTAATCGCCTTATCGTATCTTTCTTCGTCGTCCGAATCAAGATTTCCGAAAAGCCACTTATTAATTTTACCTATGCCATTTATTAGTCCTCTCTTTTGTCTGACATGAGGGTAAATGTTTTCTGATTTCCCGTCTAACGTGTTTATCAAAATTTTTGTTCTCTCTATCATTTGCTCTGCTAAGCTATGGTACGATATAGGATTTGTTGCGTTACTAACTATTAAATTATCTCTTAAAGTATAAAAATATTGTTTTACGGTTTCTATTTGCTTAACTACTTCTCTTAAATCTATGTAATATATAAATGCATGCTTAGTGTAAATTAATCTACAGGGTCCTAAGCTAATGGGTAGTAGAGGGTTATTTATTTTAATCACTTGAATATCTTCTGTCCGGCATCTCGTTTGGAGAATCAGTATGATTGTTGTCAAGGTGATTTTCATCATCCTGTAACAATATTGCAGGATTACTTTTTGGTTTTCTAATTATATTTTCGTGGTAGTTTCCCTTATTAGTTTCTAGTATTATGCCAGAGTCTTTAATTATTCCAGCTTTTTTAAATTTGGGAAGTTTTTTGTCTCTAAATTTTGTTTGAATGTATGCCGTATTTTGATTAGTATACGTAGATGGGTCAGTTCTTTTTTCGTTTCGTTTGTTGATTATTTCTTCTTTAGTTTGACTGTTTTTCTCGCGAATTGTTTCGTAAAGACGTTTGGAGGCTTCTTTATGATTTTGAACATAGTGTGATATAACTAAGTGATCATTTAGATCGAAAGGGTCTGGGTTATTGATGTGTCCTTTTATTATTTCAAAGGGGGTAAATTTCGTGACAGAATGAATGGAATTATTGTAAGAGAGAATCGAATGTTTTAATAATTGATCAGGAGTAAGGTCTTTATTAGATTCTCGGAGACATCTAAAATGTTCAATTAAGCTGGAATGAAAACGTTCAACAAGAGAGTTAGAATTGCTGTTTTTCGCTGTTGTATAATGGAGTTCTATTTTATGAAGTTTCCAGAAATCTTGTAAGTCATTATTTCTGAATTCTGAACCACAATCGGTGGTAATCTTGTATGGAAGGCCATGATGAGTTATGTAACTCAATAAATTTTCGACGATGGATACACCTGTTATGCTTGGGATTAGATAGGCTTGTCCATAGCGGGAGAATGCATCAATTATCGTTAAATATGCATGATTGGATATTTTGAAAACGTCAAGATGAATATGATCGAAGGGTTTGGCAGCTGTAGGAGTAAGATTAAATTTAATTAATGGGGATTTCTGTCATATTTATTTTTTTGACATATCTCACAATTGTTTACAAAATTTTCTATGTCTTCCGACATTTTAGGCCAATAATATTTTGAACTTAGTGAAGCCTTAAGTTCATTTATCCCACTGTGTCCTTTTTTGAATACATGATTATATTCTAATTTTTGGTTTTGTTCTCCTAGTGTTAAAACGTCTTGTAATATTTTTGTACAATGTATAAATTTAAATGAATTGTTTTTGAAAATATTTTGTACAGTTGAAATTAATTTTTCAGAGTTGAGAGATTCTCTGAAATAAAATGCATATAATTGTTCCGGGTCAATAAACTCTTTAATGAACTGAGTTATACTTTGTTCCAAATCTCGTCGAGACAATACAACGAATATCCTTGTGTTTTCAAAAAATTTTTCACGTTTAGTTTTAATTTCGCTTACCTCGCCGCATGTAATTAATACTTGATTTTTATATGAGTTTAAAGATTTGTTTGAGATGGGTATTTTGAGAATTGGATCCTCTAACGACGTATGAATTGTTTCCAAGTCAGTGTCGTCCGGTATAGGATTATTGTTTGGTGGTACTATTTGGATGTCTGATATTATATTAATTTTTTGATTGTTCTCTAAAATATTGTTAACGTCATCTGTTGATAAATTAGGTAATGGATTAATTTGTTCTGGTGTTAATTCTGTTTGAGTTAGTAAAGAATTTAAATTATCAATCTCTCTCTGAATTATAGAGTCAAGATCGTCAATGGTTACGTCTAATGAGTCTGTTTCAAAAGCGTTAAGGTCACAGTTGGGTTTTATTCTTGACAAAGCGTCAGCTGCTAAATTAGATTTACCTTTTATGTATTTTATGTTATATTGAAATTCTTCTAATTTCAGTCTCCATCTAACTAAGCGTGAGTTAGGCTCTTTTAAAGAAAACAACCACTGTAAGGGTTTGTGGTCTGTTGAGATTAAAAATTCGCGACCGATTAAATAAGGTCTGAAATATTTACAACCCCAAACGACTGCTAGTAATTCCTTTTCAATCGTTGATTAGTTAATTTCTGCGCTGTTAAGGGTTCGTGATGCGTATGAAATTGGGTGTCCTTCTTGAGATAATACAGCTCCGATAGCATAATTTGAAGCATCGGTTGTTAGCTCAAAAGGTTTGTTAAAGTCTGGGTATGCTAGTATAGGTTCTGAAGTTAGTAAATTTTTACATGTATTAAAACAATTAATAAATTCTTTGGAATGCTCAATTTTGTTATCCTTTTTTAAACAAAGAGTCATAGGTTTGGTTATTTTGGAAAAGTTCCTTATGAATTTACGATAATAACCCAATAAGCCTAAAAATGATTTAATCTGTTTTTGTGTATGCGGTATTGGAAACTTTTTTTATAGCTTCTATTTTTTTGGGATTCGGTTTTATTCCGTTTTGAGTTACTACATGTCCGAGAAATTCAACTTCCTTGCGGAGAAATTCGCATTTGTCTAATTGAATCTTCAGACGAGCTTCTCTTAATTTGAGAAAAACTAATTGTAAGTTCTGTATATGTTCTTGAAGACTTGTACTGAAAATTATAATGTCGTCCATGTATACCATGCAAATTTTATTTTGGAGTTCCTTCAAAACTTCATCCATTATTCGTTGGAAGGTGGATGGAGAATTTTTTAAACCGAAAGGCATACGAAGAAATTCGTAGTGGCCATTGTCGACGCTGAATGCTGTCTTTTCTATAGAATCTTGCGACATTTGAATTTGGTGAGAACCACTTGCCAAATCTAGGATGCTGAAGTATTGCGCTCTTCCTAGTTTGTCCAGAATATCAGTGATGTTTGGAACGGGGTATCTATCTGAAATTGTTTTTTCATTGAGTTTCCTGTAGTCGATCACAAGTCGCCACTTTTGTCGTCCCGATGCGTCCATTTTTTTGCTTCCTATCCAGATTGGCGAGCTCCAGGGTGAATATGATGCTCTTATAATCCCTTTGTCCAACATTTCATTAACTTGCCGCTGAACTTCTTCTCGGTGTATGTAGGGATACCTATAAGATTTCACATGAACTGGGATCTCGTCGGTAGTTTTAATTGCATGTTTGATTTTTGAAGTGAATGTTAATGGATCACCTGGTTTTAGAAAAATATCGGAAAATTTTCGACATATTTTGGTAATACTGTCTTTTTCTTCGGAGTTCATATGATTGGTCCGTATTAGGTTATTTACATCTAATTTTTGACTGTTACTATCTACACTTTGTTTTTGATTTATTTTATTGATATAATCAAAGTTATGTATCTCAAATTGTGAAGATACGAATGGTTGAGCGAGAATTGGTTTATTTAAAACTATAGAAATCGTTTGATCACTTTCATTGATTATTTCAACTATCGCGTAACCATTTCTGGCTATTGTTAGAGTTTCAGGAATATAAAGTTTACCTAAGTACATTTCATTAATTAAAATTTCTCCGTCTGTTATACTCACAGGTAGAGATTTCAATATTTTTTCTGTTGGTCCTACTGAAAATTCAAATTTGATATCAGTGGTTAATCTAAATTCAATCGGTATAGAAACATGATCACCAAATAATTGCTTATTGCTAAAATCTATGTTTAAGTTCATTTTGACCATATCTTCTATGCCTAAAATTCCGTCGAAAAATTCGTGGAAGTCATATAATAAGTAATGTATAGTTCCGATAAAATTAAACTCTTTGAAAGCAGGTATCTCGGCTTGAAACCTTATCCGTTTGCTAACGAGTGCTGTTTTAATATCGACATTCGAGTGGTATATACAATTTGAATAAAATTTTTCCGCAATGTGAGGTCTGATTATGGATTTAGTACTACCGGTGTCAATTAGAAGTTTTAATTTTGGTTGCTTAATTTCTATATACGGTAGCGGATTGTTTGAAGCTATGTTAGAGGTATTGGATTATCTCGTGAACAGTGACCTTGACCATTCCTGCGCGAAGCGATAGTGAGAAGTCGGCTAACACTCTGTAAGTGAAACCCAAAAATATTGGCTTGGGTCTAGGTACTTCAGTATTGTAATTGAAAGTATAAAACGGGTAGCGCGTTTCAGCTCATTTATTTAACTGCATTTACAGTATAATTGTTACGGACGTAAAAAACAAACAAGCTTTGTTGTCTTTGAAATGTATTACAAAAAAGAATTATATACCTGATGAATAAAAAATCATAACAATGTTGTCATATTACACGTTATAATTTTAATAAAAGATAAATAGTTACTTAGAGAAAGAAAAGAAACAAAGGTTTCAAAATCTGTTTATATGGGGTTTGATAAAAAACATACTAAGAGAGGCCATAGAGTTTTCGTGACAAATTTAATTAGCACAAAATTTTAATGTGAAAAAACAAAAAGAAAATACATACACAGGATAATTCCAGAATATTGTGAAAATAGCCAAACATGAAAGTTTACATTAATGGTTGGCAACCTAAATCGTCCAGTTCCTCCTCATTCTCAGGGTCGTCTTCATCCGAAAATAAGAAGGAATCAGATTCACTGCCGTCTTCTAGTGAAATTACGAAATCTTCCACTTCATCCATTATATATTCTTTCCGCATATATTCTTTTTCGACTTTTTCAACGTGAGCACAAATTCTTTCCCATTGTTCTTTCCCAACTTGGTTAAATTTTTCTTCGGTCATTTTCAACACGTCATCAAGTTTAAACGTCGTATTACATGCAGCGACGTGATTTTTCACCAGTGCCCATATTTTTTCGATAGGATTAAGCTCAGGATGATATGGTGGTAAACGTAGAACTGGAATGTCCCGTTCTGCTAAAATTTTATCGACGGCATATTGTTTGTGAATTGGCTTGTTTAATTGAATTTTTGCATACAGTTCAGCCTTCGTTTCCTTTTCCTCGAAAAAAATGCTTTTTTCCCTTAACCAGTTTTGCATAGATGCTTTCTTCCATGAAAAATTAGGAATTGGTTCGACCAAAACATTATGGTAAGAGGCATTATCTATCACAAGGACATATTCTTTGTGACGTTCACCATGAATTTTTCTTTAAGCCACTTGTTGAAATTATTATGATTCATTTCATCATGATAGTCGCCTGTTTTAAGACCCGATTTAAATATGGTTAGAGCTCCGGGTACAAAGCCTGATACGCCCCCGGCGTGTAAAATTATTAGTCGTTGTCCTTTGGACACAGGTGACTTTAGACAATTATTTGTTCCATCGTCCCATGCCATTGGTACAGTATGTGAACCATGAATATATGTTTCATCGCAGTATAAAATCTCCCGCCCTTCTTTTTTGTATTTTTTCAATTTTCTTAAATATTCGACTCGTTTGGATTTGATATCAAATTTTTCGACTAAGACCTTTCGGTTGTCTTCGGTTTTTTTCCAACGGAATCCCATTTTTCGCACCAATTTTCGAAATGAATCGATTTTCCCTGTAAAATTAATCCCTTCTTCCTTTTTAACTTCTTCAAACACAACTTTTATCGTTGGTCTTCGTCTGTGAATAGCTGCATATGAATAAAATATTCTCCTAATAATTTCCTCTTCAAACTCATCTACTGATCCTCTTGAGGTGCATGGTTTGATAATATTTTTTCTTGGTGACTTAAACTTTTCACCACTTTTTCTTAATTCAGCTTCTTTAATTATTCTTCTTGCGGTGCTCAGCCCAACACCAGTGGCTAACGCTACTCTTTCTTGTAACCGATTTAGGGGAAGTTTAAGTTTACCTTGTTCCTTTTCCTCTTTCATGAATTTATATACGTTATAAATTATTTCACGACTCTGGCTGTGAACCACTCGTTTAGAATTGCTCATGATTGAAGATTTGTCTGTAAAAAAATTATAATTTTATAGGGCCCAGAGAGATCATTTTTTTATCGATAAATACATGTTTGATTGTATGAAAGTTTTATAGTCATGGCAATAAATCGAGAATCAAGAGAGTGAAAAAATCACGAGTGCTTGCTCGAGTGATTTTTTTAATTCTCTTGATTCTATAATTTTTGCCGTGACATTAAAATTTGAATACAATTTGTAATGTATTTCTCGATTACGAAAATTATCTCGAATGTATTTTAGGGAGATAAATACACAAGTACATGAATGCAAACAATTTATTAACTGTACTTCTCGGAGTAACACTCTGTACAGTTTTTTCAATATTTTCTAGAGATTCTTTGCTAAATATTGCCATTTTGAAAATACGTTGTATTAGGAAAACTCAAAAATAATCTGACAGTGACATTCACGGCATAGTTGATTAACAGCAAGGCGCATATTTATCATTTATTGAGAAATTTAGGTAGCTTTTCCATCATTTAAAATGATAGTTAATTGGTTGATTTTAAGAAATTGAAGAAATCTCATTGACTGTTAGGATAGGCGTGTATTAATCGCTGAAAAACTCAAAACAAAATTCAAAAATCCAACTTTTTTGTGAGTAAACCAATACTTTTCTCGCATCATAGATTGGGTTGGGGGGAAAATAAAATAATATTTCATATCGTAAATATGCAACCAAAATAATAATAATAAATAATAATATATACGTACATAACTAAATTTATAAGTCTATAACAATCGTAAACTCCTTTTAACTATTAACTATACTGTCTATATCAAACACTAAGTATTAAAACGCGTTACCCTTAAAATAAACAGAAAATAATAAGTTCACTAACACCTCGAAGAAACGATCGTTTCAATGCGATGAAGGAAAATAAATGACGATATTTTCAGTAAAGAGTGTAGGTATCTCGGAGTCGTATAATCGTCGTCTGCGCATGGTGGGGTCACTGTTCATGAGATATTCCAACATCTATAACTTCTACTATCTCGGTTCTTTCGACTGAGGCATTTTCTGAAAATTTTGATTATGTTCTGCTTCGTTTTCTACAGAGTGAGAAAAAATTTTAAAGTCATGTAGCATTTCTTCTTCGTCAGTTTGATAAATTTGATCAATATCATTTTCATAATTATTAGTATATAGCTCTTCGGCTATAAAGTTTGGTTTTTGACCATTATTTTGAAAATATTGGTTATTATGTTGAAATTTGTTATTTCGAGGAATGAAATTATTATTATTTCTGGTATTATACGTAAAGTTTTTCGATGTAGTTGACATCGGCTCAGTTTTTGGGAATTGAGTTTGAGGAATTTGATTGGGCTTAAAAACATTTCGTGGAGGTCCAAAAACTTGAGAATTTGTTGAATATCTTTTGGGTGGCATATTTCGAGGTTGGATATTTATTGGTCGTGGGGACCATGTAGGGTTTTGAAAATTATATTGATTTGGTTGAAATTGATTCGTATTAGTATTTTGGAAGTGTTGATTTGGTGAAGTAAATTGTGGATTGGGTTGAGATTGTTGATGATGATTATTATGTGGTCTAGGTCTGAAATTATTATTTCTATTTATATGATTTTTTGATTCGCTAGGAAATGAATATAACCTTTCAAATTCACTGACATACGCTATTGCATGCTCTAAATATGCAGGCTGTTTTAGATACATGTTATTTTTCAAAGTACCTGTGCAACCGGCTATAAACGTATTTAAAGCAGTTTTATCACAGAATTGCATTTGAATAATTTTTTCGTTTTGATTTAAGTTAGTATCATTACTGATTCTTTGCACTATACTACTTCTAAGCAATTGTAATCTATTTCCAAATTCTAATAGGCTTTCGTTCCTATTTGGTCTAGTTCTAGTTAATTCTTGGCTTAAGCAATCTAAGTTCCGTTTGTCTGAAAAACATTGTATCAGAGCTCCTTTTAACGTATTCCAATTTGTCAGTTCTACTCTATTACCGACCATTAACTCTGATCGTCCTACAAGTTTACCTTGTATACATTCATAAATATGTTCATTTAATTCTCTATCATTACGTGCACTATATGTCGCTATTAAGCTTTCGCATAATGAAATAAATTTATTTAAAGTGTTACTATCCCCATCGTAGGGTTTTATATTTTCTATTTTGGATTTAAATAATCCCCAATTAAGTGGACGCTCTTCTGTATGAGCTGTATCCATTTTTAAACTAACACAATTATTATCAAATGAATCTAGATTATCAGAATTATCGTTCGCCGATATATTCAAATCATTCAATATTTTCAATAAACTTTCTAAATCATTCATAAAAGATGATTAAAAATAAAATTATATGTTTCGTAATATTATTAATAATAAAATATGATGAACTTATCAATCAATAAGAAATATTCAAAAATACAAAAATACTCTTAACAAATTATCTCCCCTGTACACTAAGCAAAAGGTAAGGAAAGGCAAAAGAAACTTGGCACTTACAGTTTGTCTGAAGTACTGGGCTTCTCTCCGACTTCTTCTTGGCTTCTCTGGCACCTCTGAAGGGGTAGGTTCTTTCTTGATCCGCACTACGATGTTAAAACACCAAAGTTATGGAAAGTTTTACACTAGATGCGAAAAGTCTTTTCACAACCCGCACGAATCCTACTGCGACTGCGCCAATAATAGATTTACTTTCGAAAATCTTATTTTTAAAAACGATTTTTATAAACTTTATTAATACGATACAAATGAGTTGAATATAAATGTACAATAAGCTAGCAAGAACTAAGAAGAAGTGTTTTACGAGTTACAAAGCATTTAGTTTTATGAGTTACAAAGCATTTAGTTTTATTAAATATAAACGCTGATCGAGCAGTCTCCAATCTTCTCATCTTTCGCCATGAGCGTACTTTGTGGGCATATAACTAGTTACATTAAATGTGTAATTGAATAGTAACAGTTTGTTGTGTTTTCAATAGAACCGTCAAGGTCGTCTATGTCCCTTGTATCCGCGTTCGATACTCATTGTATTTGTTGTTTCAACAAACCTCCCACGGTCCACAGGAAACCCGAAAACGCGCATTAAGTTCAATCATGTCATTTTATAAATATAAGAGTTATTTGGTTTATTTACAACAGCATACATTTTTATTTAGAACTCGTAATGATCATATTACTACATATAACTTCTCTTTTCCTGTACTCTGGCTGCTTCTTACTTTGCATTTCTCGCGCCGGTGGAAATAAAGCAAAAAAGTAATATTTTTTAACATATATCAATCGCCCCCTGGCATTTAATTTCAGTGTTTTTATCAAATTGATCTTTGTGTCGAGAATCTCACTATAAAGATTTGCCTTGATAGAAATCGATAAGCTTCATTAAATATTCTTCTGAACGGTTTTTCTAAAATTATACGAAAGCGCGCGGAAAACAACTCTGGAGCCAAACAAAAATCTACCCGTTTTATGTGGTCCTCGCGGGTTTCAAAGAATAAAAACACGGGAATGTGAAACTGTCTTTATTTCTATAAAAACGATATTATGTACACCCCGTTACAACAAAATTTCCAAAAATACACTCGTCGATTATTATAATATGTAGGACTATTGAAAATAGTCGAACTCAATCGAAAAAAACTATGCATCAAGATCGAAACTATGAGACGCTCAACCTTTTGACAGTTCTTGACATATTCATTAATAAACAAACTTTAGTTTTTTATATAAGTAAACACGACACTCTTCTTCGATTTCCTCTCTTCTTGTGCATGCCTAGTATGGATCTACGTTTGTCACAACTACCTTATACTTCACAACCACATTGTTTTCTTGACGCCAGGCTATGTATAGGTCATATTTTGATCCATCAGGTCACAATAAATTTTCGAGGTTCCTTGACAATACATACCCCTCCCTTTACGATTTACATTTAATTTTTATGGTATGCCATTAGCTGTTGGGTTTGCCTTGCCAGCGTGCCTTTCCATCTTAGTCACTACATTGTGTCAACTCCTCCATTGATGAATTTACGACCAAATGTTTATTTTATTTTGTCACTTTACACATATAGATTCACTTGGTTCCTGACTGGCTGGGGAATGGGTCCAACCCTTAACTCACGTCTCTTTCGACAAGCAGTGGGGGTGTTTTCTGTTCATCTAAGTTGGATGATATTAAGAA
This sequence comes from Galeruca laticollis, assembly GCA_963921935.1. Taxonomy (NCBI): domain Eukaryota; kingdom Metazoa; phylum Arthropoda; class Insecta; order Coleoptera; family Chrysomelidae; genus Galeruca; species Galeruca laticollis. Next base: position 249,185,502 of record OY998176.1, read on the forward strand.
GTTTTGAATTTGATTAATGTATTAATTTTGATCACAACTCTAACTTCACTCTTAAAAAAATTCCTTTGAGTTTCAATTCACCATTTTCATATTCTCAATCTCTTTTAAACATGATATAATGATCCAATGCTCATCATAAGATCACGTTATAATAACAGACACTAGTTGAAGTATTGTACTCCGGCATATTAGCCAACATCTATTAACGTCAAACTTGTCATCACATATGATTTAAAAATTGAATAGATGCGGCTTTTACTTGATGAAGATCCACACTGAACCTGAACCTAACCAAATCAATTCAACAAAAATCAAAGTCAAATAGTATTATTTTCACAAAAGCAGATACAGGAAATACGGTAATAGCATTACCTAAAGAAGATGGTATATTAAGTACCAACAATTTTATTCAGGCAATCAATTTTGAGATCCTAAGAAAAGACCCAACTAATGAATTTCAGGAAGAAATAAAATTGGCAGTAAATAACGCTAAATCAATAATTAACGATAAAGAAAAATATAAATTATTTTTAGCCAATCCGCAACACCCTGAACTTTATTTATTAATTAAACTCCATGAAGAGGGGTACCCAATCAGACCAGTTGATTCTTATGTCACAACACCTTCATACAAAATTACAAAATATTGTTCATTCAAACCTCGATTTTCAGTTTAAAACTCAACGGAATTAATTAATAATATTCAAGATATAATACTACCCCATAATTCTAAATTCATATCGTTCGATGTAACAAATCTATTCCCTAGTATACCTCCTAAAGAAACTATAACTCTTGTTGATAACTTGCTCACATACAATATTGTTAATCCTATGATTCACCCTGATATCATTACTTTATTAAAAGTGCATTTGAATAAAAATTATTTTCATTTCAATGGAGAGGTTTATAGCAGTAAAGATGGTTTGATTATGGGCAACCCCCTCAGCCCCCTACTAGCAGAAATTTTCATGGATAATATAGAAAGAATAATTCATGAAAACCCCCTTAGTAAAAAATGTATGTACTGGCACTGATATGTGGACGATATTTTAGCTAGCTTCATCGGTACAAATAGACAATTCACAATAATATCAAATTTACCGTAGAACTTCAACAAAATAAGTCTATAAACTTTTTAGACCTTACAATTTCAAATATAAATAATAAACATGATTTTTCTATATTTCATAAACCATCACATACAGAAATTACAATTCAGAATAGTTCGGTCCGCCCATTCAGTCATAAACTAGCAGCCTTCAAAAGTATGATATACAGACTTTAGAACAAGTATTTCCTTCTGATAAAAATGATATAAACAATTTAAAAGCTTAACATACTTTGGAACACCATCCTTAAAAATTAAATTAAAATTAAATCATTTTTAGAAACTTTAGAAATGAATATTTCCTTCAAAACTGATTACAATTTATCCAAACTCATTAAATATAATAATGTAAATTTTAAAAATTAAAGAAAACAGGAGTTTATAAATTAAAATGTGGTAATGACAACTGTGATAACACTTAATATCGTTAGAACTTTTAGAAATTTTGAAACTAGAATTTGGAAACACAAACGTAGCTATGACAACAAAAAACTGGATTCTAACTATTCAAATCGTTTATTACAAAAACCAACATATTTTTCACCCAAGTTTTGAAATTTTACATGTAGTCGGTAAATTCTTGAGGCCCTTGAGATTAACCAAAATAAATATTCAGGTAACATTCTTAACGACCATATAGATATCAATCACTCTCCTCTATTAAACCTTTTTACCTAGAAGATAGCTTAGGAATGTTTGTAGTGAATGAATTTGCAAGTAAATCATTTCACTAATTTTGTTAACATTAATAAATAGAATTCTGTATTTATGCACTGTATGTATTAAAATATTTTTATATTAACCTTCATTTGTTTTGAGAAAGCTGCTGTGTTAGTGATACGCGTCAACCAGTTTAAATTGAACATTAGTTCAAATAAATGAAGTTTTAAACAAATTATATTGTTTTATTTCATTGTTTACATTTCATTTAGTTGATAACTTCAAATTGTAAGTTTTATCATGAGAATTATAATTGTACACACTTATTAAATGTAATTCTAACATATTTTAATTAATTATTGATGTGACATCAAACATTTTATTTGATTGTACGTTTGTACGTAGCAGTTACAGGATTTGATGTTTTTTAGGACACCTTTTGTATGACTTTTCAAGACTTTTTCAAATTGTTCTTCCAATTTTTACAATTATTCCAATTTTTATAGGACAGCTTTGACAGTGGCCTAATGGCTGAAAGCGCCTAGCTGGATTTTAAATAAAATACACACTCAGTATTCATCTTTCCATTCCCTCAATCTTTTTTCTTCGTCATATCAGATTCTAATATTCTATAAACATTTTGTTACCTTTTATGTGTTTTAGTATACCATTATTCGCCAGAATATTAATTCTCTCGGTAGAACATTTCAGTTTCTTTTGCCTATTTTCCTTGCACTGATTAGTTTAACATTTACTTCCAGATCTTTATTTAAAAATTTTACTATATCCTCTCTACTCTCTAAGCATCCTCTCTTCTCCTGATTTGTGGGTATTCTCTTAATGATTAACTTTTTCTTCTACATATTCCTTTCTGGCCTATCTATCGTGTATTTTAGTTCAAGCTCTAGTCTCTCATTATTCATTTTCAATTCTCTAAACATATTTAAAAACCCTTTTAAAAAAAATCATGTGTGTATATCGTCGTCGTCGTCGTTGTCGTCGGCCACTTTTCGTAACATGTCTTCTTAGCACGATACAATTTCCGGGCTGAAACAATTCAAAAATTTTATGATTGAATATTGTTCAGGATATCTCACAGATGAAACTTATTGATTTTCAGCTAACCAGAGCCAGTACAACAGGTGCTATGGTACTTGAAGTACCACATTATTGGTCATTATTGCCGAAATTTCAGGTTGTTAGCACGATACAGCCTCCGGAGTTTATACAAGTGACTATTTTTATGATTGGACATTGTTCAAGGCATCTAATAGATGAACCCTATAGACTTTCATCTCAGTAGAGCCAGTGCAACGAGTGCTATGATACTTGTAGTACCTTATTTTTGGTAATTTTTTGAGAAAAATTCTGATTCATTAGCATGATTGAGCCTCCGAAGAGTATACAAGTGACCAATTATATTGCAGGATATTGTTCAGCGCGTGTTACTTTCAATCTTAAAAACCATTTATTTTTTGTTCTTTCCTGATTCATTTTCTTGCATAATTTCACCATTCTTGTTCATTAACACTCTCATCATTGTAATGAATATTTTCCCCTGATGTGACTTCTGTTACTCTTTGTTATTTTGATAAACTTTTAGTTGGTTTGCTTCCTCCAAAGTAGTTTCCAATATCTCTTAGCCTTAATTTCTAACATCTCCAATACTCTAACGATCCATATTTCCGAAATTTTTCTTTGTAGCCCCGCTACTGGCCAATTCTTTTTTTGTGCCCCTCGTATAATGAACTGCTATTATGATGCACTTTCATTTTTTATTATTAGTACCTATTCACTTGTTATATATTGAAATATAGCTATTCATTTTGATATTTCTATTTCTAAATGTATTTTTTATTTTCGTTAAAATATTATTTCCACTTTTTTATTGTCGCCACGTCCGTTCGGGTGGAAAGCCCGAACTCAACTCCCAATTACCTAGATACTATATTATAAATGAGAAATCTCAGAAGGGCGTCTGTTACTTTGTACCGCTAGATATAACTCAAAAAACAAATATTTTATCAGTAGCTATTATTAGATTTAAATCACAATGCAATAACTCTTTCGCATTCTTTTCCAATAATAATTTGGGTTCATAAACAGCAAATGGATGAGATTTCAATTTTGAATATTTCTTGCATTTCAGATATATCTTCAGTTTTCCGAATTCAAGTTGGAGAAGCCGAACGACTGTACCGTAAACTTCATCCAGGTATTTTCTGGTAAAACTGACATGGCTAATATTGACCAAGAATTCTGTGGCTCAGTAGCTGACTCTGTAAACTCGAAAGTGAATCGGATGTTTGTCAGATTTTTCTCAGAAACAAAAGGACGGAATACTCTTTTTCAAGCAAATTTTACGGCGTTTAGAGATCGAGGCACAGGTAAGCCCTAACTTTTTATTATTGTTAGCAGAATTACAGACAATTACACTACACATGTTCGAACCTTTCTTCGAAATTCATTTATCGAGGTTATGGTTTTTTGTTGAGTTGGTTGTGGCAATAGAAACGCCCCGCTTGCCCGTCGTGCTAGCGAGTATTTTCTTCGACTTATTCTCTAGATGTGGACAGACTCTACGAGTTGTGGACTTTCTTGGCTTCACCTTTGTCACATCGGCATCTTACTGGCAAAGCTGTCCCTACCAGTAGCTATGCCACTGCTAGCATCGTTCCAAGCACATTCAAGGTTACTGAACCCTCTCACCGCGACAAGGTGAATGTGCCCGAAAAGCTTGAAAACTGGTAACAACAAGAAAGAGACAGACAAAAACGGAAGAGGCTCACATTCAAGAATGTATGGTTGGAAGCTGAGGAAGAAGAGAAAGAGTAAAATAGAAATTCTCTCTTACCGTTTCCCACACGTGTATCACTTGAAAGTCTAAAACGTCCTCTTTAATTTTCCGAAAATTATCAACCTATTTATAACTGAGCTGGGCCCATAAACTGCCATTATTAACATTTATTAAGAATAATCTTCGAATTAAAGCGTTTATTTTAACAGAAAAATACACTAGTTATACACACTTTTCCTAGCATGTGCTCAAAGCTGCTACCATTTTCAATTGACTAATTCAACATCAAAACTATATTCAGAGCTACCAACTGTTGAATTGTTCATCTTCCGACACAATTCACAATTACATTTAAAATTTATCGGTCAAAAAATGGGCTCAGATTCTTTGTCAAGATTTTTACTGCTGGTTTTGCACCTTCCGTGTCTTGGTATTGGATGCTTAGACCAAATTGTTGTTGTGTCTTCCCTGCTGAAGTCAATTTCGAAACAGCCAGTATAGTAAATCGCGATTATTTATAAATTTTCCCTTCGAAATGTTTTCTGTTCATCAACTATATTGTATATTTGTAGTTTAGTATGGAGGAAAATTTAAATGATATTCAATTTATAATAAACTCATTTCTTTCAGCTAAAAATGTGAAGTGTACTGAAGGAAAAGAATTTGACTGTGACGACGCTACTTGCATTGATATTGGTTTAAAATGTAATGGTAAATATAATTGTCGATTTCGATGGGATGAAGAAGACGATGACTGTGTGGTGAGTACATTTTAATTCATAATATATTGATAAATTTTTATTTATTGAACATAATACAAATTTGGCTATCAATTACCTTTTATGTATCTGTTGTGAGCTGACACAGACAAATTAGTAAATCACTTGCTATGTAACGAAATCTACAATTTTCTAACGGTGGACTGTATAAATACGAGGTATTATGAAGAATGACTGTTTTTATCGAAAAATATTCATTTACTCATAAAGTGTAATTCTTTTCCCGTAAAACTGAACTTCCAGTTCAAGAACTTTCTTCAGTCATAGAAGCACTTTCTTTGGCCTTGCGTTCTTTCAGCAAAGCGGGCTTTATGTCCTGAATTACGACAAAATGCTGTTTTTTATGAGTTCTGTCAATTTTGGGAACAGGAGAAAGTTGCAGTGGTCTAACTTCGGTGAACATGCCCAATATGCAAATGAATATTACAGTTATGTTAATTGAACAACACATTGTGATAATGTTCTTTCTTTTTTCCTCTCGTTTTTATCACATGCACATCTATACAACCGCTTATGCCCAGCTTAGGACTGTTAACTTTTGGGATATTACAACTTAACTTGTCAGTAATGTTAAAGCCTTTTTACATTACTGTGATGTAACTAGAACTTCCTTAAAAGTAAGTCTTTATAATGAACTGAAAGCAACATTTCTGTTACATTTTAACATATTGTAGGTGTTAATGCATTGTCCATAAAATAACATCTTACCAATCAACTAAATGCAATATTTTAAAAACAATACAGTAAATTTTCTTAGGTGTTGTTTGGACCTCTAAATAATATAACTCATATATTCTATAACACTTCCTATAGATTTTTCTGTGCCTAATTAGTAAATGCAGAGTGAATAACCTAGCACCCAGTCGAGCATATTTCAAAAAATAGTCATCTTACAACTTAAAAAAACACTTAAAATGACCCTGAAAAATCGCTGGAAAATGTTTTTGAGTTCCTAAACTATCCACTAGGGGATGGAACGAACACTTAAAAACATATAATACTGTGTTCATTGAATAAGACATAATAGAGGTATCCTGAAAATACAATTTTTTAAATATTGATGAGATTATGAAATTTAGTTAGAGACTTTTTACCCCTATTCTTCAAATAAGGGGTGGGGAGAGGTTCAAACTTGTTAAAAACAAATGTCATCATTTTTTCTGTTTTTTAATCGATTTCAATGTTTTTGGCGTCATTTAGAAGTGTTATTTCTCTTTAATAAGATATGCTTAACAAAATTAAGCAATTTTGTCAACGCTATGTCGACCATTTTCCCATTTTTCTCGGAAATTTCAAATGTAATGAGACATTTTTTTTCAAATTCTGATGATAATATGATCGAAAAGTAAGGAATCTAGTGAACACCGCAAGTCTAAATCTTAATACTATTCCAAGATATAAGATTATTGATATCAGATTTAACCCTCTACGGGCGCATATGATCTGAGAGGCTCATGCCCCAAGTGTTTTGAAATTAATATAAATCGCGTTACGCTAATTATATATTGAAACTACGAACTTGGGTTATTAAAATAATTTTACAATCATAATGGAAACTTTTTTTCCTACGAACACATAGGAAAGTAACACATATCGCACTCTCTACTCCCATGGAAAGTGACTTTTATTCTCACGCGTGCGGAAAGTACTTTCCGCACTAGTGAGAAAAGTAACTTTCCGCACGGCTGCCAATAAGCCGTCAAACCCGTGAATTCTGTAAGATTTACAGATTCAATTCTTAATTGCTTTTTCTTATTTATATTATTTACATAAAAACTGGACTAGAAACTAATTATTTATAAAAAATAAGGAAAAGAAAAAAAAATATTGACGCCGAGAATCGAAACCACAACCTTCCGGTTATCATACAAGATACTCTTCCAACTGAGCTAATTGAGATCTGAATTTTCGTTATCAGAGAGTCGATTTACATTACTCTAATTATGATATTTCTTATATTTTCATTTTATTAAATCAAAATTTAGCTATTTTTAAAATTCAAGTAATTGAGGGATAGCAACAAAATCCTAAAACTGTTGATTTATTATTGTAACAATAACCGAATCACTTTTAATTTGTATGGTTCCAAACAATTCAATTTGTTCCTCACTTGCACGAGTATTTAATAAGTACTTATTTATTGTCATTTTTTTAAATAAACATTAATTATCGTTATTTCACTATAAAAGTGATTGTAAATTCATATGCACTTTTTATAGAAACAATATTCAAACATATACTGTCACAATTAAAACGTAAGATTAGTGAGGCAACTCAATATTCACGATCAGATATTTACATATTATTCAATAAAATGGGTGGTCGTAGGAAAAATATTGTACATTACTTGTGCGAAAGTGACTTTTCACTCTAGTGGGATTGTCGCACTCTGCCTACGCCTCGTGCTACAATATTTCCCACTCGTGTGAAAAGTGTCATTTTCCGCACTCGTAATGTAATATGTATTTTTAGATAGTACAAAGTTTTCATAATCTACCTATTTTACGAAGAGTCATCTCTTTCTTCTTATGCAATTGCTCCCCTCGAAGACGAGAAGATAACAGAGTGGTATTCGAGTTCTGGTTTTTCTGTTGGGTTCTCTCATCTTAGAGTTTCTTCTTTGCTCTGGACTTCTTCCATATTTTGTTTTCTGCTGCATTGCTGGATCGATGTCCTGATATTCTTCTTCAAGATCCATCCCAGTATTAGTAAGATGGTAACAACGGAGGACAAGCTGCCGAGAATTCGTAGGTAGTGGTTAGATGTTGAAATTCTTAATGGTATAAGTTGTTTTGACATTTTGCTGATTTTGTGGATTTCTCCCAAATTGATTATTTCTACTTTGGTGCTTCGGCATAGTTTCTAATTTTTCCCAGTTTAGCTTTGGGAGAAATAATGGTTTTCCTTGTTGAATTCTGACGTCATTGATAAATTTGTGTTGACTTCTATTTGACATGATTCTGGTATTTTTATTAGTGTAGGATTTTTGACTTCTATATATTGATCTATGTGGCATTTGGAGAAAACCTTTTCTGTTTGCATTGGTACAATTACTTAATCTTGAGTTATTTGTTCAACGACAGATTATTCTTATGATAACTTTATTTTTTTGCACCTTTTCACCGTCTGGTTTTCTATGAGCTGTAGAGTGCAGTTATCTTCAGGGAAATGGTCTTAGATGCAAAATATGTATCCTCTAGTAGTGGACAGTTTTCTTCTTTAAATTGATGTTTCAAGTTGGTTTGTGCCAAATACTTCATAGGGAATATTTGGTAACTTTCAATTATAGGAAAGAGGTGATAAAATTTAAAAATTTCAGCTTTGATGATTGGTATATGTATTGCAAAAGTTATTCATTATTTTCAAATGTGACTTGTGTGCCTAAAAGTTGGTAGTATGTTGATATGTTCCTAAATTTCATAATTTGGTTGTCTGGATAAATTTTTCCCAAGTATTCAAAGTGTTTAGTAACCCTTGACCAGAAACAATAGAAGGATGGAGTGTGTTGAGTTTTGCGAAAGCTATGGAATCTAAATTATCTAAAAACGTGATAAGATTTTGACAATCCTGATTTATTTTGGAAATAATTCCTTGAAAGGTTAAATACGCATGTGATTCAGTGATTGATTTTTGTACAATAATTTGAAATTTTTCTAGAGAATTTGCAAAATTTTCTTGATTTTTGATAATATGCGAATTGTTGTGTTGTAATTTTTTATTAGATTGTTTGAAAGTGAACGTTGTAGATTTATTTCCATAACCATGTTCTGTTGGTTTGTTTCAAGATTTTCTATTGCGTTATCATATCTATCACCGTCGTCAGCGTCAGCGTCCGATCCCGTTAAATTATCTTCTTTTAATACGAATGTGAATATGAGGTTGTAAGTTATCAAGTTTCGTTCTTGTAATTTTTATGAGAAATTATGTTTCTAATAACATATCTTGAGATAAGGCATGGTATGAGATTTCATTAGTTGCTTTTTTTATAACTAGATTATTTTTTATAAAGGAGAAATGTTTTTCAATGTTAAACAATTGCTTAATAGGTTCTAAATTTAAATAATGTATAAAGGTATGTTTACTATAAATAAGACGTGCGTCTCTTAATTGTATTGGTAATAAAGGATCATTTATAGTTCTCGAGTGTATATCTCTTATAGTACTACTCGTGTATATTATTGGTATTGCCAGAAGTATCAGGAATGTTATTTTCATCTGTCCCATTTTCCTGAAACAGTTGTTTTTTGTTAGTTAGTTTTTGATTTTCCGGCACTTTCTTTATGATATTAATTTTTGTCTGTTAATAATTCAATTTTTGTTTGAGCTCGTACTTTACGTTTTTCGAATTATAGAAGTATTTTATTTCTGGTTTTTGTACGAATGTAAGCTACTTCTTCGTTTTTATAGTCAAGAGACTATGTGCGTTTTCGTTACTACTAATTTTTTATTTTGTTAGTTTCTTTTATATTTTCGTAAAGTCGTTTGGTAAATGTACCAATGCCTGATACTATAAGGGAATAGTCACTGAAATAATTGAGTTATTAATAGAGAATCGAAAAATAAGGTCCCACTTCTGTTCGTGAATGCTGAATATGCATTCTATTAAATGAAAAATATTTTTATTTTGTTTATAATACCACTTAAAATATCTTCTTAACATATTATATGCTCATTTGCGTTTGTATTAATAGCTGAAATTATAAAATTGTAATTTCACCAATAGCTGACAGCCAACGTCCCTATAGCTGACAGCTAAAAAAATGAAAATAGTCTAACTAAAGACTGTTTAATAAAATATGAACATGATATTTAATTGAATAAAACTAGTATTACATAAAAATTATTTCAAATAACTCAATTAACTTGAAAAACTTTGAAATAATGAACTTGAACAAGTTAACTTGTGAAGTCTGTAAAATATCATCTCTTCTACGGCAAAAGCCCCCTATTGTTCATTTTTTCGGCTGAGAAATTTTCCTAATTATGTCGGTGCTCTCATACCATAAATAATCTGGTACAGTTGGCCATTTCCAGTAATAGTGGCCACTTTTCTCCATAACGGCTACAAACAATTTTTCGGGAGAAAACTCTAATACTTAGAATAGAAAAAAAAATTTATTAGCATGAAATACTACAGACTGCAATACGAAAATTCACTAAGTATTGCATATCTAAGGCTAACTTCGACTAGGTTCGCCGAGTCGAATCGAATCGAATTGCAAAAATTGGTCTCCCATATAATTTCAATGAATCTCCAACTGGCCGACGCAGATTCAATGTAATTATATAGGAAGCGAATTTCCGCCAATCAATTCGATTCGACTTTGCAAGCCTAGTCGACGCTAGCCTTTATTAGGTGCTTACCTGTCTGGGATAGTACTGGTTTCCATAACAAACAATCACGTGTCATTTTTTTTCATATTTCTTCGACAAATTTATGCTGTTATCATCTTTGTCAGGATCTATACTTAAAGATACAGATATTCCTGTATCGGTATTTATTGCATCTTCTTTTTTTTGCTGGTAGGCAACGTCCGTAGGTTGTAGGACGTGTGTGGAGTTAGGGTACAAAGACACAAGTATTATCCCACTCGCATCGCAAAATTCATTTAGTGATATTGTCAGATGCGATGAATTAACATCCACAAAATTTACAACAGACAACTTAATATTATTTTCAGTTAGCCACGTATTTGATATGTACATAAAGAAAGTTTCTCCAGTCATCCAACCGCTATCACGCTTTCCTATTACCCATGACGAGGGAACAGAAGCTGCGATGCTGGCCGGAACCCTTTCATATGAAAAGACTACCACCATTGGTGGTGCCAAAGCACCCGCTGCATTTTAGGTGATAAGTGTTGTGAGGTACTCTCTCTCTCTCTCTCTCTCTCACCAGCACTGACTCGATTGTGAATTGTCTTATCTCCCTTTCTAGCGAGCACTTTTCTTGATTGTGGGCATCTGTATCGAAGACGCGATTAGGGTCATTTGTAATTTCTAAACAGTTATTCTCTTCAAGGTAAATTCAACTTGTTGAAACCATAGTCGAATATGCTTTCCGTTACTTTGGATCGACTAGATGTTAAATTTTGGGATATTCTCTCACCTATCGCAAGGTGTCTTTTTAGAAAAAGAATTTACCAATGTCGGTAATTATCGGTGAATGGGGTTTCCTTTTTCAACTGTGGTACTATAAGCTGTACACTATCCAATAAATACTCCTTATTAATTAGGAAACTATTTTTTGCCATGTGCAAAAGCCAAATGAACAAGGTTATACTCTTATTGAGTTGTAAGGTACATTGGGGGACCAATTTGTCTTTTTTCAGGATATTATTTTATGAGTTTGTAATACAAGGTGCCCAAGGTGAAATTTTAAATAGCTTGTTGGCCTCGAATATATTCATACCGTTTTTTACTGCCCGAAGAGCATTTTCCATAGCTTATTCGGCATATTAGAGTATTACTTTTCCGCCCAACCTATCTAGCCAACCTTTGCGAAAAACGTATTGGTTTACCCCAAAAAAAATTGGAAATTTGAAACTTTTTTTGAGTTATTTGTACGTTTGCCATCAACAACAACCCAAAAAAACGGTTTTGAGAAAAAAAATCCTGTGTGTATGTCGTCGTCGTCGGCAACTTTTCGTTTCATGTCTTGTTAGCACGATACATCCTCGGGAGTGCAACAAGTCACCAATTTTTTGATTGAATATTGTTAAAGACATGTCACAGATGAACCCTATTGATTTTCAGCTCACCTGAGCCAGCACAACGGGTGCTATGGTACTAGAAGTACGACATTTCAGTCATTTTTTGTGAAATTTTAGTTTGTAAACACGATACAGCCTCCGGAGTATATACAAGTGACCAATTTTATGATTGGATATTATTCAGAGCGTCTCAAAGATGAATCATATTGATATTGTTAAAGACATGTCACAGATGAACCCTATTGATTTTCAGCTCACCTGAGCCAGCACAACGGGTGCTATGGTACTAGAAGTACGACATTTCAGTCATTTTTTGTGAAATTTTAGTTTGTAAACACGATACAGCCTCCGGAGTATATACAAGTGACCAATTTTATGATTGGATATTATTCAGAGCGTCTCAAAGATGAATCATATTGATATTGTTAAAGACATGTCACAGATGAACCCTATTGATTTTCAGCTCACCTGAGCCAGCACAACGGGTGCTATGGTACTAGAAGTACGACATTTCAGTCATTTTTTGTGAAATTTTAGTTTGTAAACACGATACAGCCTCCGGAGTATATACAAGTGACCAATTTTATGATTGGATATTATTCAGAGCGTCTCAAAGATGAATCATATTGATATTGTTAAAGACATGTCACAGATGAACCCTATTGATTTTCAGCTCACCTGAGCCAGCACAACGGGTGCTATGGTACTAGAAGTACGACATTTCAGTCATTTTTTGTGAAATTTTAGTTTGTAAACACGATACAGCCTCCGGAGTATATACAAGTGACCAATTTTATGATTGGATATTATTCAGAGCGTCTCAAAGATGAATCATATTGATATTGTTAAAGACATGTCACAGATGAACCCTATTGATTTTCAGCTCACCTGAGCCAGCACAACGGGTGCTATGGTACTAGAAGTACGACATTTCAGTCATTTTTTGTGAAATTTTAGTTTGTAAACACGATACAGCCTCCGGAGTATATACAAGTGACCAATTTTATGATTGGATATTATTCAGAGCGTCTCAAAGATGAATCATATTGATATTGTTAAAGACATGTCACAGATAACATAACAAGACCTCAAAGCAAAACATGCGTAGATCATATTTTTATGAAAAATTGAACAAAAAATACTGAATTCATGTCTATTGTTTTGCAGAGCGATATAACTGATCACTACATGACAATTGCTAAACTACCGATATACACAGTATGTGGCGATTTCAGCACAAAAAACAGATTCAAACAACATATTAATTTTACTTCATTAAAAAACTGTTTACAAAAATATAACTGGGCACATTTTATGGCTATAGATGATATAGAAGAAACTTCTACTTTCTTCACTAACCTGTTAAAGTCAGTCATTGACAAAAATAGTAAAATGGTGAAAATTTCTCACAATAAAATAAAACGTAAAGAATGGATTACAGATGGACTTGTTCAGTCGATAAACCACAGAAATAAACTATTCCATCAATTAAGAGCAAATCCAATGAATTTTCTTCTAAAACAGGAATATACTAAATACAGAAATACACTAAATAACTTAATAAAACAAGTGAAAACAAATTTCTATAAGGACAAAATTAATAATTTAGGTAATGACTCAAAAGCTCTTTGGCAGGTGGTAAATGAAATATTTCCGAGCAAACAAGAAACAATGATCAAACAAATTAGAAATGAAAACGGACAACTTATAAAAGAAGACGAAGAAATCGCGAACTGTTTTAATAATCACTATGCTTCAATAGGTAAAAATATGGCAAGTAATATCCCAACACCATCTGTTTATCATCTACAAAGAAAGCCGTATCAGTCGTCCCTGTTCCTTGCACCTACAACCAAATATGAAGTACTAGAAATTATAGACTCATTAAAATCCAAAAAAGCGCCAGGTATTGACGGAATAAAAGCTGAAACTTTGAAAGAAATAAGAAACGAAATAGCTCAACCACTTTCTCACTTAATAAATAAAATAATAGAGTCCGGATACTGTCCCACTAATTTCAAAATTGGTTTAATAAAGCCTCTATTTAAAAAGGGTTCTAAATCTGAGGTAATTAACTACAGACCCATATCGTTAATCTCAAATATAGCCAAAATTTTTGAAAAAATCCTTAAAAAAAGAATTATTCAGTACATAAATAAAAATACACTAATTTCTTGCAATCAATATGGCTTTAGAGAAGGTACATCTACGCAGGATGCAATTTGTGCTCTAACCTCTAAATTGTGTAAATATATAGACCAAACCAAACCAGCTTTATGTGTATTTCTTGATCTAGCTAAAGCTTTTGATTCTGTGGATCACACAAATCTTTTGGAAACTTTGGAAGATCTAGGATTCAGAGGAAATACCTACAACTTAATAAAAAGCTATCTGACTGACCGTTATCAATATGTTAAAATCAACAACTCTATTAGTAAAAAGAAATTAGTAGAATGTGGAGTTCCGCAAGGGACAGTGTTAGGACCAATTTTGTTTGTAATATATTTGAACAATTTACTGGCATTTCAATCTAGTGGTGAGATGATCTCCTTTGCTGATGATACTGCAATAGTGTATAGTGCAGATACTTGGATGCAACTAAAAGAAAAAGCAGAAAGTGATCTTGTAAAAATTTTTGATTGCTTTAAACAAAAAAAGTTATCCATAAACTACGATAAAACTTGTTACTTACCTTTTACATGCCTAGCTTCTTTTTTACCTCCGTATAACTTTTTAACTATACAAGGTCACAATGAAAATATTGTATTGCATTCATCAAATAACATTAAATATTTGGGAGTAACAATTGACAGTCATTTACGATGGAATTTTCATAGTAATCAAATACAAAAAACACTACGCAGTATGTTGTTTAAATTTAAAAACTTAGCGAATATTTTAGACACTCATCAGTTAAGAAAACTATACTTTGCGCTTATAGAATCTCGTCTGAGATATGGGATATTGGCTTGGGGAGGTATTGCAAATACTCACCTTAAGAAAGTAGAAGTCCTACAAAAACAGTTTTTAAAAATAGTTTTTAAAAAACCAAGATTATTTCCATCTGATGTATTATATAAAGATAATAAAGTAATGGATATGCGGCAGCTATATTTTTTTAACATTGCAGTACAGCAGTTCAAGAGAAGGGGATTTCTGGTTTATGTAGATCATGCACATAATACCAGATACAAAAAAGAGACACCCCTAGAAACAGTATTTACTCTAAAAACTGCTACAATGAGATCTCTTGAATACTTGGCCAATAGAGTCTACAACTACCTCCCAAAAGAAATAAAGGATGTAAAAAGTGTTTTTTCTTTTAAAAAGAAAGTTAAAAATTACCTTTGGTTAAAAGAAAGATCTGCAATTAAAGATTTAATTGAACCTAATATGAGTTGAAAATATTGTAATGTAAAATTATTAAATGTATTTATTTTCGTCATATTTTAGTTTTAGTCTTTTTGTTCAATGTTTTCAAATCATAATCTCTGGGATTTTTACATTTTCAAATTGTATCTGTCACTTTTCTTGTCTGTTTTGTTTTTTATTTGACACTGTTTGTTTTACTCATTGTATGTACTTACTGTTACGAACACCGAGCTAACCATGCCTTAGTTTCCCCACACTCAGGCATTGCCTTAGTGGGTAAATCGGTTTGTTTGTCAGCCAGATATATTTTTCATAAAATTATTTTATTTTGTCTTTGTAATCCTGTTTCTATAATTATTTTGTAATTGTTTATGATGATGAATAAACTTATTATTATATTATTATTATTAGATGAACCCTATTGATTTTCAGCTCACCTGAGCCAGCACAACGGGTGCTATGGTACTAGAAGTACGACATTTCAGTCATTTTTTGTGAAATTTTAGTTTGTAAACACGATACAGCCTCCGGAGTATATACAAGTGACCAATTTTATGATTGGATATTATTCAGAGCGTCTCAAAGATGAATCATATTGATATTGAGCTCACTAAAGCCACACCGGGTTCTATGGTACTTGAAAAACCAAGCTTTTGTTATTTTTGGAGACTTTTCAGTTTTTTAGCAAGATACAGCCTCCAGACTGTATACAAGTGACGAATTTTATGATTGAATATTGTTCAAGGTGTCTCACAGGTGTACCCTATCGATTTTCAGCTGACTAGAGCGAGTACAGCGGGTCCTATAAATCCAGATATATTACATTTTGGGACAAAGTTCGGTTTATTATCACGAAGTGTATACAGGTGACAATTTTATGATAGAATATTATTCAGGGCCACAGATACGGAAAAGTTAGTTTTAATCTTTAAAACCGTTTATTTTTTTGTCCATTTTCCAGACAAGAACGAATAATTGAATTCCAAAGTTTCAAAACTAATATTGTTTGCTACTGGAACATCGTAATAGTAAATTATTGTACCATTGCCGGACAATTTGTCAGATTTTAGAAATATCAATTTTAATGGACCCAGTACCTGACAATTATTAAATATATCTCTAAAATATCAAAAATATCGGAAAAAATACAAGAATAATATCAAAAATATTCCAATGTTGATACTAAACCCAAATGGCGCGGTTTTGATCAACTGTTGAAAATACAGTTTTCTGTTTAATAAAACAATGTGTATATGAAATACCTCAAAATATTCAAAGGTGGCTCTACAGTATCAATAGTAGACCTCAACGTAACCGTATTCTTATTTTTTGGAAATTATTTGTAAGACCCCAGGAAGAGTGTCAGCTTTTGGGTCAGTGTCAGGCAACCTCATTTTGCTCTTTAGTAGAAATTTCTGTTTTTAAAGTCCCAACAGTCTCTAATTGTTCACAAGAATTTTTAGTAAGAATGTTAAAATTTTCCAAACCTGCAAAACTATGTTCATGGCTATGACTACTATTGCTACTACTACAAAAACTAGAACTAGAGATCTTGATTCAATATTCTTTGTACTATTCAATACATTGGCTGCATCAACTGAAATAGCTACTCCTCTTTTTTACATAAATACCAATTTTTTGTTATTTTATTTTATTTATGTAACTACCTTCAGGAATATTATATTAAACATTGAACCTATTTTCCTCCAGATCCAAATCTCTGCAAACATATCATAATTTATTATTATTAATGATATCTACCCTACTAGAATATTACGTTTTATTGTAGATGTAATGTATATCTAGTATTTGGAATATTCTGAATCCTTTTCAAAATATACCTACAAACTAAATTATTTTAAAAGTATTAGAAAACCTTATTTTGTAAATTCCACTATTCAATTTTAGGGTACAATCTCTGTAGTGGTTACTTAGCAAGTGCCCTCGTAGATACCTCGATTAAACCATAACACCATTTATTGTTGAGAAACACTTAACTCGTAACCATGTGTTGGGGTTGAATAAGAAACACTTTGATTTAATTCACTGGGTTAGTATATTGATCTAAATACAATTTACACATTAATCTACATTAGAACTATATCGAATATAAATACTGAGTTCTCGCCATTTCTCAATGCTTAATTATTTATAGGAAATATTTGACAATACTTAGAGTCGATGACTTCAATTTCACGTTCAAGTTCAAAATATGAAAGAATGTTGTTTACCCTTCAGTCATGACTGATAAACAAACGTGTTATGAGTTCAATGTTATGAGTTCATTATCTCTTGAATATTAAAATTAGATATTATTATTAGATTCTATTTTTATACTTAATTAAAGACCTTTTGTCCTTATTGTCTTTTATAACTCACTACATCATCCCCTCTTGGGAGAGAAAAATTACTGTCTTAATTTTCCGATATCACTTATACATAAAAATAGTTTGTTTATTAAATGTTTTTTGTTCACTAACACTACTTTGTTCGTTTATAAACACTCTTCACTTATTTACATTTGTTTCCGGTCAACGTATCTGAACATACGATTTTTGTGTACGATTTGCGTCTTATTGTCTGGAGATGTGATCTCGCAGTTTACACCTGTTATTCCCGATATTTTAAACGGACCTAAATAATGTGGATCAAATTTATTTCTACCTTCATTTTTTAAAATTACTAATTCCCCCATTCTAAAATTTACAGGTGAGGAATCCTTTTCACTACTACTGACTCTATTTAGCTTATTATTTATTAGAAACTGTCTGGCTCTTTCATTAGCGTATTGTAATTTGTACTTCAATTCCTTATCATATCTTTCAAAATTATAACATGGTTCGATTTTTTCACCTAAGAATTCTGGCAAATTGGGCTTTCTCCCGAATAATAACTCAAAAGGAGTGTATCCATGATATGTACTCGGGGTAGTATTATAACAGTAAGCAAACGTTTTAACAAACTCACACCAGTTATTCCTGGAGTCTGCGATAAAGTGTCTTACATACTCATTAAATGTTCGGTGTAACCTTTCACAACTGCCTATTGCTTCGTGATGGTAAGCCGTTGAAAAATTATGTTTTATATTTAAAAGTTCCGCTAAATTCTTCATTATCTCATTCTTGTATTCTGTTCCCTGATCTGTCCTTATCTCCTTCATCAGCCCGTAATTCGGTATAAAATTGTCGAATATTGCTTTTGCTATAGTGTGTGCTTCTTTATTCTGAACTGGTATCATAACTGCGTATTTAGTTAGCTCGCAAAGTATTGTAATGCAATAACGATTCCCGTTGTTACTTTCTACAAACGGACCTATTGTGTCTATGTAAATAATATCAAACGGTTTTATCCCTGTATCTGTCATGACAAATTTTTCTTTATGAGTAATCTTTGCTTTGTTTACTTGACATGTATGACAATTCTTTACGTACTTTCTTACGTCTCTCTCCATGTTTTTCCATTTGAAATTTGCTCTTAGTTTCTTTAATAATCTATTATTTCCTACATGTCCTCCAAACATTGGATCGTTGTGGTATCTTTCTAGTATCTTTTTGATCTCTTCTTTTTGCTGTACCGTTCTTGGTACTTCACATATACATATTTGAATACTTTTTAACCTTTGATTTCCTACTTCTGTAAATTCTTTTACTGTGCACTTTTGAAATATATTATCATTTGTATATATTTTCTTTCTTTTTACTTCATTTGTTACCGATAGTTCTTCAAGCTTTTCCAACGTTCGTCCTAGGTCGAAGTTGTTTAATCCGGTATTTACGGCTTCACTAAATTTCAACTTATTTTTGATCCGAATGCTCATCCTTAGCGAGATACGGTTATTTTCAATATGTAAAATTGGTAATTTATGTGCCTCAAGATTGTTTAAAACTTTTATTACTGCGGGTTTTTGTATTCTTACTTCCTTTGTTTCCACGTTATTCTTTTGATCCTTTCCTGTTTGGGCGTTTTCTTTTTGCGCTTGTGCTCTTGTGATTGCTAAGACATGTGAATTATGTATGTATAAATCCTTAAGTTCATCTATGGATATTCTCGATATGCTATCCGCGTAATTCGATGTACCTTTAACATATTGTATTTCAAAATCGTATTCTTCCAAATCGATCAAATTTCAAATTTTTTGTAGACAATGTATTTTTCTCTTAATTGATTAAAAGTTTTATCGCTGAAAATTTTATCCAAAATTTTCGGATTAGTTTCGTTATTCTCCTTATATGTTGATTTGTTTCATCCTGTATGTATTTCAAACTGCTTCTTCCTTTCTTCTTATTCTTTTAGACTATATACGTTATCATTGATTAATAATGTATTATCAATTATCTTAGCTTTAGCTCCACTTTCTCTCGCCTGTTTCATGTATCTTATTAACTGTTTTCTCTGTTCCAATATATCTTTTGGATAATCTTCATCAATGTATATTTTTGTTCCTTTTAGTTTATCCGTTCCGTTCAAAGTCTCTACTTTCTTATTCACATCTTTCATCATTATTAATACGGGTCTATTTTTGTTACTGGTTTTGTTTCCTAATCTTTTACATTTCAAAATATCTATTTTAACATCTACTGTGTTATTAACCTTGTTCAATACATCTTCTAATTTGTTTTCTAGTTGTTCCTCATCCTCTTCGTTGTCTTCTTCTATACCATGTATTATTAAATTCTTCTCTCTAAAATTTTTCTGAGTATCTGTCATGTTTCCTTGCAAAAATTCTGTTTTTTCTTTTAGTTCCTTATTTTCCATCCTTAAATCGTAGTTTTCTTTCTTTAACTGCGCTATTTGTCTACTCATTTCTTCAATTTTCTCTTCTATCTTGCATATTCTCACGTTATTTTTACTGTGGTTATTGTAATTATTATTCCTATTGAATTTCGTATTATAATTTTCGTATCTGCCATAGTTGTTCCTTTGATTATACTGTCGAAACGTTCTTCCTGGATGATTACCGTTATAAAATCCTCTGCTGTTTCCACGCCTGGGATTATTCCTAACGTGGAAGTTTGACTTCCTGAAGAAATTCCTGTTATCTTTCATGTGTAAAACTTGTTGTTGTCCTATTACGCTTTCCACTGAAACCAATTTCGATAGTACCTCTTGTGTTGTTTCGAAACTTCCCGCTGCAATTATTGTTTTGGTTGCGTCCGTTGCGGCGTTCATAGTTACTGCCTTAATCGTCGCCTCCTTCGTATATTTTTCGGCTAGTCGTTCTGGCATCCCTTCCGATATGTATGCTGCCTGTAATCTTTCCGCTAATTTCTCTACCTCTGTTGCATACTGTGTAACATCTTTTCCATTTTGTTTTACTTTACCCAGTTTCGCTAAGAGAAGGCTTGGATTGTCTCCTCTTATCCCTGTTTTCAGTTTATTCTTGATGTCAGCAATGGAGTTTTCCGTCGTGATCAAGCTTCTGGCTTTTCCCGTTAACCTCGTTTTTATTAATAAAATAGCATTTTCTTCGTTACCCGTCACATTTATTTGTAGTAAATCTAATGAATCTAAGAATGACTGTAATTTGTTTGCTTCACCGTTAAATTCGTTCGGTAACACTTTACTCGCAAAATTAAAAAAATCATTCATACTAGTCGCCATTTTCAATTGTTTGCTTATTGCTTGCAATACCTCCGTATCGATTTCCTCCAAAATAGAGTTAGGTATTTTAATAATACAATTTAACGCTTGAAATGCCCTAGCAGCCTTATCTCTAATTTTATCTGAATAATTTCTACAACTTTCTTGTTGTAATAAACTTAAATTTTTCCAATTTTTACCTATTAATCTAACAAAATTATTATAAAGACCTACTATGGTATTAATTACTTCTATATGTATATCAGGATTTTTAGGAGTTTCTTTTTTCAAAACTTTTTTTCCCTGTTTATTAACTTCGTCCACAATTATTCGTAACTTATCATCAAAGTCTTCCCACATTATTGACATTTAAAGATTCGTACACAAGAATAGAATGTTTAGGTACTTACAGTTTTATTTTACACGGTGAGGGTTCCTGTTGCCTGCTTCGCTGCAATGCCTCTGTTGATAACCCTTTTCAGTGCCCTCCTGTGAGTTTTCCACACCGACCAGATAAATTTTAGAATGAAAGCTACAGTTATGATGTATAGTAGAACCATTACATGCGTCGTGAAACTGTCTTGTTGTACCATGAATGTATTGTTGACTGTACCCGTTTCTTTTGCCTCTTGTTTTGTGGCTGATCCTCCCATTGTTTGTTTTCTCCAAGGTCCCAAATTTAGATAAAAAAACCATATATTTTCACGTGTCCTTATGGCGGGAACTCGGTTACCATTAATTACCATTTGATTTTCAGGATCTCGGTTACCATTAATTACCATTTATTTGCAGTTACCATTAGTTCTTAGGGTCCATATTACCGTATTTTTCCATTACCATTAACTAGTACATGTAGTAGTGGCGATAACCATTATACAATTAATTTTACCATTACCATTTCGTTCTCAGGATCGCCATGTAGTGGCGATATCTATTTTACCATTAATTAGACCATAACCATTTTATAATTACCATGTCCCATTAGTTTGCAGGATCGCCATGTAGTGGCGATACCATTATACAATCAATTTTACCATCACCATTCAATTTGCAGGATCGCCATGTAGTGGTTACTTAGCAAGTGCCCTCGTAGATACCTCGATTAAACCATAACACCATTTATTGTTGAGAAACACTTACCTCGTAACCATGTGTTGGGGTTGAATAAGAAACACTTTGATTTAATTCACTGGGTTAGTATATTAATCTAAATACAATTTACACATTAATCTACATTAGAACTATATCGAATATAAATACTGAGTTCTCGCCATTTCTCAATGCTTAATTATTTATAGGAAATATTTGACAATACTTCAAGTCGATGACTTCAATTTCACGTTCAAGTTCAAAATATGAAAGAATGTTGTTTACCCTTCAGTCATGACTGATAAACAAACGTGTTATGAGTTCAATGTTATGAGTTCATTATCTCTTGAATATTAAAATTAGATATTATTATTAGATTCTATTTTTATACTTAATTAAAGACCTTTTGTCCTTATTGTCTTTTATAACTCACTACATCATCCCCTCTTGGGAGAGAAAAATTACTGTCTTAATTTTTCGATATCACTTATACATAAAAATAGTTTGTTTATTAAATGTTTTTTGTTCACTAACACTACTTTGTTCGTTTATAAACACTCTTCACTTATTTACATTTGTTTCCGGTCAACGTATCTGAACATACGATTTTTGTGTACGATTTGCGTCTTATTGTCTGGAGATGTGATCTCGCAGTTTACACCTGTTATTCCCGATATTTTAAACGGACCTAAATAATGTGGATCAAATTTATTTCTACCTTCATTTTTTAAAATTACTAATTCCCCCATTCTAAAATTTACAGGTGAGGAATCCTTTTCACTACTACTGACTCTATTTAGCTTATTATTTATTAGAAACTGTCTGGCTCTTTCATTAGCGTATTGTAATTTGTACTTCAATTCCTTATCATATCTTTCAAAATTATAACATGGTTCGATTTTTTCACCTAAGAATTCTGGCAAATTGGGCTTTCTCCCGAATAATAACTCAAAAGGAGTGTATCCATGATATGTACTCGGGGTAGTATTATAACAGTAAGCAAACGTTTTAACAAACTCACACCAGTTATTCCTGGAGTCTGCGATAAAGTGTCTTACATACTCATTAAATGTTCGGTGTAACCTTTCACAACTGCCTATTGCTTCGTGATGGTAAGCCGTTGAAAAATTATGTTTTATATTTAAAAGTTCCGCTAAATTCTTCATTATCTCATTCTTGTATTCTGTTCCCTGATCTGTCCTTATCTCCTTCATCAGCCCGTAATTCGGTATAAAATTGTCGAATATTGCTTTTGCTATAGTGTGTGCTTCTTTATTCTGAACTGGTATCATAACTGCGTATTTAGTTAGCTCGCAAAGTATTGTAATGCAATAACGATTCCCGTTGTTACTTTCTACAAACGGACCTATTGTGTCTATGTAAATAATATCAAACGGTTTTATCCCTGTATCTGTCATGACAAATTTTTCTTTATGAGTAATCTTTGCTTTGTTTACTTGACATGTATGACAATTCTTTACGTACTTTCTTACGTCTCTCTCCATGTTTTTCCATTTGAAATTTGCTCTTAGTTTCTTTAATAATCTATTATTTCCTACATGTCCTCCAAACATTGGATCGTTGTGGTATCTTTCTAGTATCTTTTTGATCTCTTCTTTTTGCTGTACCGTTCTTGGTACTTCACATATACATATTTGAATACTTTTTAACCTTTGATTTCCTACTTCTGTAAATTCTTTTACTGTGCACTTTTGAAATATATCATCATTTGTATATATTTTCTTTCTTTTTACTTCATTTGTTACCGATAGTTCTTCAAGCTTTTCCAACGTTCGTCCTAGGTCGAAGTTGTTTAATCCGGTATTTACGGCTTCACTAAATTTCAACTTATTTTTGATCCGAATGCTCATCCTTAGCGAGATACGGTTATTTTCAATATGTAAAATTGGTAATTTATGTGCCTCAAGATTGTTTAAAACTTTTATTACTGCGGGTTTTTGTATTCTTACTTCCTTTGTTTCCACGTTATTCTTTTGATCCTTTCCTGTTTGGGCGTTTTCTTTTTGCGCTTGTGCTCTTGTGATTGCTAAGACATGTGAATTATGTATGTATAAATCCTTAAGTTCATCTATTGTAATTGTATTGTATTGTAATGCAATAACGATTCCCGTTGTTACTTTCTACAAACGGACCTATTGTGTCTATGTAAATAATATCAAACGGTTTTATCCCTGTATCTGTCATGACAAATTTTTCTTTATGAGTAATCTTTGCTTTGTTTACTTGACATGTATGACAATTCTTTACGTACTTTCTTACGTCTCTCTCCATGTTTTTCCATTTGAAATTTGCTCTTAGTTTCTTTAATAATCTATTATTTCCTACATGTCCTCCAAACATTGGATCGTTGTGGTATCTTTCTAGTATCTTTTTGATCTCTTCTTTTTGCTGTACCGTTCTTGGTACTTCACATATACATATTTGAATACTTTTTAACCTTTGATTTCCTACTTCTGTAAATTCTTTTACTGTGCACTTTTGAAATATATCATCATTTGTATATATTTTCTTTCTTTTTACTTCATTTGTTACCGATAGTTCTTCAAGCTTTTCCAACGTTCGTCCTAGGTCGAAGTTGTTTAATCCGGTATTTACGGCTTCACTAAATTTCAACTTATTTTTGATCCGAATGCTCATCCTTAGCGAGATACGGTTATTTTCAATATGTAAAATTGGTAATTTATGTGCCTTAAGATTGTTTAAAACTTTTATTACTGCGGGTTTTTGTATTCTTACTTCCTTTGTTTCCACGTTATTCTTTTGATCCTTTCCTGTTTGGGCGTTTTCTTTTTGCGCTTGTGCTCTTGTGATTGCTAAGACATGTGAATTATGTATGTATAAATCCTTAAGTTCATCTATGGATATTCTCGATATGCTATCCGCGTAATTCGATGTACCTTTAACATATTGTATTTCAAAATCGTATTCTTCCAAATCGATCAAATTTCAAATTTTTTGTAGACAATGTATTTTTCTCTTAATTGATTAAAAGTTTTATCGCTGAAAATTTTATCCAAAATTTTCGGATTAGTTTCGTTATTCTCCTTATATGTTGATTTGTTTCATCCTGTATGTATTTCAAACTGCTTCTTCCGTTCTTCTTATTCTTTTAGACTATATACGTTATCATTGATTAATAATGTATTATCAATTATCTTAGCTTTAGCTCCACTTTCTCTCGCCTGTTTCATGTATCTTATTAACTGTTTTCTCTGTTCCAATATATCTTTTGGATAATCTTCATCAATGTATATTTTTGTTCCTTTTAGTTTATCCGTTCCGTTCAAAGTCTCTACTTTCTTATTCACATCTTTCATCATTATTAATACGGGTCTATTTTTGTTACTGGTTTTGTTTCCTAATCTTTTACATTTCAAAATATCTATTTTAACATCTACTGTGTTATTAACCTTGTTCAATACATCTTCTAATTTGTTTTCTAGTTGTTCCTCATCCTCTTCGTTGTCTTCTTCTATACCATGTATTATTAAATTCTTCTCTCTAAAATTTTTCTGAGTATCTGTCATGTTTCCTTGCAAAAATTCTGTTTTTTCTTTTAGTTCCTTATTTTCCATCCTTAAATCGTAGTATTCTTTCTTTAACTGCGCTATTTGTCTACTCATTTCTTCAATTTTCTCTTCTATCTTGCATATTCTCACGTTATTTTTACTGTGGTTATTGTAATTATTATTCCTATTGAATTTCGTATTATAATTTTCGTATCTGCCATAGTTGTTCCTTTGATTATACTGTCGAAACGTTCTTCCTGGATGATTACCGTTATAAAATCCTCTGCTGTTTCCACGCCTGGGATTATTCCTAACGTGGAAGTTTGACTTCCTGAAGAAATTCCTGTTATCTTTCATGTGTAAAACTTGTTGTTGTCCTATTACGCTTTCCACTGAAACCAATTTCGATAGTACCTCTTGTGTTGTTTCGAAACTTCCCGCTGCAATTATTGTTTTGGTTGCGTCCGTTGCGGCGTTCATAGTTACTGCCTTAATCGTCGCCTCCTTCGTATATTTTTCGGCTAGTCGTTCTGGCATCCCTTCCGATATGTATGCTGCCTGTAATCTTTCCGCTAATTTCTCTACCTCTGTTGCATACTGTGTAACATCTTTTCCATTTTGTTTTACTTTACCCAGTTTCGCTAAGAGAAGGCTTGGATTGTCTCCTCTTATCCCTGTTTTCAGTTTATTCTTGATGTCAGCAATGGAGTTTTCCGTCGTGATCAAGCTTCTGGCTTTTCCCGTTAACCTCGTTTTTATTAATAAAATAGCATTTTCTTCGTTACCCGTCACATTTATTTGTAGTAAATCTAATGAATCTAAGAATGACTGTAATTTGTTTGCTTCACCGTTAAATTCGTTCGGTAACACTTTACTCGCAAAATTAAAAAAATCATTCATACTAGTCGCCATTTTCAATTGTTTGCTTATTGCTTGCAATAACTCCGTATCGATTTCCTCCAAAATAGAGTTAGGTATTTTAATAATACAATTTAACGCTTGAAATGCCCTAGCAGCCTTATCTCTAATTTTATCTGAATAATTTCTACAACTTTCTTGTTGTAATAAACTTAAATTTTTCCAATTTTTACCTATTAATCTAACAAAATTATTATAAAGACCTACTATGGTATTAATTATTTCTATATGTATATCAGGATTTTTAGGAGTTTCTTTTTTCAAAACTTTTTTTCCCTGTTTATTAACTTCGTCCACAATTATTCGTAACTTATCATCAAAGTCTTCCCACATTATTGACATTTGAAGATTCGTACACAAGAATAGAATGTTTAGGTACTTACAGTTTTATTTTACACGGTGAGGGTTCCTGTTGCCTGCTTCGCTGCAATGCCTCTGTTGATATCTCTTTTCAGTGCCCTCCTGTGAGTTTTCCACACCGACCAGATAAATTTTAGAATGAAAGCTACAGTTATGATGTATAGTAGAACCATTACATGCGTCGTGAAACTGTCTTGTTGTACCATGAATGTATTGTTGACTGTACCCGTTTCTTTTGCCTCTTGTTTTGTGGCTGAACCTCCCATTGTTTGTTTTCTCCAAGGTCCCAAATTTAGATAAAAAAACCATATATTTTCACGTGTCCTTATGGCGGGAACTCGGTTACCATTAATTACCATTTGATTTTCAGGATCTCGGTTACCATTAATTACCATTTATTTGCAGTTACCATTAGTTCTTAGGGTCCATATTACCGTATTTTTCCATTACCATTAACTAGTACATGTAGTAGTGGCGATATCTATTTTACCATTAATTAGACCATAACCATTTTATAATTACCATGTCCCATTAGTTTGCAGGATCGCCATGTAGTGGCGATACCATTATACAATCAATTTTACCATCACCATTCAATTTGCAGGATCGCCATGTAGTGGTTACTTAGCAAGTGCCCTCGTAGATACCTCGATTAAACCATAACACCATTTATTGTCGAGAAACACTTACCTCGTAACCATGTGTTGGGGTTGAATAAGAAACACTTTGATTTAATTCACTGGGTTAGTATATTAATCTAAATACAATTTACACATTAATCTACATTAGAACTATATCGAATATAAATACTGAGTTCTCGCCATTTCTCAATGCTTAATTATTTATAGGAAATATTTGACAATACTTCAAGTCGATGACTTCAATTTCACGTTCAAGTTCAAAATATGAAAGAATGTTGTTTACCCTTCAGTCATGACTGATAAACAAACGTGTTATGAGTTCAATGTTATGAGTTCATTATCTCTTGAATATTAAAATTAGATATTATTATTAGATTCTATTTTTATACTTAATTAAAGACCTTTTGTCCTTATTGTCTTTTATAACTCACTACATCTCGACACTCGGAATTTCAATGTGGAATAGCCCATGAGTATATTTAAGTTTTAATAATTATGATTTTGGCATATGAACTTACCGATAACAGCTGTTCGTTCATTATAACAAGAACTATAACAAATTATAGAAACTGTAGCTAAGTAGGAACTAACGAAAACGAAAACAACTTTATTTCAGTATTTCTTGCAAGTAATGTGCTCCCTGCAAATAAACTGAAACGCGATACTGAAAACCACGCCACGGTCCGCTATGTCATGCTTGTCATTTGTTTCGTTCGTCTTCTGATTTCTTCTTATGATCTAATTTTATGAATACATCATTCAAACAGCTCACCAAATTATGTTACTGTGATGTTAAACATGAAATATTATTGAGAGTTTTATAAACTAACATCATATAAATGTACTCACCCCTTACTCCAACCTTTATTAGAATCTCAAGGGGACAGGTGACTCAAAAGGAACTGGCCAGCTAATCTGAGAAACGGTTAAAGGGGTCGTATTACTGGATAAGACCTCACCACGTAAATAGGAGCCCACCTGCTCCTGAGACAACAAATTAGCTTATAGAACCTCGTGTTGTTTTAATTGCTAATAAATATGATATAATATAATGAAACCTTGGAGAATATCAATTTATAATTAAAATTTGACTATTTCGGGATTATGTATAGTAACCGAAATAATAATATTGGTTTCATTCGGCTTTTCCACACCGTGTAGAGAACTTTATATCATTCATTTCAAGAAACAGTTATTTAATCGCAGGACCTGGAATTTCATGAAAAAAATTGCTCGGGAAAAAATACTTTCATTTTTGACAAAACTGTGAATTGTTATTGGGAACATTGCATTAGAATTGGACGATACATTCAGATATGTAATTACATTCGCATTCTGCATGGAAACGTTCTAATATTCTAGCTAATTATTGTACACATTGATTGAATTTGTTTGATTCGATTTAATGAATTTCCATATAAACGTCCAACGCTTTCATCTGATTAGATATTATAGCATTTCCAGTTAATAAAATGTTGCAATTAGGATACGTAATTAATGCATAACAATTTTTTATCTCACACGAAGAAAAATCTATAGAGCTAATGTTACATCAATATGTACATAGAAATAACCGTAATTACATTTTCAATATTCCATGAATACCTTGCCGCCATACCCACTCACTCCTATACTCATAGTAATCATTTATTTGTCCAACTCTCATAATATATTCTGTAATATATCAGCAGCCGTGTTTTGCTATTATTTGAGAATAATTTAGTAAGTAAATGTGGCCAGAAAATATGTGTGAATCACTTTTCCACCAATCAAATAAGGCAAAGAAAGGAAAAGAGGTGTAAGACAATTTATTCATGTAATTGGCTGAATACATAAACCGCATTCTCCTCTTTTGTTGTGAAACCAAATATTGGGATGTATATTCCTCTTTTACTTGGTATGATTATATACCTTTTTATTAATTAAAACAATATACAAAATCTACAATCTATTAGACAAGTATGTTATATTCTAATGTATATGACATTACATTACTAACAGCTCTTACTCAACCGACTTGATTATATCTAGTCAACGCCATTGAACACTAAAGTAATAGTGTTTTTAAATGAAACTCAAGGTCTCTAGTTAATTCCACAATATAATTCAAGTTATTGGAAATTCTAAAAAATTGACAATTGTTTCGATAAATCAATATCATCGTCAGAATGACAGAAGTTACATTTCATTTTATGCCTACCTGATGTTTAGTAGTTATTTTTGGCTAGACCAAGAAGTAACCTAACTTGTGATTGGCTTAATATATGTTTATAGAAAAAAGAAGAAGATGTGATATTACAAATATTGAAGCTTAGATATTATTAGCCCTATGGTGATATCCTGGATATCATTTTTCTAATTAAGATCAGTATAACTGTGCAATGATATAGAAAACCAGGAAAACTATATCTGCTGATCTTTACAATTATCACTTAGGAAGACAGTTTATTAGTAGAGAATTCCCTAGATTTGACTGTTCATTGACAACTCCATATTGTGGGTTTCTTAAATGTCTTCTAATTTCCAGTTCTTCAAGGAAATCCAGTTCTTGTTTCTTTTCACAAATATGCAGCACTTCTAGTTCTGTGTTAGGTGTCAATGAATGATTGGTGTCAAGTAGATGTTTTGCGTAGTGGGATTTATCTGGATGTTTCAATCTGTATGCTCGTAAGTGCTCACTGTATCGTATTTCAAAATTCCTAAGGGTCTGACCCAAATAGACAGCATTACATTCTGGACATTTGAGTTTATATATACCTGACTTTTTTAATAGTGGTATTTTTGTTTTTACATTTAACAATTTTGTACTAACGTTACTTTCTGTTTTAAAAGAAATTGTTGTATTCGTTGCTGAAGATATTATTTTTGAAATATTATTAGAAATATTTCTTGCATATGTGATGGTTTTATAAGTTTTAATTTCATCAGCTTGTTTAGGATATATTAGTTGTAATGCCACTTTTTCCTCTTTTTTACTAATTAGCATATTTATCATATCTAATGGATAACCGTTAGATGTTGGTATTTGTCTAATTGTATTAATCTCTCTATCAAAATTACATTGGTTCATAGGAACTGAAAAAGCTCTATGTATCATTGAATTATATGCTGCTAGTCTGTGTGACACAGGGTGGTTAGAACTGAATGGAATTGTTACATCAGTTTGTGTTGGTTTTCGGTAAATTAAATAATCAAGTACATTATTAACTCTTTGAATTTTTAAATCAAGAAAATTGATTGAGCTATTTTCTTCAATTTCTAATGTAAATTTAATTTTCGGGTGTAAATTATTGATGTGGTTGAAAAATACATCTAATTGTCGTTCACTACCCATAAAACAAGCTAATATGTCATCTACATATCTATACCAAAATAAAATATTTTTCGAAATATTACTTTCAAAGATCTTTCTTTCTAAATTGTCCATAAAAATGTTTGCTAAAATAGGTGATATAGGGCTTCCCATTGGTAAACCTTCATTTTGAATATATATCTTATTGTCAAAAGTGAAATAATTCTGATTAATGAATACATCAAATAAATTAAGTATATCTGATATTATTACTGGATTAATATTTTTATCTTCTAGTAATTTTCTTACAAGTATTAGACATTCTTTAGGAGGAATTTTAGTAAACATGTTAGTTACATCGAACGATATGAGTTTATAGTTATCTTGTTAGTGGATTGCTTTCAACTTTTTGATTAGTTCTATTGAATTTCTAATCGAGTACTGAGATTCATATCCGTAAGTATTGAGTATATTGTTGAGCTTCTTTGCCAATATATTAACAGGAGCATTACCATAAGAGACTACAGGTCTAATTGGTTTGGTTATTTTATGTAATTTAACTGTTCCATATAATTGTGGACAATGAGGATTCTTATGTATGATAGACCTCTTTTCGTAATCATTTAAAAGATAATTTGAATTATTAACAATATCCCTTACATTATTAGAAAACTTCTTTGTTGGGTCTGCTTTAAGAACTTTTCTAATAATGTAAGGGATATTGTTAATAATTCAAATTATCTTTTAACTGATTACGAAAAGAGGTCTATCATACATAAGAATCCTCATTGTCCACAATTATATGGAACAGTTAAATTACATAAAATAACGAAACCAATTAGACCTGTAGTCTCTTATGTTAATGCTCCTAATAATATATTGGCAAAGAAGCTCAACAATATACTCAATACTTACGGATATGAATCTCAGTACTCGATTACAAATTCAATAGACCTAATCAAAAAGTTGAAAGCAATCCACTTACAAGATATAAACTCATATCGTTCGATGTAACTAACATGTTTACTAAAATTCCTCCTAAAGAATGTCCAATACTTGTCAGAAAATTACTAGAAGATAAAAATATTAATCCAGGAATAATATCAGATATACTTAATTTATTTGATGTATGCATTAATCCGAATTATTTCACTTTTGACAATAAGATATATATTTAAAATGAAGGTTTACCAATGGGAAGCCCTATATCACCTATTTTAGCAAACATTTTTATGGACAATTTAGAAAGAAAGATCTTTGAAAGTAATATTTCGAAAAATATTTTATTTTGGTATAGACATGTAGATGACATATTAGCTTGTTTTATGGGTAGTGAACGACAATTAGATGTATTTTTCAACCACATCAATAATTTACACCCAAAAATTAAATTTACATCAGAAATTGAAGAAAATAGCTCAATAAATTTTCTTGATTTAAAAATTCAAAGAGTTAATAATGTACTTGATTATTCAATTTACCGAAAACCAACACAAACTGATGTAACAATTCCATTCAATTCTAACCACCCTGTGTCACACAGACTAGCAGCATATAATTCAATGAACCATAGAGCTTTTTCAGTTCCTATGAACAGATGTAATTTTGATAGAGAGATTAATACAATTAGACAAATAGCAACATCTAACGGTTATCCATTAGATATGATAAATAAGTTTTATAGTAAAAAAGAGGAAAAAGTGGCATTACAACTAATACATCCTAGACAAGCTGATGAAATTGAAACTTATAAAACAATCACATATGCAGGAAATATTTCTAATAATATTTCAAAGATAATATCTTCAGCAACGAATGCAACAATTTCTTTTAAAACAGAAAGTAACGTTAGTACAAAATTGTTAAATGTAAAAACAAAAATACCACTATTAAAGAAGTCAGGTATATATAAACTCAAATGTCCAGAATGTAATGCTGTCTATTTGGGTCAGACCCTTAGGAATTTTGAAATACGATACAGTGAGCACTTACGAGCATACAGATTGGAACAACCAGATAAATCCCTTTACGCAAAACATCTACTTGACACCAATCATTCATTGACACCTAACACAGAACTAGAAGTACTGCATATTTGTGAAAAGAAACAAGAACTGGATTTCCTTGAAGAACTGGAAATTAGAAGACATTTAAGAAACCCACAATATGAAGTTGCCAATGAACAGTTAAATCTAGGGAATTCTCCACTAATAAACTGTCTTCTTAAGAGATAATTGTAAAGATCAGCAGATATAGTTTTCCTGGTTTTCTATATCATTGCACAGTTATACTGTTCTTAATTGGAAAAATGATATCCAGGATATCACCATAGGGCTAATAATATCTAAGCTTCAATATTTGTAATATCACATCTTCTTCTTTTTTCTATAAACATATATTAAGCCAATCACAAGTTAGGTTACTTCTTGGTCTAGCCATCAATAACTACTAAACATCAGGTAGGCATAAAATGAAATGTAACTTCTGTCATTCTGACGATGATATTGATTTATCGAAACAATTTTCAATTTTTAAGAATTTTCAATAACTTGTATTATATTGTGGAATTAACTAGAGACCTTGAATTTCATTTAAAAACACTAATATGAGCATATTCCACGAAGTAAGGGTCGAGACAGTCAATTTCACTGAAGTAATAGATTCTTTCCAATTACCTTCATTTGAAATAAGTACTTGACCTCTAATACTGTTGAGAAATTTCACTTTTTCCAATGGCTTCGGAAATAAATCTACTAACTGCTAACATAAAATTTGTGGGCACGTACTTAAGCGATATAATACCAGTATCAATTTTCTCTTTCAAGAAATGATGTCCCACATCAATATGCTTCGTACGAGCTTGATAAACACCATTCATTGCCAATTTCTGAGCACATTTATTGTCGACATATAATAAAGTTGACTTCGTATCTAAATTGAGTTCATAGCTTAAACCTCTAAGCCACAAAGCTTCTTGTACAGCAGATGACATAGCCATATACTTTGCTTCTGTTGTGTTTAAGGCTATAGTAGGCTGCTTCTTACTATTTCAAGAAATTGGAGAACCATTTTTCAAGAAAATATATCCGGAGATTGGACGCCTATCGTTTGGATCACTGTCCCAATCCGCGTCACAGTAGCCAATTATATCCGAATCACCAGTTTTCTCACCACTGCATTCTAAGCGGTAATTTACGGTTTCCCTCCAAATAACGAGAAATTCGTTTAACTGCACACCAATGAGCTGGTCCAGAATTTTGGTGGGAACGACTTACACAGCTGATTGCGTAACTTATATCAGGTCTCGATATCTGTGATGCAAATAATAAACTGCTAACTGCTTCTTGATATGGAATATTCACCATCTGCTTCTTTTCTTCTTCGTTGGTTGGTGACTGTTCTTTTAGTAATTTCTCACCTACACACATCGGAGTATCGACTGGATTGCTTTTATCCATATTAAATTTTTTTAAAACCTTTTTTAAATAATCTTCTTGGTCAATCCAAACCTTTTTATTGACCCTGTCCCTGGTTATCTGAAATCCTAATATCTTTTTGGCTGATCCGAAATCTTTCATTTTAAAGCTCTTCATCAACTGAGCTTTTAATTTTTTTGCCTTAGTATTATTGGACAAAATGATCATATCATCTACATAAACAGCTATGATCAGTTTTAAATTAAATGAAATTTTATGGTACATGCAAGGGTCAGTTCGGGATTGCTCCATTCCAATTTGTTTAAGGAATCAGTCTAACTTTTGGTTCCATACACGACTAGCTTGTTTGAGACCATACAATTATTTTTTTAAACGACAAACTTGATTTGTGTTATTATAACCTACTGGTGGCGTCATATATATATATATATATATATATATATATATATATATATATATATATATATCGCGATAACGGTTGAAGTGGCATCCGTATGGATTTGTAGCGCTGTGGCATCCCTCGATATAAACAATATGTATATAGAGCATCCCCAATGCATCGAGATCACGCACAGAGTGGCTTCCTACTATTTGGCAACACTGGGACCTTGATAGATCATTTGTGTAAGAATTTGTGCGTCCTGTATATTGTGTATAGATCGCGTACGAAGTGACTTACAGTAATTTTGAATATGAATTTGTTTTTCTTTTGTGAGAGGAGAATGAAACACATATTCTAGTAATTGGGATGTTGACGGTTGTTACAAATCCATGTGAAGCTATATTTTACACATAAAAGACAGTTTTTACAAACCAAAAATAACATTTTAAAAACCTTATTACTCGTCTTAATTTAAATTAAATTAATTTAAATTGCGTTATTTATAACCCATTATAACGTGAATACGAGCATCAATCAGAGCGCGATGACGTCACTGCACGAACAAGTGGACTTATTTCTGATAACGCAGTTACAAGTATGAACAATTTTTCTTGATAATGTTAAGACACCGATAATATTTTACGATTTTTATCACAATGGAGACTGGGTCTATCAAAAAGAAATAGTTGTAACTTACTGGAGATTGATTCTATAATGGTGCGAGTTTCTTTGCTAGAAAAATAGTTTTTGTGCAGTGGAGAAGAACGTGAAAATGTCTTTGGAAGTACCTATAATTGTTCATTGATATACTTTATTAGAAATGAGAGTGACACCTTACTCATTTTATATACTCTTTAATCAAATTTAGAGCCACTAATCATCTATATCAACAAAATAAAACTTGAAATTCGCTCTGTAAACAAACAAACTACTAATGAATCATTGACTAATTTTATTAGAAATAGTTAGGAAAATTTACATAATTTATACAAACGTCAAACAGTATTAAAATTGGACAAAGTCAATAAAATTAAATTAATGTGTAATTAAAAGAGAAAAGAAAAAAATATGGACTTCGTCGTACGACAGAATCCGTCTGAAGCTAGAAGTCCAGTATTTGATTAGTCGTAATAGGGAAAAGGGCAATGGAGAGGACCGAATGCGGACTTACGAAAAACAACTTCTGCTTTCTGTCAGTCCGCATGATAATAATTATATACTCAGAATTCATATTTTAACACTCATAATTCACACAATTTGTATATTCATGGTCGTAGGAAATTAGAGTACATAACTCGTTAGAAATTGTATTTCCTACACTTGTACGGAATATGTGACTTTCCACACTTCTTATACAATGCTATTCAAATTCGAGTCTATGCATTGGAATCATAGTAACGGTAAGAGGTATAGGGATGGTTAAATAGGGGCGAAGTTGTGTATTTCAGAGGTCATTTATTTGATTCATGAAAATCTAGCATCTTTAGTTCTGGAGTTATACCGAGAAAGTTGAAAATTTTGAAATTCTTCTCTTGCCTACATCTTTTTATTTGCGAAGATTTTCCAAAACTTTTCCATAGCAACTTTTTGTAGACTATCCAAACATGCGAATAAAAATTGTATAGAAAGTATGGTACAAATTGGGCCAATCTCAACATTTGATTTTCAAATACGGACCTGTATTCTTCATTGCAATTTTTTGAATGCCAAGAGGTATGTTTCATATTGGCGTAGTATTTTCAACTAACCTACAGAGTGTTTTGAAAATATTGAACTATTACCAGAACAATTTTAACCTCTTTTAATATTCCATAACAGCTGTTATTGAAAAATATCGGTGAGTAAGAAGTGAATCAATGCCAAGTTGATCATACATCAAGAACCTATTTAATTATTGAAGATTTGAAATTTTACCGGTATAGTTAAATATTTCCAAAACACTCTGTAGATCAGATGTAAATAATATGCCGATATGAAACATGACTCTTGTCATTAGAAACAATGCAATTGAAAATATAGATTCGTATTTGAGAATCAAAACTTAAGGGTGGCCCAATTTTAACGATACTTTGTATGCAATTTTTTTCACACAGAGCATGCCGCAAAAATGTTTAGTTCGAATGCACAAGCTTTTTAATTTGTAACCTACAGAATAATCGATGTTATACAACCAAAGAAATTATTTTTTACTGTCTAGCGCATTTGAATGAAAGTTAGTATTTAAAAAGTTTTTTTATGATTTTATTTTATTCGTCAAAGATAAGACAAGGATTTGATAAATGTTTAAAATTGTTTTTCTTAGAATTCAAATTAAAACAAAAACATTTATGTAGTTCCTGTTGTAACGACGAAATTCGTTAAGTTTCCGATTGAACCGGAAATTACAGTCAGACGTTAAAATACCTGAAATGTTCATCCCATGTACCTATACAAATCACCCAAATTTCAAATCGTCCGCTCATTTAATAAGAAAATAGCGGGTAGGCCAGTAATTTCGTTGGCAAACTATACAGGGCGTTTTCTAAGTAATCTAAAATATTGTAGTGGACGCTTCGTCACTCCATTTTTAAACAAAAAGTTCTTATAAACATGTGAGATAAGTTTGTCGGTAATCAGATACACGGAGCTGAATTGTTGTATTATTTCAATTTTGATGTTTTATAACTCAGTCTGTAATGCCGGTGGAAAAGTGCCTATTTTTTTATAATTGTACTCCCCTCTTTCGATTTGTATTAATTCCGTTCTTTTCAATTCGTAAACGTTTTAATCAAAAATCACTCTAAAAAAATTCGTAGCGGCTACGTTCATTGATTGGAAAGAATTAAATCAGTAAAAATCGAAAGAGGGAGGTAAGTACAATCATGAAAAAATACGGCATTTTTATACGGCATTTTTCCAACGGCATTACAAACCGAGTTATAAAACAACAAGTTGAAATAATAAAACAATTCAACACCCTGTATCTCATTAACGACAAGACTTATCACACATGTTTACAAAAGCTTTTCGTCTTAAAATGGAGTGACGAAGCGCCCACTACAATATTTTAGATTACTTAGGAAAAACCCGTATATAAAGAAAAAATACATTCATTTGGAATATGTACTGTTTATTTTTTGTACAAACATTTCTATAAGTTTCATTAAATATTTTTTTCTTACTATTCTAGCTAAAACGCACAATAGAGAATAGCTTTAATGATGATACTGTTCTGAAAACTTGTACAGAGTCATGATGGATTCCTCACTACTTCATTATCTCTTTAAATTCTTTATGCTCTTGATATGATCTTCATTAGCGTTACACCTAAATTTAGCAATTCAAGTGAATTCAAGACTTTTCTGAAAGTTCGTCTTTTTGAAATTCTGAAATCGGCGATTTTAACATGGGCGGATGCCACTTCCTGCCGTGAATGTATATATATATATATATATATATATATATATATATATATATATATATATATATATATACATATATATATTTATATATATATATATACATATATATATTTATATATATATATATATATATATATATATATATATATATATATGGATTCCTCACTACTTCATTATCTCTTTAAATTCTTTATGCTCTTGATATGATCTTCATTAGCGTTACACCTAAATTTAGCAATTCAAGTGAATTCAAGACTTTTCTGAAAGTTCGTCTTTTTGAAATTCTGAAATCGGCGATTTTAACATGGGCGGATGCCACTTCCTGCCGTGAATGTATATATATATATATATATATATATATATACATATATATATTTATATATATATATATATATACATATATATATTTATATATATATATATATATATATATATATATATATATATATATATAGGATTATTTTTTGTGGGTTTGTGGCAATGATACCAAGTGTACTCTTTTAAATATTTATTCTACGAGCTTTCGAATACAATCGTATTCATTTTCAAGTACTAAAAATTATAAAATATGGTCAAAAATTAAAATAAAGGGTATATATAAAAAAAAATACTTACATTATTTAACGAGATTGCAGGTAAAGTTGTAAAATATATGTATAATAAATCATTTCGAATAGTATCCAAAAATTATTATAAAATTTCAAAAAACAATATATGTATTAAATAATGTTACCAAGTCAATATGAATTTTTTTTGATTTGTATTACTTTGATGTTAAAAATAATTTTATTATAGGTTACTTATATGATTTGTACTCAAATTTTTAAATGTTGCTTTTCAAATTCTAATAAATATGCGTATATTACACTAAGATTATTCAGGTCTGTTTTTTTATTTATACAATCAACATCTTGATTGATGTAAGCTGTTTCTAAAAATAGACGTTTTTTATAATCCCTTTCTGTAGTTAACACCTTAGCGGATTGATAATTCATGCTATGGCCTTCATAAAACACATGTTCAGCAAGTGCACATCTGTCAGGATACAACTTGCTATCACTCCCGTGAGAGGTAATTCGGTTGGAAAGTGACCTCTTAGATTGACCATAGTACTTTTTATTACAAGTATCACAAGGAATCTCATAAACTATATTAGCCAGTTTATTGGTAGGAGTTTTATCTTTTATTTTACTGAAGATTGACCTAATAGTAAGATGTTGCTTGTTACCAACTTTTATATTATGATTTTTGAATATTGCAGAAATTTTTGGTGTAACTGATTTAATATATGGTAGAGACACATACATTGGCATATGATTATTGTCAGTTTCAGCGTCAATATAATTCAAGTTTGATGGGATGTTATTAGAAATGTCAGTCATTCTTTCAGAAGTATTATATAAAATTCGTTTTAAGAGATATGGAGGATAAGAGTTTTCATAAAAAAGGTTGTACAATAATTTTATATTTTTTTGATGAAATATTGGATTTGAAATTTCGAAGACTCTATTTTTCATTTGACGGATTAGGTTGATCTTTGTATTACGTGGATGATAAGAATGATAATTAATGTATTTACCTGAACTCATTGGTTTTTTATACCAGTCAATTAAAATTTTATTTTCATTATTTCTAATGAATTTAGTATCAAGAAAAGGTAAGGATTGTTCTGTGTTTTCTTTTTCAATAGTAAATTGTATATGATGATCAAAGCTATTAAAATAAAAAAGAATATTATCAATTTCTTCCAATGGAAGAGATAAAATTATATCATCCACATATTTTTTGATGAAAAACAATTTAAATGGTAAAACAGATATAACAAAGTCTAAAATGTAATCCATTACATAATTAGCTAATATAGGAGATATTGAAGAGCCCATAGGTGTCCCAAAAATTTGTTGGTAGTTCATATTATTATACGAAAAATATGTATTATTGAAAATAAATATTATTAATTCTAAAAGAGTTTCTTTACTAATTTTACAATTTTTACTTATATCACTCCATTTTTGTTGAAGGGCTGTTAAACATATATTTAAGTGTACATTACTAAAAAGGGATACTACATCTAAACTTAGAAGAACATAATTAGGTGGTAATATTATATCATTGAATTTTTTGCTAATTTCAAAGGAGTCCTTAATGTAATACTCATTTTCATAATCATATGATTTTGTTAATATTTCAGTTAACCAAAGAGTAAGAGGTTCAATTGGGGTATTTATTGATGCTATAATTGGTCTAGCAGATAATGTTGGTTTGTGTATTTTAGGTAAACAGTAAAATTTTGCAGAAATACCGTTATAGCTAGTTAATTTATCTTTTGTATTTTTGTCAATATATCTTTTATTGAATAATTTCTTTACTAATTTATTACAATCATTAGTTATTTTATAGGTAGGATCATTTTTGATTTTCTTATATGATGTATTATTATTTATTAGTTCTTTAGATAATTCGAAATATTGTTGTTTTTCCATTACAACTGTAACATTACCTTTATCAGATGTTATGACTATTAAATTTGGATTTTCCTTCAAAAATTTTTTGGTTTTATATAATAATTCTCTAAATACAGAAGATTGTTTAGGTTCATGAATATGATTAGTTAGAACATTTGTTGTTTTAGCAATGACAATATTTCTTTCTTGTTCGTTTTGTATAAAAGACGATATATAATCAATATTGGCTAACATAGTTTTAATTGAAATATCCTTTGTAATTATAGGTTCAATACTGAACTTTGGGCCTAGTGATAAAAATTGTAGAATATCTTTAGGTATATCTATATTAGAAATATTTTTTATCCAATTATTTTGTGTTTTAAGAACTGAATGAATTTTTTTGTTAATTAAATTATTAAGTTTTTTTTTGTTGTTTATTTTTAATTCTAAAATATAATTTGTTATAAATAATTTGTTGTCTACCAGAAAAATTATCAAAGATAAATTCATTAGTTGTATCAATTATTTGACTTTTAAATTTTGTAAGGTTATTTTCAAGTCTATATATTGTTTTTTGATTACAAATAATCTCGTTATTTAAAAGCTTATTGACTAATCTATTATAGATGAAATAACTATTACTTGTTTCTTGTTCTTGTCGGATAAGTACTTTTTCTACATATTTGATGTTATTTTCCAAAAACTTTGGGATAATATTCTTCTTTCTGCATTGTAAAAGAAAGCATCTTCTATTGTACTCTTTCGCAAGCTTAAGTTTAATTTTGGACCATGATTTCAGATTTATTATTGCTTCTTGACCATACGTTCTTGAAATGGTTTGGTAATAATCCATATTAGTATGTAATTTTAAATTAATTATTTGCCAACTAAATAATCAGGATTATTTTTTGTGGGTTTGTGGCAATGATACCAAGTGTACTCTTTTAAATATTTATTCTACGAGCTTTCGAATACAATCGTATTCATTTTCAAGTACTAAAAATTATAAAATATGGTCAAAAATTAAAATAAAGGGTATATATATAAAAAAAATACTTACATTATTTAACGAGATTGCAGGTAAAGTTGTAAAATATATGTATAATAAATCATTTCAAATAGTATCCAAAAATTATTATAAAATTTCAAAAAACAATATATGTATTAAATAATGTTACCAAGTCAATATGAATTTTTTTTGATTTGTATTACTTTGATGTTAAAAATAATTTTATTATAGGTTACTTATATGATTTGCACTCAAATTTTTAAATGTTGCTTTTCAAATTCTAATAAATATGCGTATATTACACTAAGATTATTCAGGTCTGTTTTCTTATTTATACAATCAACATCTTGATTGATGTAAGCTGTTTCTAAAAATAGACGTTTTTTATAATTCCTTTCTGTAGTTAACACCTTAGCGGATTGATAATTCATGCTATGGCCTTCATAAAACACATGTTCAGCAAATGCACATCTGTCAGGATACAACTTGCTGTCACTCCTGTGAGAGGTAATTCGGTTGGAAAGTGACCTCTTAGATTGACCATAGTACTTTTTATTACAAGTATCACAAGGAATCTCATAAACTATATTAGCCAGTTTATTGGTAGGAGTTTTATCTTTTATTTTACTGAAGATTGACCTAATAGTAAGATGTTGCTTGTTACCAACTTTTATATTATGATTTTTGAATATTGCAGAAATTTTTGGTGTAACTGATTTAATCCATCCATAAATTCAGGCTACCCCGTATGCCTGAAGTGACCTAATTTATATAGAAGTCTTCTTTTTGGGACTTTGTCGAAGGCCTTGGAGAAGTCCAAATAAATGACGTCAATCGGATCTCTGTTGTCATACAGTGAAGAAGATTGGACATGGTAGAGCGACCTAGAACAAAACCATGCTGGTGAAGAGGTATGACATTTTGTTGAAGAAGGAACTTAGACATGGCCTCACTAATAATAGATTCCAGAATTTCACAAACAATAGGTACCAGGCTTACTGGTCGGTAATTGCTTGAATCCAGTTTATTGCCCTCAAGACCAGGATGAGTGTTCGTCTTGGTATTAATTATTTTTTCCTTAACTTGCTGAGGTGAAAATTCAATATTACTAAGGGATTCTAAGACACGAGCACCAAATATTGCAGGCAAAGTGTCATCAATTGGTTCAGAAGTAAAATCCTGACAAAAACTAATGGACAGCGTTTCGGAAGTTTCATAATTAGACGAACATAATACTCCATCACTTTTCCTAAGTAAAGGGACACCAACTTTAGACGGAAGACGGAAACGCATGTGCTTAAAAAACTTTTTAGGGTTGCCACTGTTAGCAATACTTTCCTCGAAACCTCTCCTGGCGTTAGCCAACCGACTAATTATTGTATTAGAGAATCTTCTGTGAGTTAAGAAATCTTCATTATTGTTGGTGCGTTTAAATCTTCTCCACAAATTTCGTTTATGTTTTATCAGATCATGTATTTCACTATTCATCCATGGCATCAATTTGTTACGGAACATTCTTCTTTCTCTCGTATTCTCATCCAAACATTTTGTTACCGTGTCATAGAAACATTTCCATAAATGTTTACAGTCATTATTATCAGGCAATATGTTATCCCAATTGATGGACGAGAGAGTACGATTGACATTTATAAAATTTGTTTTTTCACCTAACCTAACTTTTTTGACTTTTGTTGAGGTAGAAAAGTTGTTCATTATTAACCAAGGTAGAAAAATACAGAGCCTACTTGATTAGAACTAAATC
Source organism: Galeruca laticollis (assembly GCA_963921935.1). Classification (NCBI taxonomy): domain Eukaryota; kingdom Metazoa; phylum Arthropoda; class Insecta; order Coleoptera; family Chrysomelidae; genus Galeruca; species Galeruca laticollis. Next base: position 249,228,782 of record OY998176.1, read on the forward strand.
TCAATCAATCAGACAGAATGTGGGGTTAACTTATACAAATACAAAATGAAAAAAAAATCTTTACATATTTAATGGTCATATCCACCTACCTATTCAAAAATGAAAATCAATTGACTTATCCATGCAGTTATCATAGCGATTTTTACAACAATTTTTATTAACAAATCAAAACAAACATTATTGGATAAATGTGTTATCGGTTGCCTTTTGTGCACAGCTGTCATGTCATGTGAAATGGGAGTGACTGGTGACCCGTCCAAAATTCGGCCGACATTATAAATTCATTTCATATTAATTTTTGCTTTATAACATATGACTGGAAAAACTATCAACTAATACTAAACAAACTAGAATTATCTAGGTACTTATTTAAAATTATTATACATTGTGCAGTTATTGCATGTCATATTAAATGTAAGTCCAGTAACACCGGACGGGGTAATATTAATTGTACGATTTCCAAAGTTAAAATTATTTTCCGTTATTAAACTGATGACATTTGTCGTTATAGTCGATAAAGTCGAATCTTTTTGAAAACGTCCATTATCATTATCTGACTTTGGAGTAGTCGGTTGGGATCTGTTGGTATTCTTTGTACCATTCTTACTATGCGTTTTTTGTTCTCAATGGATTCTTCTATATTACCCTGGGCCACTGTAGAACTCTTTCACCCGCCATGGCGTTTTAAAGAGATAATATCGGCCCCACTTTCTCATAATATAGTGACAGATGTCATTCTTAAAGTTTTAAAAACCGAAGTACAACCAAAACTATTTTTAAGTAATTTTTCTAACACAATATTTTTATTTTCATTATTTCTTTAAAATTAATTTTCGGCAATCACCAGCAATCTATAAGGGAAATTTAGAAGAACAATAATGTGTTTTAACTAATTTGAATTTAGAGACATTGTCAATATATTCAGAGATTGAGCAAATTCGAGTTTTACCGGAGGAATGAAATAAACTACGAAAAACGAATCAATGGTCACTTATCTTAACTTGGGATCGGTGAGTAGACACATCCAAATAAACTCACTCGTTGTTCTGTCAGATTCTATTCCCGATGCATTTCTGTACTGTAGTTCTGTGTCAAATTAGTTTTCACAAAAAGAAAGAATTTAAATTTTATTTAGAAAAGAGTAAGATATTTCATTTTCATATGAACTAAAAGTACCTAAGTAAACAAGGCACCAAATACAACTCATTTGGTGCTTTCAAAATAAATGTCGTTATGTCATTTCTCGGAAAAATAGATGCCTTTTTGTGTTTTACATTTGACAGAAGCATGGATGATTTGATTTTTGAGGAAATTTTGAAGTTCATATTATATTCGATATTTATTAGTTCCAAAAACTAATATTTAAAAAATTAAAATGCCAGTAGTGAAAAAAATACTATATGAGCCACGGTAGAAAAGTGTACTTAATGACCTCGACAATAATACCTCAATTTTCTACCTTGGCGCATAATTACTATACTTCGATAGTCATGTAATTCTTATCATCCTCAGCAGCGGGTAAGTGAAGTTGAATATTGACAGTTATTGCTGCATGATCGGACTTACCTATTGGTGAACTGATCTCCAGGCATGATAGCAAAGATTTGTCATTGGTCAAAATAAGATCGAGGGTAGAAGGATTATTATTGTGTCGGAAACGACGGTGGGCATAATTCAGCGGATTAACGAGAAGTATGATTTTCGAGCTGGCCTTAGTGATTTTTTTGACATCGGTATTCGTACCAAGTACTGAATCCCACAATTCATGGTGCTCTCAATAAGTTTGTACGGCGAACTTCCATGTATCGTAATTCTCACGACCTTTAATCCTTTCAACGGACGGCATCTGATACGATGACATGTTTCAGAGTTTGGAAATTTATTTGACACTTTACCACACTATTCTGAAAACCTGTTTTCTGGGCCCATAACCTTTTTTTGTAAAAAATATTGGGGTGGATATTCCTTTTTTACTTGGTATGATTATATACCTTTTTAAAAATTAAGGCAATATACAAAATCTACAATCTACTAGACAAGTATTTTATATTCTAATATATATGACATGACATCACTGACAGTTCTTATTCAACCGACTAGATTATATCTAGTCAACGCCATAGAACACTAAAGTAATAGATTATTTCAAATTTACTTCAACATCCTCATTCGAATCTATTGAATCGAAAAGTGGTTTATGTGATAATTCTCTCATTGGTACGTAGATAGGAGTACAAGTTTGACGGGCAAGGCGAAGGCGTTGAGGTAGTGGGAAAACGCCACTTTTCCTTCCATCGCTTTCTTATTGACATTAGTGAAATGTGTGATGCCCGTTTATTATAATCATCGAAAAAATTGCTGAATGTAAAATGTATGATTCATTAAGTGAGCCTAGTGAATTCCAAGATTCAGGCAGTGATTGGCAGCCTCGTGATCGACAAAATATTGCCTGTAAGTAAATTCAATTAATATTTTAATTCCTCAAAAGTATAACCTAACATCAAGTTTCGTGAAGTTCGCAGAATGGCTATATTTTTGATTCAGTACCATAGTTCTTCAGTCAGCTTAAATCAATGAAAAACACAATATCAATATGTCACAAAAATTTTAATATTTGTAGTTTCACTGAAATGCCTCCATGAACAACTAGTTTCGGCCTACAATGGCCATCTTCAGGCTACGAATAATGTTTGGGTTTAAGGAAGAAAACATTTAATAATACACATATCTTACCTAAGTGAAAATAATTCTAGTAACAGCGCTGATATGTTTAACTGATAAAACCTAAATTGTAATCTTGTTTTAACCCATTAATGCTCATAAATGTACCAACGTATCTTAATTTTTTTTCTGGAAATTGTATGTACTGGTTACTGCTGAATATATGCAAAAATATTCTTCGTGATGTTGTTTACACTGCGTAATTTTTCCTAAAATTTAGAGTTAGTAGTTTTTGATTATTATTATGGTATTCCAGTCAATGAAACAGAAAATTATTGAATTCAAACCAATAGATGAAAGAATGGCATACCTAAGAGTGAAAGCAAAACCATGCAACATATCCGTATTAAATATTTACGCTCCTACAGAGAAGGACAGCAATGAAGAAAACGATAAATATATAAAAAAATAAAGGTAGAAGAAGAAATATAAATAATACCAAAGGAGGATACTATAATAATATTAGGAGGTTTTAATGCCCAAATAGGTAAAGATTACTACATAAAATGCGTAGCAGGAAAGGAAACTATACACTAAAACAAATAACAATGGGCAGCGACTGTGTATCCTCGCAGCAAGCACGAATATGTACATAAGTAGCACAAAATTTTCACATCCAAAAAAACATAAAATAACATGGATGTCCCCTGATAACAAAGCAACATCTCAAATAGACCATATATTAATTAATAGGGGAAAACAAACATCAATAAAGGACGTGAGAACATACAGAGGAGCATGTGCAGACTCCGATCACTTTCTTGTTATTGCCAAGATAAAACAAAAGATTTAAAAAAACAACAAGGGACAGAAATGCATTAGATGGAACATAACAAAGTTGAGTGAAAAGAAAGTAAGGGAAGAATATGAAACACCGATAGAAAAATTACTAAGCAAAATAGTGAAAAAGGAAGACAACATTAACGCACAATGGGAAGCTATAAAAACATCCATTCAAATAACAACGGAAAAACACATAGGCAAAATAGATAGAGATAAAAGAAAAGAGTGGTACAATGATAGTTGCCGTGTAGCAGTAGAAAAAAAAGGAAAAAAGACAAAAATGGATAAGAACAAATGAAATAAAGCAAAAGCAAGAATATATAAAAAGCAGAAATGAATGTAACAAAATAATAAGAAAATCAAAGCTAGAATGGATAGATAACAATTTAAAGGAAATATAACAAGAAAGAAAGAATTGTAATACCAAGAAATTTTACAAAAATATAAATGAACCAAGCCAAACCTATAAGGGGAAAACGAAAGGTATAAAAAACCAATATGGCAAAGTCATTGAAGAAGAAAATGAATACAAACAAATATGGATGGATCACTTTAGGACTTTACTAGTAGAAGATTCAGATATTGAAGAAGGCATTGAAGAAATATCACAAGAAAAAATATTGGAAGAACCTACAAGAGCAGAGATTATGGAGATTATTAACAACAGCCGAAACGGAAAAGCTCCTGGAAAAAATAACATAAGTATGGAACTGATAAAGTACAGAGGTGAGAAGCTTCATGATATAGTATACCAACTTATAATAAAAATATGGAGAGAAGAAAAAATGCCTATAGAATGGGAAATAGGCCAGATAATCCCCAATCCCCAAAAAAGGTGACCAGCATGAATGCCAAAACTATAGAGGTATTACATTACTGAGTACTGCTTATAAAATACTATCAGCTACAATAAACAGAAGACTTAGAGACACTACAGGAAATACTATAAGACGATATCAGTGTGGATTAGTTAAAGGAAGATCAGTGGTGGATGCTATATACACACTGGAAAAAGCATATGAACATCAAATAGAACTGGAAATGTTATTTGTAGACTTTCGGCAATTTTTCGATGCAATACATAGAGGCAAACTTTTGTCTGCTTTGAAAGAACTAGGCATTACTGATAAATTGAGAAGGTTAATTAGGATGACTATGGAAAACTCAAGGGCTACGATGAAAACACAATGATAAGAAACTGATGAAATATACATAAATAAGGGTGTAAGACAAGGTGGTTCGCTATCTGCAACATTATTTAACCTAACACTTGAATATGCAATGAGACGAACACAAAAAAGCAATCTGAGGACGAGCGAAAGACAGATAATTGCCTATGCGGACGATATAGTAATATTATCAAAGACAAGAGAGATTCTGGAAAACACAATAAGGGAAATCACAAGTGAAGGAAATAGGATGGGATTATGAATAAATGCAGATAAAACAAAAATAATGATTTTTGGTAAAATGAATCAAACCAGTGCAATAAAGATCGGTGTCACAGTGACAAACATTGGAAACAGGAAATAGAAGAAAAAATCATTATTGCAAATAGGGCTTACCATGCCAATAAAAAACTTTTAAAAAGCAAATTACTCTAAAGACAAACTAAAATCAATATTTATAAAGTGCCAATAAGACCCGTTCTGTTGTATGCTGCTGAAACAATGACACTGACTAAAAAGGTAGAAGAAGACTTGAGAATGATAGGAAGAAAGATAATGAGAACAGTATTGGGACCAATCAAATTGAGAGATAACGAGTACAGACAAAGAATGAACTATGAATTTGGGCAAGAACTGGAAGGGGAGGACATAGTAAGGAAAAGAAAAAGGCAATAAATGAAATGTCTGGGACACATATATAGATATATATATATATATATATATATAGATATATACATATATATATATATATATATATATATATATATATATATATATATATATATATATATGTATATATATATATATATATATATATATATATATATATATATATATATATATATATATATATATATATATAGTTTTCCAAAAATCAAATCAAAAAAAGATACGGTCACTAATGGGTTAAGACTATTTCTATAAGCATATATATGTTTCCTTATCATATTGTGGAATCATTAAGAAAGAGTTGATTCCATTTATAACGGTAACATGAGAAGATTCCACAAAGTAAGGGTCGAAAGTAAAGTGAATTAGTTTAGTATTAATTTAGTTCAGTTTTAGTCAAAACAAAAGGCCTACAGTCAGAGAGCTGAGGGTGTAGCTGTCATTACCCTATGCAGAATTACGTAATCAATTGTTAATTGCCAATTTTTTATGTTGTCTCTGTTTCATGTTAATATCAAAAATACATGAGCTAATTACACTCCATAATTTCTCAATTTTTGTAATCAGTACTGGTCATTTGGAGAAAAAAGGAACATTTTGTTCGATCCTGTCCATCTGAACTAGAAACCACCTATTCTAAAAGTAATATCCCAAACGCAGTTATAAAGTATCTCGTAGAAAACCGATTCATTTCCTGGAATAACTCTAATATGCAATCATCCAAAACCGTAAAAATGAAATTACACACCATAAAATGTGTTTTATAATATGAATACACTAGTGAATGTTGCTATTAACGTAAATTTACTGACAATTGAATAATACGTTTTCAAGCTCAACAAAAACTTCAGCACTAATCGTAAATCTATCGTAAAATTAGGTTTTCATGAATAAGGTACTGAATAGTATTTGATTGATTTTCATCAGTCAGAGAGGTATATTTGCTTATTTATACCTCAGAAATAATTTCCATAGGTCGTAAAAGAAAATCCAATGTAATTGGTGAAAACAACTGTTTTCTAAAATCTTTTTCGAAGGACCAGTCGATTTTTAATCCACAAATAACAAATTATTACAATGATTTGAATAGTAATCTTCTTAATTGGCGCACATAATACACAATGGACAATGACATATCTTTCAACAAACTCAGATAAACAAACTTCACTTTTTTCTTAACTGCTTGATTTATGAAATTAAAATTGAAAGGAGTAATTGTCAAAAATATTAAAAATGTTTGAACCAATTTCAAACAGTATCGATAATTTTTTCTTTTACAATGAAAATTAGCATATGCTAGAAATAAAATATGAATTTGGTACTTGAAATTTGAAAAAAATCCTGTTTGATTCAGCATCCCATGGGCTGGCTCTGTGTGCTGCATTATTTTTGTTGAAATCAGTAACGGGTGATGTAGAGCAGCTTGCTTATTTTGAACTTCAATTAAAGAGTGTTTACGCAGTTTCAAATACGATATCAGGAAGACAGTGTCCATAATGTCAACACACGGCGTTAATCTACCTTCAGTTAACACTTTTTACCAACAAAGCGAGCAGACAAATTAAAAGCATTGTAGATACCATACAAATTATCATTAATCAGCGGAGCTGGACAAAATAGGAAGGAAAAATATTTCGGCAGGAACGAATCATGAATTTGCGAGGCCCTGGGCTACTCAGGGTCCTACTTAATCACAAGGTAGGTCACTTCTTGCTCTAGCCAAAAAAAATTATTAAACATCAGATAGGCTTCAAATGAAATGGCATTCTGACGATGATATTTAGTATCGAAACAATTGTCAAATTTCTTAGAATTCTTAACATTTAATAAATTTATTGTGAAATTATCTAGAAACAGTTAGTTTTATTAAAAACAGTTATATGGGTAGATTCCAAAAAGTAAGGGTCGAGGTAGTTAATTTCATTATATTTGATACAAATATTGTAATGAGTACCCGGGTACGTATACGGGGAAGGTTGAAGTTTAAACTCATTTTTTACCAAAAAAAATCAGAATCATGATTCGCTTGCTTATGAAAGCTCAACCTAAATTTTTTTCTTTTTTTTCAGTTTTGTAAATGCAAATTCAACACGAGGGATATCCAGGTATCAACACAAGAGTTAACGTCAACATCAGAGCTTATATAATTTGTGAGTGTGATGTAGAAGTTTTTGGGCAACAAGATATACCTACTCACCCCTACCTCTCATCCGTGATTTTTCAGAAATTGGCAATGTTACAATAAAATGCCTCTGGATAAAGAAGTTTGACAATGCTTTTTATCCTGATTTTTCAATTCATTTTCACTTACTATATCTACTGGTTTATCCTATTTACACTACTAAATAGACAATTGGCGCCACATATTCATCAATAATAATCAATTATTCGGGCAATCTGGATAACAATGCAGGACTAACTAGCTGGACTGTGACTATTAATATCGCTTTTTTCTCACAAAATGTTATAGTCTGTCGATTATTCCGAGAATCTCAGCTCAGTAAAAAGTTCGAGTGCTAACCACTGAATGATTATCTGATTACAGTAAGAGATTCCATACTCACAGCTTCTCCATAATTAGTCCAGAACGTTCGAGAACTTTTTGATAAAGATAAATTAGTGGGGAGAAGCTAAAGATACGTTTTACATATCTGATATTTATGACTGAGAGTTGTTCAGTCCATTGCAATATAAAGGTGATCTATGGACCAGTGTAAGTCTCGGAGATATAAGTGTTCCAATATATGTATTGACAATATCGTGATACTTACATTTTGTGAAATTGGTGATAAGAAGGAATGTTTTAAAAGTGCCATTGAAGAATTATTAATAATAATTTATCTCAATCAACCTGAATTATGGGAGTAAAATACATAAAGATAGAGTGGTAAGAAAAAATGCGTTATAATATATTGCCACATCGGTAAATGAGTTATCAAGAAAAATACACAACTTTAGAAATCAGTTCAATAGTGAATTGAAAAAAATATAAAATATATTTCAAAGGGCATTACTATAGATAAAGCACTTTTATTGTTAAAATGTGGTTTTTTTCTACTTCCGTTACTAAAACTGCATTTTGAACACGGTGTGGTGATTAAAAGTAAGTGTTCCGCTTGCTAGGTCTTTCGGCAACCATACCATTACTGATGTTGAACACTTACCTCTAATCGGTGGGACATAAATAATACATAGGTTGTATCAACATCACTGGGATGGTATATTTTGATAACTAATAACATTTTGAGCCTTGACCAGAGACAATTTACATTAAGTATCAGATTTTATTGTCAATAAATTTAATAATACATACAATTCAAATTATCAACCTTAGATAACGATAAAACAAAATAAATAATAATTTGAATAGCAGCTGTGTGCACAAGAGATGAAAATCCCAAATTTTTTCCCCTAAGAGAAACAATGTATTTTTGTGCAATCTTCTTTAATTAAAAATTTCGCAGAGCGCTTTCGGCATTAAGCCATAATCAATGCGGTCACTAAAAGTTTGTGAATTACATTTCGTAAGTTTGATACATACTTGTCAGAATTCCGAGACAGGGGCCTCCAAATGTGTACGTCTGTACATTTAACTGTTTGGTGGTTCACATTATTCGTTTAAAAACAATATTAAAAATACATAAATATTAAAATTCAGTGAAATGATTCAGCAGATCTGAAACATGCATTTTTTTGGTTCGACCATTTTGCCAAGTTGTCATCAGAGAATTATTCACAAAAATTGCAAAGTCCATGATTGTCACTCCATTCTATCGAGTAAGTCCCTCAACAGATAGGTACCCACCATCTACCAAAAATAATAATTTTGGAGACAGACTTTATGTCCGACTGGTGAGGGTGGCGAAATCCATAGGAACATTGGGATGTGCCAGACACGCGAATGCCCGAGAAGAACAATATAGCGCTGTTATGGACATTGTGCGCGACAATTACATTTATATTTCTGTGGTGTGGAATGTGATTCGCTTTGACGTTAGATGCTATTGTTTGTAATGTGAATTATCGCGCACAATGTCCATAACAGCGCTATCTTGTTCTTCTCGTGCATTCGCATCTCTGGCACATCCCAATGTTTCTATGGATTTCGCCACCCTCACTAGACGAACATCAAGTCTGTCTCCAAAATTATTATTTTTGGTAGATAGTGGGTACCTATCTGTTGAGGGTCGCGAAATCCCTTCATTTAACAATATCATACCACGATGTTTGTCTATGCTATGACGATTCGGAACTTACTCGATAGAATGGAGTGACAATCATGGACTTTGCAATTTTTGTGAATAATTACCTGATGACAACTTGGCAAAATGGTCGAACCAAAAAAATGCATGTTTCAGATCTACTGAATCATCTAACTGAATTTTAATATTCATGTACTTTTAATATTGTTTTTAAACGAATAATGTGAACCACCAAACAGTTAAATGTACAGACGTACACATTTGGAGGCCCCTGTCTTGGAATTCTGACAAGTATGTATCAATTTTATCAAACTTACGAAATGTAATTCACAAATTTTTAGTGACCGCATTGATAATGGCTTAATGCCGAAAGCGCGCTGCGAAAAATTTTTAATTAAAGAAGATTGCACAACAATACATTGGTTCTCTCAGGGAAAAAAATTTCGGAAAATAAATAATACTTTTAGATAAAACACACTTCAAAAACAAAGCCAATAGCAATGTGTAACATATACTTACAATTTTTGAAAACACATTAGAAAAAAGGTGATCACCATCCCAAGTTAGTTCTCGGTGACACTTTATCCATATAGTATTGAATGTTTTAGGCATTTCGACTCAATCACTTGTATTTTCTTTTAATCAGGATACAATATACAATAGGTTCAGTAATCGTAACGTTTTCGTTGGAAGATACTGCCCAATTGAAGGTTTACCTAATTTTACTGAGGGAGGCCGCTCCCGATGCGAATACCCCGGTTACCGTTAACAGTTTATGGTATTTGGTATTTCCCATTCTAAAAATAAAGTGATAAAATAATAAATTACCATTATAATACGACCCTTTCAATAGAGTAAAAATGCTAAAAATGCACGTTGCATTTTTTCCGTGCTTTATTAATAACATACCTACATGTTAAGCTGTCTAAAATTGTTATTCTTAATAATATATAGTAGATAATAGTGTAAAATTTCGGATTTATAGATAAAATTTGAAAAACAATTTAGGGAAATCGCCTTTGGCGATGGTCTAATAACTATACTAATAATATAAATGAAATATTAAAGCTTTTTTGTGGTATATATTTCTCATATGTAAACTTTTGGGTTCTTTGCAAATATCTACTATGAAATTAGAACATCCCTTCACACTTTTTACAGAGTAAGGACTGCCAAAACAAAAAAATCTTGAATATAGGTGAGGGTAAATATATTAAAATCCTTAAAATTACCACATGCCAACTAGTTTCGACTTAACAAGTCATCATCAGGGCGGGTAAGCTACAATTAAGATGGTAAATTTAATTTAGCAAATCGAATTCTATTCAAACAACTGTAACTTACCAGTCAATCAAAAAATTTCCACAGGACGTATAACAACATGAATTTAAAATAAACAGCGAAAACAATACAAGACAACAGAACTAGACGAACTAACGTTTTAAATAATTTGATCATTAACACACTCAAGTGAAGATAACTTTTTATAATCTAAAATTCTAAACAGTGGCGGAAATTCAATAGTTGATTTTAAATTTAATGATATAGTATTTTCATTAATAATTGATTTAAAAATTTCTAAGTTCTCCAAAGCGTTCAGTCTAGTTCCATGTTCACAAACATGTAAAATTTTAAAATTTTCATCCACCACAAAAGAATGGTTATTAAGTTGTAAATGTCTGTAGAAAACAGAACTATTCCTTGTCAAATGTTCTTGGATTCTCAACTTAAACCTCCTACCACACTGCCCTATGTATTCGGCGGTGCAATTGTTACAAGTCAACCTATAAACCCCACTTCTATCAAGTTGTGAAATTGAGTCTTTGGTTCGAGAAAAGATAGTTTTTAAGTTTAGTGGAGATTTAAAGACTACTTTATATTCTGTTCTATTCTGAATAATGTTGGCCAATTGATAGGAAAGTGGACCGTAGTAATAAATGCTAACAAATTTTTGTTGTTCACTCCTGTCCAATGCTTATGAGTCATTCATTAAAAGCTTATCCATCTTTCTGTTAAGTAAATTGTCAATTAGAGTTGTGGAGTAACCGTTTTTAACTGCTAAAAGTTTGATAGTTTCTAATTCTTTTTTAAAATCATCAGGACACATTGGAATCAAAAAAAGCCGATGAACGTATGACCTGAACGACGAAAGCTTCTGCTGAAAGGGGTGATTGCTGTCAATAGGGATAACATGAGAAGTCTGAGTATTCTTTCTATATATGCTAAAAGAAACGTGATGATTAACCCTCTTCAAAGATAAATCCAAGAAATTAAGAGTGCAGTTATTTTCCATTTCCAAAGTAAATTTGAGGTCTATGTGTAAGTTGTTAATAAAACTTAAAAAATCACCCTTTAAAACGTTAACATCCCCCTGAAAACAAAATACCACGTCATCGACATATCTATACCAGAAAACGATATTACCCGAGAATTGGCTCTTAAAAATGTGTCTCTCTATAAAGTCCATAAAGATATCTGCCAAGAGAGGAGCTAGTGGATTTCCCATTCCAAGACCCTTCGTCTGTTCATAAATTTTATCATTAAACTTGAAGAAGTTTTGTTGCAATACGATTGACAATAACCTGAAAACATTCTCCACCACAAAGTCATCCAACGAAGAATCAACCAATAAATCCCTAATGAGACCCAAGGTTAGTTCAACAGAAACATTGGTGTATAAGTTAGTTACATCAACCGAAGCCAGAATGGCGTTCGAAGGAAGTTCAATGTCTTTAATTTTCTCTACCAAATCATTAGAATTCAAAAGAGTGTGTTGAGGTTCAAAATTAAGATTATTTCTAAGAAAATGATTCAGCTCCCTTACGATTAACGAACAAGGTGAGTTTACAAATGAGAGAACTGGTCTTATAGGATGATCATTTTTATGTATTTTTGGTAAGCCATACAATCTAGGTGTAGAATAATTCATCGGTGTTCTAACGTTAAGATTAATTGATTCAAAAAAAACCTTATAGGAAGACAAAAGAGATTTTAGTTTCCGAAAATATGCTTCCAATGGATCACTTCTGAGTTCATTGAAGTGTTCGTTGTTATTAACTAAAAAGTTTTCAACCTTAGTGATGTAATCAGATCTATAAAGTATAATTAGAGCGTTACCCTTATCCGCTTTCACGACAATCAATTCATTATCTCTGATTTTCTTTCCTATAGATCCGATCAAACGTTTGTGGAATTTATCAGAAGTGTCTCTATTTTTCCCCCATGCGAGATGATCTTATCAGCCAAAAAACTCCTCAAAGAAAAAAATCTTGGTTATGGGTGCCGTCAATTAATGTATATTTAGAACTATGTACAGATGTACTACAAATATTATATTACTCTAGTGGAATCTGTCTCCAATATCTACAATTTTATAACACCTATTTACATTTTTACATTTGTTGCGTTTAATGTATTCAGCCATACCACCTACAAACAAACACTTTAATGAAAAATATGTTTTAGATTACAGGGATCATCAACAGTAAAATAATGATGTGCATCTACAAATGATTCTTCAAAATCACTTTCTATATCAACTTCATCATCCGTCTTCTGCCAAATTAATTGTGATATTACCTACAACAGTAGCTAAAAGTGGTTCATTGTTCATAAATTCATCTTCAATCTTTTTAACATGGTCACATCTAACTTTCGAATCATTTGCGGAAAATGTGTCAAAAAATTCATTACAGAATTCTTTACCCTTTGTAAAATTGAAAGTAACATTTCGTTGGGTCACATATTCTTCAAGTGCCGCCCAAACACTTTCGATCGGATTCAAGTCCGGGTGATAAGAGGGCAGCCTTAAAACTTGCAATTCAAGTCGAATAAACAATTCATCAATTCTATAACTTTTGTATTGCGGTTTTTACATTTGTGCAAGGTGATAGAGATTCGGTTTTAAAATTTGTTCACTGTAATATATGTTTCTTTCAGAAAGCCAGTTTTTTTATTGTTGTTCAGTCAAAACAGTCGTAGGTAATTTTTCAATTAGAACATTATGATATAGGGCGTTATCAATTACCACAACAGGGTTTTTTGGTTACTATTTATTCATATTACCCCGCACCTAACACCAATGTAATGTTTTCCTTAAATATTTAAATAGTATTGAACACAACGGGGGAGATAAATTTATACACACGGTATATCTACTCGTAGTTACGTAATTTACTTATACACTTAACTCTTTACTTATACTTAATTTATCAAATACGGTGTTCACTATTGAACACATTTGACTGATCTGCTCACGACTTGATAAAAATTTTAACTGCTCACGATTCGCAGGTAGTTCCTTATATAATGAAAACCATTCTGGAACTGGGAAGAAAACTGATTAAGTAGTACATAGTTACCGAAAATTTTCGCGTAGAAAATTGTATATTTCTGGTATTTTCCAAAAGCGCATTGTGAATAAAATTCACAGTCTGCAATAATGAATGGTACTCTTCACCCTAGAGCACATCTGTTATACCATATTCCAATTTAATCAGAAACTGAATGATTTATTTTCGTTCGATTTTTCGATGAAAATTTGTCTCCAATTCGTCTCCTGTTCACAAATAGTAGTCGAATCTGAAGTTGAAATTAAACACGATATGCTTTCTAGATTACATACTGAATGTAGTTTATGCACTGGGGATGTTGAAGCAATACGATATCAAAGCTTTAATTTAGCTTATATGAAATGCATCGATTTCCTTCGCTCCTATGTTTTTATAATTAAAATCCATCAGTTTGATAGAACTTCAACTTTAATGACGTATGTAATTAAAATCTTGTATACAATTTGTTTTATGTTATGACCATAAATAAAAGTAAAACAAAAGTAATGAAAATGGAAATTACCCGCGAGAGAAAGCTGAGAGTATTTAAAATAATATACAGACCAATCTTGACATTTGTCTATGAATCTTGATTATTAGAAAAAAGGACAACAATTCAGAAATGAAAATAAATGTAGTACCAAAGAAGAGTATATCTAGTCACGAAGATAGATAAAAAAGGAACGTGAAGAGAGGAAAAGAATTGGGAATGAAACGATGTTTTATATATATAAAGAAGATGTAGAAATATCGCGTGATATGTTGACAACAACAACAAAGAGATTCATGGGTAATTCACGCAAAATGAAGGGCTACTGAAATAGAGTGGTAACCGTGGATATGCATGTTTCTAGCTAATTCGCCTCTTCAGCACGGCATAACCAAATAAGGATGTGAAATTTGGGAGCAGAGATGTTAATCGAAACATGGGAAAACACAAAATAACGGATTTCAGCAGGGAAACCAAACGCTCATTTGTGTCTTCAATTGGAAGATCCCGAGTTTTCAGGACAACAACCAACATCGACACGGAGGCGCATATAGCCCCCCGCCATGAATCTTCCGATCCATAGTAAATAACAAAGAAGATGTAGGAATATCGCGTGATTTATATATACACACACAAAAGGACAAATACTATTGAGGTTAGCAGCAAAAGGAAAAGTGTACTCTCCTTAGATTTCCAAGCTTCCGTAAATATTTATTTATATCTTCAGGGAACTACAAAGAGAGAAAAAAAACATAATTTACAAAACAGTTCGCCACAACAGTTTCATAACTCACGCTAATCGAGAATGTATCCTTGATCTCAACATAAGGACAATTGCTAAGCAGTTAAAATCAAAGAACGAAACAAGTCCAGATTGCATTACAAGCACCAACAGTCACATAATAAAACATTGTAAAATAATTAAAAGGTTAAAACTTTAAAACAGCGAGAATTCACAGAAGCACATGGATCTATTTTAATTTGTATCGAAATTTGAAAACAGGTTAAGGATAAGGACAGGTTCTTCATTCCTATGAAATAGAAAGGAGATTATATAAATATATAAATATATATATATATATATATATATATATATATATATATATATATTTTGGATTTTTCTTTTGAATATAGGTTTCGTTGAAAACATACGAAACCTATACCCAAAAGGAAAATCCAAAATAATAAATATATACAATGGTTTAAGAATTGCTACAAATATATATATATATATATATATATATATATATATATATATTATAATTGTTTTATTTATATATGATTTATATTTTAGCTTATATTTATTATATATAACTTGTATATGACCTACCTTGGACTGCTCGATATATTTTTCTAATGTTTTATAATTTTATTTTAATAAAGCCGGGGCATGTACACCTTTCTTCCTTTGGGTTCAGGACGCCAATTTATAATTGAGTATACAATTATTTTATTTTTAGTGTCAATTAATTATTATATACTGCTATGAGTATTATGTTAATTACACTATTACACTATTACCTTCATTTAATGAAGAATGAATGATTGGAATAAGCTATTTTGAACTAAATTTATTATGGATAGTTAATAAAAATACCAAATACTGCTAATATATCTATTTAATGAAAATTATTTGATTGAAATTTTGATTGACCATAATACAATAATTATACTTGTACCGCCACTGTCCATTAATAAATCATGCGCTCTGACAATATATTCACCGGAAACAATGCCAGCGTCTGCGCATATGAAAGTTCACGTACACTTTCAGCTGATGCAGTAGCAAGTAGAAATGTATCACTCACAGTCAATGACACATAAACGCTATGTATACAAGATTTTTAAATACACATAAAATAGAAATGATCAAATTACAATTCAAGAAAATAATACAATTGCATATACGTATTCACATAAGAGAGATGAAATGGAAATAGTAATACTTATTAGGTGTTTATACATGCATTAATTCGAAAAATGAAGTATTAATGAAACTTACATATTACGTGAACAATAATGAGATAAGATAAATGTTATAGGTGAGTAAAATTTCATTTTTTATTATAGATATACATTGAAGTTCTTATTTATTCTTTAGTGAAATTTTTATATATAGCATCTTAAAATGCTTAGTCCTTTTGATTAGAATTTTCTTAGTCATTTAGAAATAACTTTATTTCTCAATAGTTTATCTTTGGATCCAAAGTAATATATAAAATGCACAGACCTTCTGTCCTTTTTCTGTATAGCTATACGGATGCTGGCTTCTTGAGTTTCTGCACTTCTTGAGGATTTCTTTTTTTCGAGAAAAACACCTTTATGGACGTTGAAACTTTCTCACTTTACTTTACACGATTTCAGATTGCTTTATTAATTAAATTTTTTGTAAAATAATTAGCTTTTTAATCAATTGTGGAAACCTCTACACAAGCTGTTACTTCTCACCAATCCCACGCTCCACTCCTAATTGTTTCTCAAATCAACAAACTTTTTCACACAGGAAGTTCAAAGCCAACTTGTTACTACTATTCACTCAATAATTGATTGTTTGGGCTATTTTCGTTGAGAATAATGAAATAGTTCTTTATAAAGTCTTGGAGGATGTTTAAAATGATACACACATATTGTTATTATCTCAAATTTTTCATAATTTGTCCTCTCACCTTATTACAATAACTCATTTTATTAATTTTCCCCATTTTAGAGGTGTTCTTATATTTACTAATTACATAAAATTTACAATCTAAAGAATCTGATATCGTATATGCAACAGTTCAGCTTTAAACCTTCTATTTTTTTCTTCATTACTTTTACATATACTATTAATTGTTTCAAAATTTGATTTTTATATTTAACATTTTACTAGTTACCAACAAATTTGTGTTGGCAGCAAATTCCATTTTTTACGTCACTTCCTTTTTGGTTAGGCTTTATGAATCGAAGATTTAATTGACGTAAAGCTTGGCTTTGTTCCGTATGTCAAATAAATATTAATTCTTCGATACGTTCATTTCTGATTATGATTTTTAATTATTAGATATAAATATTGATGATCTGTTATTAATTCTGTCTTATGTCAGATATGTTTTGAATTCCTTATGCATTCATATTCAGAATGTTCTTATATGTACACCTTGACTTGACCTTGGATTATATTTTAGGAGGTAATTCTTTAATTATTTGAACAATCCTTTTTTTATTTTTATTTACTTTCCTTAAATTCATCTGATCACATGATTCATATAATATTTACGAGTACAATAGCTTATTTCATTCAATCTTTCTAAATAATTTCTGATTTATCACTAGGTTGTGCCTACTGATACAACATACGTTATGTTATATTGTTTTCTCATCCTATGATATTAGTTATATTGTTTTGCTATCTTATAATATTAGTTCAATAACTGCCACATTATTGCTATTGTAGCAGTATTAATAAATCAACTTTGGTCTATTAATATATTAGTAGAAAATTGTTTTCAAATAATTATATTGCAGAGTTGCTGGTGATAATGAATAAATGAATACATGAACAGCACCAAATTTAGAAAGAAAATAAATATGTATAAAGGTAATGAATTTTTCATGGGCTCAAATTTTATCAAGTTTTTCTAATAATTTTAGAAGTTAAAAAATCAAAAATATGAGTTTTAGTAGTAATATTGGAAATGACTAGTTGTATTCCTCTAAATTTGTTTATACTCGATGTTATTATTACTTAAAAGTATTTGTAAAAGTAAAATATGTTTTAATCTTTGGAGATATTATTAAAATTTTATCTATATTTGATTATTAACATGGCTGCCAGTAATATAACAGTTTAGTGGACAAATTAGGTTTTATAAAATAATTTACCAACGTTTACGATACTTTTAAAATTCTTATAAAATATACTTTATTTTCAAACGAACCTTACAAAACAGCACCGTATTTTAAAAATATAATGAATCAATGAATTGATAAACAAATTGAACAGGAATATATATTTCTATAACATTTTAAATTGTAAATATGACTAAACGATGGAATGCAAGCAGCTAGAAAACAGCATATTTCCATGAATATTCACCTGCAAATTGTATTCATACAGATGTATGCTCATTACATCTGAAAAATTACATTTAAGAGGATGACAACTTCGGGATCTGTAAAAGCTACGTACCTACTTAACTATTCATTTTCCGTTTCATCAAGACATACGTTATTGGTATTTGTAGTTGAGATAGATAAGGATGATAGCTTGAAGAAAGGCATTGTTCACACTTCACGATTTACGTGTTTTCATTTTTAAATTTCGCGGCGATTGAACGCCAATGGAAGACAAGCAGTTCTCTAGCCTTCGTCAAGGAAAAGGTATAGAGCGCATGTTGCTCTTATAACATACTTAGATCGTGCCACGTGAAAGTAACAACAACCGGTGTGAATAAGTTTTAATTTTGGAAAAAGGCAGTACGAGATTGGAAGCAGAAAGTAATCAAGGTAAGAGTTCTTGCTTGTTGCGTGAATGGTCCTTCATAATAAATAATTATTACAATTATATATCAACATTTTGCGTGTCGTGTTTGTGAACATTTTTGGCCCTTCGAGCCGGATTTTAAGATCAATCCGTGGATATTTACAGTCAGAAAAATCGTGTTTCGTGTAGGTTTGCTCTAAAATCTCGTATTTGCTTGTTTATTATTGTTTTTTTTAAATGGATACTACAGAAGTAAAAAAATTAATTAACCAAAGGAGAACCGTGATAAATCGTGTTAAAGCTATATCCAAATGTGGATTAACAGCCCAAGATGGGAATGAAGTATTAGTTAAAGAGTTTAGAGCGCGTTTTGGGAGCTAAGCTTAGTGAATAATTTTGAATCTTTACATATGGAAATTGTGGGATTAATGCAAAGTGAAAATTAATTAACGGCACAGGACCGTATTCAGGGTGATTTTGATGATATGCATTATTCAATTCAAGTTTTATATCAGGATTTAGTAAAAATGGAAATTAGCTTAGAGCCTGAAAAAGGGGAACAAAAAAGTGTCAAAGGTTTTGCGTGTTCAAGCCATTCAGTGGGGCAGAGCGAGCATAATTCGAGTCGTGAAGAGAATAAAATATCAACAAAAAGAAATATAAAATTAAGTAGAATAGAAATTCCGAAATTTAGTGGTAATATAAGTGATTGGCCAAACTTTTATGATTTGTTTGAGTCTTTAGTACAGTCAAATAGTGATTTTTCAGAAACAGAGAAATTTCAATTTTTAATATCGTCATTAACAGGTGAAGCTAAAAGCGTTGTGGAAAATTTACCTCTGACAAGGAAAAATTATGTAGTAGCTTATGATAAATTAGTGAAAAAATACCAAAATGATAGGGTTTTAATGACATATTATTGGCAAAACATAGCACATGCTCCGAGGTATGAGAGTGGTGAATTTAATCTTTCTAAAGTGTTGGACATCTTTTCTGAAAATCTAGCAGCTCTTGATCAATATAATAGTGATCTATGGGATTTCACAAAGTTTAATTTGTTTTTGGAAAAGCTTGACAGTGAAACTAAACATCTATTTGAAAGATCATGTGGCGTACCTACTTACGAGCAGTTGTTTTCATTTTTGGAGAAACAAAGTCGTGCAGATAAGTTAGCTTCTTTAACTACAAAAAATAAATTGAGCGTCAAAAGACAATATGGACAAAATCGTGATAAAGAGAGCAAGCTTACTAAACGTATTAATTCCTTTGTTACAAGAAGTCCAAATCAAACAAATGGGTTGCATTGTGTCGTGTGTGATTGCCAACATTCTCTTGTAAAATGTGACAAATTTTTGAGCTTAAATCCTAAGGAAAGAAACAAATGTGTAAAAAATAATCAATTATGTTTTCGATGTTTGTCTTCATCTCATTTTTCCCATAAATGTGACTCTCATGTTGTGTGTGAAATATGTAAAAGAAATCATCATCTTCTGCTTCATTATAAGAGAGAATTTGAGAATTCAGGTTCGAATGAGATCAGTGGCGGTTCCACGCAAAATGAATTGGGAGTTCATAATACAATAGTTTCTGAAAACAAAACCGTCTTACTTTCTACAGCCCTTGTGTTTGTAAAAGGCGTTGACGGAAAATTGTATAAGTGTAGAGCATTGATTGACAGTGCTAGTGAAGCAAGTTTCGTAACAGATTCCTTTGCAAAAGTTTTAGGTTATAAAAGATCTAATAAACAAATTTCTATTCGTGGAGTGAATCAAATGAATACCTCCAACATGGGTACAGTGGTATCTGAGGTGTATGCGTGTAATCAAAATGAACCTTCCTTTGAAATTGAGTTTATTGTGGTGAAATCGATCTGTGGCCGTACTCCGTCGGTAAGTGTGCAAGAAAGGGGATGGAATCATATCAAAGATCTTCAGTTGGCAGATCCAATGTGTGGAGCGTCCAGGGAAGTCAAAGTGTTGTTAGGTGCAGATGTGTTTGGTCAGATACTACGCGACGGTCTCAAGGTAGGGGACTCGGGGTCTCCTAGTGCGATTAATACTGTTTTTGGCTGTGTGTTGATTGGCAACGTTGGTGGAGAAAATTGTGACCTGGTCATTGATAGTTTTTGTTCATTGGTGGAATATTCTCTTGACAGTGTAGTCAAAAGATTTTGGGAACTAGAGGAAATTCCTAGAAGTGCAAATTTGTCTCATGAAGATCAAGCGTGTGCAGACAATTTTGTAAAGAATTGTCGGAGGGAAAATGATGGCAGGTATGTAGTGAGTTTACCGTTCAAAGAGTCGAGTGAGGAGCTCGGTGAGTCGAGAAACCAGGCATTACGCAGGTTTCATAATCTGGAAGCCAAGTTGTGTAGGTCTCCAGAGTTGTATGAACAATATTCAGAGTTTATGAGGGATTATTTAGATCAACGACATATGTCGTTAGTAGGCTTAGATGAGAGTCAGAGGGTGTCTGAGACCTACTTTATCCCACACCATGGTGTTTTGCGACCAGAAAGCTCTTCCACGAGGTTACGTGTGGTGTTTGATGCTAGTGCTAAGTCGTCAAAAGGTGTTTCTTTGAATGACAAACTACTAACCGGGCCCATTCTTCAAAAAGATATTGTGTCAATTCTGTTTTCTGTTGGCGTTTCGAGTTCATAAAGTGGCATTCGCAGCAGACATACGTCAAATGTACAGGCAAATAGTAATTCGTGAGTCTGATAGGAAGTTTCAGAAAATATTGTGGAGATTTTCCGTGTCGGAAGAGATCTCAGAATACGTGTTAAACACCGTGACATATGGAGTGTCTTCGAGTCCTTATTTGGCAATAAGAACTTTGTTACAGCTAGCGAGTGATGAACGAGAGAGTTATCCAGAGGCAGCGAAAATCGTGGAAACAGACATTTATGTGGATGATGTAGTTAGTGGGACAGATTCTGTGGAGGAAGCGTTGTACTTGTAAAGTGAATTGACTCAATTATTATCAGAAGGGTGTTTTGAATTGATAAAGTGGGCAAGCAATTGTGAAGAAGTGCTTCGTACTGTTCCAGGGCTTCATCAGCAGTGTCATAGCTTATGTGATAGAGATTCAAATAGTCTGAAAATTTTAGGGCTACAGTGGAATCCTAGTGTCGATTGTTTTTCATATGCATTCACAGATCTTACTCAAATTAATACAAAGAGAGGTGTACTCTCAGAAGTGGCAAGGATATATGATCCAATCGGACTCCTTTCCCCCATCACTTTATTGGCTAAGTATATTATACAATGCACATGGAAGCTAGGTCTAGGGTGGGATGAAAGTCTTCCTAGTGAGTTACTTGAGTTGTGGGACAGATTTAAAAGTGAATTAAGTGTTTTGTCGTCTCTTAAAATTCTTCGTAGAATTGTGTGTGATGACATAGTCAGTTTTGAAGGCATGGATTCTGTGACGCCTCGCAGACTGGTTATGGTGGGGTTGTCTATTTGAGACAAATTACAAGTGATTCTCGTGTTTATGTTTCTCTAGTGTGTTCAAAATCAAAGGTGTGTCCTTTGAAGGTTATTTCGATTCCAAGGCTGGAATTATGTGCAGCAGTGTTATTGGCAAGCTTACTAGAGTATGTTCAAAAAATTTATGGTGCAAGGGTTCCTAAGTTGTCAGGTGTAACAGCTCGAGCATTGACAGATTCTAAAGTTGTGCTTTCGTGGATAAAGTCCTCCCCATCTAGATGGAAGACATTTGTGGCAAACCGTGTCAGTGAGATTCAAGCTAAGGTTGAACCAAAAAATTGGTTTCATGTCTCCGGGTCAGATAATCCGGCAGATTGTGTGTCACGAGGTCTATTCCCTAAGGAGTTACTTAATCATGTATTATGGTGGTCAGGACCTGAATGGTTGAAAGACACTGTACCAAACTTCTGTGAGAAAGTTATAAGGATGCCGAGTCATATCGAAACTGTACTTCCTGAGGAACGAAAGACTGTATGCGTGATTGAAAGGAATGTGGACGTTGTAAATGGATTGTTGAACAGGTTTTCATCTTTAAAGAAAATTTTGGGTATTCTTGTGTATGTGAAAAGATTTTTAGATGTGAAAGTCCGAAAAGCAACGTGTGCAAAAGGTGCTCCCAGTGAATCAGAATTGTATGAATCTATGATACTTATAGTGAAATGCGTGCAACAAGTGGAGTTTAAGGAAGAAATTCGTAATTTGGAAAATGGATTTTTGTGTTCCAAACCTATAAGGAAATTGTCACCATTTATTGATGGACAGGGCGTCCTCAGGGTGGGCGGTAGGCTCCGCAATTCGGAATTGTCTTATGATGCTAAATATCCTATGCTCCTACCTCGTAATCATCGAATTACTGAACTCGTCATTAGAGATTATCATCTACGTCATGGTCATGCTAGTTTGAGATCATTACATTATCTCATTGTACAAAAGTTCTGGATTCTATCTGCCAAGCGCGCCATAAACAATGTTTTATCCAAGTGCAATTCGTGTTTTCGTGTCAAACCTTCTTCAAACCCTCCTTTGATGGGAAATCTTCCCAAATTCCGTGTGTCCCAATTAAAACCTTTTGTGCATAGTGGTGTGGATTTTGCTGGTCCATTCAAAATCTTTTTATCGAGACATCGTGGAGCTCGTCCAGTCAAGATGTATGTGTGTCTTTTTGTGTGCTGTGCAACCAAAGCGTTGCATTTAGAAGTCGTGTCCAATCTTACTTCTGAGGCATTTCTGGGTGCGTTCAGACGATTTGTGTCAAGACGAGGAAGATGCAGTGATGTGTACAGTGATAATGGGACAAATATGGTGGGAGCATATAGATTATTAATAACGTATGCTGCTCAATGTGAACAGGAATTGTCAATAAAATGGCATTTTAACCCCCCTGCGAGCCCTCATTTCGGTGGACTTTGGGAAGCAGGAGTGAAATCGGTGGAGGGTCATTTGTATAGGGTCGTAGGTAGTCAAACTCTAACTTTGGAAGAATTCCAGACTTTATTGGCTCAGATTGAAGCGATTCTGAATTCAAGGCCGTTGTGTAGTGTTAGCCCTGATCCTAACGATTTAAATGTGCTGTGTCCAAGCAACTTCTTGACGCTTGAACCTATGTGTGCTCCTCCTGATCCTGATGTGACTTCTTTATCCCTTAATAGGTTAACTCGATGGCAGTTAGTGCAAAGATGTGTGCAGGATTTTTGGAAAAGATGGTCGAACGAGTATTTACACACTCTACAGCAAAGGGGCAAGTGGTGTGTGGAAAATGTGAATTTAGCTACATGAGCCTTAGTTCTTGTGAAAGAGGAGAATGTTGAGCCATTGGATTGGAAATTGGCTCGAATTGTGCAAATGCACCCTGGCAAAGATGGTGTTTGCAGAGTGGCACAAATCCAGACACCCACAGGTTTTTTGACGAGGCCGGTAATAAAGCTATGTCCGTTGCCCTCGCAGTAAGTTTAACAAATTTCACAGTATTTTTATTATTATTATTTTTTTTTGTAAAATTGTAGGTTTAGTTTAACTCGTGTACATTTCGTGTAGAGTAAAAGGTTGGGTTAAAACGTGAAATAATGAACTGGGTCATTATTGGTGGGCGGAATGTTCACACTTCACGATTCACGTGTTTTCATTTTTAAATTTCGCGGCGATTCAACGCCAATGGAAGACAAGCAGTTCTCTAGCCTTCTTCAAGGAAAAGGTATAGAGCGCATGTTGCTCTTATAACATACTTAGATCGTGCCACGTGAAAGTAACAACAACCGGTGTGAATAAGTTTGAATTTTGGAAAAAGGCGGTACGAGATTGGAAGCAGAAAGTAATCAAGGTAAGAGTTCTTGCTTGTTGCGTGAATGGTCCTTCATAATAAATAATTATTACAATTATATATCAACATTTTGCGTGTCGTGTTTGTGAACAGGCATGTCGGGCTTGAATAAATCGAATATTGAAATATGACGAAGAACATCCCAGACGTATGCCTCTTCTTAGCCCTAATCGCATTATTATATTCTGAAGAATCTGACGAAGGGAACAAGAAATAAATACTTCTTTATGCAATAATGCTATAGTTTTAAATAACATTGCTGAAAACTGCATTCAAATCAATGAATGAGACTGTGTTTTGGCCAAAAATGACAGCACTCCTGGACCTCCTTAACTCAATGCCAACTAATTTTCTACCGTGAATACGACGTAGCGCGCGTCCTACGTCTGGTATTAGACGGGATTTAAACCAAATGAGCTTTTCTAACCATTAACAAAACTAAAATTGTTAAATGGTGTTAAGGCCAAACTTATTGACGTTCTAAGAAAACAAACATTTCATCTACACGTTTTTAAAACCTACCCCTTCATGCTGAAAAACCTGGAAATGAAGAAATTTTCCCTTTAATCAAAGTTTTAGCACCATTGGGAGATCATTTTGAAGCTCATATTTTCCATTTGTGCATGCATGATTTTTCTTTGAATAGGTAGGTTTCTGTGAATTGGGGATAATTATATTCCATAATTTAGGTCTAGGGCCACTTTTATGTTGTCTCTGAATATTAGTATAAATAATAACATGTAATTAAGAATCGAAAGGATATAAATCTTTTTAGAGGGAGTTCAACATTGTCCATATGTACTTTACCTCGTTTTGCAGCTCTTACGGTTTTACGTTTCGTGTTTACTGTTTTACGAGTAACCGGCTTTCCAAATTTATTAGAATGTTTCTGTCTTTTCTTTCTTTTGATAGATATGGTTTCATTTGGTGCGAATATTGTTGGATCTTCGCGGGTTTGGTTTATTTTCTCTAAATGTTTGGTTTTTTGTTCCATTATATTTGAATTAACTTTCGCGAAAAATGGTTCTGATCGATCTTTATGTTGATTTACGTAATCGTTTATTAATATTTTTTTATTTATAAATTGAATGGATCATTATCTGAAATGTGCTCGTTGACAATATCGATTGGTTTTGGTTTTACTGGTTCGTTTTCTTTATTAAAGATGTCGTTATATTCGTTACAAAGCTCAAGGATTTTTCGTTTTCACTTTTCGTTCATGTGGTCGAATCGAATTTTTGGCATTACTAAAGAGTTCGTATATTTATTTAATATTTTGGTTAAACCATAACCGTCTTTTGCTGTACTGTAAGACAATGGAATTTCATAATCGTGTATTCTCTTTATAAGGAATAATTTTATTTTCTTGGAAAAAACTAGTTTTTATATTTATGACATGTTGTGCTCTAGGAGCTACTGTGAGAAGATTTGAATCATGTGACATCCTATGATAACACAATTTTTTTTAGTAAAAGGTCCAATAAGATACCTTGTTTTGAAATCAACACTAGCTTGAAGTCACTTAAGATTATCAAGGCCGTTGAAAACGTTGTGAAACGTAAAAAGGGAAAATTTCAGGTTTGTTGAGTTTGTCAATATAAATATTTTTGAGGCTTGTATGTCAGTACGATATTTATGAGAAGATTGCTGAAATACCGTTGTAACTACAGAAGAATCAATACTGATTGCATTTGGGTACAATTTAACAGCAGTTTTAGGGTCTATGAAGGACCTACTCGAACGGGAGTCGATTAAGAATTTTAAATTATGTTCAGGTAAAACTACATAGGGCAGTTCGCTAGATTTAACTTTGTTAACAGTGTTAAGTAATTTTATAAAGTATGTTCGGAGGCACTTATTGAAAATTTGCGCCATCGTCGAGTGGTTCTGTTGTATTACCGTTATTTTCATCATCGGGGTATGGTAATTGATAGGAATGGTCATCAGCGTCTTGTACTTCTACGTTATAGAGAGTTCTCTATATATGAAATTGGGACGACTATTTGGAGCCCTATTTTTTGCATTATTGGTACCATAATTTCCCTGCGCCTCCACCATCTGCGACGATCGGGAATTTTATTCAAATTAAGTGGGAATAATAGACCCTCGCCTTCTAAGAATTATTAGGATTTAGTACAGGGGTACGTACCCTCTACTAACCCTAGCGACGTAATTACTTGATACACTATTTGTGGCTTGAGTCAATTAAGGTTCCAATGTCTTAAAAACAACCATGTATATATTTAATGGTTTTAGACGGCAACTGACAATCACTCAATATGAAAAAATGAACACACAATTAAAAAACAATTCAACCCTCAACCTACAATAGCCTTTAGGTACTACTTTCTTAGAAAAAGACAACATATATCTAATGATCTTCGGTAACAACCGATAAACATTCAACCTGGGAAAATGTACACATAATTGAAATATGATAAAGCCTTTTGTAATAAACACGAGATATGACACAAGTTCTAAAAACACCCTATATAGATAATTTCTTTTAATTCAAAATCGTTATCAAATTTACCGACCTCAAATAAATTAAAACATTTAAACAAAACAAGGCTAACACTATAGAATTTCGTTTTTTAATTCAAAATAGTTATTAATGATCGACCTCAACCAAAGGAAAATATACAAACAAAACAAAGGTTAACACAATATTAGATATCACGTACAGGTCAGTTTGGTAAACCACGAAATAAAACAAATATGAATAATTAACCTTCATTGAAGGTGAATTACGGAAATAAATATGGAAAAAATATTAGGAAAAGGGACAGTCAGTCCGTCAGTCAGTCGGTGAGATAGGTATTATCTCTCCCCTGGTGAGGCAAGTCTGAGTCTTGACGGACCCTCACCCTCAAAAAGTAATAGTGTGAATATTTATGTGACCGGTGGGATTTTCAAAACGTAAGTTTTTTAAAAGTTCAAATTCATTTATTATATTGAATATTGGTTTGTGTTATTATATTTTTTTTTCTTTGACTAAATCGGGTAACCCAAGAAAGTTAAGGGACTCTACAAGGTGTTCAGTCATATCGAGTGTTCTTATACATCAGCGCCCTTCATCTACCGCTAAGGCCCAAGAGTATAGGGGCATTTTATCTAGTTATATTCAGAGCTTTTTTTTGTGCATATTATCTCTTTATCATCTAATTAGTTTAATCAAACTACGTAGATATAACTACATTTGGCTCGATACTATACCTAATTCGACATTAGAGATCTTTTCCACTATATGTAATCTTTTTTAGAGTTATTTACGTTACACTAGGGATTTTAGTCAAACATATTGATATTCTCCGTTGCACTGGAGATCCATAAGTTAAAACCATTTCAGAGATATTTTATATTGTACACTTGAGAATTTTAGTTAAATCCTAGATCATAGAGTTTGGTAGACGTTTATACTAGAAATAGAGGTCATAGTTCAGGTACCGCTAATACTAGTTTACTTTCGGAGGTTATTTGACATAGTTTTGTTTTTTTTTGTAATATATTGTTATCATATGCTCTAACCTTTCAATTATCTCAATCCTCACCACCCCATACCCGTCAAATAGGTCGGACCAGCTAACCCTGCACTACGAACTCGGGCTTGGCACACTGTATAAGCCCAAGGGGCCCCACGACGTCTTCGACCGCTCGAGCCCGGAACAACCCCCCTTCCTCGAGGAAATTCCGCAGGGAGAATCCCGGGTTCTATAATTTTTTTTTGTGCCATCAGGCACTGGTGACAGCAGCTGTACAGTTAGAGAAAAAAGAGACGATAGATAGAGTTACTACACTGGTAACAGAGAACTACTATATACATTACCCCAGATATAGGATACTACTAGGAACTATAGGATAATACCGATTCGATACAATACAAGTTATTACACTGGTGACAGCGATTAATATCTTTGGTAGCTACATAGTGGTGTTTATTAGATTGGTGACAGCCTGGGATATCAGCAACATCGGCTGAGTTTATCACGGCTTCACCATAAGAACGAAAAAGAAAATACCCATTTATTAGAGTGGTGACATCAGTAAATAATAGGGATAATAGTGATACATAATCGCATATCATTAGAGTGGTAACACGGTGGGATATCTATCTAGTAAACATTAGGGGATTACAGTAATAACATATTTATATAATCCGCATATTATTAGACTTTACTTACAATGACATATATTCCCACTAGACAGGGCACCTTGTCTGGACTGCGCTAAACACCCCTTGGGTAGCACCTTTTAACTTGAACCCTAGCTCACTCACTCAGTCGCTTTCCCGGTCCGAAGACAAACTCCCCGAAAAATTATCATCTCGCATCAAAGAAAGTGTACTTTTGTTTGAAAAATGCTGAGAATGATGTTTTTTATTATTTAAATGTTTCATCTTGATTATGTTATACTTTGTAAATAATTAGCAATACCTACTATTGTTTAGCCTACCAGATACTGGATATTATTTCCAAACGTGACAGTATCGACATGGGCGATTGTTTAGGGGATCTATTATTTAGAATGAGTCTGAACGCATTGGTATTCGAATTTGGTTGTCTAAAGGCTTGAGAGTTTTTAGGAGAATTGTGTTGTATTTGTCGGGGTTGTATTGGTATAGGTCGAGAAAAAATATTATTAGTTTTTCGGTTTGTGATTCGGTGTAGGCGAATTAAATGACGATTGATTGTATGTTTGCATTGGTTGACGATTCGATCTGTTACTATTATTGGCAAATTGTCTCGGGAAATTTATATTAGATGGATTTTGAAGATAATTGGCATTTTCTTCTTGTATAACGTACTGCATAGCAGCTCCTGTATTTTCGTAGATATTACCATAGCTACAAATTAAATATAGAATATGTAGGCATCTATCGTAAGTTTAAAAATCTGTTACAACAATATATAATTCAATTTCGATATACTATGGCCGTATTATCAATCTCCGACTAACAAGTTCAGTTAAATTTCTACAATGAAAAGGTACGTCCGTAAATTATTCGTCGGTAGGTGCCACTATTAGTACCGAATTATTAATTAAATTTTGCATATGCGTGCGAAATTCCCCTGTGTGGTCGTAAATTGCCGTTTTTTTGGTCGATTGTCAAAACAGATATCACGTTGTGTTTGGTTTGGGGTGCTACAATTTTCATAATCTGGTGATATTTTTTTCATCCTTTGCGGGATTATAAACTTGAAAATTGTATTTGTTATTGTGGGATTTTGTTGGATGTCCGTGGATGCTTCCAGGATTATATTATTCCCAATTAACTGTCTCAATGAGGTTCAATTAATGCCAAGCCAACGCCAGCGATTTGCAACGTTTTACCAATAAGGAGAGGTTATAATAAATCAAAAACATCTAGAAAGTGCCTTTAATCTCTTAAGCTGACGAAATAGTTTTAGTAAAGTACCATTTGGCATAGATGAGCGAATATTCATATTGTTATTTACCATATTGGCTAAGTGATTAAAAATTCAATATTTGAACAAAAAATGTTTATTATATTTTTTGTTCTCAAAATAACTTTCATATATATTTTCATTTTTACCATCAATCAAAACATAATATTGGATAGAGGCGCGCCTAGGCAAACTTTTTATTTCGGCATTCTTATTTATTTATTTTTTGTGTTTTTAGGGTATTTAATTATGTATTTATTATCTTCCTACTTAACTAATTAATGGATTTTAATTTCGATCTCAATTGCTACTAAAAAGACCCATTTAGGTTTACTGGATTACTAAGAGAAACTATTACGCTAATTTGACAGTAGTAGAATACAGGGTGATCTACCATCGCTGGATATACACGCAAGTTGCATAAACTTATCTTTGATTGTGATTGCTTACTTGAATCCAAATGAATATTTTAGTGAATATTTAGTTGCCACTATTACCCTACTTTATTCGTATATTTTGGTTAGGTTGCGTATATTTGTTGTTTATATTGCGCTCAACTTTCTATTAAATGAAGAGATTTTGTTATTGGACGTTATATTACAAAGAAAACCAAAGAACATACATTTGGATTATTCTTTCATAATATATGTTTTCGAGATGGTTTACCTACTCTTTTTTTGCTCTAGCATTAGGACTAGGCATTCTAGTTGTGGTACATATTTATACATTTAGTTAGAGGTATACTATAGCGGCTTGGTTTCACTTTACCGAGTAATTTAATTATTGATATAATCTACAAATACATAAAACCTGCGTTTGAGCTCACGCGAAGTGTTCTTTATGATCAGCTATATTCTTTTTATATTTGCTTTTCCTTGAATGCTACCAATATTTATTGCCAGCGCTTATAGTGATCCTGTTTTAGGCCATTTTTGTTTGAAGTCTGTATTGTAATATAGAATAACTTGCTTATCAGTAATTAAGGTTAGAGTACCCATTATTATTATTATTATTTTTGTTATATAGCTGGGAGTTCAATTCTGTGGTTTATAAAATAATAAATAAATTGGGCACATACATATATATATGTACGTATTTTTTTTATTTAACTGAAACATGAATTGCTTGTTTTTTTTATGCCTGAATATCTCTTTCAGGAAACCTGATAAATACTATTCTGGGTTTATATTGGTCTCAGTGTTTAATTGACATTTTGGTGAGCATTGGGAATTTCTATCGCGATTACTTTGTGTACTCAAGGGCTCAATTTGTCTGGCGCCCAGATTTGAATTCTTGTAGTTTTAGATTAGAGACCCCGCCCTTCTCCACTATTTTTAACTAGCGGTGAGTAGCCGTCTGCCGGGTGGCAGACAAAACAACGTAACCGATATATTTTTACCCATAGAAAATTTGAAATAAACTTAATAGTACCGTTTATTTTGATTATAAATTTTAATTATTTAGTACGGTTATAGACGATTGAGAAGACTCGTTCGAATTTTATTTGAGCATTACGAGATGTCTATTCAAGCAAACTTCGTCACTTTGGTCAGAAAAATTACTAGTCAGTACGTTTTTTAATTCAATGGTCGATATTTCTTATAGTTTTAGCGTTTCCTTTCATTTATGGTAATATATAATTCAACAGATAAATATTCAGAAAGCTATCGCTATCTTCAAAATCAGCAATAATCGATTCACTTTCAGAAATAAATCTGTTTAAGTCGTTAGGGTTACCATCAAACTCTGGAATTCAGTTAAAATGTTCCCATTTAAATTGTGCTCAAGCCATTTCTGATTGTAATTGATCGTTATTTACGATTGGTTGCGGTATAAGTTTTGAACGACTACTCCCTTGGTTATTTACTCTTAAGATATATTATTTTTTCGATTTATGCTTGAATTTCGTTTTATGTTTAGCTTTGAGCCAATAGAAAGAGAACCAACACCCAATTTACTAAAAACAGTTTGAATTTCATCCAAAAGATTATTGGAATTAATAAATTGTATTTACAAAATATTTGATGCGACTTTGATCATGCTTTTCTTAACTATAAGGAGCAGGTAATTCTTGCGACGTGGGTCCTAATTCTCGAAAATTGGAGTGGTCTGGAACAGGTCTCCAAAAGACTGATGAATGATTCCAAAACTGGTACTTCACTGATCACAGGCTAGTTTTTTCAACTTTAAACTTGTTCGCTAAGTTAGATTTGACGGTAACTCGTTAAAACAAATATATGACGTTTAATTCGCACGATCCGAACAATCCTACAGTCTGCACCACAAATGTAGTTTATATCGTAAGTCTTCTTTCTAAAAACTACAAACCAACCGTACCGAAACTATTGATTCGGTTCTAACTACTGACTGACTATTTTCATTAAAAAGGAATTAATATATATAGAACTAAAATATACAACGTAAACAACTATAATGTCATCTTTTTATAACTGAACATATTGGGTGATGGTGTAATTTGTTTCCAAATATAACGCTTCACTATCTTATATTTTTTATTACGTAGAATTCGTTATATATTTTGGCCCCCAAACAATTCACACATTTTTTTTGCATTACATATTTTCAGATAAATTTGGGATTACCCTATTCTTTTTCAATGTATGATTTGCTTTCCAAGTGATCTGTACACTTTGGAAATTCTACGGTCTACTAGACTACTACAGCTGATGCTCTTCAACTTTGAAATGATTATGAAGGCCAATAACCTATATTAATCATCAACTTCTATCCATTTTAAAATGCATATGCAAGAATATTAAGCTACCTGAATAAACATAGTGTCTTATCAGATAACCAATTTGGCTTTCCAAAGAAACTATCGACACAGGATGACATCCATACTATACCAGAATCTCGATAAGGAACTACATTCAATGTGTGTGTTTCTCGATATTGCTAAAAGTTTGTACAGACCAGACCACAAAATGTTGCCAACTTTTGACAACATGTTGACGGATGTTGGGATCAAATTGAATGGACACAACAACTTGTGTCCAGCAACATGTGGTCAACAGTGTTGCGCGTCCAAACCAAAATGAGTTGAGCGTTCAAATTAAACGCAGTTTTGGCGGAACTGGAATTGTCTACCGCTACTGTTGTTAGTGCTGCTTTTATAATAATAGCCTCTCATGCCCAGTGACGAAAAACATGTTGAATATTTACCTACATAGTACTACGACTGCGTATGGAGGTGTAATTTTAGCTTGAAAATGTCATCACTTTGTATCCAAATCATTATTCTTCCGAAATTTCATCTGCTCCACTTTTAGTTTCATCTTTAGTTTTCTCTAGTTCCCTGCTAAATTGAGTTTTAAGGGACTTTATTTTCTTTGACATTTCATCCACATTTCTTTGAGAGTGTCAAGCCATTTTCTACATATCATATTTCAGATTTCTATCTCGATATTCTCGGCATAAAATATCCCATAGTGCAGAAGCCGTATATGTAGCATTTCAGTTAGTTCTACCACTTGCTCTTTGGTTCATAGTCCATGCAATGTTTGTTGCAATAAATAGCAACGAATTATATGGATATCCCAAATAATCAAACTACTGACAAATATAGTAATATAATATGGGCATATTTTTCACATAAACCACTTTTACCTTTTTCGTTTTTTCGATCTGAAATATATGTAATTTGAATCGTTTTTCATTAGAACAAGACAGCGAAATTATCCAAGTTGCCCTGAAAAATAGCCAATATTTTTATACGAATTTATTCTTATTAACTCACCTGCAATCTGTAGAAGATAACGAAACGAAATAGAACACCAAATAAACACCACACTAGCTTAGATGTCATTTATTGACAACATCGTCCAGACAGAGCGATGTTCTCCATTTGACATAGAAAACACGGATACATGCTACACCCAACAAAATTCTTTGATATCTTGCCGCACACCATTAACACAATGTTGTCGAGTATCTATCAACTTGATGCTAGTTGATGTGATAGGATGATAAGAACAGTGTATCCGGGCGATTGTTGGCCGGTCTGTACTTAAATTAAGGCCTTCCACACTGTGGTCACACACAAAGGGGGAGAATATGAACTTCAGAGGTACTTCGTATAAATTAATGAACAAATATTTGGAAAATATAAAACAGTATGTTTCAATAAATGATACATGAACGCAGTTCTTAATCGTACGAGAGCGGATATTATAAGCAGCTTTGCAGATGACACAGTTATCTTGAATACATGCCGCGATTGGAATGAACTAATAGAAAAAACAGAAAAACATATATTGTCACTTTAGTGTTTTTAAATGAAACTCAAGGTCTCTAGTTAATTCCACAATATAATACAAGTTATTGAAAATTCTAAAAAATTGACAATTGTTTCGATAACTGAATATCATCGTCAGAATGACAGAAGTTACATTTCATTTTATGCCTACCTGATGTTTAGTAGTTAATTTTGGCAAGACCAAGAAGTAACCTAACTTGTGATTGGCTTAATATATGTTTATAGAAAAAAGAAGAAGATGTGATATTACAAATATTGAAGCTTAGATATTATTAGCCCTATGGTGATATCCTGGATATCATTTTTCCAATTAAGATCAGTATAACTGTGCAATGATATAGAAAACCAGGAAAACTATATCTGCTGATCTTTACAATTATCACTTAAGAAGACAGTTTATTAGTGGAGAATTTCCTAGATTTAACTGTTCATTGACAACTTCATATTGTGGGTTTCTTAAATGTCTTGTAATTTCCAGTTCTTCAAGGAAATCCAGTTCTTGTTTCTTTTCACAAATATGCAGTACTTCTAGTTCTGTGTTAGGTGTCAATGAATGATTGGTGTCAAGTAGATGTTTTGCGTAGTGGGATTTATCTGGTTGTTTTAATCTGTATGCTCGTAAGTGCTCACTGTATCGTACTTCAAAATTCCTAAGGATCTGACCCAAATAGACAGCATTACATTC